>JBBDHG010000019.1:5901250-7252500 GCA_037951165.1 Lophius americanus | reverse complement strand
GGGGTTGTTAGTTAGATCTTCATGGCAGCGATGAAACTTTTGTATTCATTCATCATTGACATTAGGTCGACATGCCATGTATTAAACGTACTTTTTGAAAAAATAATTATTGAAATTCTTCAGGATTGGTCGTATACCAATCAGGCATAACATTATAACTACTGACAACTGAAATCAGTATTGCATCCATTAGTTATTACAATGGCCCCATAGATTTTAGGCAGCACTGGAACATTTGGAAACAGGATCACGGGAGACAAAGGCTCACTGATGTGCGTCCAGGGCGAAGGCTGGCCAATGACTTTTGATGCCACAAAATCGCTACTGTTGCATAAAATGCTTAAAGGTAATGCTGGGACTGATAGGAAATGGACACACCCTTACAAACACACCACACTTACACACACACACCAACACCATGCATCACAGAGTGGTTTGGCAAAAAAAAAGAGCACCTGAACAAAATGAGGCCGGTGGTTTTATTGCTATGGCTAAATATCTAGAGTACGACAAAAGTTAGCCAAGACAGCAAGAACATTGTCGGTCAGGTTTTGGTAAGACTTCACGTTTGATGTTAGGAAATAGATTGTGTCTCACGTCACTACAGACTTAATCTGTACTAAACCAGAACACAGTCTTTCCCTAACATTAACAAAGGAACAAGATTTATTTTCATGATAGGGCCAAAGAGGTTTCGGTTTCGGCTTTTCTTTCACAGTTGTCATGTTTGGTTTGATTAAAACAAACTGTATTTCTTTGTCTGGTAGTGTGGTTTTAATGGAGATTTCTCAGGGGATTTTCCCTAAACCTTGCCTATTGTTTTATACTGGAGAGGAAAAAGATATGATGCAGCAAAATCTGTATACCCAGCTCAAAGTCCAGGCATGTGGAGCAGAGAATAAAACAATGTGCTGATCACATAAAGAGAATTCAAGAGGAAGAAAAAAGGTAAAAAAAAAAAAAAATTTGATACGACTGTTACCCACAAAGCCAAGTTAAGTTAAGTTACTAATCTTTTACACCTTGGTATATAAAGCAACCTATCTTAATATAATATAATATGTACCTTTGTGTTGTTGGATATTATTGGTCAGGTACAGTTTGGCCACTGCCATTAGGTCGTTAAAACGAATGACTTGATTTCTGTATTATGTTGTGGCTAGATAGAAGAATTGAAGAGATAGAAATAGTGCAGAAAAGGTGGAGTAAGGAAGCAGTTGCACAATGATTTTAGGTGAGTGAGGAAGATGTGGAGACCGAGAGAGAAAAAGATTGTAATAAATGGTGAGTGTTATATTTCAAACCCCTCAGGGATTGGCCACAGCCACAGAAAGAAAGCAGAAAAAGAGAAATATTTGGTCTATCTGTGTGTGTGTGTGTGTGTGTTTGTTGGTGATAGTCTGAGGGGGGGAAATTATAAGCCCTGCATGAGCATAACATGAAATGAATCAAAGTAAATGAACAGAGGGACACAAATGAACAAGAGAACTATGTTGAGATATCCAACAAAGTCCAATCTTAGAGACACTGTCAGCTGTCAACACTCATTATGGCACTGAGGTGAATGGCCCTGGGGCACCTTAGGGTGATGACAAAGGTCAGTTGGCTCAGATTCCGGACTGCCATCAAACTGCAGCAGAAAAAAACATTTAGATGCGATATAGATTTTAAAAATTCTATTTTCTACTGAGTAAACAAGACACATTTAAGATGGGAATTCCCTTTAGTACAGAAATTATTATTATTAATGGGAAATAGTTTTATTATGTAAAGCTTTATTAAATGTATGGGTGCCATATAAACAAAGTTTGATTGATTTAAACTGTTGAGGTCCTGAATTGGCAGCTAATCCAAAATCACTGAGACCAAATGAAGAGTTGGAGTGATCAGTGTGGACAGAGGAAGAGTGAACTCAGCCTGGAGAGAGCTTCAGGCAAACCAGCTTTCAGCTCCCGGCATCCTGCTCCCAGCTTATACTGGTAATCAGCCAAACTGATAGCGTATGTGATTGGTCACCCAAGCATGACAAAAAGAATGACACAAACCTCCCATTACTGGGATGACTGTCATTTTTTTGCAGCTGCTGGTCACATCTGGGAGAGGCCCTATTTAAGGGAATGTCCTTTCTAGAAATAGTGTTTTTTTTGCAACTATTTAGAAAGGGTAAATACCTTCCTCAAGGAAATGTAGTATCTTTACAATAACATGATGAATGAACTGAAAACATGCTTATATCGTAAAATAGTAAAGTACTGACTTTACTTTGTTTTGGGGAAGATACTGTATATGTGTCATCTCTAGTAGACTTCTGGTTGCTTCTTAAGGGCTTGTGCTGGCGGGCTTTCTGCATGAGCAGCAGAGGCCTCTGTGTATGAGTGGGTGTATGGTATATGTTGCAGAGATAATTCACTTTGACAGCTTGTCACTTTCAGTCAAACATGCACCCGCTTCCTCTTCTATATACTATATTTCTTAGTGTTTATATTGTTATTTTATATTGTTATTGTATAGTGCAATATGTTCAGTATAGTGTAATATTTCTAGTATAGTATAATATTTTTAGTATATAATTACTATAGTATAATATTTTTCGTATAGTTTAATATTTATATTATAGTGTAATATATCTAGTATAGTGTAATATTCATAATAAGGATTTGTATTTTAATCTGATATATTGCTCTGTGTACTTTTTGCTGCTTTAAACCTGCAATTTTCCGCTGTCGTTGGACTAATGGAGGCTAATCTGATCTTAATTTATCTTATCTTATCTTATCTTATTTGAAATTATCTTATAGTACTTTACAAACATGAGTTTATAATCCTAATATCCTGAACTGAGTTTTGACAGGAGGCTTCTTATTGCCTCTAAATGCATGTGGCGTTTAAGTTTAAGTTTAACTTCAGCTGACTTCTAACTTCCAACACTGCTATCCTTTCACATGTATTTAAAAAAAACTGCCATACTAGGAAGAAGCTACATATTATTAATATATTCAATATAAGGACATTGTCTGGAAGTACAAATAAATAAAACCACTGTGCCAACATTATGAGCCATTTTACTCATCTATGAACTACAGCAAAGTTTAACCTCTGAATGGCTTTAATTGGCCTTAAAAGAGACAAATAAGAGTCTAACCTTAAATTTATGTTTAAGTCTCTTGATTGAGCTGAGTTAAAGACTCTATTACTTCATTGATAATATTGGTATTTAGCTCAATACTAGTTATCTTAATTAGCAATTATTTAAATATATTCCCTTAAAATGAGATGACTTATCAAATGCAAAACAAGCTCGACAATTTTATTTTATTTTTTAAAAAGTCTCACATTTCCAAGAAATTTTTTTATTAAACTTTTTTTATATTCCTTATTTGCTGTGTGTGAAAAGTAAAAAAATGTTGTCCAGTACAAAAAAAAGGTCTACGAAAGATGGACTTAAGTGGTCTGCAGCTTATTATTATGATATCACCGAAGATTTGAAAGGAAACCTGAAGCCTTTAGAAACTTAGAAAATACTTTGTTAGACGTTATGCAACTGTAAATTCAAATACTGCATCAAACTAGGTCAACGCTGTCGTCCGCGACAGCAAGGGTTTATCCCTTAAAAAAACTACAATCCCCTCTCTAGTGAATAATATGAACTATACGAGTAAAACACAATGTGTACAAGATAGATCTCCTCAAGTCGATTAATATGCAACAAATTTGGACTTAAAAAAGGACCAATGGTTTAAAAATCATGGCTTGAAAACTTTTGGAGATAGATCTCACCCTAGTGGCGGAATTATACAACCGACTTCTCCCAAAATCAATCCAGTTCTTCCGTGCACCAGGGTATATTTCAGATTAATATCTAAAAATGATCCATGAAACAATTTTTCAGTTATTGCGTTAAGACGAAGGATCTGCAGCAGACGTGGAAGGATATAATTAATATACCAGTCACACTTGTGCAGAATGAACAAGTCAAACAAATGATCAAATAGTATAGAAAAAAATAGAAGCACAGTCTCTGAGCTTGAGAGCTTATGACAGTGGTTACCAAACGGATACCCATCGGCCAAAAAAAGGATAGACCTAGTATCAAGGGAGACTAGCAAGAGAGCATTCTATTCTACTGAGCATACGACATGTCCAAATTCAATTGGTATGAATTAGTTTTATATTTATATAAGCTGAATTTCATTTAGATGGCCATATATCTTGAAGCTTTCAAATACATTGTAAAGTTTTTATTTAGAGTTACTACCACCGAAAATATTACTTGAGTCAAAGAGGTGAACTGGTACAAATGGTTATAAGGGTTGACTCTCACCCAGACATCCTGGGATTGAATTTTAAGGAGACTCAGGTATTGTCTTTTTCATCATTTAATTATAAAAATAATAATAATAGTATTATTATTATTATTATTATTATTATTATTATTATTATTATTATTATTATTATTTTTATTTTATTTTATTTTTCTTCTGAGGGAATTGGGAGTAAAACAGATTTAGTTAAGTACCCCTTACTTATGAGATGCTAAACACAACCGAGTAGTTTATAATGCTATGGGTCAGGATTTTACAGCTGTGTAAAGGCGTCAGGCTGACAGTCATCCTGTCATAATACTCAGACATTGGTATCACACATGTGGTTGTACAGGGCAGACAATGAAAACTCTACTCTAACTCTATTTTCAGTTATTTTTATTTGACTGCTGCTGCGCCATCATAGAGCCTATTCGTTAACAGACATAAAAGGTGCAGAGTTGTTTGATGACACACTATTGGCACTCCTCAGGCAGTCTTTCCTACTGACAGCTGAGGCTATGAATCCTTGGAAATGTAAGACACACCTTAGCCAGTTGAAAATAAAGTATAAAAAGCCTAAAGGAATGATTAAATTATTTGGTGTCCAAGTTCAATATGTAGGCCTGTGTGTGTGTGTGTGTGTGTGAGAGTGTGTGGGTGTGTCCATCCATTTTGGAGAGTCTCCAGCAGACATTTATTTTTGGATGTCAAGAACCATATAGGTTAAGATCTTATGATATTGACTGTTGCTGAATAGCCTGCATCACTTTGTACATTAGTTGCATACATTATACAGAAGCATCAAGCAGCCACTCAGATTCAGTGTGACAGTTTGTCATTATGAGTTACAGCCCCGTCCTCTTCAATATGAAATAAACTATAGAGCAGGAGGACTCCACATCCATAGCATCCAGGGAGAAAGCCTTCCTGCTGGAGGGAGTTTCAATGAGCAGATCTGACAAATGCAGCTTTTTTCGACGTTTTTTCAACGTTGATTGTTTTTTTTTGTCAGGGCATGAGAAGAATGAGAGGAGTCTTTAAGGACCCTCTCATTCAATTCTGTTAGAATTGCCATAGTGAATATCAATGATCCCAGATGTGTGGATTTTAATTGGCTCTTTTTTTTTATGGTGTAACTGAGTGGTGATTCATAAAATCACATAAGTGTTTGTATTTGTTGCTGGATATATTGCTGACAGAAGGAATGCTTCCACACACACACACACACACACACACACACACACACACACACACACACACACACACACACACACACACACACACACATACAGAAACACACTCACAGCATGCATGCCGTCCGGGACTTTTCTCATCTCCTTCAAGGTCAGGACACCCTCCAGGCTATGTATGTACACGGGTATTAACACTTGCCTGCATATTAGACACAAAAACACATTGTAAACGTTTTTCTATTATCTTAGTAAATTATCTAAAAGGGTAGACCTAGTAAATAATGGCTGATCTAGGGAGCAGCAAATACTAATCAAATAAATTATATCAGCATGTGCTATCGTATGCTATATTTGTATTTACTCTATATGAGCTATGGTTAATATCCCTTTAATTTGCTCTTGACCTAACCTAACTATGTTTAAACATTTTTTGGTTCTTTATATAGTGTGGTATACGTATTATGTACAATGTTGTTTTCAGCGGATACATATGTTTTTATAATTACTTATGTTATTTTGTTTTGGATGTTATTGATCATTGTGGAATGAAACTTGTCAGATGTGGCAAGAGCAAACCCAAGAATATAAAAAAGAATATTGTACTGATCAATTTTTAAGATCTTTTTAAAGTACTATGTAACTGTTGCTGATGTTAAACATGTTAAACATTTGATATTCTGCATTCCATTGATCCTGACCACCCCCAACAATCACTGTAGAGACAAAATATATCTAGGAATGAATTCAAACAAAAATTCTATCTGCATTTAATGGTGGAAAAATAAAAATGTAGATACAAAAATATGACATTTTTAAAGTAAAGTTGCCAGTATTTCATCAGCTACTTTCTCAATGTGGATGTACAATGATATTGCATTGTTTATATTGGATGTTTGGTTTGATCTTTCTCAGACTTATACCCATATACAGGATGAACACATGATGAATACAGTTTAAAAGATAAAAAGCAAACAAAGGAAATCAGTGACAAAGAACGATATGCATATGAATGAGATTATATAAATAAATGGCACAAGTCCAGGGAAGAAGCTGTTCCCCAGTCGTCTACATGCTCTAAAAGCTGATAGAAAAATAAATATAATCTTATTCTAACACAAGAACAGCAACATACAGCATAAAATCCCTAAATGATCCCAATGTAGAGATGAAACCAGTGTAACTGTAACCATTAATTCATTTTTGTATTGTTTTCAGGGGTTTGAGGGGCGGGAGCCTATCCCAGCTGACATCGCCCGAGAGGTGATGACCCTGCTCATTTCCCAGTTCATCACAGGGCCGACACATAGAACAACAAACATTCAATCTCACACCTACAGGTAACTAAGATTCATAAACTTACCCATGTTGCATGTTTTTGAGTGGCAGGAGGAAGCCGGAGAGATGCCATGCAGACACAGGAAAAACATCGTTCAGAAAGGCCACCGGCCCTGGACTTGAACCCTCAGCCTTCCTGCAGTAAGGCAGCAGTGCTAGTCACTGCCACAGCTTGCTCTCCGACACCAATTTCTGTATTTTCCCTCAGTGACTACCAAAAGTGAACTCTTTAAAAAGTGACAAAAATAGAATTAAAGTGAGTTAAATCCAATCCTGAAATCCAATTAGCTAATAACAACATTAATCACATTTGATACTGTGGGTTGCAAGTAACGACCAGAATGAATGCAGTTTGAACAGGATGCACAATTAGGATGCATTAACTTCATTGCAAGCCTCTGACCACACAGCTGGATTTTTTTTTAGCCAATCACCTAAGTGGTATTGAAAACATCTCCACCACCAACAGCAGGCAGTCATATCTCAAACTTTAACATGCAGTAGAAGCATTCAACTTTTTTTTTTCATTCCTGAAATGATTAAGGGAATTCTGCAATCTATATCTGCTCAATAATGCAACTCTTTTTTCCTTATTCCCTGCCAACATACCTTATCCTTGGGTGTGGATGGTGGGGACAATCTCTCTGTAGCATCTAATACCTTCTGAAAGACCAATTACCAAATGGCACCTGTTTTAACCCTTGAACGTCCTGCTCAACTGTTCGGTTTAGCACATTTTGAGTCTCTATTAATTACTGAAAAATGTGTGCTACATGACTGAACCTATTGATAATACATCCAAGGGGCAGTATGTGTATGCTAAAGAGTCAGGGGCCAATGGCGGAGACCTGGGGGACGCCACAGGAAAGAAATTAAAATATGCCAAGAAATGACCATTCCATAGAATTCATTGTGAGGAGATTGAAATGTTAATAAACAACCATCTTTCCTCCACTGTTTGACATTTTTCTGCAGGTGCGTGTCTCTGCTTGATGAGCCCGTTGGACTGGTGGCTGGGGCTGGGATGTCGGTCACGAGGCTTGAAGGTAAGAACTCTCTGTGCCGCTCGTGGTTCCATTGTTTAATCAGACAGAAGTCTGAGAATAAACCACAAGATGTCAAGAGCTAATTTTTCTGTGTCTTTAAGTTTAAAGAAATGGCACCAAAATTATTTCCGTCCACCAAATTTGGTTAGTTGTAGTTGAAATGAGATTTTTTTACGTGACTTCTGCTGAGGATTTTTCACATCTAACTTTAGGGACAGTGGTTGGACCTGGATGTTCCCTCCGCCGAGGTCCTCCAGTCATACTCCTCATGACCAATGTTGGACTCGATCACCAGATCTAGTTAACCTCTCAGCATGGTCGTTATTGCCCCATTGACATACTTTGTTTGTTGTCTCAGCCAAGGAGGTTATGTTTTCAGTGTGTGAGTAGAAAATTTCAAAATAGTTCCAATTGATTTCAATACAGCTTTAAAAGGTTTTGGAATGGGAAATAAGCAATTTTTGAAGCTGATCCAAAACAAGGTGTTGAACAAGGATTTTTATTCTTTAACATTGTGAGAGAAAACATTTCCCAGCACATAAAAATGTTTGTTGACATAAGAATTTGTCAACAAACCTTGTAACCTTTGTTACTTCAAGCTTGACCATGACTTTGAGACTGCCCGCTTTCCTCTAGGTGTGAAGACAGTGTCCCATTCCTGCTGGCAGATGTGATATCAGGTCCATTCCCACAGTAAACACGATGGCACACCTGTCACAATTTACTCTGCCACCTATCTAATTTCATTGCTCATCGCTATGATCTCTTGGAGCTCCATTCATCCAATGATCTCGGTGATGGTGGGAAATGCCAACCAAGAAATTAGGGACAAGAGCCATTTCTCTCATTCATGGGCTTGGCTCCCGGATACAAGTAAACTCCAGCACTGAAGAATCTCTGCGACTGTGCTACCCTTCATGCCCACGGTTCCTCTGATTACATGTTTCCTGTGAATGAATCACTCCCTGTCCCCTTCTGGACCTACTCTGATCTTAAACACTCCAGCACTCCAATGATGCTCTCCCATAAAGGTATTTAACCTCACAACATGACTCCGCAATCTACATTGCCAGTCTGCGCTTAATCTCTGCCCATATGCTTGTCCTATCTGTTACCAATGTTAATGTTCTATTGAGCAACCGCCACCACAAGCATGAAGACATAAAGCAAAAAAGCATAGGCTATGAGTGGAAACTGATTTTTAACTCCCATCCCATTAACCTGTGGTGAGTATTCCATGATTTTATTAGCCCCTCCGCACACATCAGCTTTAAAGTACAGATCTGTAGTCTGTATTTTTATGTCAAAGTTGTGGCTTTGACATAAAGTGACAGATGTTACGAACTCACTTGTGCATTCTGCTGGAAAAGCTTCATGCCTGGTCAGAGGACAAGAAGGGCTCAAAGGACACATCTCTCTCTCTCTCTCTCTCTCTCTCACTCACTCACTCACTCTCTCTCTCTCTCTCTCTCTCTCTCTCTCTCTCTCATGCTCCATGCACTGTCTCACTGTCATTCATCGCTGTCTTGCTGTTCCCCTCCCTCTTCTATTTCTGACCCTTGTATTGCACAGATGCCAGGGGGTCTTTGGTGGTGGTTGGTGAGCTGAGTGACCATTAAACCATCATAACACATTACTACCACGCAATCCCCTTTCTCTCCAGTTCTAAATTTAATCTGACCAGAGTTGAATGTAGTTGACTGTTAAATAACTGAATAAAAGCAGCATATTTGTCTAATAAATATTTATAATATTGAGGTTAGCGTGAACAATCACTATTTCTACAGCAACTCTTCTTACTTCATCCGTGTTTTCTCTATATAAAGTAACGTCTGTAGAAATTGGTACGGACATTTCCACGAAAAGAAATCCACGTCTTTCTGATAAGAATTCTGAACTTTAACAAAATGAAACAGCAATGCTTGGCATTTGATGTCTAAAAAACACTATATGAAACGCTGTGATTGAATGGTTAAAACCCCAGAAAGTCAGGGATATTATGGAATCATCATCACAGGTGCTACGTCGGCCGCAGATCCCTGGTGTTAGCGCAATAACTCACAAATTATATCATGGATCAAATTCTAATTCTATACTGACATACAACTTAGTGAGAGGAAACACTGGATTGATTTTGGATTTGATATTTCTAACACTAATGGGAACTTTATCTTCAGGGTCGTGATTTCTCAACCGTTGTTTCAATTTAGTCCAAATTCGGTGCATTGTAATCGACTCAAGAATATACTTCTTGTATACATTGTGTTTTACTTAAATAGATTTTACACAATAGGGGGAGCTGTTTTTTTTATTTTATTTTGAATTTATTTGACTAAAAACACTTTCCCAGACAGACAAAACTATTTCATGGATCATTGTCAAATTTCATTACCCCACATACCTTTATGTGAGGAAGAATTGGTTTGGTTTTTGGAAAGGTCGGTTTTGTTTACATAACTCGTATCTCTTTGATTAGGGAGAGCTTTTGTAAGAAAAACACAATTTTCTGGAAATTACATATGTTTTACTTAAATAGTTTATTTTGTACTCAATAAGGGGAGCTTTTCTACAAAACCTTTGTGAAGCACTGAAACGCCTTTGGCAAGGTAAATATAAAGATAATCAGAAGACCTTGCCGTTCTGTGAATTCATATACTGTATGTTTGCTGTTTGTTTCAGAGAAAGGCCTGTGGGAGCTTCACACGTTCAACCTCGGGCCTTATGTGATTTGAAAGATGACAGCCCATCAAGTTCAGTGAAAGGTGCAGTGGGTGCGATGAGAAACACACTTTGCTGACTCATGGCAGAACGTTTCATAGAGTTAAATCGTAGGAGATATTCGATGTTGAAAGCCAGTGATATCGTACATCACTGAGAAGCATTGCATCACCCTCCAATGACAGCATATAGGATTAAATTTTTTTTTCTTCTTCTCTCTTTCATGTCTTAGACCTTCATACATGATCATACATGGGTTCTCCAGCTCTCCAGGGAGGGTTCAAAATACACAGACTGTAAATTAATATGATAAGCTAACTTAGGTTCAGGAGAAAGGCCCTGCCTCATAAACATTTGTTTAACCCAAGTCAACCCAACCTTCCCTCTGATGCTGTCCTCCCCTCCCACCTTCGGGTACTGTCTAAATTTCAAAAACTGGCTTGGGTGATCAAAATAAGCCCCGATTAAACATCCTTTTTGGGCAGCTGCAGAAAGTAGAACAATCACACCGCAATTGGGAAATTGCAGATTCAATGCCAGTCCCTGCAGTCGACATCTCACAGGGTCAGTGAGCAAGACCCTGAAGCCCAGTTTGCTCCCCTGACCCTTCACAGTTGCAGACCAATGCTCCTCAGCGATGGGTCAAATGCACAGAATTAATTCCACATTGTTGTACTGTGTATAATAGCCCGACAGTAAACATCATTCTTAATTTTGCACCTTTATTCTGTATAAATACAATGCAGGCATCATTTGAACTTCTGATGAATGAAAATATGTTTATATTATTTGAGGTTTTGCTGACATCATATTGCCATACCATGGTTTTTTAATACAAACACATAATTTTCAATACATAATAAACATTTTGGTTCATTGTAGGAATTTTTTTTATCATCTAAAAAATTCACATACAAAATTTAATCATAATTTATAGAGTTGGGTTTAGAGTTGCCCTCGCAAACTTTCTAAACCCTCATTGATCATCATATAACTGCTTATTGTTAAAAATACAATATAAAATACAAATTTCTGAATATCTACTCATATCTTAATGACAGTTATGGGATTTGCAGAAGCATTCTCATAAATAACTTTTAAAACATATTTTTTAACACCGTTTTACTGTATAAGAAGTAAATTCAATCTAATTGATTACACATTCACATCAAACCATTCAATATTCATATTGAAATATCAGTAAAAAAATTTAAAGTTTTTACCATAACTTTATCAATTTTGGCAAAAATAGTCATGAACTACAAATAGCATTCAGAGAATGTAAGCCTCCACCCAAGCACAACAGTACCATAAGTTATGCAGACAATCACGCATATTTCTCCATTAATGTCTGCATTATTACAAGCCTCTAAATATCAAAAAACTCTCTGAGTATCCCTCAAATACTCTGTCGACGGTAGTTTCCTTCGCCTTCCACTGCAGATTAACAAAGGCAAAAAATAGCAACATAATGATTATATTTTATCTCATTCTATTTTAAATGCTGCAAAACCTGTGATGTCAACAAAATTGAATCACCTCTAGGATTAACCTACCTCTGGGTAGAATTTCATCCAAATCCGTCCTGTAGTTTTTCTGTAATCTTGCTCACAAACAAACAAACCAGCCCACAGGAGGGAAAACATAACCTTTGTGGAGGTTAAAATCCCTTTTGGTGTTCTCATGGAAAAAGGCCATTTGATAATGTTACAATGTAATTCTTTAATTTTCAAACTTTTCTGAACATATTATTTTTCTCACGGATTTTGACAAAATAGTAAGGATTTTTCGATTCAAAAGTTATAGTTAACATCTGACAAGGTTTGGGTAATAATTAAGTCCAATAATAATATTTGTATCACAACATTTGGCATTATACACTTACATTGTTTCCACTGATTAAATAATGAAACAATTTAAGAACATTGGACTTAATTATTACCAAAACCTCATCAGACGCTTACTATAATGTTTGAATCAAAAATCCTTAATGTTTTTCAAAATGAATAAGAAAAATAATTCATTTTCGGGGGTTTTTGGGGTCACTGTCATATGCCATAAAAAAGATAACCCCACCCCCCTCAAAAAAAACAAAAAACATTAAAAACCCGTTTACTGACCCAAGAGATCCACTGAATTCAAAACCTGGAAGTATACTGACCTCAGTGTAGGTTATCTTATTGCATCGGCGAACGCAATCTTAATGTGGAACACTGTCACACATCTCAGTATCAAACTGGGATTCGTATTTACATGAGGTAGGATGAGGGTCACATAGCATCGGTGTTAGCATGAATATGGGTCAGAATACATCATACATCTCTCTCTCCCATGTGGGATAGATGGCAGAGAAACCGATTATCACACCCCGCTGGCCTACATTCATCCCTCGCACTCGTTTAATCATCCAGCCCTTTTTCTGCACTAATTTCACGCCATACCAGTCTTAATCTTAGCTTTTTTGAAAATTTTGTCTCAGAACAATAAGGCCACAGAGTCCAATAACTAAATTTTCCTTTTTAGTTTTTAGTCAATAAAAACTTGTCACTTTTTGTCGACTAAAAGGCATTTTAATCGTATGTTAATCAATAGTTTTAGTCAGGAGATGAAATTATTTGGTTATTCTAAAACATTTGGTTATTATTAACATTTCAGTCTCCCTCCGAGCCCCTTGAAGTCCCTTGAGAAAAGAAATTATCTTGTACCCACAATTATTACTGTGAATGCAAAAGCAACTCTAGATGGACAAAGTCAAAATAAAACATAAAATGTACTGAGCTGGGCTTGCAACGTTCTCCTTTCACTTTGAAATTTCATAAATTAGTTTAAAAAACACACTTCGGGGATGACAGAGCATACGATATTTCCATCAGGTCAGAACACATACACAATCTCGACCAACCTTCCACTGGCGTCCTCAAAATTTGAGCACTTTGAATGCACCATACAGTAACAGGAAACATAAGCATGTGCTTATGCCATAAACAGAAAAAAAATAGGTTACAGAATCATATTCTGAAAGCCTTCGTTAATAGATTTAAGATCGTCAACAGCCGGAATCACAGACTGCGCATACTGAAGGACAACAGGCATGCAGCTTAAAAAGACTATTCCTGCTTGTGCAATTGTGAATTTATCATGTGCATACAAGATAATTATATTGCACACAAAACATAATAAGATGTGCGCACAACATTTTTTTCCTCTCAAGGGACTCAAGGGCTTCGTACAATCTAGATCTAGATCAAACTGAACATTTTTGTCATTTTACACATTATTTCACTTAGGTCACGTAAGATGGATCTCATTATTAAATGACTCATTCCAACTTTTCCACGCTGCACACAAGTCAATAGTGGAATTGGAAACCAGGAGTCACGGCTATCCGTTTTTCTCCTCAGTGGGAAGAGGTGCCTTAAAATCTAATTTTGTTGCTGTCGAAACTTTTGTCTGTTTGCTTTTGTCATGTGGATCTATTACTGCCAGCCTTCCTCATATGTGGCTGTTGGCAGATGTGCAACTCTTTCTTTTAACTGGGGGAGAAAAAAATGAGCCCTTATAGGTTTACGTTTTGCATTCATGCTATCAAATTTGAGTCCCATGATGCCATTCTGTTTTCTCGCTTACACACTGTAAACCCAAATCCTCAAAATAATTCATTAGAGTAAGAACTGAATTTCTATTAACTTGGAAATTATTAGTGCCAGCAATTTTTTTGCCTTCCTTGGTGTTTGGTAAAACACCCAAAAAATGTCCAGTGCTAGAAACCTGTTTGCAAATTATGTTCTTAAAAATATAAATTCAAAGATAATAGAAACTCTAGAACTCTAATTTATTAATTGGAATTAATTGTGAAAACCTGAAAATTTGTTTATAATTTCTTCTCATTTAAAAAATTGTCAAATTCCAATAGCATCTGATTTCTTCTTGATTATAAAACTCAAAAGATTGAGTAACAAAAATAATTTGAGTTTAAATTTAAATGAACTCAGTGACTCTGAATATTTGAGCTCTAATATTGAAAGACTAATGAGTTTATGAAATTGTAGCAACTGAATGCCTTCATTTTTAAAAATTGCAGCAGTTGAGATTTGCTCTGCATGTGATTTTAATTGCCAGCGACTACAGAGCTAATAATAAAGTCAATTTAATCTAATTTATACAACCAATTATTACAAATCACAAATTTACCTTGAAGGTCCAGTGTGTAACTTTTAGGGAGTATTTAGGGATCTCTCTTGAACAAATTGAATGTGACATTAGCTGCTATGTTTGTGTGTTCTTTCAGCTGAAAGTAAAATATTTGTTTAAGGTTTGCTTCGAAAAAGCCCTTTATATCTTCAAAGAGCGCTTCCATATGGAGGCCGCCATGTTGGTGCAGGCGTCCGGAGAGGGATTTTGTGTTTTAAGTTGCTTCTGTGTTTTGATAAATGGAGGATCATCCTTATTATTTAGAGAAAAAAAAAGCAACGGCGCACCAAGCCTCGCTGTCGAAGCAAAAATTGAATACTCATGAAACATGTACTGGGTTCCCAGCGGCTGCTCGGGGAAGGACAGCGGCAGCCATGGCCGTGAGCTACAGAGCGCCCGATCCCCACCCGGATCTGACCCGTTCCCTGAGATCGTGGGTTGGGACAAACCATTAATCCTCCCAGGGGATGATCACTCCAGAACCGGCAGCCATCCACGGTCGGTCGAGTTGATTTCCGCAGGTGAACTGGACGGACCCCAACAGAATGAACGCTTGTTCCCCGGTCAAATCTCCTTTGCGATGGTGCTCCCAATCGGCTTCGGAAAAATTCAGGTATAGAAGCAGCTTACAGCGTGCCTGCCTCCGGCCAAATTTTACACACTGGACCTTTAAGTGGCTTTACAGTTTCTTTTATAATGTGCAGCTACTTCTATCCTCAGATGCTCAATTCACACAAGGGAGATCATTAACATGAAAAGTGTAATCTTGACAAGAGATTAAAAATGATCATCGTAGTTTAAAATTCAGTTGTTTTTGGGAAGTGATTTTGGCTATATATGTACAATACATACATTTGTATTAATAACTGGATACTTCAAGTAGTCATGAAAGAATCTGCCTGCAGGTGCTTTTGGTTTGGGTTTCCCAGGAAGCAGGAACAGAAATGTTTCAATCAGCGGGTTTTTTGGAGGGCCCTGAGAGTTTTACTCAAAGTCCTTTGGTCTCATTGTGTCAATGCAAAGAGTTACAGACCAAAAAATTAAATGTTAAATAAAATTGAACGCACACCGATCATTCAAGCTCATTCAGTCATGGAGAGACTGCAGCATCCCTTTGGTGCAAACACAGTGAAAAAAGGTTGACAAGAACTGCAGTATAGCCATCTGTGATTGGTTCATGATCTCTGTAAATCCATCCCTGATTGATTGATAAACACTGAAGGTCAAGCTGTGATCGGCCAATGCCCATAAAATATAAGTTGAATGAGCCTCGAAGATTAAACTCCAAATAGTCAGGGATGACTTTAAATCCAGCTTTGATTGGTCAATCATGACTTCAGCAGTGCAGAAAGACCATCTACCATCCTGTACTTGCTTTATCTGCACAAACAGACAGAAAACACACTCACACACACACACACACACTGACACATACACACACATTAAGCTGTGTCTACCGAGACAAAAACACACTCCACCATTTCCACCGAGGCCATCTGGTAAAATAACTGTCACTATCCTATGAGGCTGAGATTTATTTGGGCACCATGTGACTTCTGCCACCTCATATAACACCAATACACAGCACCTGTCCTCCATAGCCCCTCTCCCTTCCACCTCACACAGAACTGCTTGGCAGATGTCCATACAAAATAGAAATATGACCTAATAATGGAGGTATAGAAAAAATCTTTCGGCCAGGGACAGAAAACTGTTCAGACCAAACAGACCATCTTAATGATTAATGAGAGTGACTGAAGTTTCCACTCACTGTTAATGATGAGTGCATTATTTTCTTTTCATAAGAAAGCTGTTGTATTCTGCACACAGTGGTATTTCTCAATGACTGTTTATAAGTTGTGTGAGGACGCGATCTGTAAAGCCCCCATAAACCCCCTGTCCTCCACCAACATTCGCCATGCAGTCATTGGAGTTGGTTAGTTTGTCACAAGGAGAGTTAGAGTAAAGTAGTAGGGGAGCTTTTTGTGGAAAACACAGTTTCTCGTCATTAGCTTGTATCTAAACGTAGCTCATATGAATCTACACAAGGAAATCTGTCTTACTTTTTTTTGAGCCAAGGAAACACTTTTAATTAATTTATCTTCATTATATTTTTCATTATTGAGTCAGTATGGGATCTTATCTTATAGCATATGGCTGACTTCACAGAAATAGTTAGGTTGACGTTATATGGACTGTTTTAAACCATTAATGAGTCACATTTAATTTGAGGAGTTCAATTAGTTCAATTGTCAAAACAATTGCTAGTATAATGCAGGGGACTGGGAACTTTTCTGGGATATACCCATGCTTGTCAATGATTGGCCGGCTTTGGCTTATTAGTTTGAGTAACCTTATCATTATTATCTTGACTTCCCATTTCACTGTCTTATCTCCACACACATTTTTATTGCGTGCATTGGTCTCCAAATTCATCTCAATATTTTACATTTACTACCTCATTTCACTGTTTCTCTTCTCCTCTCTTTGTCGATGACCTGAAAAGCACATTGAAGAATAGTTTGTGTTTGAAATGTGCTATACAAATAAAATTTGATTGATGAGTCAAACAGCACTGATCGTTTTTTTACTGGTTACTTTTTCTATAATTAATGAATCAAAAACAACCCTGATGTTTCTCCACCATTAACAGCTTTCTCTCTTCTCTCTCTTGTGACCATCATCAGCAAACCAGTACTTTACTAAAGACCTATGGCATGATGAATGTTGAACTTTGGACAACAAAATATTTAGAAACCACTTTTAAAAGATCAAAATGTGCTGCTATATCTTATCTTATATATGCTTTTCGTTGCATTATATAGGAAACCTATTATGGAACATGTCTTGAATAAGGGAGTTCTCAAAACCTGTTTCTGACACCAGATGAAAAAATCTGCAGGGGAATGTTTCTGTCCGCTCCAGTGACCTGATGGAGGATTAGACTCAATACAGGAAGAGCAGGTGGATCCTGGCAACTGGAGCAATCTGATGAAGCAGAGCCAAAACAGCACACCATCATTGAGACGGACCCCTCCTTGTTGAATTATGAGACTGATCTCTCTATCTACACCTGACCCTCTTTGCCCCACACTCTGTCCAAAACTGTATTATTGTTCTCTACTTTTCGTAGTTCCCTGTTTTGCTTTTGCCATTTTTGATCATCCCTCTATCTTCCCTTTTCCCTTTCTGTCTTTCTTTAGTTATTCCTCCTTGTTTTAATAAATAAACTTATGTGTGAAAAATACAGACCAACCACACCTACCACACACGCTTGTCTACTAAAGTGAAAAAGCAGGGCCATGTCAGTTGATGTGGCGACAACAAAACAAAGGGGCCTACACAATGTTAGGCAGGTGGTTTTATTTTCATGTGTGACTGGTAACAATCCTGAAGTGAAAAAGGTTTATATATTTTTTTTTGATCAGGAACTTATCTAGTTCTGGGCATTTAAGTGGAGGCCAACAAAAAATGGAAATAATCATTGATTTTCAAGCAAGTGTCAGTCCCTTGCAACCGGAGTTTAACCAAAGCTTCCCGGACACGGGAGGAACAAAAAGAAAACACATGAATTGGAACCAGAGGGCTATGGTTTGAAACTATTGATTATAGTTTTGCAGTCATCTTGCAACACAGCTTGATGGTTGACGTGATGGGCATCGTTCCCTACCGCACCTCCGCCACTGCCTGGAGATAGTATGCATATATTGTGCTGGGGTATGTGGTTAATGGTTGTTGGTCTACAGATCCATCGGTCGACCTATCTATTATGAAGCTGAGCCAACATTTCCATTTCCAGATGACGAGCTAATGAACTGAGGAGGACAATGAACTGAGTCCACGGAAGTCCAAGGGAGCCAACATTAGTCAATACTGGTAACAAAGACATTAGCAAAGACATTCGCCCTTCATTTCTCCTTTCTCTCCCCTCCCTCTCACATGCCCCCTTTTCTTATTCTCTCAAACGTTCCAAGCCACCTCCCTCAATTTCTCTCTCCACTCCTCTCGTTTTCCTTACTTCCCCCTCGAGAGTGTTTCTGTTCTCCCCCTGACACCCATTTTACTTTCCATACTGTACCTGGCTGCTGTCCACTGCTTTTCTTGTTTCATCTTATATCCCATTTCTTTTTAAGTTCACCTTTGCTTCATCACCTCTTCCCCCTCTGCTCCTTCCAGCATTTCAGATTTGTGAAGGATGGATGGATGGATGGATGGATGGATGGATAGATAGATAGATAGATAGATAGATAGATAGATAGATAGATAGATAGATAGATAGATAGATAGATAGATAGATAGATAGATATATAGATAGATAGATAGATAGATAGATAGATAGATAGATAGATAGATAGATAGATAGATAGATAGATAGATAGATAAGAGCCGGATCACTTGTGGTGTGTATTAATTGTCTGTGTGGGCGGGTCACTGAGGTGGAACAGCCGTGGTATTCGCTGACCTGCTGGGCCGTGAAATCCCCCTGCATGTGGACTCGCCTCATATCCATTTAAATAGATTTAAATAAACGACCTCCCGCTTTGACTAGATTGGGTGCGAGCGCAGATGGATAGACGGACACATGGATGTACCGTGGGACAAAGAAAGATAGGCGGGCGAGATAGAAGCTAAAAAGCTGTAAAATGAAAAATTTCCTCCCATTTTCATAGAGCATTGGAATGTGATGATTGATGGCGCCGTGGCGGGAAGGCGAGGCACTGAGGTGCGGCACTGATAGATGGATGTGTGCAGCGAAGAGGAACAGAAGGATATTCCATTTCAGATCTTCCCTCAACTGATGCACACACTCGCCATTGCTCTAATATGTAGATTATGTGTCGCCTTTATCTTTGCGGTGACCTGTGAGGGCGGGGCACAAGCTCTCACCCACACACAGGCACACACCAACACAGACGGGGCATTCCAATTAGGATGTGCATGGCAAACACAAATACTCTTTCTTTTAAAAAATCTATCACTGTAGATGACACTTTCATCCGAGTGAGCATGTGGATGAACAGTATGCTAAACACATTTCAACAGATACTTTGACTGTAAATACAACCTATGTGATTTTGCGTCTTTCGTACACGAGGGCAGATGTCGATGTTTATGCTGGCGGTTGGGGACAACTTGTCTTTTTCTGGGTCAGAGCATCAGCAATCTTTGGAAAATAAACAGCTACCATGTGCCACATATCCACCTGCATAGCGCTGCATAAGCACCCAAAGGTAGGTCAGGGAAAACTATATCTGGATATAGAACTATTTGCGGACGTGCTGAGATTATGGTTTTAAGCTGGAGGGAGCAATGATGGCTGCTGTGGTAGTTAACAGTCCATAAATCATCAATAATGGCATACTGAATGGATTGATCAACAGGAACATTACACATTGTCTCTGTGGAGCCTAAAAGGTCTTGTAAAGTATGCCTATACACTGTTTTCCCAGACAGCAAGGGTGTAGCCCTGAAAAGCCCCATACCCCTGCATCTTGTAACGAGTGTGGGTCATTGTTGTGTCTGACATTGTCCTCCTGCTGTTTAAGGGTTAGGGTTAGGTTAGGGTTAGGATAAGTAGGGCATACACTGTACGACTTTTAAGCTTTGGCAATTTCATTTCAACTCACAATGTACAAATCAAATGTTTGCGGAAGATCACGATTGGTGTGCTCGTACTGTACGATCAGATCCAGCCGCATGACATGAGTGCTCACACTGTACGACCCGTCCGGCTCCTGAATCCTGTTGTCGCTATTTACAATTGTCAATAAAGTAGATCATACAGTGTACGCCTGGCTTAAGGGCTTTAAACTGTTCATATCCTCTCCTGCTGCCAGCTATCTATCGTCAGAAATTCTCCTCATATATGTCTTTTACTTATAACCACAATTCCCAGCAACAACTAACCACCTCAAAACTTCAACCACCATCCAAACATCCTTTCAATTACTAACAATTTTAAGAACCTGTATGAACATAGGGGAGTGTTATTAAAACAAAAAACTTAGATGAGCTCCCCGTGACTTCTGTATTCGCCCTGGAGTTCATGCCAAAGAGACTTCTGTTTGACTGGTAAGTCATGTATTCTTGTATCAACATATAAATATGTATAAATATTTATATAAATATATAAAAATAAATCCTTTTCTTGATTTGCTGGACTTAACCCAGAGTAATGACAACATTCTGGGTTAAAGACATTCACTAAGGATGAAATGGTTAATAAAGACAGTTTGCAATAGTTGAAAGATGTCGTCTGTTAGCTGTCATGATTTTGTCAGTGGTCATCAACTTAAAATAAAAACACAGTTACAGGTAATGGGTCCAAAATGATAATGTTGATAGACTATTATGGAGAAAGATGGAAGCAAAAATGGCCATGAACACAAGTTTAGAATTAAATACGGTCAACCTAACAGGATCACTAAAATTTCTGAAGTACTAACGCCTGCTACACTAAACTGTCATAACGTACAACCGCTGAGAGTGGAAGTCAGAATAACATGTCTCGTTACAATGGCACCTGTCAGTAACTGGATTCTGCAGAAAGTGAACATTTTGTTTTCATGGTTGATGTATTGGAAGTAAGAAAAGTGTACAAGTTTAATAATTTGAGATTGTTTGAGTTTGAGAAGAGACAATATGTGATGGCAAGGTGACTGGGTCAGAGCATCTCCTTTTCACTCGTCAGGTGTTCCAGATCTGCAGTCGTTAGCACCTACCAAATTGGCCTGAAGAAGTGTAAATGTGCAAATGTAAAATAAATTCAAAAAGAAATGAATAATAATAATCAGAAAATAAATCTGGGCGGGGGGCATCACTTATGAGACAGAGATTGAATAATGGAAAAAAAGTAATGCCACATACTGAATAACTTTTAAGAGTTACTTCGAAGTGAAAACTTCCCCAGGAGAGGATATTATATTATTCAGCCACTGGGTGCTGAGAGGAGCTTTGGTCGATTGCTTATGAAGGAGAAGGTGGCATCTTGTCAATAATGTGGTAAAAGCCAGCACATCCAACTGAATTTCGCTTGTAGTCTTTGGAAAAGACAAATATCCCAATATGGGTAGAGACATTTATACGTATACAAATGATTTTTGACAAGGTATTAAAGTAGTTCTGTCAAAAGCGAGACAAAGATGAACCATAATAGAACATCTGAGTAAATGCAGGGTGAGCTATGACTCTCGTCAGAGTGGTGAGTGAAACTGAGATACATTTGGGACAATCAAACTTTTGAGAAATGAATCCTAAAAAGTAACTTAAATTGTATAAGTGAACAGAGGTTGAGCTAGTGTGAGTTCCCATCTATCTTTGTCGTGGCTAAGCAACAATTCACCAGGAGACCTTGGCATTTTTTTCCTAGTGAACAGGATAAGAATTGGTTGTAAACCTTAGAAAGTAGGGACTTTTGGACGGGATCAAAGCTGAAAAGCTCTTAACACATAAACTCCGGCTCAGCGGTAAGGAGGGAAAAGTCCGATTTAATTTCAAATTTTGAAAATAATTGAAGAAATGACTGGGTGGGAGGCAAAAATACATTATAAATTGAATGTATTATTATTATTATTATTAATATGTTGTGGGTCCTTGAGCAAAACTCTGATGACTTAGCTTCCCGGACGCTTCACAGGGGCCTCCTACTGTTCCCCTCGAGGATGGGTCATGATGTTGAACTCTGTGTATGACTATGACTAATAAAATATAAATTATAAACATACAATTTGTTTTTGACAAGGTTCTCTTAAAACGGTAAAAATAATCTAAAAAATATACGATGAATTTGTATTAAATACAAGTCAATATATTACACAAATCAATATATTCACCTACAAGAGTTCATAGCAATATGCAAACCTACTAACAAGTATTGAAATAAACAGCTGCTGGTTTATGACGGTCTTATTCCACAGTATCTGCCGCCTTTCTTTTTAATTCTTCATTGATTGTTTAATTGATTACTTATTATACCGGTCCAGTCATTCCATTCCTGCTTGAAGATATTAATGTGTCCTCAAGTTTGTCGTTTGTAATTTAAAGAACTTTTGTAAATATTTCAATACATTAATGGAAACAAAAGCTACAATATTTCAAATGTAAAATCAGCCGTTAGTTATGAAATCATTTCTGGGCTTTTATAATCTGCTGACACCCCGCGATGCAAAGCCAGACAACTGAAGTTATTCATTTCTCTCAGGTATGTGAAAATACTACATCTGGCTCAAACCTCTCGTCTTCACTGAATCTTGAATGGATGTAGCCAGTCTTTTTGAAAAGTTACATATCATTTTGTCAAATGTCAACCTATACAAGCCACCGCACGGAGAAATATCTTGACATACCTACAGAGCTTGCCCATCCCAACACTTTCTTTCCATTTTTTTTTATCTGTCTTACTGCTCCATTCTTTTGTTCATCATTGTGCTTCATTTCCTAGGAGGGAAGCACCGGCGGTGGAAGTCTAAACTGCCTGAAATACAGCAGACGGAGGGATTTCATGTGTCAAGGCAAGGAGAGTCAGAAAGGGATTTGAATAATAGATCAGAGAGGCGAGGAGAGAAGGGGAACGAGATGGGTGGGAGAGAAAAAGGATGGGGGACATAAAAGGAGATGAATGTGGAGAAAGAGAATCGGATCAAGAGGTCTGTGGAAGGTCTGACAGCTTTCTTGTAAGGTGAGGGTGACAGTAAAACACACATTTAAAAGTCATCCATCCATCCATCCATCCATCCATCCATCCATCCATCCATCCATCCATCCATCCATCCATCCATCCATCCATCCATCCATCCATCCATCCATCCATCCATCCATCCATCCATCCCGCTGTACGTCTCCTTTCTGCTTGCAGTGAAGTGCAGTGGGTCGGGAGCTGTTGCATAAGACAGCGATTCATCTTTTATTGAGAAAGGGAGCTTCCTGGAATTTGTCTACCTTGTTCTCTGGAGTTTAAAAGCTCAACCTGTAACACTTCTAAAAATAAACAAAGCATGCCTACTATAAATCAATAATCGCACTGTAGAAGCGCACACGATACAACCTCCGTTGAAGTGTATCGGATTTTCCCTTAAACTGCTGGGCTGCACTGGTTGAGGTTTAAATTAACTTAAAAGTGGACAGACATCAAAAGTTGACAAAACTGATTTAACCCCCGGGGCTCAATAAAGTATTTCTGATTCTGATTATTTCAGATTATGACTGATATTTAATTTAAAAGGCCAATTACACAATTTTTGTTATGATACAAACTAGGCGCCGATATTGATTTAATTTGAATGTCACGGTTTGAATCGCACATATATGTTGTTGGTTTGGAATTGGAAACGCTAAGGTCACAAAAAATGTCCAATATGATTCTGATGCGTAAATCAATAAAAAGGTTAAAGAGTTGAATTACTTTTCAATGTATCACATGATTACTCAACACTGAAGATGTAAGATGACATTTAGTTATAAACAATATCTGACACAGAAATATTTACTCAGAAGGTTTTCTTTATGTATATCAAAATGATTGAAATTAATGATTTTTTCCTTTTAAACAAAAAAAGTTATTAAATGTAACTATTTGGTTATAGATTATAACGTAAACTCTGAGCATGTTTGCTACAAATGTGTTGCATCAAAATTTAGTTGCGTATGCATCTTTTTACAAGCTTGTGAATACGACTAAACTACAAATGTTCCTCCTTTCCTGTCATCTATGTGTGTTGACAAGATTCCCATATTAAGTTTTTTCTAAGCCAACAAGAATGAGAATAGCAGCTTCTCCTCTCTTGGCTTGAACACAACAAATAGAAAGCTAATTTAAGACCAAAAAAAGAAATGGAGAGAGAGAAAAAAAAAGATTGTTGTTCCTTACCTGAGCAGATCAATTTCATCAACATGAACCACCCTTCACAGTCCTAATGGCACATCTCAACAGGCAGGATTCCAACTTCAACTGGTGTCTACCACACCGTGCTGCTTGATATGTAACTACAGAGAGAGAGAGAGAGAGAGAGAGACAGTGAGAGACAGTGAGAGACAGTGAGAGAGAGAAACCAGAATATCAATGAGAGATGACGGTGTGTGGAGCAGTTCTAAAGAGAGAAAGGAAACAAACAACAGGAAGGTAGATGAAGAAAGAGAAATAAATGATGAGAGCGAGAGATGCTGTTGTTCTCCAGAGAGAGAGAGAGAGAGAGAGAGAGAGAGAGAGAGAAGAGACTGCTATGTGAGAGACAACCTCCAAACCCAGGTGTTTATAAGGCCCAAGGCAATGTATGGTGTGTGAGTGTGTGTGTGTGTGAAAGAGGGAACAGCATTAAAGTGGCCACCCACGCCATCTTTTGTGTGGATATGTGTGTATGTGTGTGTGTGTGTGTGTGTGTTTGTGTGTGTGTGTGTGGTTGGTAAGTGTGTGAGTCTTTCGGAACATGGCCATAGGGTTCAAATGTTCCAATCAATATACGAATAACAGAAACACACACTCACACCCACACACACATGAACACACACACACACACACACAAACACACACACACGCACACACACAAATACACATGAGCATATATCACAGTGTTTTAGTACAGGAGTGCAGTACTAGCACTAACAATCCTGTAACTATGAATCCATCTGTTTGTTATTATTATTCTCCATCACCTTCACACTGCCTGAAAATTGTGAGTCAAACATGACATAAGCAACTTGACAGAGAAACAGGAAGTGTTGAATTCGGGTTAACAGTGTAATGCAATTACATGAACGGAAGGATCAAAAACAAGTCTTTAAACTCACATGTCATCAAATTGATGGTACTTATCAAACAGAGGCGGGGCCTGCCTCTTATACAAGCCTGCTTCATATAAAAGCTACCCATACGAACCTCGGGTCATTTCTCCTTAACCCTTTCAATCCCTCACTAAACACAAACAAAAGAATGGCAACATTATTTATTTGCGTACTTTATTCCTTTGAGGGTATTTATGAATTTAATATTGTAGAAACTCTAAAATTTGCCATAAAGCAACAAATTTGTTCAAGCATGTTTTTAAATAACAAAAAGAATAAATCTGATAAATAAGGTTATTTCGTGATGAAGTTGTGTATTTAATGGAAAAGCAGTCGATTGTAATAGGTGTAACTTTTGGTTAAAGCATTTGTTTAAAAAGCTATTTGACTTGTTTTGGTTACATAAAGTTACAGAATTCTGTTTTGTAAGTCCTCACATACTTTAATATGCCAAAAATATTCTACTTATCATTTAGAAATAAGACTTTGTCAATAGCCATGGTTAACGCCTCCACCTCAGTGGGCCCTTTCCGCTGTGGTGTCCACCAAGGCTCAGTCCTTGGCCCCTTACTCTTTACCATATGGATCCTGCCACTGTGTCATATTATTTAAAGGTTCAGTCAGATTTTCCATGAGAAATAGAGACTGAAAATGTGCTCAACCAAACAGTTGAGCAGGACATTAAACGTGAGTAGAAAATTACGTAGACATAAAAGAGATCCAATTGACTGCATTTAACAGATTTTTGAAATTATTTTTGACATTATGACCCCTTCAGCAATCTGTGATGTTACATAAATGTTATATCAGGATTTAATGGTAATAGTTTCCTCATTCCCAAATATACTGGCTTGACAGATTTTTGCTTAGGAACACAGATTTCCATTTTTGATCTGCAATCCCACAAAATAATTCTCATCTTTCCTATACTTGATTTGACATCGGTTTGTTCATAATATGTGGTCAATAAGGGTTAAATATAATACATTGCATGTTATGAAAGCCTTAGAATGGTTAAAAGGATGGAAATATACCTTTAATTAATAGAACAAATAGCTGAACATTAGAAATGTTAGCACTTCATAAGTTAAACTCAAGAATGGAACTCTATAAAGACCTTTCTAGAGGGTTTAATGAGTTAGTGTTACTTGGTGTCTTTTGGGTTAAAGTAAATAAATGCTGTGGGAATAATTGAGCATGACCCTGAACCTGCAGGTTGCTCCTCAGGGATTGATCTAATCTTCTGTTTTTCACACATTGCAACTGTTGCCATCCATTGAGAGGGGATCTCATCCGGTGTTTTCTGATCATAGTTTCTCTCATTACCTCCTCAACCATTGAAGCATTTACACATTTGTATTTATTTCCTGCCGATGTATGTCTTTGTCTGCTCATAGATCATCACCAACTGTAATAAAGAATTGTAAACATACAGCTATAGAGGCGTTGTATGTGATATTGTTGTTGTGAAATATAATTGATGTTTGGATTCACATGGGATACAAACTTCAGCATCTTTGGTGAGAATTGAGTGTGACTTGCCACTCAACCCCTTTTGGGACTTTCTTGCTTTCTTTGATGTGCTGTTGTTCTGATCATCTCAAATTGATGCTAAATGATACTCTCTATGTCTCAATGTGACACTGAGGAATATGACAAAATAGAGGCATGTTACGCCCTTGGAGATCGGCGCCCCTGACATTGAGAATGAGCAGAAGCCTGGATGAATCTTGATGTGTGTGTGTGTGTGTGTGTGTGTGTGTGTGTGTGTGTGTGTGTGTGTGAGTCCCTGTATGTGCGTGTGTTTGTGTGATTCTTTCTAATCTATGATGCATTTGGCTTTGTTGTTACATAACTGTTCCCGCTCACACACAGTTATTACACACATCACACTCTGGCAGCTAGACTTGGCTATTTCTTTATTCCACTCTCTCTATCTTTTTCTGTGTGTGTGTGGGGGGGGGGGGTAATGTGTGTGAGTGTGTGTGTGTGCGTGTATGTGTGTGTTTGAGTGTATGTGTGTAAGTACGTTTTCGTGTATTTGTGTGTGTGTGTGTGTGTGTGTGTATGTGTGTGTGCGTGTGTGAGTGTGTGTGTCCACGTGTGTCTGTGAGAGAGAGCGAGAGAGAGAGAGAGACAGAGAAAGAGAGATAGAAAACAGATGTCAAAGGATTTGTGTCATCTTCAATTTGACTGCAAATGTAGTAAGAGCTGAAGCTACCCCGAAGGAGCAGAGAGAGTGAGTGAGCGAAGAAAGACAGGATGACCTCAAATACTTCCTATTTTATTAGATGAAACTGAATTTTTCTTTTGTATAACAACATGTTAGGGTAATCGGATTCTGTTAAAATAAACTAACATGTTGCGGTAATTGTTTGTCAGATTAAGCCAACATGTAATGTAGCCTGACTCTGTTAGATTTAGCTAGGGTAATCGGATTTTATTAGAGTAAATTTACATGTTAGGGTAGGCCGAATCTGATTTTGCTAGAACTAGCTAGCATGCCACTGTATTCTGATTTTGTTATGAATTATTTAACATGGTACGATAATTTGAATTTCTTAGATTTAGCTAACATGTCACAGTAATCTGGTTTTGTTATAATTAGCAAACATTTTTGCTAATTATAAGAAAACGTGTTAATATGAGTTTATTTAGATTGAGCCAACATGCTACGTAGTCCATGTTGTTAGATTTAGCCGAAATGTTATAGTAATCTGATTTGTGTTAGAATTGTTTCAATTTGTCTTTTGTTTTTTGATAACCTTTTATCTATAAGATATAAAAATATCAATCAATCAATGTAAAAAAAAAAAATCAAGAAATCATAATTTTTTCCATGATTGATATATTATAAAAATGTATGTTTCTCTACCAAACAGCAGCAAACGTATCATTCTTTGCAGTCTGGCATGATTAACGTTTAATTTAATTCATCATGATTATTACCTCAACCGAGGAGGCAATGTTTTTACTCCGAGAGTTTGTTTGTTTGTTTGTGTTAGCTAGATTAAGGAAATGCCAAAGGACAGATTTGCAAAAAAGTTTGCCCAGATGTTGGTTTGGGCATATCCCAGATATTATCCAAGTTTGGTGACGTTTCATGAGTCACACATTTAAAATAGAATAAAATAATATAAAGCTGGTTGCAGCGGCGCCACCCTGTGGTGAAAGTGCTGCTTTGAAACTCTGCCAGTTTGGTTCTGTTGTTGTTAGACGGATTTAACGGAGATTTAGGAGTGAAGTTTATACAAACATGCAAAGCAAAACGATGACTCCTGGGGTTATTATATCTCTATTATTTTTCATCATATGAAGAAAGGGATTGGGGGCTGGAGCTGGGGGCTCTGAGCAGAGACGCAAAAGAAGGAGCAAGAAAATGAGGAGAGACGACCGGTTCCAGAGAACCTGAGAGATATTGAGAGAGTTTGGTGGAGCTTTTGTTAGATTTAGTGGCTTGCAGCTACTTTTTATACTGTTGTGTCTAGTTTTTTTTTTTAATAGTTTTTGTTTTTTAACACAAATAAAATGTTTAACATCAACAAAATAATTGGCTGCAGAGGAGATACTCGCTTCTGTATCTCCTATGCAGTCCAAATACGTTGGATTTGTTTTTGCTGCATATTATGTCAAATGTAAGTTGGGTTATCTTTAGAGCAGTTTATTCTTATTATTTACTTTTATATACAGCATAAGTGCTCTTACTTTTTTGGTTTGAAGCGGTTGTTGATCTCATGATGCAGAATTATTTTTGAATAATTTTTTCACAATGCTCGTTTTTTAACAAAGGAAGAGTAGCGACAGATTTTATGGAACCTAATGTGGCTCTGAATAAAGAATAGAATATAAATGAATGTATTGTTTGGAGTTGAGTAGATAATGGGGGTCAGTTGAAACCATTGTTGCCATGTTTTTTTTTTCTAAGCGCTGCTACGGCTCCATACTGCAGGACCATTTCTGCTTTTTATGATAAATTTCAAGAATTTCAGCCGCTGCGCTGAAGCATTATTATAAGCTGATTACTGCCTCCAAAACCGAGCCTAGTTTTTAATAGAAGGCTCAATTTTTTTCTGGTGTGACAAGAGAACCTCTTGAAACAAATTACATTCTAACCATTGCTTGTTTGACTCCAGACATAATTAGTATTTAAACTACTGTATTAACCTGTTATGTTAATGCAGGTTAAGCACTTAACTGGGAAAAAGGGCATGGAAAGAACATTAATGATAACGACAACCATAACACATTTATGAAAAATAAGCTTGTAAAACCTTCAACCTTCATGCATTTGGAAAACCAAAACAGATTTCATCATGCATTCTTGTTGAAGAATAAGATGGGTGTAAAGACGGAATCTGATTTATTCAAGCTTGACTGCTGTTTCAAAATGGTTATGATGTTACTTCTTTGCAGACTTTTAATGGTTGTTGATGTCAATAGAAAACTTCAGCCAGTATTTAAAAAGCATGTGCAACTCGCACGAGAGAGAGTTTGGATATGAAAAGCTTCTGAACTCTTAACTCGACAGGAAGAGAAATATAAACCCTGTACATGCTGCTGTTGTGCATGGAAGATAAATACTTCCTGGAAATGGGGCATTTGATTTGATTCCCAAACCTTAAATAGTTTAGTCAGTAAGTATATTCACTTGTAGACTCTCCAGTGGCGACAAAATGACAGCCCTTCAGTGGTAGCCTATCATCTTGCTCCTGTCTTTTTAAATATGATTCTCACTGCTCCTCTTCTTCCTTCATGCTGCTGTTTTGTGCACCATCCACCACACCATCACTGCTTAATCTTCCCAGATTCAACAACATCACTGTCAGCTAAAGCTGCGTTCACGCGTCCAGTCTCAGTGCTCAAATCAAATTTTTTTCCTGGTGCGGATATTCTTGTGTTGTTTTTCACCTAACTTTCAAATGTGGCCTAAATCAGACTCCCGTATGAACAGTTCCCGGCCCAAATCTGACCCGCACCAGCAAAAGTAAAATAACCCCACAAAAGATAAAGACCTCAAAGGAAATATGGAAGTAAAAAGGAAGCCACTAAAGTTAGTTTGAACGCTTTTCTTTATCGTGAAAGTGTTTATAGTGATGTACATAAGGATAATAGTGATGTTTATAGAGTTTATGATTATTCCCGTCAGCCACTCCCTGTGCAGTGTAGCTCTGTTCACACTGTCAGGAAAACTGACATGAGCAAAAAATCAATCACATTTTCCAAACAGTGTGAACATAGCGTATAAGAGCAAAAGACTTTCCGACACACCGCTTATCACATATCCTCAAACAACCATCTTTAATTCATCTGCTTCTTTTGGCTAATTATACTTCCAAATGAAATGCCAACTTATCCATGTTATCATGTGCAATTAGTAAACAGACATTAATCTTGTGTAAATAATACATCCAGTTGTCTCATTATACAGTATACCTGTGAGAAATTACAAAAGCTGTGCAGAACATATTCAGTTACTGCACAGAGATGCTGTTACTCTACAGATTAGACCAAAGACGGCAATTAAGGAGTGACAAATGAAGAACAGCATGAGGGACAGGATCGGCAAGAGGAAGAGAAACTGAGGGAGTCAGGTATTGCTTGTAGCCACAACAGCATTCCATCATTTCTCCATCTTTCCTTCTGGTGTCCCCTCTCTCTGATGCTCTCTCTGCATCGCTCTCCCCCTCCTCTCATCCATCTCTTTCCAGCTCTTTCTGACAGTCTATTTGGCCCACACAGCCCCATCATCCATTTACCCTGTCAGTCCTGGCAATGGCACCAAGATCACACTGACTAGTGTTTGTAGGCGGGCAGGCAGGGCCCACGGTAAGAGCATCCATGCCAACGCTGAAAGCCAGCGGGCTCAATTCTCACGACAGCCAGGTCACAGAGTCGACCCCACACTGAGAGGGTCAGAGGTCTGCATGGAGTAGAGTATTCATTCCTCGTCTCAAGGTTTTCAGGCACTCTGCATTAGATTTACTCTATTTGAAAAAAAATGAAACCATCAACAATTATGATTTTTACTTTACTTTAAAAAAAAAAACCAAACCTTCTCTTATGTTCTTTATTATAGCCACATAACTTTTATTAAGATTGCTTGTATGTTTTTCCACTGTAACTATATTCCTGAAAGGTTGGAGATATTATGGACTCTTCCCCGCCGCTGTCGAGTCCTCAGTGTCCTCCGCAGACCCTCGAGAACTGTTTCATAGACCATTTCCAAATTCTATAACCCAATAAACCTTAACGTGAGGAAGAACTGGAATGATTTCAGCCAAGTTCAATTTACATATTTCAGCAACCTGGGGGAGTTTTGTCTCCAAAATCAATGTTTTTGAGCAGTAATTTCTCAACCGTGATTTAGTCCAAAACTGGTGCATATGAATCAACCGGGGGATTTCTATCTTGTGTAGAGTATATCATTTATTTATTTTTAAAGGGAACACCATTCTTATCACCGTTTGTCCCCTTTATATCCAATGGAAAACTATTTTGTAAATATTGTTTTTCCACAAATAATTCATATTCTACTCACTTCCTCATGGGAATGTAATTTGTATTGTATCATATTTTACTGATGTTATTCCAATGTACCCACCAGGATTTTTTTTTGTTTTTGGTGGTTTTTAAGAAAAAAGAAATCTAAATTTTGCTCATATGTATTGACACAAGTTCATGTGCATTTATGACTATGGGGTCTTATTTAGGGCATATTTCTGGCATCATAGAAATAGTTAGGTTTTCTAAATATGGACTGTTTGAGATTATTAATGAGTCACGTTTAATTTGAAGAGTTCAGGCAAAAAATATTGCTTGTGCAATGCAGCGGATTGGAGAATATTCCCTTGCTGCCGGGAACGACTGCAAATAGGGGTTAGTTCTCTAAAGAGTAATTGCAAACAGAATGATGTGTCTGTTAACGGTATCCCATGCACTCCTCTGACAGATAAAACCTGATTGTATATATACAATGCAGATGACATCTAAGAGTCTTAAATGCAGTTTTAGCTTATTGATTGGGTTCGGATTTAAACTGGCAAACATGTAACATAAATCTCGACGCGTCAAACGAATGTCAAAAGGCTCTAGTATTGACCTTCATGGCTGGGAGGGGAGAGAAAGCCCCTTAGATAACACGTAGCCCTCTGGGGAGACCCAGGATTAAGACTTTGAAGCTCTTTAGATCAAACTGACAACATCCATCACTCATGAAATCACACATATTCAAAACTGGCTTTTAAGAACACAGATGACCACACCAATTATCTACCAAGGGAACTCTCTTTTCTTGGTTATTCATCTCATCCAGTTCATTTATTCTGTTTTTATCCTGACTCATATGGTTTCGTGACATCACCTGCATCTGTTTGGATATCCTCTCTTTTGTAGGTCGGAATAACTTTTAAACAATTAAATAAATAACCAATCTCTGTGATAAAGTAACCGATGAAAACCTTTGACCGGCGTTCCTCACAACCTTTTACTGTTAGGGTTGTTAGGCTTCTGTACTTCAAGAGAGTAACAGTGTGTGGGAGGAAAGCCTGCCAAAAGCTGAGCGAGAGAGATGAGCCTATCCAAAAAATCACTACAACACTCCTACAATAGTCCTATAGGGGCTTCAGTGCGTGGCGCTCCAAAGCAAATTTGCTTTATTGCATTTCATTTTCTCTGATGGTTCCACTACAGAAGTTTTAGATGAAGATGTTGGGCTTCTTTTTTTTAATCTTGTACATATCAAATGGCTTATAATTCAATAATGTAAATTTACATTCCGGATGAATGTCTCTGACACATATCTATTCATGCTGCTGCTTTCATTTCTTATTTCTATGTAAAAATAAATGCAAAAGAAGTTTAATAGTCATCACAGCCTTAACTGACCCCTAATGACCCTCATAAAATGTAATGCAGAAAGTTCTGAAGGTACTCATTGATAGGAAAAAGCCCTGCATTCAAAATGCCTTTTAAGCCGAGCCAAAAAATGTAAGGTCAGCTGAAATTATCAGTAAAAATAGAAAATAATAAAAACTCACAGGGTTTAATTAGAATTGTCATTATTATCTGTAAGTGGATTATTATTGTGGCACAAAGTAGGTGGTGGATATGGTTTCCTTCCAAACGAGTATGAAGTGTGTCTTACACTTTAACGTGCCAAAAGTAGGTTGTATTCTCAAAAACCACTAAAGAAAGGAGAGTGAAGCTTATTCTCACTACAAGCATTGAAAAAGATGATCTAATTTGGATTTTGGGATTGGGTGTGACAGAATATCTCCGCGGCACCTCCTTAGAAATGTCATACAATCTTCCCCAGCTGTGCATTTCACCCAAAAGTATGAAAATTGAGGCACATGTTTCATGTCGAGATCAACACACACTCTTGGTGCCACAAAGTAAACCCAATGGAGGTTGGCCATTTTGAATCCCGCATGTCTTTGTTTCACGTTTTAAAAGCACCGTCATTGATACATTTCTCCGCGAGATTTCACGTGACTTGCTTGAAATGGGAACAATCTCGACATCTTCTGGATCAGAATTGATCAATTCACTTAATTTACTTTTATTCTTTTATCATTTTATCTTCACATGGTGACATCAAAGGCCAATTGTATAGCACCTGTTATAATTTGCCTGATCTCCACCTTCTCTTCCTCTTGCTCTGATGAGGGTTTACTGTCAAAGTTCCGGCTTTATTTTTAAACTTCATTGCCGTACGCAAGCTTTTTATAGTTTCACCCGCCTCTCATGGCCCTGATTAGGGCCTGATTGTCCCACTACAGTTTGTGTGTTCAGTTCACTGCCAGTCCGTTGTGGATCTTTGTATCACAGAGTCCGTTTTCTTTTTCCCGGTTACTTCAGATTTTGAGTATCTGTGTATTCTACCTATTACTAAACACCAAAGGTTTCTGGTTTTGTCTTTTTCATGAACAATGATTGCCTTTACTTTGGACTATTTTGTTTATTGCATCATTTAACAGTGTCCTGACTGCCTGTGGACTTTGTCTGCACCTACAGCCTCACAATTTATGGGCATGAAACATACCACTGACACCATCGAACAGAAAACTGATACATGTCAACTGTCCATGGTGAAAAATGGTCCAGATTTCACACTGAAGACGTCTACATGTCAATATTCAAGTTTTACCTCCACCAAGAAGGTTATGCACTTACCTTGGTTTGCTTGTGTGTTTATTATAGCAAGACAACGAAAAATCAAATGGTTGAATTTGTATCAAATATTACCCAGAGGTATGTTTCGATATCCTACAAATCATTCAATTTACATGTTGAACTCATGACATGACGACATAATAACGTTTTACACGCAGCTTTGGAGGGTTTTTGCCAATAACTCATAAATTGATGGACCAATCTGTATAAATGTACCTGAAGGTACCATTTGTCACATCCCAGAAGTTTGTGGATGAGCAGATTTTTGCATTCTCTGGGTGCTTTCTAGGTGTGACAGTGCCACCTGCTGCCAACAGGAAGTCACTTTTCTAAGACAAGAGTCATTTGATTTACATTAAATTTTCAAGGTGTGACCTTCGTTAAATTTTCTGCAAAAGTCCAGGGTGTACCCCGCCTCTAACTCCAAGTCAGCTGGGACAGGCTCCAGCCTACCGGCCTAAAGGGGGTAAAGACTAATGAATAAATGAGAACGTATAACTACTAGGTGTTCTGTAGTGCCACATAGTGGACATGGGAGTAATTTATACCAACCATGTATATGGAATAGTGTATAAATCACAGTTTGAACTGATGCATTCTCGAAAAATATCAAGGATTATCTATTTTTTTTAAATTGTGTTTGAGTCACCGCTGAAATCAAACTGTTATGGTCATTGATTTTAATTTTGCAACAAGCGCATGTGATTAAGTTTTTTCTAAATCTAGTAAAGATTAAAGAACTTTTTTGACCCTCAAGTTGTACACTTGCCTCTCCAAGCTCTTAAAATGAGCTGCTTCCACACTGAACTCACATTTCATTACATCTTTTTTTGTTTAGTCTTTAAGAAAAGTATGCACATAATGAAACAATAATCATGTTATGAGGGAAGGGGTATTGAAGACAGTGTCTTCTTCATGTTTTAACAGGTTGAGGTGATGGTCATTTTGACTATTTTGATTACACTTTGGTGGTTTGATCTGTTTAGCATAAACCGTATGACAAATTAAGTGAATAACAAATGTAAGTAAATTTACTAGAGGAAAAAGGTACAATACTGAAATTTTAAATGAAATTGGGAGGATGCAGCCAAAAATGTGAACGCACACTTCTAAAAATGTCTGATGGTCAGTTAGTTGGATTTCACTGTGCCACATTGCGCAGGTACTAGTGGTGCATATATTGCATTATTACATAATATCTTTGTGGTGCAAAACAAAGCACAGGAAACACGAACTCCCTCTTAAGAAGCCCAATATACCTAACCCCCTCCTCCCAATAATTCCTTACTCTGCTGTAGACTCTAAATATTTGTAGGCACCATAGAGATAGATCAGCTACTCACCTGCAAAATCCTAGAAATAAACATCCAGAGGGGAGCAGGGGTCCTTCCATCAGCTCCTTAATGATGCCTCACATCACTGACAACAGCAGCAACAACATCCTACCGAGATCACTCAATCCAAAGGCTCTCTCTCTCTCTCGCTCTCTCTCTCTCTCTCCCTCTCCCTCTCCTTCTCTCCCTCCCGGGACTTGGTCCACCTCCTCAGAATAGCGCGTCGTTAAACTCCCGGTGAAACCCGAGATTTACCCGCACAGTATCAGCAGACAGGCGCTCCGATCGTCCGAGCATCCAGCCGCCCCCTTCCTCACATTTTTATCACCATCATCAACGTCACCATCCTCCAGTCTGCAGAGCTCTATTGTTTCTCTCCCTCGTCCAGCATCATCCTGTCGATAGCATCGTCATTATCCCTCATCTTCTCTCCTGCATCCTCATCATCTCTCTCTCTGACGGTCCGCGGCTCTGCGCTCGTCCCGTGGCTCGGCTCTGCGGCATTAAGTGTGTCATGCTTGGGAAGAGGAGCGCATCATCCAGGGCAGGCATACGCCGATGGCTAGACAGCCAGGGAAGAAAAAACAAACCGCGATGCTCTGAGGAATAGGGACAGGGGAAGAAACATTAAAATCCACCATGTCAATAAAGCTGAAATATAAAAAGCTAAACTCTTGAAATCTTCTAATTTATCTGATCTCACATTATACACACTATACAGTGCTTCCATGCAATGTTATATAATGAGCTATATCTACGAGCTCCATTGCTTTATTTCCTGATTGATGGCCATGGTTTTGAAGTCACATGGTCTTCCAAACCCATACAGATGGAAGCCAAATTTAAAATAGCTAAATTCAACATAAATAACCAGGATTTTTCTCCTCAGGTACATCATAAAATGCTACCTTTACTGACTACAGGTTCCTTAATAGGCCTATGCTGTGGTCCCCCGACTGAAATGGCATATCTCTGTAAAGACCCCAATCTCCTGCGTTTCACAAGCAATCCCGCTGATTGATGCAACTCATTGGTATCAAACAGTCCATATTGACTCAACCTTACTATTTCTATGAAGCCAGCCATATGCTCTAAGATTTCCTGCAAATTTGTAAATTCACATGGACTTGTTGTTGGGAAGTCATGGTCGACAAACTGTGTTTAAATTGTTTTAATGAAATGTGAACAATTACAGTAAATCATGACACATATAAGTCAGATCGTCCTGAGGCGGTTCATATGAAGCAAATTTGGACTAAATTGGACCAACATATACATAGTTATGTTAGAAAAACAGTGTTTTCATACATAAGCTCCCCTAGTGAATAAAATATGAACTTTTCTTTGAAATATGATATATACAAGATAGATCTATACAAGATAGATCTCTTCAAATCCATTCATATCGAACCAAAAGCTTTCAACCTAAATTGGATCAAAGCTTTGTGAAATTTAACTGAAAAACTTTTGCAGCTATAGCTCCCCTAGTGGCGGAAATGTGCAACTGACCTCAGTAAAATCAATCCAGCTCTTTCTCACACTGAAGTCTATGGGGGAATACAATTTGAAAGCTATCGGTGAAATTGTTTTTCAGTTATCGCGTTAACAAGAAGTATCTGCGGAGGACACGGCATATGTTGCAGCAATGACGATTCCATAATATCCCACATTTTGCGTGGATTTAATAATCCAATGACTTAACGCCATGAGTGTAGTGGTTTCTAGAGACCCTTTTGCTGCTATGACTTGGATCCTTAGCCTATCGTTCATGGGTGAAAGCTTACTGTTCTCTAATGTCCCTGGTTTCATGTGCTGCTTCCACTTTCTTCAGATAACTCCATAAAAATTTCTATTGAAAACTCGGAGCATCACTGATCCACCGCTATACTTCACTCTAGATGGGGTGTTTTCAATAAACCCTTTATTCTGCCTGATCTAAACATGTTGGTCTCCCATAGGCTTAAAAAGTTACAGTTTTGTTTTATCACGCCACAAAGCAGCATCCTACAGCCGAAAACCTCTTGTGAATTTACACTTTAAGCCCCTCGAAAAAATAAACAATCTATAACAATTTTAAAATCTGATTTGTAAATGCATGAGCTTCTAAGAGATGGTATCTAGGATGTGGAATAAATCTTAAACAGCAGTAAACAGCATTCTTTTGTGGATATTGAAAAATCTCTTGAATTTAGGCACTTATAGTATTCCAACAATGTTTAATGTTGTAAAGATCAACTTAATAAACCAAACATCCTCCTTGGTCCACGCTCACACAACAGAAAGCCAGTTTCTGCCCTCAAAGGTGGTATCATGGTATCTGTAAGAAACTGTGAATTAACCACACATGAAGACCTCAGGAACAAAGTAAAATGAACCGACAGTAGGGCAGACACAATGATGCTTCACCTACCAGAACAAACTAAAATAAAGAAAGACAGAAAAACATAAAACATCAAGACAATAAAATAAAATAAATAAAAACAGTTCATAATGAATTAGTCAGTGCGAAGAAATTTCTTGACATGTGCCAAAAAGTGGTTCCAAACTTTTCCAAATTTATGAGAGTAGTGAGAGGATGACAATCTAAAATGTTCTTAGATGAAGCAAAACATCTCAGATCCATCGTGTTTGAGTGGGCGGAGTAGGGGATTTACAATTTAGCAGTATCAGCCTCCTTGCTAACAGAGTAGTGAATGACAGGATTAGTTCAGCAGGCTGCAACCCTAAGAAAGCCATGATTACATCTGGAGTGATATTTTTGCCAGATACTTTGATCAGAGGTGCCAAACCTCTTCGATCGCGGTCTACTGGTCGACCGAGGAGGGCTTATCAGTCAATCTCAAAATCATTTTTTTGAGATAATGAGTTAAATAGCTCCTAAGAACATTGCACCAGTCAGTCCCTCCCACACCAGTCACTCCCACTAATTCTACCTCGGGACAGCGACTCTATGAAACACTTGTACGCTCCGATGGAGCGAGAGAGCGAGCGCGCGCATCCAACACTACGAACCATTTGTCTGCTCCCATGGCGAGAGAGTGCGCGCGCATCCAAGACTACGAGCAGCTCAACTGCTTCGATGGAAAGAGCGCAAGCGCGCGAGACAGAATGAGAGATATTGCGCGGGAGAGAGGTAGAGATAAATGCAGAGCTTCACCTGCAGGTATGTAAAGATAAAAGTCTGAAAGTCATATTATTTGCATATTTGGCCTCAGGTTCATCAGAGCACTAGATAGAGAAAGGAGGTGAGTCTGCCCCAGCTTGTTCTGGACGTTCAGTGAAGCAGACTTTAAAGTCAGTTAACATTTTTTTGACTCTGCAATCATGTCTGATGAACGGGATCAGCAAACTGACTAGCTGGCGGTCATAGAAGTTGTAATTCATGGCTAAATGTCTAATTATATTTTTGTGAATTTGCCTATAATTGGGTCTTTTTAAAATTCTGATATCACGTGATGTACCCCAGAAAGTACATCAGATTGATGCATTTAACTTTGAAGGTACACACTTTTCTTACAGGGGTCAAGCCCCCAGACCCCCCCTAGAAGGTCCAGGGTTCACCACCAACAGTTTCTCATAGTTCCATGGGAAAAGCTGAACGCCTGATCATGAAAAGTTCTGCAATCCTCCTCCTGGTGCCAAATATCACATTAAGTGCCGGGTAATCAAGCCCTTTTCTGACATGTCAAAAGAGTCTGTTGATTAAATGAGCTTTATGCACCGCGTCATAGGTCAAACAAAGACTGTTCTTTTTTCTGACATGTAGATCTTGTCATGTTTAAAAATATGAAAGTAGCCCTGAAGTGTAAAAATGTTGGGCACTCCTGCCTTAGATAGTGTGACAAAGATATTGGACCAGTATTTATTTAAAGAAGAACAAAACCAGAATGTATAGGCCTATATAGTTTGCTGGGTATTGTAAACACAGATCGCAAGATGAGAATATTGTCTGGAAATGAATTGCAAGTCGGTCTTTGCGGTAATATGCAGTGTGTTTAAACGTACACTCAGCCCCGCCCCTTCCTATACACAGATTACGGGCGTGCTTAGGGAAAGCTCGAAGGGCAGCACCATCAGCCAGGGGCAATGCGATGTGGTCACATGGTGTCAATAAATTATAATCAGTATAATTTGAACCACAGGCACACAGCGCACATCCAAGACACTGAACGAACCGCTTGTTGGCTCATACAAAAAGAGAGAGAGCAAGCAATTGTGAGAGCATGAGAGAGAGTTGCAGATCTTCATGTGGAGGTACGTCAAAATAAAAGTCTAAAAGTCAAATGATTGCATAAGTCACCTCATCTCCCAACGCAGCACTAGATAGAGAGGGAGTGTCTGCCTCAACTTGTTCTGGACATTTATTCATTCAATCATTTTCTGTAAGCGCTCATGCTGGACTTTTAATGTAGCTGATTTCCCAGGAACTGTCTTTCTTGTCATTCATTGTTGTCAGTTAACACATTTTTCTTCACTCTGCATTCGTATTTAATGAACAGGAGCAGAGGGATATTCGCTTCCACGGTCAGTACACATAATAATATATAGTTACACACATAGCCACATACAAATAAAGTCAGTACACGAAATCTCAATGAATGCATTCATCATCCCAGCTCACAATAGTGTCAGCGAGGCCGTTTGTTCAGGGCTGCTATTGCAGAGGGGACAAAACTCCTGCTGATATATGAATATATGTTTATATTTAGGTATTTTTATGGGTTAAATTGATTATTTCTGATATAATTGTTGTTTGGGAACATATTCATTTAAGGTTGAAGAAACTGAAATTGAAGAAAAGTTGCTTATGTATGTCATGTTGTTTTTTGTTTTTAATTTTAGATTTTTGTGACTCAGTATTTATGTGAATTTCTTTGTTATATTTATTCATTTGTTAATTTGTTTCTTTTAGACATATTGTACCTTTTTATGATTGACAAATTTAAATGCACATACACTTAAGTATAGCCATGTAGGTACCATGTGGCACCAAAACTAAATTCCACTTAAGGCACCAATTTGGCCAGAACCAGCTCTGCTTACACTGAATGAAACTGTGTTTTGCACAAGTAGAGAGGATTTATGAACCCGAATGAAGATCTCATCTCACACGTATAGTCTGATTACCTCTCCCAAATTTCTTTGCCAGATATTCTTAATAGCATTTAAAGAGTCTGAACAAAAATACTGGCTTTTTAGAATATTAACATCCATCTCTGTGATCCCATCGGATAGCTCAGTAGGTAACACCAATGACTCCAAGAAGACCAGATACTGTGAGCTGTTGTTCGGTAAGTATAGGCAAAGATGACAGATTTCTCTCCTGCAAACTTCACCTGCCCGTACTGCTTGGAACCCGACCCCAACGTCCATCCCTGCAGGTGTTGAACTCACAGGGTGGTGGTTCTATGAAGCATGCTAGAGCCTAATAGAAAAAGGCCCTGTCACTAGACACATGCTGACTAGCTCTCCTACCAGGTGTGTCTCCAGGTCCAATGGTGCCACCTCATCATTAACAACATGCTGTAGCTTTATAAGCAGACAAGACAGGATGAGTATTTATTCCAGATGGTTGTGGCCTTGACGCAGCAGATTGAGTACATTATCACAATTCGTATGTATAATAGTAATTGTTTATTTTATACCTCTTGTTAAAATCTGCTAAAAACTGTTAAATTGATATATGCAGTAATGTATGCTTACAACCACAAGGTGGCGACACCGTACTGTCAGCTTTTAACCTGCCCTCAGTGTGGTCTCGTCAGGTTTGGCTGTCTTATCCATCTGCTCATTAATACTTGTTCCAATGTCTAGGTATTACATTTTGAGTAATAAAGCTCATGAAACAGAACTTGCACCCAAATATATAAAACAAAGGTCCCGTAAAATTTCACACTTTAGTATGTTATAACAACATATTTTCTTATGTTCAAATTCTAAGTTGCTGTCATTTTTTATAATAGAGGATTCATATAGGCTTAAGGATGATTATCTCATCAAACCTCATATCTGCATGTTCTTAAATCGCACAAAAGTCTATGATGTAAATACCACTCTGTGGAATGTTAGCACAAGACAGCAGTGGTGATTAGAATGCATGCAGTGTAGCAGAGCAGTCTGTGTCAATACACAATTTCTTGCATTATACACAGAACTCAAATTTGTTTAAGATTATTTAGACTGAATATGGATGGAAAATTCTCTCCCATGAAGCCTTGCTGCTCAAAGCAACAAGGCAAACAACGGGGATGAGAGGATGGAAAAAGGGAAATCCTCCTCGTTAAACAACTGTGGCTTCACCCTTTGAGTATATGTTTTTACTAGACATCCCAGCAGCAGGTAAATCAGTCACTTCAACATATCCACGCTGATACTTTCCCACAAAGTGTTCCAGGGAATAATCAATGAGATGTTGGACCTCAACATCTGCAACAGCTCCTGCTTTTGTAGTGGGTTTTTTGAACTCAGGTTTGTTTGTCAGAGTGTCAGAGGGATGTTTGAAGCAGCTATGCTTTTGTGATGGTTGACTGCAGCGATTTTCAAACCAGGAATGAGGACCAGGCTTGTTTCCAACGAGCATCCATACAGGAGGGGTACTGGTACGTTTGAGTAATTTTGCTCTACCGTGACTTACACATAGGAAACCCCTAATTCTGGCACAACTGTGGTTCACCTGCTTAGCTACATGCCACGGCTTTATTTCTGCCTCTGAGAAAAGACAAAAACACATCTGCTTCACAGACCAATAGAGGACATGAACAAAAGAGGCTCTAATCCTGATCCACAGCATGAGGCCAGAACCTGTGTGTGCCAAAGTGTTTAGGCTTTAAATATTTGTTTTATGCCATTTGCACGGACAATCCAAAATAAAAACTTTTTTTTCCCTTTGCAACAACAATAGAAAGAGATTTTTATTAGATCTTATCTGAGGATGTGTGCAAGGAGACAAAACTGGAGGTTTTAGAAGACATTCAATCCTTTATAAAACTGATGTCTTGTTTAAAAAACATTTCTCATTCTGCTTTCTTGAAATGATTAAAATATTTCCAAAGATCACAGGAAAGTCAGACAAGTCATCAGGAATTCCACATTTACTGGAATGGTACATCTTAGGTTTTATTTTTCCCTCCCTGTGAATGGGCTTTCTCTACACTGCACAAAATGATATTTTTCTCCTTGAAGATCCCTTTAAAAAGCTTTTTCCACATGCACCATAAATCCATGATCTCATTTTTACAGCTGCAGCATCACATTAACTAGAACATTCAAGGTGATGTGTGCACCTTTTCTGTATTCCCCCTCATGCACAGAGAGAATCGAAGCATAAGGTACATTTATTTATCGCCCCACAACACAGGGGTTTATAAAAAAATGCTGGTTTTACTTCCTTTATGCTCCTTCAGGTGATTGATTCGGATATAAAATCAACTTGCAAAAGGACCACGATTCCGTTGTTAAATAATGTGGTCATGTTCAAATTAATGGCGAACAGAATACAAGCTGTGAGTAAAAAACGAAACAAAAATGTAATGATAAGACACAAAGTGTTGGGCTCATGTGCTGCATTGTCAAAAAAAAAAAACCCAAAACCCCAACTCATCTCCAACTGGATGGCTTTCTCTAACTGGATTACATGCTGCAGTCGTGTAAACAGCTACCCATATCAACTCCTTTTGCATGTAAACACATACTGCAGCCCACTTCAAAATTCAGACTTTCTTTGATCAGGCTTCAAAGGATTATCCACTCACAGTCTCCATGTAATCGTATTCAAGGATGAATTACGCCGCGGTTCCATATTTTGGTTTTGTCGTTTAACGGAGTGTTTAGCAGGTAGCTGCCAGCTGGTCCCGTCCCATCCACGCCAACAGTAGAACAAAGTTGAGCGAAGGCAGAGGGATGATTTGAGGGAAGTATAGCCTCGCTCCTCTCTCCATCACCGACTCTCTCTTTCCGTTCAGTCTCAATCCTTCCTGCAGACATCAGTCACATCTTCCAGACATCTTCCTCACTGGAATAACTGATGACACACTGAACTTGGTTCGGAGTGAGCCATTGAAATCATCTGTGTTCCTGATTAGGTGTTAGTTGGACAAAATATGAAAATATACCAGCAGCTGGTGCTGGATCACATGGAGTCATTAATGGCTGAGTTGAGGTTGAACCGTCCACCAGACATGGTGATGCATGTATATTCATTTCTGGATGTTAAGGCTGAAAACACCTTGCTTTGGAATGTCACTAGGTTGGTGTTAAAGCCTGCCCAACTGCCCACCTGTGATACCAAGGGCTGTATCCTAGGGTATCCACGCCTTGTATTTATGGTCTGCCAGAAATACACAAGGAAGGAACTCCACTCCGGTCCATTGTAAGCAACATAAATTGAGTCATCTGCAACATTGCTAAACATCTGGCTGCAATGTTAGCACCCCTCGTTAAAAAGACCCCACATCACATCCATCCACACTCCAAATGGTACAGGATGAAACGATGGCGTCATTTAATGCTGTTTCCTTATTCAAGTGTATTCCCATCTTGGAGGCAGTGGAAGCTACCAGGAAACAAATTCTGCAGGACAAGACCCTGGAGTTATAGAACCCCCTTCACACCAGAACAGACATGTATGCTTCTCGACCTCTGCCTGACCAGCACCTACTTCAAATATAATTACTGTTTTTTCAGACAAAAATGTGGCCAAAATTTACATGGAAGAAGTGGAACACATGGGTCAACATCAAATTCTGTGACGTTGAGGCCTTCACTAATCACATCAATGCCATGGACAACAACATCAAGGTCTCAAGGACAGATATCAGTGAGCATTTGCTTGCTTTTTTGGAATGTAATGTACGTGTTGACTCCAACCCCGTAACTGATAACATCCCCAGGAAGGCAGAGGGAAAACAGAAGGAACACTCTCGTATCGAGAAGGCAATGAAAATCTACGACTATTCCAAGTGGGCTTTCATCAAGTCTGCGAAGAAACGCCAGAAGAACTACTCCACAAAGGAATAGAGGAGTAGATGCCAAAGCACTGTCCTACCATGTGTGACTGGAGTTTCGGAAAAGCTACGTGGGATTTTCTCCAAACACGAGATCCCAGTTCATTTCAAACCTTGCAACACCCTCAGAAAAAAACTGACAACGAGACAAAAAACTGAGCAACTTAGTGCATGCAGTTCAATGCAGAGAGTCACAGATCTGTATATTGGTGAGACAGAACAACCGCTTCACTGGTGCATGGTACAGCAAAGGAAAGCCAGTTCATTGGAACCAGAACATGGTCCAGCACAGGAGAGCCAGCTCATCGGGACAGGACTTAGCAGTTCACCTTCATCTGATGGACAGGGGACATCAAAATTTTTGAGGACAACCAAAGAACATGATTTCAGGGCTATGATAGGATAATGACATAATGATAAATGTGATGATATATAAATAAACAGGGTTACATTGTGACCAAAGATCACAAAACACCCAACAAATCTTCAAATCAATCCATTTTCCAGAACTACTTAACCTCATACGGTCATGGAAAGCTAAAGTCTATCCAGGCAGGCATTGGACGAGACAAGGGGACCACCCTTGACAAGTCACCACTTCACCGCCACTTTGTAACAAACAGCCAGTGTGACTCAAATCCCCACCTATGGGCAATTTACGGTCAACAATATGACGTGTTTTTGGACTGGGGAAGGAAGCCAAATTGAACCCACACAAAAACCAGGAGAACATGCAAACTCCACACAGATACCCCTGGTCCCAAGATGTATTTGAACCCAGAACCCTTCTTGTTGTGAGGCAACAGTGCATTTCACGCATTTCTAGCCTTTTGATGCCTGTGAGCTTGCACTTGAGACTGACTAATGGCATTAATAATGCTGTGCAAACCTTTTCCACAGAAAGATTAAAACTTGGAATTATTTTCATGTTTCAGTGAAACTGGGTCGCCAAACACCTATGTGTTGTAGTATGTTCCGACAAATGAACAAATATTAGCTTTAGTGTAGGTCAGCAGGTAGTATCTACTTTGCAGTAGTGTTTGTGCACTGTTGAGGATCTGCAATGATGTCACTGTTTTCTTTGATAGATTTTGACACAATGGCAGACCAACAGGGAGCTGCTATGAATGAGAATCAGGAAATATGGTCCGCAGAGGAAGATATCGTGAAACACAATGACTGGATTGGTCTGTATTGATGCTGATTCACACAAGGTACAAATGAGGCAGTCGTCTTTATAGAAGAGAGAATAAGAAAACAACACAAGAGTAAAACGCCGCTTTTAAGACAAACGCAGAACAAAAGTCATGGATAAAAATTTGAAAGATAATGCTTAAAAACTGAATCAGTGCAAACTAAAGTTGCTAGTTTAGTTGGGGGGGTCAGGTATTTAACCTCCAGAATGTGTTAGAGAGTCATTAGGTCACAAGTATACAGTTGACCAAGCATCAGTACCTCATCAGTACCTACATCTCAGGGACACAGTTGTCGTGTTTATCTGGCAGTTCATCATGTGAGTTGGCCCAAAATGACTTGCATTTTACAAAAGTCTTTTTTATTGATTTATATTTACAAATTTCACACAAGCAAACTAAAACAAAGAACATCCCTGCAAACCCACAACAAACCTTCCCTACCCCCAGCTGTCACTCAGTCAAGTAAACCTACTATCCTTGTTCCAACAGTGTTTATGTATTTATATATATATATATATATATATATATATATATATATATATATATATATATATATATATATATATATATATATATATATATACCAGACAAATTGTCACTGCTGCTATCACCATCCTCATACTGGCCCTCATAAAAATGCTCATCTTCCTCACTGGTTCTTAGTCTGTTGAACCAGGAAGAAAAACTACAGAATTCAGTTCCTCTTCCCTGAACAGTAGAAAGTACAGAGAGGAGTTCCCCGAAAGCACACAGTATGTACACCAGTTTGTGAATCAATAATACACATTTAAGAATAAGATAAAGACTATTATACATCACATCTCTATATTATTGATATTATCCTCAGAGCATAGGCCTCAAAAGATAAACATAGCTGACAGTTATTATCCCTGATTTATACCCTTAGCTGTACAACGTATCCTCCAGGATATTGACATTCAGTGCTTGTTTAGCAAAGCTGTGTAAATTTAATTCATTATTTCCAATAACATTTAAAATCATCCTTAAAAAAGAGGATATTTCGAATACAACGACATCACCCTATATAGCTAGGCCTACGCTGTCGTCCCCAACAGTTAGGGTTTATCCTCAAAAAGTCCCCAATCTCCTGCATACAAGTAATCCGACTGATTGAATCCCTCAAATGAAATGTGAAGTTATGTCCACAGTATTTTCGTAAAAAGCTCCCCCTAGTGAGTAATATTTGAAATATTTGAGTAAAATGTGATATATGTGCAGTAGGACCTGACATGGATCGGTTTTGTCAGGAAATGAGAAGATTTTACAATTTTGTAATTGGCTTGTGTTAAGGCAAGTTGAAAAATGAGCCTTTAGACGAACGTGTATATACCGTATATGGTCACAAATACAGTAACAACATCACATTGAACAAAACTGTTAGGTGATTGGCCACATGGTCCTCATTTAGAGTTATTTGTCAGTCAGATCAAAATCATAAAATTTTCAATGTTGATCATTGTGTCTCCCAAGACGTAATGACATCATTTTGCACTTTGGCACGACCCACATACTCACACCTCCCCTCCCCTCTCACTCTCTGTGATCTTGTGCACTCAGTCATGCCTCACGTTCATGATTCATATGGATATGATCACATCTATGGAAGTCTGACCCCTCAATCCAACGACCCCCTAACCATAATAAAACTGCACGAGCCGGCGCAGAATTTATGCATGGTTTGTGAAAGAGGAAAACAGAGCATATCCTCCGGCTCAAGTCTGATCACATGTCAAAGATCAAGGTGGAGGAGATTAGAGCTTTCTTCACACTGACCCACAATGTGAAACATGTCGGATCCTTTTACGTAGAAGAACAGAGCTGATCTTCACCACAAGGAATCTATATGAAAACATGGCCTATAAAACATCGCCTGGCACTTTTTTTTTCCACATTCCTGTCAACTTTCCAACTTGTTAGTCAAAAATCCACAACAAATCATAAACAACAGCCATTTCTACACACCCCTAATACGGGGATTGGGATGGTTCTTGTTATAAAAAAATATGATGTCATTTATTTTCTCAACTAACCTTGAAATCTAAATGATTTATAGTTTCTTTTCAACAAAAAGTTTTGCATGTGGCTCATCTGCTATTGCTCAATTTTTTATTATTTTTTTTCAAATTTGTTCCTCTAAGCTTAGTTAGAAAAACAAAAGGAATTCTCCTTGTTTATACTGGTCTCATGTTCTTAAAATGCAGACCTTATGAATTTAGGTATTACTTACTTACTTTTTTTCAGGAAATAACATCAAACAATTGTTTCCAGAGTCGCCACCCCCACCCCCCAAACCCACCCACCACCACCACCAACATACAAAAAAATGAAGCATTCACTGGAAAGGCATATTTGAGTGTTTATTTTTATTGTACACATACAAAAAAAGTCAGGTAATAAAAAGTAGTTGCTATACACCATAAAAACAATATATAAAACATCGTGTTTGCCATCAAAAATTGATTACAGTATTTTTGTAAACAATAAAGGCACATGTTGCTCCCCTCATGACCCATACTGTATTTACATTAAAAAAAAAAAGTATTTCCACGTGGTTGCTTTTTTTCTATTAGGATGACACCTATTTGTGTGCATTTACATGTACAATAAAACACATTTGCACGCACACATACCCACACATGAACATTAACAAAGAAAAACATCATATATCCACACATGCATTCATTCTGCCGTTAGAAAATGAACCTTTTCTTACTTTTTATAGTAATAGGAGGGTGATTGTGTCAAGTTAAATATCCCCTTAACACAATAATTGAGGCAAAAATATAAACAAGGTGAGGCCCAAGAAAAAAATCACTGTTAGGCACATTATTCTTTTTAAATATGTACACATTTGACTCTGAGTATAGCCTTTAGTGATACACGCAGATTAAATTAAAGTTAGATCCTTTAAAGGAAAGATATATATAGATACTTATGGTGCGCTTGTTTCTGGATAAAAATTGAATAACTTTTTTCTGCCTGGGTCCCATCCTGAGAGATCTATATTCACTGCCTGGATCCAAACAGATGCTGTGTTCAATAGAAGGGACAACATTCTCACAACTGTGGAGGCCAACAAATAAATATTTTATATGGCACATTGATGGATGTTTTCTATCGATGAACCCTTTAAATGTCTAAATGTATATGCGGATTTTTTATTTTATAAATTTTTTTTTTTACATATGGGTTTGGAGCTGATCCTAGCAAGTCGAAAAAAACTGCTGTCAACTTTCATTTACCTCTCATGTCTAAATACTCAGAGAGTACATAATGGAGCGTCTCTATCTGCTGTGGTTGCTGATCTCTGCAATCAGTGATGATGGTTTAAATACATTTTTTCAGAATCACAGAACAGAAATAAAGAAAAATAATTTAAACTTAGGTCATGGGTGTCGTTACCTCTTGACCCAAACAAAGATGGCAGCCAGAAGAGCCAAAACTTGCTAAAAAGGAATTTGTTGCCAATTATAATAAACATATACATATAATATTTCTGTCCTCAAACATCATCAGACAAATAATTTGTGACAATGAGGAGCCATCTTAAATAGGGGAATGGTTTAAAATCTGCCATCAATCACATCTCGCTCGTGGTGTAAAACGTTTTTTGGCAGTTAGAATTCCAATTTTGCTAGTTTTGATATTCATCAGTGTCCTTCACCTCGGGCAAAGTATTTGTTTGTCAGTGAGCCATAAGACTCAGCCACTGCTTGTTCTGTGAATGATGGACATGATTTATAATCCATTTATGTTGGATTTCAAGTAACAATTTTTCTAAATTTGGAACTAATAGAATGAAGATTTTGGTATCCAAAATCTAAATGTTCAATTTCAGATCATCTGAATTGATTTTCTGAATGATCTGTTTCAGAAACATTCCAGGGCAACAGGAAGTGAACACTCCGCATAATGTGTTGCTGGGTTTCATCAGACGCATCGCTGCTCTGAAAGGTTTTAGTTCAGCTGGAAAACTCATCGACGCTCTACATTGTTCTTTTCCTCTTTCTTACTTGTTAACCCCCAACTCTCCTTTCCTTGCTCCTTTTTCCGCTCCAAGATTGTTTCCCAGGCAGAGCTAACGGGAAGTGAGCACAATGTGTTGGCTCATGAGAGAGATAACACGCACAGGAAGGGGCGGGCGCAACGCCCCAGATGGACAGGAAGTTGTCCTCTGTTTGGTTTAGCTGATTAGGGGATGGAGTAAAAAAACCAATACCGTGTGCTGGAGATAGGGTGAGGTAAACAAGGAGAGAAGGAGCCCAATGGCGGAGAGAGAGGTAGATGAGGTAGCTGCTCTGAGTATATACATGAACCCAAGACGAAAGGATTGAAGGGACTTCCGGCTATTGTTCCCATTTGTCAAATGACATTCCACACTGGTCAGAGATTTAAAGAAGTCTATTTCAAACAAAACAGAAAAAACAGGAGATTAAATAACTTCATCGTCTAAACTAGCCGGAATTTAATTTTAAGCAAACACACCAAAGTGACGACATCTTCGGTTGAGTTGATTCAATCGCCAAAAAAGACTATTTTAATGAGAGTTTTTTTTATCACTTCAGAGTTAAGCAAACTGCTGTGTAACTTTTATCTCCTGATAATGAGTGACCTCTTGCCTTTAAGAACCTTCATAACTCGAAAAGCCCGGATTTATCTCCAGAACCTTCAGTTATTCCATACGTTGTCACATCTGTGGTTTAGTCTGTAGTTTTAGATACAACTGACATGAGTTGAGATAACTTCAGATCAAACAATACACGGCTACAATTATTCCTAGTTACTTCTATGGCTACTTAAAAAGCAAACATCCTTAACATCATCAGAGGTTCAATACACCAACCAGCCAAATCCAATTAATTTAAATGGCCAACCCAAATAAATCATCAAATGTAAGGAATAATATCGTTGAATTCAATCGGTTTATGATTCATCCATTCATTGTCTGTAACTGCTAACCCTGTTGCCTCTGGGATGGTCGCTATCACGGTGGACGAGTCGTCAACATCAATTCATCACAGGGCCAACATAGAGACGTACAACCATTCATGCTCACGTTCACAGCTACGGGCAATTTAAGGTCACCAATTCACCCATACTTCATGTGTTTGGACTGTGGGAGGAAGCCAGGAGAGAACGCATGCAGAAATTATGACAGAAAGACGGGGCAGAGGTGGATTTCAACCTGGTGCCTTCTCACTGCGAGGCATCAGTTCATCAATCAACGGAGAAGGAATTTTCACCTATTTGTCTGGTTTTGGATCCCTTTTCGAGCGACACGCCGAATACAAAGATCATGCGTCCCTATTGTGAAACAGCACACTCTTTGTGATGGAACTTAAATGAGCAGCATCATCAAGAAGTTGGACAAAGCTTAGATACACCTAAAACATGGTGTAATTGTTGCCTCACATCAAAAAATTCAATTCAGACAACCTGGGGGTCTCAAGGTTCTCTGACTTCTTTCCATGGTCCAAGTATATAAATAATGGTGAATTGAGGACTCTAAATTACCCATAGATATGAATGTAAGTATGACTGGTGGTCTTCCTGTGTGTTGTCTCTGTCCTGACCTAAAGACTTGTCACGGTTATGACACTTCTTTAGGTCAGCTCGGACGGGCTCCAGTCCCCCTGTAACCCCGCAGGAAATAAGTTCTTAATTTGAATGAAAAGCCTTACTGTCGGATGATACGCTTAACAGTTTCAGTTCTTCTATGGGATTCAAGCAAATACGTTTATTAAATCATCTGATGGTTGTCAGAACCTTTGTATCGGTGTTTATGACCCTACAGTAGCCAAAAGGATGAGAGGTTAAAGTCATTCAGGCCACCTCAGAGCCTTCATGACCGTCTAAATAGCTGCTGCTACCACTCCGTGTTTCCTGTGCTGCCTGAATGACTTTTGTTCTGGTCGGCCTCTGAGAATTGGGCTTTCGTCTGGACAATAAATGTGATGATGAGTTCTGTCAAATAAAACCTGGGAACACACAGTAAATCTGTCAGAGCAGCAGTAGTGTCATTTCCTCTATGTCTGCCTGGGTTCTTTGTTCCTCTCAGAACAGAAGACGGTTTTCCTGGAAAAACCAAATGAAAAGTTTGAGTCCTTATGCAGCTTAGTTGGTTACTTTTAAAAAAGGAGAGGGAAGTTTTTTTAAGGTTCCTGATATAAAAAATGTAGCATATGCTGTTGTGTGATATGCTAAAATATCAGTAACTTTTAGTTGACCATAATATTTAACTTGTAGTTAACTTTGTTGACTAAAAACAGTTGTTTTATGAATCTGTAACTATATGCAATAAAAGGTGAGCATGTCACAAAATCCACACTCTACCTCTTACAGTCAGTCCTATGTCATATTTTTTGTTCTAGCTGTGTTCAAGAATGTTTCGTTGAGTTTTACAACCCGCAACGTTAACAGGCCATCAATACTAAAGAGAAGAGCAAGACAACAGAAGTACTGCAGAAATCTCAGATCAGCAGCTGCTTTAACATGTTACGTTTTTTATTCCCTTACAGGACGGGAATCAAATATTTTAAATACATTCGCCAATATGCCTAAATGATTTAACTTCAGATGAGAGGTTGTTGTATTTTAAGGTTAGCCAGAAAGTCATATGTATGTTCTGGTAGGCATTCTACGTTCAGCTGCGGATTGAAAGGATTAATTACACCGGTCAGCCATAACATCGTAACCAACGACAGGTGAAGTGAATAACATGTATGGTGTCTTTACAGGGTGGGATGTATTATGTGGCAAATTGATCATTTGTCCCTGACGTTAGTGGAAAAATGGACAACAGTAAAGATGTGAGAAATTCTAAATGATCAAATTGTCACAACTGGATCAGAGCATCTCCAAAACTGTATGTTTTGTTGGGTGCTCCCAGTCTGCTGTAGTTATTTCCTTCCCAAAGGATTTCTAGGGAAGTACACCCAGTCAACTGGTGACAGGATCATGGCCACCCAAGACTCATTAACGCGCATGGCGAGGCAGTGTGATGCTTTGGGCAATGTTCTGCTGGTTTTTACCATTCTTGTGAATGTACCACCGATACCCAAACATTGTTTCAGACCAAGTACAACCCTGCTGGTTCAGGGGTGATTTGAGAAACAGTGAGTTCAAGGCGCTGTCTTGACCACCAAAGTCCCAAAATCTCAGTGTAATCATCTGACTTGTGTCTGATCAGTATACGCCTACCTATATGACTTAAAGGATTTGCTACCAACATGTTACCAAAGACGCATCGTTGATTTTTTGCATCAATGGGTCAAAGCTGTTTTGGTGGCAAAAGGGGGATCCACACAATATATCAGGCAGGTGGTTATAATGTTATAGCTAATAAGTCTGCACACCGAGAAATGATGAAAAGCGGATAAAAAGATGCATATATAATGAATATGATTGAAACATCGCTGGCCAGCAGTGAATGGACTCTGATTAGCTAAGGCTCAAAGCGTAATTTTCACCTTAAATGGACTCCTAGAATGGGTAGAATGAAAGCGTCACAATATCAAAGCGTCGTGATTGAATAGCAAGAATCCTCACGGTGTTAACTTCACACAGTTCATTTCTCCTCAGGCATCACATCATGGTGTTGCTTTGAAAATCTATTGGGAGGAGGCAAATATCTGCAGTCACAAATTCCTTGATTTAATTTGGCGGAGCTTCCTGGAGTGGGATGAATATCTCATTCTCTGGTTGGTAGTTAACAAAATTTGTTGGCTCGACAAACAGACTGAACGATTTAAGCTTTATAGTAAATTAGTTGTTTCCAGAAGTAAGAGAAGTCTTCATGGGAGACAAGGGAGAAACAAAAAAGACCAGAAACAAAATGAAGAGTAAGAAAGCCTGTCTGTATGTGTGTGTCACTACAACTACATGTACTTCACGCTTTTGGCTTTGTACTTTTATGGCTGATTTTTGTCGGTGTGTGTGTGTTTCTGTGTGTGAGTGTGTGCATGTTTTGGCATCAGATGTGCTAATCAGTAGACAGTATCCATCAGTATTGATGGAAATACTCAGGTTCGTCTACACCGTATAACTCAGCCAGGGTCCTGAACCTCGGCCCCCAGTCGCTGAGGAAGTCGTAATCCAAGTTAGAACCAGAGGAGGAACTTTCCAGAGAGCTGAGACTTCCGGCTAAAGACTCGGGTCCCTCGTAGCCGTAGATGTGGAGAGTGTCATATGGGAAGCCGTCTCTGTCGTGATCCGCCTCGTCTTTCTTCATCTCGATCATCACAGCCATGTCGCCCTTACAAGCGGTGGGCTGAGGCTGGTGAGGAGGTTTCTGGACCATGGCGTAGAGGGAGGGATGTGGGTGTTGGTCCGGGTGACGGAGTAAGGAGCCATCATGACAAGCGGAGGACAGGATTGAAACATCATAGCTAAAAGAGAGATATGTATGTTAACCAAACTGTAAACAATAGTTGTCAATACCACAGTAAGAAACAATTGGCAACAGTACAAACATTTGAAATGTATCACTGTAATAGATCATTTAGCTTAAATCAACAAACCATATATATATATATATATATATATATATATTCCTATATTCTTTAAAATGAATATAGGAAAACACCACAATTTCCAAAAAGTAAAAGTTCATTTTTTCTAAATTACAGATTTTGCTAATATGTACCGCTAAATTTATAGTATTAAAAAAAAAATCATATTCACCAAGGTATTTTCTGAACAATGTTGATGAAAAAAATTAATTATTCAAAGATTATTGTCATTTTATTTAACTTTTACTAGGTCAAATCTGACACTTAAATGCCCTACATGTAATGGAAAACCAAAAATTTACAACCAAAAAAGCAATTCTTGGAGAAATGTTTGTAGGTGGTTGAGTGTGTATTTATTTTTAAAGCAAATTATGACAAAAATGTTAACATAATGTTTTATAGAGCAATAAAATCTGAACAAACAAACAAACAACTGCCAGAACTTATCATTTTGAAGTTCTAGCAGTCAAAACTGCCTGTTTTATTATTTTACTGCAAATTACACTCATTTTTTTTCTTTTTCCTTTTTTTTATTCAATGTAAAATCTGGTTATCTCTTTGTTTAAGAATCAATCTCATCCAGAATTACTTCTTTCACAAAGGAAAAGGAAGATTTTCCTGCTATATAAACAGAAAAATCCCTCAAATACCTTCAATCTAGTGGAAATGTAATTGCAGGAGATTACAAATGTCACTTATTGTTTCATCCACTTTTGACTCGGTTCTGTCTCCTGAAAATTTCAAACGTTCTGTAGTTTATATGAGCCGCCAAGTCTTTCAGATCAGATTCAATTTTAACGATTCATTTTTGAGTAAACTGGGTCTGCAAATCGACGATTACAGCAAAGAAAATAAATACTGCACGGGAGAAGAGTTGATAGGCTGTCGGATTGTTAATGAGGTACAAGGACTGTTACGAGGAGATTGTTCACTTTCTCACATCATTATTCATCATTGTACGTTTTTTTGTTTTTATATGTGGTTGTCCAGTTTCAGTGTTTAAAAAAATCCCAAATCACTAATTTTGTTAAAATAAAGCAAAAAAATAAACGGATATCAAATGTATGAGGTCAGCACTTGTCTGTAATCCTCTTTGTTTATGTACGTACCCATTTGTGTCCATCTCCCCTCCTCCCTCTTCATCGTACGTGACCAGCTGCTCATGGATCTCGCCGCTGTTCTTCATGCTAGCCAGAGATTCCTTCTGGTAGCGCTTCCTCATAACGAACAGGATCACTATGACTGAGAGGCACAGCAGAGGAAAGTTGTTTCAGAACATGTTCCCTCTGTGCAGGAGAGTGACTTCTTGACATCAGAATCTTTGATGATGAGTTAAATAATTAGCCTTAATGGAAGGTGTTGGGTTTTGGCTGACAGTGACTGACTTCAATTCACATTTGCTGAAAAGTGAGGATTTTGCAACATCAAATCCATTAAGAATCCTCAAGACCCCCATAGAGGAACACAATAACAATGTCCTGCATTTTCCAGTTTGGGAAAAAACACTTCTATGAATCTAAAAACATGAAAGAAAAACCGGCGAGAACGACAGAATGGGATGTGAGGCTGGAAACGAGTATTATAAGTAGGGTGCTGATGAGAGATCGACTAGAAGACAGAGCAAGAATGAGAGAATGGAACGGAATGGAAGTGGATGTTTAAGGTGTCTGAGACGTTCACCGCGAGCAGGAAAACCTCAAATGAATCAACCAGAGGCAAACAGATGGCACATGGAGAAACAGACGTGAATGGAGTATCGTAAACAGGAAGAGAAACTCAGCAAATACGGGAGAGGAAGTGGAAATGAGTATAAGAAAACAAAAGAGAGGAAAAGGAAGAAAAAAGAAATAAACAATTGTGAAAGATGAGGAATGGGCTGCGGAGGAGGAAACAGAGGAAAGGAAATAAGGGATTTCAGGCAAGGATGTATGGGCAGGAGTCTACAAAAACCCAATTCAAACATTTATTTATGTTTAACTATCTCAGATCTCTGGCTGCTGTTTTCCCCTTTAAAAATGTTTCTAGTCATCAAACTTAAAACTGTCAGAAATGAAAAGCCCAGAAAATTCTGAATTACCAAAGTAATTCCAGTAAATTGTGGAATAATGAGAATGATAAAATGTGGAAAAAAACTAATTTTTACAGATAAAATGTACATTTTTGTAAAATTAGTAAATCACTGAATAGATTTATTTATTTATTATTTGTCATACATTCAAAAGATTTATTTCACTGTTCAGATGCAAATCAGGCATATACCTATGGGTTTTTTTCCCGTCTATTTTGAAGACAAAATATCATTGAGCAAAAAAAGTAAATAAATTAATTTGAGCAAATAAAAATGTGTGTCCTAAACAACAATGAGATGTTGAAGCTACTGTGAACGTGATGCGTTCGCTGACATACGAAGTCAAAGGGTGTGTTGAATCCGTGTTCATTTTTTTATTTTGTCACATTCATTTTTCTCTAATTAATGTTTTGTTTCGACAATCCTAAGACATTTTTGGAAAGCAGGTGGCCTGGTTGGCCATCAGGAATAAAAGCACTAAAAAGTACTTTTTCAGACTCTGTCCAACTATTATTCCGTCCATTCTTGTAGGTTGGGAACACATTTCACTTTACCAACACCTGCACATCTTCACCGACACGTTCCCATTTCGTTTCCATCCTGACATTCAGAGGGAACACATATTGAAGGACTGAGAACAAGCAAACAAATGAAAAGGAGAACTATTTGTCTTCCTGGGACAAAACCGAGACAGACATGGAATTTTAAAACTCCCTCCTTCCTTCTCTCACCACATTTAATAAACATGGTCACCGACGTTAGAAATCTTAAAGATTTTCCGAATGAGAATGATTGACAGCAATCTCTCTTCACCAGACCGTGGTTTCATCCTCTGCATCTCAGTCTTGGTGACTTTAGCCAACTTTGGATTTTGATACGCCTTTTATTAAGTCCTTGAATTTTAAAATTATGCTTATTTCTCTCTTTCCTATTCATTACTGTTTAGCAAAGCACTGAATTGTGTCTGAGGTCGAAAGGGATCAGACAGTTGATATTCTTCTATTCTAGCATTATTTTTTTAGCTTGTTTATAATTTTCGAATCTTTCTTAATAATTGTATAACTGTTTTAAATATGTCTAAATGTTCTTTTCAGTTTGTTTGATTGTTTGCGTACAGCCCTTGGAATTGCCCAGTTGCTGAAATGTTTTATATTGACATAGCTTACCATTACAATAACAAAGGACTAGAATATTCTTTTAATTGAGAGCCATAAAATGAGGTATGTAGCGAAAGGTCAGTTAGGAAGACTATTCCCTGGCACTCAGAGAACGTCATATAACTTATTCCTCGTAACACCTTGTTATTCAAACCTTTCACACATGCTCGTTTTTTTTTTTTTTTTTTTTACTCATTATGTCCAATTTTGGTCAACGAAGTTAATCCGTTCAACAATTCTAATGGTTTAATAACATTTCACATAATACATGAACCTATTATGACAGCATATCTTGCTCTAATATCACATAAAATATTATATTAACGCTTAAATGTACCACTCATTAAAGTGCCAAGTTTGAGTCACTATTTTTAACTCAAAAATGTGACTCAACCTGTTTTTTAATATGTCCCAATGGCAGCATGTATATGCTAAAGAGTAAGGGGCCAAGGAGGGCGCTCTGGTTTACACCAAATGTCAAAGGAACCACCAAGAACGAGGATTAACTGTGGCTATTGAGAAAGTCCTATTTGATAAGAACTATTTACTTTGATATTTTAAAGCATTTACGGACTTAAAATAAAAGGAAATAAAAGGATGAAGAATAAGAAAAAAGATCTCTGACAAGGAGCAGCATTTCAAAAATTATTTCAGAAATGTGTTCCATGTGGTTGATTTGGTCTACTTTGAATCCTTTCTTTCTGTGTCTGGGATCTCAGAGGTAAATTTCCTGCAATTATGATCTGGGGCTACCAATGAGATGTCAGCTATTCTCTTTAACCCGGTGACATCAGCAAGACACACCTCCACTATTACCTCATCAACATATTGTTGTCTCTTTTTAATTTATTTCTCTATCTTCAACTTCCTCAATCCTCCGACTCCCCATCACCAACTTCATCATTCATCGGTCTCGGTAACTTCATCAGTCACCACCACCAGTGTTGGGTCTCCAATGGGGGATTCTTCTTGCAGCTGCTTAGGGCATATACACTTAGATTATAATCTTTCTCAAGAAGTCCAAAGACTTTCTAACAGACCAATTAACACATATCATCCGATTGAATTAATTTTTGTATCTCTTTGTCTAACTTCTGGTCCAAGTTGATAAGAAAGTGGGTTACAGGAGACAAGTTTTTCTTGCTTATGCCTCTAATTTCTAATGGGGACAATGAAGGGAAAAATCAAAAGGGACGAGAGAAAAAAATAAGGACTTCAGCAAACAATTTAGGGAAGGAGCAAGAGAAATAAATGGGAATAGTTGGGGCTGCTGAAATCAAGAAAGAAGACAGATAAGGATACGTTTGACATTAGATTAGGCCCGGAGCCTCAGTCCTGATGTGAACCTCTCTCTCTCTCTCTCTCTCTCTCTCTCAGTGGACGGGCAGCATTATCCATGCCTTTTAGTTGAGGGCGAGTGGGACTAATTTAAGTTTGCCTGGGAAACCAACAGATTAATCTTTTACAGCACATGCTTTGCAGTTTAATAAGCTCTGGAGATATCAGACTTAGAGGGACGAGAAAAGAGGAAGAAAAAAAGAAGAGTGAGAAAATTTCGTCTTGTGTCAAACCCGACTTCTTGTGAGAAAATGCATGGGTGAATGGGGAGCGTGTTAAATTGCTTTGGGCCTTGGCAGATAATGACAAGTACATTAAATAGTTAATCTGGCTTTCGTTTGGGGTGTTTGATAAAGAGCAGGAGAAGCAGAAAGGGGAAGAGAGGGCGGCGGAGTGAGAGACAGGGAGACCCACAGGGAAAGAGTAAATGAGAGAAGAAAGAGGGGGAAAACGGGGGTGAAAGGCGTGATAGTGATGGAGTGTATTAATAGTTTATGCATTGAGTTTTTGGAGGTGTTTGATAAGCAGACGGAACCTAAAGAGCTGATAAACTCTCCTCATTACCACTCCTATTCTTCTGCTTCTTTTCCCACAATTCTCTTCGGCACCATCTCCTTTCTGTTGCCGTTTTCTGTCTCACTCTTTCACTCCCTTGTTCCCTGTCTCGCTCGCGACTGTTCTGTCTGCCTCCTCTCTACTTCCCATAAGTAAAAGGTATGTCTTTTCAATCTGCTACACCACCTGCAACTCTCCTCATCTTTCAAGTGTGTGTTCTCTTTTGCCTTCCTTCCTCACGATTTCTCCTCATCCCAGATCCAACTTGTTTAGCCAACCATCTCTGAAGTTTCTCTCATCCAACTTGACGAGTGTCTCTCTTAGCCCAGAAACACGGAGCAGGGGCGAACATATCAAAGGGAATATCAAGCCTGCACAACCGCAGGCATCATTTCGACATCCGTTATTGCATTATTCATAAAACCAACAGCAAAAGGAGGAGAAAATGTTCCCCTCAAAACACCTTATTTATCTCAAAGTAAAGACAACTTACTCACACCCCAATCCCTGCTGGCTTTTTGCATCATTGATGCCATCTTCAAGAATTCCTCTCAGATAAAACTACTTTTTAAAGCCCTTTAGCACCTGTCGGTAACGGGCTTTATTTATAGACTAGAAGTAAATATCAGTTACCTTCATCAGAAATTAACATGTCATTATGAATGTCTTTTAAATGTCTTTTTGTGTTCTCTGTCCCCGATAAAAACATCAGAGTCTTCACCCATCCCTCTTCTGTGACTGTTTCTCATGAATAGGGTCGCAGGGAGCTAGAGCCTATCCCAGCTGACATTTGGCAGGAATTAGGGTACAACAAGTCAGTAGTTCATCAAAAAACCATTCCATCTTATATGAATGGGCAATTTAGAGTCGCCAGTTCAGCAATAGTGTATATTGGATGGCCCAGGGTTGATTTGAACCAAACATCTTCTTGCTATAATGCAACAGTGCTATCACCATAATACTGTGCTAAAATAACCACCATTTACCAAATGCTTGTATATTAATGTTTGCAAAACCTTAAACAAACCCACGGCCACGAAAGGAAGTGATGTATTTAGTTTTCTGTCCTGTTTAGAATGTACTTTGTCTGATTTACGATTCTCATTTGTTTATTTACAACAGATTTTCCTACTTCCAGCCAGTGAAAAAAAAAATGCCCAGCACCAGTGATCTCACCTTCTCACTCTAGGTGAGAAACGACACCAGTGGATGTCAGCAAAACGACACTTTTCCGCTGCTGTTTAGTTCATATCATACACCACATGATCACTTTTCACTAGACAAAACAAATACAAATATATTGTATACATATGTGTTGACTCTATCAGTATTACGGTTAAGGTATTTCTTTACATAATAGTTTAGCTACTATATTCATGTCAGTTGCTTGAACTTGAAATATAATATATATATGTTTTTGCATATATTCCAATGTTATTTCAAGTGTATAATTTGAGCATTTATGTGAGGCAAAACAGCTGAAAATGTTGTTTCATCTTCTCACTTCCAAACATAAACAAGCCCAGCCTGGGTATAAAAAGGCTCAACTGTTTAATATGCAAATGAATGCAGAAGCTAATTGCTCAAATAGTTTCAGCTGCAGTAAATCCTTAAACGACGACTGCATTGATTCAGACTCATGATGGAATGTAAAAATGATGTTGCAGAAAAGTACAACCTTAGTTTTGAATGTTAAAAGTCATGGGCATCTTGATTACCCACGATGCAACGAGACATGCTCAATGTAACCTTGAGTTTTTAGCCTCAAGCCCTTTCATGGAGCTCTTGAAGATGAGATCTCCACCAAAGACAAAGGCTAGAATTGAGGAACAAACTGAGCAATGCAAGAACGAGAAGATAAAAAGAGCAAGTTAAACTTACCCAGTATTGTCAGTATGCAGAGCAGGATAGCGATCAGAGCATGAACACTCACTCCCATCGTCCGAGTGCTGGCTTTGCACTGTGTAGGAATCCGCCTGGCATCACAGCGACATGACTACAACAGACGGAACAAGCAATCATTCAATCAACAGGCCTGCATCAATGATTCAGATTCATCAAGTCGGTCTTCTCGGGGCACCGGGATGAGGTCACAACCTGAAGGGTAGTTTCTATATTGTGCAACAGAACCTGCTTGCTGGATAAATGGGTCTATATGACTGGTTGAGAACTCAGAAAGAGGTAAAACAATATATTAAGGAGTCAAAAACCACCAAGAATCTTTCCAGTGCACATCGATTGTTATGGTTACATTTTCTGACAAAATATCCTGTTTTTAGTCTTAAGTACATCTCACGTTCGTAGCTCTGCCAATCGGCAGCAGTTTGTTTGTAAGCAGATCCAATTGTTTAGAGTATTCTGGTCTGCGTGTTTGGTGGAACCAGAGTTTTTTTTATCCAACCGAGGCCACCATTACAGAATGCCTTATCACCTCTATAATTTATGTAATTATATGCTCCGAAGAGTCAGTGTACAGTAAAACTATTGAGGAATGGGGACCACCACGACTGCCACCGATCCTTCGTCTTAACGCTATAATTAAAAAACGATATCATTTTCAAATTCTAGACCCACGAAGATCTTAGAGCGAGCAAGACCTGATCTTGGGAACGGTTAGCTGCACATTTCTGCCCCTGGGGGCAGACATTTACGACTATATATGATACTATAAATGTGTCAGTCATCTGTGGAGCCCTCAGATGGTCAGGGAGGGCATTCCACAGACGAGGGGCAGCAGAACAGAAGGCCCGATCAACCATGGCACTGAGCGTAGTCCGGGGAAGGAGGAGGTGGTATGAGTGGGTAGAACGGAGGGATCGTGTTGAGGTCAGTGGGGTGAGTAGTTCTTTCAGGTAGGGGGGTGCGTTACCATGGATGCACTGGTGAGTGAGGAGAGAGATCTTATAATCAATCCTGTTGGAGATGGGAAGCCAATGAAGGGAATGAAGAACGGGGTTGATGTGTTCGTGTTTACGAACTCTCCTCAGGATCCTTGCATTTTAGTGGCTCACATTCAATTTGAGGAGTTCAAATTAACTGTGACTGATCAACGCAGGGGAAGGTGTGTTTTTCAGGGTTATATCATTGCTGTCAGAGATGACCGTGTAGGTCTCGGGATACCGTCTGCTGTTGAATTTAAACTTGATTTTGAGGAAAGTGAGTTGAGTGTTTTCAACAGTGAGCTGCAATAATCTGAGTTCAGTACATTAGAGTCCAAGAACAGACCTTAATTGCCAGTTTGGTGATGCTGGTTTGTCCTCCATCCGTGATGCGCACATACACACTGTAGTCCTTGGGGTCATCGAGGCTGAATGGCCCGTTCTGCACAATGATGTCTGCTGTGCTGTCTGGAGAAATAAGCATATGAATACCAACAGTCAGTGTGGAAACTATGGAAACCACCTTTACAGCACAAATCCACCTTTCCTATCGGCATGTTATTCCTTCATCATACTGAAATGGGTCATCTTCTTCATTCCTTCATCATACTTAAATGGGTCATCTTCTTGGTATATAGAGCCCAGAAAATGTTGTTATTGTTTAAAAGTTGCATTTGGTTGTTTAGTATTATGATCAATTTTTGTACGGAGATGCTACATGCTTTTTAGGAGATACACACAAATAGAAGAATTCAAATGCTAAATACTGAAATAAATGTCAGTATAAAGATAATATTGCACTAACAAAATTCCACTGCATGTTGGCAAAGCTAAGTTTCACCAATCTATTAGGTATTTATCTTTTTTATAAACATGTTGTCACCTTCTTCAGAGCAAGAGGGAGAGAAGTTGGAAATCATTCAATTTAGATATTTTTTTAGCAAGTGCTGTTCAATTGTCCTTCGTTTACACAACACGAGGATAAAAGGATAAAAACAAATGGGGATCAGGCAATAGATAAAACAGGAAGTCTATGCAATCGGTCTTTAAATAAATGTATAAGTCGTATAAATGTATAATATGTTCTGCCCTTTTGAGTAGCACTGCCTGTGTAAACATAATGTCTACTCTATTGATGGTGGATATAAGTTAAATGCACAATAAACTACAGGATTAAGAGCACCAAAGAGAGCAGAACAAAATAAAAAATATAATAGTAATAAGAGAATCGAAAGATTCGAGCACAAAAGAACAATGTTTCTCCTCTTCTCTGCAGACCTGACCAACAATACAGTCATTAATCAAAACCCCTGGTAGGCAGGAGTTTCCTGCTGAGATAATGGGGAGCACTTTTTCCACAATATCCCACTGTTGGAGGAATTTCAGTGGAAACAATGGCAGGAAAAACTGTTGAGAGCGCTCGAACATATTTAGAGACACTGTTAAAACGCTGTAAATTCTGTGGAGCTCACGTGTAGGGGAACATTTGAGCTGTGAAATGAGGTACAATAAATCTTTTGGTTCTGCAATTTGATGTCTCTGAGGCCTGATTTTTTTTAAATCAACTCCACTGTTTAAATGCCCTATACCATAATGATTATTGGTAAAAGTGAAGGGACTGACCATCAATGTCTTTGAAAAGGCATGCTTTATATAAATATTTGCAGTTCTGTCAGAAAATTGCTGTAAATCAGTCCAGCCAATTAGCTATTTCAGAGATTTATTACTGCAGATGGGAAAACTGGCTTGTAGTCAGGTGAAAGCGCCAGGTGAAACAACCACAGCAGAAGAAAGCAAAGAACAGAAAACACAACCTCTAACAAGAAACAATGAGAACAATATTTTTGCTGAACGCACAAGTTAAGACGATGCTTGCAGTGTTAATTCAAGTGCAAACGATGGACATGATTAATTCATGTGAAAATTGAGAAGATTTATTGTCCAGGAAACAAAAGACCATATTGTCTTAGTGGAGACAATTAAAAATGTGTTTTTATCGAATTTATTAAAGCAAACATATTACATATGATTTACTGCAGAGTCTTAAAGACACGACACCTTGAAGTAGCCATTTTAAAAATGAGACACAGGTGTCTTTGCGTTACATGAAAGAACTAAATAGTTACAACTTTAACAATTATAATACCGGAGTTTCATTAAAGTAACAGTAAATGGTTTAGGGATTACTTAATTGTGTTTACTAAGTGAATCTTTGTAAATGAAACACTGACTTTATATTCATTATATACATTTTTACGTTGACAACAACTATACAGTTGTAGTATTGAAAAGTTAAAACAAGGGCGTTTCATTACATTAATGTCCTATTAATGGGGCTTGGTGATGATATAATTGGGATTAGTGTATCTCCCTGGTTGCTGTTTTCATTATGTGAATTTTCACGCTGGAACAACCATACAGTATAGTAGCACCTTTGACAATTAAAACAAGGCAGTTTAATTACATTAAAATAAAAGTAAAAGACTTTGGGATTACAACATTTTGCAACATATTTGTGTTCAGCATATCAAACTTTGTTAATACATTCAATTTATGAAAAAAAAATTCTATTAGGTCAACCTAGCCCATTTGTGGCTGACATAATTAGTTTAAGAAAATGAAGTTTCATTTCTAAGAGTGTTCTTTCCAGAGTAAGGGCAGTGCTAATATGCTAGCCAGCAGGGAATACGGTAACTCTAGTCAATAAAAAACATGTCGCTCCATAACCCATTCAGTAAACTCATTATCTCTGCTGCTAACACTGCAAAGAGTTCACACCTCTCACTATTGATCTCACATCCTTTAACTGCTGACACCCTAACAAGTTTCATACAAGCACCTCTCTGGGACTGGGTCTCCACCTACAAGACAACATGGTGTCACTCAAGCGGTGTGTGTGGGAGGACACGGGTACAGCAGCCTTAACAAACTGAATAAAAGATACAAGAGCTTTGGTGTCCTTCATCTCATCTCCTGTTCCCTCCTGCCTCTCTGGAATTCTTCATGTTTATCTCTCAATCTCTCTTATGTCTTCCTGCATCTCATTAGTGGTACTCTCTTCTCATCTCTTTGTTTTCCCGCCTTCTCCTCTCTCTTGTCTGTCTGTTATTAATGCAGTGAGCTTTAGGTAGCCGCCTGGTTTGAACACAGTCTTATCACTTCACTTCTGGAGTGTGTGCGTGTGTGTGTGTGTGTGTGTGTGTCTGTGTGTGTGTTTGTGTGTGTGTGTGTGTGTGTGTGTGTGCGTGTGTGTTTCTGGATCCCAAAAGGAAAGCATGGTCGATTTTTTGCAAGTTTTAAAGAGCTAGTACTTGATGAATATTTTAATAGCCCTCACTTTGCAGCTCATGATGCGTGTGTGTGTGTGTGTGTGTGTGTGTGTGTGTGTGTGTGTGTGTGTGTGTGTGTGTGTGTGTGTTTGTGTGAGTGTGAGTGTGAGTGTGTTTGTGTGTAAAGTTGTGTGAGGTGCTGTCAGATGTTTTTTTAGGGGGACCGCAGTGAAGAGCCACAGGGGACGACGGAGGTTCACACTGACATCCAGCACTTATCAAACCACCATCCACCTCCTCTCAACTCCTTCCTCCTCCATGTAGTTCCTCTCACATATTATTCTTTGTCATCACTTCCTATTTTTTCCGCCATCTTTCCCCACCTTGTTTCTATTTTTTTCTCCTCTAGCATTTCTTTATTATCCTTTCATTGAAACATTACTGTCTGCTGTCATCGGTCCTTCTTTTGTCACATCTTTTTCCCTCCCCTGGTCCACCTTCTGTCCATCTTTCCCACGCATCTTCTTTATTTTCTCCTTCTTATCGCCTCATATCCGTCCCTCATCTCTTTTTGACCACCCATCCTCCCTCAGCCTAAACTCTTCAGCTCGCCTCCTTTCATCTTTCATCTTTTGTTCCACCTCTTTCTCATTTTTCCTTCTTTTTGCTCTTCTTCACCTTCCTCATCCTTTCCTCCATCACTTTAACTTGTCAACCTCTTCGGGCACAAGCAGAGAGGAAATGGATGAGGCAAGCTTGTGTCTTTTTTTTCCCCCATTGGCTTATCATCCTCTCAGTTCCACTTAAATTAAATAATAAAATTTTACCTAAATCTTTCATCTGACTACCTGAGGCTTTCATCTATACGGACTTTTAATATTTGACTGGAACAGTTGCTAACACTTTTCCCCAGTCTTTCATGTATTGCGGCTACATGATGATCAAGATGATTAAAAATGTTTTACTTGTGCCGTTTTGTGTCCTCACTTGAGAAACGCAAATAGGCTTTGGAGATCTGATGTAACAGAGTGACACGGTTTTCCTCAATATCAATGTCTGGATCAAAGTCAAGTTTCATTGTCATTGTTATTTATTCTAGCAGACATTTTTTAAATCTCTTCATATTTTTATTCAATTGGATCTCTTGACTACGGATGCTGTAATGGTTATTGAATAAATGTAATGATGACATTACTTTTAATACATAAACAATGGTCACACAATTGTAAAGAACCATTTAATTTCTAAGAAAAGTTTATTATTACTTGTACTTTATAACATTAAACCATTTGTGACAACATATTTTTTATAAATTTTGTACATCTCCTTGGGGGATACCATGTAGTCCCCATGGGGATACATTTAATAATTTTGAAAAATATCTGTCATAGATGATTGTTACAATAATTTTTTGAAACACACATGAAAATATACATCCATAAGTTCAGGAAATTACATTTTATATCCAGCATTCCCCTTTCCCAACAGAAAAAGGGGGATTAGCGGCAGATTCATTTTTCTAATTCCAGACAATAATTCAAGTCAGATTCCGGATTTTTATCTGAGGTTTATTCTGTTTTAAGTCGACTGAAGAGAATAAGGGCCACCTCATCATTTAACGCTTAAAAATGTTTTTAAGTTCAAATGTTATTCAGAAATGAAACACACCATTGTCATACAGTGTTGATAAAAGATTGAGAATCGTTGTGCAACAACAATGTTGACATTTATATAAACTGTATATTGGAAAAACCAAAATATGGTACGGAGGCCCTCAGATAACCAGTCTTACCTGCAAAATTTGCAGTGACAACTATAAACCCAGTTAAAGGTCCAATGAAGCGCATTGCTAGCCCCCCAAAAACCCCGGTAAGTGGAGTCCTTTCTAGCCACCATGTTGGAGCTGAGTGTTTTAGTTTGGATATGTTCTGAAGCTTCCTGAAGAGTGCCTTATGAAAAACAATGCAACAATGGTCTTTTTTGCCTTGAGGCTCCCCAGAGTCTAGAATCACTATTTTATCAGCATGTTAGCATTGTTTTTGAGAGCCGATAACACGCTGACATTTAGATGAAAGCATCACATCCCGTCACCACAGCCTCATCCACCTGCAAAGGTATAGATTAATATACAGTACGACTATCGTTGTGGCTGTTGGTGAGAAGTAAACTACATGTTTAAGTAAGAGAAAATACTTTTGACAATGCCTTCACTACTTTTATTTGAGGCATTTTGCCCGCCCTTTATACTCTCATCCTGACCGCATTGAGGGCATGACCCTATAACGCCTCTAACAGGCAGCCAACGCCCGCACCAACATTTGTGATGCGCTTGTGGGAAAGGATGGACAGCGTGCTAGCGTTATCATTTTGAGTGAAAATCACCTTTGCTTCACTCAAGCAAAAACCTGACTCTGATTTCCAGTTTCTGAAGGTTTGACGGCAGCTTACCTGTGCAAAACTATTTGCACCATACCAAAGCACACACTTCTAATGTTTGACCTGGGAACAAGTCAGCACCTATTTCATTGTTATGACTTCTTGGCTATGTGGAACTTTTTGTATTCCATTTTGTTATAATTTCATATTTCGTGTATCTGATAAAATATTTGAACAAAAATATATGAAGTTGCTTTTTCTTTGAGGGTTTACTCTGTGGAAGTTACTATGTAGTGGTTTGGGAGAATTAATACAAAATGTATTCCCATGTTTAACTGGATAGTTAAATTAATTTTATAATAATAATAATAATAATAATAATAATAATAACAATAATAATAATATTACTATTGTTAAATGTTATAATAAAGATCATCATCATAATAATATAAATAATCACCATAATCATCATCATAAAAATAATTAAAAACATTATAATATACAAATAACTAAAACTTGAGTGCCCTCATTCACGTCTCTATTAAAAAGTGGATGTGTTGATGCACTGCACTGTGTGCATTATTGCCTATTTTCAATATGAAAAAAAGAAATTGCAATGTGTGTGACATGCTCCTTCAACATCCTATGCTGAAATGAGTTTGAGAAAAACAGTGGGATCTGCAAGTCCTGGGAGACGTTTGCTCTCATTATTTTCAATATTTGCTTTTGTGCACTCCAGACAGCACTTATGGTCCCAGACAGACTCTCTCAAACACCCCATCTGGCCGCGAAAACGAAAGCAGGCTCCGAGAAGTTAGAATAATTTCAACTTTCAGCAACAAAGCACTGTGCCTCAAATGGAGCTTCAGTTGTTGCATAGCAACAAGTAGTGAGGCCAGTGCTTCCTCGCAGAGCTGTTTAGAGCAACAGAAAGCCAAAGGTGAGCTCAATGGACGCAGAGACTTACTGTCATGGTCTCGGATGGAGAAGTTGGAGCTCTCACTGGCCAGGCTGAAAGTGAAGGAAGCCGGCTGATCGTCTTTATCTGTGGCTCTCAAGGTTCCTATAACCTGAGCAGAGACAGAAAAAACATTTATTCTGGGCAGACACTGCACTGATACCCAACATCTAAATAAAATTAGGATACACAAGCAAAACCTTTTTTTGTGTAAACATTACCGTATTACGAAATACAGATTCAGGCACAGATTGTTGACATCTTTCATGTATTGAGTGTCCTGGTTTACATTAAATATCACACTTAACTTAGATTGAAGAATGAAATGGCAATAAACAGTCCGGCCACGACATTTAAACATCTTACCGGTTCTGTATGTTGGGATCTAATGTCGATGTATGCGCAAACACAGCCACACCTTTAGCGTTAAATCAGAAAACTAACATCTCTTTCGTACTGTCGAGTAAAAAGAAATGCATTGCTGCATCTAAAGATTATATACACTAAACTGTTTCAAGAGCCTGAGAAGGCCAGAACTCCGACCTTGGATAATTTCTGTGTCATTTTTTTCCGATCTTTTTGGAAGGTTTACTTATTTTGCTACATTTTACTTTGCACTTCTTTTCTTCTGAGTTCCCTCCGCTATGATTGTTGAGTTTTTTCACCTGTCCGCGGTCCTCACCCTCTGACTTTTCCTCCTGTACATGCACTGCGTTATATTCCCCTGATGGACTATTTGTCTTCTCAGTGTTGATACTCCTCTTGATTTTACCTGAATGTTTGTTTTATTGTGGTTTTTCATTACATACTAATATTTCAATGTTTGGACTTTTTTTATGGATTATAAATTGGACTGTAGAAAACTTTTCTCTATCAGAAAAGGTTGTATCGCATCTTAAAACATTGTGTAGTTTTACTTTTGGACTTTGTTCATATTGTACCTTTCTTGTGTGGCGGACCACTCAATGTGAGCCAGCATTCACCCATTCATACATTCAGTCATACTCTGGTGGTGGAGGCCACCTTGCAAGTAGCCACATGCTAATCTGGAGCCTTAACGACTACAGCATCAAAAGAACGGCCATTGGGAGAAATTTTGGCTTCAGTGTCTTGTTCAATGACACATCAATATTTAGACAAGACGTGTGTCATACTGCCCTCCTACCGAAGAACTTTGACCCCCCCCATATTATGAATTCCTTATTGGAAATTTGTAGTGATGTAACACATTTATTTTCCAAAAAATCAGTTAGTCAACACATTAATAAATCTATACTGTACTTAAACTAGACCTTTGCTGTCGTCCCAAACAGTAAGGGTATATCCTCGAAAAAAAAGCAAGCACCCGATTGACAAGCTCCCCCTAGTGAGTAAAATATGAACTATTATAGTAAAATATGATATTTACAAGAACTCGAGTTAACTCATATGCTCTAATTTTGCACTGAAAGGGACTATTGTTTAGGGAAGGTATGTCGGAAAAACATTTATTTAAAAACATCAGTAAAAGCTGAACTATTAGGGTAACATATAATACATGGAAGGTAGATTTCCTTTGGTCGGTACATAAAAGAACAATTTGGACTAAATCGGACCAATGGTTTAGAAATTATGGGCCGAAAAATTTTAGAGATAAAGCTCCCCCGATTCGCGGAAATATGCAACTGACCTTTACCAACATCAATCCAGTAATTCCTCACACTAAGGCCTATAGAACAAGTGTTTGAGTTATCACGTCCTGGATGACAATTCCATAATATCCCCCACGTTTCGTGAACATAATCAAGTTCCAACCTATAGTATTTACTCTTACCGTATTAGCGACGTCATTCTCGCATAAGAAGATCTCATCCACAACCAGTTCAGGCTTATTATCGTTTATGTCCTCCACTGTGATGTTAACTTTCACAAATGATTCCAAACCTAGAGCGGGGAGAAAAAACATAACATGATTATCTGCAACTGTAACTTTAGGATTGCAGCACCTATTCTTTGACAAATTAAATAGATTATATAAGCCTAACCAAAGTCAACTATGATGTCACGCAACCGTATTTAATGTGTTTCATACCTAAAGTGAAGTGAAAACCAATAACTACTTTACGTTAAAACAAATACAAAGTTGGTGTAATATTAGAAATGATGACATTCTAAGTAACTGTTTGTTCTTACTTTACCTTAATGGATAGATCTGACAACGTTGCCATGGTAATCATAAGCTGGGCCCATCTCTGTGTTTGATGGAACTGATTAAGGTCAAGTGAATGGAGGCGTTTTCTATTTGTGAGCTTCATGGTCTGTTACATTAAAGAAGCTTGTACATTTATTTTAGATCAGTGATGTTTTCTTTTGAAATATGCAGGGATAAGATGTTGGATAAACGTTTTTTCACATGTCTCTTATATTGAGATTCTGAAACTATCTTTAGTACAGAGCCTGCACTGTATATTGAGGACCTTGTCAAACTCGGGGGACCATTGTGTTCCTTAAACACTGTGACAAGCCACTAAAATAGATTTCTGGATTTCATTCAGTGCCAGTCTAAAAATACAAAGTTTGGTTTCGAAGCTGCAGAACGAACAAAGAGAGCCCCTAATGTGATTTCTTTCCCCCCGCTATGCTCTCTCCTTTCCCAGTGAGTCAACCAGGTGTTTTGGCAATATCCAGAAACCTATAAAACATCCCTGTTAACACCCAATGTGCACCCCTCAATAAATACACAAGAGCTGCTCAGTGGACAAGATAACACTGTTTTCTTTGGACTGCCTCACTCTAACATGCTGCAAATGTTATGAAAAACACATGGTATTAGTTTCTAATCTTGGGTTTTATTGTCTGAAAGAAACAGGATTAATAAACCACTGCATGACCCACCACTTGGCTCCTCCTGCGCCTTAACTTGAAACACATGTGTGGCCTTCAGTTCTCGGTCCAGATTCCTCAGGGTGGACAGCTGTCCGGTGAACGGGTGAACACCGATGGGACAATCCTTGTCTAAGATAGAATACCTAAATAGAGAAAGTGAGCGATGAGGGTAACAGCCTCTATGAAGGAGTGGTGTCATTACTTGGTCTGCGTAGACGTTTGTACAGCGTCCTACCGTATGCTCTTCTTGGCTTTGTCTGGATCTCTGGCTGCAACGGCTCCTATGTTGTTCACAATGCTTTCTTCCACCACAGTGAAGGAATAAATGAGCTGGGAGAAAACTGGTGGCTCATCTACATCCAACACCTTGATGTTCACCTGTCAATTGCAATTTGTTTGTAACAAAAAACAACACATGTGGTTAACAGATAATATTTAAATGGATTAAAATAACCATGTTGTGCGTCTTTCTTCTTTTTCCACAATGTTGTCTCTGTCACTGATGGTGACAGAGACAACAATTCACTATTTGCAAAGAAATTTACATCTAAGAGTTTTTTTCAGTTTCAAAATCATATGCAGATATTCTAACTTGGCATTTACCTGGGCTGTGATGACAGCACTATTCACATTGTCGGCCGGAAAACGGAGGCTCCTTAGGTTTTCTTCCACCTGGGCAGTGAAAGTGTAGCTGTTTGTAGTCTCATAGTCCAGAGCCTGGAGATACAAGACAGAAGTGAATGGGAATACAATCCAAACAAGTACAAAATCCTCATTGTGTCCGGATTTATTTTACTGCTGATTATAGGGCTGACCAATTATGAGTTCTTACTATCATGTAATTATTGCAAGGTTCAATAATTGAAAATCTCACAGAGAGAAAATTACAGGCTTCTATTGTGCCATTGTTCTTATATTGAGTACTTATTCATCACGACTTTCTGTCCGTGATGACAGAAAGGTATATTATAGGTATTTGTCTAGGTAGGACAGAGACAAGCTCAGTGAAAAAACAATAATGGCAGCCATTATGAGCTTTTATAGTGTTTTTTGGACATATTTTCACTTTTAATTCGAGAAGTTCAATGCAGGGGATTGGGAACTTCTCAGGGATATACTCTTCTTGTGGTGGATGACATTTTAAGCGTGTAGTTTTATTGTTGCTCTTCTGATGCTGGTGTTGATACTGCTGCATGTAAAACAAACAAAAACTTGGGGATGATAAATATTTCCTTGGTCCATGATGAATGCATTACATTTATTTGTTAATTGTTTCCACAGGGTTTGAAGCCTGATTAAATGCTCAAAACTCAAATCTCATGCTGGTGCTGTCTACAGGCTGACTCAAATTGTCTGTATGCTCATCACCAAAATGTAGCTGACTTACCGGGGTTACGCTCCCTTATTAAAATCATGTGTTTGAGACCATTTTGTGGAATGTATGAAGGTAAGTAGCTGCATATTTGAATTCATCCTCAGATGTCTATAATTCCACTTATCCTGTTCCTGTTTTTACTGTGGGGGGCACTTTTCATTTGCACTTGATTTTCCACATGCTCTAAGGATCTCCTGTCTTTATAGTCAGTACATTTGCACCTGTTTCAATTCGCCAAGGACAACCATCTACGCCAGGTGTAAAAAGGCTCTGAATGTCACAACTCGGCTGAAAAAACCTTGTTAAGTTATACTCTAGATTTAAAAAAGACATTCTAAACATGTAACCATGCATTGAAATATCTAATTCTTTAACATCTGTACCTAATGAAACTTTTAAAATACTATCAATACATTTTCAAACAGACATGCCGTATATGGCTCTACTAAATACTGTCATATTTCTGCTTATCATTTATTTTTATTTTTCAAACCTGCCGTCGTAAAGCACAGGTGGACATATTCTTCCAAATTGATTATTCATGGAGACAGGTACACTCCGTTACAGGGAATCAAAGGAATGTGCAAAGGGCTTAACAAGAATAAAACCTTAACCGTAGTGTGGGTGATAGGTGGCTTAGTCTGTGCATGTAAACACAGCCAGTGAGAAATGAGGGGGGCTACAGAGACGAGACACGGCGCAGCTGTATTACAGGTGGGTGTGGGTAGAAGGTATTACAGGGCTCATTTCATGAGAACAAATACTCAGTTCTCTGGTGTGGTAAATGAAGAGCACAATCCAGTGAGGTAAACTGGTTCAGTCACTTTAAGCATAAATGTCTCTCCACAACAAAATGGAGTCCCTGTTCGCTAACTCTGAGATTCACCTGCACTCTTCATTCTATGCAATTGATTCCCAAGCGGTGGCACAAAATGCAGCGCGTCATAACCAAACACCAGATAAAGCCACTCTAAGGTGTCTGTGAAGCGTTTGATGTCAGCATGTGTTGTGAATGAAAGCAAAAGCTGCACGCCTAAAAAAAATATGTAGCTTTTTGTACCGTTTTGATAAGATGTTCTCATCATTGTTGTTGCTGGGGGAAGCGTGAATTTGCAGCATTTCCTTAAGCCCTTTCATTTCATTTTTAAGCCCTCAAATTGAGCTTTTAGGACCTTCTACTCCAGGTGGAACCTCTGCATTGCCAGGGTTACATGGTGAGAAAGCCACATAATATAACTAGGGTGTCAAATATAGGTTTTTTTTTTCTCAGGTTTTATGAGGCTTCCCTTTAGTGTCTGTATCAGTACCAGACTCGAACTACCTCCAATGTAAACCGATCAGTGTCAATGTATAATCTGACCTAGTTTTGTACACTAAGTCCCAGGTGTGGTGGGGAAAGGGTGTTGAGTACTGTTTCGCAAAATGAAGCTTTAGTGAAGGTTCTCTAAGCAAAACTATTACTTTGCCCAGTAGGTCATTTATAATACCATCCTGTCACTCACACCTATCACACAAGAGTCGTATTAATTTCCTCCTACAGACTTGTCAATGATATCAGCTGTTCACATGAGCTGGTTATTCCCATCCAGGTACCACAGTGACTTTACCTTAAACTTTCTGCTGTCATTTTTGATTCCACCTTATATATTTTAATATTTAAAGAATTAGCTCTCTGGATATGATTCATCCACTAGGAGCAGTTTGAAGCCACCCCCACCACCAGTGTCCAAACTCCAAGAAGGGAAATCTTGCTACTGGTCAAGGCAAGATACACTTTTGTTCCAATCTCCCTGAAGAGTCAAACGCCAAAGACTTTCTGATGGACTATTTTTCACATATCAACTGTTATAATAAAAAATATAATTTACTTCATTGACTTGCCTCTCCTGATTGAACTCGACCCAGCAAGAGATTAGGATCTGTTTCCGGTGTGAACCCAAACATTACCAATTACTTTTTCTAACGCAGCTGCTTTGTGCCTAAGCATAACCTAAGTGGCATTCATTACTAAACGATGTCCAAATCAAAATAAGGCTTTGATTTTTGCACGCTGATTTTAAATGGTACTTAACATCAGTGTGCAAAGTCTAAAACAGTGTCAGTTTGACAGCCTGAGATCGGAAAATGTTACGATAGATTATATACAGGATATAGTATCACACTGGTCTACATTCAATTTATTTTGAGCTGGGTCTCTCAAAACATCATTATATATAATATATTTGAAAAATGAACTAGACAGCCAGCAAAAGCTACAATTAATTAGAAAATTGCAGACATTCCCCGTGCATGCCACTTCAGAGGCAGGGCATAGAATGGAAACAAACAAAACGAAACACTCTACAAAAGAAGAAGTATGTTAAGCCTAATCATCAACATTTCCGAGCGAGGCGTATTGATTCATATTTGTCAATGATCAACCGCAGCCATTGTGTTTTTCTCTGCTGTGAAAATGAAAACCTAGCCGTCACATCTTTCATTATCTTACTGAAGACCATGTGATCTGAAGGCTGTGAGACATAGAAAAAGAGTTGGTAACCACCTATATTATCAGAAATTGTCCATTGCAAAATTTGCAAACATCCAACCAATATTCCCGTCGACTAAAATCAAGGTCTACCAGGACTGATTAACAAATACAAAAGCTCAAATGTCTTTAAAGAGTGTTTGCCTTGAGTTGTCATCTATTCATTATTTCTCATGAGAGCCTCCTACCCTTCTTTTTATTTATATATATATCAGTTATGTAAGGTTTCATTTATTTTTCGATACTGTACTTTTGTCAAACAGTGAGGTAGTGTTGAAAATTAATGAGTGGGTCCTTAGTAAACAATAGTAGGTCATCGGCATATAGGGATACCTTATGTTCAGTCAGTCCAGATTTAATTCCAATAATATCAGCGTTCCATCAAATGGCAAAAGCCAAGGTTTCAATCGCCAGATTAAAAAGCAAGGACAAAGCTGGACAGCTTTGTCTACAGCCTCTCGATAGAAAGATAAAAATTGTTTCAATGTGTTTAATAAATGTATTTCCAAAATTCCATATCTTTAAGAGCAAGATTGGTTTGATTCTATCAAAGGCTTTGAAAGCATTCATTGACACTTTTAACATAGGATCTTCTTGATTTTGAGCAGCATTGATTATGGGAAAATGATAAATACACATTATCTGAGCTTTGTCTGTCTCTAATAAACCCTGATTGATCTTCATGGACAAGTTTTGAAATAACTTTTTCAAGTCTGCTTGCAATCACTTTGGATAATATTTTATAATATGAATTTAGTAAACTTAATGGTCTATAAGAATTAAAATTTTGTTTATCTTTCCCTGGTTTGTGGAGAAGTATTATAGCAGCCATCTCAAGGGTACTTGGCAATTCTTCATTAGTAATTGATTCTGCAATCCTGTTTGTTAAAGGAGATGCCAATTTGTTTAAAAATGATTATTTTTATTATTCAATTGGAAAGCCATCTGGGCCCGGTGATTTAGCCTCCTACCTTTCTGAGCATGAGGTTGCCGTCCTTGTTTGGGCTGAGTTCAATATCAAACACGTTGCTGATGTCCTCTGGGATGGTGAAGATGGGTTCTTTGTTCTGAATCTGATCTCTATCCTCAAGCTCCAGCGTGCCTATCTTCTGATTAACTTTGTGGTCCTCTGGAACGTACAGGTCATATGTCCCTACATGCATAAAAGAGACTTGTTTTGAAGCTGTCTACATAAAACAGTCACAATAAATATCTATAGATGTTTATGCAGACATTTTAGAATCATCATGATCGTCATATCGTCATTTCTTTACTATTTCAGCGCTTTATTGCTTACTTCGGGTGAAAGAAGCAATGTTATCATTGGTGTCAGTGATGGCGATGGTGACAGATGTTGTGCCTGTGCTGCCAGAGGCCATTCCTCTCATGTCCTGAGCTTTAACCAAAACCACATACTGACTCTTGGTTTCACGGTCCAGAGTGTTTATCGTGCAGCTGATCACACCTGCAGAGAGAAACAGACAGACAGTGAGAGCGTTTTCTCTGAGGTCAACTCTGACTCAGACTAAAACAGCCAGTCCATCCACACCTTCCGCACACTAACTCGATGAGGAGGAAAAACACAATGATGTTGATGCAGGGTAACAATTAGTTTGGACGTCAGTTCTGCCAGCCTACCTGTGACGCTGTCGATCTGGAAGGCAGAGAAGTCTTGGGTCAAAGAGTACCTGAGCTCCCCGTTTGCAGTGGTGGGGTCATCAGCATCAGTTGCTCTCACCTCGACTACTTTGGTTCCTAGATACACACGAATGTAAAAGGGAATGTGAATCAGTGTTAGAACTCCATGCCATATTGTGTAATGTCCTGGAAAAATATTCAACTGCGATGTTCCTTCGTTGAACTGTTTGACTGATTAATGCATCATGATGACATGCTGACACTGCTACTAACGCAGCAGACAGCCTTTTTTCACAGACGGTGATGTGCTAATGATGGTGCCAGGTGTTGACATATCTCCCGCCCTCCCATTTTCCCAGTCCATCTATTTTTAAACTAAATCATCACATATGTTCTTGCAGTGAAGGGAATAAGAATTTTCCTCATTTGCATGCATGAATTTGGAGCTGCAATCGCATTTCTTTTTTATATTAACTGGGTGTTTTGCCATAGAATTTCGGCTGGTGGAACACATGTATGCAATCCAGGGCTATACAGAAAAAATAATTCAATCTATCTCCCTATGATATCACACAGGGAAAATTTGAAATTGTGGGCAATTTTTCGAATTGCAATCAACTGCTGATGATCTTTTTCTAACAAATAGTTGAAATAATTCAACTCACCTATTGTGGACCTCTCCATGATGGATCCATTATATGTTTGGGGGAAAACGGGGCTGTTGTCATTGATATCTGTCACTTGGACAACAAAGTCGCCAGAATCCTCTATCAACTGCCTGTTCCCATCGTACATCCTGGCGGTTAAATGGTATAGGCTCTTCTCCTCTCTGTCCAGAGCTTTAGTAACGTAGAGGTCTCCTTTGTTATCGACAGCGAAGATGTCGTTTGCTCCTTCACCTTCTATTTGAAAACTCTTCACCTCCAGTTGTTGGCTCGACTTCAGCTGTGACAGAGAAAAAAGGGATAAGCTTGACCGTCTCAAAGTTTTTTACATTTGGTTTATTGAATTGCGAATCGTTGCAATTTGGACTGAAATCAACCACCACAAAAAGAAACTGGGGATTCTGGCAAAAAGCTCTTTGCGTACATTTCAGTTCTTGCAGAACACCAGCGAGTCTTATGGAGTTTCGACATTTTAAAGGTGCAGTGTGCAAAATCTGGTGATCAGGAGGTAAAGTTCAAGATTGCTATTTGTATTACACATCAGCTCAGCTCATAATTAATAAACTAAAATATACCACTTTTAAGTCCCCTTTGAAAATAATTCCAATCCAAGTCTCACAGGTGAGCATCCAATGAGGTTGCCATGTGTGACTCATTCATCAAAGAGCCGGTAATGCCCCAGATTCTTGCAATGCTAGTACCAAACTGAATGGAAGTACACATTTTCCTTTCCTGTAGAAGTTTAAGTGAGTAGATTTAAAGACTAACCCGTATCAGCTGAGCAGAAAAGGTAGACGAGAAAGGTTTCTTTTGGATTGGTAAATTTATTAACTATAGATAGTTGGCTCAAATTACAGACAAACCTACCTGCCCTATCTTGTAAGCAGTGGGTGCAGGTTTCTCCTCCTCCACATATAGAGAGTTCCAGATCCAGTCTCTCTTCTGCCTGAACAAGACAGGATAAGACTCCTTCAAAATCTCAGCGTGACCCGGCTTCTCCGCTTCCACCCCAGGAAGGCCAGAATCTTCAGAAACAGCACGTGAGATTGACAAAGCTGCAGTGGCCATCAGCCCCATAGTCCAAAGCTGGAGCCAAGCCATCATCTGGGGAAGAAATGTGGAAGGAATGAGGGAAATGATGGAGTTTAGAATGGTAAAAGCATGAATAAGTGTGAAAGAGTGAAAGAAGAGATGCAAATGGTGGGAGTGGAAATGAGAGAGGAAGAAAAAAAAGAAAGAGGAGATCACATTAAACCCACTTATCAGCTGTGGACAGACCCCGTCACTGTGCCAGGGTGAGACTCAGAGTGAAGGCCAAGGACTCTCTTTCTCCTTACAGTCAGCTGCTGAGCTTGAGGTCTAGCTATCATTTAGTACCAGGGCTATTAAACCTTTTCGGCCTGGGACCCAAATTAAACATTTAGCCCCTCATCATGGGACCTGGGCTGAGGAATATCACTACTATAGTCATATGGGGATCTATTAGACATAGGCCTGTGACCCATTTTAGGTTCTGACCCACTGGTGTCGCATGAGAGACAGAAACTGAAAGAGACAGAGATGGAAAGAGGAGCCGACATTAAACCCACTTAGGATGTCAGTCAGTCCAGTCCAGTTATCATCCATTAGAAAGGGCATTTTTCATACAGGGACTATTTGACATTTGGAGTTGTAGATTGGTTATTTTCTTGAGGAGGGGGATAATAAACAATTTGCACAGAACACAGTGAGGAACTTGTTGCAGATTCTTCACCTTGAAATCCAAGATAATTGGGTCTGTTTTTTAAATTAACTTTAAAATCAGATATGATCATGTTCTGATAGACACAAGCAATCCGTCGTCAAAAATGCAGCTTCATCAGCTGTATTTGAATGATCATGTTCCCAATATACTGTAAATAGCTCTGGCAAATTAATTGTATTCAACCAAAATGCTTAGCAACATGTCCACATAAACAATTTGGGGGCTTTTTTTCCAATGCAGTGCTATTTTTGCTTGCCAAGAGAAATTTACACTCTAAAAGTCAATATAAAGGAAGTCAAAGTTTTACAGAGTTAAACCAAAGTGTTGGACGAGGTGAATTTTGAGCTGATGACGACACAAGGGGTTGGGAGTGGGGAATGTCACCAATGCTGATAAAGAACACTGTCAGCTTAAAGTCTTCAAGAGAACACATGCAAAACAAAAGGAAGAGTGTGTTTGCAGCGTAAGGGTGAAGCTCAGAGAATCACTGAGGTCAGTAGAGAAACTATCCCTGGTCTTCCTTAGGAAATTCTAACCCAGTCAACCAGACAAACCTCCTTCTGAGTCAAAATGTCCTCAATCTTAATCGTCTCCAGAGGATTCCTCTCTATGTGACGCTACAAGGGTTACCATAGCATAGTATATACTGTACAGTAGAAGCAGAGGATGTTACGACCCAGAGCTCAGTATCCTTCTCTCTCTCCATACTGTGGTGCCTCGGTGAGCGTGTGATGGACTGCAGGTTAGGCTTAGCTGATTGGTATTTCAAAATGAACCTTTAAATGGCCTCAAACTCTCTTGATGATTATTGGGAGTTGGGAAGAGGGAAGTCTCATTTATTTCATGTTGCACTAGGGATTCCCACAGGCTGGGTCATAACATGAATTTTTACGACCCCAAGGAACGAGGGAATCTCATTTATTTCATGTAGCTCCTGGGTTTCCACTCAGCCAGATCAAAACAAGGCCCTGTGGCCAGGCTGCCATATTTGCCGCATTTGGGGTTGGCAGCAAAGTGGTGCAGTGGGGAGCACATTTGCCTCACAGTAAAACGGTTCCGGATTCAAATCCACCACTGGCCTTTCTGTATAGTTTGCATGTTCTCCTTGTGTTTGCGTGGCTTCCCTCCAGCTATTCTGGCTTCATTCCACAGTGCAAAAACATGTAATATAGGTGAGAGGGTCACATTAAATTGCCGATAGGTGTGAATGGCTGGTCTGTCTTAATGCGTCAGCCCTGTGATGAACTGGGGAATTGCCTGGGGTGTACCCCTCCCGCTCTCCCAACTGTCAGCTGGGATTGGCTGAACCTGAACAGGATGAGTGGTTACGGAAAATGGATGGATGGGATGGTGTTGCAGGGACTGATAGTAGGCTGTTCCTGAGAGGTTGCCGTCTGGAAGTATGTGCTGAACCAAACGACCCATGCACTGACAAATCTTTACTAATATTGCTCAGTGTTGGAGACTTCAAGCTCTTTACAGCTCATCTCATTGCCTGCAGGATAGTTTCTCACAACATCTATAGTCATATAAATGATTGATGTAGTGTTCAGTCTAACGCCTTACTCAAAAGGCAGAATTAATTGTCGTAATCCCAGAATATATTTCATGTTAAAGAAAATATATGGTGGACTCACAATTCAAACTAGTTTGGACATAATTCCCTTCCTGGCATCACCTTTTCCTAAATACAAGACATTTTAACCTAAATGAATGTTCGTATCTTATTGATAAGATTTTCGGTGAATTATTACAAATGCCAGCACTCTTTAGCTTTTCCGCCCATTCTGTCTCACTCTCTCACCCTCCTCCCAATGGTTCTTGTCTCCGCACGCTGGGGTTTATCTAATACAACAGAAATGCTAGGGAAGTAATCTTCAAAACATTTTGGTCTATCTGTACTCCAGTAGATATCTTAGCGTAGCCTTGTACCCTTCCAGTTGACAGATTAATGCATTTCATTGTCTTCTAGCCATTAGCAGCAGGGGGGTGAAAGGGAGATTAGGATGAAGGGATTACTGTCTTTTCCCTCTAATGGACTAATCTCATATTCCGCTGACCTCCCCTGACCTCTTCACACGGCTCCCTACAAATCAGCTCAAAGAAAGATTCAACAGTGTTCTTTGGTCTTTAGTTCATGCCCTTTTGTTTCTGTTTTCTTTTCAGGACTTGATTAATTTTATAAAATAAGTGAATCACAATTAATTACATGTCAGTATGAACGTTTCAATGTAAAGAGATATTAGGGAACCATTGAGCATCATTTTTTCTAATTGTGGAATCCTTAATAAACTAATGCCTTGGACTCCACAGGACCACAGAGAATTTAGAAGAATTTCAGCAGCAGTGTGTTGTGTGTCTGACCAGGGAGATTTTAAATTGAGGTCAGCCAATTGATTCTATTTCAGTTCTGATATAATGTTGAAAAGAAGGGTGGGAATGAATTGTGGAAGCGAGTATCCTTCGTGTTAACACAATAACTCAAAAACTATGTCATGGATTATTTTCAATTTCAATTTTATATCCACATAGACCTCAGTGCGAGGAAGTACTTGATTTATTTTGGGAGACGTCAGTTGCATTTTTATGCTACTAGGGGGAGTCAATCTTCTCCAAAAGTCTTTGGGCCATAATTTTTCAACTACTGGTATGATTTAGTTCTAATTTGGTGCATATGGTTGAGTCCAGGAGATTGGTCTTGTATTTATCATATGCTACTTTTAATAGTTCATATTTTACTCACTAGGGAGGCTTTTAGCAGCAGTGATAATTTTACTATGTTATAATGTTACTCTGTAACCATATGTCCGATTATGTCCACATAACGATGTACTACTATAACTATAAATTTGTCTTGTTTTACTACCGACCTCAGAAAAATAGTTTGCTCTATTTACCTTCATTATTGAGTCCCTATTGGATTGTTTGATTATATTATTATATATCCTTCATTTTATGAGGTAAACTGAGGGGATTGCTTGTAAAATGTAGTTGATTTGTGGCTTTTTTAGGATAAACCCTTGCTGTTAGGGACGATAGCTTAGGCCAAAAGATGATTGAATAATGTCGCGCAAAAGGCTTGGTTGACTGCACTGCCATGATGTACGCAAGATAATCTCCATTGTCAGTTGTCACTTTTTACTCCACATTTATGTTCTACCTGTAAAGATGTACACAGTCAACGACGGAGCCCTCAGTCCATATTCTGCAGTTATTTATCTTAAGAACAGCATGTAAGAGCTGACCGATTCAACGTTTGAATGTTTTCACTTATGCCCACAACAGCATAAGTGTTGTGAACCCGTGGAAAAGCATCATTAACTGCTCCTGCAAAGAAGACTCTCGATGTTCTTGGTATACGAGACACAAACTGATGGAAAATTTCAACCTTATTTGTCATCAATAAGGTAAAGTCTGAATCCATGTGAAGTATTTCTATGACAATGTCACATCAGATGCAGAGGCTTATTACAACATGAAAACACAAAGGACAAGGTCGATGCTGGAAAACAGAAGTCTCCTTTAACCGATGATGGAACTTGTATAACATTGTTCAATATTTCTTTATATTACATAAATAAAATGGATTAATCCTTTTCTTCAAAAGTGTTGATAGACGAAATTAAGCAGTTAACTGTCTGCAGTCATCTCTGAACACATAACTTGCTCGATGTATTTATTTCAACAACAGACTTTACATGTTCACAGCAGAATGGACTACTGTGTAAGACCAGGTATGTTTCCTGTCTGTGTTCTGGGATGTCTTTGTTTCTACTGAGCGTTAACCTGAATTCTTCTTCTCCTAAAGGTAGAGCCATTTATGACTTGCAAGGAAAGCAAAATCAGACAAGCCCGTAATCTACACTGATCAGCCAACACTTAAACTGCCTTCCTGATGTTGTATAGGTCCCTGTTTACCACCGAAACAGCTCTTAAATGCGTTAGATGTCCTGACCACTTTCTGTCAGAACAAGCATTAACAGAACAAGGAGCAATTTGTGCTGCAGTAGCTCTTCTGTGGGATCGCAGAGCCACAGATAGTATTCGCTCCCTACATGAATCATTGAGCCTGGGTAGTGAACCTCCTTCCAGTTGTCCTTCCTTATGCCTCTTTGTTAGGTACTAACTACTGCGGACTGGAAAAACCCTTGAAGAACTGCAGTTCTGGAGATGCCCTGACCCATTCGCCTGGTCATGACAATTTGGCCCTTGTCAAAGCCGCTTAGATCTTTACACTAGAAATAACCAAGGGTTTATGTGTAGCTCGGAAACTAATATTCTGTAATAATATGTGACCAAAAATGACATTCTCTAAACAGTCACGATTGCAATATGTGTTCAAATATATATTATTATATTTGGTAGCACTGAACAGAAAAAAATCTTTTAACAGAACACTGAAATTCTTGAGATACAAATGCAGATTCCTATTCATGACTCAAATGAACAAAAACATCCTATGTTTAGGCTGCTCGACGTTTATTCCTCTGATGACAAATCCATTGGGGGCATTTTCCCTAAAAGGGCATTTTTCAAAACTGAATTGCCGTTTTCAAGGAGCAGCATCTTACTCCTTCACTTTTATCAGCAGCAGGAAGACAACGCCTTCTGGGAAATGCCATGGTCTGTGTTAATGAAGGGTCATCATTAGTGAGCGGACGCACCCTTCCTGGTATTCAGCTGTGGACGGCATCGTCTTAGCTATGCGAGGGCTGTTCGACCCTGTTTCTGTCTTTGTCACAGTCTGTCCTTTTCTCTTTCACTGAGTTGGTTTTTCTTTCTGTCTCCGATCCTTTCTTCCACCTGTACTCTCTCTCTCTCTCTCTCATATATGCCTCCGTCTTGAAATCATTCCTTCTCTCTAGAACGTCCCTACTTGACTCTTGTTGACTCTCTCAAGGTGAAAACAGCACTGTGCTTTCACACAGTCTATTCCTGTGCGCTGTCCCTCATTTCACTCTCACCTTCTCTTCTTCACCTCTCATCTCTTTCATCCATCACTCTGTCCGCAGCTCACCTCAAAAGCAGATTTAGCACCTTATAAAATGATGCAGGTGCCGAATGGGCTGATGAAAGGACCATTAAGTCACAATTTATTCCTAGTTTGTTATAAAAAGTGCACCGATTGATGCAGGGGAGGTGACAAGAGGGTTGTGTATGATCAAGAAGTCATAAATCAAGTTTAGAATTTTTTAAATACCTGTCATCTTTATTTATGTCAGTAGTCATTATGGTAATCACCTTTTAAGTTTTATTCTAAACTGCAAGCGCTATGCGTGAAAGTTATTTATGGCATTATTTATCAAAGGCATCTCTGGGAGTTACGAAAAATAAATAACATCCAGGAATATCTTTAATTACATCTGCACATTGTCCGCTGGCAAGGGAGTGTGTGAGTGTGATAGAGGAGCAGAGATATAGTTGTCATTCTGTGGGATGTTTTGTGACTGGCAGACAGGTCTGACCCACTTTCACTCAACCAAAGGCTAAAGCATAGAAACGAGTCTACAAGACTTCTTAATCCTGGCAGTTGCTGAAGGGTGGTTGAAGTTCGTGCATGCATCTGCTTGTGTCATTTCTGTATTTTTAAAACAGAAATAAAATTCAGTTCAGTCCTCCATGGTGAAATAAGGTGCAGCAATCAGGTGGATTTCTTTCTTTATATCTTTGGCAGCAATTTTTTTTATCAAGATCTGTCTAAAAAAAAGCGACTTAAGAAAGCTACGTGAGACATTTTGAAGACAAACAGTGTTTGAAACCCACAAAAGCAAGTTGATTTAAAAAATTAACTAGGGGCTAACTCAAATAAGACGATCAATGCGGGTCATCAAACAATCAAAGTCCAAAACGGATTGAGCTGGGGAAACTCTGTCAAGTTTTGGCGCTAGCAAAAAGGAGATCTAAAAAGCAGCTAGTAGTAGTTAACAGCTAACCCTAAAAAGAATAAAACCAACCAAAAATATCTTCAAATGATCTCAAGTTCCAGGATCACTTTATGCCCCGAGCAGAGGAGATCAACCGCCCTGTTGCAGCGAGAGTGAATGATGTCATGTCAGAGAAGATGCTGACATCTCACCTCTTTAATTCCCAGAAAACCAACATGCTATTTAAAAATCACATGCTACGTATAGCTAGGCTATAAGTACAAGCTGTTGGTGTATTCAGTGAAAATAAATAAAAAGTCAAAACAAGTATATTAATAAAAGTATTCATGATCCCTGCAGGAAGAACCCCCATGGACTTTGATGATCACATGACCTTGGCTGTAGCGTCACGCTCACATCTGAACTCACACACAAGATCAGCTACTGCATAATGGAACAGGCTGACTGCCCTGTCATTTGCTGTGACTCCCCAGAGGAAGGACTTTAATAAAAGTAAATTTAGTGGCTGTATGGTTCATCCGGAGTATACATTTGTGAATGGTATGTCCACAAGAACAACAAAATCATCACTTTCTTGTTCATCCAGTCTCATGAACACATGAGACCAGCAGCTCAACCTGTTTGTTATGCAGACAGATTTGTCTAATTATCATGGCTTTTACAATTTAGGTGACTTTAATCTTCTTTTATTCCCCTAAAATCACACTGATGTTTGTTTTGACAAAGTTGATTTCAAAGACTCAAATCTGTGTTCAACTTCTGAGCAGTTTAGTGTTTGTCTGTTGTTTGGATTAAAATGTGTTTAATCACAGAGCAGCTTCTAACAATCTGTCTGCCAGCCAGTCACACTTGACCCAAACCCAAACACACACACACACACACTGTGTCTGCGCTGAAACTACGGTGTTTTATTACACTGATTGCAAGTTCTGGTGCTTGTGTATTTTCTAGGTTAAATGTGTTTTCTTTCACAATCACAGAAATCATATTTTATTAAATCACGGCACTTATGAATGATGTCGGCCAGTTTTAAATCCCACAATAACGACCAACAGTCATCTGAAAGTAATTTAAGGCCAAGGGCGTTATCCACATTGGTTTTGGCTCAGCTGTCAGACCCTCTTTACGCTGAGGGCTAACTTTCCAACAGCACCCCCAGACTGCCAAATGTTAAGGACCCAAATTATGAGGGATCATTTTTTCCTGCCTATGTAAAACATAGAAAACGATGTGAATGTTACATTTACTGCTCATTATTTCTAATCTTCAACCAACATGTCACAACTGCAGGCTGGGTTGACTGGAGTCTGTTGATAAGAGTAAATACAAATGTTATCAATCAATGTGAAATGAGCCAGTTTGCAGCCCTTGAAAGCCTCACAAGCTCCATATTGAATCAAGGTGGAGCTATGGACCAATCGGGTTAACCTTCAAGTGCCTTTAACCCATGAGAAACCACAAAACCATGTGTCACAACCATTTTAAATACTGTTTAAAGTTCCTTATTGAGCTTCAACCTTGATTCTTAACTGAGGAGGTGAAATATGAGTATTTTCAGCTTATTCTTTGTTATTAATGATTCAAATGCTTTAATTGCATTCCCTCTATCACATTCAACGCTATACTGTCCTTCTCAAGTGTTTGGTTGAGCACGTTTTGAGTCTCTATTTGTGAATGAAAAATGTGATTAAACTTGTTTATAATATCAATCAGTGGCAGCATGGATATGTTAAAAAGTAAGGGGCCAAGGATAGAGCCATGGGAAACAACCCAGGACAAAGAGGCCGGCAAGGAAGAGGCATTAGCCACGGCTGTGAGAAAGTACTTAAAGTACTTATTTGCCGCATATTAAAATATGTGAAGACATACTAAAGTACAGATTTATGTATATTGATAATACCAAAAAAGACAAATAATTATCTTACAAATACTCTACTAAAAGGTTTAGCAAATCTAATTAAAATGAATTATTACCAAACCATTTATTATTTTATGATTGCAACAGAGTTCCTATGATATCAAATGAATAACTGCCCCAAAGAAATAAAACCTTTACTTTTTTTATTTTTTCATAGTAATTTTTTCCTTGTGAGGACATTGAAGGGTTAAGTAGTTATGGCAAAAGATTTTGAGTTGAATTTGGTTGGGATAATATTGTTGTATATTTGCATTGTAAACCCTGGTAAGAAAAGTAAATATTTTGCTATCAAAAATTTAAAAAAGGGAGATTTTAGTAACTGGGAAGCGGATTTTCAAATGAAGCACCATTCAGACTCTAAAGACAACATTTAAAAATAATTTCAGAAATATGTTTAATGTGGTCCATTTCGTCTATTTTATGCCCCATCTATACTTTATTGATAAATGGATCTGGGTTCTTATGGGTTTAAACGTCCTTACACATTTCCCTATATTTAATCAAATATTATTTTAACTTCATTTGATAAGTGAATGATTTTATTTTTCACATTTTCAGTTAAGGGTACATTCCTATCAGTGCATTAAGGAAGGGAGTTGAAATCCTTCATTAACCCGTTAATATCCTGCCCAGCTTTTGGGTTGAGCTCCTTTTTTCTTGAGCTCACTATTTCTTATTGAAAAATCTGACAGAACCTGTTAAAAATATGAAACAGTGGAAGAACGAATATGCTTAATATTGCTATTAATTTGATTTTATTTTGCCAAAACAAGAGCTGCTAAACGGTGCTTCGCTGTTTATTAAAATGATGACAATAAAGATCTATTCTATACTATTCTAAAGAGTAAAGGGCGGTGATGGAGCCTTTGAGGACAAGATACGTCAAATGGGCCATCGAGGAGGAAGCATTAACCATGGCTACTGAGAAAGTAAAATTCCATAATAAGATATCTTTTTTTTGTCAAATTAAATCAAAAACAGTTAAATAAGGGTCAAAGAGTTTTCTAAAAACATGTCATACTAAATTCTTGAGCTAATGAAATCAAAACTGACAGTTTTCCATGAAATCCAAAATTGAATTATTAAATAATTTTATAAATCTGATTTACTTCGACCAATTATTAGTTGTTTTATGGAAAGTTTTGAGTGTTTAAAATATCAGTTTAATTTATTAATTTATTAATAAATGCCTCAAAGAAATAAGACATGCAAAGAACTTATTGCATTTCTTTTCTTTTACGAAAAAATGCCAGTAATAAAAAATGTGAACTTTTTCCAATAAGGTGTATGTATGTATGGTGAATTCTATAAAATGGAGAATACAGGTCAGACCAATCCTCGCTTGGTCTTTCGCTCGTAATCAGGGACATCAGCTGAGCTAACGTCGCCACATCTGGAAGGCTTGTCAACCGCTCTGACATATATCTGAACGAACGAATGGCTCTTATCATGTGTGTGTGTGTGAGTGTGTGTGTGTTCACATGGTTGCATGTGCGTTTATGTGTGTGGCGGGGTGAAGTATCACAGATGGCTCCCAGAGGATTTTCTCTGATAGTTCCCTCTCCAGGAATTAGACCACTGGGTTTATTTGCATCAATGTCTTTGGATGTAACAACCAAATCAAATCACCTCTTTTGTTCTGAACCACGGATCCAGACCCACAGAGAAAATCATTCCCTGTAAAGCAGCTATTGGACAAAATAACCCCCGGACGCAAACTGCAGAAACTCTAAAGCAGCACCTCACCAATGATTGTCTACAGATGTAGAGATGGTTTTATCCGATATTACTGGAATATTCTATTTCTCCACCCTTCTATGTGCTGTTTGTAGCAAGAATTCTTCCTCTGCCAACAAAATGACACCACTGAAATGCCTGTTTGGGACATTTTAAATGGTCTCATCACTATTTTATAACCACACCAGCTTGACACCAAGTTGCAGAAAAAAATGTGTTTTTTTTCTTAACATCGAACATGAACATCTGAGGACCTCCTTGAGGAATTGGTCTGCTTTTAATTTTCTCCTCTTCTGTCCGCAGATCAATCCCTATCGTCTTAATGGTCACAGCAGTATGTCTTCAGGAATGACAGTCTAGCCGAGCCTCTGGGAGCGGGGAGGAGGGGGCTGCGCTCAATTACAGCATTCAAATCTACACTGAGCTGTCTCAGATCATTGGCATAACATATGTGAACGGTGACGGTGGTCGACAGCCTGTCCTTAAAGGGGTAATAACCATCATTTCAAGTTATTTTGGTACTTTCTTCTTGACAGTCTGTCTGGTATTCATGAGCCTTTCACCCTGGAGTGACTGGGAAAGTAGCCTGGAGCGTTTTCATAAGATCTGGGTTACATTTTCCTTACAGTGCTGCTGTACGCTGCCTTTCAATCGGAAGGACATGCAAATTCTTGCCACATTTGCTGACATTTTTGGAAGTATCTGCATGTATCTAGGCACATACCCATACATAATACACTGGAGCAATCAGAATGTACTTGTATTGACCTGTAGAAATAAAAGTCTTACCACAGACAGAGGAGTTCAGATCTTGAAGCCCAAATCCTTCTGCTGCTCACTCGGACCGGGGTTATATTTAATGAATGTAGCAGGTAGTAGCTGGTAGGTGGTCTTATGCTCAACAGGGAGTAGAACCAACTCCTGATTTGTCTCTTTCTGTCTCTTGCTTCGTTGGGTCTGCTGGTTTCTTGCTGATGATGAGCAGGTGTTGTTATATGGCCAAGTATTAAATCCTTCTCTGTAGCGATGAAGTACGGGTTGATTCCGCTTGAGTGAGAGTGTATCCAGGTGTTAGATTGTCAAAGACAAAGGGAATTTCTGAGAGCAGGAAATTTCAGGTTAAAAACATCTGTCCTTGTTCTTTAAGCAAAAATGCCTTTATCACCCCCTCTTCCCTCCTCAAGTTGTCCTCAGGTGTCCAACAGGTTTTCAGTCTTTAGTCTTGCTCTTCCTCCTCCTTTTGCCTCTGGTGTGGTTTTCTCATCCAGTGGCCAACAAGTGTTGAACCACAGCTGTTCCACCACAGCTCTCTCTCACACAGGTCACTGCCCACTTCCACTTCCTGTTATTGTGGTCAGTCTTCGCTGGTGCTCCCTGCTACCGCTCCTTTTCCTGTCCTGGATGAGAAAACTAAGAAATAGAGAGATGGGGAGAGAGAGATGGGTTCGGTGGAGAGAGAGAAATAGAAAGAAAGTGGCAGAGAAGCAAAGAGGGAGCACATATGTCAAAACAGCTCAAAGACGCTCGGAGAGGCATAGAAAGCAGCCGGCTCATGTTCATGAAGCAGATGGAGTGAGTGTGTGAGAGGGAAGAAGGGAGGGAGGGTGATGGGGAGTAAGGTGAGAGAGGCGTTACTTCTCGGTCTTCTCAGTCTTCACTTCTCACAGAGAAAGAGAGAGAGGGAGACAGAGAGTGGAGGAGAGATTTATTATTCATGTGTGTGAGATAAGGATTAATTTAAACAGGTTATTGGGGATAATCCTCAGAGATTTCCCCACATGAAGCTTGTAAATATTTCAGACCCCGGTGGGTGAGTGAGGAAGTGTGTTTGAGTGTATCTGACCGATCTCCTCTAAGCCAGTAAATGAGATGAGTCGATCACGCCGCCTCCCACAATCACATGCACGTACACACAACACACACACACACACTCCTTCTATCAAAAGCCCCTGCCCTTCTCTTCAGGGGGTGAGTTGGTTGTTGGTAATTTGGTGAATTGGACAGGAAAGTGGAGTGTTTGTTTTTATACGAAACCTCTCCTGTGGCAACAGCAGTCTTGTTTTTCTTTTCTGCTTCAATCCCTCCCTCGTCTTGCTCCCTTTGTTTGCACGCTCTTATATTTGCACTTTCAGTTCCACTATTCATACAATATTCTTATTAGAGCTGAGAGCAGCACTGAACTAACACCAAAACTACAAAAATAATCAGCCATTACACTGAATCCTCTTTTCTTGCTGCGATAGCAGGAATACATTTGTGGAGTATCTGACTTTCAGTTGTCTGTTTGGTCACAGTCACGGTGTTACGCATAATTTACCATTTTTCAGCTTTACGAAGTGAAGCATATGAAAGTTGTTTGTTAAACCCTTTACAAACATTTCCAAAGGCCACTGAAAGTATTTAGATGAAGTCAAGCCATAATGTTTGAGCCATCAGCGATGCTAGGGGGGCTTCACATTAATGCGCATTAATGGACCTGTATATGTAGGTGGCATATTTTACATCCTGTCATTAGTTTCATACAAATGATTACCTGTCCTCATGGTTGAAAGAAGCTGATATTGACTGTCTGTATGGAATGGAATATGAGAACCATTCTCCTGCATCAGAATTCCCCATTCAAACAACCAAATGTACATACTCTTAAACGCCTGGTGCCAATGTAATGTATATAGGACATGTCCAACTCCAATTCTGCTTATTAATCTAGAACTTTGCTGTCGTCACTGACAGCAAGTGTATATCCCCGAAAAGTCTCCAATACCCCTGCATTTTACAAGCAATCCCCCTGATTGAATTCCTCAAATCATGTCAAGTTTTCTGCTTTATTCTTCTTCATTGTTTCTCATATGATACATACAAAAGATAGATAGACAGACAGACAGACAGACACTAAGACAGATAGATAGATAGATAGATAGATAGATAGATAGATAGATAGATAGATAGATAGATAGATAGATAGATAGATAGATGGATAGATGGATAGATAGATAGATAGATAGATAGATAGATAGATAGATAGATAGATAGATAGATAGATAGATAGATAGATAGATAGATAGATAGATAGATGGATAGATGGATAGATGGATAGATGCAGCAGCTCAAGCACAGGTATTCTAAAGGTGACTAAAAATTAAGACATAAAGGACATCTTATAGACATGTTTAGATAAACATTATATATAAACAATATAAATATATATATATAGATACAGAAATCCATATATATATAGATGTATGCATACGCCATATATATACATACATTCCCACTCAATCCAATATTAATTAAAAGGAAAATACACATATAAGTTAAAATACAAGAATAAAGTGCATGCTTATATAAAGAAAAAGAGTCCGATCTCCAATGTCATATATAAATATGAATTAAAATAGTCCAGTTAAAGGGGTGTAGAAGTTGTCAAGGTGCAGATGTGCAATAATTGAGGTGCAGCTGCTCCCAACGGCAGAAACATGTACGAGGATCAACAGTCTATTTTTAGTGTCCTATCATGCATGAAGAAAGAAATCAGCCCAGCCTTTTATAAGGGGTTATTGAAAGTTCCTTTGTGTTTATATTGTTAATTAAAAAAGAATGATTTTAGATTTTTTTCTAGTAGTTGTTGACACCGGTAAATAAAACTTTTAATTGGAAATTTTTCCATGAGAAAAGTTGATAGACGGGGAGACATAAAAATTAATGATTTTGATCCATTTTGAGCCCCTAGGGGGCTGCCTGCTGCTCCCTCACTGATGGGTCAAACACAGAGAAAGAATTTCACTTTGTTGTAATGGCCGTATGTGATGAATAAAGGATTTATTTATTTAATCTTAATGGGATTCATGGTCAAATAAAGGTTAAATATATAAATTGAAGTATTGTACCTGAGGCTAATAATGGTATTTTTAGAGAACTTCAACAACGTCATACGTGTCTTATTTGCATCCTGATTCATGTCAGAGATCAGTACATTCTCCCTATTTAACATACTATTTATATCAAAGTCTCACTTTTTCATATTGTAACACAGTTGGAGAACAGCGCAACTGAAGTAACACCAACTCTCCTCGTGTGGAATCACCATCATTGCGCACTCATTGTAGCTTGATGCATCACCTGATGGGACAGGTTTGATTGGCTGGAATGATGTATCATGAGAATATGTGTGAACACAGATGCCGGGTCCATGCTTGTCCTTCTTGTGTTGGCATATGAAGCAAAATTTAATAACTTAGCCATAACAGGAATTACCATAAAAATTGAAAAGTGAAATTATCATACATTCTGGGTGGGAAATAAGCTGTTAGGAAGCTGCGGTCCCAATAATTGGAACCGGGCAACTGATAAACCCCAATAAGAGGTTACAGGGAAAATTTCACAGTGACGAGAACAACCCATGGGGAGTTAAGTTGGTTGTTAACATTGCTGGACTAAATGGCAACTTGGGCCAGAATGTATTTTAAGCCAATGAAATCAAGGAGCATGATGATCAGTAAAAACAAAGTGATGACAGATTCAAGCTGTAAGTGCAAAGAGAGGAGATTCCATCAATAGGGGACAATCTAATGAAGTGCCTCGGAAAGTGGTTTGACGACTCACTGACTGAAAGGAATAACATCACCAGTGCAGAAACGCGGACAGAGGAATGTTTGAGGAGGATCGAAAAATCTAAATACCCAAGAAAGTTCAAAGCATGGCTCTACCAACAAGGATTGCTTCAGAGACTCATGTCATTGACAACTTTGTATGAAGTTCCCGTGACGTGTAGAAAGAGTAGAAAGAAAGAAACATCTCCAATGGTGGTTCAGAAGCCCTGCAAGTTTCACTTCTATTGAATCTACTTGAGATCAGGACATCTCCAGCCTCCTTTGCATCCGGGGCAGAAGAATACAAGGTGGAAAAGTGCCACATTTAAATGACATACAGAGACTCCCAGGATGAAAGATTCAGACAGGCAGGCGTCACAAGCTGAAAGCTTGTTGAGGCTACGTGACATCATTGGAGGCCCATGCAGGAAGACAGGATCTCAGAACTTCCCAGCTCCAACAATGGAGAAAGGCAAACAGTAAGGAGAGAAAGGTCACGGCCCAGGAAGATGTGTAGAACCTGGAGAAGGAGGGACGAAGATCAAGGGCTATAGTGCTAGTGTCCCAGGGGAGACTGGACCTTATGGGACCTTACCTAAAAGAAAGAACCCATATTCGGATCTGTGGAGATTAGAACCCTTCCTCTTCTCCTTCCTGCTTCGATCAGTTTACGTCACACTACCTACCCATCCAAACTTGCATAAGTTAGGCATGAGAGAGGACTTACTGTGTAAACTGTGTGGGAAGACGGGCACCTTCATGTACATCCTGACAGGTTGTACAACAGCACTCAACGAAAAGAGATAAAAGTGTTACCATTACACGGTACTTGCCAACACCCTGGGGAATCAGAGACACAAGAAACGCCAAGCACATAGAAAAACAGCAAACAAGCTTGTAAGGTGGGAGAAAAGCCACCAACCACAACAGCAACAAGACCAATGATGGGAAATGAGAGAAGACCTGGGAGGAAAGCTGCTGTTTCCCCAGGTTGTCCAAACAACTGTGAGACCAGATATTGTCCTCTGGTGTGAAGAGGCTAAGAAAATCATCTTCATCGAGCTAACTGTCCCACAGGTGGCGGCCAGGCTTGTGAATGGAAGAGCGCCAAGGACCAGGACCTCCTGCATGACTGTAGGGTGACAGGATGGCAGGTAAGTAAGAAAAAGTAAGAAAGTAAGAAAGTAAACAATTCCTTAAGATGTCAGTGGAATTCAACAGCGTTTTCTCCCTGCAGACTCCAACCAAGCTGCTACATACTGGCCCCGCCAGACCACTGAGTCTTGACCATGTTCACACCAAAAACACCAGCAGCTATTAAAAGCGATCAAAATATTTAAGATACTTAGAAATTAGACTCACCAAAGCTGTTTCTCAGATGAAGACAAAGTCTCTTGTTGTTGTTGTTTTGCTCTTTAAAAAAATAGTCCAATATGCAGACGTATAGGACACCGGTACGTTTCCGTTCCATTAATATTTTCCTTTTCCATTGGCATGGAGGCCAGTGCTGACAGGTTGTCAAGTCATATTTCTCCAATAACATTTGATTTGATAAAAATGACCTCCAGCAGGAGCTGAGGGTATGAAAGAAGCGCCATCTTCATACGTAATACTGATACTACCTAAGGACACGCCCAAGTCTACCTAGCATACCTTGGCAAGTCAAAGAACATGCCCTGAGTTACAAATTCCAAATCTTACATTCTTACAGAAGAAAACATGAAAATCAACAAAATCATCCTCTTTATTTTAATGGCCTCAAAGCAGGCGTAGACGTTGGACCCAGAAACGGCAGTGGAGAAATCTTCCTGGATAAAACAAAGCTGGCATATATGAGCTGACTGGAAGCAGTGAGGGAAAGAAGCAATGAATTTAAATCAATAAATGGATGGGGACAAACTGTTGAAATACATTTATTCTCAACTAAAATGTTTTTTGAATCAGGATTTTCTATAAATGCCAGCAGAAAATGACAGTCCACCACAACTATGACTATGTTTCATATTAGGTATTTAAGAATGCTAAATCTCAGGCTCCTTTCATTAAATTACAAAGTCAATTTATTGCGCTGAACTAATTTCCCAGAAAAGTGCTGCAGTTCAAGGTTTACAAAGATTATCATTTGTACGAATGTACGATCAGATCGGAGCAGTCCATGGTACAAAGGTAAACATCAGAAAATAAAGAAATAAATAACTTATAAATCTTCTATTGTGCAGCTCTCGAGATATATAGTACGATGTTTGGCAAATGCTCTGATATCATATTCACAATCAACCACAGATGATAAGATCAGAGGGTAACACATTACTCGACATAAATGTAATCGTGTCATAATTACTGTAACGTCGTGAGCCTCACCATCCCTCTATGTAAGAAAGATTAGAGGTTCCATGACTTAACAGAAGAGAATCGCTGTTGCGTGTGGCTGTATTGGATGCTGGTTGGGAAATGTAGGCGTATGATATTATCAGAATAATGCCCCATTTAAATGGTTAGAAAATACTGCACCATTGATTTTAGAACAGGAGTTTGTTATCTGATAAAGGTTGCAATGCCGTAACAATACCCATAAATGTGTGACAATGAGGGTAGATTGTTTTGCCCCAGGCAGCCAATAATTCTGCAGTTTATCTCATGGTCATTAAGAAATGACGATAAAATGATTGGTGCGATAATAATATGTAAGAACTATGTCATGTCGCATGCTGTTAGAAACTGCCTCTCAGTGTTTTACAGTCTTCAAACTCAAGAATCTACTACTATAATAGAATCTGTAGCGCTGCCTTTAACACAAAGTCTGTGTGACTGTGAATGCATCATTTGTATGCGTCGCTTTCTTCTTGACTTTCTTCTGATATTTTTAGTCTGCCTTTTTTTCTTGCCCTGTGAACTACACTTTTTCAAGTGTCATTTTGTTTTTGAAAGAAAACTAGCACTGAGGGAAAATCTGTACCTCCATTCAGTCACTCTTTGTCTGACTGTATTTCCAATTTGTGTGTGTGTGTGTGTGGGTGTCTGTGTGTTTCATTTTACACCATTAAAGGAGAGCCAATTTACTTTGGTTACATTTGTACAGCAGGAAGAGAGTAAAAGCCTGAAGGGAACCTCCTAAAGATGTACTTGAATCTATTCTTCAACATTATTCTAATCAATATTCAATGCACCCTAATTAGTAGTCTGTGTTTATTCTATCTGTATTTATTTTATTTGAAAGAATAACCTGTAAATCACCTTAAATCTTATCAAGCTGTTTTTTACCCAGACGGTATATATGTATGGATTTGTGTGGAGAAAAGAAACAAGAGAAGATATAACTTAGAGAGACAAAGAGTCATCATATCAGCTGTCTGTTTTCTTTCCTTTTCTTTAAAGTCTGCGAGGTGGGAGACATGTGCAGGAGTGATGGTTGGCCCGCAAATAGACACAATAAAATGTCACAAATATGATGGATGCTCTCTTGTCTTGTTTCCTCTCCCCTCCTGCGTCTGTCTGTCATGCAGTCTTTTCATAAAATCCTCCTGCTCTTGGCCTACTTTCCTACAAAAAAAATCCCTCTGGCAAAAAAACTTCCGTCCTCGCTCCACTCATGACATGTAAGAAAGTGGGAGATATTCTCCCACCGGTTGTATGGCTGGAAGGATAATACTGTAGTGTTACTGGGAACCAAACATCAAGTACTGGAAGTATGAGAGAGCGAGGAAACTGTCAAACATGACTGTCAAACAGACTTTTTCAGTTGTACGGCTACCTGAAGGGGTTACTTTCATCATTATGGTTTTTGCCATGAGCAGATTGGGAGGACAGAGAAAATAATGAGAAAATTAACTTCTGACCCTGGATCACAAACAAGTTTTACGTGAACCCTATTATTCTGATTGAAATCATTTGGCGAGCTCAATGCAATTCAAAGTGCTCTATATAAACACCTCATAGAGAACAAACAAAAGAGAAAAAAATAATCGTATTTGGTTGCAGAGGGTCACCTTTTCAAAAACTTATCAAAAACGTTTAGCATGTAAGCAATGGAAGATTATATTTTCACTCGCTCACTTTAAGTTTCTTATTATTACATTATTAATGATACTTTCCTTCCGGTAAGGAGTGATTTTTCATCATTTTCAGACATGAGGATTAATTAACTATACTGTATATCCAAATCCAATCCAATAACAGCAAATACCAAAGAAATGTCTCCCTTCTGTAAACTGAGGAGAGAAAGAAAGTCCACAAAGCAAGTAACATAAACTCAGCTCAGATCGAAACTGGCTAAGAGGCAGGCAAATAGTCCTAACCATGAACATTTAATGAAAAAAAAGACAGAGGGAAAAGACTTGAACGTGTGATGTTAAGATCAATAACGGACTGGCAAAGCACGAAGGGGCACACTATATCTGTGCCCCGTTTTAGGGCCACTTTCTATGGAAGACCTGGTTGTATAGAATTCAATGATATAATAAAATTTATTGGAATAAAAGTCAATGAAAAAAATAAAAATAAAAACTAGCCCAATGCTGTCGGCAGCGAAAAGTCCCCAAGCAATGCGTTGCACAAGCAATCACTCTGATTGAACTCCTCAAATTGAAAGTGAAGGTATGTCTGAAGAATAGTGTGAGTAAAATATGAACACATAAGAGTGACATATGATAGATCTCATCGATTCAATTCATTTTCACCATGTCTGGACTAAATAGAACCATCAGTTAGGAATTTAAGTCTGAAAAACAGTGATTAAAATATGATGTATTAGAATAAAATGGATACATACAAGATAGATCTCCGTGAGATGATTCATATGCATGAAATAGTTTTTGAGTCCTCACGTTCACACAAAGGATCTGCGGTGGTGGACGTGGCATAACAAAATCTATTAGTACAGTATTGTGTGAGTAACCTATTATTACAACAAATTGAGATCATTCACCTTCAATCCATGATTGCATTGGCGTTTCCGGAGACTGGTGACATGGACTGTTTGAAAAACAAAAGTAAAACAGTAAAAAAAAAAAAAAAGACCAAGAACCACAACAGTTAGACAAAGAAAGATATCCTCAAAATTGGTTAACATTATACGATTTTATAAAAGTTACTAAATACATAAGCGGGACTCGAGCTGGGTATATAATTTTAGATAGATGGGTTCCTGCAGCTTTAGTCACAAAATATAAATTCCATGCTGACTTTTGTTGGAAAAGGTACCATTCAACATGTTATTATCTGTGAACACCAGGCAGCAAATGCCTGAGTTATGAATAGGGCAACAGCTTGCAGTCGCAAAATCTCACCTGTCCATCGTATGCATTTGAATTACACCTTATTATAACTCAGCTCTGGAAGTGCAGGTCACTGTTTTCACAAAGAAAATCAGTTTCCCAAAGATTTGACATTTCCTCACCCCATCAGAATGCAGGCCTATATGATATGTCAGATAACAAGGTTTACCAAAGAAAAGATTCTATTCTTCGGTTATAAAAATGTATGTTTAGCTAATTCTAATCTTACAAATTGCATGATTAAAGGTCTTGGAGCTGAAATCAGTCTTTCCTGCTGTTGTTTGGCGTGTGCTTGCATCATCACTTTGAGATTTGATCCAAATGTAAAGTGCATTATAAATTAAATCTATTATTATTATTATTATTATTATTATTATTATTATTATCATCATGTGGAGGACGTCTGGATGGGGAACAGAGCCTGGTGACAAGAAAACAGAAAAGCACTAGTGATGCACTTAATTCCTAATTCTGTCCTTGCGAAATCATTCAAAATGATCAAAAGCATAGGATGTATGAAAACGAACACGATCTTGAATCAATGAAACCTCAAATGAACTTATCAAAACAAACTATAGAGGAAACAATTACACAAATCCAAAGGACAGTACATAATTGTTTTCTCTTTGAGTGTCCTTGAAAACCAACATTTAATCAAAGTAATAATTCACTCCAATGTAAGGAGATGCCTTACAGATATTCTGTCTCTTTTAAACCCCATTGATTGAAGTGAAACTAAATTTGAAGTCATGTCCACGGTATCTTTTATTAAAAAAAGCTCCCCAAAGTGACTCAAATATGAGCTATTAGAGTAAAAATAATTATGAACAAAATAAATCTCCTCCTGCACCAAATTTTGGCTAATTTACATTAATGTTTGAGAAATGATGGCCCAAAATTTTGAGATAAAGCTACCGCTAGTGTCAGAAATATACAACCGATTTCACCCAAAATCAACCCAGTTCTTCCTCACACTAAAGTATATGTGAGTGTTAAAATGAACCATGAAATAATTTTTGATTTATAAAGTTAACACAAAAGATCTGAGGCGGACGGGGAGATGACGATATCACAATGTCCCCGACTCTTCAAGGATATAATAATACTAAACAACAGTTAACGTTAAACACTCTATGAACTGGATCCAGGAGCAAAACTCAGACTCAGGGGGTGCTTTTAGAACTTTATTACTTCAGAAAACTAAGCAGGCAGTTAGGCTAAAGGCTGTTGTTGGGGTTCAGAGCTATTCCAAAATGGAGGCGCGCAGGCCAAGCTAGCAGGTCAAGCAAGTGGGTAACTGGGTAACTGGGCCGCAAGGAGCGTTCAAACTACCCAAAAAGTCAAAGAACATGTGTCAAGGGTTTCAGAGACTAAGCTGTTACCACTATAGGTAGACTGATAATCAGGCTAAGGGTGGTGGTCCCAACCAGGAATGAATACTGCCAGGCTTGATGCAGATGGAGAACAGGTATGGTGATGACCAGCTTACGTCTACAGGTGCTGCCACTCTAACACACAGACAGTGGAGAGGGAAGGAGAGTGGAGAAACCCTTCAAAGGGAAGGGTAACATAACATTAACTGAGTGAATATGGGCCGACTCAGCAGTTAGCAGAGCCCACAGATGATGATGGACACAATCTGGACATATTTATCTCCAAGGGTTGTGACTGACATCGCTCCTTCTGAACATCTTGTGTTTCCTTCGGAATGACTGTTTCAGTTCAAAGTTTAAACGGTCAATCACAAAATGGTCCATAACTCATCCAGGCTTTCTCTTCCACAGTTGTTAATACGTGGGACTGAAAAGTTGGACAAAATAACGAGAAACAAAAAAAAAACCAAGTCTATTTTAACATCTACAAAAAGATGTAGTTCTTCATCTAGGTACTGAAAAAACTGTGTGCTGCTGGAATGCTGACAAATTCTCCTCAACCTCTGTCCAGTAAGACGTCCAATTAGCCTTTTCACACTTCAGACACAAAATTCATAAAAAGGACAAGCTGTCACTGCCTCCATGTCAGATATACTTCTTCATTGTGTCCTTTTAAATGTGCAGTGCAATTTCACAAATAGAATCCCTCTCTTTCAGCCTGTGTGCATTATACTTCAGTTGCATGGCATCAGATCTTCTGCAAGTAATCAAAACCTCTTACTATAAAGCACTGAACATTGCGCATATGAAACCACTCATTAAAATCTTTCAATATCTCAATCTTGCACAATTGATACACCTCAATTTAGCCAGTTATTAGCCAACCTCCATTCCTAAATGTAGTCAGTGAACGTCCAGAACACACATACTAGAGCACCAACTGGCTCCTCATAAGGCTGTCTACAGCAAACAGACGGCACAGCGAGGTCTTGTAATCAGAGCTCTTCTGTTTGATGATTACATTCTCTACAAGAAATAACCGAATACAAGCAAACATCTTTCTTAATCATTAAAAGACATATATGTTATCAAGTGACTACATTCCCGTTCAAGCTCTGAGAAAGAGCATTTCAAAGAGACAAAGACAGATAATGAAGATGAATATTTATTGCAACAGATGGTATTTGATGATTAGTCCTTCAAAAAGTCTTTGGTGCTCAGACTCCTCAGGGAGATTGGGTTCAAGAAGTATCCGCCCTGTGCATCAGCAGGTATGCCCCGGCCTATGCAGCTTGGATACCGGTGTGGTGGCTGATAATGCTGCCGAAACTGAATGAATGATGAAGTTGATGGATCTGTAAGGACAGGGCTGAGATGGGATGGAGAGGGGGGGAACAGCGTGAAAGAACCAGATGAACAGACAGAATCATATTTAAAAAGACAGCAGCAAGATGGTCTGCTGGTGATGGATTCGAGTCACCGTGATTGAATAGATGTGGCCGGCTGAATGAGCAGTGTTGATAACAATTCAAGACCACAGGTCAGTTAATTGAGACTGAGCACGATTGAAAGATGTGAATAATGAAGGGGTGTGACCAATAACTGAGACCCGAGTGTGCGGGGGGATAGTCTTCCTGCCTTAAATTTCACTACAGCTCCATTAAGCAAATCAACAACTACATGTGCTAACATTTTCTCCACTTTTTACAAATAGAAAATGGAAATATCTGTTTTCATTTTTGTGATAAAACAAAATGTATAAAAATGTACTAAAGTTAAAAAAAATTTTTTTAAAAAGGCCAGCGGTACGTTTGGCTAACCCAGATGTAATTTTAAAAATATATATATAATTAAGACATTTATATACTCAGTATGGCCCCTTCAAAGTCCATCAAGAATTAAAAAAGTTGTGTCTTGATCAATCCTTCATGCTGCAAATCACTTTAGGGTCTTTTCACTGTCAAGATGAGCGGTTGATGTGTTCTGAACACCTCGTTTGCTTCAACCAGTTTCACCAATAAATGAAATGGGAAAGGTGATATCCTCCCTAGAAAAAAAAAAAAAGTCTATTATCAATTATTAAGAATGTTGGCAACTATTCGTGCAGCAGTTAAGAACAACAACACATCCAATCTTTGCAAATGGAAAGATGTAGGTGTTTACCTGCATAGAGAGCAGAGAAGCAAGACACAATCACAAGTGGTCACTTGAGACACAAGTAGAGAGGCGATGTAATGCCAAGTGTGGACTGATATACTTAATGGTGTCCACTTATGATACCCAACATGAATGTCAATGATGAATGAGCTGCATTTCTCAGATCTGTAGAGCACTCCAAAGCTCCAAGAAAAAGACTGATCTCTACATGTCTCAGACAATCTGTTGGCTTCCTTTGTTTCAAACTATTCATAATTGTTCAGAACAATCACGCAGTTTTTATGCACTACATATTTTGAACGGACTCATAGAATATATGAGATCAATTCACTTTTTCAGATTTGTATTTAAGCAGGGCATAAGACTACTTTTTAACAGATTTTATTCAATGGAAAATGGTTATCACAAGTTATATTTTGTATCGTATTTTGCTTTTTTTGTCCTCTCTTTTTTTTTTAACCATTTTAAATCCTGTTTATATTGAATTATTGCATTTCCCTCTTTCTTATCCCTTTCATTTCTCCTGTAAAAGAAAAACATAAAGTGTTAGATTCTTGTGTTCCTTCCATTATTCTTTATTAATTCAAGGTTAAACAAATTAAGATTAAGAGCTGGTTGAGAAAATGTATTTGTTTGTTTTCACCTTGAATCCACTTTGCAATATGAATTTCATCCACATTTGAAAAAACAAAATTTCCGTGGCGAAATTTACCGAAATTGCCATAAAAAGAAGCAGCTTTTTTTGACGCTCTACACCCACCTCATTCACCTCGGAAAAGTGTCTCCATGCTTGTTACCACATGAGCTATCACTAAACACATTCAGCACATGTTTCCAGTCACAATTCATTATTCACGCTGAGACACATTTGCTAATCGCCTCACTGTCACATAAAGGGCTGTTAGAAAAGCTAGATATAAATGTCAGTCGGTGAATTGCAGCACAGTGATCAAAAAGGTTTACTTTCACAGACTTCCCTTCCCTGTTTTGTTGCATCAGAAGCTCCATTCATTTCCAGTGAAAAGAGAAATGAAGTTGTCAAAGGGATAAGTTTGAGGTAGATTCCACTTAAGCACATCCTCATTTGAAGGATTGGTAATCCGTCATTGCTTTCTTTCTTCCCTAATTTGGAATAACTTTTTGCATTTTCACACCATAAAGAACGCGCTCTCTACCAAAAAAAAAACTGGTGCCCGAATGGATCCAAAGCCTTCTTCTTCTAGAAACAACAGTTATGTCAGTGGCTGGAGACAGTATTGTCATAATAATGACAACTTAGTGACTGTTTTTTGAAAAAAAACACAAATAGTATCGTGAAACGAAGCAGAAAATAAGTAAACTTTGTCAGCTGTGATAGGCTCCAGCTACCCGAATGAATGAATGAATGACAGAGGATGTTATGACCTAGGCTCAATTATGTTCAGCGTAAAGGATGAGCAGTGATTTGTACGTTTTCTGTTTCCTTTCCTCTGTATTAGAGCGTGATTTGTCAAAGCTGTCCCTGTGAAAGGAAGTGGACCATCAGAAATCATTGGGGACGCTGCAGCCATCGCTCAAGCGAAACATTTCAAATACCTACGGACTTCACGATGAACAAAGAGGTGAAATTAAATGAAAAGAAATGAAAAGAAATAAAAAACTGTCCGTCCCTTTATTTCACTGTTTCCTATTAACGAGGAAAGGTTTCACAACCTCCTCGTTGCTTGCTGTCATTAGCGTGACAGCTAACTATCCAGTCGCACCAGGCAAACAAAGAAAAATCTCTGGCATTGCCATGAAGTTCCTTTTTCAAAAAATGTCATTTAACGAGCCTGAATTGTTACGACACCCATATCTGGAGAGATGGGACATTAACCTCTAGTGTGTGTATGTGTGTGTGAATATTTTAGTTTGATGACTATACAGTGTGTGTGTGTGTGTGTGTGTGTCTGTGTGTGTGTGTGTGTGTGTGTGTGTGTGTGTGTGTGTGTGTGTGTGTGTGTGTGTGTGTGTGTGTGTGTGTGTGTGTGTGTGTGTGTGTGTGTGTGTGTGTGTGTGTGTATATGTGTAAAGAGACAAATAACCCTGAGGACAAATGATGAGGAGATGATATCTTGTGAAGTGTGCCCTTTAAAAATAGCAGGGTCGCTGTCAACATTACTCGGCTCTGGAAGAGTTCTGTTTCTGTGTGTGTGCGTGTGTGTGTTTGTGTATGTGTGTGTGAATTGTCTGCCTGTCTGTAAACAGGTAACAGCTATTAGGATCTGTCATCATGCATGACAGAGCTCCACATGACCTGTTTATGTGTGTCTGTGTATCTGTGTGCGTTAATAAACATGTGTGTCTACAAAGAGATATGAGGTGTATTTAACCAAAGCTCCTTTGACTGATGTACATGGTAATGTGAAATACTGCCTGAGGGTGACACAGAGAGAGAGAGAGAGAGAGAGAGAGAGAGAGAGAGAGAGAGAGAGAGGGCTGGGCGGTAGTAGAAGAAATGATGAAACAAAGGAGCAGTATCAAACAAAGAGTATACATATTTTTTTCTTTTACAATATATAAAATGCAATTTTAAGCACCTCCTCTAAAATCTGACCTCATTATATGTTTGCCTCTATTTAAATTATGATTTTACTATCATCACATGCTGGTAATAATTTTCTGACCTAATATCCGCACTGAATTACGATTCAATTACTATTTGTTATTCAGTGCTCTAGTTTACCATCGAGTTGATGATGATACGTTTTACATGTGAGATGAGTAGCATGCGCTTTGAGCAAGAGCCTAAACATGACATGAATTATCATTTATCTTCCCTGTTACGTGGCATTGTATGACGCCAGGGTAAGCAGCCTCAGGACTTCATACTGTCTCCCCAACGTAAAGATATTTCTGGTTGGTTTTCCTCTATATCAATGTGAAAATGCACCATTTGTTTGGTCTGGATTTGTACGGGTGGATCCTTCCTATGGTCAGCTTGCACCATTTGGGAGCTCTGCTATTGTCAAAGACTAATATCAGAAAATCCAAAACTTAGTTTGTTTATATCAATCTCCCTGATTGAACAGGGTTTTTTGTATAATGAGTGAAATATCTACTATTAAAGTTTGAAACAATGTGTACAAGATAGATATCCATTCATATGCAACACATTTGGACTAAATTGGACCTCTGGTTGAGAAATAATGGCATGAAAACTTTTTGAGATAAAATTCCCCCTAATAACAGAAATATACAATCAACCTCTCCCAAAATCAATCCAGTTCCTCCTCACACTACGGTCTATATGGGTATAAAACTTGAATCATCCATGATAGAGTTTTCGTGTACATGGATATAATTACAACAAAAGTTTCCCCAAATAACTTTATTATTATATAAGGAACTCCGAATACAAGAAACACATATGTGTGTTACGAATTTGTCCCGCAGCTGTCTCAATTCATCTTTCAGTTAGGTTACTGGGGTGACCCACAGCGCCACCTATAGTGGGATTTATTGAATTGACTCCAACATGACTACATTTAACTGGGTGGTTTTTAAATCAATCAATGCAACCCACAGCAGATGTGAAAAGGCCACAACCTTATCCCCTTACTGCCACTTCTTTACACCGCTGCTCTTTCATAGGCAGAGCCTATTCAGGGTTGACGAGGGGCTGGAGCCTGGCCCAGCTGACATCAGATGAGAGGTGGTTCCAACCCCGGGCAAGTTGCCAAGAAAAACACAAAGAGACAAACAGTAATTCACTCTCATATTCTCACCAGATTAGAGACTCAAAATCAACGCTATTGCATGTTTTGGGTACCTGAAAGGAACCAACATGAGTGTCGGGACAACATGCAAACTCCATACCGAAAGGCCTATTGCAGATTTTATATTCTACGATATCAAATATCTGCAATAAATATTAAAATTTGATTGTTCAAGAATATAATAATACAATCTAAATGATTGGCCTCATAGTTGTGCAAGATGACAAGATTTAAGGAAAATGAATGCAGCACCATGAGGAATGTCAAGTGATCACCAAAAGTCCCCAGTAGAGCCATCATCTGGAGACCATGAATATGTGGACAACATTACTTGGCAATGTATTCCGTGGTTGATGAGATATTAAAGTCTGGAACCAAGTGTTGGACTGATACTGTCATCCAAACCTCTAGCCCGTCCAAAAACGTGGTTGCAATTGCCACTAAATGACATTGAAACGCAGAAAGATATACAATAGTTGTCAAACATTTGAAAGAAATATAGAGATAGAGAAGTAAGGAGAGTAGTTTAGAGGAAGAGGGAGGCACTGAAAGATAGTGGAGAATTTTCTATTACATGCACACATACACACACACACACACCAGTCATTTATGTGCAACACTCCCATTCAAATCTGTAGATAACGATCTACAAATTTCTCCCAAACGGATTCTCCACCCTGCTGGCTCATCTCGTTTCACTCCCCCGTCTCTCCTTCTCTCTCCCACCTGTCTTTCTCTTATTGCTCCTCTCTTTCATCACTCCCTCCATTCCCCGACCAAAACCTATCAGAGGTTGAATCAATGATGAGACGTCTGAGGGCGTCTCCGAGTGTCTTTGGGTATTTCTGTGCGATCCAAGTGAGAGAATAGTAAATCTGTGCAAATGTGCATTTTTCCCTCATTATGTAGAGACTTTCTGATTGTGTGCTTTACTTGGCTGTTTAGGTCTCACCTCATTGTTCATGTACCGAAATTTGTTGGAAAAAAACAACACGTTTACATGCGAGTGTGCGCATGCGTTTGTGTGTGAGTGTTTCCTTGAGGATGCCAACTAGTAGATGCTAAATAATGCAGCGTTTTGCTGAATGCCTCCTCCCTAACAACATCCCCATTAGTGATTCGGGATTTGAAAATGTTAATGCTTTTAACACAGTCACTTTTCATTCACATCAAACTGGAGAAAATAGCTGGACTGTAGAGGCATACATGTATAGAAAACACACATGTAGACAGAGATATAACCAGATAGAACAAACAACAATGAATATACTGACAGACACGCATATAAACTTTTACATTCACACAAATATTGAGTACAGTAAGATAGCAGCAGCTGTGGTTGCCAGAATTTTACAGTTAAAGATACGGTGACTATGTTGACCAAATTACAATAAATGCCATGGAAACAAAATAAGATATAGACTACTGTAAACCTCTTTACAAGATCATAACATAAAACAACAGTAAATTAAAACAACTCCAGACTAATACATTGATGGTAATCTATAGAATAATAAATGGATGACGTACTAATAATAATAATAATAAATAATAATATATTTAATTTATAATGCACTATACATTTGTATCAAATCTCAAAGTGCTACAAAGTAAAAGCAGATGAAAACATCAATAAAAAAAAAAAAAATAACTATATAAAAACCTGACCAAAAAGCAGCAATGTTAATTAAAGTTATAGGTTCTGCTAAAAAGGAAAGTTTTAAGTTCTTTTTTAAATGTGTCAGTCATCTGTGGAGCCCTCAGATGGTCAGGGGGCATTCCACAGACGAGGGGCAGCGGAACAGAAGGCCCGATCACCCATGGTGCTGAGCTTAGTCCGGGAAGGAGGAGGCGGAATGAGTGGGTAGAACGGAGGGATCGTGTTGAGGTCAGTGGGGTGAGTAGTTCTTTCAGGTAGGGGGGTGCGTTACCATGGATGCACTGGTGAGTGAGGAGAGAGATCTTATAATCAATCCTGGTGGAGATGGGAAGCCAAGGAAGGATATGAAGAACGGGGGTGATGTGTTCGTGTTTACGAACTCTCATCAGGATCCTTGCAGCACTTTTTTGAACCTACTGTAGTTTTTGAAGACTTTTATCAGGGATCCCGATGAGAAGTGTGTTACAGGAATCCAGTCTGGAGGAGACAAACACGTGAACCAGCTTTTCAGCATCACTCAAGGTGAGTGAAGAACGGAATTTGGAAATATTTCTGAGGTGATGAAAGGAGATCTTACAGATGTGTTTGATGTGGGATTCAAAAGTGAGTTGAGGGTCAAATCTTACGCCGAGGTTGGTGACCGATGAAGAGAGGGGAATGTCATGACCAGAGAAGGTAATACTGGTTATGGAAGCAACCAATTTTTTTTAAATTTTTTGTATTCTAATACATATCTTTTTTCTGTACACCGTAAAAACCGTATGTTGAAATTACATTAATAATCTGTCAAATGGTAATAGTAAGAGACGGTAAAATTCCAAACAACAGTAAATAACATTTTATAGTTTTACGGTCTGAATTGGTTGAAAATGGAATATTACGGTGAAAATTCAAACTTTTGGTAAAATAACAATAATACACAATAATGTCTTTACCATTAAAGTATTACTTTGCCTGAATTGCAGATTATTAATCTTGTATGTCCAGTAAAATTTACAGTAAAACAAAACCTTGCCATTTAACAAGAACAGCGGTGGATAATGGATGAATGAATCCTTTCATTTCTACAAAAACTAGAAATTGGAAATGCGTTGTATATTTGTGAAATACTGTTGATTTTTGTTTTGTAATTTATTGAATGTGTACATGGTGAACGTATTTTTTAAATGTGAAATTCTGGCATCCATTGCTGCCAGTGTTTTACCATAAATGATTTGGATATTTTTTTGCAGTGTAACAGGCTAACTAACTCCTTACAGATAAATATGCGATTAACATCGATTGTCTCATTACAACGACACTCCTAGGTACCTGGGATATATGAGCAACAACCGATCATTTTGTCCTTGAGGTTGATGTGTTGGAAACACAAAAAATGCGCAAGAGTAAGGATCTGAGTGACTTGGACGAGGGCCAGATTGTGATAAGACTGGGAGATATTGGGTGTATCCAGTCAGCTTTTGTTAATACCCCCCAATGTGGTATAAGGACAGACAACTGGTGAACGGGCAACAAGGTCATGAGCCACCAACGCTCATAGTTGCGAATAGGGAGCGGAGGCTAACCCCTCTTGCCCAATCCCACAGAAGAGCTACTGTAGTATAAATGGATGAAAAAAAGAAAACTGATTCTGATATAAACACAGTGCATTGAAGAATTTTTCTTAAGGGCAAAACAGGGATGTAAGAAATTCTAGGCAGCTGGTTTTAAAGTCATGGCTGAATGACGTAAGTCAGAAATGATCGATAGCTGAAATAGAGGATACTCAGGTGAGACAAACGATAAATGAAATTAAAATTCTAACCAATGGTGTATGATAGAGATTAGAGTAGCTCTGACCTTGAAGGTCTTTGAAACAAATCCAAGGTAGCAGTTTACTCATTTTCATGAGCACTGAGCCTCTTTCGTCAGAGGAAGAACACAGTAACACAAGCAGGTTCTTCCTCGGACACACGCAGTTGCTCAGTCTCAAACCACATATGTGTGTTGAGTGTAACAAGTATGGGGTGGGGGTGTCACTGGACACCCACAATGGTTATCGTCTTCTATGTAGCAGAAGGCAAGGTGCTTACAGCACTTTTCAAGCTTGTGAAAACTCCGAAGATGAGATGGCAGTTACAGGAGAGAAAATAGTGGAATGTCATTTTACTCGTCCATTTTTAGTGGAGTGAAATATTTCTGGAATGGACGTGACATTTGCAGTAGCGGCCATCATTTCCATAGAATGTACTGCTGCGGAGTCAGATTTGAGAGGACACCAGACTGTCGAAAGTAAGTTTACTTATACACCATAGAATAACAGATGGTATTACACAAACGGATGTACAAAATGTCATCAGTCAGGTTTCTTCACTTTTTCCATGAGGGGAGGTTCATAATGCCACTTACTAGTAGGAGGCAAGAAAGCTCTGACTTCCCACCCAGCCAAAAAATCAGGTAAAGTAGAGAATCTGCCGGTTGAACAAAACAAAAACCATGAAGTCTTCTTTTAGTGCAAAAAATGTATGGATTTATAAACGGGTTTGGACTTACATCAATGGCTCACTCTTACTGCTAGTTTGCCCCAGTGGGCGTCTACGCCATTAAGAATCCCCCCATACACCTACATTATAGAAAAGGTAAAACCATGCCCATTTTTATTAGAAATGGATTTTAACAGCACGAAGGATTTATATTTTTCTATTTAGAAAAGCATTTTCAGTGTGTGTCTCGTCTAGGGCTGAAACGAGTCCTCTAATAATTTGAGTAACTCAATTACCAAAAATCCTCGAGGAGAATTATTTGCCTCAGGGCTTCGTTTCAATCTGAACAACTATTCAGCGCACTGTGTTGTAGCACGCTTCTCCCTCACCTAACCGTTACGGACACCGTCACATAAACGCTCCCACACACCTCAAACGATGAATGGCTGTCTGCCAAATACAGAAACAGATCCTCAAAGTGGTGCAACACTCAACGTGGAAGTGGCCAAGATCGTCCCGTACTATCCGCCACAAGCCCGCTATCCCCGGGCATCGTGTTGCAGTCCGTGTTTTGATAGCTACTTGTTGCAAACTGGATAAGCTCTCTACAAGGCGCTTTATGAATTTAAGTTAATATTTTAATTATTACAGGTTACCTTAGTCCTTTCACTTGTCACCTACCGGACCGGCATCTCCTAGGAGACACAACTCTCCCGCTGAAGGGAGGTAAATGAAGGGGATAACCTATGTGTGAATGCGAACAGATGCTCAGTCGGCCTCAAATTTGGGGAGGTTAAAAATCAGACAAAGACTGGCAGACTGTGATGGTGATGCTGGGGCTGAGTGAATGGGTGTCTTAACTGTGATTCTGTGAATTCTGCACTGCCATAAACTAAGACATTAGGTAGGTCCCCCTGATTCCAAATAAAATTGGAAGGAATGCCTAATTAGAAAAGAAAATTAATCACGTAAACACCCCTTTCCGAAGGAGGAAGCCCTTTCTAATTGAGATCTGGATCACAGCAGGGTTGTTTTTTTTTAAATACAAACTCTCAAAAAATAAGTGGGAAAATAAAAAATAATGAACTCTAGAAACACGTCCAAAAAAACCCCGTCAGGAGCCGTGGTGGACCGACACTGTGAACAAAGTGAAAAGCACTGGAAAACATTGCAGATTCTAAGGATAGATCCCACAAAAACTTGTTTTTAACCAAAACGCGCGCCGGCGAGGAGAGCAGCTCGACACTTTTTTTTACAGGCAAAGGGAGCGATGCTTGTCTTCTGAAATGAGGCAATAGAAAACTGGCATTGCTGCACGGAGCATTAAAATGCAGAGCTGTGAAGCTGGCGTTCGTTTTTACTCTCGCTTGTTTAAATTTTTTTGGCAGCGCTCCGCAAACAAGGTGAGAAAGATTGAGTCCCTGATTTAAAATCTTAAAAAAGTGCACAAGAAAGACTTTACATTTTCAAATGACTGAATTTCAATGAACTCACATTGCAACAGAAAACGTGTTCAGTTTAAACTGCCCGAGGCAGAAAGCAAAATAAACATGCGCTGCACGCTTCATTTTGTCTTTCCTCTCCTTCTCATTTGGATTGAAAATAGAGCTTCTTCAAAGAAACAATTTCAGATTCATAGAAAAAGCAAAATATATATATATATATATTTATATATATATATTGCTTTTACAAGTTATGCTTTCATTGTTTGACATTTCATTTATAAATACTTAAAATGGACTCATTTCTCATTTATTTTACTTTCTAACCTTCACCTACAGGTTTAGAAATATTATAGTTTTATCTATCTCTATCTAGAATATAGTAAAAAAATTAAAAAAAGAGAAAAGTAACGATTTAATTATCAAGGTGGGTTTAATGTGGCGTCCGGTTTGACACTCAGCCGTGCAGCTGTGATCTACCGTAGAGAACATTAAGGTTAAACTGTTTTGATATTTCCAGGAGGTGATCTCCCTCTCTCCCTCTCTCTGATGATGCAATATCTCCTCACTCCTTGCCAAATGGTGCTAACCACTGCCCAGACTCCGGCCTTCTCCAGTGTGTATTTTCTTGTTTTTTTTCATCTCTATTTGTGAGTGCACTTGGGTTTTTTTTTGTGATATTGGATTCAGATGCCCTCCCTATAAGCAAGCGCAGAGCTGTGTCGGCCAAACAAGTCTGACTGAGCTGTTTATCACAAAGCGCTTGAATGTCATCTTGGCAAAAACCTGCAGCTATGGCTGCTGTGTGGAGAGGAATGAGAGCAATTACACAGACTGACAGACGTAAACACGCACAAAAAGATTGCGAGAGATGCAACGGAGCAATCAGAGACACAAACACACATCAACGGTGTTTTCTTTTTTCATGATAAACAGACCGAGGCGATGCTTTCATGTTGTCTTCATGTTCCCTCTCTTCATTTAATCTTTCCTTACCACATGTTTGCAATCTTTCCTTCTCTCTTCTTTTCCTTTCCCACCTTTTTCTCAACACCTCTTTCCCTTTTCCATCTTTTTCCCACTCTCTGGTTCAATGTTTGGAGACTCCAAATTGCCACTGAATTTCATCAGAAACCCCCGTCTCTGCTCCCTCTGCCCTTGTTGCCTCCTTCCAGACACACGTAGATGTTGCAGGCACACAGGCTCATGCTAACGCGCCACCACAGCTTGTTATTTGGGGTAACTTAGATAACAAATCCATGTCAGATGTAATTAGAACAACAACAGAGAAGAAAACAGCAAGTTCCTTGTTTGCAAAGAATAAAAATATATTGATTCAAGTTTTCTGATGCAAACAAGTAAAAACAAAAAAAAGCATGCGGAACAGAGAGAAAAGAGTAGCTGGAAAGTGAGCACAAAACATGTTTCAAGGTGGGTGCTTTCATCCCGGCAGCAACTAACCAAGTTTCACACATGCATATACAGTGGTGGTTTCACACATGCACACTAGTGGGGAATTCATTCCATGGTGCAAGATTATATAGCAAACCGACGTAGCAACTGAAGAACTTGTGTAAAACATTAATTGGTTCCTGACGACCTCGAAATACCCAAAAGATTTGCCGTAATATATCTGCCCCAATCCTGATCCCGGAGCAGCTCGTTTGGAGCACGCAGCTTGAGTTTGTGTGCGTGCGCGTTATTGACCGCACAAAAGATATTACACACTTTGGAAATTGAAAGTAAGGTCCTGAAACAGTGGCGCTTCTGATGTTGGTGTATCAAAATGAGCTTCGACTTGCGTTTGACCATGTAGATTTTTGACGATATCAAGCAACCTCTTGTTTTCCATTGAAATACAATGATGAATCATTTTGACGCTACACCGGTACGACTATATAGGCTAGCCTACTGTACAACCAAACTGGGGTATAGAAAACAAAGACAAAGACAAAGACAAAAGGGTTTGATTTACTGTGAGCAGACAGCAATCTGGACCTCTTGATCAAATAAATTCGGGGTCCAAAGTGGTCCATTTACATTTTATTGTGTTAATGATTGACAGCCTAGTGAATAGAAAAAAAAGTATCCACTGTACAGAGTATACAGAGCTATCTGAAAAAGTAATGTCTGGTGAATATGTCAATATAGTGTACGGCGTAAAACCAATGCCAAATCCATATGCAGAACACAAAGCTGATGTCCAGGCTCCGGGTCAACGTCCGCGGGCGCAACCCCAAAAGGTAACAACTCGAACAAGAGGAAGAAAAAATGTCAATGCGTTATTATTATCTGGCAATTATAAGATTTTTATCTGTGTTAATATAAAACTTGAAAATGAATTATCACATTAACAGGAGGGATCTGCTGCGGTCGTGGTTATGACAATTCCAGAAAATCGCTGTCTTTTTGGGGCTATACCTAAAATGTAACAGTGCTTTTTTTAGATTTTGAAGATTTTGAACTATCACATGTGCAAAAATTATTGTTTTGACCCCACTCAGAGGATGAACCTTTCTCCTAAAGGAGCCTAAATGTACAGTCTTTGCACAGCAATCAAATCTTTCCTTTTAATATTTCATGTATTAAACACGGTTAGTTTGACAATGTGGATGGAAGTGGAGGTCATCTCTGAAAACACCAGGCGTTATCTACTGGGAACTACAAATACCAGCAGCAGACGTCCAGAAAATCTCGTCAAACTGACAGCGACTGATCAGAATATCTGCCACAAACAGACAAGGATCAGCGAGAAAATCCATCTGAAAACCGGTCGCTCAATCTGCTCTCTGATCTTAAAAGAGAGATGACATCATCATTGAGCTTTCCAAAGGAAATTGGTCACAGCGCTGACGCAGACCTGAGCATTGTATGAATTCCATGTTGTGACATTTACGATCACATGCTGGTCAGCCGCTATCTATAACTCATGACTTTACATTTCCATAGAGGGAAGATCAAACGTCACTTCCATGAAAAGATTTCCTCCCTGGTCACGTCTAGAAAACCAGCCTCATAGAGTGTGTGTGTGAGATCGTGTGTGTATGTGTGTGTGTGTGTGTGTGTGTGTGTGTGTGTGTGTGTGATTGTTTACGTATGTGTGGGTGTGTGTCTGTGTGTGAGTAACTTAATCTCATCTAGCCAATCCTTAATCAGGTCTCTCCAGTCCTTCCTCCAGTTTCCCTAGCAACAAGGTGAAGGTATGTGTGTGTTTATGTGTGTGCATGATATTATCGTTTACTTATCATGAACTCATTTCACACTGAGTCTAGATACATTTCGATACAAAAAAGATTGAACACTGCTGGCTGTCTCTTGATAATGCAATGAAGAGAATGAAAAGAGGCTAATGATAGAGAGGTTCTTGAGTATTTAAGGGACCAGTTTGCAAGAATCAGTGGCGTCTAAAAGTGTAGTTGCAGATTTCTTGGACAAAAGTTTTGTCAAAGGACACCGATCTTCCTCAACTGGGAAAACTCAATTTAGATAGATACATTATTATTGATAGTCAATCGATAAATGTTAACAGATATTTGTCAGGAGAGAACTCGGGTGGAAGGAATGAAATATATGTTAAAAAATATGTAATCGACTGATTGAACCTAATCTAACTTTAACTTAAAACTTTAGGTTAAAGTGGAATGCAGCGTTTTGGGCATTTAACTGGTTTACACGTCTGTTGTCCAGCTGTGGACCGGACAAAAGTTTCCACTGGATCAACAGGAAGGCAGAGGTCACGTGGTTTTACAATGTGTGTGAGAGTGTGGTGTGTTCTTCTACTGTTTCAATAGGAGGAAGTTGATGTGACCCTGCACAGTACACTGATTCCCCAGCTCATAGCTGCAAAAAAAAAAAAAAAAAGGGAGAAATTCCCAATAGTTACTGGTGCCAATATTTTTGATTTGAATCACTTCATTGAATTTGCTTGAATGGATAATTACTGTCCTGCTGGTCATTGCAGATTATTCATGAGAGCGGAGTGATTCATTCCACTGGATTCTAGGTGAGAATAATGAGGCTGTCTTTGATCACGTAACAGCCGTGCTGAGCAGGCTGCCCAAAGCGGTGGGAAATGTAGAGAGCATGGAGCCAGAGAGAAACCAATTTATACTGACAGCAGTATCAACAAAAATAAAATTGTATCCAAAACTCTGTAGTGAAAAATGAAAGATGGAGGCAATGGACAGAAAAGGACAAAATAAACAAAACACATGGAATATGGATGAAACAACGGTAAACATGGAAAGAATAGAGACATTTTTTTTGTCTTGGTGAGAACATTAAAGGGTTACTTATGTTAAATGGGAGTCTATACATGATTATATTAAGTGCCATTGATTTTCATGTCACTTGTCTGAACATTTGGTTTGATCAGAAGTATCACCCTTCACTGACTGACATGTGGCAGTGGTGGATTGATCGCTAAACTGCTATTTAAACCATCAACAGTGAAGATATGAGGAAATGTTAACGGTTTTGATTCGTCTTTTCCATTCATTCAATTTTTGTAACCACTTATTCCATTTAGGGGGGGTCTAGAACCTACCCAAGAGGAAACTGGCTACACATTGGACAAATCACCAGTTGATCTGAGGGACAACACATAGAGAGATAAACAAGCAGTCATGCTCACAATCCTACCTACGGGCTATTTGGGGGGTTTCTGGGCTGTCTGAAGCATGAACACATGACTGAAGCACAGGCAGACGCAGGGAAATCATGCAAACTTCACGCAGAAAGGTCCTCTCGTCTTCTGGTAGATTTCAACTCAGGGCCATCTTTCTTCTGACATTCTTCTGACATGAGTCCCGATATCAGTTCTGATAAATGTGATCAGTTACGGATCCAACACTAAAGATTCATTCATTCATTCTTTATCTGTAACTGCTTAAAAATACCATAATAGCAAAAAATAACAATAAATAAAATTTAAAAGTGCTGTTTGAATGGTTTATTTTCCATCTCCGTCCAAGTTGTCCTTCAATGCTGTTGTGACCTGCATTAACCCTCTTCTTACTCTCTCTCTCTCCACCTCTCTCTCTAGTTATCTTCATCGCTAAGGTAGTTTCATATTGCTTGCAGTTTCTCTTCTTTCTTCTGTGAATCTGAAGACTTAATCCAGAAATGCTGAGTTTTCCCCTTTCACTCTGTCACTGTATTCTCACGATCATTCAACATTTGACCAGATAGAAAAGTATAAAATAAAACAGAACCTAAATGTAAAATGTAGTACAATGGAATTTGATGCAGGTCTGGACTTATTGGATAAAATGAAATCCATTATGGAAGTTTTTCTAATGAAATCTCTTGAAATCTGTCTTTGCGCTGAGGTTGTCCTGTAATGTGATTGAGCGTCTCATGTGAAATCCAGAGGAACAGACACGGGATCCATTTATGTAGGACTGACATGAGTGCCAACGGGATTACACAGAGAGTAGATTTGAAAGCTCCTTCAGTTGCATGCTGCAAAATCTCCCCAGACCGACTCCCCCGATCAATCTGGTGTCAGACGGACAATTCTCTCATACAGCCAGTTTTCTGTTGTTTTTTCTTTTCTCTTTCTGTTCTGCAAACGCTGTTTATTTTTAGCATCTTTGATTCATTCTCATGAGAATTTCAAAGGAAAATAATGAATCCTAGTGACTGATAAAAATCCCAGCTGACACAGTATGAGGTGGACATTTTTTCTTTAGGTATAGCATCACGATAACTATGGGATAAATTGTCAGGAAATTTGGTAGACACATTTATACCCCTCAGAATGAGAGCTGTTCATCGAGTATCGTGCAGTTGAGCTCTAATTTGTCAAAGGCTTTGTTAAAGGTGCAGTGTGTAAAATGTAGGGGTATTTAATGGGATCCATGGTATATTATATTCAAAATTATGTGTTTTTTATTGTATAATCAGCTGAAAATAATATATATATTTTTTTTAGTTCAGACCAAAACCCTTTACATAGGTCCTATACCTACTGAGCGGTCTCTTCCATGTTGTGCTGCCGTGTTTGCAAAGTCGCTTAAATTGACAGACAGGACACTGGCTCTAGAGAGGGATTTTCACGATTTTAAGTTGCTGCTGGATAACTATGTTTTTTTTTTACAAATGAAAAATCATACCTATTATTTAGCTCAAGAAAAAGCAATGTAGCCGCACAAACACGGACCACTTTTTGCGACTTGAAAGCAAGCATAGATTCTCGAATGCGATGAATGAGTGTAGTATAAGTTTCAATCTTGAACTTTGACCCTAGGTGCCTGTACATTTTACACACTTCACCTTTAAATATCTTCAATATGAATGCATGTGACCCGGCTGGACTGAGTGTATTGCTAAAGACCTGAATTCTAACTATGATGGAGATCTTGGCATGAGTTATATCTGCTATGTGTTAAAAAGTGGTAGCATCCTGTATTAGCGTGATATGCTGACATCAGCACGTTACTCAAAGAATCCAGGCTCCTAAGTCTATTCTCACCGAGACACACACACCATATGATGCTTAGTATAATCTAAAAAGCAAAAACATGTTTTTTCTTATTAAATCATTATTGTTTCTCACAATAATTATTATCAAAGCAAACACATCAATCAAAGATGGACATTTTTATTTTTGTTAATTTGTTTTATGGGCTTTCACTTCAGAAAGAAAATTAAGTTCAACTCTAAGTCCGTTCACCAAATCTGAGTGTGAAGCATAGCTGTCAGATATTACATGTGTGTGTCTCATTTGTCATACAGACTGACGTTTGGAGAGGACTGAGATACCCAGATTGTACATCTCAGATATCTCACACCACGGACGTCTCTATCGTGTTGCTCTGTTTTTGGTTTTGTTTTCAAATAGACGCTTGTTTCACAACATTGATGAATATTTGGTACTAAAGCTGCTGAAAAAAATAGCCACAGACTGATATCAAAAATATGATTAAAACCAAAGAGATGTATGATTATGAACCAACTGTCATCCATCAAGTTTATTCAGGTCCAGGTTGGTGGTGGCAACAGTCCAAGCAAGATTTTGGGAAAGAAGTATCACGCAATACGCTTGTGTGTGCGTGGGGTGTGTCTGCCATTAATGTAGACACACCCTACATTAGGGATGAGCTGGAGAGAGATGCCTCCCTCCAGCTCATCCTGTGCGATGGGACGGGTCAATCCGGAAGAAGATAAATAACCCCTTCGGGCACATGTCCCAGCATGCCCTGCTTGTAACAGCTGGAGGTACGCAAGCCATTGCTAAAGGTGCTGTTCCCAAGAATCAGCTGAGACAACTTTTAATTAGAGCAGCCAAATGTTAAAGAAGAAAGAAGATGAAAACTGTAAGTTGAGTTCTCACCAAATTAACTGATTGTGAGAGAAAGTTGCCAAAACTGTAATGATTTTCATTTCCATTGCATTCATACTTTCAGCATTACCGGATTTTTTTTTAGCCCAATGTCATTTGCTCAGCTCGACTACATTCTGTTGCTGGTATTCCTAGGATTCACTGCATCCAATACATTAATGGCAGACACACCCCACGCACACACAAGCGTCTGGGCGTGTTTGGCTGTATCCCCCCTTTCTGGTCTCTCCCCTCCTGATATTCAGCTCTGAGCATCTATTGCGTGGGATTCCTGTCCCAAAACAGATTCTATGAAAGCTGAAAGGGTGATAATGCTCAAGCAAGTAACTTTTACATCCTACAAATCCTCTTTCCCTCCCTTCCCTGTTTATACAAATCCTTACCTCTATCTCCTCTATCTCTCTTTCTCCAGTTAATACTTTTTAAAATCTTTGCATTTATGGCATCATGACAATCAACTGGGGGACTACATGCTTAAAAGAAATGTATGAATTCAACATAGAGAGAGAGATGTACTGTATAGGTGGTTAGTGTCAGTGCTTTTTGAGTTTTTAGTTAAGTTAGTAGTCAGTGGGCAGGTTTACAGGCTGTGATCTGATATGATTAGGAGGAAAGTATTATATACTCAAATGTGTATCTAGCGCATCCACAACAGTGACTAATTCATTCTGAAAATGTGTGTCCAAGGACACAGATGCCCCCCACTGCAAAAGCTGCATCGACCACAACCTCTATCAAGGGCGAATCTGAGCAAAATGTCAAGAAATCAGCTCAAAGTTAACCAAAATATGTAAAAAAAAAAAAGAAAAAGAAAAAGGAAAAGAAAGAAAGAAAACAATTATGCAAGGCAGATTTTTAAGGCCTCAACAAAGGGTGTACAGAAACAAATAACATCTTTACCCTGCTCAACTTTTTGGTTGAGCTTCAATTGAGTCACTATTTCTTATTGAAAAATGTGACTGAACCTTTAATGTGACCCAGTGGCAGCATGTATATGCAAAGGGGCCAAGGATAGAGACCTGGGGGATGCCACAGTTTCAAAGGGGCCACCGAGGAGGAGGAGGATATAACCATATTATCCACCACAATATGTTATTGAGAAAGTCGTATTCGATAAGTAGGATTGTTTTGGCATGTTAAAGCATGTGAGGACTTAGATGCAGAATTATGTAACTTCATACAGCCAAAAAAATTCTAATAAAGGTCAAAAACATTTCTTAAAACATGCTTTGCCAAAAGGGTGAGTTAATCTAATTGAAATGTACAATCTGTCATGAAATACAACATTTTTCATGAAATAATTGTAGTGTATTGTCATTTGTGGTCAGATTTCAGTGTCTAAAATATTAATAAATTAATAATTTCCCCAAAAATGATTTTGCCTTACTTTTTTACTTGGTGAGTAAATTAAAAGGTCAAGAAAAAACGATTCTGGTTTGTTCAAAAGAAGTTTCAGTAAGGGTGAGATTTCCTTCTTCCTCCTCAAAACATCTGGGTAGTTGAAAAAAACAAAACACGCAACACAAGAGATCACTGTTGTGAGGACCAAGCACTCCCAACAACATGATCTGAATCTGCGTCCAGATGGAGGTGCGAGAAGTCAAAGGTCGCCTTGCGGCCTCGCCTTGTGTTCTTTCCATGATTTGTTGATTGCCTGAAGACCAAGATAAAAACTTTGCGTAATATATGTCTGTGGTTTTACAAAGAAATACCTTCACACATTTTAATTTAGATATCCAAGAATAAGATTAGGAAAATTTGTTATTTGAATAAATTAAAATTGTTGCAAGTGATTTCCGGCGAATAGGCTCCTGAAAACCGTATTCAGCTTTTTACGTTTTTTTTTCTACAGTATAATTCCTAGCTCACTTTCTTTTGTTGTCTGATTATTCTCATTTGCAATGTTTCATCTTATCCTTTTGATTTTGATTTGACGTTGGGTGGGCTTAGCGGGTCCCAAAGGGCATTTAGTCACAGATTGTCACAGTTCAAAGGTCACCCTGAACCCCCCACCCTACTCATGTTTCATTTTCCAAAGCAATTATGTGGCAATGGCTGCGTCAAATACTTTGTCAGTGTAACCCTCTTTAACCCTCTCCCTGTTATCTACCTAGCAAATGTTACAATACTTAAAACAATATTTAAAAACGTAAACTTTTGTTGTGGTTTGGCCTTTAGTTCACAGGAAAATAACCTTTTGGGGCCAGAGTATAATGTTTTTTTCTAAAAATAGGACCAGAAAGTGTTGCTGCATGAACAGCAGAACTTGCGTTCAAAGGAAGAACTCTGAAAAACATTTGTTGGAAATCTGTTGAATATTCATGTTTCTTAAATTCCTGTTTTTATGAGTACTGATCTTCTCTCTCTGCTATTTTACAATGTCATTGCTAGGAGTGTGTATTTGTCTTTTTTTGGTGTGTTTTAGCAGAGGATGCTGGTTTTTTTGTTTTCAATTTGGTAACGCACTTTGTGTTACATTTTTTGAATAAAAGTGCCATAGAAATAAAGTCTGATTGATAAAACATCAACATTACATTGTCATACTCATCGTATTAGCGCGCTAACTTTGGCATCAAGCCAAAGCCTTACTCTGTCCAAATTCCAACCGACAGAGATGCATAGCATGAAAACAGAATGCTTCTGTTATGGTATTGTGATTGTCTTCTCTGCTTTCTGGCCCTCAATCACCTATATAGTCACGATATTTAATCATTTTTGTTTATTTTTTGTTCTGTATGATGTCTCTGCATTAATTCAAGGCCTGTACAGAGTGTGACCGTCCCAATCGCCGCAGCTATGAAAAGGTCAGTCAAGGCCTGCAGGCATGACAATGACGTCCAGTCATGAGCAAAGGCAATAGAGGGGGGGGGGGTCTGAGACTGGCTTTACCCCAGGCGACAACAGCATCTGGAGCGCGTGTGTGTTAATCTGACCAGAGTGTGCGTTTAAAGCACATTGGGATGATCTACCCTCATAGGGGAAAAATATGAGGGGGTGGGTTTAAGCTTGTTATTAGGAACCCAAGTCAGATTCTCTGAAGGGACAGGAAATCTCTCTCTGCTTCTGTTATTGTCCTTCCCTCTCTGTCTCTCTCTCTGGATTTGGAGTCTGCACCCCCCCTCGGCCCATCTATCTCCCTCCATCCCTAATGTAACATAAGCAGAATTCCCCAGAAAGCAACAGAAAATTGATTGTGATAGGGTTAAGCCTGTGGTCATGTCTACACAAACACAAAAAAAACCTCCTCATCCAAAGGAATGGGATTATAATAAAGTGCTGCCTGAGCGGTAAGACCTGCTCTATTTTTCATTATCTTTAGACAAGGGATTCATAAAACTAAAGAGAGAAGAGATTTTTTGATAAAGGATAATTCCAGCCTTTGTTCTTATTGAAACCTACAACAATGTATGCATATTTGACAATTTGAAAATATCTCAAAAATTTCAATTTCGATTTCGGTCAGATACCTGATTCTTCTACAAGTTAGTAGGACTTCCTATAATAAGTGCTTGAATACCAGAGAATTGTTGCCAACAATGGACTACTTTCATCAAAAACCAGCCAACTGTTACTTACGATAACTAAAACGCTCAAAGACACATGTGCCTCACTAAATAAAGCATAGCGTGCAACATGCATGGTTTTTACTTATAACTTGTTGGAGGCCAGCGACCGCCACTTCCACCGGGATCAGGTCACAGTGGTCGCAGGTATTCCAGATTTCCCTCCTCCCAGCAGCATTCTCCAGCTCATTTGCCAAACGAGGTATATTATCCCTCCATTGAGCTCTGGGTCTATACTGTGGTTCCCTCCCCGTTGGATGTGTCGGAAAAACCTCCAAAGGAAGATGCCCTGGATGCATCATCATCAGATGTACGAACCACCTCAACCGGCAGCAGTAGCTCCACTCCGAGTTCCCTCTGAACGTCCAAGCACCGCACCTTAACTCCAAGACTGAGCACAGCTATCCTATGAAGGAAGCTCGTCTCACCCAGGTTGTAACTTGACTTAATTCTTTCAAACACTACCCAGAGCGCAACCATCGGTGAAGATGACTTGGGTATGCCTTTTTTTTTTTATTATTCTAGTTACGGCACCATGCAACGGTTTAAGTGCTAAGATTGTGTTATCATTTTTAGAATTATTTTTGTTTGTGTTTTGTTGTCTTTTTTTCTGCCTACTAATCCACATCAAAGTAGAAATGACAACATCTGTTTAAAGTTCCATTTCCAGAAATTGTACCAGATCTTTGAGTCTGAAATAACAGCTACCTCGTAAAGATGATTAGTGGCAATGTAGTGTTCAGTTTTGTGAAGCAAACGATTTTTACTCAATCTTCCTCAGGTACAAAGTTAACCCTTATGTTGTGCCTGATTCTGATATATACAACCGGGCCACAGTATGATTCAAGAGGGGAAAAAAAGCTAAATATAAATTTGAGCTTTGAACTGTCTGAACTACATGAAGGCGTGAACTGCATGAACTGCTACATGAAGGCTTTGCAACAAGCTCACTCAGTGAGTAAAAGACATGAGTAAAAAACACAAATATCTACAGAGAGTTTCTTCGGAAGAGGCGAAGGAAATAAAAAGAGACCTAATGATGATGGTGATAAAGCAGAGACGGTGAAGAAAAAGAGAGCGCCCCTCAGCCGGAAATATGATAACAGGTATCTCAAATATGGCTTTGTAGTGCCTATGATCTTCATGCTTCAATCCCCCTGTGTGATACGTGAAGAAAAGCGGTCTAATGAAGCATTGAATCCGTTAAAAGCGTTTCCACAACCAGAACTTCACACAGGGTCATATTTGACATGGAGTCTGGGAGGGACTGAGGCTGCACAACCTTAGACCAGATGGCGCGCCTGGCCTTCTTCAAAGAATTGGAGTGTTACCTCCCCTTCCACAGATGACCCAAGAATTGCAAATGAGTGGATGTGATATTCTCCTCCAACTTGCTAATTACCATGGGCTGGAAAGTATCGTTGAAGTTACATGTCTGTTGGCATTCTGGATCGTGTTCGGTTCTCATTATCCAGGGACGATCAATCAGGGAATCACTGAAAACCTCTTCCATTCCAAACAACAGAGCAAGGTTTTCTGCGATGAAGGCGAATAAAACTAAATCACGTTATAAGATGGAAATCGCAATGACACTGAGGGTGTCACTGTCTCCCATCATCCGTTGTCATTACTGCCATAATGCTGGAAATAAAAATAACAAAAATCAACCAGTTCACTTCACACTCTTATGGTCAACTCATTCCTTGACTTCTTTACTGGGTCCAATGTCAATGTCTCCCTTCTCCGTGTGTTTTCTATTTGTCCCATGTCTTGTCAGTCCCCCTCCTTTTCTCTCTCTGTGTATCCTTGCATTATTGCTGTCAACTCACCTGCACACCTGAACTCCATCAAGCCGCCATTACCCATCCAGTACTCTAGACACCGCTGCATATATGCCCCGTTTCTTCATTCTACTCTATTCCAGATTGTTGTATTGTCGTAAAACGATGTTAGCTCGTCCAGATCAGTTGTGGACGGCCACGCCAACTCTCTGGAGAACTACAATTCATCGTCTCATCTAAAACACACTCTTCAATAAACTGTTGATAAATTGGAGCGAACCCTTTGGTCATGGGAGAACGTAACTCCACATAAAATAAAAAACCCTGACTTTGCGACTTTTTGAGTTGAGCAATGATTTCATGTCATGCAAGGAAACGTGTTCTATGTTTAATACTAGAACCCTTTCCTAGTTTTGTAACCCCTGGTCTAGAGCAGGGGGAGCCTGGTGCTCTGACTATTTGAAATCCGGATCTCTACCTTGCTCATTTCTGCGTGTTTCTTTGTTTTCTAACACCCATCCAGCATCTTTCCCAACCCACCAAATGTTCCTCACATGCTTCATAGAAAACCACACCCCACTGCATTCTTTTTTCTTTTTGAATATATTTTCAGGTTTTCTTCTGTTTAAAAAATGTGTTATTTGCCTTGAGTTCCACATTTTTGTTACAGTTTAGAGCCAGGTCATGACACCAGGAATGAATTAGAAAAGAAACTCCCAACACTGCCTGAGATAATAAGAAGGCATATTTAAAAGCAGAAGAATAGAAAGGCAAACATTTCTCTACTTCTCCTAGTCATTTGTTTTGTGTATAAGTATAAAGACTATGTATATTCTACTACATCGTACTGTTATATTAAATAGTTTTTTTTCACCACCAAGACAGACTTAACTAGAAAGAGCAGCATGCTGCTTGTCCAAACAACAACTTAACAACAAAAGAAAGGTAAGCACTAAAATAGTTATAGACTTAAAGAACAAGGAGAAGCATCAAGGCCAAAACATTCACTTCTCATAAAAAAGTCTGACAATGTCCATTTTTGGCGAAGCAGCACACGGGAATCGCGACACAGTGTCTCTTGACACGTGCCCTTGAGATAGGGGATAATCGGACAACAGGAAACAATCAGTCAGGCGTGATGAGAAGGTAGACCAAAGAAAGTAAGTAAGACAGACAGAAACAAGGGTGGGACCAGGGGATCCGTGGAGAGCCCAGCAGTAGCAGGAGCCCACACAAAGAGATAAGACTTTAGTCAGTAGCTTGGGGCAGGAGATGTATTTGATGCATGATTAAGAATTAATCTGCAGTCCTACTCAATGTGGATTAATGAGCTATAAATAACGCATTAATCTTCCATAGAAATAATAACATTAGCATCGTTAAGAGGATATCGATAGTTAGCATCATTCGTGTTCGCGATAGACCACTACCCCCACTATGTGTGTGTAAGTGTGTGTGTAGTGTCTGTACTTGGTGAGGGTTTGATTCACCACTTGAAAGGCAAAGAGGTTCAGAAAGGTGTTGAATTGTTAGGCAAATCACAGAAAATGATTACTGTTATTGAAGCTGGGTCTCTCACTGCTGATTCAATGTCAATTTTAATGATGTTTCATGGATCATTTCAAAGCAGACGACAAATGAATATGTTTGATCACTGGTGTAAAAAATTACACAAGCATCATTTGCAATTGGCAATTTTTAAATTTCAATTATTCTCTTTCAGTGTGTGTGTGTGCGTGTGTTTGTGTGTGTGTGTGTGTGTGTGTTTGTGTGTTTGTGTGCGTGTGTGTGGGTGTTTTAACCTTGAGACAAACGTTTTGGGAAATGAGAACATTACATTTTTCCTATGATTACAACATACTTTTGCATTATACTACTTGCTTTATTTCACTCCCTTTACTCACATGAATGTCACACATGGTGACTTTATAATTATTTCACTACAAAGTTATTCATTGAGGAGCAATGGAAGCTCCTGTGATGCGCCCGGCGAGCAGCTTAGGTTCTAGGTCTCTGACACATTAATCCACATGCTCCATGTTCTGTTTATGCTCTTTCTTGTCTACATCACAAGCTTGGTAAAAAAAAAAAAAGTGCCCCTGTTTCCATGAGAAAACGCAAAGACACTTTCAAAAATAAACATCAGTGGATGACCTAAAATCCAATCTGTGTGTTGGAGCAAATCCAACATGGAACAAAGTGACCTGGATAGAAGCCAGTTGCAGTCAACAGAAAATCTCACTCACGATCTCACCCTCCTCAGAAGTAACCAGATGCCAAGCAGAGGTGAACACCAAAGACTTATCATCTATGCCCACATCTAGAGCGACACTCCCACTTCCTGAGTGCCAACATAGAGTGTGTAAACATACCTATCAAATGAATCTGGATCAGATATGTAGCTCTCTCCTTATATCCCGGAAAGGTCTGGGATATTATGCAATCGTCATCGCTGCGTCCACCGCCGCCGCCGCTGCCGCCACCGCCACTGCCGCCACCGCCACTGCCGCCACCGCCGCTGCCGCAGGTCCTTTGTGTTAACGTGTTAAGTCAAAGTCAAGAACTATTTCATGAATCATTTTCTAATGTTATACCCACATAAGCCTTAATGCAAAGTGGAACTGGACTCATTTTGGGAAAGGTCAGTTGTACAGTTCAGACATAAGAGGGAGCTTTCTTTTTTTTTTTTCGGACAAGATTTCTCGACAGTTGGTCCAATTCAGTCCAAATTTTGTGCAAGTGAATCAACTCAGGGAGATTCATCTTGTACGAAGACAGTTCATATTTTATTTACTGTGGGGAGCTTTACACAGAACATTTTGATTTCCAGGCATAACCTCCTAACAATCGGCCCAATTTAGTCCCAATTCAGTGCATATGAATCAACGGAAGGAGATCTAACATAAAAGTTCACATTTTAATCACTAGGAGGAGTTAACTTTACGAAAAACAACGTTTTCCAGACATACCCCCTAAAACTATGTCATGGATAATTTTCAAACTTTGTACCCTCATGGACTTTAGAAAACAGAAGAACTGGATTGATTTTGGGAAAAGTTGTTTATTTTCAGCCCTTATTTCGAAAAGCACTGTTGAAATAACTTCACATTCAATTTGAGGGCTTCAATCAGGGGATTGCTTGTATAATATATATACGGGGATATACCGTAGTTGCCGGGGTTGACAGCACAGGTCCAGTTATGAAAGTGAAGTTCTTTGTAAAGTAGGCCTTTTATCTCACCAGGCATTAAATCTCTACTACTCTTTTATTAGGTGGATTTCTTCCTCTATGACATGAACACATCAGCACAAAATATCCGGAACAGAAAAAAGCATTTTCTTTTTAGAATGAAATATGTTAAAACCTAACATCTGTCCTTTCTTTCAAAATACTAAATAACAAAGACCGTTGGCCTCTCATCTTTGGCCAAAGAAATACATGTCCCTATAAATGCAAAAATGAACCCCGTAATGCAAAACACATTTCTGAAAGAACCCAACTTTGAGTGGAACAGTGAGGTGGAGGCAGTGAGAAGAAGCAGGGATGACATGAAAGAGAGGAAAATAAGAGGTGAAACAGAGCACCACTTAAACACACAGACATCGGCCTAAAGTAAAGTATCTGGGAATGACAAGAACATGAGTAACTCATTCTCCCAAACCCTAGCACACACACTTTCACTTCTGCTTCCATGTTTCCCGTAAACACCACCCACAATACACACTTTTGTGTCAGCTGCGCTGCACGCAGCCAGTTGACTCCATGAAACACAAAGAGGGCACAGCATCCAATTAGCATGCAGTTCCTGCGAGGTGATGCCTCTGTGGAACGTTAACTGTTGAGCTTCTTCTCTAAGCCAAGACACCCTGAATGACTGGATACATAACGTGAAAAAAACAAACCCAAGAAAGAGACAGACCTCTACAAAAATGTGACAAAAATGTAAAACCTCTTGTGAAACTAAACTGTGGAATATTTGTCCCTGTTTTTTGAAACTGAAAAAGCAGTCTTGGACCAAAGGCCATCTTTCAAGAAATAAGAAATCATTGGAACTCTTTTTTTAGGGAGATAAGTACATCAACCAGACCAGAATAGTTTGTCCGGCTTCGTACTGACTGGATCCAAAATACTCAAGGACTGTTGAACTTTGTGTTTGTGTGCGTGTGTTTAAGGTCTAATGTTAATGGGTCTAATTACGCACAACCTCTAATCAGCAAAAAATAGCAATGTAGGTCAATATTTAGTCTGCACACACATACATGTAGCATGACACACAAACACATACACACACGCACACACATTCCTCATGTTTCACATGATCATTAAATTTCAGGCTGAGCGTGTGTCTGATTACATGGCGCTGGGGTCTCTCAGGCCACCTAAGCCCCATGGCCATAGGGGCCTCTACATATGCACACACACACACACACAAAGTCACACACATGCACACACATTGGAGGTGAGGTCATTAGAGAAGGAGTGACAGCTCCAGGAAATGAAACACACCTCAGATTACAGTTATACAACATTAACTAACATTTAAAACATGTGGCTTTGCACGTTTGCTCCCTCCATCAGATCCGTGCGCTTGATTGAAACCTTTCCTTCTCCTGTCGATTGCTTTCAAAACAAACAGCCGAGTGTGAAAATGTCACTCAGAGAACAGCGAGGACCTTTTTTTCAGGTCGATTTCCACCCTCTTCATCTATTCTTACCCATTACTTGAGCCGATCTCGTAGTTTGTCCTCTCCGTCAGACTCTTCCTATTGATGTCTGTGTGCATTCGGCATAGTAAGTGATATCAGGGCTCATTTTTCCCCCTTCAGGAGAAGCCATCTGCTGCTGTTTAATATTAAAATCATGTTTTAGGCTAAGTAAACCGTCATGGTAAACAGAATATTCCGTGTGCTTTCAACACTCGCGTCGCTCTTCTGCTTCCACTCACTCAACACCACAAGAGGTGGAGTTCTCCACCAGGAAATCATCTTCAAGCAAGTAATGCTTCCTCACAAACTTTATTGTTGTAATAATAATAGAAATATGATAATAGGATATACTTATAAAGCGCTTCACACAAAACTCAAAGACACCATAAAGAGACGCACACACGAGACTTCAGCGTCCTCTCCAAAAGTGTGAAAAATATTCATTAATTTATTTAATGGATGAATGAATAATCATCTGTTGTACCTGTGCAGCGCCACAACGAAAAGATAACAGGGAGCTCTCCAAGCAGCGACTGCAGCACACAGCCTCTTCTGGAGTTTACACGTGATGAATGACTGTGTGTGACTTTGTTATATTCTCATTTCTTTCGTAAGAAAAAAAATTCCCCTCATAAGAATGTTATGATTGGATCACTCCGAAGGTTCTGTTTGTTAGCACTAACAGTAACCGTACTGCTCTACAAGTTCCAGGGTTTGTTTTGTTTCATGTCTGGCAGAATGGTGACACAGATGTTAACACGGTTGCCTCACAGCAATAAGTTCCTGGGGTCAAATCCACCTGAGAAGCTGGAACTGAGTTTGGACTATTCCCGTCCCCCCAATGTTTGGCGTGTTCCCTCCAGGTTCTCCATCTTCCTCTCAGAGTCTAAAAACATTGAATCTACTTGAATTGGTGGCTCTAAATAGCCTCTAGGTGCCTGAATATGTGAATGTGTCTCTTTCTATACGTTGGTGACTCGTTTACCCCCGTGTGCCCCACCTCTCTCCCAGTGTCAGCTGAAATGGGTTTCAGAGACCCCTCGACCCTCCACAGCATAATTGGTTTCAGGAAATAGATGAGTGGAGTTTTTTTTTCTGCTGAAGTGTTATTTTTGATACTTCTTACATACTTTGGTTGAACAAACTCAAAAATGTTCGACAGGAGCTGGAGGATGATTAGTCAGATTTCCATTGATATGATCATTTTTGGTTTCTTTCCTTTAACAAATTTGCTATTTTGTCTAAAAAAATGTATTTTTAACGCTTTCAAAGAATATTAAATCAAAACATAAAAGTGAGTTCAGCTTAACTTACCTCTGTTTTGTCAATGAATGAGTGAAAGCGCTGGTCTATGATCATTTCGAAACAAATCGGCAAATCATACACACAGACGGGGCCATTAGTGTCCTGACTCTAGCTATTTTCTCTTCAAAATCCTATTTTCTCCTCTCAGCAGGGCTTTTGTGTCAGTCAGGAATTGCATTTCAAACCACAGGAGCAGAGCAGCAGTAGCATGCCTTCTCTCTGGACTTGTAAGAAACAAACATGAGTCTGATTAAATTAAAACATACTTATTAGTCATTAATAACCCAACCGCTTAGGGGTCAAAAGCCAGTGGAATTCTAGTGCCGATCCCAAGGCTGAAAAAATGGGGAGGGTTGTGTCAATGGAGAGTATCCTACGTAAAAGAAAAAGAAAACAATATGCGGAACACAAAACTGATTCCCAAACGGGATCGGTTGGGGCCTGGGTTAACAAAGACAGCCACTGGTATTGTTAACCAGCAGGGTTCCGGTGGAAACTGTGCTACTGGGGGTCGAAGAAAAAGAAGATGGAGAGGGGGGAAGACGTGCCAGGAAACAGCGAGACATGAGGAAAGGCAGCAGTGCAGGGGTGAGAGTGGGAACTTTAAATGTTGGCACAATGACAGGAAAAGGTAGACAGCTAGCTGATATGATTGAGAGAAGGTAGGAAATTGGAGGTGTAATGATTAACGTTGTCAGCGCTTATGCCCTTCGAGTTGTTTGTGAGTGGGAAGAGAAAGAGAATTTATTTTGTGAGTTGGATCAAGTGATGGAGAGGATTCCCAGTGGTGAGAGAGATGTGCAGACTTCAATGGGCATCTTGGTTAAGGGAACATGGGAGATGAGTTGATAGGCAAGTATGGTGTTAAGGACGGGGAAATGGATTGACAGATGGTGTAAGATTTTGCGAAAACAATGGAGATGGCTGGGGGGGATACGTATTTCAAGAAGAGGGAGGCACACTGGGTCACAAACAAGAGTGGAGGTATGGGCACACAGGTGGACTACATCCTATATAGAAGTTGCAACCTGAAAGATTGGAGAGTGCAAGGTGGTGGCAGGGCAGAACGCAGCCAGACAGCATTGAATGGTAGTATGTATGCAGAGCAACAGGGAGTCCGGAAAAGAGGTGAAGAAGGGGGGGTTGAATGGGTGGCTTAGAGACAGCGGCTTTGACCGAAAGATGGTGGAGAGGGGGAGGTGGCAGAGTTGAAGATTTTCTTTGGGATTGATGAAGATGGACAGAAATTGAAACGAACACATCAGAGGGACAGCCCAGGTTATATGTCTAAGAGACAAAGTAGGAGAGGCCAGATTGAGATGGTTTGGACACGTTAAAAGGAGGGATAGAGGGTATATTTGTAGAATGTTGCTGGAGATGGAGTTTCCAGGCAACACACAAAGTGGAAGACCAAAGAAAAGGTTTCTGGATGTGGGGAGAGAGAGGGCATGCAGCCAGTTGGTCTGACAGAGAAAGATACAGCGGACAGGGGAAGAAGAAAATAGATGATCCGCTCTGGTGACCCCTAAAGGGAAGAGTCAAAGAAGAAGAGTACTTTGTGGTCATTAATAACTGCCTTCATTCAAATGTAGATCTACTGATATCAGCTGTGCTCATTCAGGTAGCCTCATCCATTCAATCACTGTGTCACACCGGCATGCTTACCTCATAACCATCAGCTGCTGTTATTTAAATATGACTCCCTCGCCATCCATCTAGTTCTTTCACACTGCTGGTTTGCACACCCTCCACGTCCCCCATATCCACCTCGTCCTCCCAGATCCATCAGACTCATCATTCATCAGCCTCATCAGAGTCGTCAGCCACCACCACCAGTATCTACACTCTAAAGTGGGGCTATTCAATGCTGTTGCTCAGGACAGAGAGCATTCCATCTCAATCTACTCCAAGAGTCTGAACGCAAAACACTTTCTAATTAGCGAACAATGACACATCATCTGTTGTAATTAATCATTGATCTTTTCCTCGTTCTCTGTCCGTCTTTATTGAAATAAATGCAGTATACACAGGATAGGAAAGGATCTTTACTTAACGGGTTAAAAAGTTTGTAGTTTACTCTTTCGTTGAAACTGTAAGCTTGGTTTTAGTGGACAGTGGGTACAATTGTTTCTGATGATGAGCTTTAACAGTGGATGAAGTATCAAAACGCTCCGAATAATCCATCCTTCTATCAGTTGGAAACAGTGACGTATGAGGCCGAATTTGTCTCCATGCCCTTCTTGGTTTTCATGTGAGCCCCTGTAGCTCCGTCACTGATTCACTGTAAACCAGACACAGACGGAGGTAAATGGGCCGTACTGACTCTAAGTGACACCAGGATTCTCTTTGAAACTAACATAATAATTGCTGTCTTGCCCACAAAGCTCATCATAAATCATGACTGGAGTCAGTGACTGACAAAACAGTAACATTATAGTTCTTTAAACACTGGCACGAAATAATCAAAATGGATTTGAAGTGTTTTGGAATGAAGCCATTCAGCTTTGGTGGAGGATTTCCAAAACAGACTCTGGGCTCAAATCCAAAATGCTTGACTTTTTATATATATATATATATATATATATATATATATATATATATATATATATATATGTATTTGTTCATCGACATTTATATCCTCATGAGTTAGAGCTTGCTTGTGCAGCGTGGCCAATCTCATTATAAATATAAATATTTTTCAACATTTTAAATAAAGAGTAATTAATAAATGAATTAATTGAAAAAAGCTTTATATAAAAAAAAAAGAAAAATGATATCTGGAAAAATAAAAGATGACATCATGTCTCAAGAAAAGCAATAAAGCCAAACAGGATAAAAGCTTTAAAGGAAGATTAATATGCTTGTCGTCCTCGACAGCAAGGGTATATCCCCGAAAAGTCTCCCTGTACAGTAATCTCCTCTGATCCAGCTCCTCAAATTAAATCTAACGTTCTTATTTTTTATTTTTTTTGCGTTGCTTAAAGTGAGTAAAATATGATCTGTTAGAAGAAAATATAAAATAAATAATATGGATCTCCTCAAGTCGATTCATATGCACCAAATCTGGAAAAATAAATAAAAAACCTCCCCTTAGTGAGTAAAGTATGAACTACTCGAAGAAAAATATGATATTTTACAGGATAGATTTCCCCGAGTGGATTCATGTACTCCTAATTTGGAATAAATTGGACCAGCAGTTGAATAAAATTATAGCTCGAGCTCATAAGCTCCCTTTAGTGAGTTAAATATGAACTGTGAAAGTAAAACACAACGAATGCAAGATAGATCTCTTTGAGTGGCTCCATGTTCACTGAATTGGGGCTAAACCGGAACAACGGTTGAGAAATCATGGCTCGAAACATTTTTGAGATAAATTTCTCCCTCGTGTCAGAAATATACAACGACCTTTCCCAAAATGAATGAAGCTCGTCATCACACTGAGGTCTATTGCCGTATAACGTTTGAAAATGATCCATGACAGTTTGAAGCATGTCTGGAAAAACTGTGTTTTTCGTAGAGGAAGAATATAGAATAGAATATAAGCCGTAAATATAACAAAATCTGGGTTTACATCACCAAACTAAAATATGATTAATCTGATTTAAAGACCAAGGTCACCTTTAGATTTCAGCTTCTCTTTTTAAGCAGACAGAAGGGCCCTATCTGAGGATCTAAGATCTGGCTCACTGGGGCTCATCAATGTCATATAGCTTGGAACAAGACCCTGATGCGCATTAAAAGTGATCAGTGGAATTTTAAAAATGTATTCTAAAATGAACTGGGAGACAATGTCATAAAGTTAGGATCGGATGATGGCTTCTGTTAAAACCAGTGAGAAGTTTTTCTCTCAGGTATCTTCATGAAGACAAGCTGATATGTTCCCATCTTCAAAGCACTGAGGTATAAGATATCCACTCACATGCCTTGCTGAAGAACCCCTTCACAACCTCTTACGGGGGAGCAGAGAGGATTTAATGTGTATGCAGAGTAAACCCGCAGGTGTTCTGTATGTAAAACCGTGAATAACCAGAAGCAAATTAGAACAAAATGAGCGTCCGAAACCTTTGAATGTCGACCTTTGACAATAAACAGTAAACCTTTCCTTAAAAACAAATATTGGGCTTTTTCAACATGTCACTTCTAACTAAAGCACATTTATCAGTCTAAACTGTGGAGGAACACAGCCAATTAGGAAAAAAGCATGGAAATCATGAGGGGGGCGGGGGGGGGTTGAGGGGATGGACAGGATTATTGAGCCACGGCTAATCCCTTTATTCCACTCAAATCTACATCGCCTCAAAACACACAAGTATTGTATGCATGATGCACCTTCAGTCTTGATGGAGACAATCCCGTGCTGAAGGAAACACATGATCACAGTGACTATGTCAGCGGACATTTATGCATGAAGGTAGCCTTGGAACAGGTGCACCTTGTATAAGGTATAGTTCCATGGTTCATTGTTCTTGCTCCACCCTCCAGTTTCCTCTACTCACTCTTTGATGCTTTATTTTCTGTCTGCTTTGCATGAGGAAGGTAGGCATTATCTAATTTTTCTTGCTTCAAGCTCGCTGGAGGATTTAAGAAATCTTAACCGATTTTAAAAACATGGGAGACCACTGTCAGAAGGACAGTTCCAACTGCTTTTTAACATCAGAATCTTCCCAACGCACACACTAGTCGAGTAAGCATGACCGCGAGACCACACCCATGCTGTTTATAGTGTGGATTTCACGGTGGCGTTTCCACAGACACGAGATCTCACAGAAACTCACGTGACTAAACGTGACTTCAGAAGAAAAACAAAGGTGAATCATAGGTGAGGATGGAATATAAGAGCGGACCAAGGCAACTACCCTGAGGAGCTCCAGAGTGAACTGTCTAATGTTGTAATGTTCTGCTGTGAACTCAGTTAAGACAAATCCTCTTTCATTTGCTGGTAGCCTCAGGATTACTGTCTGTTAACATCAGACAGTTTCTGTAACATTTATGACAATTCTCACATTCTTCAATGCATCATTTACGTTCACTCCGATACAACCCCATCACACTAGTGAGAGTCAACGGTTCTGACCCACAACAATATTAACGGTAACCATAGAGCGGATTTGATATGTGCCTAGTAAGGGGAGGTAAAAAAACGAAGACGAGGATGTCATTCTCTTCTTTGGTATTCTGCATTATGTGGATGGAGAGGATTTTTATTTTTACTTTTTCACTTGACTTTTTTCTTTCTTGTTATGCCTGTAGACATTTTTTGTGTCTTGAAATATGGCAACACCGTCCCTAATGGTTTCCGGTTACACTGCTCCGTCCATAAATATGTGCGTAATGAGCCTAAATTATGGATGAAAGGCTCCCTCTGTGTCATCATCTGTACGTCTTTAATGCTGACCATGAATGGACTTCTAGATTATAGGAAGCTCCCTACAGAACCATAGAACCCACTTAAACTTTAAGTACCAACAATTTGACTTTAATTAAAAGGAAGGTCAAGACAATTTTATTTGTACAGCGCCAGATTAGTTTAGATTGTATTGGATATTTTATTTCAGTCTTGTTTACAGTCACAAATCCCATAAAATGTTACCTCAAGGCACTTTTCTAGAAAGAGCAGGTCAAGATCCAGATCCAGACTCCAAGGTAGGCGGCCTTGTGTTTCGACAATTTGGAAAGTGAAAGTGAGATACACAGATACGTACAGTAACAACATCTCGACAGCAATGGTATATCCCTGAAAAGTCCCCAAACCCCTGCGCTTCAAAAGCAAATCACATGATTGAACTTCTAAAATTAAGTTGTATCCAAAAAACAATATTTTTTAGTTGATTCGTATGCACCAAATCTGGACTAAATAGAACCAAAGGTTCCAAATTTATGTCTCCAAAAAACATTTGGAGATAAAACTCCCCCAGTGTCAAAAGTGTAGAACCAAACATTCCCAAAATCAATTCACTACTTCCTCATACTAGGGAATATGTGGGTATGAAAATTATCCATGAAACAGTTTTTGAGTTATCGCACATAGGATGTACGGCTGAAGCAGTGGCGGCAGAAACGATTCGATAATGTCCCTGACTTTTTCGGGGATACAATAATTGGGTGATTGCACAGTAATTGACCAGAGAGTTAATACATTTTTTTAAATTCAAGAAAATCAATTGACTACAAATTTCTATTTAAAGTATTTGTAGGTGTTGGTGTATTCAAGTCCTACCTTGGCACCTGGCACCAAGCAGTTACAGATGTGTGTGTGTGTGTGTGTGTCTGTGTGTGTGTGTGTGTGTGTGTGTGTGTGTGTGTGTGTGTGTGTGTGTGTGTGTGTGTGTGTGTGTGTGTGTGTGTGTGTGTGTGCGTGTGTGTGTGTGTGTGTGTGCGTGCGTGCGTGTGTGTGTGGGTGGATGGATGGATGGATGGATGATGGATGCTTGTGTGTGTCTGGGTGGGTGGGTGGATGGATGGATGGATGGATGGATGGATGGATGGATGGATGGATGGATGCATGTGTGTGCGCGCGCGTGTGTGTGTGTGTGTGTGTGTGTGTGTGTGTGTGTGTGTGTGTGTGTGTGTGTGTGTGTGTGTGTGTGTGTGTGTGTGCGCGTGTGTGTGTGGGTGGGTGGATGGATGGATGGATGGATGGATGGATGCATGCGTGTGTGTGTGTGTGTGGTTGTGTGTATGTACGTATGTATGTATTTATTATTGTTATTGTTGTATAGCATTTCCACATAAGCTATTGCCAAATGCTATAATACTATTATTATCAACCTGGGATCCCTGCTGCCGCCACGGCCCGACCCTGGAGAAGCGGAAGAAAGTGGATTAACATAGCTAATATCATTGTTTCTCTCTCTCTCTCTCTTCAAACCCAACAGGTCATGGCAGTAATCCGTCCAGCCTGAGTTCGGTCTAGACCTGCTCTTTCTGGAAAGAACCTTGAGAAAACTGTTGTTGTGAATTTGCACTATATAAATAAAGATCGATTGATTGATTAATGTACGAATGTATGTATGTATAGATGGATGGATGGATGGATGGATGGATGGATGGATGGATGGATGGATGGATGGATGGATGGATGGATGGATGGATGGAGGGATGTCTTTGCTCACATGAATAGTTTTGTTTATATCTATGTTCTTCAACTGCAGTGATGAACTGAATTGAAATTAATGGATGGAATATAAAACGAATCGTCTCATTTTCTTGGGATGAGCATTGTTTTTCCTCCTGACGAATAAACTGTACTTCAAAAGATAAAAACAGTCAACTAAACATTCGCTTCATATGCTGAATATTCTGAACACGCGCTTAAGATGGCTTTCAAATTCTGCAACAACACTTTGTTTATTCTGTCATCTTTAATCAGTCAGTAATTGTTCAACCAGTAATAGAAATAAGACATTTTTGCTCTTATTTTCGTACAGTATACATTTCTGAATGATTTGGATTTAGCTTCACAATCATTCATGTGTTAATTCCTGTGTATTTTTCTACGTTTTTCATCTTCTACCTGAGTAAAGGACATACAGTAAGGATTCATATCCCCTCACTGCTTAGACTCATTTGGCTTTGTTCCCTGAAAAAGAGCTGCCTGCAAATAGGTTTTGATCCCATCCCAGGAGTGTGAAATGCGAGGTGGAGAAGGGCACGCTTTCCTGCAGCGCTGTCATTGTGTCGAGACTTGGCAGGCTGGTGGTGAATCACAGTGAATGTAGGGGATTGTGTTGTGTCATGTCATATTCTGCCATTAAATCTCAGTAAAAAAGAATTCTATATCAGAGTGATTTCATAATCACTGAGACTGTTCCTGTGCTTCGACGCCTGAGACATCCTGCTGATCCTGTTTATGTGAATGAGATTAAACACACACTGGACCAAATCTCCAGGGTACTTACTGCATTGGTTTTATCAAATTATCCCAAAAAAAAAAAAAAGATGCCCCATCTGCATAAACATACATGATCCACCTCACCCACACTAATCAGACAGAATCTTCTCTTACTGTCTTCTCTCTCTCAGAAACTCACGCCGATAATCCCAATGTGTAATTACCAGCCTCCAGTCATTTCATCTAATATGCCACCTCACATCACAGCACATGATCACGCTCAAATCCACACTCACACTATCCTTTTCACGCTTTTTATCACCCACATAAGCTTTTTTTTCCATAACATACATCTTCAACAGGATCTTTAAACATCCTGAGACCTACATCCATGAAACTCACACAGAACCCAAGCCCAGATGTGATCTTAAATCATTCAAGTTGAAATGTTTAATTTTCCTTTATTACATTATTATTATTAATTGATGTCCTAATATTTGTCCTGATGTCACTTATGATTAGGATTAATTCATATAACTCACATAATGGCTTCATATAACTTGAATTGCTTTCAAACAGAAAGAGACAGAGAGAAAATCTGTAATTTTGTAATAGAGCTAACTGAAATCTTCTTTGGGCCAGTATGTGTTTCAGTGTTTCAGTGTTTCATGTGACCGCATAAAACACACATCAGAAGGACTAAAATATTAAATATGTATCCAGACTCTGCAGCCCCACCCTGAGAAAATTAACTGGGGTTTTTTTGCATTTTGTTGCATCACGGCCCAGCATGCATGAAAAAAACAGCTGTGCTACATACTGGTTTTGGAATGAAAAGAGGACAGAAAAGAATCCACCCATTAGCACTTTGAGATTTGATCCAAATGAAAAGTGTGTTACTAATTAAATGTATTATTATTATTGTTATTATTATTACCATGCAAACAGCGTCTCTAGCACACGTTTACTCTCACACAACCTTTCTGTTCTTCTGATTTTGTTTAATAAAACTGCACAGCAGGTAGAAATAAACTCATTTTCATTTCATGTCGTTCCTTTCTTCATTTTCCTAAATAGACAATCTGGCTACTGAACTTCCAAATGTCTGCAGCACTAGGATCCTTTCCTTTCCTTATGTTGCCCCCTGGCGGAAAGTTTTGTCATTGCAATCTTTTAATCCGATGCTCGGAGTACTTCTTGTGTCAGACCACTGTTGCAGAAATAAATAAAATATATTTTAGAAATATGTTTTATTAAAATGGAGCTTAATTATTATACTTAGGCACTGTGATAATTTGATATCTTCACTTTTTTCTATTAGTAATCAGTCTTATAGGCAAAATGCATTAGGGCCATAGAATAGGCTTATTATGCTGCTCTTTTCGTCTAAAACATATAATCTGTTTTTATTGTCTGTTGTATCGATATTTTATATTTATCGTATTAAATAATTTCAGTAATTACCTGCTCAGACGATATGCAGATCTGGTTTCCTTGTACAAAAAAACCTTCCCAACATATCATTCTTCCACAAACATCCAAAGAAACTGGGCCGTTGTTTTAATAGGTTACAAAAAATCTTCCATATATTTGGACAATATATATAGTATAGATTTCTCCAAATTAGGGTTAGAAATCGAATTCTCTTGTAGCAGATCTTCAAAAGCAAATGATATATTAAGGTATAATGATCAACCATTATTTTTATTAAAACAATTTATAATTAACAGTTACACTGAATCAATTTATTTATTTTTTACTCATGTCGAGGTATCCATTTAGACAAAAATGATAATTCTTTCAAACAAATGAATGCCACCAGATACATAATCCTAATGTGTTTATTCAATTATCATGTATATACATAGGGAGTCCTGGGATGGTTGTAACACTGGGTTGGTTGCAACAGCGGCTGTTTGGCCAATCAGAATAGAACTGGGGTCATGTTATCAATATTGTACACGCCTAACTCTTTTTTGAGTTCTCAGGAGAATTGTCATGTCTCTATGAGCAACATTGTCGATTTTACGACAAAAAAATATATTCAGGTCAGAAAGTTGTTGTTTTTTTTATATCAATTTTTTGTTTTTGTCTATTGATTATTGTATAATTGGATGACTCAGATAACCTAAAGACCTAGAGTCTCCAGTTTAATTCAGAGTTGAGCATTCTTGCTAACTTGAAACCCACATGGCAAAACAGTTAACTAAGTAATGGCTGCCTGCTGTGGGGAAGGTTGTAACAGTTCATTTAAAATGTTACAACCAACCCCTTATGCTCTGTTTAAGATCATGACAAACACAGCCAGCGATGCATGGATGAAGATGAATCCTGCCAAAATAATGTCAATCTATGATATCCTAAGCTTAATCAAGACCGCCCTACCCAGTTTAAGGAAGAAAAGAAGAGGAACGTTGGAAAAGGTGTAAAAAAAAAAAAAAAAAAAAAGAGAGAAAAAAGCTGCTGCCTGGAAAGGAGGAAAAGAAGAAAACAAATAAAACAACCAAACAGCCCCCGCACAATGACCAAGAAGATTCTCACAACTCTGATGATGTCAATATCTGCATTGTGAACATGGAACACAAATTCAAGGCCAAAAGAGGTTTGGGTCAAGTGTGTACATTGCCAGTTCTGGACCGACAAAGCCTGCGCCCCAGTGGGAGCCGTCTGCATTTACAACAACTGTGACAGTGATTGAACCCTGTGTGACACGTGCACAGTCGGAAATAGATTCCACACACACACACATGTTTTTTGCACTTAAGTTTTACAGGTTTTAGAAGTTTTTATAAGACACAGCCTAAGTGACATTTTATTAATTGTGCTTTTGTCACTTTAAATTCTTTTTTTCATTCAAAACGTGTTAACTCTGAAAAAAATGCTAATTATATCTTCTTCCCAGAATCTACTTGCAATAGTGACAACTGTGTCAGTGACGGAACCCTTAGGTGACACATGTACATTAATGAATATGGGGATACTCTTGTTCCCTTTATTCAAAAATGTTTATTATTTACTAGTCAATTAAGTCCTTAAACAAAAGGGATCATGTGTATCTTATTTCAAAGAATTATCTATCATTGTTACATCTATCCCAATCTATCTATCAGGTTAATATAACCTGAGCATTAATATACTCACATTAACTCAACATGACAGAAAATAATATTAAACCTGATTCTTAATGGAAATGTTAAAAAGTCGTTGAAATATTCTGTTTCATATTCAGTGAGTTCACACCGGCTGAATTTGATCTTGTCATTAATGATAACATTTATGAGAAATCTGTCATGGTAATCACCTTCGGTCGACGCCCCGGGACGTTAACTTGCTTTGGTGATCCTGCATTAATTGACAAAATTAGGAGTCTTTTTTTTTTTTTTAGCAAAAAGTTTGGAGAGAAGAGGAAGGACAGAACAAATGGTGTGGATCCACCATAATGACAGCAGAGGGGTCCGCGGACCGTGGGTCATCATGAGTCATGGCTGTCTGTCCTCTCGTCTTCCTGTGGTCCCACACTTCATGTGGTCAAACCGACGGCTATGTAAAGCCAGTCTCTGCATGCATCATGAAACCTTCCCACGTGATGGAAACAGTACATAACTGCAGGCCAGGGGGTTGGATACTATATGCTGGATTACGATACATTATTGAAACATGAGTGAACATGTTTACACATTTCCACCTTTTAGACCTGCGTGATTTTTCAACATGTGATCGGAATTGAGGCACAGAATCCCTCAGACTGACTCTAAAACCATCTAATTATTTCACCATGACCCTCCCTCATCTGCTACTCATCAGTGAAGGAAGTGTGGCAGCATGAGAGTGTCATGTTCTTCACGGTGCTCTGGCACATTCCTTCAGAGTTTTATTGTGACTTCAGATAAGACAATTTAAACTAACAGTCTTTAAGTGAATATACAGTTTATATTTCTTCTCCTGGACTCCTCCTGAATTCTTATATTTTAGGTGTATCTAAAATCTGTCAGACAAAAATAGCTACTCAACTTAATTTTATGTTGAATTTTGTTGGAAGATTCAACAGTTTGTGATGAGATCCAGACAAAAGTAGTAGAAATCTTGAGAGGAAGCTGTGGTTTTTCACACCGCTGTAGATTATGGGTTGTGTGTCTCCTGTCTGACCTGTGGCTGCAGGTCACATGGTCTGAGCGGTTGTCTGATCGTGTGTGGACTAAACTTCCTCAATGAGATGTACCGTTCTGTTTATTTCTCTCTCTGTCTGTCTGGTAGATGACCTCTAACTGAGCAGCGCTCGGCCTTTGCGGGTCATCACTCATGATGTCACAGCTCCTGGAAGTTCACAGGTCACAATCTGACCTCACAGGGAAACCTGGAAGACTTGCGCCGTCCGTCTAACAGACACACACAGACACACAAACTGCTGAACTGGAGGGCAGTCAGAGGTGATCAGACGAGCACACGATCGTTGTGCTCGTGTAAAACCTGGATGCAGAACCATGCTGAGCTGAGCGTGTGAACCGGGTCGCATGTCTGAGCTGAAAATAAATTCGATGTGATATTCTCACAGATAAGATCTTAATCAGAACAGGTTTTTTTGTTAGTTTTCATTAATTCTGTTGGATTTTCTAACTTGGTACAGTAAAAATTAATTATGCATGTAATTGTGTCATTAATTAAAAAAATCACCAGTAATATCAATATTATGTTTCCTTTTCGTCCATTATGTATTTTGTATCGCCAATTTACCCTTTTGCTGCCGTAACACTTTAATTTCCCTTTGGGATGAATTAAATCCCACTTGTGATGAAGTCCAATAAGGGGTATTACTTATTAGCTGATCTTAATTGCTTCTAGTATTTCTATTACTGTTAATTTAGAAACACAATTATTAATAGAGAAAAACTTGGCAAAATTTAAAATACAGGAGAAATTCAGCGACACTTAATTTTCGGAAAAACAAAGCTGCTCTTTTATTGATCAATTTCTTCTGTTTGTTGTCAATTACACGCCAGCTTTTTCTAACTTTTTGTTAAATATAGAATAATGTCAGATCGACACGGTTTTAGTGATGACCGAAAGATCTCTCCTAGGGCTACAGCATTTTATTATTTAATGGTGATGGATTTCAACATGTTTGCTTACAATTTTTCTAAAATTTAATTTGTGCTATATTCTCAATGAAAAAAAAAAAAAAAGTGATAAATTGGAGGAATTTTTATTTAGCAGGCACTTTCAATACACAAAAACAATGATGGAAAAAAATTTCACATCCTCTACTTCATTATTATAACTTAGTGTATATATATATGTGTATAACTAACACACATTTATGAAACACATTGTCCAACCTCTCTGAAAATCTGTGGCCATCTGTATCTGCTCTGTGACACATGTCAGAGGCATTCATGCGTTTGCAAAAAATGAAAAAAATAAGAGCATATAAATACGTCTGTCTCTGAGATGAGATACAGCAACTGAGAGGAAATGTCCTCCATATTCAGTGTCTACACATCATCTACAGTCACTCCTGATCCAACAACTCTTCATGATTGAAGAGAATAACTCTGAAAGCCGCCGGCATCATTATGTCATAAGTTTGTGAGCACTCTGGATTCCTGCAAAGTATACAGATGATGGAGGAAACTGTTCAGGGTGAAGGCATTGTGCTGTGAGAGTGGCAGCTTACCTAAGAGCTCTTTCTTGGATCAGTCGAGGATTACATCACCACCATTAATATTGGGTCGAATTCAAATAACTAAGGGAATGTAAAGGCTCCGTATAAACACTGGATCTGTGGCTCTCTGAGGTGGCTCAACTAAAATAGCCAGGGAGATCAGACAGACTAGATGTGATTCTGTATTTAACATGGCAAATTCTTTAAAAACGGCTTCCATGTAAGTCAAACTCTGGTCAAAGTGTTTGTCTTCTGGCTCAGACAGCCAAAGGTTTGAGTTAGCATAAGGCCATTTTCATATTGATGGATAGTAAGCTGGGCATTTATTTATGCTCGTAGAAAGTCAAACTCCATAACCATCATTTGTGGGATCACAAACGGTTTCAAGAAAATAATGGTCCGATATAATACCAATAATATCAACTTTCTTAATGTGTTTGGGAACCATGAAGCCTCTACGGCAAAAACACAACTATGGACTGTGTGCCAGGAAACAGCTTTATTTAAAAAGTCAAACTGCCTTCAGTCATGGATAGTGGATTTTAAATCAATCAATACCTTCCACTAATATTGAAAGTGTGTGAAAATTATTGCTTTTAGCAGACTGTTTGTAGGGTCTTAAAGCATCTCTGAGCGGATCTTTGAGAGGGTTTACACTGCTTTTATGGTGCTTTGGTGCTATCCAGACTATGTTAGAAGTGGCTCCTCTAGACTTCTACCAGCAGCATGTAGAAGTGTACAAACATGAAGCAGAAGGAGGGGAAGAATCACAAAGGGAGAGTAATGGGAATATATGTCATTTCTAGCTTCTCAACGCTACACCGATGGAATGAGAGTGAAAGACAGAATGTGTAGGGTGGTTATCATACAGAGGCGTTTTGTTCCGTCCTCCATCCTCAAGAGCTCTTGTCTTCAAAATAGGTCTGTTCGATGCGTCGGCAGAAAGACAGCAGGTTGCTGTAGCTCTTGATCCTCTCTGCCAGCTCAGTGCTGGTCAGTCTGGTGGTGAGGATAGTGAAGAGGTGACCAAATACCAACGCATCCAGTTCTGTGGGCCTAAAACACACACAAACACAAACACACATGAAATGTATTAAATGTATTTGTATAACTTTCATACATTTAAGAATTATAAACCGTGTACAAATATATATGAAAACACAGATTATGTGTATAATCTCATTAATAATACAAAGAAATATTGGTTGAATTTACCTTTTTAAGTGTGGAATAATGTTTTAGGAGTGTTTTAGGAATATTTTTGAGATTGATATGAGGTGAGAGATGATGAATGAGAGAACTACAGCATACACAGCTTTCCAATTAATTAGGCGGACCTAAATACCAATTCTAAAGGAAAGGGAGAGCCGTTGACGCTGAGCTAGAGCGTAAGTGATTGCCTTTAAAAAAGGTCTAGCTTCAGAATTTTCTCTCGGTCTCAGCTTCTTCACAGATCGGTTGGGTTAAAAAAAAAAAAAAAAAACACACAGCAGTAATCTATTCTTACTAGTCATGAAAATGTTACTCATGTGGAAGATAGCGTCGTCCACAAAATTTGAATTAATCGCCTTCAAAAGTAGGTTTGTCTTTCTGATAGAGACCTACCCGTAATCACATGGAGATGAAACCTGCACAAATCCAAAACAGCGTTCCTGATATTGTAGTTTGTTATATTGTGTCATTGAATGTTTTGCTTTTATTTTCTTTCGTATGGAAGAATAGTTGTTACCATGGTAATAACTAATGTAGATCTAATTGGGACCTAAAGCAACTAACTAAACAGCCTGCTTATACTGACAACTTTTTTTTATATTGTTTATTGTATTATTGTAGAGAGTAATATTTGTATTATATTTCTATTATAGTGCAATGTGTCCAGTGTATTTTAATACTGTACTATAGTATATTCTTTTATTACAGTATAATATTTTAGCATATTGTAATATTTCTTGTATATTTCCTGTATATTGATTCATTTATATTATAGTGTAATATTTTCTGTATAGTGTTTTATTTATATTATGGCGTAATAACCTAGTTTAGATTAATATTCATATTCATATTTATATTTTTATTCTGTTGTTATATGGATCTGTATGCTCTTAGCTGCTGTAACCCCGCAATTTCCCCGTTGTGGGACTACTAAAGGTTTATCTTATCTTATCTTAAGCTTGCTCGCTTCTACCAAACTTTTCATCAACTTCTCTCACTAAGATGTAACCAAAAAAATCTGAACTGAAATGTTACATAAAAAAAAGAAAAGGCCATAACAATACTAAAGTTTGCAACTTAAATTTACATAACAAACATTGGCTGAGTTTGCTTATCATTATAATAGGCATGAATACTTTTGAGGACTAGAAAGCTGTTACCGTATTACACCACAAGGTGGTGCTAGAATTTTTTTTATTAATGCTTAATAACAAACACTTTCTTGTGAGCCAAAGTTATAAAGGGAAGTTACAGAACAGAACTCCTATCATATTGCTGAAGCGCTCTAGAATTCCCCCCCAGATAAAAGGTGGGAGTTAAGCAGACAGCACACAGACAGACATTCTGTACATACTGTTTATTGAAGAAGTATTGTTGTGTCCCCAGCCGCTGGGAGAGAGCCTGGCAGCACTGACTAACATTCTCATACACCTAAAACAAATGACAATATAAACATCTTTTTTAATAGACCCTTCAAATCAAGTAAATACATCAGACATTTATGAAGGGGGGCTTCTGACCTGCAGCAGGGTTTTTCCTCCCCAGCCGATGGCATTCATCTTTTTACGAACCTGCCACTGTTTCTGGTAGGCGAGGACGTTATTGAGAGGCCATGAGTAAGGGCTGCTGTATCTGGGACGTGAAATCTACACATAAAAATCACCTGCATATGATTAATACTGATAATAGTCACTGTTAATAGTATTCTGTAAATGTAATGCAAGTACGCTGACCTCAGCGGCTGTGGCGTCATCACACCACTGGATGTGTAGCTGTAGAAACGAGAGAAGACGTGCTTTAGCGTGTTTTAAGCAGTAATGTTAAAACAATACACTGTGTAGGTTTTATCCTCTGGGGTTAAGTGTGTGATTGTGTGTTGGAGAACCTCAGCAGTAAGAAGCATGTTGTTGACCAGCTCCATGTATGCTTTCATTTCAGCTCTCTGAATATCATCTAAGCCGTCACTCAGAGAATGACCCTGAGAAAATCCAAAACATTTTTGTTTACTTCTCATTTCTCTGTATGTTTTGTTTCAAACGAATAAAAAAAAAACTAGTGATTTCCTAATGTGAGTAATCAGAAAGAGATGACAGCTTCTATTGAAAAATGTCACCATGTTTCTGAGTGTTACAAACTGATCAGACACACCTTAGCTTTGGTGAACTGCACTATCGGCCCCAATTCTGACACCACCTGGTTCCCGACATGGATGAAGGGAATCTTACCTAGAGAAACACAGAAGATCAACAGAGAGAATAAAACCATTGAAGTTCAATACAGTCCCGTTCGAAAGAGCAATATCAGCACCTATGACCAGAAGACATGAGAAAGACCTGGAGTCTCATCAAGTCCAAAATATCACCCGTTTCACCTGGTTCTCCAGTTAATGAGGAAACCAAGTAGAGGGACAGATCAGTCCAAATACTTTAAAGTTATTGTAGGAGCCCTCAGTTACTTTGCATTTATTTTTGTAATAACGATCATAGTCCTCTGCGCACTAGAGGGTTTTGACCGGTTACGGTCAAAGAAGGCCATAGGATTTAAGATTATCTTCATTAACCACCGTTCATCAAAGTGAGGCAAAAGCTGTTGACTATGCTTGGAAAAACACTGGCCTGAGATTTCTCAGTAATTTATTACAGAGTTTAAGAAAATCAAGATGTTTGTATGAGAAGTAAACTTGGATTTTTTTTCTTTTTTTTTCTTGGGAACAAACAGGAGCACAATTATAAGCCAGTAGCTACTCAAGTTTGGGGCTTTGTCTCTACAGTAATAAACACCAGATGACCAAATCAAGACAACCGGAGTGGTTGAACATTTTTGAACCACATACAAAATAGACATACTGACATCTTTGCTCATTTGCATTGTATATTATCGTTGATATTGGTATTGTAATGGACTATAGATCTGTAAACTGAATGGAAAACCGCCGACGTACGACACAAATGCGGACTGTGTATTAATTGCCCAGTTTAATGCTAACATGTGAAATAACATTTTACTGCCACTTAAAACTAATTAAAGTAATAACTGGCAAAATGTCCGCGCGGAATTGCAGCTCCAACAAAGCAGCATGTGGATTCAGTGGCAGGACTTGTTAATGTGATAGACAACGATAAAGAGGGAGAAAAATAACTGGAAAAATCTCCAACATCATTCAAAGGTAAATTTATGTAATACAATGATGTAATATACTGATAATGGAAAACAGTTACGGTATGTCGTCAATGTGCGACAACAAAACCAAATGACTTATTGTTAGCACATCGAGCAAGGCCACATATTTGAAGATAACAAGATCTTTTTGTGTTATTCAAGCAGCACTTTACAGCCGAGTAAGATGGGGCTCAAGCTAACACTAGATCTATTGGCACGTTTAACCATACATAATACCTCCTTTTATATATACCTCTTGTGTTTAATTAGCTTGTATTTCTATATATTTTATATTCCTATATGTTTATCAGACCCTTTATATCTGCTGTTTATATTTTGATACTAAACGGTGTTTCGTTGTTTTTGAAACAATGACAATAAAGATCTATTCTATTCTAAAGCTGCGAACGTGAGCCCGTCCTCTGCTGTGGAACACAAAGGGTTTCAAAATATGGTAAAAGTATGAAATTAATTGGATAAGTATTCAGTATGAAAATTGATGCCAGATCTTTAGCAACAGGAAAAGATTCAAATTGTGAAGAAATAATTGAAGGTCTCTTCTGTTGCCCTCGCCACAGCAGGTGGAGCTCTATGTTAAATCTAAAATTTAACAATTTTACTTTGTAACTGTTTTTAACATTTGACATCTTGAATGTTGTTTTAATGTTCAACCACTAGCAGATTATTAGTGATCATATATCGTATCCTATATGTTGTTTAAGAAATAAATATAAAGCCAAGTTCTTTGACTCGCTTTTTGGATGATCCGATCTGAGCAGCAAGTTTTGTGATCCGTGACATATCTAGTAGATATTCTTAGTATTTTTCTGCATGTTGAAATTCAAACAATAGCCAATAATCTGTTATTGTTTAAGCTAGCGAGAGTACAAACCAGAGGGTGACATGTATTCAGCATTTGCTCTGCAAGCCACCCGCACAGGTAGACCACACATCCTGAGGTAGGCCTGTACAGGAGGCAAAGAGCGGCGTTAATTAGTGCTCAATTAACTGTGACTGTACAGTAACTGTAAAATAGTGTGATTTCTTAAGGCATATATTATAAACACATGATGTGAAGAGGCATTGTGCGTGTGGAAGCAAATATTCACAAAAAGACTGACAGACATATAAAGATTTCCTATATTTGCTGAGACCATAACTTCACCTGAACAGCAAGAGATGAGGCGCAGTCCGACAGCAGAATCTGACCCTCTGTGTAAAACATAAACAAAGTAATGTTAATAAAAGAAATCAACTCTGGCAACCGTTCTTCTGTAGTGTTTCTGTAGTGTTTCAGAGTAACAACAACTTACCCTTCAGAGGTTGGTACAAGGTTGCCGTTTCGGGCCAGGGCTCCGCAGCTGTCAATGTTAAAAACAGAAACACAGACGGGTACACAGTTTAGCCATGTTTAGCTTAGCAGAGGTATATCATCATTTGAGACAGTCAAAGTAAATCAATGTGCTGATAAAGCAAATGTATAAAACAGGAAACCATCAGGGGGGTTGGCCTCTCAGCAACAATTCAGAAAGCTTCACAACAATGCTGGGCAAGGTTTCATGTGGCGAAAAATGGATTTACATCAAGTGAAATGTCATTTAAATTCATAAAATCCAGGTAGATTCAAAGATGGTGTTTATATTACTTTCTCAAATGGAAGACCTTAAAATATATTTTAATACGTCTATCCCCAATTTACCCTTAATATCTACATGTCTTAGTGTCTTTGAGCAAGACACTGAACCCAAATATGTTCAGACACCTCCCCCGGTCTGTCTTGCTCCTCGGGGATGGGTCGTATGCAGAGAACTATTAACACTATGTTGTACTGTGCAAAATAATGAGATAACAAAAGAGTATCAAATTATTAGGATAGATGAACATGATTGATAGGGTAATATCTTGTGTGAACAAAATAATTATCTTGTGCTCCCAAGTTAACATCTTGTGTTTAAAAAAAAAAAGTAACCTGTGTACACAAAATAATAACTTGTTCCAATGTAATTGATTTGTGTGCAAAGATTATAGTGACTTGTTCCTACATGATGATGTGTTGTTAAGACAAGATAATAACTTGTTCCCCAAAAATAATGTTTTTCCAACAATATAGTGTGCCAACAAAATGATAATTTGTTCCGAGAAGATAGTTTCAGGTGCATACAAAATAATAACTTTTTCCAACAAGATAGTTTGGTGTGCACACAAGATGTTAAGTTCTTTCCACAAGATAGTTACTTACATACATACGACCGCAGACATACAAGCCAATATCTTGTTACTACAAGATACTTACATGTGCAAACAAGAAAATATCCTGTCTACATAGTTTGCAAGGATTATAGTGACTCATAACCACAAGATAATTCCTTTTTCCGGCAAGATATTTATGTGTTCACACAATATAATAACTTGTTCATACAAGATAACTTATTACGACAAGATAGTTAGTGTGCACACGTGATATTAAGTTGTTGCCACAAGATAGTTAAATGTGAACACAACATAATAACTTGTGCACACATACTAATAACCTTTACCTACAGAAAAAGAACTTGTTCTCTCGAGTTAAAAATGATTGCAAACAAGTTATAAAACATGTCCCCTTGTGAGGCTCCGTAATATGTTCTATTTTTACTACTCGTAACACAACTATGAACGTGAATTGTCTTTATGTGTCCCTGTTTACGTTGGCTTTCGGAAGTTGGATTTGTATTTTTATGTTAAACCACATACTCAGCATCCTATACACAAAACCATCACAAGGACCTGTTCAGTACATCTTTCCTGCCAGGAGCTACAACGTTCTACAATAACTTACTCTTCTCCAACATATGAACCATCTACATTCACTACAACCCACCACAATCATGTTTTTGCGCACGTCATGGCCCTTAATTCTAAAAGGCATGCAACTTGCAGACAGACTCTAGACAGACTAGACTCTACACAGATGTAGAGTCTACATAGAGCACACGTGTGCTCTACAGTCATATTTATATTCTTGTTTTTATATTTTTATCTTGGTGTTGTGTATGTGTTTAGTTGTATTCCAAATTACTGCTTTAACAAGTGAATTTCCCATTCTAGATAAATTCTGAATAAAATATGTAAATGTCTAAACCAGCTGTCACAAATCTAACATAGGCAGTCCAGTCTGTATGATAGCTAGCATTGTCCAATGTAGAAAATCTAAACAGTGGAGAATAAAGACCATAGTTACAGTTGCAATTTGACTTACTAGTCGCGTTAATCAGTTACAACCCGTTAAATGCGAGTATCTGAGGTTTGGGAAATGTAACATGATGATAACCCTTGTCTGTCAGCTAGCTAACGCCTAAAGGACAATGATGGAAGCATTAACCAAAGTCGAAACGTTACCTGCCATTTGTGACACAAAGGCCTCTGCCGCAAGAGACATGGCGATGCTTTTATATCTTCGCTAGTAAAAAGTAATTTTAATCAGCGTTAGGTCAACTCAGCTGCATGCAAGTTTAAGGGCAAGTGTTTGTTCTGCAATCACCGACACGTCCGCCCGCGATTAGTGTCCCGTGGACAAAATGTACCGGGATCTATGGTTCCGTTTCAGGAGTTGGCTTGTGAAATGTTAATAAAAAGGCTGCATTTGCAAAGTTTTGTGGGTTTTCTGTCTTAATACACCAATCAGCCGTAACATTATAACCACTGACAGAAGTCCGAATAGCATTTATTATCTCCCTATAATGGCACCTGTCAGCGGGTGGGATATATTATGCACACTGTGCCCGACTTTGATGTGTTTGAAACAAGCACCAACGGCGAACAAGAAAAAAACAGAAAAGCTAAAGGATCTGAGCGACTTTGACAAGGACAAGATTTACACGACTAGGTCAGAACATCTCCACAACTGAAGGTATTGGTGGGTGTTTCCGGTCCGAGGTGGTTTGTTCCTACCAAAGTAGTTTGGAACAGGGATGCCGCGAACCCATCGACGATTCAGGCTCATGGTTAATGCTGATTTGGTTGGAAAGCTTGGGATTCGAACAGGTAGTTTGAATGTTGATCGGTGTATATTCTATAGCTAACAGTAGCGCGGGTTTCTTTAAAAGTCTTTGATGCTTTGATGGGTTGGACGTAACATATATGGCCGGACGTAATAACAGAAACCCCCAGCATGGAGTCCAGTATATGCACCAATTTCCAGCGTCCTTCTACCAAAAGATAATAATAATAATAATAATAATAATAATACATTTAATTTATAATGCACTTTACATTTGGATCATATCTCAAGGTGCTAAAAGATCCACTATATCTCCTTTGCGGATGCCCAAACATCTCAATCCGGCCTTGTGGTTACTATTTCATCAATATTAATACAATTTTATTACATCACACATTGTGTAAATCCAGGTTGCTAAACCCTATTGCCATGTCGGCTGGACGGAGATGGAACACAGAGATGTTCTTGCGCTTCTCTTCAGGCTGCAGTACTAGATGTAACCAGCCGAGGACGTTCCTGCTTCACGGCTGTCAGACTGTAGGAAGCCATGTGGTGTGGGCGGATGTAGCAAACATAAGCTACGTCACACCTCCTAAGAGCAAACACGTACATCTCGAGCATACTTACAATTAAGGGGGGGCACAGGTCTATGCATTTAATGGTAAACTTATTTTGATCACTCATAATCTCAATGCAAACGCTTTTCAATGTGATATTGTATAATATATTCAAACACAATGAACAACAGGAATTGTTCTCATTTGCTCTTGACATATCACACAAAATGCAAACAAACACGTGCACAGCATCAGAGCCCGCTTAAAAAAAAAAACCCAAAGAAAACATCCAATGTTGTCTTATAATTTTGCACAAGGGAAAAATAAATAAATACGGTCTGACGCAATTTCCTTTGGCAGCTGTGAGAAATTGCAAACAAGCACACCTTCATAAGCTTTTTGTTTGTGAATGACTATTTTGACTATTTTGTTGCTGGCTTGAATGTTGCATCTCCAGCTGCACATGTTGGTCTCTTTGCTGCACATTTAACCCCGTCTTGGCCGGAAGACACCAATTAATGCTTCTCATTTCCCTCATGCCCAGCCACACACAAACACACGCTCGCACACACAAAGACAAAGAGAGGTGATTTACTTCACATAATGTAGCCCATGTCGCTCCAGCGCTGCGCATAACCAGTCATGAGATCCGCTGAATTTCATTGCATAATTTTGGAGCCGCTGATCTGTTATTTATGACTGTTGCATATTAAAGTCGGCAAAAGTTACATTTGAACAGCATGTGTCTTGTGCAATGGCCTGCTCTTATTCTAACGCCAAAAATAGGCTTAAACATAAATCTGCTTCTACCACCGACCCTGCTAGGCCTCTGTATCCCTATCGAGGCTTAAGACAGCTGTTTAAGTAAACTGACATGTGATTAAACGCTATGGGTCGCTGTTAAAATGCGGAATAATTCGGAGCACATTTTAAATCTACCCATGGGAAAAAGTCCTCAAATCTTAAAAAGCCTTTCATTCGAACTTCACGCACTAGACATTTGTCTTGGCGCGAGTCTAATGGCCTGATGCTCCGTTGAATTATGATTTTAACAACGATCATGTTGCTGATCGCTCTATTAATAAATCATATGTGTTTAAAATATCATTATATTATGTATGTGGATTTATTCACAGTAGATTAAGTGTTTTATTCCACAGCAGTTTTTTTTGTTTGTTCAAAATGATCCATTTTTAAAACATATTGTGAGGAATTTCTCTACGTCACTTCCGTTGATATAGTCATGCTACACAGTATGTTTGTGCGCGTGTGTGTCAGTGAGAGAGAGAATGAGAGAAAATTATTTTTTAGAGACAATTTAATTGTTCATAATCTAAGCAGTTTATTAAACATTTCCACATATAAAATTCTTAAACAAAGTTTTCTCATTATTTTTTACAAAATTGAAAACATACAAAAAAAGGACAGGTTCTGCTCGCTACAAAGAATAGCATGTGTGCTTCTAAAACAATACAAATAAAAAAATAAGTAATGGCATATAGGCTGTATTACATTTCAATAGCATATTCAACGAATCAAATGGCGAATTCCGATAATGCAAAGCTATAATGCTGCTTCAGACAGTATTGTTTTAAACATGCATGTGAAATCAACACCAAACATTTTTCAGAAATTTCTGTTTGTTAAAACCCTGTAACCCTGAGAAAATAGATCTGATTATTTTAACATTAAAAAAACTACATCTAATTTGGCTGTCTCATTTTGCCCGTGCGTAAATGCCTGACTATTCCCCTAAATCACTGAGATGTTTATTTGGGAGATTTAAGAATGGAAAATATGGCTGCATATCCTATTAATGCATTTTTTATTTTTGGATGGTTCTCGGTGTACAAAATTAAAGCTAAAACATAATTTATCTAACAATTCAGTTGATCAGCCTAGGAGCAAATTGCCCCTTTCGTCCTCATCTTCTGTTTTGCCCTTTAAGCGCCAGTTTGTGGAAACAATATTTTGGTAATGTGCATAATTTCAAGTAAGACTACTTAATTTTTTAGGTAGCTACAATAAAACCCTGTAATATGGTTTACCCTGTAATAAAAATTAAAACCCTGTTTTATCCAAAAGACACACTTTGTTCCCGGTATAGGGTGAGTTTTGCTAGACTAAAACCAACAGGCACGATGCTGTCTGCGCCTGGGTCTAAGACAATTTACCAATTCATAGGAGAGATGTCAGAGCATCTAAAAATGTGACGTTTGCTAAAAAAAAGAAGTATAAAAGACATTCATTTATCAATTAAATAATAAAACTGGATGCAACATTACAACAGTTCCAAAGTAAAGGATGGAATATAAGGCAGAATATCATTTATAAAGCCTTATTTGGACGTGTAGGTGTTTGGCCTGGAGATATTAAGCAGTGTAGAATTGTCTGCAGTCACCCTGGATCAGTTTTGGAGCGTAATGGTGCCAACATGCTGCCTGTGCTCCCGCCGCTCAGACGGTTATCACCGCCCTAACATTATCACCGCTGCTGCTGCTGTTGTTGTTGCTGTCCGTTGTTTTCTTGTTCTTGCTCTTTCCTTTGGTATTCGGCAGCTTGTTGTCCTTCTTCCAGCGCATGCGTCGGTTCTGGAACCACACCTTCACCTGCCGCTCAGTCAGACACAGCGCGTGGGCCACTTCAACGCGGCGGCGGCGGGTCAGGTAGCGGTTGAAGTGGAACTCCTTCTCCAGCTCTAGAACCTGCTGGCGCGTGTACGCCGTGCGTAGCCGCTTTGGCTCCGGGCCCACGTGGTTGGGATTAACTGAAAAGACAAAGTACATTTTTGTTCGTTTTTTTAAAATGTATTAGGATTGCTTTATTCGTTCTTAATTGCAATTATTATTATTATTATTCTCATGGTTGTTATTACAGTGTAATAAACAATTAGTATGTACTTGTAAAAAATGATCTGAATTGAATATTGTTTCAGGTTTTATTAATGTGTGGTCATTTAAGTGGTCATCACTTTGTGGTCGACTGGGAAAACGTCAAAAGATTTTTGCCTCTTGATTTTGTTCGGCTAAAATGTTGCACACACACATACAATGGCGCACGCACACATCCGTACACACACACACACACACACCAAAACACACGCACACACACATACACGGAAACACACAGGGCCATAAAACTTTATAGGGGTTGTAATTCTCTCTGACTCTCACTAAGATCATAAATAACTCATCAACAAAAACGGTGCTCACAAATGGACAAAACAGTACAAAAAAAAGAAAGAAAGAAAGAAAGAAAGAAAGAAAAACATACTCGCATGAATCGTATCATCTGAAGTGATGGTGAAATTAAAAGGATTTATAGTGCAGTCGAGTTGGAAAGATGAAAATCTCACCATGAGCGATGTGCACTTTCTTCATCCACGGGTAGACGACAATGGGTGGCTTGTCTTTCCCCTGACAGGCCAATTTCCTCTGCACCTGAGCGGATTTTGGACTGGTTATCCATGCCTGACACTGCAGGTCCTCCACAGAGAACCTCTCCTTGCCGTTTGCGTCTCTTTCTCTGTAAGCCGGGAAGGACGCAGCTTGGTGCCGCGATTGGTCCTCTCCATCCTCCCGATGGTGCCCCTGCAAAGAGTGTTGATAGTCGGTTTGTTGTGGTGTGTATGGAGGTGGAGGGGGCTGGAGGGGGTGATAGCCTCCTCCATAACTACCACTGTCCTGAGGGTTGTTGTAATACCCCCCTTGGTCACTAAAATTACTGTAATCTTCTTCACAAGGCGGGAACTGCGGCTCAGCATATTTACAGCTCACCACGTAGGACTCCATGATTGATTTATAGCGAGGCTGGTAGGAGAATACTAATTTTTCTTCTCTCCCCTCTCTCTGTCTCCTTTTCCCCCTCTGGCATGAAGCCATCCTGCGGCTGTCAAATAGACGGACGGCCATACGGGCCACGTGACCAAGTGGTTAGCCAATAAGATGAGACACCTTGGGTTGTTTATGTCAGACGTAATGGGATAATTTGAAAGAAAAATGATCATGATTGGCCTAATGAAGTTTTAGCGGCGGGGATAATGGTTAAGAATATATGTGTGTGGACTATCTATAAATGTATCTATGATCAATCAAGCTAATCAATCAGTCTATCTATCTATCTATCTATCTATCTATCTATCTATCTATCTATCTATCTATCTATCTATCTATCTATCTATCTATCTATCTATCTATCTATCTATCTATCTATCTATCTATCTATCTATCTATCTATCTATCTATCTATCTATCTATCTATCTATCTATCTATCTATCTATCTATCTATCTATCTATCTATCCATCCATCCATCCATCTATCCAACTAGTGTGTTTTCTTTATCTGCCTCCTCCCCACCCCCTCCCGCACAGCACAACCCATTGAAGATGCACAGACTGTAGATTTATGACTTTTAGCTGAATGGCTTTCACCCCCCACGCAGATGGCCAGAGCTGAAAAATTAATCTCGTCCATATTGAGGGAGCGCAAGGCCATATTTGGCCTTGTGGCAAGTCAAAGGTTGGACAACAAAACATGACCGGTCAGAAAGGCCTCCAATAACAGAATGGGATAAAAGGTTCCCAGACATTGACTAGTAGTTGGCTTTGTTAGGCTGGGGTCACCCTGAGGTGTCCCGCTCGTCGCCACCCCAAACACTGCTTTTAGAGGAGGAGGAGAAAAATGCAGTGCTCGTCTTAAAAAATTATGCTTGAGAGAGAAAAATGCGACAGGGCTGAAAAATGAAGTGTAAAAAAAAGTGAAAGAGATAAGTGAGAATATGTTAATCATCCAAACCTTGCGTAGAAAAAGTCACATAATGAGGAATATTCTGGGGGTAAAAACGAATCTCTATTGTCCAGCATGCTTAATCAAATTAAAGGATCATCTCCAATGTGAGAAAAAGACAAATAGAATCTGTGTTAGATCCTGCAGGATGTCATGAGGATTCCTTGTTTTGGCTGCAGCTGCTCTCTGTGGATGCTGACGCTCTGACGCTCAGCCAAAATCCGTTAATGGCTCTAATAAAGAGGAGGGGGAGAAAATGATTTTGCTTGGCGGAGGCATTAAAGGCGCTCACGTGGACGGTGTAATGCCTTTGAAGGTTTTAGAGTGAAATTGAAGTAGTTGGGCTTAATCTATGTGATCTCTGAGCAGTCTTTTTCAGAGTTGGTCCTAATGAGTCAAATAATACTTGATAAGCTTCCAGATCAGTGATGAACAAATCTCTCTCCTTTGTCAGTTTTAATGTTTTTCCATTTGTACATTTCAACATTTTCCACTAAGATGATACTGAGAAAATAACTCAAGCTATATGTTCTAATGGTTTTATGGGTCATTGTTTTCTGAGAAAAATAAAGTCTGCCTTTATTTTTTTTCCAGAAAGAAATATTTTCAATCTTCAATTTCTAACATTTAGCATCATACTTACTGTGAATAAATGCTTTATGGCAGTGATTCCCTGCGGGGAATCTCTGCGGGGAATCCATGCAGGTACTGCAGGTGGACAAACCGATTTATTTATTTAATTCTACAGGCAATATTTAGAATTAAATATTCACATTTTAATAAGTAAATATATGTATTGAAACGATAGAATAGTATTTAAATCAACTTTAAATTAAACATAATGAACTGATTATATTTCTGACTTATTTTTGAAACTCTGCCGTCAGTTTTTTCAAAGTTCTGTTTTAAATGTTTTCACTCTCTGTTTAGAGCTATTTCATTTATTTTATTCGTTACACATTGTGTTTATTTTTCTAATTTGCATGTTTGGCATTGTATTTTGGATTGTTATATTATATTATACAGTAATAGGCCCAGCTTTGATGGATTGTAACAAATGCACAAGAATATCTGGGATGAAAGATTGTCAAATGTTGGCCTGATTTAACATTCAAATTATTATTTTCACCGGGAAAAGTAACATGCACGGCTTAGCTGCAAATCTCCATTAAGTGTCCTGTTTAATTATATATATAGATGGTGTATAAATAAAACTTTGTATATATACATATATATATACGTATATATATATAATTTTACACATAATATCATAAATGTATATAGTTTTATATATATATATAGTTTTATATATATATATATAGTTTTATATATATATATATATATATATATATATATATATATATATATATATATATATATATTCAACAGGTGTAAATTAATTGATGCTATTGAGTTTGAATGTCTTTTTTTTTGTCTCCACCCTTGATGCAAGCTGTCTGGAAATCTACCTTTCTGATGCTGTTCACATTTTTTGATCAATTTAGTAGAAGCAGGAAGGTATTTCCACGTAATAAAGAGGGGTTCTTTCAGCAATTATGTAGGTCTTATTTCATATATCAGAGTTAGTAGGACCATTTTTTATTGCAAAATTAGTTCGACCAACTCTAGAAAATAAAGTCGAACCTATTTCATGAAACTCATTTAAATCAGCCCTAATAAATTAAGTTTAAAAACATAATTGAATAGTACAGAAATAAACCCATTTAATCATGTGAAAATACCGTCCGTGATTTTTATGAGTACATTTAAAGAGAGTTTTTCTGAGTGTCTTTGGCGTTGAAGGGTGAAATGATTAAACTAATCTATTAAATGAACACAACAGGATTTAAATGATCTCCATTCTTCCTATATCTGACCCATTTTAAACTCTCGATCCCCTCTCTGCACTTAATGTTTTATTTAGTAGACCTTAATGCTGACGGGGGATTGGATTCAGTGGTGTGATCACGTTGTACAAACCGTCCTCCTCTGTTTTGGTGATCAGTTTTTTTCTCAAAAAGGATACTATACCTCAAGGATTGTTTAGATTTAGATGGCAAAAGAGATCAAGTCCACAAAGCAATCATGCACTTTCTCTCCCTTCTTTGGGATTTTGATGGATGGTTAGTCGTCGCCCATAGACTCCCCTAGAACCCAATCTGTGACAAAGGCTGCACCACACACATTCGGTTCTACAGGGTATATATAGGCGAAGGTTCTCTTCACGGCTGGCTGCTGATGACTTCTTTCTGTTTCTGTTGACAGTGATTTACACTCAGACTCACACTCACATGTTTTATTATGACTCTACCTCCAAATACAGTAAAAGCCCATTCACCCGATCCCTTCATTTTTCAAAGATGTGCATGTGGCCGTGTCATTGTATAATTTATTGAAACGATTAATGGTGCAATAGCATGTAGGTTTTCTGACATCAATAACTCATTAAGGCACACCACATTAATTCTGATACACAAGTGTAATTATTGTACACAAGCAGGACCATCACCCAGAGCGCTGGTGGTTTCTGCAGTGCACTGTTGGGAAATCTGCGTGAAATCTATCTAGTAGCACGGCGGGGGAGTGATTTACAGAATGGAATACCAGGAGGGTTGACAGATCTTCCACAGGAGCTAAAGTGGAGCTATTATTTTGTCATAATGGCAGATGGTGTAACAAGTGTCAGAGAAAGAAGACCAGCATTAACAACAACAGTGGATGTATTGATGCTCACATTCTATCGTAATACGTCATTCAGCTTAGCACTCTAAGAGCCTTGCCCTTGTTTTTAGTGGAATTGAAAAATGTGTCACAGGCATCAGGAGAGCATTAGAAACTCTAAAATTAAAATGCATGCTTCGCTTTTATAGAAGAGACACAAGAAGAAACTGCAGTAACAGGGTCAAAATCAGCTTTCAGCTTACTACAATACAATACATCCAGTGGTGACGTGTACCTTTAATATTGTGCATGATCCCTATAAAATGCATTAATAAACACTTGTTGAATAAGCAAGAAGGTTCTTGGTTCAAATCCACCTCTACCCTGGCCTTTCTGTGTGAAGTTTGCATGATCTACCCGTGTTTTTGTGGGTTCCCTTTGGGAGCACCAACTTCCTCCCACAGTCCAATAACATGCTTCATAGGTACATTTGTGAGTCTAAATTACCCGTAGGTGTGAATGTGGGCGTAAATGGTTGTATGTCTCCATGTGTCAGCCATGTGATGAACCGGCAGCATGTCTGGAGTGTATCCCAGCTCATGCCCAGTGTCAGCTGGGATAAGCTCCATCCACCCTGCAACCCTGAACAGGATAAGTGTTAATAGAGCATGAATGAATGGATCTCCCTGTTTAATTTTCTTTGTTGTGTTTGTAGACTTTAGTTGTGTCTTGTGTAAATAATGGTTGGACTGCCTGCAACGATTCACGCTGGTACTGAAGTATTTCGTCTGTGTCTGTAAAGAATCATCGATTCCCTAAGTAGGAAAATAGATGCTATAGTTTCAAATGACGTATCTATAAGTACTTTAATGTTCTTAATGTTGACGTCACAACTTCCACAATATCACAAAATGATTGACATGAATCTAAAGTGCAGTGTTCAGCAGTGGTCTGTGAAGTCAATGAAGACATCGGGACAAGTTGGATGGGAGACTTTTTACTTTACTATTTCTTCCTCATCAAGTCTGTAGACTTCACTCCTATCTTACTTGAATTATGGCTAAACTGTCATATTGATTTCCGGTGTATGTTCAGTCTGTATGGATAAAGGTCAAAATAGATACAACTGTTTCAAATGCTATATCCGTCATTTGATGTCAAAATATCCACAAGATGGTAGCGAAGAGACAAATGTTTCAAAAACCATGAAGGCGAAGAACGGAGGATGTAACTATGTTACAAGTTACTATGTTACTCTGTTAAAAAGAGGGATTTGTTTTTTGTCTTTTCATGTGATTTTTACTTTTCTTGTCATGTCTTACTTGAATAATGATATACTGCCCCCAATGGTTTCTGGTGGTACTGCACATGTTTATCCAAATCTGTAAACTCTCCAAAAAAAAGCTCAAATAAATGCAAAGTAAACACAGAATGAACCTATGAGCGGAGGGATCTTATTTGTGTCTACGTGTTAGCATTTATGAGCCTCAAATGAGAGAGCAGCCTGTTTAGGAGTTACCTGCCACAGTAAGCAACCAGCAGGGACGGTTACACGTGGCAACTTTTGAATGCGGCCATCAGGTTAGGCAGAAATGATATAAAGTCATGAGGGCATGACCCTGAGAGCTGGCCAACATTTTGCCTAGATCTTACTAAAACACTCTTAATATAGTCAATAAACTGATTTAAATGATCATTTGTGAACTGCATTAGACTGATAGATAGATAGATAGATAGATAGATAGATAGATAGATAGATAGATAGATAGATAGATAGATAGATAGATAGATAGATAGATAGATAGATAGATAGATAGATAGATAGATAGATAGATAGATAGATAGATAGATAGATAGATAGATAGATAGATAGATAGATACAGAGATAGATAGATAGATAGATAGATAGATAGATAGATAGATAGATAGATAGATAGATAGATAGATAGATAGATAGATAGATAGATAGATAGATAGATAGATAGATAGATAGATAGATAGATAGATAGATAGATAGATAGATAGATAGATAGATAGATAGATAGATAGATAGATAGATAGATAGATGGATGGATGGATGGATGGATGGAGGGATGATGGATACATGGATGTTAAAGTACTTTATTATCGAGCATATTGCTGCATACTGGTATATAAACACAAATTAAATAGGCCATCTTGGTCATTTACTGTAATTTTGGAAAAGATGGATTGTCTGTTTCCAGCTTTTGCCTTGGGCAAGTTTCCGTGTCCTGGCATGGACTCATTTAGGCTGTTTACGCTTACTCCATTCCCATGGCTGTTTGAACGAGGGGCTGGGTGAAATCCCTTGGCACCGAACCATTTGTCGCTCCAGCAAAAAGCTTGGGTTGCACAGACAGAGAGCAGCAGCAGCAGCACTATATCTGATGCAGGGTGGGTTTCACATTACACAGCAGAGGTAAACACAAAAGAGGCTCCTAATGTGAGATGAATAATTATTCATATATGCTTGATTTGAATAATGAATGCGGATAATTTGACGCAACCAGATGAAGCCTTCGTCAAATGTTCTATTCAGGTGTGGACTATTAATCTACGCCTTGACTAAAAAAGGACTTTGACCTAATACTTTCATTTTTCACATTGAGTCCAGCCTAAACTCTCCTGCTTGAATAGGGGTTTGGAAACTGGAATCATTAGCTTACACCTTTTGAATTGAGCTCTGAACTTTGGTGGACTCCTTTTAGTGGCGACAGCAACCACGGAGTGATGTTTCGGTTTTTGAAAGAGCATTCTTCTTGAAGAATGTAGCCTAGCTGCCATCAGGTCGCGTGTGGGTCAATCAGAATCGTTGACCGCTGGTTCACCGTTTCATTAGTCCTGCGCTGGACAGGGCCACGCAGGGGCTCGGGCTGGGGACCATCCAGAGTTCACGAGCCCATTGTTCCACCGCCTCTCCCTCTCTCTTTATGTGGAGATTATTGTTGTGCCCAGTTTTGAATTAAATTATTAAACAAGGCTTCTGTGCAGTATTAAATCATTAGACATTTTTTTTTTTTAATGTAACAGAAATTGAGTTAATTATTTTTAATTCCAACTCTTTTAATCATGCCTCAAAGACCTGTCAATTTTTGTGCGACAATAATCTTCCTCTATGTGTCTTTTATTCACGAGAAGCCCAGATTCCAGTTATTATTTTCTTTCTTTTTTTGGGACTATCATTATTTCACATTTATCATTTGAGAGCTGATTGCATAACTCCAGCCCAAAATAGCGCGTTTAGAACCACAACAGCGTCGCATATAAACAACGACACGCCTTTATAAATAAATATCTTATCCAGAGATGGGTCTGCGTTATAAAGCCATTCAAATGTGGCTTTTCTTTTCTGGGGTCGTTTCACTTTTTCATCTTAGACAGGCTGACCGTTGGATCACCCCTCCGCCCCCGGCCCTCTGTCGGGTCAAAGCCGAGCTGGGCGCAGCTTTAACCCGGTTTAGACATTAACTGCGACCTCCAGCCCTGGGAGCGCGCGCACTGTGTCCGACTGACCGCCACAAGAAGCAGGAGCGGAGAAATCCCGAGCGCCAATCACGCAGCTTTGCAATCAACGCAAACAAAACCCTCCTGTCAATATTGAAAACATTACATGCAGATCATTTTTGTTTGCAATTTCGGCATTCGTAGAAAAAAAACCCAGAACAAACTGTAAATCATATCATAGAATAGCATGGCATTTACCAAGGAACACATGTTATAGAGAATAAAATAAAGAGAAAAGTCAAATTGATCTAGTTGTGAAACGACTGAATGATCAAGCTATTTATTTATCCTAGTGTCTTAAAGAATTTAAAGAGCAAGTTAATGATAGATAATCAAATTGCATCCATTCCATCGTCCTTAAAATTGCTATAATGAGTTAAACTTTTGCATATTTTTCTAGACCATCGAGCAGACACTGTATGCCAGTTATACTGCAATATTAATTAAATAATGAAATGGGTTAAATTTCTCGACAGTTCAAGTAAAATATATCGATATAATTGTGTGCACAATTCAACAAAAAATACTATATATTTGTCAGGAACTCTGAACCAAGAGCTCCACAAACCTGTTCATACAATTGGTTTCAAAGATTAATGTCACAGCGGTCCTGCATTTTGGCCTGTCGTGGTCCCAGCTGTGACTTTTAGCAAAATGTTCTCTCTGTCATAAACTGTTGGTATCCACTCCTCTCCTCTCCTCTCCTCTCCTCTCGCCTCTGTTTATAGGCCATGAGGCTGGGTGTGAGCTGAGATGGTCGTAAAATTTAATATCTGAAGAAAGCGCCGTAAATCCTGACAACTGTGTTTACACACAAACACCCGGCGAAATAGGGAATCGCCTTCAATGCGGCAAACCTCAGTGCAGACTGAACTCCCTCAGAGCCACAACTCACCTTATATTGTAAAAATTTGGCTAAGAAATCTTGCAAATATCATACGCTGACGTGAACAAAAGGAAATCTGCTCGCAGGTATATAATTCATCTCAAGTGCGCCGGTAATAATATAGTTACACTGTTGTTATTATGTCGTTACAACATTTCAGTTAATGCACATGCACACACACACACACAACATTCAAAAATCTTGACCCAAACCGAATCCTAAAGAAATTGATACCAGACACCAGATACCTTTCTGCATTTTTGACAACAATATTATATGTGATACTAAACTGAACATTCTTAATTAAATAAAGGTTTTGAAGAGTTTGCAGTATGCAATCGAAGACCGTGATCTTAAATCAGCAGTGAATTAATGAATAATCTTACTTTCCTGTCCGCTTTTATCCTGTAATAACGATTTGTGTGACCGGAGCAGCGATTTTACAAACTTAAAACGGATATAACCTTGTGAGTTAATTGAGGGCAGGCGACCATATTAACCATATGGTATGAAATATGTGGCTTTTAGCAGGTTTTGAACATTTTTTATTTAAAAGAAGACTTGTCATAAAATTATCCACCCTGCAGTCTTGGATAATTTCATAATTTCATGTTTGTTCATGTCGACATAATTTTACAAATCTGAAACAACATAGTTGAAGACAGATATGAATATCCAACACATGGTACTAAATACATCCTCTTTGGAAAGCTAATTTCAGCGTGGAAGTGATTGTTTAAGAATCAAAAAATGTAATTGTGGTTTTTGTGATGTAAAAACAACAATGAATGACTGAACAGTCCAGCATTATTGTCTGCTTTTATCTTTTAATTACCTTTTTCGTTGATGTAAAAGGTTGATGTAAAAGTTAGTAAATAACCTTGTGAGTTCAGAGGTCATATGTTGCCAAGAATTTTGCAGAAAATGCCCATACCTCGCATGTTAAAACAAAACCAAATTAGTAAATATTCCTGCACCCCTTGCAGATTTTATCCAACATTTACTACGTGTGTGTTGATGCTGAAGTTATTTTAAAAATCTGCCATTTTGCATGGTAAATTGAAGGTAGAAAGCAATATCAGCCATATAGTAATCAAATAATGTATCCCCTTTGGAGCGTAAGTTTCAGCAGGCCTTGAACATTTTATATTAACAACATAAAATAAGTAATTTTGCCCGACAGATTTAAATTCCTATAATTAATTTTTTTTTTTAAATTAATTTGAAGCTGGTTTAAAATCTCACGGGGAAAAAAACAGAAATAAATCAACAAATTAGAGTGTCCAGCAGCATCTTACCACTAACACACACACACACACACGCACACACTGAAAAACCTCCAGATGCTTGAAAAATGCGGTGATATGATGTCTGAATATCAACGTGCCTGTTTTTCCGTTTCGGTGAGGTAATTAGATAACATGTTGGGTTACAGGTGGATGTCTGCACCGCCTTCAGCGAGGGCCCTTTAATGCTCCCCGAACCACAGCTTTAACCTCCCTAACATCTGTCCTTCCATCTGCCCTCCTACAGCGATTACAGTCATAATTCCATATCTGTGCCAAATATGAAAAGGAGGTGAACTTACTTTGCTCTGATCTCGCGTTAAAACGCGTCGCGTAGCTGTAAAATCCCGTTCGAATGGATCGAAGCTGATTATCAGAACCGTCTCCGTTAGCCTTCACCGCCACACAAAGAGCATTCTGTTGATTTCGGACAAATATCGGTCACCAATCCCATCTGGCCGCCTGCCGGCTATTCTGTCTGAGTTATATTTTGGGGCTTGTCAAACCGCCGGCAATAAAACACACTTTATTACCGTCACGTGCTCCGTTTTTTTTTTCGTTACTCCCACGCGGGATTCATAAATTATTAGGTGCCGCACTGAGATCCGCTTTAATCGATAATGGCGCCAAAGCAGAGAAACACCCTCATCTCGATGGGTTAATAGTGTGGAAATCAAAAAGATGCATTCATCCACGAATCTTTCTATAGAGGATTTATTATTTTTTTAATTAATTCAGTCTGTGGGGGGGGGGGGTTCTAATTTTTAAGATGCCAAAGAACGAATGTGGTTTATATTTGAGGAGTTAATTGCCTTAAAGTTATGGCTTCTTCTTTTTTTCTTTCACCGCCTTTTGTGTTTGTTGAAGTGTCTTTTTTTGTCTTCATTTAATGTAATTTTGGCTTTTTGGTCGCAAATAATTGTAGTCAAACCTTCTTTGAAGTATTTGTGTTGCATGCAAAATAGGAATCCAGTCCATGTTTAAATCCTATAAGTTCTGCGCGTGCGGTCAACCCTTGGACCCCCGCGTGGAGTTTCACTGCCGTCCTTTCCTCCAAAACAAGCAGAGACTGACCGCTGTTTGCATTTTTCCGGATGTTTCTGGAATGTTGTTTCGAGCATTTGTTTCCTGCTTTGATTTCCGTAAATGGGGAGCAATAAACCCATAAACTGGTCCTGTGAAAACAGACCGCGGCGCTGTTACTGTGTGTGTGTGAGTGTGTCTGTGTGTGTGAGTGTGTGTGTGTGTGTGTGTGTGTGTGTGTGTGTGTGTGTGTGTGTGTGTGTGTGTGTGTGTGTGTGGTTGTGGTTGTGTCAGAACTACTGCTGCGGAACCATTTATAATTTCTACATACAAATCTTTCAAAAACAGGCCTATTTTAAGTCAGTAAACGATATATTTAATAACTTGCGTAATAAAGGGTAAATCATTTTGAATTAAGACTTTGTCTACAGAAAAATTATTATAATAATTAAATTCTTTTGCCAATTTTTAGTATGCAAGAAAGATTCTTGAGCTAGTGTTAATTCAAATGGGCCTTCGGTGGAATGGTTTTGTGTGTTTTCTCAGACAAGATGTTCCACGCTCAGAAGAATCTTTATTTTTTCAAGTGTCACAGCTGGTGTTAAACCACGGCCCACTTGAATCCATGATTTATAGCATTTTGGCTTGGCGTCCTGCCTAATAACGCTCCACAGCTACTGTAACATAAAACCCCGTCAGACAAAGATGTCCCGGGACATCAGTGCACGCGGAGGTGCATGTCCGCGGTGCATTCAAGGTAACTGGAAGAACAGAACTCTCATGGCCTTAGATGCAGGGTAAAGGGACTACTGTGGTCACAGCGTTGTGGAAAAACATCGATGCATCTATAGCGCCCTCTAGTGTTAAAAGGTGAGCAACACAGCAGCACCAGCACTGTGCAGATAATATAGAATGTCCTTGTCCTTTAAAACCTGTCAATATAGAGTCTCTCAGTAAAAGCTCAGTTTTATATACAACATATCACAAACTCTAATGGGTATGTGGTGAATACTTCAATTTATTAATTTTGAGTATAAGAAATATTAGTTTCCTAACTGGAAATTGTGAGTAAATGTGAATTTAAAGGGACGAAAGCGCATTAAGAAACCAAAGTTCTTCAAAAAGGTAATATGGAGATTTAGAAAATTAAGTAGGTTTCAATTGTAAATAGAAGTTTGAGAGTGTAAAAAAAATAGGACGACAAACACTCAAAACTTTGACCAGGGATACGTTGAAAGTAAATTGACATTGCTTGAAAACTAATTCTTACATGCCATCAATCAATTCATTAATCAAAGGCCAATTATTTCTTGATAATACAATTATACAAAAAAATGTATCTTTTATTTTTAAGCATTTCAAGCAGTATCTTGTTTATTTAGTGTGCCTGTCAACAGCCAATGGTGGAATCAAAGGAAGATCTGCAGTGAAATGGCTTCGATGGATAAATTCGCTTGTCTTTTCTTAACAAAAGACATATGTATATATATTATTCAGGGAAATATATACGGAGGAAGCTGCAGCTTTCATGCGGGCTTTTTACCTTTGAGTCCTTTCTGTACTTTCTGACTGCTTCCGCCCCCTGGTGGCTCATGATGATAATATCACTCTTGGAAATATTCCAAAAGCTAGTGAGGTAAATGAAGAGCGTCCAACCAACGAATAAAAAGTATAAACATCTGATGTAACGGGGCTATTAGATGTCACACAGTTGTATTTATCTATTTAGCTGTAATTGGTTCAATTCAGTGGAAAAGAGTTTAACACAAACGGATTTTCTTCAAAGGCTTTTGTTTTTTTCAGCAACCATTCTGTTACCTGTGTGAGGTGATCCAGCTGCTTTACTTTGGATAATCTGCACAAACTGGGTTACTTCTGGAAATAAAGAGACACCACATTAGTCACATTGTATAATAATAAGCTCCTAAAGTGTTAAGTGAGGGAATAAACATCTCAGGCAAGGTATTATAGAAGGGCCTTTCTTCTCAATTGTAAAGATCATTCTCAAAATACTCTAAGTTCCAACAATGTGATTGTGTAATAAGTTGTTTTGCAGTTTTTAATCAACCAACGGAGACGAAAATCAGTTCCTCAGAACAAACCTTTGTGTTTTTTTCTTCTCTGTCAAAGATGGAGCGACAGTCTTGGCCCAATCCTGCAGGTACAGAGACACATTCATGTTTTGTAATCATGACTGAACACACAGACACATCTACAAATGCACCTTTCTCTCCGCCAACTCTCCCTTTCTCCCTCTCTCTCCTCCCTCTCTTTTTCTCTCTCTCTCGCTGTCAGGCTTTCTCTCGGCCTGGCTTTAATTTAATGTTGGCTTCATTATTCTGCATCCCTGTTTCCCCTATCTCCTTTTGTCTCTTTGTTTCTCTCAAACACATATTGACAAATGCAACCCCCCCCCCCCCCCCCCCCCCCCCACACACACACACACACACACACACAGGGTCTACTGCTGCATTGCAGTAAGCTGTAAATACTGAGTGCCAGCTGAGCTTGACTGAGCAGCACCAGTGAAATACTGTCTTTGTTTCTCTCTATCTCTCACAATCCACCTTCTGTCCCCAGGAGAGAGAAGAGGGGAAAAACGAAATATAAAACTCAGAAAAGGAAGAAATACTGTCTTTCCGCCTCTTTGTCTCTTTGACTCTTACTGCCCTCATAAAAAACAGAATGTCAACCAAAACAAAAACCACAGTGGAGAGGCCATCTGTCCAAGTGTATTTTATGGAGGAGAATTCTGTTTCTTCTGAGGCCCAGAGAAGTTCCATATGCAGGCTGGATGAGGAAAGATAACAAAGAGGAGAAAGTGTAGAAGAAAGACCATCTTTCTATTCAGAGTGGAGAATTTCACTACATATTTCTTTTCATTGATTTATAGTATTGTATTTGAAAAAGTCCAATACATGTGCATTTTCATTTTGAATAGTGCTCAATCGTGATGATTAAGGCTGTGCTGAGCAAAGCCACGAGCATTTAGCACCCGCTGCACATCAAATTCCATTTTTTAAAAATGCATAATACACCACTGAAACATCAGTGGTTGGTCAACATTCTTTTTCAGGTCATAAAAGATGGTGTTGCTCTCTCTCTCCTGTATTCCTTAAACCTCATGACTGAGATGGATCATTTGTAAAGACAGGAAAGGTTAAAGGGGATATTTGGTTTGAGTGTTACAGACCTTTTTCTTGGATCGATAAATATGCATTACACTTATAGGACTTAGTTTAATATGCTGGTGAAAAAAACATCAGCTCTTCTGCATGTGAAAGTTTACAGACCCAACATTGCAGCCACTCTGAATATTCTACAGTAACTGCAAAAGCTTGCTTAAGGATATGCACTTGTGCATATTGTTAATGGTATGCACTTGTGCATATTGTTAATGGTATGCACTTGTGCATATTGTTAATGGTATGCACTTGTGCATATTGTTAATGGTATGCACTTGTGCATATTGTTATTGATATGCACTTGTGCATATTGTTAATGGTATGCACTTGTGCATATTGTTAATGGTATGCACTTGTGCATATTGTTATTGATATGCACTTGTGCATATTGTTATTGATATGCACTTGTGCATATTGCTAATGGTATGCACTTGTGTATATTGTTAATGGTATGCACTTGTACATATCGTTAATGGTATGCACTTGTGCATATTGTTATTGATATGCACTTGTGCATATTGTTATTGATATGCACTTGTGCATATTGCTAATGGTATGCACTTGTGTATATTGTTAATGGTATGCACTTGTACATATCGTTAATGGTATGCACCTGTTTATTATGCAACATAAAACCTATTGATAAAAGATATAAATAATATAACAATCAATAGAAGAAATAAATGAACTGATACATTAAATCTACAAACAAGCACCTCCTATTCGTTCAGTTGTTGGATATCCATCTCTAACAATGTTATATTGCAGTTCAAATGTCAAAGCTCGTGCGCAGGTTCCTGCTGAGCTGCTGGAATCCATTTCCTCTGCAGCATCCTGGGGAACACAGAACGAAAAAAACCCGAAATGGAACACTCAAACCAGTCAGAACTAAGTAGAAAATCCATTTGGAGTTTGGATGAGTGGGCCAGATGAGGAACATGCAAGGTATAAGACGAGCACAGATATTTTTTTCATCCTTTTTTTTTTACAGCTTCTCGAGAATAAACGTTATTTACATGGAGGTAAAACATTTTTTTTTTTTAAAGCTTAATAAATAAATGACACAAACCTAGATTTGGGTTGGAACAGCCATTTCCAGAGAGAAAGAAAACGTAAGGAGAATTCCTCCATGGAGGCGCGCGGTTACCGAGAAGCAGCTCTGGGGTACCGAGAGCGCGCGAGGCAAGGCTGCCCGTTAGGTTACGCACCGAACGCGCACACATGACCGTTAGTGGCCAATGGCCGGCATGGCAAGCTCGTAAAAACGGTTTAATGACCTTTCTCTCTCTGTGTGTGCATGTGCGTAAATCAAGCCGACAGGAAGGGGAATTAGTGAGAGCTGCACTCAGGAGAAAACTGCATCCCCAAATAAACAACCACACACGCACTTACACACGCACGCACGCAGGCACACAACAGATTTTAGATCTATTTGAATTCTCTAGTAGTTTTATTTTGTAGCCACTTTTCGAAATGTATTTGATTTGCAGGCCACATGAATGAGCGTCATATTATTTTTGTCTTATAGGAACGAAAAAGAAAAGCAGGAAACATTTTTAAGCCTTAGGCCTACGATCCAGCAGGATAGTGTATGTTTTATTTGTATTTGGCATGGCTGGAAAATAAGCAACATAACAATCACAAAAATATGACCAACAACCTGAAGGCCCCCACAGCAAAGTTTAGCTAAGATAAAAACCCTTCACGCGTGGGACCTCCCGTCACTGGAGCTGGTCCGAGTTTCTCAACTCGACACAAGCATCACGCTTTCAGATACTTCAGTTACTGCTCTAGTTTTCAGGAGTAAGCTATCATCCCCACAGGAGCACTACAAATACCAGACATACCAGAAATACCATACAGGTTTGAAGACCTACACTGTAAATAATATAGATGTGAAAGAACCTAATTCAGATGTCATTATATGAGGAAAATACACAATTGTAACCTGAAAATATATACTGTTGATAAATACTTCATAAGCATGTAATTACGTAAAATGTAACGGTATACTAAACAAATTACAGATGTGGCTAGATTGTATACATTTCAAATATAAAATCTTTCAACACTGAGCTAAAACAAGCGGTTATTTCTACAGAAACAAGGTGTTATAATTAAGGTGTATTCGTTAAATAATGACACTTTCAAAGTAAAATTATAGATCTACTTATACAGCCGTTTACCGTCATTTTATTTAATTATTGTCATCTAACCGGCAAGGTGCTTATAAACAAAGGGAAACTAAAACATGAATAGAAAGATGCATTTATTGAGGAAATGTTTGTAAACCCTTGCTAGGTGATTTAAAAAGTTACTATAAACAGGCTTAAAGTAAATTAAATGTATTATTATTATTATTATTATCTTTATATTTGTCCATCTTCTGTTAATTACAACAGTTCTCAATTTTTTTTATTGGCCTACTATATTTTTTTTACTTTTATACTATAATTTCTTGCCACCATATTTCATTACTCATTTTTTTGTTACAACAGCTGCTATCAGAATTTTACCGTATTTTGCACTGATTTTAATTTCAGGGAATGTTTGTCTTTAAGGGTAGGTTAACTAAATAATTGAAGAAATGTAATTAAGACGTGCAGATTGCCCATCAACTCCTTTTCTTCCTATCTGTGGTGTTCAAACCCCCATCAGAACCTCTGGCCTGAATATATTAATATTTCGTTAAATTCAGAACGAACAATCGTCCTACTGTTGAAGAAAATCAAAATGCGTGTATTTTAGCTTGATGCATTTTCTGACCCCGTGTATTTTTTTAATTTACAACTTTTGTGACCAGATAATGTAGGTTTGTGTTTGGCTTTATGGGTGTGTGTGTGAAACAGAGAGAGAGAGAGAGGGAGAGAGAGAGGGAGACACACAGAGACAGAGACAGAGCGAGAGACAGCGAGAGAGAGAGAAAGAGTGGGAGAGAGAGAGTTCGACGTCGTTGCACGTCGTACATCTTTATCCTGACTCACAGATGCGCAAATTTCGGCTGAATGGCGCAGGTCTTCTTTACTTACGTAAAGGAAAAAATCATGAATTTCCATTATCGTGCTTGACAATGAATTTCTCTCGTTGATCGTGTTATGCTTCTTCAGTGAATCCACAAGGCTTGACATGGCAGGAATTGTTTTTCTGCATCTTGTTTTCTCCCCTTCAGATCATTTTTCTGTCACATGTGCACATTCATGATTTTTTAAATCCCTCTGAAAACGGTTCACAGATCACTAGCAATGAAAAACTGATATAGGCTACAGCAGATTTAAATGAAAGTGATACTTTTTTATTTAAAAAAATAATATATATTAGTACTTTAAATATTACATGAGAACATTTGATAAAATAATACACTTGGAAATATGGATTTTTTTTTCATGCAATGCTGAACATTATTCTCACAAATAACGCACTCTTCTTAATGATCGATTTAATCCTTCAATAACTAGGCATTATGAACACAGCACTGATCTATTTCATTTGACCTGATTGAAGGACACGTTTTTCTTAGTTACGCGTTCAGCTGCAGTCATTTTTTAGAATCGCTTATTTAATATTTGACAATGTGTGTATATGATTCGGTGTTGAGCAGGAAACACAGAGTGCCTTTTTACAACGTTTTCGCTGCTGCGGCCCAACATTCTGTGAAGGCTCAACCAGAACAGTTTAATTGTGGAGAAGGAGAAGGAAGGAAAGTAAAAAGTGTAACACCTCCACTATAGAGTTTTGTTCTTGCCTCTTTTAATCCGTCTGTTTATTTTTCGGCCAATCAGGATAAGACATAACAGCTAAACAGTCTTGTTCATGTGAAACCACGAAATTCATCACATTTAAGAAGGGATCCGGGTAATGGGGCGGTGGATGGCGGATTTTAAAAAACTTTCTTTGGGGAGTTTTTTTTTTTTTTTTTACTCATATTTTATTTATTTATTTTTCTTATTCCACAATTTCTCGATTACACATTCACTAGACTATCGGATGACTTCGGTGAAATTTAGTGGAAGGGTAGCTCATTTACAAAGAAGAGGAAATCATTAGATTTTGGAGCGGATCTGGGTCAAGGGTCAGAGTCAAGATTTTATGTACAATATAAATAAAGATCATAAATAAGATCAGGGTTACTGGAAAGTTTTTGTCTATTATGCATAAACTACTGGGAAAGAATGGTGTAATAGTAACCAGCTAGAAATGATCAAATTCTGGAGGTACATCCTGACGATAACCGCCACTTGAAATTACATTATTTTATTTTGATTTTTGATCAGTTAAATAGGAGATCAAAGCGGTTCCATATTCTAGGGATATGTTCCCATGGGCAGGAGGTCATTATCCGAGAGTTCAACTATCACAGAATTCTTGCTTTCGTCGTTTCTTTTATTGTTTTGTTATGGCATAATGATAAAACTGAACTGCTTTGGTAAGGTTTGGCCCTCTGAGTGTGGTATGCGTATATTTTGGTACAACCTCGCATATAAATCTAGTTACATCTGGTCAACAGTAATCCAAATGGCCATTTTGGACCATTGACTCTCTGTCAGTACCACAAGGACACCGGATCGGTGGCTGATCTCTATCTATAGGTGTTATTTTTTGTAAAAACTGGGAGGAATAATGCAACTTATGTGTGCGTTTATGGTGAATAAAAGCTTTTAATTGAACTTCCTGTAGGATTTGATCTTAATTGCCGCATAGGCTAAACCTTTGTCTGCCACTTCCCTGGCTGAGATCATGTTTTGAGTATCATATATAGTAGTATATGGTTACTCTCTCCTCCCTACCTTTCTGCTTCATTGTTCCTTGTCCTCAACGTAAATATATTCACCTGCATTCATCCTCTTATTCTCACTTTAACGGAAATAATTGACTCAACATGCACTGTCTTAATCATTTCCAGTTTACTCGAAATAACGGGATCGTACCAAGCTTAAGAGGCATGTTAGTTTGAAGAATTAACTAACACCATGCAAAGATAATTTAATCACAATATGCGTACAACACATTCAAATCCAGCATTCAAAATTTCCCAATGGTCATTTCCACCTTTCTTCTTCAGACGAGCTGCCGTGAAACATTCACTGCCTGACCTGATTCCACTTTTAAGACACCCATACTATTCTAGGTGGTATTGTAAGCGCCATTTCAATACTTGTATTTATATAAAAACTCAATTAAAGGGAGAGTCATCTTATTAAGGGGGTCATATTTTCATTCACTCTTTAATAATAGGTGTCTTGGTATTCTTGTTAATTATCTCATTTTTCTTTCCATAAATTGACCCTGAATTGCTCTCAATGAATGAGTATTATTTAAATTCTATGAGAAAATGATTGTTAAGCCAAAGACATTTTGAACCATTAATTGCATTTGTAAGTTGAATTTGTCCGTGACGTGATGGCAGGAGCCAGGAAAAAGGTGACTGGACTGCAGATACTTAAACGTGTTGGTTTTGAAGAGGTAAATGGAGGATGGGACGCATGACACCCCTCCACCTTTATTACCGTAATTCTCTTTATATCACAGTGTTTTTTGTTTTTTTATCTCCGGCATATGGCTACCGTTGAAACCTGATGACTTTATTGTTTCACCGCAGCGCAACACCACCACCAAGCGGACAGAGTTTGTAACTGCAAGACATGTGTTCATTGTTTGATGTTGGTTAAAGCATCAGGCCACTCCATCCATCTATCCATCCATCCTTCCACCCATCAATCCATCCTTCCATCCAACCTTCCATCCATCAATCCTAAGCCTATCTTTGACATTTTTTTTCTCACCACTTAACTTTGAGAGATAAATGTTACTCGGTCACATTTATTATTTTAGTGTCATACAACTTAAAATAGATGGTTAGATGAAAGCATGGTTTATGTATTAAGCTACATTCTGCTGTTGATACAACTCCCCCCTGTTAACACGGCAACCAATTGCACGGAACAATCCTGTATTCTTGTTACCTCATATATAAAAAAAATGCACCTGTGCACCTTATTTAGCCTATTTTGTCCGAGGTTCTTAAAATTCCCTTTTATAATATCAGAAAATAATTAATAAGGTACTTTTATTGAATTAAGTATACAATATTCCCATTGATTTCCATTGCTTTTATATCGTGTGTTTTTTACTATATGGCAACCTCTGTTCCACTGTGTACTCATTTAATGTTATTGCCCACACTTCAGAAACGACATTTAATCGACAGCAATCATTTGGATATTACTTACCATCCTATTCAATTTGGGCATCACAACAACTATCTTGTTCCCTAATGAGGTCGTTATGCTCAGTTTTATTTGCTGACATTAGTTACATCCCATATTAATTCGGAATTTCCAAACCATTTTATGGCCGCACTTCCTCAGTCGTTTCTACAAATCTAATCACACGTTTATAGCAGTCAAATCCCTGCGCTTCTTGGGCCTTGTACAGTTTTAAGTGAATTTATTTTGTCATCGAACATTCAAATAAATTCCAAGGTTTCGTGTTTTCCTCAGAGTTCTTCTACTTTACTCTAAAAGCTTCCCGGCTTAAGCGATATTTAGAAATAACATGAGACAAATTCCACTGATGTTTTAATTTACAATTTATGACGCAGTTAATTCCCTGCCAAGCGAACGAAAATAGTTAGAATTAAATAATTAGTTAAAAATAAAATGAACATTAATGGTTAAACATTAATGGTTGGTATAACGTAGTCAGTCATTTTGGCCTTTTACCTATAGGTCTACCTTTATTACAAAGTTAAGCCTGCAATTTCGATTATAAAGTGTATTACCCTTGCAATCGAGCCATGCACCATTTTAAGCCCACTTTTCAGTCTGTATGGTGAAATTTCCTGTGTTTTGTGGGGTGTAGGAGTGAGATTGCGGCTGTCTGGTCTCATCTGCAGACAATGACTTTAACATTTAGAAGGACAGTTGAGGCCCAGAGGCAGGAAGGGTTGTCCAATAAAACCATATAGTCACGATGACTGTCTGGGCTAAATTACTTTATGACACCTTTCTCTGTGTGTCTCCCTGCTTAGAGTGTGGGGAAAGTCACGTTTATTCTCCAAATGCACGCTGTTGGTTTATGACCCTGCAGTAGCTGAGCGCATTATACGGCCGCAATAAATGAGGGAAGCTACGAGGCGCTGCGCTGACTTTGACAAAACAAGGAGGAAGACATTTCTCTCCCAGGCCTCAAACTCACACTTGCATACCTACAGTGAGATACCTTGACGTTGGAACAATATTTAGCTCATTTAGAAGAAAAAAAAGGCTTTTATAGCTTTATACTAAAATAATAACACTATAAGAAAGAAGACCACGGTAGCTATATTATGATAAGCGGTGATATTTTGTTAATTCTTGCTAAAATACAATCAATACATTTTCTATTTACAACAATAGCCACCGATTGTATTAGCAAATGTCTATTTAAAAACAATAATAATACGTATTATAATAATATTAATGAAAAAAGTTTTTTCCTCTGATTATTATTATTTCTTATTATTACAACCTGTACTATTAGTAATCCTATATTATTATGACGGCTATTATGACGTCTCTGACGTCTATGTAATGGTATAATATATTAAATAATTGTAATAATAAATTTACTTGCTGTTAAAATAAACAACACTTGCTTATTGCAAGATGAGGAATTTATTATTATTATTATTATTATTGTTATTATTGTTATTGTTATGGTGCTGGTGGACGTACTTTTTAATAGGCTACTTTTACTACTAATAGTGGAAGTTTCTATCTTGCTGCTACTCTTCTGATGACGTGTATAAGATGGGCTGTCTGTCCATCCGTCCGTCCATCCGTCCGTCCATCCATCCATCCATCCATCCATCCATCCATCCATCTATCTATCTATCTATCTATCTATCTATCTATCTATCTATCTATCTATCTATCTATCTATCTATAAAAATGTAATGAAAGGAAGTAAGCAATAAAAGAAAAGAAGTAAAAATACAAAATGAAACGTGATATAGCTAATCCATCTTTTATTTTATAAAAAAGATCTCCATGAGCAGCATATTTCGCCTACATGAGCAGATGAAGGCCTCACGTCATCACATTTTGACTCCAGTTAAATCACAGCACAGGCCCGTAGCTGCAGGCTAACATAGCCTGTTGTGTTTCCTCTCCTCCAGAGAGAAGCTGTTGTTACTGAGTCCATCTCATCCTACAGTGGGAAAAAAAAACACTAAAGACATTTGATATCACTATATATTATATATTAACATGATGGTCTCCTACATTCTGGAATGGAATTGGGTTGTGCGTTGTTCCTTTATGCAGTATCATTAATTATACAGGAGGTAACACTGAAAGGGAATTTACACCATATAGCCAGGACTGGTGAGTGTGTGTGTGCGTGTGTAGTGTGTGTGTGTGTGCGTGTGTTTGTGTGCGTGTGGTCAGTTATAGGAATAAAAGCTTTATCTGCATATTAGACCCACAGCAACAGATATCCATATTCTAACAATGACAACAACAGCGACAACAACAATAACAAGAAGTATGACCTTTAGGTTACATGCAGAGTTTATAAAAAAACCAAAACAACAACAACAAAAAAACAAAGAAGCTTATTCTGTTTTGTGGATAAAATATTAAAAGTTGCTCAACATTGTTTTAAGGGGAGACTAAGAGAATTGCTCCTATTATGAACAAGATAAAAAGCACATGATCATCTCTGCAGAGCTCTGGAATCACCTGGATACACATGAAATACACTGTGAAAGCTGTCATATGGTGACTGTATTTATTGTATTTAGTTAATAGCCGTATTTGTTAATATCTATCATACACGTTAACTTATTAAGAAACCTGACATACTTTTCTGCTGAAGACCAAATCTTCCACATTGAGGTAACACCTGCAAGCTGGGCAGACATATAACATATTAGCATGTTGCAAACAATAACGCCACACTAAGTATACTGATGCACACATTTTACTTTAAATGAGGGAAAAGACAAAAAAACAGCTCCTTAACGCTTTGCTGGTGTGTGCATATTCAGCTAGCCAGCAGAAATAAAAATAGAAATCCAGCCCACCAAAGCTCATTTATACACTTAAGTAGAAAAAAAGGCGCTTCAGTTTAAAGGAATTTTTCTCTGTCTTACATTCCAAAGTAGCACATAAATTTAAACACATTTAACACAATAAACACAGGAGGAGTAAACATTCCACGTGTTAAAAAATTCACATTTATGCACATGTGATGGTTTCACACAGATTTACAATGTGGATTACATATATAATGTGTGAAAACAGCAACTACTGATAACATATTTTGAGTTATATTTTAAGCTTTTTTTTAACCAAGATTAGAACAAATCCTCCTTAAATTAATGCCAACAGGCAAATCCACAGGACTTGCTCATAATTCCACTTTGCTGAAACTTAAAATCGGATCCCTCTGATTTTATTCCGAGGCTTCTGTCGGCGTAGATTTCTCTCTCACATGTGTTTGGATTTCAGATAAAGGCAGCAAATATTCTTTTGGCCAAACAGACAGCTGTTCAGAGATAAGATCGCTCGTGGGATGTGTTTTTATATCCCGCAAAGTTGCCTCGTGGAGCAGCCTGGTCTGGCAATCTGAGAGCAGTTTTACGAGACAGTCGTTTAAAAATCATAAAACACAGTTTGAAATTTTGGCTGAAAGCACCGATAATTTATGTGAAGTCAACTATGTGCCATGTGTAGTATACTTAAGCAAAAACAGATGTTTTAAAGTGAGTCTTTGATATCATCTAGTGTGTGACTTTTTTTTTTAAATTGACTTGCTTGTATCCTTGTAAGTGTTTTATTATGAGCATAACTGACAAAGACGCCGGGCTATGTTTGGACTGCCTTCAGCTGCTAACATGCAGATGGTCGCATTATGAATTATGAATATATGAAAAAGGCTGAAGATACTAATAGGAATATTTTTTTTTTCTCTAAAAAATGTCCAGCGGCACATCCAGTCTCCCCTGCAGGTTCTCACCTCTGCAGTTTCCCAAGGCAGCCATATTGGTGCCACTACTTAATATGAGCTGATCATGCCAGCTGAGGTTAAGGTTGTGGACATCCTTGGAGCACTGAATTTCTTTTAAGAGATAGAACCTCACCTCCTCCATGCCTAAATGCCCCCAGCCTCATTTCATAATCCTCCTATCCCTGGTCATCAGTTTCTTCATCTTCATCCGTCTGTTCTGGAACCAGATTTTGACCTGTCTCTCTGTCAAATTTAAGAGTCCAGCCACCTCCAGGCGCCGGTCCCTGGTCAGATACATGTTGTAGAGAAACTCTTTCTCCAGCTCCAGGGTCTGGTGTTTGGTGTAGGGACATCTTTTCTTCCTGGTGGACTTGGCATGGATCCAACTGGCTGATGGGTTTTCTGCAGAAGAAGAGACAAGGTGGAATAGATTATCACTTTTACGACACACCAGTGTATTTACATTCTGCTGCTGTGGAGAGTTCAAACACTGACATAAAAAAAAAAAATCAAAGAAAATGTGCTCTCAATTTGTGAGCCCAAAACGTTTGGTTCATTAGAGCTTAAAGCCAAGTGTCAACTTCTCTTTTCCTCTTCTTTTTAAAGCCGTATTGCTAATTTTACAAGCGCTAACCAAGTGTTATTAGCATTATGATTGTTCAGGCCTCATGATTACTTATGCATCCATTCTCTGATTCAATGTGACATGTAAAACTGTGTTATTAGATTATGATTCACACTAACACCACTTCCTTTTGTTGGAGAAGAGGAGGCCGTCTTATTACAGCAGAGGGTGTCCTAGAGCTTCAGCTCTCATAGAGCAGCAAGTGTTGATAAACTGCCAAACCGAGCCTCTTTTTAACAATTATTAAACTGCAACTGGGGAGAGATATAGGAACCTTTGACTTTATTGGCCACTTTAAAAGCAAAGCAGTCAAAGAGGGAGAAGGCTGTGAAATGATAGTGAGACAGACAGCCAGCAAAAGAGCAACACGTATTTTGGCTTTGGTTTGGGAATCATGCCCTCTCGCCACAAAAAGAACAGTTTGCTTCAATTTCTGAATTATTTATTTGATTAGCTGCACTCCAAATTAGCCCTTTATTTAATAATAATATAATATTTAATTTTACAAGAAGTAGAACGACAATTATTAGAATTATGTATTATTGGGCCTATTATTATTATTATTAATAATAATAATATCACATTTAATAAAACGTTTTTTTCCTTGTCTCCATGATATAGTCCTTCTCGGTATTATTTATTGCTATTATTATTAAGACTCCACAAATTACTTTTGTGCATCCTCAGCTAAAAAAAACAATATTTTGGGATATATGTGGCTGTTGCCCAGTACAACTTGCTACTACAAAATGCATCTCAAACCTACCTGTATTTTCCCTCTGCTGACAAATTGGTTGGATAAATAACAGCAATAGCACCTTAATTATTTTAATGGACTATAAAGTTTTATATTTTGTCGTTTACAAGACATTTATAGGGCAATAAAAGTCACAGACACTTACTTAGGCCACGTTCTCCCTCCTCTGTCACATATACGATCAGAGACACACACCTTTGCTAATAAACACCAGTGAGTTAAGTGTACGTATACCCGGGTCAGGCTGCGTCTGTCTCTCCTCCTCTTCTCTTTTGGGCTCCGGCTTTCTCCCCAGCTCCTCCACGGTGCCAAGCCGTTCCAGGACTACCTCGCTCGGACTGGAGAAGCTGGAAGGATCCGCTGGGCTGTCGTGTGACGGGGGGGAATTCTCGGGTTTTACTGCCTCAAACCTCTGACTCGGATTTGAAAGGTCACCCTGAGCGGAGAGACAGCTGGGAAACCCGCCGGCCGCGTGCGGCAGAGAGGTCTCCGAGGTGTGAGTCGCTCCTTCCCAACAGCGGACGAATCTGCTCTCCGCCGCGGGCAAAGACGCGAGGTGCTCGGCGTGGTTCTGCGTCTGGGGCCCGTAATATGGGTGATGGTGGCCCAGGAGATGATGTGAGTGAAAAAGACCGGGGCCGGACTGCAGCTGCGTAGTCGGGGATGGAGAGGATGCGGAGTTTGTCCAAGGAAACCCATTTAGGCTCGTTTGTTTGTTGGAAAAATGTGAAAAATCTGGGATGTGTGATCCCGGGGTCCCCTCCTCCTCCTCCGCTCCCCGGACTGGCTTGGTGCAGCTGGCCGTCGAACCCTGCAAGCCTCCCGGGATGAAATGCGCACCGTACGGCTCCTCTGGCTGGAGCCCCATCATGGAATAATAATTCGTTAGCGACATGCTTATTTTATTATTTCAATAAAAAGACACTTAAGTGCGCCTGTAAAAACGTTAGATGGTCTTGTGGCTTACATCCTCCCCTAAAATGGTAGTATTTTTTCCTGCCCTTACCTTATTCTCAACCGCTCATTGGCTGCAGCTTGGATCACGTGGTTAGACTGTATTTACCCGGTGTAGGGAATAAATCAAAAAATTCTTTTGTGCTGAGAAATGTGATAGTGCTGGCCGATGTCTCTAAAAGTATCATTCAGGTTTTTAAAAAAAACCCTCAGTTCTTGTGTCCTTAAAACGTCGTTTTACAGCCTGAATAAAAAAGTAGCAGGGAGCCGTTTACAACCTTGTTTGATGTCCGCGCGCGCGCGTTGTGTGCCCGTGTGAGTGTGAGTGTGAGTGTGTCTGTATGCGTGAGTGTGTTCGCGGGTTTGAGTAGAGGAAAGATGGGGTTGACTTTTCCTTGGTCTCGCGGTTTTAATTATATATTATTGTACGACTGGTTCCACTTTTTTGAACATAATGTCAGTTCAAAAGCTTTATTTATTGTGTTTTATTCGTAGAATCGATTATTCAAACGCACCGAGTTGGGAAACTTATTTGATCCACTCACGTACTTATTTATCCACTCACGTAATAGGCCCTATGTGAAATGAGATTTAAGGCCTGCGCAACTAAGACACAATTGTATGTGGATTTCGCATTTCAAGATGCATGAATATCAAGAATTAAATTATCTTTCGACTTTATCAATCAACTGAATCACTTTTGGATTATCTGGAAAACGCATGGTCACAGTGGCCAAATGGTGCTTATTTTCTTCACTCATCCATTTGGAGACACATGAGATTATTCTGACCCAAATTCGAGAAATTGATTCCATCATGGCCTTCTCTTGTTCTACATATTTATCGTTAATTTACAATATTCTAAAATGCTTAGTAATTTGCAAAGAAAACTTTTCAAGAGCCTCAAACTTTCTCCATTGACTGGCATAATGTCTATTGAAATCCAATTACTCAGACGCAGCATCTCTAAAGACCAAGCAAATCTTTTTTCTGTGTTTTTATTTGAACCCTCCCAACACAGACTTTGATAATTGTTCCATTTGCATTCTTAGCGATATCTGCTGCCTGCAACCATTGAAACATTAATGGAGTCACAAACTCATGCGTCACAGATCATTTCTGTCTCCATTAGAAGACAAACTGCCTTCAATGAAATCTGGTTCTGTGAAACATTGCTCTTTAATTGGATATAATTCTACACAAACTCAGTGTGAGTTTATAAGATGAATAATCAAATCTAAATAGTTTAACAAAAAACAAGGAAGACTTAATCCGAAATTATCTGTCTCATATCTGACAACCAGAAAATCTGTATTACTAATTGAAGGTACCAACCCCAACACACACATAATTGCATTTTTATTATTCTGTTATTGTCAAAATAAGTCTGTCAAATGGTTCAGCAAGTTATAAAACACATGACACTACACTTCAATTTTTTTTAGTTGGACCCTTCAGGATTTAGGCCAGATGGATTATTTCATTCCTTGAGGTCCAGCATCATCTTGAGGTCCTCAGGTGGTGAAGGAGGAGGATCAAACTCACCCTTCTGTTACAGAATCTGGAGTCTTTGCAGGGTAAAAGCCATGCAGATATCATAAATACATTTATAGAACAGACTGAGAGGGAGTTGCAGTTAATGCTACAACGTCTGCCTCACTCCTTCTCCTACAAATCTAAATGCATCTACAATAAAAACTGCAGCTATTATTACCCTTTTGTCCCTCAAATGATGTTTCCACATACACAATCTCCACTTACAGCAATCATATTAATATTACTCAGTAGTACTCATTAATATAACTCAGTAGTACTCAGTAATTCAGATCGTAAAAGTACATACATTCCTATTGTACAGGTTTCTAAAAGAACACCCAAAGTAAAAAAGTAGCCATTCAAGGGTTAAACTTAATTTCAGCTTGTATTACTGTCTTTCACAGGTAAAGAATGTTTTCAGCTTGAATGACCATTATGTAAAGACAAACAATGTGGACAGAGAATCACTGGCAGCATGTCTTTTCTTGGAGGTCAGGTTTCATCCATATGTTTCTTCTAAAAGTTTGATTTAGGTGTTATCTTATTTTGTCTGACGTATGTGATGGGCTGATGAGTTCCTGAAGGGATCAAACTTTTCTCTGCATTATTTTAACTTACATTTAGGTTTAAATCACTCTTGAAAGTATGCAATGAAGCAAAATAAAAAGAATCGATGACGGTAGCAAGCTTGTTTGAAAATGTGTGGCGCACAAAATACAGCTATTAGTGCAAAAATATTAGGGGGGGGGGGGGGAATTAGGGAAGTTGTCAGTTAAATAAATACTCTAGTAAAGCGCAGAGATCTCAAAATTCAACTTAAGTACAGAAACAAACTATAATATTAATAGTGTTCCTGCAACCTAACATGATCTCTAATTCTGGCTCCTCAACATCTCCCACTGTTATCTAATCTAATTTTACTGCATATGTCCCAAGTCCTATGAGGGGTTGTTTGTTGATGTGACCTGAGGTAGAAAGAGATGAGTTATATAGTTCCATGAACATACACTTCGGTCTTCCATCAGCTGTAAGGGGACACACATAGTGTGACTTGCAAATGGATTTGCTGGTGTCGGACAAACTCAGTAGTCCCTCCACTCGGCACTACATTGTGCAGATTTCTGCAGTCATGGGTGTGTTTGCCTTCATCTGAGGTAAACGGTAAACAGCGTAGGGCAAGTTTCCAGTCTGACTGTACACTTAAAGTGCTTTTCAACATGTGCCAGCGCCTACCGACTCCCACACATTCATACGGGCCACCAGATACTCATGGGGAGCGATAACCTTCACAGAGTAGCCATTGGAAGCAAAGGGGGTGACACTATCTTGCTCAAGGACAGTTGTAGACTGCACGGGATGAAAATCAAACCAATGACCTTCAAATAAGTGGATGGAACTTCCACTCTTCTTCTTGAACACTTGCAGCTCAGACTTAACGGCGCATTGCAATCTTGAGGCAACATGCAAGCTTGTGCCAATGGCCATCACAAACACGGTCTAAAGTCATTGTTGCAATACTGTTCCTGTTATTTAAAGGGGTGTATTATCTGATTTGAATGACTATACAGAAGCTTTCTTGTCAATCACATTTGGGGTATGTCCGTTTTGGGAAATTGATAAAAAAAGAAATCAGAATTGCCTGAGAGAAGGGCGACCTCGGCTTTCATGCAGCCATCCTCTACTTCGTTTCAACGGTTAATCAGCTAAGGCCACGATGGCAGAATTAATTCAGACATGGCAGGGAAAGCTTAAAACATGGGACCCAGACCCAAACCCATGCCAGATTGACAAATAACACACTTAACAGGTTTCAAATAATCAAAGTGCAAGGTGGCTGCATACCCAAACCCCTTGGAACTGATGCATTTAACACAACATGCCAATAGACAACCGTAGAATGTTTGAAGTGGGTGTAGAGAGATTTTTCCATTAGATTGAACAAAAGAATTATTTAAACAGCAGAAGTTTGTGGCTACCATAAAGCCAACTGATGAGGTCGACAGGAAAAGGGAAATATGGGGAGTGCTGGAGGACTACCTTGACAAGAATGACATTATTAGAGGGTTGTGACAGAAAGGCCTTGGGAATAAGGTAATAGATAGAATGGTATTATGTAATTAACACGTAAAAAAAGGTCACTGAATTCCATTAAAGTTATAGAGAAAAAAAGATGTAATTATATCACGGTCACATTTGCCAAAAATGGAGATTGTTAGCAGGATTACATTTTCTTTAATTAGCAATAAAAATGATAAACTACCAGTCCTGGCAGCAGAGTAGCCGTTCATACACATACCACCACCACCACCACCACCATCACCCGCCCTCAACCACCATCTGACCTGCACAATCATCAGCCACGCTTCAAGCCTCAGATTGTCTTGATTGCCAACATGTTTTGGTCAAGAATTTAGTCATTGTCAAAACTCTTCACACAGTCAACGAAACGGAAGTCTATGCAGACTAAACTGCGTTGCCTTCAACGACCACATCACACACAGTAGCCTACACACTCCATCATCCGCAGAACACGAAATGTTTTTCAGCACGTTTCTCAAACAGAAAACACAATGTTTTCTAAACTTAAAAACACATTCAAAAACTGAATTTTGCATCTCTTCCACAATTCAAATATAATTGGATAATAATTTGCAGAGTATTTGTAATAAATTGCAGTTGATTGTAATTTAAACTGGAAGTCCATTCAGGTGTTGTGTTTTTTGACTTATTGCCAGAACAGACAAAGGGTACATCCTCTGAAAGGTTTCGATTGGAAACATGGAACCAAAGTGAGAAGACGAGTTGGTAGTGAGAGAAGAGTGACAGTTAAGGGGGGACTAGAACCCTCACAGTTCTGTACAGTATGAACGGTTATACTATACAAGGTTGGACTTATTCCTCTTTTCTTTTCTTATCTTTTTTAAACATTTATTATCGCAGCCCTAGAATGTCAGGATTTTTTTAATTCATCTTGTTCCAACGTTTTTATTTTCCACAAGTAAATTACTTTATGCAAATATACTGAAAATAATATTGCAGTAATAAAAAAGAAAATGTCAATAAAAAGAAAAGGTGCTATTCTGTAATGAAACGGATTCATGCAAATCAATCATGCATAAATCATCTTCAGATCAATCATCATCAACCTCGGAGATAAACGTTATCGATGTTTATTGTCAGTGTTTTTGAGGTCTGTGTGTTATGAGCGACGGCTTTACGAGTGAGAATGCTCGCAGTGCTGTGGTTGAACCAGTTTATTCTGAGTCAAAACATTTCAACACTTCTAAGTATGAAGCATTTCGATGGTTTGGGTGAACTTTGAAGGTGAGATTATGTGGAGAAAAACTGTTTTCAGTACTGACTGATGCTTGTTGAGTAATTGAGAAAAATAATACTGCAATTATTGGTTGTATCAGGCACAGCAGCGATTAAACATGCTGCTGGTAAACGGTGGCTGAACAGTTTATAACCGAACAACAATAACTGAACACTCGGGGGGGTTAACACGCTTCATGCAATCAGAGAGAGACGAAGGACAAGTGGAAGTATAGAAAAATACCTCCCGACCAGAGAAGAGCAGAGATGGATGCGACTTTAGGACCAGACCTTCAGGGGGGACTCCACAACTAATGACAATAATAATAATACATTTAATTTATGAATGACAATGTGACCTGCGTAAAGGGACGTCCCCGATTAAATCACTCATTTTACTGCATTACCTTTAAACATGTGGTCATTAGCTCTACCACAATAATACCTTTAATCAATCATTAGTAAGATACATGACTCTTACCTTACAAACAATGTAAATAAAACAGAAAAGTTCAACCCCTTTCACTTAACATTAATTAGCTTCACAATGTTACCTTCAGAAGCAAAAGAAAATTAGTTTGGTGATCTATTGTGCTGTACAGTAAAGAAAATACTGTTCTTCATATAAAAAACTGAGTACAGAACACATAACTGGGACTAAAAATTGTATTTTACTAATCTTAAGTTTTCTTACCATTGGGTAACTTAAAGCCATCTTACTGGCTTATATCGAGGTAATCCAAAACTAATGGACTGCAATCCAATTGCATTTCGGGATTTATAATATTTTTGTAATTGGGTTTATTTATTGAATAATAATTAAAGTAATCTGTAATTTTATTGCAATACATTTTGAAACTAACTACCCCGGCCCTGCTGTCTTTTGTTAGAGCGGGACAATCTGAAGAGTCAACAAGAGATTCAATTCCAATTTTAGGGGACTTAGGGGACTTCACAATTCCTGACAAATCAAACCATCTGACGATTTCTGCAGATTCGAGCAACCTTTTGATTAAAGCTCCAAATATTTAGCTCATTTTCGAAATTTAATTATTTAATTGTTACCCTGACGTCATCATCAGAGCTAGTTGTTCACATTTCCTTTCTTTTTTCCCCCCTTTTTTTTTTTACATGGAAAGGAATCTTTTGTTTAAAGGAAAAATAACTAGTAGAAGATCAGGGATACTGCCCGGCAGCTGAAGTGTTAGTTCCCCAATGTGTTGGTGAAAAAGAATCAGCAGTCTTGTGGTCGAGTTTATTGTAGGTCATTAGGTTGAGAATGCCTTTAGTTCCAACCAGAAACACAATCTGTCCTTTCATCTCCTATACTTTTCACTCCACACACACACACACACACACACACACACACACACACACACACACACACACACACACACACACACACACACACACACACACACACACACACACACACACACACACACACACACACACACACGTTGTGTACGTTGTCTATATGTGTGTGTGAGTGAGGGAGTGAGAAAAGCGGAGAGAGAGCGAGAGAGAGAGACAGCAGACTGTCTCTATTGCCCCAATAAAGTGTCATAGGGTTGAGGAAATGATGGTTGTAATGGCGTTGCGGTTCAAGGTTCACTGCAGCCTTGGACTCATTGTCTGTTTCTGCTGTCTGGTCCAGTGTTGTTCAAAGTCTGGGTCAGAACTGCAGATTTGAGGAGAGAAAAAATGACATGATGTTTACTACATTTTGTTTGCTGACATTTCTACTTTTCACTTTTTGATTTTGCGTTATTACATCAGCCTGGGAGGGACATTTCTTCGGGTAATGACCTGCTTCAAAGTCTGCCTTGCTTTTCAATTCAGGCACCATCCGCCTCCAAATGGTAGCCCCTCTGAATATATATTTCTTTGTTGCAGAAGCGATCACACACTCCAGCAAACTTGAATTTAGTTTGAGGGGAATATTTTCCTACTTTATTGGGCATTTCATTTAAGAAATTGAATTTGTCTAAACGGATTTGCGCCGTTACTTAAAAGGTAATGGTAATAAAAAGGGTAATGTTCCCCTCACGACGCAACTAAGTGGCGCATCAATTCGGTGTATTTGAAAGTGTTTCAAACCTTTGCCAAAATTGAAAGTAAATTAAATATCTTATCATAAGACTTTCACAATTGTAATTAATTTAAATTGAAGTTTGGCTATTTTAATAGACTATTCAACAATAGAACAACTAATGCCTCTTTTTTATAAGGTTGACATATATTTTAATATCCATAAGTGTATAGGTAATATATAGAATATGCAGAGTGGAGTTGCTAACTTCAAGTGCATACACTTTACAAAGAAAGGTAAATCCATATGTGATGATGAGTCATTTAGTGGCATTTTATCCAAACATATTCGAGGAAATGTTGACAAAGCGAGTAGAAAATAACACAAATGTCATGATCATTGTGTTAATCTAGATTTTTCCCTGCTTGCCTAAAATAATATTATCAAATTATATTGTTATAATAAGTATCTGGTATATATTATCACCCTTGAGCTGGTAGATGAGCTGTAAGCGTTATGATACTTTAAATTAACACACGTATCATTTTGATGTCAGTCAACATAAGAAAACAATAAATGTACAAAATTAATTACAATATCATGCAGAAAGTACATAACAAACAGTTCATGAAGTTAGGATATAAAGTTTTTACTCATATTTGATGAATTACACAGTTCAAATGAGGAGACATGAGAATTCTTCTCGTTTCTTTGATATGAAACAGACTATTCAGAAGAGGAGCTGCTGGATTGATGCTTCTGATTTTGTTTATATTGAAAGAAAACGATGGGGTCTAATTCTGATGTTTGGATGCCTCATGCAGGATACATTCAAAAAATATAAGTCGGATTTTCTTAATCCACATATGTCAACAACAAACATGCAACAAACTGAGTTACGTTGGATAAAATGTATTAACTTTATTAATTTGAAAAATAAAGCAACCATTATGACCGTATTTAGATTTTTGTCTTTTTAACATGGTTGATGACATACTGCCTAAATATATTTAAATGTATTTATTGTTTTGCTTTTCTTAACTGTTTGGATTGTGCTACTCACCAATAACTGCAAAGTTGTGTCGAATCGATCAGAATTTGTCCCTCAAACAAGATTTGATTTTAAGTTAAACTTGCAGAAGTTGAATAATTAAAAAAATCATAAACAAACACAGATATATTATATAAATACAGTATAAATATGTTGATTGAATTAAACAGCTGGAAAGAGTTCAATTTTTGAGATTAGGTTTATTTACTGTATGTATTTTGTTGTTTATCTTTTATCTGTTTCTTCATTACCTGTACAGTGACGTGACAGTTACCACACACTTTTTACAAATACTCCGGCATGTGGCATTCCATGTCAACATGCTGTTTAATATGCTAGGATATTGATCGGTTAATCTATTTTCTTAATTGATTGATTGATTGATTGATTGATTTGTGTATTTATGTATTTATTTTTAATTGATTGATTGATTGATTGATTTATGTGTGTATTTATTTATTTATTTTTAATTGACTGTGTATTTATTTATTTATTTATTTTTAAGTGATTGATTAATTTGTGTATTTACATTACATTGTGTGACGTCTCCAACCAGAGAGACTTTCAGGATGTGATGTGACACACACTGAGGTGTGTGAGACACATGGACGTTTGGCACACACAAGTGTTTTGACTGATATTACACATGTTGGGATTGTTTCGCTTCGTACAGGATTTCTTACAGATTGTGTCTCTCTTTTCATCTTTTTTTTTTGCTTCATTCTTGTTTTTTTGGGTCCATATTTTTCACCCATTATAAAAATTATTGGAACAGAAAAACATTTTTCGAATTTCATTTTAACATTGCTGGCTCAAAGATAGTTTTACTTGACTTATTTTTTTATTTGACTCATTCACAAATAGTTTTGAAAGACAGTTGTGGTCCACTATTGAGCACAAAAGTGCTCAAAGTTATAATAACCTCAGCAAGCCTCCAGTACATTTTCAGAATGAGAGAATGTATCCAGGGGTTAAACTTTTGAAGTTAGAAATATCTGTATTCTCATATATTCTTCAATTTAAGACGACGGAGGATTAGACGCCTTTTCAAGGAGCCACACTTTAGCACGTAATTACGCTTTTATTCCCAAAAAAGCAAAGTCAGACGTTGGTTCTATTTATACGGACATTCAGTCTGTTAAATAGTAATTGGAACTATGAAAAACATTTCTGGGTTTTTTCTTCTTCTTGCCAGTCAAGAAACTCTTTAATTGATTATTTTTAATCGTTTTAAAGACTCATTAAAGTATTTTAAAAAAGCTGGTTGATGAGTTAAAGCGGGGAAAAAGTTGGTACAGGAATGTTAGTTTTGTGTCACTTAATGATGTTGTAAAAATGTTCTTGGAAACACAATATAGCATAAAAATTCCCCTTTCTCTGTTTCTTTTCAAAAAAAAATTGTCTGGTTGAGATTCTTATTTCATCGCCGTCACACACAATAGTTATTCACTGATCCAACAGACATTTCATGTCACAGATATCTATGAATATTCACACGTTTGTCTGTCTGGTAGATTGGATTATCTAAATTGGTCATTTTCAAGGTTCTGGCTCAATGGATGATAGAATATCATGAAGTTTTTATACATGACACTGAAATCTGTTCTACAAAACAGACTCATTTACCAGATCTTCAAAATGTAAGATCTATCTGGATCTATCTATCTCTCTCTATCTCTACGCCGCGTTGTCGATTAGTTATAACCATAGACTTTATAAATAACGTTTAATATTGTTCATATAGGGACAACAACTTGTCTTTCCTTCAAAATAGCATTTAATATAAATTTAATTTATCCCAATCCTTCTGGTGCCGTTTATAGGTTCCAGACCCCAGAGCGAAGAATCACACCGGTAAGGTATTTGTGTTATCATACTGTGGAGTATCCTATTTAATGAAAGTGCTGAAGCAGAGGCTGATTAACACCTGGTAAGTGGGCTGACGTCCGCTGCAGGACCCTACCCCCAATTTCTCCGGACCCTACCCACTGGAAGGAGATTGTTCCTTTTCTTATTTCGCTCCAGTGTCTCAGACAGCAGCTTTATATTTTATCGTTCTATCCTTTACAAGTGAATGTATGAGAACGGATTTTGTGTGGTTAGTTATTCAATAATACATTATATAACTTTCAATAATATGAAATTCTATTTAGGGAATATTGCAGAATGCAAACACAAATCCTCCTTTTGTATAAAACATAATAAAATATATTTTCCAGGAGGTGAAATTGAAAATGAAATAGTTTGCATCTGCTGTAATAAGAATAAATTTAAAGCACAAAAAAAAAAATGCATGCTTGATCATTGCTTGTGTGCGCCCAGCCCATCTGATTTTCATTTGAGATTTTGGCTTGTACTGTAAAACTACATGTTAAGGCATTTGAAGACAATCTCTTCCACTTTTCAAGCACAAACTACTCACGCAGAAAAAAGGACCGATAAGCCCATGTTGAACATTTATGAGAGAGGATTAGTAGGGACTACCTGTATTTGATTAAATTCAAAGCCAGAATGCAAATGTTTTTTTTCACTATAATGATCAAGTGTGTCCCATATGTGAGTCCGTTATAGGAAAAATAAAAGTTAATTGTGCATGATTTATTTGTTATTCGTCTGACTAGTCATATCATTGAGGTATGATACAAACCACAATTTTATTCAAAATACACAGATGCCAAAAAAGCGTTTTAAAAATGTGTTTACAATCTACAATGGTTTAAGATTTGAGAGGTTAGGGTTAGGGTTTGTTTGAAGGGAGACAACGGCGACACGTGTTACTCACATGGTTTTAGGATGTTTGACTCTAAAATGATTCATTCAAGTTTATTTTGCATCAGGTTTTTTTTGAATGTGTCAATTTCCATTTAGACATATCCGCCTGAACATTATCTAAACAGTGTGAGGAATACTGTGAAACTGCTTTAAATCATTGAATTAACAACAATGCAACATACAAAGGAAGGCCTCAGTTGTGACAATGAAAACAGCCTCATTCTACAGTACAACTAGTACATCACCCTACATTACAGTCATTCAATCATTCTCGCGTTTGTACATGATCATTTGTTAAAATTAAACACAACTGAAAAATGTGTCACGCAATTGTGCAATTTGCTGACGTAGTCTGAAAGTGTGTGTGTGTGTCCGAGAGTATGTATCATTTTTTAAATGTATGGTTTGCGTTATTTTTCTATTTTTTAATACCAGTTGATGTATGTTTTAAAAATTAATTTCCCTCGGAACAATAACGTCTATCTCCATCTTGGTCTTGAGCTATAAAGTGAAAATTATCATGTAAAAACGTGAACATTCATCACACTATAACGTGAAAATGATCATTTAAGAACAGAAAACTTATCACATTATATCATGAAAAGTATCTATCATGTCATAATGTATAATTTTCATACAAAAACATGACAATCCGATTATATAGTGACACTCACTTTTAAAAAAAATATTTTTTCTCTTCCTTTATAGCAAAATGCTTAATTTCCTGACAAGTTTTTTAAAAACACAAAGGAAAAACCCTACAAATCATTCTTCGTTTTTTTTTTTTTTTCTAAAATGATCCACAATAGATAAGTTGCCTACATCTGGAGGACACTCACACTTTTAAAACTGGCAAGTCAGGGTTATAGTTGATTTGACTGACTGGTGTCAGACCGGTTCTGTGTGTTTGCTCTGTGAGAAACTGCCGACTAGTCCAGGGTGTACAAGGAGAAGCACTCACAGAAAATAGATGGAATGCTTCCTCCTGAGGTAAATTCAGCCACATTTCTATCAGCAGACAACGTACACAAGAAGGTTTCTCTTACTTTAAGTTGTGTTAATGGAGCAGGCTACTCACAGTCCAGGCCATCCGTTGGACATGTGTGTGTATGTGCAGGCTTAATTGTGATACTACACCGCCTGAAACCTGACATGTGACACAGCAACCCAAACTAAGGATATAAACCCATAATGCGAACTAGTCACATAGGAAGCGCAAAACCGATTCAAAAACTGTTTGTGCTCCTGGCAACCCATAATGTACCTTACAGCTGTTACTAATGACAATCAACAGACGCCTATTTGTCATTCCAGCGTGAAGGCCAGCCCCATGGGGCGCCCATACAGGCGCATAAAAATACCCTTTTATTATGAGTATTCTTTTTATTCTCTCAAACAAACAGTTTTTACGAGCAATATTCCCCGGGTTACATCTTGATCTTTTCCTTATGAATTACAATATTCATTGATCAGCCATAACATTTAAACCGCCAGCCTGATACTGTGTAGGTCCTCCTCGCCGCCAGCAGCAGCTCTGCAATGCATTGTATGTTCTGAAACCTCTATCAGAACCAGCACTAACATCAGCAGTTTGTGACACATTTACTCTCCTGTAGGGTCTGTCAAGGCGGTCTTTGCTCCCAATGTGCATCAATGAGAAGGGGGCGCGCATGTCGCTATGGCTGATTCGCTAGCTGCCCTTCCTTTGAACACTTTGACAAGAATCAAGAATCAAGAATCACCAAACCAGACTTGCTGTTCAGGAGATCTCAGACTCAGTCATCTATCCACTGCTATTTGGTCGGTGTTAAAGCCGCTCAGATCCTCCAGCTTGCTCATCATTCCTGCTTCCAAAGCATCAATTTCAGGTTAAAATGTTCACTTCCTGCCTAATGGATCCCACCCATTGACAGGTGCCATTGTAACCAGACAATCTATGTTAATCTGACTTGCTCTGTTAGCGGCTATAATGTTATGTTATGTATCTTTACTGAAACAACAGCTCTGTAAAAGAAGAACATTAGTGGATATTACAGTAGATCTAATAGTGAAACTGAGAGCAAAACACATTCTCCTGCATTCTGTCATTTTGAGAACCTCTCACTCTAACGGCAACGGCAGGGACAATGGCGACAGTCATATTCTTGATCTTTTTCAACCATGACCATAAAATGTGTTCAGTCCGCACAGATCTGTTGCCGGGCTGCTGATGGCAGGAAAGTGTTGCTGAATGCATGTAAAACAATACAGTGGCATAAACACAGAGTCTGCACAATGTGTTTTTTTAACACAAGCAAACATGCTCTCTTCAACTTAAGATTAATGACCATAATGCATCTAATGATATCAATATTTTATTAAAAACAAGATTTAAATGTTCAGTGAAGCCCTGTCCTAGAACAGGACATGTCCTTTTGACAGCAAACCCTGCAAGCCAAATCTAAATTATGCATATTAGCAATATTTGAATGGAAAGGGCTCCTTCTGGCGATGAGCTGAGCTCCTTCCTTCTCTCCCCGCCTTGATCTATGGCTTTTAGCATGTTCCGCTCCGGCTCATTGCTTCAATAGGCTGTGCAGAGAAAAGACAGAGAACATGAGAACAGAGATGACGGACTTAAGATGAGGGACCTCCACCAAACGGTTAGCTTAATGGCTAATTTTTTTGTGAGAGAGAGACATAAGGGCCTTAACTATTTGGGCTTTTTAATCTAACGCACCATAGTCAACAACTATAATACAAATGCTTGAACGTTAAGATATGGGGGCTTAATAAGCAGCGCTCTCCGGGCAAAGTTTGCGTCTTTTTCCGCCAGTAAGTAAGCAAGTAATTATGATGCTATTTCCAGGCTGGTGCTGAAGCTAGTTAATCTTACAAATCTACTAAGAACCACAGTGCAAAGAACCACCATAGAACCATATCATTATTTCACTGTAGGGACACCTCTGGATTCATCTCTGCTTCTCAAGCTAAGCTAACAAAAAGAAGAGGGACAACAGGGTTTCATTACAAGTGTTGCACCTGGCTTCCCAACAGACCTTTCTCACTGAAACATTTTACAATGTCAGCTGGGTAGACAATAAAATGGATGCTGCATCTTAAGCAGCGGCTGCAGTTTCAGAGTTCTGCTGCTGAGCCACCATAACCACCCAAAACCCCAAAGACCTGAGTTTTCCCTGTCATGTTGGAGACTGTCTGCTCACCTCTACCACACTCCCTCGCCTGCAACTTTTTGGAAATCTCTTACATAGGACCCCTGGAATCTGAATGAAGCATATTAGGACACTATCCTGATAGGAACTGCATCCACCTCTTTCCAAGTCAAGAACTCCTCCTGTTCTGGGTCTCCTAATAAGCCCGACTACCTAAACATAAAATCCTATAATGCGTGTTACAAGGTCAGTCCTGCAGTCTCCAGTAAACCTCATTATTGCTCTTTGGGTATCTTATTGTGTTCTGACCTTAGGCGGTACAGTCGCTCGCGTCTGCAGGTTATGTCAAATCTAACCCATAACGCAGATGTTAGCTTTGTGCTGATGTGTTCGGTTCCGCTGAGGATCAACTGCTACCAGCAGCAGACAGAATAAGTGGATCGTCCCACGGGCTGCTTCCTGCATCTTTGTTACATTTCACCAGTGGGCTAAATCAATATTAGATGGTTTTAATTTAAACATCGGAGAGGCTGAAACAATGGAGAAACAATATGCTAGAGTTGTTGCTTATAGGCCAACAGAACAACAGACAATAGAACAACAGACCTGTATCAAACAAAGAGTCCGTTAGAAACGTAGATAGATAGATAGATAGATAGATAGATAGATAGATAGATAGATAGATAGATAGATAGATAGATAGATAGATAGATAGATAGATAGATAGATAGATAGATAGAAAATCATGCTTACAGCAGGAAATATAAAGGTTAATATGCAATATAATAATATGAATTACGTAAATTGTTCTAAAAATTTGGCTTTGCATCTAACACTATTTAGCCTACAATAGTCCAGTGTTTTTTTTCCCTATTTTTTATTGTACTGTGTGTCGCTATGTTATGTTATTGTTATATTCTGTACAATTCTTTCATTTTCGAGTATTGACAATCCATACTATACTACTATATACTATATATACTATATATTGATTTATCTAGTCATTCATTTTATACAGGCTATATAAGGAGAACATTGTTAAACAAAAATAATAATTATTTTAGACAAAGAAAAAACAAATTTGGAAGAAGAATCCAAACAAATTAGATGTTGTAGTCCTGCAGGAACAAAACGGACCAGCCATTTCGTTGTAGGTTTCGTAATGAATCATTCCAAACACATATATAGGTTCCTTATAAATATGTTTATTATGATCTTGGACACCCAAAATGATACTTAATCATTATTAAAAAAACTAAAATAAAACTTGTTATAATCGTCTATTAAACATAATGTTAAATTTTGAGCAAATTATTTATTATAAAGCACCACAAAGGCGCACAACCGTAAAAAAAAAGAAAAAAAAAGGGCCACTGAATGCAAAAACTCAAAATGAATCGAAGTCCAGAATCCCATTTATTAACCCGATCTGACCTAGCGACGTTTTGCTGACTGGGCATCTTAATACATCTGTATCTTAAAACGAAATGTATGATGGAACGTCTAAACCAGCAGAGAATAATCATGGGAATAACGGGGGAAGCGTTGTATTGTATAATCTCTCGTATATCCGCAACACTTGGAAGGTCCTGTTCCTCTTTTACCGATAATTTCCTGCACCTGAACGCATCTGCAGAGAACCTCAGCCGTACCCAGTCTGTAAATTGCGGTTACGTTTATAAAAGGAGGTCAGGGCGCACGCGCTCATGGCAGTCCTGCACCTTCTGTCTGTTAATCCAACCACCTCCCAGAGACCCCCTCTATCTATCTATCTATCTATCTATCTATCTATCTATCTATCTATCTATCTATCTATCTATCTATCTATCTATCTATCTATCTATCTATCTATCTATCTATCTATCTATCTGTCTGTCTGTCTGTCTGTCTGTCTGTCTGTCTGTCTGTCTGTCTGTCTGTCTGTCTGTCTGTCTATCTATCTATCTATCTATCTATAGATAAATCTATCTATCTATCTAACTATCTATCTATCTATCTATCATAGATAGATAGATAGATAGATAGATAGATTTATCTATAGATAGATAGATAGATAGATAGATAGATAGATAGATAGATAGATAGATAGATAGATAGATAGATAGATAGATAGATAGATAGATAGATAGATAGACATACAAACCTGTAGAATCTATTGTAAAAGTAAAGTGTGTGTAAAGTGTGGTAGCAAGAATTTTGCCTGAATTACTGTAAATTAGCTTGGAATCAGAATTAAGCCTATTTCACAAATATATCATATTTTCAGCATCTTGTTACTGTAGAAGTATGAACTTGCTAAATGCTTAAAGTTTTTTTTTTTTTTTACAGTCAATTTAAATGTATACTATATTATATGTACTTTTGACACAGTAATACTTTTACAGTAATGACTGGCATGTGATATTAAAGTATTTTTCCAATAATTTTACCCATAGTTTGTATTCTCACTATGAAATTTAGTGTTTTCAACATATTCTGACTATAAAAAAAGACGCTATTTGCTTTTTCTTGATTGAAGATGATTCTCCACAGGCCTACAGTATTTCGCCGTGATATGCTGTTTCCAATGATGTTGTCGGATACGCAGTTTTTACTGTTCCTTTTTTAAAAAAAATGTATTTATTTATTTTTTAATAGACATTTTTTACAGTGTAATACATAAGGAATACGTCATATAGATTCGACACGATCGCAAGGTGTGTGCGTGTGCGTGTGTATATGTGTGTGTGTGTGTGTACTACTATGACTCTACCTGTATCTGTTGTATTTGATTGGTTTTTTGGGTTATCAATTAAATATTTTCATATATGTTAGAAGAGGTGTTTGTGACAGTGTGTATTTGAATATGCATGTAACGTAGGCAATAATATAGAAGACATATGAAAGCTATTATATGCGGTAAATGGTTTGTATATAAAAATCCATGTGTTGCATACGAAGAAATATGGTTAAGGGCACTGATTAGTTTTATTTATGGTCCTTGGAAATTAAACCGAACCAACCTTTGCAGATTTAAAGGCATGTTGTGGCTTGAAATTAATGATTTCGTAAAATTCAATTAAAGGAAAGTCAAGGTCCACATTCATCATTACTTTTCATTTGAGTAATTTAAAGACATGATTTGGCGCATTTACAAGGTTTTGGGCACTAACAGGCTTCACGCACATCTTAAAGGGAGAAAAATGAGATGATATCCAACAAAAATAAATAAAAAATAAGGCCGAAATTACAACATTTGCTGTACTTAATGAATGTTCGATTTAATTAGAGAATTGAAGTGACTTCATCAGAATTGTGGAGTCTTACCCTGTTGTTAAATGGCTGGACCGCCGAGGCAGATCCGAGCGCAGTTCCACAGTCTGCGCAAAGCAGGTGTCTCCTGTTTGCACACAAACACAAAAACTGACCGCCAAGTCCAATAAACGCTCCAACCCTCCAACAGGAGAAGTGTCTTTGAACCAGGAAGTCCACGCAAAATGTTCATTCGTGACGGGCAAATGGTGGCAGACAGGAATGATTTCCTCACCGGAAGGATGTACTCTGAAAACAAATCTATAGTTTATATTTTACATATAATATACATTGCTGCATATAGTATGGTATTGTTGTATAAACTATAAGACGAATTAATACATATATTGGGTTAAATTTGGTTCATCGAAAAAACGTTGATTTAGGAGAATTAACTTCTCCTCTGCAATCAAAGAAACGTTCATTTACATAATAGTTGGTAGCAAAAGCAAAACCTATCAAGGTTGTTTTTGTATATAAATAAAGAAAACAACTCTTTCAAGAATTTATTTTTCCGAGTTAATTAAAAAACAATTTTACTTAGGTTTTTAAGCATTTTTATAAAAAAATAAGTAGTTTGTGTCGATTTTCATAAGGAGATCAGCCTTTTAAGGATTTTTTCGTCTCAATAAAGATGGCTATGCTGTAAAGTTGGTTTCTAGAGCAGCTAATTCCAAACTCTTTCCTTCAGTAGTATTCATCTGTAAGTGCCAAAGATAAGGAGATAATTTACCATAGCAATGTAATTAAGTTATTAAAAAGTGACTTTTATCCTAATCCACTGAATGCAGATATCTGAGTTCAAACAACACTTCATATCATGTTATTACCCACATCATCGCGTGAATGCTTCTCATCGAAAAATGATGCTTGTAACCGAAAAAGGACCTAAATCAACAGTTTAGGATTTGCAAACATGCGTGAAATTCACTGGTTGGTCGCCGGGATTATTTGTAGAATGTACAGTAAAACCAAGATCACAAAATCCTGCTAGTAGACTATAAGTTTGATATAGACACATGATAGATCTTTCTTTCAATTTAGAAAAATATAATATTAGAAAGAAAAAGAGGTTAATTAACAGTTAAATTCCTATTTCCAACTGTTTTTTGCCCCTAGTTTTATTCATTAGATTTTCTTGTTCCTTTTGTTCGATCAGCTCAACTTTAAATTGTGTTTATGCTCGATGTTGAACCAAATCAGTATTTAATTCGTGCCACATATGTATTTTTAGATTAGACCCAAGTCTCATGTTGTTGTTCAATGTTAATCATAAATTCGAGCTATTTGATGAACGCTGACTAAAGAATAACGAAAAATAAGGATTAGCATAGACGCAAATGTATATATTATTTGTATTTTCATTCATTAAAATGAAAGAGTATTTTTTTTAATCCCAATCTGTCTAGTACACCGTTTTCACCTGATGAGACACCCATTTGCCTAACCAGACACGCAAGCACATTTACCGTGTGTGTGCGCGTGTGTGCGTGCGCGTGCATATGCAGGCCTACTTTATAGACACTTGTGTGAAAAGTCCCTTCTGTGTTAAATTTCATTAAACCTTAATTTATTAAGGGCTAATGAAACCGAAATATTATCAGCAGCAGGGTTATTCATCAGCTTTAATATATATCAACCGCATATCTGTGTGTGTGTTTTGGAGTGTGTACGTGCGTGCGCGTGTGTTTGAGGGAGGAAGAGCGAGAGAAGGGAAGAAGAGAGTTTTATTAGACCAATAACTCTTCAGACTCCAGGGGAAGCTGCAAAGCATTAAAAAGGCCACATCTCTGCCCACTACAGCCTAATGTAAAACAGCACAGCTGGGAGTAGAGGTTCCTGAGCTTCACATTATTTTCTATAATGTAACAACAGAAACAGGATGAGTGTGTGTTTGTGGAGATGAACCCGAGTTATTATTCGTTATGGCGTGTGACATTCAGAACTACATTTTCAGGTTTTTTTTTTTTAATCTTAATCTTAAAAATTTCAAGTCAATTTTATTCAATAATAATAATAATACATTTAATTTATAATGCACTTTAAATTTGGATCAAATCTTAAAGTGATAATTCAAAATAAAACTACGCAATTATATCACGAATATTTTCAGTAAGTGTTTTAGGTTCTGTTACCTTCAACTGCATTTAATTTAAAAGTATTTGACGATTTGCATTATGGGCAAAATAATATGAATTGTGTCGGTACAGGTGATAGCATCATAGTTTATTGACAAGCCAATAAAAACATGTCCTCTTCAGTGCCCCCCATTTTTAAACTGCTCTCACTTCCTGTTATGAAACACCGCCATCTAGTGGCACAATTGTGATGGACATCCTGAAATCGCATCCAGAAACCTAAAAGGGCTGGTTCAAAATGTTAAGATTGTACGAAACAAGAATAATTTGGATGTTCCATTTTACGAGGTTATCCTTTCTAATCTGACGGTTTGCTTTCTTGGATTAAACCCCCGTCTTCTTTCTTATTGAGAGTAATCATTGAGCTTTAATTGATTTTTTCACTATTAAAAACACTTTACAATCAATGTCTTTCACTATTCAGTTATTTTCAGTTAGCCATCAGAGCTTGTGCGTTTAGGGTGAAGTCAATCAACGGGGGACATCATGTGTGATACCCAAGTGGCATTGTATTGATCCTATAAATGAACTTCATATGAAACAATTTCAAAATCACTTTGATGGGTGTGGAAAAACTAGGAAGGGTATAACAACGATAAAGAAATCAATGGTCTCGAAGCATACAAAGTACGCATTGTGTTTTGATTGCCCTCTTTCGTTTCAGCCAAAACAGCGAAGATATAAAAACAAAAATAGGTAGTAGGCTCAATATTTTATATTTTAAGCTGAAATGGAAGCCCTCTCCCCTTTCAGCTGAAATTGGCATTTTTCTAGCCATTTTTCTTGTATATTTGTGACACAAAAATAATAAAAATGATGCATTGAGACAATATCAGTAATAGACACGAACTAACTGATAGCACGCAAGCAAGTACACGCATTCTATGCATATCACACATCATACATGAACCCACAGTGTATCTCTCTCTCTCGCACGCACGCAGGAACCCACACATCCTTTTGGAAAAAGAAAGTATTGTTTGAAATTGAATGTTAAGACTTGTAATAAAATAAATATGGCTCTTCAGATAGAGTCAGCAAAAACGTATGAAATATAATTCCTTCGACTTAGCTGGATTGTTCTGTGCATTTTACCCCACCAGGTTCCCATTTTATTTTTCACTCATTATTATGTATTATATTTTTTATTACTATTTATTCAAAAGCATTTAATTTAATTTCTCTCACTTTACATGAACCGGTCATGGGAGTGAGATACAGTTTGTGAAGGTTTTTGAAGATCAAAAGTTTCTTAAATATTTTAGTGGAATCACATTATTTTCACAAAAATACGGTAGAGATCCATATCAAATTCTAAGAATAATACTTAAAATAGCGATCAAAATCTCAGTCGGGTTTCTTTGTAATCTAAAAGGAAATCTCTCAAATCATTTAACTTTAAATTGTATTTTTTTACATTTTCAATTACTGTTGAAATCACATATTATTTCCATTGTGAGTTTAAAATCAATAGGTGTGATTAAGCCTTGATAACTGGGTATTGGCATCAATTCCACTTCATTCTAAAGTCCTTAATGTAAAATACACCCTTGAATGTCGGTGAAATAGGATTACTTGATTAAGACCCAAATACATTTTTTTAAAGAAAATTACTTTAGTCGATGAAGTGATTGATTTGTTTGAAAATTCAGTCAATTTCTTCATGAATATCGTTTGTATACTGATGTTAGCCTTTTAACGCTCCAAACGTAGTTTAAACAAAACAAAAAAAGAAAAAGGACTACAATGCAAAGAACTCTGGGACAAAAATAGACCTCTACTTCCGGTCTATTCCTATTTACGTCCGTTACGTCCTCGGCTCGGCGCGTGGAACCTTTAACTGACGTCACATTTGCCGATGATTTCCCAGGATTCTCATTTCGGCCGCCATTACAGTGGGCAAATTCTCGGCAGGAGAAAAATACCATGCATCGCACACCAGATTCACATAAATTCGTCAGTGATTATAGCAAATTGTTGCTATTTTATTTGTGAAAGGCAAGCCTATTGGTAGATGGGTATTCAGTACCGTGTATTTAATTCTTAAAATTCCTAAATATTTGTCTACAATGTCACAGTTACCAACGGATTATGAAGTATACCGAAACTTTTCTTGAGTAAAAGTTCTAATACTATACATTCAAATACTCCACTGCAAGTAAAAGTTGTTCATTTAATTCCAGACCTAAGTCAAATTATGAAAGTATTATCAGCAAAATGTAGGCTGAAGGTAAAAGCACTTATTGCACAGGAATGATTGCTCTCAGTGTTTTACTTTCATATAGACCGTTTATTGATTCATGTTCCTATTGTATGTGTGTTAAAAGTAATATTGATAGTAGTGGACAGTAACCAAATACAGTTACTGATGTGCTGCGGTACACATTTTTGGTCCTTTCAAATTGTATAGAATGTTTTTGTATTCATTTTGTGGCTACATGAAAAGATAAAGATCTTTTCATTCACATTACCGCTGTGGATGTAAAATGTTGAAATAATCCAATTACTTCATGTTATTGAGTAGTTCAATCTAATAAAAACCCTCAAAGTTGTTTGATAGCATTTCTGTTCCGCGAAAATCACCTGTCTCCATTAAGTCAACGTTATATAGGATTGCACTGTCATATATATTTATATGTACATATCAATACACATATATTCAAATGTATATAGCCTGTACACAAGAACATCTCCATTTGTTTATAGCTTGTATTTTGTTTATTGCCTTGACCATTTAATTTAAAATTATTTAAATTAGTAGTTAACCGGAGTCAAATTCCTTGTATGCATATACATGGCTAATAAAGCTGATTCTGATTCTGAGATGGAAAAGGACCGATAAAAGAAAAGGAACAGAAACTGTCAGAACGTATTACCTTAGTGGACTTTAAATATAACCTGAAGGATCGATAAAAAAGTACAATTACTTTTTGTCCTTCTCCCTTGACTTGGTCACTCATGGAAATGAAGCTTTAATCTCATTCATAATTTAAATAGTTGAGTAAAGTAGAAAAAAGTTAAAAAGAAAAGTAGAGAATCGTTAGCCTCGTTTTTGCTCCTCCTGGTGACGTCACGTTAAACTTCCTGTTGAAATGTCAGTTTAGGTACAAACTGTAGTCGGCTCTTTTTTTGTTTCTGTTTTTCTTGTTTGCTAGCTTGTGAAGAAATGAACGATTAACTAAAACGTCAACTAATGTAAGTGCATGAATTTAAGGAATAGTTAAAAATGAGTAAATGTTGAGTGTGTTTTTCTGATGACGTAGTTACAAGTCTGATAAGGTTAGGTTTTAGCTGTAATGTTATTGGTGCTCTGAAAAGCTAGCCGTAGGTATTGGCATGGATAATCCTTTTAAAGACGCTTCGTTTACATCAAAGCTAGCTTTACTTGTAAAGTAAAGATTGGATAAGTTAATACTGTTTTGTCGTCACATATTGTTGCTGTTGCTTGCTGGCAGCTGCGTGAATCACCCAGTGTTTTGACGGAGCAGCTAATGTTAGCTATAGCTAGCTAGAAAAATGATATGTAGTCACTATGGCACCATAAAATAAAGCTTTTTTCTTTGTTTACAAATTTTACAAGGCTGGAGGTATGCACATTTTTTCCTTACACAATGCACGGTATAGAACTAACAAGAGTTTGGATTATACGAAGTATGCAAACCATCATCCGAAGGAACATTATCCGCTATATTTAGAAACTCAGTCTTTCCAACGCAATGGAAACTTTCAATCTAGTTTCTTCGTATTTTCTTACCAATGCACTGCTGGACTTTGCCATCAGAAAATAATATATATGCAGGCCTTGATTGTGTGTAATATTTACTGAGTATTTTGCTGGTCATAGCTAGTTTAAATGTAAATAACTCCTGGATGACATCATAAGCCTTGAGTAGTTATTGCCCTTTAGCCACAGAGATAGAACAAGAGCGTATCAGGTTGTGTTAGCCATGTAAAGGGAACTGATGAGCTTTAAAATAATTGCATCCAATTTGAAACTACCTTGCTGTGTGTAGTGGCCATAAGCAGAATTTCTCAGGAGTATTATAATAACAATGACAATCATTGTGTTCAGAAATTCTGTTGGAGGCTTTCTAAATCCTGTGTTGAAGCCAGTCTTATGTAACTGTAGCAGAGCTTAATGAGGTATTTAATATCAGCAATGAGAAATGTGTAACTGTGATTGCAAGGATCTTGTGGTATTTAAAAAAAGAAAAACCTTTAACATTCTGTTCCACAGTGAAGCAAAGGAAACAAAGAGGAGACCATTGCGATTTACAGATATGGGGGCCCTGATATCCCGATGGAAGGTAAGTGGATGAGAGACGGACTAGAGCCTCTAATCAAAAACCCTTAATGTTTAAGTGAAAAAGAGAAGCAAATGGTACGGGGATTTAAGAGTGCCAAGTCATTTAGCACCTGAACCATTATTAGAAAAAATTTAAAATCTGTTGTAAAATATTAGGACAACTGTAGATAAACCTAAATAAAACTAACAACCAACAACTAGCATGACCACTCTATTTTTTTTTAAACTCTAGCATTTGAATAATTTTACTCAGATATTTAATTCAGTGGTTTCACCTCTTGATAATTCATTCTAGGGTGTATATCAAGCAAATGACAACATGAAGTCATCATAAATTCTCAGAAATTAGCATTAATAAATATAATCTCTTCAAAATTGTAATGCCTTTAGTCACGGTAATAATAATTAAAAGCTTTAGATAATGAAATTAAAGAAACAGCACTTTGCTCTAATTATGGCTGATACTGGTTTGGCGATCACTGATAAGCACCAAGAAACCTGTTAGAAATGTTGTTTCTTGAATAATTAACGAGAGATCTCTGAATTCAGATCAGTCGGGGTTTTTTTTCTCCTTATTATATTTATGTTATGAAGAATTGTCTCTTGAAATATATATATATATATATATATATATATATATATATATATATATATATATATAATATTTGGATGCATCAGCCTTAAACACACTGAGCCCTCCAGCAGAGCAAGTTGAAATTAATTTTATGCTGCATATAGAAAAGACGAAAGGGAAAGAAGGAAACAGGAAAGGCATTATGCTATAGAAAGCGCAAACACTGGCTTTTGTATTCGTTATAATTATTTCCTTGAAAAGGCAGGGATAGCATGGAATACTGCCGCGTCTGCCGCAGATCCTTTTTTATGACTGAAAAACTATTTCATGGATCATTTTCAAATTGTATACCCAGATAGGGACCTTAGTGAGAGGAAGAACTGGATTTTGGGAGAGGTACGTTGTATATTTCCAACACTAAGGGGAGCTTTATCTCCCAAAAAATGAATTGACTCTATCTTAGCTATATCTAGCTCTATATTGTATATATGCAACACGCATGCAACTAGGGCTGAAACAATTCCTCAAGTAACTCGATAAATAAAAATCCTTGGGCTTCGTTTAAATCCGGACAACTATACAGTTCAATGTTTTGTGGCACGCTGCGCCTCACTTAACCCTCACGTCAAATATACGGCCCCACACACCTCCTATAATGAATCTTTTTCTGATAAGAACGGAAACGTATTTGCACACATGTACACCTTTAGAGGAATAGGTCATCAGATACGGTTTTATCTACATGCTACATGTATGCAACATATGAAAAGCAACTCATAGCATTAACTGTTTTGATAAACCTGATGCTAATTTTCTGATCTTTTTGTCAATCTAGACAAAGCCAACCACAGTTGAGAAGCTAGAGAACATTGACAAGGTACTGTATTAATGAATCATTATTTACTCTCACAATGTTTGGAACATAGGATTTCAATAGCATGACTTCCTTAAGTCGCAGTTTCTATCTTAGTATAACAGAAAAAAGATGCACAAGACTCCTACGATCGACTTTGGCCCGTCTCAAATCAGTATTATTGAACAAAAACACACTAACGTTTAGTGTTTCAAAACACTAAACATGCAGGAATTCCTCAATTTGTTTGACAAAAGTATTCAGCTAACAATATTGATCCTTTTTCATTCAATTTAATTTAATTTCTTGATTTTGAACAAATAACAAATCATGCTTCATTCAAACATTGCTATTTGATTCAAGATGGGTTTCACCGTTTTCTTAAACTGACGTGAAAAAGTAACTCGTACTTGAGAGTTCCAGATGAAGTCAGAGATAATTCAACATAACAAAGTTAAGGAAACTGCCATCCTGGAATCTCACCAATGATTAGAGATGGTTCATGTGATTGTTCCAACATTTAACCTGCGTGTTTCCATCGTAGGAGATTAAAGAGTTGGAGGAGTTCAGAGGCAAAAACCAACGTCTGCAGAAGGTAGTCGCAAAAACGTCCGACCCCTTAATGATGTTCTTGAGTTGTCATTTGTTTTTACACATCCATGTGTTCTGTGTATCTGTCTGTAGCTGTGGGTCGGCCGGCTGATTTTCTTCTCGTCGGTCCTGTATCTGCTGACCTCTCTGATTGTCTACTGCCTCTATATGCCTGAGCAATGGTGGAAGAGAATAGCTATGGCTCTACCTTTCTTCATCTACCCTGTGCTGTGAGTGGTTTTACAGCGTCACTCACAATCCTCCACAAATGATTGTCATTACTTTACTAATGTTAAACAAAAAATTCTGTTCTGTTTTTGTTTGTTGATATTTTGAATTTGATAAGATTGACAAAAACAGAGATGGATGAATCTGTTGGTGGGAAACGTGAAACTGATGTTAATTTAAAAAGAAGCTTGCTCTCTTTCTCTCTCTCTCTCTTGGCCTCTCATTGTCTTTCCCGTGATCAGAGTCTGGTTCATCAGGAAACTGTTGATCTTCCTATTTTGCAAACGCACCGAGAGAAACAGTAAGTTGTGCATCAGCATCACTTTGTCTGTCTGTCGCTTCAGACATCACATAATATATCTTTGTCAGGTATTTGATGATTGTGGAAGTGTGATTATTTTCAGACTTAACAGCCAGACATTTAAGGGTAAAAAACCATTCTGCTTAAATATCAATAAATAATACATTGATTTTATGGCCTACATATTTATGTCCTATTGAGGCATAGATCAACAATTTTGTGTCTAAAACATAGCAAATTAATTGCTTTGATGTATTTACTGCACAACAGAAACCAAAATATATCATATTATTCAAATAATAATAATAACACTGTTTTACCAACATAGCAAACCCCAAAACACACACACAATGAATAATATGCCAATAATACCCTACTGCTGTTTGACATGGGCGTATATTTAACAGATTTAACTTAAACTGATGATAAGCTGATGTTTTTCTATCTGATTCTTCTCAGATGACAAACTAGAAGATTTAAAGGCTGGCAAAAAAAAAATTGTAAGTGCCTGTTTAATCTGAGTTCACATTTCATTCATGTGTCCTTTACAGATGTGTTTAAAGTTTATTAATGTCACAGTATGGGAGATGTAACTACTGTTTTTCTTCTCCCTTGGAAGTCAGAATGTAAAGTTTTGTCTTAAATCTCTCTTTTTTTCCATTATCAAAAGCAGCACATCCGTACAGGACGAGCATTTCTTCCTATCAGATACAGCTGCTTCCTACCATTTGGCTGTTTTTACTTCCCTTCTTCCTTTCACTTCTTTAAACAGGCTAAGAAAAAAAGCTACATTTTGTTTTATTTTTTATATGTACTTTAGGGTCCCTTTTCAAAAAGTAGATTTTGCCACTTTGAGATAAATGTTTTTCACACCGTCTCCCCATTGCTTCTTTTTGATCAAATTAAATAACCAGAATTGAATCTACCTGTTAGAACCCAGTTTTCCATGTTTTGCTTTTCCAGCTGGAGGAGGTGATGGAGACTGAAACATACAAAAACGCCAAGATCATCTTGGAACGGTTTGATTCTGAAGCTAAGAAGAAATCTGTGAGTGCTTTAATCTGATGTGCATTATAAATTAAATGTAGTATTATTATTATTATTATTATTATTATAATGCTGGTATCTGTTGTTTTATGTGTGATGCTCCTCCTTCATTTGTTGGTTTTGTTTGCTGTTTTGAAGGAGCTGGAATCAACTCCAGTGCGTCCTCCGATGACTCCCAGGCCAGGACAAGGTACCACATATCAATTCACAACAGAAAGATAAACGGTCACATCACAACATCCAGGCTGTTGAGTGGTTTTTGATAAAGCGATGGTCAGAATTCTGCAGTGACGAGTACTACAGAAAGATAAATCATCTTACCAGAGAAGATATTGTCCCTGCATGATAACATACTCTGTGATAAAATGACCTCCCCGATGCAGAGATTCGACAGAGAGGTGTGGCAATGAGGCCCATGCCGATGGGAACCCCGACTGCAATAGCAATGACTCCCGGGGGATCACGGCCTCCATTGGGACCAGGGGGCACACCTGTGGGTAAGGGCTTCACGGAGATACTCGATTACACAATGAAGTGTCACGGTATGTGAGTCCATCACCTTATGATATAGTGTCCAGACAATCCAGTCCATCACTTGACAGTGAGAGTCAGTTGTGTTGTTCCACTAATAAATAACACAAGTCAGGTCACTTCTAATCTGTCTATGCAGATTCTTAAGCTCACAGGTCACAGGTCACAGGTCAAGTCAAAAGCAAGTGCAACAAATCCAGCTGCCTTTGATTTATTTCTTTTGTTATTTTTTAGACATGTATGGCCTGTCCAAATGTTGCTGTCCCTACAGAATCTGTCCCTCTCTCAGCTCCAGGAGGACCTCCAGAGAAATTTGCTCAGTCTCCATCCGTTCTCAGTGGGGCATTACCCAGATCCCCCTGTTCACCCATACCAGGTGTAGGTAGGTGTAAAGCCTCTTGATGCATCTCGATGTGAATGCTACGGTGTGTGTACCAAATTAAGAGACACCCACCATTTGTTTGTTTGTGTATTGATTTCTAATGTTGTGGACAATCCCAGTAATAGTCTGTAACAATAACAGTAAATGGGTCAGTTTTAGCCCCTATAGCTAATTTGGAGCTGTAGTGGACAGTGAGCACCCTTAAATTACATCATATTACATGAGTAAAAAGAGGGAAAAACGAGAAGACAGAAAGGTGAAGAAAAGGTAAACGGCACTTTTGAATCAGGCATTAGCCAGCAGGGAGGAAGGGCAGCGTAACAAAGAGCAAGCACATATCACATATAAGTAGCAGCACTAATGCAGTTCAGGAGATGAAAACAACAAACAATAATCGTATTAAACTCATACACAAACATATAAGCTGATCGCGAAGATGGGAGGAGCAACATCCATGATCTTGTTGCATAACAGAAACCTTAACGTGTGGTGTTGTAATTGTCAACAAGCAATATAAACAATTATGGCAGATCATTAATATATAGTGCGATCTCACTTGATAAAAAAAACTTGATAAAATATTAATTAAAGGCTACAGCATTTTGTGCTGATTCTTCGGCCTGTTGTCGATTCCCAGTAATTTCTTAATCTGTTGCCAGATCAGTGTTATGACCTTTTGCCTCATCAATAGTATTTATAAAAACCTTGACTTTGACCTTCCTGATTGCTTTTTTGACTTTGTTGCGTAGTAAGGTGAGCCTATGCCTATCACTAATTAAATTGTGTCATCAGACCTCTTCTCAGTGCAGAATCTATTTCCTTCATTAGGATAAATATGAGGGTCGCCCTGTCGCCCATCCCCGTGGGTCGCCCATCCCTCTGCTATTTAAATTTGTGTTCTGACGGTACTTCATAAGGTACCGTCTTTGTTTGAAATGTAAATCCGTGAATCTATAGACACCACCTCCCATTCTTGAATGTATACGTATACTGACTGTCTTTGCAGGTATGCACCCGCCTGGACCTCCTTTAGCAAGACCCGTTCTTCCCAGGGACAGGGGAGCTGTGGACCGAGTCATCGAGTACCTGGTAGGAGATGGACCACAGAACAGGTAAAGACCTCTGGGAAACCTTTTGTCTGTGCAGCTCACTCCAAACTCACTTTGATCAAGGAGTGATGTTTTGTCAGTGTCAGGCCGCCTGTACCGGCAGACGTGGTTTAACCCTTGAGTTGAAAACATCTTGATGCTTGTAAGAAGTGGGTGCAACAGAAGCTGCATTTGACCATATTTAGCACAAACAGCATCATGTTAAAAGGATTTAGTGTTCCTTTCTGTAGATGCTTAACATTATCAAACCCTGTTGATCGCAAAGTCAAGGGAATGCTCTGGTATTATCAAACGTGCACCTGGAAACAGGTAATCACAGGGGAGGAGACGAGGCAGGTGCGGCTGTTTGGATGTGAAGTTAAACCGAAGGATTCACGTACTTTATGCCAAGTATTTCTGAATTCTCGTATTAAACACCCTCTCTCTTTGTCTCCCCATCTCTGTCCTTGCCTCTTCATTTTAGATACGCTCTGATCTGCCAGCAGTGTTTTTCTCATAATGGCATGGCTCTGAAAGAAGAGTTTGAATATTTAGGTAAGAACAGAAACTCCCCTGCATATGATGAGAACAATCATAATTGTGAGAGAGAACATAATTTTATAGTAAATACCAAATATTTATGAACTAAAGAAAAACGATACAATCTCTCTTTCCAATTCATTTTTGTTTTTTCTCCACCCAGCATTTCGTTGTGCGTATTGCTACGTCCTGAATCCCGCCAGGAAGATACGACCCCAGGCTCCCCGACTTCCAGAGTTCAGCTATGAGAGGAAACTGAGATCCGAATCCCGTTGCCTTGGACCAGCACCTCATTCTGGGACAGACACGGGGGAGAGTGCTCCACCCTCTGGAGGTATAAAAAATCAAAGATAAAACACACAAGCACCGAGCAAGACCAGATCGACTCAGCTCTAAATTAAAAAAGAAATGAAAATGTTTTGTTATAAAACTGAGAGTCATGCTGAAATGAATAAATCCTAACTTGAACTGGTGAGAGAAGACTGGACAGATACAGTACCCGTTAGGGCTGGGTAGGTTTCCGTTTCTGCACGTCCAATAAACAGGCTAAACTTTTCCAGATTTAACTTAAACCAACATAACAGCATTTTGCCCAGTGTAGGTAGAGAATGAGGTAGTTACATGCAGATAATTAGCAGAGACGGGAGACCACCAGAGTTTCCTGGGAGTTGTGCACCGCCACATCTCTCCTACATCATTTTCATTGGCACCAAATTAGTGAAAATGATCTTAGGGTTGTGTCTATGTTGCACACTGCAAAGCATTCATTTTATTTGATCAGCTAAAGTTACTCCAATTCGCTGTTAAGATAAATCAACACAATCTGTATCCATTTCAACAAAATAAAATGCACTCATGGATTATTGTACCCTTTACTATACAAAAGAAACGGTACATCGGACTGGTCGGATGTTTTCAGACATACTTTCAGACATTGTTCTAATGAGGGAAAATGAAACACGGAGACAATGAAAGCTGTTGTTTAGACTTTAGATCAAGATATGAAACGGCAGTTGCAGCTCAGAGAGGGACATACGCATGTGCACACACACACACGCTTAAACTCACACCTACTTATCTGTGTATCCTATCAATGCTTCCTCCATGTTCTAACCGCCCATGTCAAATCATTTGTTTGTAGTGTTGAGCTCATTTATTTGTGTTTGATCCTTTCCCCAACTTTAATGGAAGCTTTTATTGTGTTGTAGTCGGCAATGAGCCAGCAGAAGTGAGAGACCCCAACCTTCAACCATCATCGTCTTTGATGCAGGCAGCATACAGGGAATGGAAATCTTAATTCCAAAACTTGACAAATATAACAAACATGATTTTATAAGAGGAGATCTTTTGAAAAACTGAATCCTGCAGGATTATTTCATGGAACGGTCTTTTCATTTGTTGTAGTGGTGGCAGAACAGAAAAAACTAAAATCTCTCTCTACTGTTTTTCAAACAATTGCTGCGTCACATAGCAGTCAGAGTTTCACCTAAACAATACTCAGTCATTACAAGATATTTACAATAGTTTAAAGGAGAAGCAGCAAAAATAATCTAATTTTAATGTTTTCACAATCGCCTGCAATGTTTCAGTTCCTCTGCACAGCTGCGTTGTCAGTCGTGTGAGCGCACTGACTGTGAAGTATCATAGTGAGCGGTGGGTTAACAGTCTGATCTTGCCTCTAGCCAAGGCTGCACCTCCATGGAATTTGGTCCACAGTTTCCAGATCCAGCAAAGTCCAAAGAACCCTCAGAATCGTCCTCTGCAGAGTACAGGTTCCCCCTCCTCGCCCTACAATGTTTGATCGGGCTTAATTTGAACTAATTTGATTACTCTGATCACCCGAGAATGGCTCCAATCTTTCTTCACTGTAGAATCAAAGACCTCCTAGAATTACACCAATCCCTGTCACCATCGGTGAGTCTAATTTACTGAGGCAACAATGAGTTCCAGCAGTTGCTGGTTGTCTTCAACAAATCTGGGTTAAAAAGTGTTCAAAAAATATATATGATCCATATAGGAGAATTCTAATTGGTCATACACATTTGATCAAATCTCAGACACTCACGTGACGGTTAAATACTACAATAAACCTAATAATCTGAATCGTCCTAAATAACCAACATTGGGTGCCTTAGAAATGTAAACAAATACACTTGTTTGACCCAGAAATAGTCTTCACTTACCCTACAAACTATTTACATAAGTTTCCTAATTAAATGACTTGCTCTCAAATCGGCAAAATGAATGTTTAAATTGTTTCAGCCTCAAATCTTCTTGTTTAATTTGTCAAAACTTTTCAAATTTTTCTACATCAAATCAAAAAGAGAACAGTGTTTATCACAGGTCAGATCACCTTGTGAAACGAAAGAAAAGGAATGTAAAGTATTTCCTGCATAATCTAGATAAATAAGTGTTTTATTTTGTGTTTCAAGAGAAGCGAAATGAACGTCTGTATACATGTGTGTGTGAATGAAAGGGAGGCAGGCTGAATGTCGAAAATACAAGGAGTAGAGGTGAATAAGGTGGAGGAGTTTAAGTACTTGGGGTCAACTGATCAAGCAATGGGGAGTGTCGAAAAATGGTGAAGAAGCGAGTGCAGGCAGGTTGGAGTGGATGGAGAAGAGTGTCAAAAGTTATCTGTGACAGAAGAGTAAGAGCAAGAGTGAGGGAAAAATTTACAAGACAGTAGTGAGAGCAGCTCTGCTTTACGGTTTAGAGATGGTGGCTCAGACAAAAACACTGGCGGCAGAGCAGGAGGTGGCAGAGGTGAACAGGTTCAGATGTTCTTTGGGAGTGATGAAGATGGACAGGATTAGAAGCGAGCACATCAGAGGGAAACCTCAGGTTTAGACGTCTTGGAGACAAAGTAAAAGGCCAGATTGAGATGGTTTGGACACGTGAAGAGGAGGGATAGTGGATCTATTTTTAGAAGGATGTTTGAGATGGAGCTGCCAGGCAGGAGAAAAAGAAGACCAAAGAGGAGGTTTCTTTATATGGTGAGAGGACATACAGTTGGTTGGTGTGACGGAGGAAGATGCAGAGAACAGGACAAGATGGAAACAGATGATACGCTGTAGCAACCTCTAAGGGAACAGCCAAAAGAAGATGAATGCTGTGGTTCTCAAACTCTTTCCAACAATGTATCCCTTTTGAAGTCATTGCAGCCAAGTATCCTGCAATCAACGCATAAATATTTTGTTAGACGAAATTTTTTTTTTGTTTTGTTTTCGGAATTCTCAACAAAAGCCAGAGGAAAAAAAGTAAAGTCAGAAAAAAATTAGATGGAAAAAAATATTCATTTAATCTTTTAAGATTTTTTTTTTTCCTGAAAGATAATGCTGAGATTAAAGTTGGACTTTTGACTTTATTAGATTTCTGACTCAAATGACCAATCCCGGTTAGGAACAAAACCACAAGGCCCTATTCTTCCTCAAATCTATAATGATTTATTTGAGTAGTCTCCATAAAATCACTTGCAATTCCAGGATGGATTACAAAGGTGTTTATTCATACTACAGCATAATGGTTAGCTAACGACCAACAAAAAGTCTCTAACGTGAAACATTCCAGAGATATTTAGTGTGTGTTGTAACGTCATGTAATGTGTCATGTATTAAACCCCATAAAAAATATTGTAAAAAGCAGCATCTCACCAGGGCTTTTTGCCGGACATTGTTAATATTCTCAGCATCTATTATAAAGCACTTATTCCACTTTTAGACACTGTAGCGATGGAACAACAGTTTCACTGCCTCCATCTTGTCCTAACGGGGCTCAAGTCGCAACCTTCCCTGAGTCCGGATATGGATCATATTCAGCGTTTCATCAGGGAGCAGGGATTCCGAAGTTATTCATTTCATTATGTTCTTAACTGTAGTGTATCTTTACCCCCAGAGTCTTTGGCATTGATTTGGATGAAGTTAAATGTGGTTAAATGTGAATTGAGCAAAGATGGTTTTAGTTATCCTCTTGAGGCTGTGTTGGATGTGAGCAGGGAGAATTGATTATTAAACGTTCTCTGCTTCTCCACGTGGCTCTACAGCCAACTTAATCCCAGCAAAGAGCCGCTGCTAATTCTGTTAATTTCCTCTAACTTGTGTCTGATTTTAATTCTCAGCAATGAATCACCTCCTAAATTGCAAACTCCTAACAAAACCTCAGATGCTCCCGCTTCTCTTTCACCAGCCTTATTATTCTGTTTCTCTGCCTAACTGGTCACACACCTGTTTCTTACAAACTCACCTTCTCTTCAGATGAGAAAGAGTTGGGTGAAGATGATGTACCTGCTCAAGAAGTAGAGCGTGAGATCCAATCAGAAGAGCAGCCCGAACAGCGAGATGACGAGGAGGAGGAGGAGGAGGAGGAGGAGGAGGAAGAAGGAGAGGAAGTGGTTCAGAAGAAGGAGGAGGTTGAAGGAGAGCAGAGTGACGGCGCCCCGTGTGACACGGACTCTCAACCGTCGTAGTTTTCAGTGAATCCAGAGGAGGACTCGTACTCCATCATTCTGTCCATGGTGTTGGTGGTGGCAGTGATAAGACACAAATCGATGAAGGTGGATGAGGATTGTTGACCACCAGTTTAATGATCTCTTTCCTCCTTGCAAACAAAAACGTAATCCATCCGGTGCCTGTCAGTTTTCAGCTTTTAGCTTCCATTTTTATACGATCTGACTCCCATTTTTGCAAAGATAAAACAGATTAACGTAGGAGACGTGCGTGATATAAATGGAAACCATAAAGGAGAGTTCATCACATGTAATGGTATGACTGTCCTTTGATGTTGGCAAAATGATAAACAACCTGTTATGGCGTTAACCGTTGGAATGGTTGGTGTCAGATTGATGTCTGTAGTTTTAATCTTATGGCTGTTTACGTGTGTTTGTTGATGCTGATGGCTCACTGTCTGCGGTGACTGACATAGATTGGTTTTCAGTATTTAATGATTGACACTATAAGGTTGTTTTAGATTTGTTGCTTTAGGAGTTTGTGGATGAAGTGGTTTCGTTTTTTGATCTTTAGATTTTATGAACTGCTTCACAAATAATTTGTCCTCAGATGCGACGAAAACAAAAATTCCTCTACTGACTTTGAACGCACTCACTTTAGATCCGTGGAGGAAAAAAGGATTGAATTGAAGGAGGAGCATCTTTTGCCTACGCTGCTGTGAATCAGTACGCTGTCAGTCTAAGAGTGCCAGAGTGTTGCAGAAAAAGTGGCTTTATTCGGTACCTGATATTAATTCTACATGCAAGCTTAGCCTTATTTTTGTTACAATTACTTTTAAATGATGTCATGAGTTTGTTCATGATGTAGGAGAGGTTATAGAGAGATGGAAGTTCATCCACGTAGACACAGCTGCTCTCCTTGATGGACTCCCTGCTGATAAAGGCTGGACAAGGATATTTTACGTGCGTACGTCTCGTCTGAAAAGAATCAGACAAAAATAATAGTTCTCAAGGTTTCAAGGTTCTTGGCAGTGTGGGAATAGAGAATAAATACAATCAAATTGGATTTGCTGGTTTTACAAAGAACTAAACTTATGAGCTTGAGTATGACATTAGTGTTGATGAGCAAAACTATCAATGAATGAATGAATGAGCTCTTGATACATCTTGCAGGTGAGGAAAAAAGAAAAGCCGCGTTAACCTGCCAGTTTGTCTGTATCTTGATTGTTGCCTATCGTGGGTCTCCATAGGATAATTAATTTGCCAAATGCACTGTCAAATTATTATTATTTTTTTTACTTCATTTGCACTGAGTTAGTCTTTCTATTTATCTGGCCTTTTTTTTTGTTTTCTCTTGTTCAGGTATTGCTGCAGTGTTTGGTTTAAATGTACTGTCGTGAGTATTTTAAAGTTTAATCCTCCATCAGGCTCTAATGCCTACAAACTGCTGCAGATGAGAACGAATTGAGATAATTTACTTGCATAATTATTACGTTTTTTTTTTTTAATTGTGTGCACTTGCATTAGGAAGCAGGTATTATCATGCCGGCTTCGGTTGCTGCTGTTCTCATACGTTTACAGTGTAATCTGCTGTATGTCCAACCACTAAGGCAACATGGAAATCCAGGAGTTCCTTATGGCCGACATAAGCACCTTCTGTTTTTGACTACAGGTTGTTCCACTATAAGATGGAACCAGAAGAAATCATGTCTATGCAAATGCAAATATGTTGATCGGATCAGTCTGATCTCAGAAACACACACAGGCCAGGTGGTCCAAATATTTATGAGGAGAATTCACTTTAAATTCTAAAGTGTTGGATTTTGACGTGTTGCATCGTGGTATTTCCCCCCCCTCCCTGACTGTTTGTCAGCTGGATGATACCGTGTTGACTAGCTGTGTCTCCCTTAATAATATGTTCAAGGTGAAAATTGGAAATTGGGTTGTTCTCAAATCTTTTCAGATCCTCAAGCACTAGACACCTGTTAATACCTCTCTGTAAGTTTTATTGTTTTGCTAGTTATGTTTTCGACAATGCTGGTTATGCATGGCATGTTTAATAAATTGTCCAACAAGAAATGAATTATTTTTTATTTATAGATTTTCAGCTTATCAAATGGAAAAAGAAGAGAGAAAAAAATCCCCACAGCCAGAGAAGGAGAGAAAACAAACAAAAAGAGTTTAAATGCAGGTGGATTCTCTGACTTAAGTGTACCACAGAATTAAACTCCGAGCCATCAGTGTTGCAAACGCTATAGCGTTTGACTGGAAAACAGAAAAACGTTCTTCCAATGGGGACGAGCCAAAAACAGCAATTGTTGGACTAGGATCTGTCGTCTTACCACAAATATAAGAGAGTGATTCAATGATGACTGGAACATAAGACCGTATGTGGCCGGGCTACGACGACATCTCGGGGACTTCAAGGTGAGACAGTGTGAGACCATTTTTACTGTAACGTGAGGTGGTAGATGTTACGTTTAAGCTGTGTGGTCATGTTTCATCTAATAACGTAGAATCAAGCTCCTTTTCCCGAACAACTGGGATACCACATAACTTTCCTGATACTATATATCGTCTGAGATTACCTTGGTTGGTGTCAATGGAACGCCTTTCCTATTTAGGATTGCTGGCCCTCTGGACCTGTCTCCAGAGTTAGATGAAAGAATGATTTTGATCCAGCCCTTCTTTAATTTGGTTTTCTCACCGGCTCAAAGGTCGGTCGCTTGGGGATATTTTATGTCTGAGCCTGGGGGAGCAGATCAACAGATCCAGCCTTCTTCAACAGTTTATCTATCCTTTGGGCATCAGCAGCTTAAACACCGTTTGCGGTGTATATATACATATATATATTGTGGCCTGGTACTCTGGTGGGCTCATTGAAGGCGTCGGATCATTCACAGGGTTCTGTAATGAGAGCTCAACAGTCACTTTTTATAGGCAGACCTGTGATAGGCCCGGCCTCCTCTGGTGTGGAAAAGATCCTCTTTTGGTTGTTGTAGGCGATGTGGCAAGGTAGTGGATACCATAGCCCAGCCCCCCCCCCCCCCCCCCCCCCCTCCCCAGCAGCTGCTGTTTCACCCCATTGTATCCTGCTCAGGCTTTGGCCACACAGTGTACCTAAATAACCGAAATAGTCATTCCATCTGCTTTGATCTGCTGGTGTCCCCTGGCAAGGCGAAGAAGTTTGGCACGATCCTGATGGCGATGCATGCGTGCCGCTGTCTGGGTGTTGGTACAAATGAACGGTGAGATGTGTCTGGCACAGATGCTTGTCCCAGGCCCAAAAACCCACTGAAGTAGAGTTCACACTGCAGCACTAGAGTTGACTACTGCACCCGTTAAAGTGGTCCGAACAGGATAACTGATGAACCGGCAACGGGGTCATGGATACCAATGACTGTTTCCCCAACTTTTACAAGATTTAATCAAGCTGTCCAGAACTGATACAATGGAGTTTGTTCGTGTTGTTTGTGTCCACCCTTGATGCAAGCTGAATTTTAACAAATTTCTGTGACTTTTCACATCGTTTCAATTCAACAGGTATTGTTAATTTCGAGTAATTACATTCAATCATGGAAAGTATTCGCACGATTGAGTTCTTTAAGTACTAAGCGACTCCGATCAACTCAATTTATTTGGGTTCGATAAACTCCACTTGAAATGGTCATTTTAATACTATACAATTAGTTTCAAGGTGGACATATTCCAAGTAGCTAACTTGAATCAACCTCAACAAATGATGTTGGCCCTATTCCGAGTTACTAAACGGAGTACTCCCTCATAAATGATATTGACCCAACCCAAGTTTATTGAGTTTGGCCAACTCAACTTTACGATACTGAAAGAACAAAACAATTTAATTATGCAGAAATGTACTACATCTTAGCCTATCTTACCCTCAGTTTGCATAAACTGCAGGTTATGACATAATTAAAACATGAAACTGGTTGATTATTGGTTATCTTATTGTATTTATTAGGGGAAGCAGTTAGTAGTTGGTTCTCAGTGTCAGGTTGAAAAGAAATCCCGATTGGGCATCTGTAGTTTTCTCTTTATTTCATTGAAACTTAAAATGTAAAATAACCACCAAAAATAATTGGCAAAACATGACAGATGAACATTATTTTATTATTATTTCCAACTTTTGACATCAGGAATCACAGTTGCAAAATAAATCAAGTTGCCTCCAGCTAGTTGCTGTTAAGGCAACGCTGCACATGTGAATTCAATTTTACGTTTCATGGAATTTTTCTACATCCATTGCCTAACAATGTATGGTACGGCACAATATAAGCTGCACTAAACACAATTCTGTATCGATACCACGGTGCCTAAATGAGAAACAACACTTGACCTTTATTTTTTCAATGTAGGTTACTGGCCGAAGTACAGAAGAAGTACCAAATATAAACAGGGCTTATAATTTGACTGCCTTAAAAAAAAAAAGTTCCTCCAATGCACTTCATTGCTCTATATCCACCAGAAACTACCAACAGAAGTATTGTCTTTCATCCTTTTACACATTTTCACAAAAATGATTTCTATAAAGCAACGGATCACCTCAAATTGATTTCCAACCACATGCCTTCAGTGTGGTTGGAAATAAGTCAAGACACCTTGTTAAAGAACAATTCTCAATCCAAAGAGGTCAATTTAGATAGTATCAGTGACAAAGTAAACGTTGCTTTAATGATTATGTAAATCCTAAAATAGAGTCTTAATAGATAAAAATAAGAAATCCAATGAGTGGCAGGCAAAACAAAACAATAAAACTTCCAGGCAGGAAAATGTTTTTGCCTTCATTCAAAGACCAAGACTATAAGCTGACTGTCGACCAAACTCTAGCGTTCATAGAGCGGACCATTTAATTACAGTGTAATAGATATAAATGACAAAATCCGTTCTGAATAAAGCTGATGTTTCCCTCCCGGTAACATCCACATCAGGTTCCCTATGCAGTCATCCGTATGATGAAGACATTGCCCTTTCTATTCAATCGAAACACACGTACTAATAATCATCAAGTATTCCATTCTAAGATTACCCTCTACTGCATGATTTTTCCACGGCAACAATTACTTTATCTCAAATTCACTAAAAGTGAGTAATGTGTTTGGGTTTGTAAATGGGGACTTTTACTTTGATAGGGCAAATGCTCACCGCGACACATGACTTGGACATCCTGTTTGAAAGAGAATAGGAATTACATTAAAAAAAGTAGCTATTGAATATTAATTGAACTTATATTCATCATTCATCATTCACATTTGCACCAGCTAGTCGGTAAAACGTGCAAAGATTTCAATTATTTCAATTAGTTAAGCCAATTTAAAGGTCCACTGTGTAAAATTTGATCCGGGGGAGGCGTTGCAAACTTTCTCCTTCCCCTCCTCGCCTGTGCAGCTGCTGTGAAGGAGACTGGTGATGCAGAGCCGCCTCCGGGCTGCCGGAGTATTCTATATCTAAAAGTATAATCTTGGCGTACAAAGCTTGGTACTCTGTTGCTTTTTCTTGTACTAAATAATAAATATGATCCTCCCATTTGTCAAAACACAGTAACAACTTAAAATGCAAAATCCCTCTCCAGAGATCTGTACACATGTGGTGGCCTCTCTATGGACCAGCTCAATGGAGATAAAAGGAGATAAAAAGGGCTTTTTCTGAACATACATTTAAAAAAAAATACTTTCAGGTGAAAATACATAGAAAAAACATAGTTATGAATATTATATTCCATTTGTTTAAAGAATGAATCTTATATACCCCCTGAATTTTACACATGGAAATTTAAGTGTTAAAAACTCATGAAATAATTCATGCAATAGAGGGTGAACCGTGTGCATATCTGACATGAGAACAGGGGTGTGTCAAGATGGGAGGCAAGGGTGGGCACTATCCACTCCTGAAATCTGATTGGCCACCTTATTATCATACAGTATATCTTCCCAATGAGAGGTGGGACCTTACTTCCAAAAAACTACTTTTAAGCGGTCTAATTTCATTTTGAGGATTTATAACTCAATTACGGAAGCTAAATCTGCTATTTTTGTGATTTGCTTTGGATGTTAGGGTATGAATTTAAAAAAAGCAGATGCCATTTGATGCTGTTATGTTGGTTATTGAAGTAGTTTAAGAAAATAATAAAGTAACTCTGATATGTGCGTGTAGGCCCATGATGCCATTCTTACATAAGCCCAAAAATTCTGGACACGCCCTTTATGGAAACATCGGGCTGTTCAAGTTTTCTTTCTTGCGTTAACATTTAATGAAGTCCACTGACCCAAACCTTAGATCCAGCTGCCAAAAAACAAAACAAGCCAGTTATTACTAGTGTGGTGCATTTGTATGTGTAATGAATTATGCTCACAGAAAACCACCAGAATGAATTGCAGTAACAAAATGCTGTAAAAAAACAACAAAAACGAAACAATTACAACAATAGAAAATAACTTTAGTCACAAGAACAGCTTCAAGTATGACCCGCTGAGATCACCAGACTCAGATACACAAACTTTTACAGCATTTTAAAAATCAACTCAGACGGTGCCTGTTTGGGGGTCCGCGTCCTACAGCATGTTGAGCTCAATGAGTCTCCCGGCAAAGACAGCAGCTGTTCCGATGATGCACACGGCCATGAACACGCAGAGCAAGATGTGGTCTAGAACCATGGCGACAAATTTCCATTCTTCTGCCGCCTGGGAAAAAGATGAGATGAGGAACCATGTGAGAGATATAAACACTTTGAGTATTCTACTAGGCCTGTGGTTTCGTCCCAACAACAAGGATATATCCCCTAAAATCCCACAATCCCCTGCGTTGTACAAGCAATCCCCCTGATTGAACTTCCAAAATTTTAAAACTTGATTGTAATTTTGCTGTACAGACAACGATAGTACAAGCAGAATGAAATAGGGTTTCCCTGGAATCTAGAACAAAATTCCTATTGGAAATGATAGACACTTAACAATTAACAACACACACATCCCTGAGATGTATGGTTGGAAAAATATTAAAAATATAATCGTATACATTATGTTAATAGTTTTACTTAATTGCTATTACATTATCAATAAATATTAGAAATACTGCAGGCTGTGCAGATATTTTAACGGTGTGTTGTGGTCACCTTTACTTATATCTTTGCCCCCCTGGGCCCTCGCCAACCCATTTTAAAATTCCTACAACTATCCCAGCACTCTGCTGATTGCTGAAGGGCAGGGGCAGGTGAAACCTTTCATGGGGTAATCTATTTCTTCATTATGTTAGAGTTGTAATAACTTTGCTGCAGGCTCCACATATCATGTGTAAATATATCAAATATTTGTTCCTGTTGGACAGAAAGGGGAATATTGTCTCCCCATGGCTCAAAGCAGCAACCAACACAGCATTATATTACTGTGAAAATAAGAGCGCATGAACCCCGGGTCCAAACCACAGTAAGGCTTTCCCAGACGTGTCCATGAAAGATATTTGAGAGAGATATTTGTCAATCGGACAAATATTTAGAAAATATTTGTAAAATATTTGCCTGATCCCAGCAGGACCCGACGGAACCAGTTAGGGTTTGGTCATATATGCAAACACCCAGTCATGCAGACATGTAATGACATATCATGATACGATGAAGGTGGAGATGCAGTGGCGGAACACAGCAAGTATGTTACAGACATAAGGTCTATCCAGGTATATCCCTTCTTATCGTTCCATTACCGCTGTCCCCTTCCCCACAGCATTGGTAGTGGAGGATAGGACTTACTGAGCAGCAGAGTTTTATACCTGCGTATAAACATTTGTAACCATTAATCATGCAGGCTTTGTCTTACATGGTTAGATTCCTCATCGGATTTCATTGTCTCAGCGATGTACTTCACCCCTTCAATGGCGCTGCGAACATCTGGGTTTTTAGAAATGGGGGACTGGTAGGTGACACTTGCGGGAGTGGGGTTGCCTGTAGGGGAGAGAGCGGGATACATGGGTTGACACGGAGTTAAGGCTTCTTACTCATGCATTTGTGCATTTCACATTTTAATTAGTGTGTCTTCACATCTCTTGTAAAATGTTATAATCTCTGTGACTGACAATTATAATGATAATAATAAAGGCAATTAGGCGCACAATAGAGTGTTTACCTCAGCAGAGGCCGCTCATTTTCCCATTAAACATCCGAGGCATCAGGATTACATGACACGGAAGTCAAAATGCGTGGAAATGGCAGAAAAGCCTTCCCGTGTAATGTTAAAGAAAGTGAAACCCAATTCTTGATTTCTTTATCCAGGACCGCTCCGAAATTAAAGGAGTTCATCCTTGCTACTTGCTCAACACTTCTATTGTGTTAAGTCAAATTTGTCTCATAGCTGAAGGATAATAGTAAGATGGAAATGTTGAAAAAAGCCCAGTCTTGCAATTTGTCAGAAAGTCATGCCAGATTCCTAAATAATTTTTTCTATCTGGGTCCACCTGAAAATTGAAGGGGTTTATTCCTTAGTACAAGCCCAAACATTCCATCAGGTCCATGAAGAATATCAATGCGTAATAGATGGAATGGGGAAAAAAGCCCAATCTTGCAATGCTTCTAAAGTTGAAACTAAACTCCAGACTGCATTGCTTTATGCATATACACCCCAAAAAGGTGTTCATCCTTGCCACATGCTCAATCTTTCCAACAAGTTTAATCGAAATACATTGAGCTGTTGATGCGTAATAGCAGACAATGGTGAATGTTAAAGAAAGTAATACCAAATTCCTGAATCCGCTCTTTTATGTGGGTCTAAACCCAAAAGTTAAAAAGTTTCCTCCTTGTTTGGAACCAACCTTTCTACCAGGTTTGATTACTTGGGGCGGCTGTAGCTCATTGGGTAGAGCGGCCGTCTCCCAATCATAGGATTAGAAGGTAGGTGGTTTGAGCCCCAGCTAGTCTGGATGTTGAAGGGTCCTAGAGCGAACCCTGAACCCAATACACTCCACTGCTCCCTCAGGGACGGGTCAAACACAGAGAACTGAATTTCCCCCAGGATAAATAAATTATCAGATATTATTATGATTATTTATAATAATCAAATATTCATTATGTAATAAAGTAGATGGAAATGTTGAAAGAAGCCTCTATCTCAAGAAAGTGGAAAAAAAACTTCTGGCAATGCACTAAAAAAAATTTGGAGGACCATTCTCAGCCATATGCTCAACCATCGTATCATAGTTTCATCAAAATCTGTAGTAGTCTATGTATAAAAGATGGAAATGGATGAAAAACGCCTGTTTTGCCATGCCAAGAAAGAGAAATTAAACTCCTCCCCCAAGATGTAAGACTGTCTTCCTTGCTCCATGCCCAACTTTTCTACCAGGTTTCATCAAAAGAAAAAACACACTTTATCTTAAAATGTCGAAGAATGAGAAGAAAAATCTCCTGGAACTATACCTTTATCCAGGTCTGCCGAAAAAGTATGGACCGTATTCAACCTTGTTCTCAAACACTCTGCCATAATTTCATCAAAAGCTATAGTTGTTCTTGAATTAAACATGAAGTAATGAAAAAACATTGTTCTTACAATGTTTAAACCCCCAAAGACTCCACCATTAAATAGATTTTGTGCAAAATTTTCATCCCTGAAAGAATGACTGACTGAAAAACCCGATGACAAACACAATCAAGACAAAGGTAAGTCAAAAACACAGACAAAGTGCGTTATAAATTAAATGTATTATTATTATTATTATTACAAACACTGGACACAACATAACCTCCTGGTCTGATATAAGAACTCCTACATGAAACACTGACATGCTCACAGTAAAGAACATCTTTCCATCCTCCTCATCCTCCTCATCCTCCTGTGTTCCTGGAATCTGTCACTCAATTACAGCCTCACCTGAGATGTCAGAGATGTCCATATCTGTAGGAAATAACCTCTTCTGCCGGATCTCCTGACTGGGACGCTTCATTGTTGAGAAGAACATCATGTTGGGAATGGTTTCAATGAAGACCTGAGACACAGGTGTCAGTTAATTCTTGTTTTTGGTTAAAATCATTTTTTTTGCTGTTGATGTTAAAATATATATCACAAATTGATGAAGTTAGTTAGAAACAAAACATAAACCTTGCGGATCCAGGGAGGCATGGTGTGCGTGCTCGGAGAGCGATGGTGCGTGTTGATGACGATGACGGTGATGATGATGGAGGCGATGACAAACACCATGGTGAAGAGCATGTATTTGCCGATGAGAGGAACGGCGCTGGACGTGGAGGGGATCAGCTCCACGATGACCAGCAGGAAGACAGTCAGAGACAGCAGGACAGAGATGGAGAGAGTCATCTTTTCACCTAGAGAGATGGGACACAGACGTTCAGACTCTATTAAAATCATGGCTCTCCATGCCTCACCTAAAAAGAATACTACAAACAAAAACGGAAACAAACAAATCTCAAAGAAATCGCAATGTCTGCTGCAAATTCCAGCTACTACACGGCCACAAAAATTGTAATCATTTATATCAGTGTGATGTTATAAACATGTTATTATTATGAATGATTTAAATCCCTTATTTCTTCAGTATTTTTCCTTCAATGCCCGGAAAAACGTTGGTGGCCTATGCTAAACTCCCTAAAATAAATTTTAGAATCTTGTCCTTTTTCCAGACACGTTTGGGCCAATCCTACTCCCTCAAGATGTCAAAATCATTTGCTCATCTAATGCTCTATAAGAACTTTTCACATCGCACTTTTTTTTCTTCAATTTACACATTTTCAAAGCTGTGTCTGTCAGTTCAACTTTAACAAAATGCTCATAAATAAAAATGGGTAAATGCTCTGGGGTAAAAGTAGATTATGTCCCTCTGAGATGTTGCAGAGAAGTAATCAGTATTAACTGCTCAAAAATACGTCAGAGCATAAACCCTCTGCATTCCCACAATGTAAGGTCAGCAGGATTTTTTCTGCTAACGGAATCAATATTTCCTTGAAAAATGATGGCAAAACTTCATACTGACTACAAAACCCACCCAGATCTACGTACCAGAGTCAGTCGGCAGATAGAAGACCAGTCCGGTGAGGAAAGAGAAGAGCATGCAGGGAATGATGACGTTGACAATAAAATAGAGAGGCAGCCGCAGCATCAGGAAATGGTAGGTGATGTCTAGGTAGGGTGTCTCGGGACAGCAGGTGTAGTAAACCCAGTGTTTCCAGCTCCTGTAGTCCTTTAACACCCATTCACCAGACTCCATGAAGTTACTCAGGTCAGGCCGATCACTGTCCTACAAACAGGAGAATTGTAATACAAAGTTTAATCCCTTCTTCCCAACAGGCCCATAATCAGGCACCTACGTAGTTTTTGCAATTGTGTTTCTGTGCACAATGCTAGACGTTAGTAAAATAATTGATTTATGTCACTTCCAAAGTTTGTATAAATGTGTATGTAGTTCCCTCTAGTGGACATATGTGGTATTTTGATGCCCCCATCCCCCACCGGGGTCAAAATCCCATTTTTTGCAAATTCTCTATCCAACTGGTCCAAATGGAGAGTCATCTTGTTCCTATACCACAAAAATTGTGTTGCATATTAACAAGAACTTTGTGTTATTTCTATCAAATGTGATGCAGCAGTTATCAAAGAGTTTCTGAGAAAACTCCTTGATTGATTTGTTTCATGGTGTTACAGTAATACAATGTATTATATCCTATTTTAATCTAAAAAAAAAAAAACGGGTGATGATAGAAAAATGTATATGTTCTGTGTTTAATCACAGATTACTCACATAGTAACATATATAATGTTTCTCACACTGGACATACAGTATTTGAGGCGTCCCCTGTCCACAGAAACCACACTTTTGCAAATACAATTATAGTTGTGTAGCCATTTTAAGTTTTTAAAATGGCTACAATTGCATGGTATGTATATGAGGCGAGGGTTAATTTAAAATAACCAATAAGGATATGTAAGGGTTAATTACGACATTTTTTGCTAATTTCTCAGTATGATTCTAAACCTTTATTAATTATACTCACTGGGATGATAGCGACCAGCCGTCCATCGTATGTCCAGGTCCCCAATTTCATACTACAGTTCTGCAGGTCAAATGGGAAATGGAGGACAATAATCTCACAGTAACTCTTAAAAATGGCTGGAGGATTCCATATTATCATCCCAGTGTGCTCCAGCAGGACTTTAGTCTCATGGATTATAGCAAAGTCCCCATCAGCACTGCAGACGAGAAGCAGAGGAAGAGCGTGACCGGAGAAGATAGACGTTTAAGGACATTAAAGATATGCACAAACGGAGGGTGTGTGTTTATACTTGTTGTATAACACCAGGTCAGGTTTCCATATATCAGTTGAAGGTATTCTGATCTTCTTGATGCCCCCGTAATCATCTGGATTCCACTTCAGGTTCACATCTGTCCATTGCTGAGGTGCAAATGCAAGAAGAGCTGGTTTACAAATGTACTGATTAAGTTGTTAAGTCGTCATGTGTTCAAATAATCTACCTCAATTACGCTATAAGATTATTTAACATTTAAATGGCATGACTAGAAAAACTGTGCTTGTAGGTAGAACCCCTGACAGCCTTAATTTACATGCTGTAGAGCATCAAATCTGAAGCAAATATCAGCAACCTTGAAGCACTAATTGTAACAGTAACAGAGAAAACCTTCCTTCTTATATAGAAAATAATAATAAATCATTACCAGTTAGATAACAATTAGCAAACGCATATCATTGAGGTTGAAATTCATGTTTCCGGGATTTCTTTATGAAATGGTTTGCTATGCTGTTATTGTTAGGGAATCATTAAAAAAACACATTTACCTGTTTGAGACGGACATTACTGGTCACAATCTGGTTAACCTCATCCTGATAGATGCAGAATAAGAAAGAGGATTATTAATTATTTTTATTTACAGATTTTTATTTTTTATAGAATCGACAAGGAATATGCTGTAAAAGCTACAAAGGACAGCGTTCTATGATTATGTTACCAGTCGCTAAGGACTCATATAATGATGATAATGTAGATAGAATTCTATAAAGATGAGCACATGGCACCTTGCATTGTAGCTTATTCCACTACTGTATGAAAATGGATGTAAATGGGTGAATGCTGGCTTTGAATGCTCATTCTGACCATTTATTAAAGTACAGACACAGAAATCGACACATATATTATGCTGACATAGGGTCTCTATGTCATTTAATTACATATATATATATATATATATATATATATATATATATATATATATTATTATTATTTTTTATTATTTATTTTTTATCAGGTTCCTTTTAAACACAGGTTTTTAATTTATTTCTTTACCATGTGTTGTTATCTTTCCTATCTTTTCTGAGACATAATAAATGACTGAATCACACAATCAGACTTCCAGTTGACAGAGAAATGCACATGCATGCATCTGTACACTGATTAAAAAATCCACAAATGAACTGAGGGTTGGAAAAAGAGTTAACAAAGGTCCATGACACAGGCCAGAAGAACCAAAACCCAGCTAGCCAATCAAAACTCATTACAGAAGATTATGAGTCACTTCAATATATAAGGCATTGGCAGATTTGAATGTCTCACTGCACAAAGCAGAATCTTTTTCTTCTTTTACTTTGAGTTTCTCTGTCCTGAAAATGTTTCGGTCCCTTACCACACTGATCAGCTGTATGAGCTGCAGTCCCACGGTGACCACCACAGCCTCGCTGAAGTGGTCCACAGGACGCACCACCTTATTGTATCCAGTAAACAGCGTTTGCACCAGTTTGGTCTCATCCTCCGAGCAGACGGCTGGACCTGCAACAAACAGACATGCAAAAAAGTTCAACAAGGCAGTCCAACTTTATTTTCTTACGCATTCTTCGTGATGAGTGTCGTTCTCGAGGGAGTTTGAGGAACTTTATGTGAAAGTAAATTCAGACTTCACCTGGAACAAAGCCTATGATGTTTTTTTGTTTTTTTACAATATATTGTTACGTTGGTAAACAGTCATATTTTGGGTGAGCTACACAGAGAGTGTGTTGATATAGCCAGCTGACGCTCCTGTCACCACAAAGGGTCCAAACCAGGACTGAATTCACAGCTGAAGTGACGGAACACCGTGAATCACAGACCAAACATTTGTGAGGATTACAGCCAGCAACCTGAAACCCGTCATTGTGGCTGTGAGAGAATTTATAGGAAGTGAGGAGGACAGGAAGAAGGGGGAGTCATCAGTTGAGGGAGAGGCAGGGAAAGGTTGATGCAGACATATCAACAGCAGTCAAGTGACTTACATTCCATACGGGTGAAAATCCTGTGTGCTAAGTGCTGCGATCCAATCTCTTCCTGTTTAAGTCCTTGGAGCGAGTCTAATCTGAGTGCTAAGAGTTTGGCAAAATCATCTCCCGGCCAATCCGCTTGACATTAAGTCTGGATCAGTCAGAGTTCACAGCAATTAACCTTCATTTAACACTTCCTTATACAAGCGGGCTTACTCCAAGCATAGCTTTACAAGCCCATACATGATATGTTCCATAAAGATTTTACCCTGATTCCCCAAAGAGCTGTGTAAAAACCTAATAAAAGAGAATGTCATCATATGATGTTGCTTTTTGACACTCAAAAATACAATATATGTAATGTTGTAATGTTCAGCCCATCAAAGACACAGATTTGACTCTTATTCTAAATTTGAGGCTGAAAGAAGCTCAGTCAGGTTGAAAGGCTCGGTCATCCACAGTCAAGGATGGGGAGAGGTTCATCACATTGTGAAACACGTGTGTGTATGAAGGACATTATAAGTTCCTTCTGTTAATCGGGATAGGCTCCAGTCCACCTGTGACCATGTAAGGGTTCTAAAGTGGTCTAACTTTTATGGGAATTATTTAACAAAGTTTCCAAAAACCCTGCAATTCAAAACTCAACTATAGGCCTATGCTGTAATCCCTAACAGCAATTGTATATTCCTGAAAAGCCCCCAATCCCCTGCATTGGACAAGCAATCCCCCCTTATTGAAAAACTGTGTTTTTTGGATCAACTCATTTTGCAGTAGCAAAAAAACCCAACCCTTAGCCCAAAAGCATTCCCACCAATCAAGAAATCACTCGACCCGTGTGGAAATATTGGTTTCAAAACAGATTGTTGGATCTATTATGTGCCTCAAGCAAGAATATATTACGCTCGATGTTTTATCACGTTTGGGCACTACTAGTGAAGTTGGTTATACTTCACATTACAAGAAGGCTGTTGCATCACCTTAATGTTTCGTAACATTTCATATGACACAGCAGATTAGCATATTGGTGCTAGCCAGGTTGTGACCCAAGTTACATCCTTTACATGTTATTTCTGAAATGTGCTGGCGGTCCACACTCAGCCTGATCTGAGAAGGCGAGGATCTTATTTCATTTAGCCAGCAAGAGGAGGCCACACACACACACACACACGCACGCACACACACACACACACACACACACACACACACACACACACACACACACACACACACACACACACACACACACACACACACACACACACACACACACACACACACACACACACACACACACACACACACACACACACACACACACACACACACACTTCTATTGGTATATTAAAGATGTGTAAGATGAGTTCAGTGATGTTCATTTCTTTGGCTGTCAGCCATTGTCTCCATCTGTCACTGGCTCTTCCTGTTCCCTGCCTGTTGTCCCACCAGCACACTTTGATCTGGTCACGAACAAAAATAGACGAGTGGAGCGGATCAGCCACTTGGAGCTGTCAATCAATGCCCACTGCGCTCTAATTTACGGATGGACCACCTCTTCAAAATAAGACAGCTGATGCTCCTTCCCTTTTTTTTCCTTGCCACTTATTAGAGGAAGGAGCACAACAAAACACGGTGAATGTTAAGATTGTTCTGGGGGTCATTTCAGTCCATGAGGACGTGAGGACTCTAAGCGCATACATTGACCCAAGGCCACATCCGTATGTCACACGAGGAGACTGTAAGAATGCTGTAGTAGAAAGTAGATAAATTAAATTAACACATTTTAACACAAATTTACAAGGGAGGTGATACAAATATACAATATATGACATACTACAAAGGCAATCTAAACAAACACTTAATGAAAATTTGTAATAGTAATATACTGGACCAAAAATTACATTTGTACCATCTGGACAAGTGTGAAAAAAGTATTTTCCCCCCTTAGAAACTATAATGAAGAGGAGTTGAGGAAGTTGAGGGTGGTAGAAATGCAGTAGTCTCAGAAGGGTCACACAACTGTTTTAAGGCTCAGGGACTCCACAGAACCAAAGCAAGAGACATTGTCTACTAAGAAGACATTATCTATTATCTAGAAGACTTGGAAAAATACTAAGCCTTCTCAGAAAGTTACCTACCTTCCCCAAAAGTTCTTACAAGATGATAGCAAAGGGTCATTCAGGAAGTCAGGTTAGAGCCAAAGAAAGCATTCAAGGACCTGCAGTACCCTCTAAACTAAACTAAGACAAGATCCACTGCTAACACTGAAAAACACAGGGGCTTGTCTGAATGCTGCCAGAAACAAAATCACCCTGGATGACCCTCAGTGATTTAGGTATGGAGGAATGTGACCGTGTGATGTTGTGGGAATGCTTGCTGCGTTAAGTGACAACATTTTGCCATAGTTCGGGGAATTCTTCTCTCTACCAGAACATCCTGTGGAGATTATCAGGTCATCAGACAGTGAGGTGAGGCTCAAGCAGCAGGACAATGATGCCAATCAGAAAAGTAGGTTCACCTCTAAATGACTCAAATATTTTTTTATAAAATTGAAGTTTTGCAGTGGCTTAGTCTAAGTCTGGACCTGAACCATGTTGAGATGCTGTGGTGGAACATGAAAAAGCAGTTCATGCTCAAAAAACACTCTATTTTGGCAGCACTAAAGCAGTTCTGCAGAGAACAGTGGGCTGAAGTTCCACCACAGTGAGGTCAGAGACAGATCTGCACTTAATGATGGAACAACCAACCACTGAGTTCAGGGGGCAAATACTTAAGGTGTTTGCATACTTTAATAAAATCATCACTTAAAACTTGCACTTTTGTGTATTACTCAGGTATTCTGGAAAGTCTCACCGCCATTCAGAGAGACTCTGGTTGTTCTTAGGAAATTACCCTGTTGCAATTTTACATGGATGTGGTGACTTGAAATATCAGCAACAATATGATACAGGTAATATGGTGAACAATTGGTCACATGAAAGATGTGACATTTGAGAAGCATCGTCCATTAACTATGACTTAAACTGAGCTCAATGCATCAATTGTGTAACACAATCTGCCCCTGTTGGCTTGGAACACAGGAACTCCTGTCGAGTACGAAAGTCTGATCTGGAACATTGGCGCACCGACGATGTCTCTTTATGGCTGTGAGAAAAATACCCCCTCCCTTTTTTCTGTTGTAGTGACCGCCCCGTTTTGTCAATTTAATTTGCTTTGACTGGAAGCCAGGATTGGTGTCTGAACTCCATTCTGGGTTTGCATGGTTCCATAAGCTGGATCTCTCTCCTCTCATGCCCAGACAGACTGTTTGTTAAGGCTTAAAGGTGCAGTGGATGATTTGTGACGCTAAAAAAAAATATGGTGGTCTTGATTAAACCTCTGCGGCTCTTTCTCCAGCGACAATGATGTAATTTCTCTCAGAATACATGCTCTAGTAACAACGCTGAAAAATGGTTTTCATAACACAGTTGTGAGCTAGGGGGGGAACAGAATGTCTTTTTTTTAAATGTACACGAGCTCATGAAGAAATAAGTATTGAATATATGGCAAGTTTGACCGAACTACTGGTTGTTGCATTGCTATCCAGCATGATAGTGACCTGTTCCTTCATGTTATCCATTGTGATTGCTGTGCTCAATGTGAAGGATCTGTTCTCTGTTCAACCATCTGATCATGGATATAAAGCTTCTCTAACTGTGGACTGAATAAATACACCCTAGTATTTATATAAAAGCGCATAAATCCAGTGTCATATGAGTCACTTCTGTTCCCTCCAGACACCAGGGGGGGCTGGTTAACCCCGGTTATCACGCTGGCATGCCCATTAACCTTAACCTGGCATGTTCTGGAGATCAGTATGTTACAGGGAAGGAGTGATTGTCAGGTCACACATGTACTATGGTGTATGAGGTTTTAAGGTTCACGCCTGCGTGACCTCCGACCTCAGGGGGTTAAAGAGTGCCAATTTGTCATGGTTATTCCACTTAGCTTATTTACCTTCTTGTTGGTGAATACCTGTAATGACGGGAATGTCTGATGGTTCTTATACAACACGGATATTACTTTATGGGCATTTATATGGAAGAAAATTCAGCTGTAATATTATCAAAACTCATTTTACAGAATATTGACATGAGTAGGTTTCACCATTGAATCTGTAGTCTGATTACTAATTTAAGGCTTTGAATCTGAAACGCTTTTTACCTTTATTCTTCAGACTCCAAATGTTTCTTTTACTTCACCAAAGGTAGTCTAACCTGATCACATCATAAACCACTGAAGATAAATCCCTTAAGAGGATTTAGATCTAAGAGCTGGTTGTCTGAAGATCTTATATTATTTAACCTGAGATACAGAAATCCAGTTTAGAGCCTGGAATAATTGCTGTGATAAACCGACATGCTCCTGCGAGTAAATATTCTTCAGGGTGGATGTGCAGCATCGGGGTATAAAGACCTTCACATGATTTACTGTTTTTATTGCGCTTCTGCATTGATGCCGATAATGTCCAAATGGTGGCAAACAAGCTGCGCCCATTCATCCTGACACGCCACCTCCATCTGACAGTCACATAAATTTGTCACCAACGTTTCATAAAATTCGCCAGCGAACAAACCACTCAATTGGAAAGGACGGAATATTGAATTTGCATTTAAAACAATATTAGTATCACGTTTAGACAATAAATGTGTATTATAGTAAAAACTAAATATAGAGCACAGAAAATGAAATAAATAAGGAAAAAAAAATCTGGCAAATGAATATTAATTGGTGAAGGCTCTAATTATCAGAAAAATAAATAAGCAGTTGTTTTAAATATAAAAACATTCCTTTATAATGAAGGTATTTTAAGACTTGCATGAAAACTGCTGTTTTATTAGTTTTGTTTTATGTTTTGTTTTTTTCCAAACAATTTGAAAATGGTAAAAACATATTTGATTGACAGTTTCAGTCTTCATTACGATGTATGGTAGAAAGAAAAAAAACAAATCATCAACAAGGACAATAAGGAAGACACAACACCAACAGTCAGCTTGGTCATATTTCAAAATTAACAGTGAACTTGGTAAGACATTTACAAAAAGATTGCCCTCATAAAGAATTTACACATGTTAATAATTGTATAATAACTTGATACTCTCAAAATCATTTCTAAATGATTATAAACAAGTTATAATATTGTTTTCATTTACTATTTGGCAATGTCTACTATCTGCAGCACTATTTTCTCAAATCTGAGATCTTGCTGTGCTGTCCTGTTATCGCTCGTTATGTAAGTCAGTCAATTTGTCACACATTGGCTAACTTGCTTCTACAATTATAAGATACCACTCTGACTGGATTGCAGAGTCTTTTCGGTAAAGAATCCACTCAGTTAACACCAAGGATGTTGGCTGATGGAAAAGGAAAAACGGTTTATACCACTTAGTTTATAAACTAAGCATAAACAATTCATAACCATCTTATAAGGGTAGTCTTTTTCTAAAAAGTCATCAATATCTTTTATAATTTCTTGGAAGTACCTTTCAATTTAAAAAGTCATTTTATTTTTAAGCTAGAAATTATTGCTCATTTCTTTTATCCACTGAGAGGGAAAAGAAAGTGTTTCCATCTCGTCATATTGGATGTTTATTATTATTATTTTACAAAATCTATTTAGATCCGCAAAATTGAAAGTCTTCTTTCACTCCATTCTAACTATATTCTGTGTATTTCAATACCAAATTCAAGATTTTAAACAGCCAGTTGTAAAAGTTGGATAGTGTTAGATTTTACTCAAGGGTTCTAAGTGTGATCAACGCAGATGATACTGGAGAATTCCCCGTGTTTTGTTCCCTCTATCTGATTCCATTTACACTTGAATGACAGGATCCACTCAAACCTTTAGGTTATGTAAATCAATTTGGTATCAAGTAGATGTTTTCATTAAATTAGTTGTCAGTAAATTAGTTAATTTGCTTTTCTCCTCCTTCTACTGTAGATATACCAATTGAAATTACTATTGTCTATTAAATAAATGCATAGGTATGAACATCTAATCAATGTTTACGTTATCAATTTGCAGTAAACAGTACATGAAAAAAAGATGAAAGATGTGTTTCAATTTTAGAAAATCACTCAAGAGGAGATTGAGCAAAAGAATATGGATGACTTACAAAGTCCACACTGTACCCGCCGTCCCATGGACAATTTGCACATCAGCAAGAATCTGTCCCGTACAGGTGTCCTTGATCAAAGACACGAGAACCAAACCCACTCAACTGATAAATATAAATCACTTTTGACATCAGTTACAGTAAATGGCTTAAATGTGAATCCAGCGAGGAATGCTAACAACGCAGAGCTGCCATTTTTAGGATTTCTGGAGGACAAATACTAACACACGCTTATCTCTGGAGATGCTCTAAAGAGGCAGAATATCAGTCATGATTCATGAGCAGGATCGAGCTCCTCATGTGACCAGAAAAATCCCCAGTAAAATCTTTTTTGCAGTAAGTTTAACAGCTTTTGTCCATTGTTGCTGTTACTCATCACTCTGGTCTGCTTTAAGGTGTCATTGTGCGAGTGTTGCATCATTGTGTTTGAGCACTTTAGTTTCTCAGGTAATGACTATACTAGAATACTTACATTTAAAGATTACTGCCCGGTTATTTTATCCCTAAATGCACTAGTCTATACAACCTGCAGCCAAAACATTAAAACTGTTGTTTACGTGTTTTTTCGTAAAGAAAGCTCCCCCAAGTGTGTAAAATATGATTTTTTAGAGTCGAAAATGTAAAAGATAGAGGTCCTTAAATCGATTCATATTCAGCAAACAGTTGGACTAAATCGGACCAAGAATTAGAAAGTGCACCCCCTTTTGATTAGGATCCAAACTATTAGAATGAAATATAGGGTATATACGAGATAGATATCTTCGAGTCAATTCATATAAGTCAAGTGTTTAATAAACTGAATAACAATTATTATATCCAAAAAACAATGTTTTTACTAAACAAAAGCTCCCCCTAGTGATTAAAAATAGATTTTGGAGTAATAAATAAAAATATACACAATAGATTTCTGCGAGTCCATTCATATGCACCAAAATTGGACTCTATTGGTCCATGGATCAGGAAATGGTGGGCCGAAAACTGTCGAGGCTAAAGCTCTCACAGTTTCAGCACTATAAACGGACCTTCCCAAAATCAATTCATTTCTTCCTCACTTTAAGGTCTATTAAACATTAATATGATCCACGACATAGTTTTTGAGTTTTCGTGAGTTTTTTTGAGTCTTGTTTTAGTTTTTTAAAAAGGCTCCCTCTATTGTGTAACATATGAACTACTAAAGTAAAATATAAAAGATGGATCTCCTTGAGTCGATTTGATATACACCAAATTTGGACTAAATAGGATCAACGGTTACGAAATTATGACCTGACAATGTTGAGGATGAAGCTCCCCTCAGTGTCGGAAATACACTAGTGTCGGAGCTACTAGAAAGTTTAACATTAAACCTTTCTCCCCTTCTCAACAGAAACAACCACATATAATCCCATCTGTGTCTGACTGATCAAAACAATGGCTATCTAAATTATCTTGCATAAGTGTCATTTAAGTTTCCTGAGCCTCAGATCTCACCCAATCCCACCATTTCCTCCCATTGTAGTCACACGTCAATATCAGTGTGTTTTACTTAAGTCTCAAATGGGTTTTAGGAGGAACAGAATCCCTGCTGTCGAATCTGTGTAAGAAAAATCTGTCATAAAGAAAAGATTTTCCTCTGATTTCCAAAAAAGTTAAATTTGTTGACATTTGATTGAGACTTGTGAACGCGGCATTCTCGCCTTCTTTCTAGTGAACAGTATTATTGAAACATAGAGCCACCGATAATGAGAGGTTTTCACAATCGGTGCTGCTACAGCGAACTCACAAACATAACTGAGAAGTTTAAAATATCAAGACAAACGCATGCACAAATAAACACACTACACACTGGGAGTGCTTACCAGCAAATACGCTGAAAACCAAGGCCAGCAAGATCTGGCGCCTAGAAAATTTCATATCTCTTGCTGTCGCTTATGGAAACAGCCCTGAAATCTGCAGCATCCGCTGGAAGCTGTCGCTAACCAGTTAGCAGCTCGTAGGCGAACTTTGTGACCAACTTTACAAAGAAGCAGACATATGCAAGAGAGCTGGAGCACTCACTCTGGAGTTGAAGTGAGTGGTGCGAAGGTTGATCTGCCAGTAAGAGAGCTCTGGTTTCTCAAATCCACCTCCCCCCACCCAACTGCATCCCAACCTCTCAGCGCACTTCAAGGCATGGGAGACAGCTGAGAGCATGGGTGTGTGTTTCAGTTTGTGTGTGTTCAGTCTAAGCAAATTGACACCGCATCATCTTTTCACACACGTGGAAGTTTTTCTTACAGTCAAACCTCCTGTTTATCGTGGCATGTCAGCGACCAGAGAGGCATAGAGACAGGCAATGAAGGGCAAAGGAAGAAGAACGAAGAGACAAACTTCCTCCTGGTGAGGGAGAGGACAGAGACTGGGAGGCAGACAGGAGGACAGCTGAGAGCTGTCACTGATGGAATGCTCCTTCCCAGGCACCACACACACACACACACACACACACACACACACACACACACACACACACACACACACACACACACACACGCACACACACGCACTCACTGTACCCACCAGCCTGCCAGCATCGATGACATGACAGGAAACCCACCAGTGTGCATGTCAGAGACCCGTGATACATCTTACAAAGACAACAAAGGTGTAAGGTTTCACTGGGACCTGTTGTGCCGTTTGAGGTATTTGAGGCTCTTCTTATGTTTGTCATCATTTGTTGTTTTCATTGAGATTACGAAGGGATTTATTCAATGATCACAATAAATGCTGGAAGTAAAAACATATTTCTGTTCGTTTCAATGCATTAAGATAAACCAAGCCTACGTTGTTGTTCCCGACTGCAAAGGTATATCATCGAAAAGCCTCCAATCTCCTGTGTCTTACCAGCATTGCATTTTCAGTTGTGATTTTTGTATCTCAAAAGAAAAAATCAAATCACCACTTGTTTTTCGTTTTTCAATATTGCTTTCCGAAAAGGAGAATGAAATGCCAAAACATAATGGACCGATATATTCACGAGACAGATCTCCTCGAGTTGATGCCTGTTCAACAAATTTGGGCTAAACCGGATCAATGGTTAGGAAGTAATGTTCAATAAAGTATTTTTCATAATACAAAAATATCCTTGATTCAATTCATATCCACCAAATTTTCACTAAATTGGACCAACAGTTGGGATATTATGGCCTAAAAAAACCTGTGGAGATAAGGCTCCCCGTAGTGTCGGAAATGTAAAACCGACCTTTCCTAAAAACGATCCAGTTCTTAGCACTGTAAAAGGATGGTGAACCACAGTGAGGGAAAATCAAATATTCACACAACTTTTTTGCAATCAGACAATTGAAAGGACATTTTGACGAGGACCTGCTGTACATGTTGGTCTGAGGTCGATTTGTTGTTGCAGCAGCCTGCATCCAGCAAAAAACAACGGCATGGGCACTTTCAGATCCATAAAATGAATGTCCTTGGACCCAGCTTTCATGAAACTGTTACTACACATTGTGATCATCTCAAGTACCAGAGTTGAGATCGGTATATTACAGATCAGCCAACACACATGGACAAATGGCAGATGAAGTTTAGAACATTGATTATCTTCCATGCATCCTTCAGTGGGTGGCGTACAATAGGCAGCAATTGAACATTCTATCCTTGGAGTTGGAGTGTTGGCGGCAGGAGAAATGGCCCTGCTAAGGATTTGAGCAACAGGTTGAAATCCTCACGGCTATACAACTGGGTTAGAGCATCTCAAAAATTGCAGGTCTTATTAGGTGCTCAAGGTCTGCAGTGTTCTGAGTAAGGACAACCATTAAGCTGGTGTCAGGGTCATTGATATCCAATGCTCACCAATGCACGTAGGGAGCAGACGATGGCCGGTGTTGTCCGCTCTTACGGAAGAAGTACTGTCGCACAAATTGCTGAAAACGTTTAAACTGGTTCTCTCATATCATAAAACGCGTTTCAGCTTGCTGTGTTTGGGCTTGTGTGGGAACAGACCTGTGAAATTTCTCATGATGACCATTGTCCACAGCTGAAAGAACATTTAATGGACATGTCAGCATCAGAACTGGACCACAGAGCAATGTAAGAAGGTTGCCTGGTCTGATGAATCACGTTTTCTGTTATGTGGATGGTCTGGTATGTGTGCTTTGCTTACCTGGAGAAGAGATGGCACCATGATACACTCTAGGAACAGGGCAAGCCAGGCATGCTTTGTGAAATGTTCTGTTGGGAAACAGACATCCACATAATGCATCCTGCCACAACAAATTCATGCTGTTAACCTGGCCACTAAATTCAAATTCAATAAATGTGGGATGAGGACAAATAGTCCATGGAGGCTCCACCTCCCAACGTGTGGAACAGAAATGATCTGGTGCTAACGTCTTGGTATCAGATACCTCACCACTTTGAGGTCAGACCTGTTATAATATTATGGATATACAGTGTCTACTGCAGTGTAGCTGCATTTAGAGCAAACTAATGACTGTGGCCTTCATGCAGATGCCTAATATTTCATATTCCTCACTTTTTGTGTGGATTCTAAACAAGCAGGGATTCATGTTTCCAAAGTTTGCAGCAATCATTCATTCATTCATTATCCGTAATCACTTCTCCTGTTCTCGGTCACGGGGGCTAGAGCCTATTTGTAGCAATCATCCAAGACAGAATTTAATAGTCAGTGGAAGCAGACACTGTGGTTTCCTTGAAAGAAACCTCAGCTAATTACATGACACCGTGTTAAAGATGCAGGCAACAATATTAAGATTCAGCCGTTTTTTACAGTGTAAATATTATCCACGGTCTCATGTTCTTAAAGCTTGAACCTTATGATGTCAATGAAGATTAATATTAAATGGGAAAAATTGTTATTTGGATCCAGTGGTCTCTGCTGGTAAGATCATACGGCACATTATAAAGTTACACAGCTAACCTGCTGACAGCGCGGTGAGTGGGGCAAAACCAGATCATGTGACTAAATGCTACATTATTGAAAGTATAATAATATAATCATTTCCCAAGGTCGGTTGGTTTTTAAATCCATATTTGATTCATTTGGGTTGACCTTTTGCACAAATATGAATCAAGCATCTGCTATTTCCACTAGATGGCAGTAGAAGAGTGTGGAACCAGAGCCCTCATGCTCACTGCCTGACTGTGTATTTCTGTCTATCTAACTGTTCTGTTCTCAAATGCATCTGATTGTTTTCCTTCCAGCTTCCTCACACGCACTATTCTCTATTTTTCCTCCCTCCTCGCTCTTATGTGGGGAAACAAAGGAGACCAGCGGAGGACGAAGTACTTTGTTTCTTTACGTCAGCAGAAGTACTAATGCCACATTGTGATAATACTCCACTAAGAGTTAAACTCCTGACATCAAACCGAACTTTTATCCATTTTATGTTATTTCTCTTATTTTGCTATTCTCCTTTTTTTTTGTATTTGTCTGAGATTTTTTTGTTGTTGTTGTACCTTTTCTTTTTTTGAAGGGTGGCTTTTGTCTACCCGACAATCAGGTTGTGCCCAGTGAAAGGGTGGTGGGCCAGGACACAGGGGTGGAGATTAAATTGGGAAAACAGAAAATGCCATTTGTTCCAAATTCTAAAGATCGACACAATGAATTGGAGTCAATAAAAACAGAGTCAACTAAGGTCAGATTTCGAGGGTTAACTTGGTTTCCCAGGTGAAAACCCCGATATGACTAGACAGAGCAGACATTCATGCATATTCAAACATATATTTGACAATATTGTGAAGAAATAAAAAAGGTAGAAGTGCAAAAATTGATTGTTAGTCAATCCGAACCTCCTTGATAATAATCACATATTGTTTAGTCAACCATGCTTGAATGCAAATTGAAATAGCTTTTAAATGAAAGTCTTTAATGTTATCAAATCAATGAGCAAATAGGTTTCAATCAGACAGAGAATGTTGAAAGTTTATTTCAACAGATCATATGTGATAATTAGTCTGTCAGAAAGTCTTTGGCGTTCAGAGATGGATATCTAAGGGTAATTGCTCTGAGCAGCAGCAGGCTATGTCTCCCCCTTGGGGTCTGCACACTGATGGTGGTGGCTGATGAATCTGTTGAGGCTGATGAATGATGAAATTGTTGGATCTGCGAAGACTGGGCGGAGATGGGGAAATATACTGACAGCATGACAGAACTGGATTGATGGAGAGAGTCGTATTTAAAACGACAGCAGTAAGATGATGATGGAGGCTAATGATGAAGGTGTGTCAATGTGATTGGATAGATGGGGCCCCCTGATGAGCACAGCTGATTTTAAGACTATGAATCCGGTAATTTAGACTCAGAGTTCATGTGTGAATGAAAGAGTGATACGAGAGACTGGACCTTTGCTAGGGCTTTAGAAGATGTTCCTATTCCCTAAAGCCCTATTTTGTAATGTTAAATAAAGAAAGTGAAACCACATTCTTGACTCCTTATTCATGCTGTCTATATTTGAATCCACCCAAAGGTTTAATGGGTTCATAGTAAATGGGTATGGGTCATATAACCAGTCCTCCTACCAAAGCCATGAAAAACCCTGTTGGTGGTTTTTGTCTTATCTTGCTAACAGATAAACAAACAGACAAAGGGCAGCAGAAAATTAACCCCCTGGTTGAATGATTATGAAACAATTAAATATCAACAATGACTTAAGAAGGTTGATGCTTTTTACTGTTTTATATTATATAATTTCATAACCTCACGCAATTATCAGGTGCCCATTTGTCTCAACTTATGTCAGGTGGTGACTGGAGTAGCAGGATTTAAGGCTAATAATTGAAGTAAAATAAAAGATCTAGCTCAGCCGTAAATCCTCCCTGACATCATTCACTGTTTTCTTAGTTTTTTCCCCCAACTTTCATCCCTTTTGTTAGTTTGAGCTGAGTAAAATAACTGAAATCAGATCTTGGTGTTCTCGTTTACTCATGCCATTCACTCCATTACAAATCCACAATTTGAAATAATTAGCTTTCTGTTGAATCTGGAAGAAGCCTAGTACCTCTGGCATGACAGGCTTTCTTCACTCACGAGCGTTTAAGTCTGTAAAAATATTTTTTCAGGCTTTTATTTCCTGTGTGATGGGAGTAACAGCGTATATGGAAACCGTCAATCATACACAGTCTGGGACACACCATAATAATTCCTCTGTGTCACTTGGTTGCGTTTGTGAATTTTTACATAGCTGAGATCCATCCAGATGCAACATGCTAAATGCTGGATTTGGATCCATGTAGGACTTGAGAATGTGTTCTTTGTTAGCCATGAGTGACGCCACAGCATGGAGGACCTGCTGTCGTGGTTTTGAGAATGAAGATTCTCCCAAAGGTGACTTCTGTGCTGTCCATTTTCAGAAGAAAGAAAGAGTGTGACCCGATCTTCTCCCCGGCTATACTTCAATGATCCCGTACTCTTGGTAGAGGAACAACAATACTTAGTCTAAGCTGAGAACACTGTTGTATTTATATGCCTACATTATATTTGATCCCGAATTGGCAAAATGTGATATGGCTCAGTCCCGTCAAGCACGGCGCACATTTAGCTAGCACAGGATCCCAAACCTGATTCCGACCGTGAGCCTCCACACATTCTTCTCGTTTGCATACAGCTCACGACAGCACTGAATGATGAAAGCAACGTTAAAAAAAGAATTTTAATTATCCACTTTTACTCATGCATAATTGGTCATAAATGCCACTGTTCATCTTGGCGGCCTTAATTGTCCACAGGTTAATACACGTCTCATTGCAGCAGTCCACAAATCAGCCGGTGAAACAATGTGGCTGCCAAGTGTCCTTAAGTGCTGGCAGCTTGTATTAAAGGCACAGACTGTGTTCATCAGGGTAACTTCCAGTGACAAATTAATAAAATGCATCTATTCAAAGGTGCACCAAGCGCCGACTGTCCTTTTTTAAATGAAACCCTATGCTCCCACAGGTCATGGGCTGAATGGTTGCCTTCAAAGTTCTAAAAGGAAATGAAAGAATTAGTCATGGACCATCCCTTTACAGGATCTATTTTTAATTCATTAATTAAATGGATTTTTCTTTGGGAAAATTCTCCACTCTTTCACCAAATCCTCAGCCTTTTAAGCAAATATGTATGACTTTTATATCTTATCCATAATGTTAAAGGAAGTACCAACTAAATTAAAAATAAAATGGTCTGCCACTTTATTTGGATCCACTTCAAAAGTTCATGGTTTTCTATTTTGCTAGACGTTCAAGCCCTCCATGGAGTTTCATGGTGGTCTGTCATGTAGTCGATGCATAACGGATAGGAACGGTAAAAAGTTTTATCTCACAATGTTACTTTAGGTTATTTCAGAGTGTATTCATCTCACATCCATTCATGTCATCTATTCATTATCTCATATCTCATAATTTACCATTTGGGCATCAGATAATACAAAATGACAGTTTGGTTTACTCAAACTAACGGTTTCTTACTTTTTTTTTACCTTTTCCTCTCAACAACGTGTAATATAGTGGGATTGGTGAGTGTAAATTGTCCGTTAGTGTGAATGTGAGTGTGAATGGTTGCTTGTAAGCTCTATGAACTATTGACCTCCTCAAGATATACCCGCCTATGGACCAATGTCAGCTGGGATAGGTTCCACCGTCCCCGTGACCCTGCAAAAGATAAGTGATTATAGAAATTGAATGGATGGCTGGACATGCACACACAATATATGTGTAATCCACAAAGTACACAATCCGACCACACCGTGACTCCGTTAAACTCTCACATTGGGGGTCGGTATGTGAACTGTGTATAATGGGGTTGTGATCCCTCCAGCCACTGAGGAGAACTCGTCACTGGGCTGTGAGCTAAGTATACCTGACAGCACTGCTATTTTCTCTCTCTCTCGTACACTCACACACACTAACTCACATTTTTTTCACAATTGCCATTTGCAGTCATCACGCAGATGGCATATGATTACACTAATACGGCAAATAGACTGAACGCATTCACAGATGTTGAAAATAAATGAATGATCACACGCAAACCCACACAGAAGGACGCTGGACAGGGTCCATATAGCATACTTGGGCATAAAGCAGCAGTCCACTTGGGAAAAAGATGTTTGTGTGTGTGTGTGTGTGTAATTGTAATTATCAGAGCTGCTTGATGTGATTTGCTGGAGGAGGTTAAATACATCTGTACACTCCTTTTAGAAGTCAAATACATGGAAATGGACATTTTACAATTTAGGATTTCAAGTGCACATAATCCCATGGTCTGTGATTGGGCCCAGAAACCGCCCTTTACTTGGTAGCTCTTTAGTGGTGAGTGAAGCTGTAGTATTTTTAAAGCTTCACTTCCAAAATAATTTATATAAATTTTTGCTTTGTATGGAATTTAATAAAAACTCCTGGACAATAGCAGAAGGGCTCCTGAGGAGGACAAATCCTGCACTAAATATTTTAAACGTTTCCTGGATCCAGATCTGCTTCCAAATCCAATGACGTCCTGAAAATTCCAAAGTCCATCTCTCTTAAAAAAAAGATGTATTATATATTCATTTAACTGTTTAACAAACAAATAGATAAACAGTGATGAAAACATAATTTATTTTGCCGAGGTAAATAAGAAACAACTGTAATCTCTGCCCAGTATTTGCAGATCCGTCAAGTTCATCATTCATCAGTCTCAGCAGAGTCATCAGCCACCACCAGAAATGTCCAGGCCCAGCTCAGATATCATCCATCACAATCTCGCTGAAGAGTCTGACCATCACTGTCATCACTTATCGTCTGTTTCAAAGAGCATTCAGCCTAACTTAGTTCTCTTTATCCTGATTGAAACACATACATATACATTTTGCCCACATTTTTATCGCCCAAAGTTATATATCGGATCCTTTATCGGCTTTCAGTGCTGCAAGGATCCTGATGAGAGTTCGTAAATACAAACACATCACCCCCGTTCTTCATTCCCTTCATTGGCTTCCAATCTCCACCGGGATTGATTATAAGATCTCTCTCCTCACTCACCAGTGTATCCATGGTTACGCACCGCCCTACCTAAAATAACTACTCACCCCACTGACTTCAACACTATCCCTCCGTTCTACCCACTCATACCGCCTCCTCCTTCCCCGAACTAAGCTCAGCACCATGAGTGATTGGGCCTTCTGTTCTGCTGCCCCTCGTCTGTGGAATGCCCTCCCTGACCATCTCAGGGCTCCACAGACGACTGACACATTTAAAAAAAGACTTAGAACTTTCCTTTTTAGCAGAACCTATAACCTTAATGAACATTGCTGCTTTTTGGTCAGGTTTTCATATAGTTATTATTTTATTTTTTTATTGATGCTTTTATCTGCTTTTACTTTGTAGCTCTTTGAGATTTGATCCAAATGTAAAGTGCGTTATAAATTAAATGTATAATTATTATTATTATTATTATTATTATTACATACTTGTGACTTAAATGATGTGAGACTCGTCTTTCCTGTCTGCAATATCCATGACTTACTCTCTTCAACACGCCCTGTTCATACTTCCTCGATTTTGTCTTTCCACTGCAACGTTGCTCCCAGATTTAGACAGTTATCATCAGTAACCGCCAAACGTTGGCGGTTTGTCTGTACTTACAGTATCACGGATGCACTATGGCCCACTGAAGGACCAATTTTGAACATGTGAAATGTCCCACTTGGCAACTGTTGCATTACAATACAGTACCACAACCTCGGGTACTTACAGGCTACTTGTCTAGAGTTTTTTAAGGTTCTTGGCTGTCGGGTAGGAGAAAGGTGAGTTTCTCTGCAACAATGGGGACTTGAATTGCTTTCCAGCATCTGGCCTTGTTTTGTCATTACTTCCCCGGTAGTTCATCTTCTAGAACATTTAAGCACGTAGAAAAATAAAACTTCCACACAAACGTGGAGGGTTCATTCATTTCGAGAAAGCAAAAAAAAACCCTTGCTCTCTCTTCTCCATTTTCCTCTCTCTTCACACCTGTTGTCCATCAACCCCGTCTGACCAGGTAAACCATCCCCCCAGGCACACCATCTCCTTTGGGATAAAAAGCCTCTCAAACACATCTCCCAAAGGAGATGGTGTCCTTTTATAATAAGCAAAAATATATTTAAACTGTCTAAGAACTCTTCTTGAATTTCCTATGCTACCTCAAACGTTTTTGACATTGTTCCAACCATAAATGAGTCAGTATTTCTAATGTAAATCTTACATGAGATGACAGTTTCTTGTCAGTCCCGTCTCCGACTGGTTGTTTTAACGTCTCGTTCTTCAAGAAAGCAACAGAGTGACTCGAAACTTCAGGAGACGTCCTGAATTTTAATGAAATATTTGATTTGTACAAAAAAAAAAACATTACAAGACATTAATGGGTTAGTCAGTTGAGAGTTGGGAGGGATGAACTGTATTCACGCCATATGAGTAATTTTTTTGTGCGGTTACTTAAACAGGAGGCACGCATACTGAAAATTTTAAAAAGAACTTCAGTCCCAGGAGCTGAGGGAATGACTCCCTCCACCAATTGGACGCAGAGCTCAGCTCAGCAAGGCTCAATCAATTATAGTCGGATTAAACCGGAGAAATTAGAATTCATTCAAAAATCTTATGAAAGTAGAATAAGGAGCGACACGACTAACACTTTAATAAATCCAGTAGTGCCATGTTTTGTACACTTTCATAATGAGCTGTAGTGACATCATTCCCTGAAATCCCATGCTAATAAAAAATTCCCGAAAATCAATCTGAATCATCCAGATGTAGGAAATGGGGCTTTTTTTGCTCAATTTTACAACAGAAATCTTGGCCTGACTGTTATAGATTCAGCACAGTAACAGCCCCCCTCCTTCAGAACGGAGAGAAGAATACTCCTTCCACCCTGTGACAGGAAAACAAAAGGTGGCAGACGAGGAGTGGCTGCTGAAAGATTTGAGAGTTGGACGTAGAGAGGAAGTGAAAGGACAAAGAGGAGATGTTGATGTTTGATATGTTGTGATGTTCCACGTTGTAAAACCTCACCCAGACACAGACAGTCTCTCTGGGGCTTCTGCTCTCCTCTGTCAGCCTGTTGATCTATTTTTGTTCATCCACCTGCCTTCCTGTCTGTCTCTGTCTTGTACATGGGAGGTGATTCTTCTAAAATCTGAAATCTCAGCATGTGGCCAACGTGTTCATCTGGTTTATAGGTTTTGATCAACAACCAACGTCACCCAGTCATTATATATTATAATCTCTAATATAGGAGGAGCTTTGTTGGCATGTCATTGATGAAGATAGCATACTGATCAATATCAGGCTCTATTATATGAACGTGTGACTGTTTTATGTCCTCTGCAGCAGTGCCGCTATATCGTTTTACTCTTATGTTCCCCTTTTGAATTATTTTTTAACAACGAACCAAGTATTTATCGACCAACAACATTTTTGGTAGAAAAAAAAGTCTTTATGAAGACACACAGCACAGAGCTGCGCCATTAGTGTGTCTGATTCACTGAACAGGCTGAGCTGAGTTTGTGCAACACTGCACTAACTTTACTTTACTTTACTCATGTGAATGCCACTGCTGGGTCCTCTAATTTTACTTGTATCACTCTCTCAAGTAACATAAGAAATAGCAAAAACGTGTACTTACTGACATTTCCAAACGTCATCAATCATGACCATTGTAGCAGCAGATAACAAATGCAATAAATTAATAGAAATATGAATATTGATTGTAAAGGGTACATGCAGCCCCATTTGGGAAGATTGCTCTCCATAATACAATAGCAAACCAGGTCTATGCTGCCGTCCCCTAATCCCATGAATTGTTCGAGCAATTTCCCTCATATACTCCTCAAATCAAATTCTGAAGTTATGTCCCTGGTATTTTTGTAAAAAAAAAAAGAAAAAAGCTCAACGATGTGAATACAATCTGAACTGTTACAGTAAAATATGAAATGTGAAATGTAGGCCTATATAAAAGATCTCAAGTTGATTCATATACACCAAATTGGGGTTTATATCGAACCAATTGTTAAGAACTACTGCCCAAAAAACTGTGATTTTTCTAAATAATAAATGTTCCCCTAGTTATCACAATATTAACTATTAGAGTAAAATATGATAAGATAGATTTCCTTGAGTCCATTCATGTACTCAAAGTTTGGACTAAATCAGACCAACGGTTGAGAAATTATTGCCTGAAAGTTTTTGGAGATATTTGAAAATAATCCTTTTTCTTGGAGTTTTCGCACGGACATAAAAGATCTGCGGTGGCGGTGATGGCGATTCCATAACATCCCTGACTTTTCGGGGATATAATTAGAAGTGAAAAATGAGAAAGGTTTTTTTTGAATATGTAATCTTCAGCTTGTTCTAAACCCATGATATAACTCTTTTTAGGCTTAAGACAACAACCATGAGCACCGATGTGGAATCATGTCGGGCATGTGTTTCAGATCTGGTCAGCATGTTCAAAATAAAACCTTCAGATGCCTGTGGTGGTTTAGTCTGGTTAGCCGTGCGTCTGCCAACAAGCCGTCATCTTGTATCTCTCCTGAGAGCACTGGAGGCCGATATAGGCCAACAACCATGATGCTTGCCCTCAGTCACTCTCGGGGCCAACGCGGGAGGAGGACTGAGCATGTCAGTTTGGCAAAACATGCCTCATCCTCTGTAAACAGCTTGGAGCTGTAGGGCTGAATACTGCGTAACCTTGAGGAGTTTGATAGCAGTGTTATGTATGTCTTCACCCCCGTAGTGATTATAATTTAACCGATTCCCTCGGAGTACATTAGCAATGCATGGTGGGTCAGTTTGTTTGACCCAAGCTGTCAGACTAGCTGCATGGGGCATAGAACCAGAGGAAAACTTCTCAGAGTGAAGACAACAAACGGCAGACGGGAGTGATCTTTTAATCTTGGAACAGAAAAACTGAAAGAGCGAGGGAGGGAACAGAGGCAGCAAAGAGCAGACTGAAAAGGAAAAAGATGATGTGAAAGACAAGCATGTGATGAGCAAGGAAACCACTGATCTTCTCCTCTCAGCTGACTAAAGAAGAAAAGAGAAATAGATTAGAGATGAATGAAAGATCTCACAGAAACTGTGGCATGAGCAAACAGACCATTTTTATATGAGCTTCAGAAGATGATAAAGAGAGTGGAAACAAAGCGGGGGGGGTGGGGGGGGGGGGGGTGGGGGGGGGGGGGTGGGGGGGGGGTGGGGGGGAAGAAAGAGGATGGGGGAGGCGCAAAACCAGAAGCTAGACAAAACACATAGAACAAACTTGTCTCATCTGTGTTACACTCGCATAAATACACTGTAAAAGTTTCTATCAAATCCACAGTAATTCACTGTGTATTTGAACATACATCACTTCAAAATGTTTTACAGTAATTCATTCAAAAATGTCAATATTGAAGGTATTATTGTGAGAATCACACAGTAATACTATTACAGCTATTGTTGTATAGTAGTTAATGACAATGATAAAGTCAGTTAATCAATGGGATTTTACAGTAACTCTCTGATTACTTGCTGCCAACTAATAACTGTTATCTTTTTACAAAAACGTACTACCTGCTGCCAGTTACCTACCGTTATTTTGACAGTCAGTTTTTTTTTACAGTGTAGGAAAAACAGCAGTTATTGCGGGGATCGTGGAAAGGAAAGCTGCCAGTTAATAAGGGAGATTTATTTCACAGTACCGTCCCCGACAGCAAGGGCATATCCCCGAAAACTCTCCAATCCTCCTCCTCAAAATAAACATGATGTTTGTCTGCAGTATTTTTAGTAGAAAAGTGAGTAAAATATGTACTGTTAGATTGAAATATTATAGAAAAAAGGTTTATCTCCTGTATTCCATTGATATGCACCATATTTGGGCTAATCGTATCAATGTTTGAAAATTTTTTCCCGAAAAATACTGAACTGAGAGGAAGTTCCCCCTAGTGTCAGAAATACACATCCGACCTTTCTTACAATCAATTTGGTTCTTCCTCGCACTAAGTTCTATTTTGGTCTAAAATATGATCTCATCAAGTCCATTCCTGTGTACCAAATCTAGACTGAATCAGACCAACGATTAAGGAATTATATGAGAGTAAAAGGTGACAGTTAAGGAAATTATGGCCTGAAAACTTTGGGATATAAAGCTCCCCCTAGTGTCGTAAATGTAAAGCCGATCTTTCACAAAATCACTCCACTTCTCTCTTGCACTAAGATCTACGAGGGTATAAAATTTGAAAATGATCCATGTAACAGTTTTTTGAGTTATCCCGTTAACACAAGCGATGGTGATTCCATAATATGCATGACTTATCGGGAATATCATTATTATGATTTATTTAAAAAAAACTTATTGGCCACTTGCTGCTTTTAACTACTCGGATTTTTTTGCGGTCGCTTAGTAAATACTTTTAACTGAATTACTGTTATTTATCGTATAGTAACTTAAAAGGCTACTTGTTACCAGTTACTTACTATGATTTACTTGATAGCAGCATTCTGATTTCTTGCTGCCAGCTTAATACCATGATTTATGTTAATTAGTCTTATTTCCTTTACAGGAAGTTACTACTCTCTGACAGTTATTTACTGCTATTTATTTTCTAGTAATGTACTGACTTCTTGCTGCCAGTTACTTACTAGGATTTTAACAGTAAGTTTTAACAGTATTGGAGAGATAGCCATGCGTGGATGGTGGAGGAAGGAGAAAAGGTAAAGAGGCATATACGCACATATACAGTTTTTAGGAAAATGCCTTATTTTCTGTCCTTTCTTAAATTCGTTAAATTCCAAAAGCACATCCGGCTTACCCAGAAAATGATGGTCCGTCTAAATTTGATCATATTTATCTATATATTCCTGAAAACCAACCTTTTGTATGAGGAGAGTTTCATCAGACTGCAACCATTTGTGAGGTTCCTGTAAGATGCACAGCTGCTTGGTTCTGTCATTTCCGTTGTTGTGAGGAGGAACACAATCAAGGCCCAATCTCAGGTACAACAGACTAACCCAAGTCAAACCTTGTGGTGTGACTTACTGTAATGCTCGTTCCATCTGTTGCCATCAAATGATGTCCCAGCAGTAATAGTGTTTGCCCCCTGAAACACAGCGAGGCAATCCCCAGTAAATCCCCATTTTTGTCATGGACTGTTCGGAAAATACCGCTTAGGAGCTGTGAGGGACGCACAGCTGTATCAAGAGAATTAAAATCAAATCTGCTGCAAAATCTTTCTCGACATCATTTTAACATTACCATGTTATTACTATTCATGAGGATTTAGTCGCCAAAAAGAAGGGGCGACTGAAAGAGAGGCATGGCTGGTTCTCATTCCTCTGTGAGGCCTTTAGACTGAGCTAACAGAGTGGTGGTTGAGAGGATAAGTGAAAAACAGGAACACAGTGTTCTATAGCATACACCAGGTCTTATCCAGACAAATAGAATATAACACCCAATATGACTCAGACACAGTGTGGTAGAGGGATTTTCTTCCACTAATTTGGACAATAACGCCTGCTGCTTTTTGACATTTGATCCCACACAACAATTGCTGCTTGATATATTATTCCAGCATCAACAATGGTGACATGATGTGGAAAATCAAACAAGGGCCATGCTCCTGTCCCCGACAGCAAAGGTTTATCCCCGAAATATCCCCAATCCCATGCGTTGTACAAACAGTCCCCCTGATGGAACTCCCTCCAATTAAATATGGCTCATTAATAATCTCAAACAGTTCATGTTGATTAAACCTAACTATTAACAGTGTTTTTCATTTAAAAAAAAAAAAAGAAGCTCCCACTAATGAGTAAACTATTAAGAGTAAAATAATATAAATATTTCCAGCTCTTCATATATCAAAGTCCATGTGGCAATCGAATTTGAAAATGATCTGTGAAATAGCTTTTGAGTTATTGCGTTCAATCAGCGGAACCGTGGCGGAGGTCGAGGAAGAACGCGGATGCAGCGGAACGCAGCTGCATCAATGACGAGTCCGTATTATTCCTGACTTTTAGGGGATATAACAAACTTACCACTTAGTATATATTCATTCTTGTTTTATTCATGATGAAACTCTCATGGCTCCTGCTAATTTTCTCTTCACAATTGGAAAACCTTCCTATGTCTCAGATCTCCTTCACATCTGCGAACCCTCTGGCATCCTCCCATCCTACTCCTCCGTCAGCCTTCTTGTCCTTCCTGCCTGACTGACCACCTAGGGTTGTAAGCTGTTGGTCTGACTCAGTCCAAATTTGGTGCATATGAATCACCACGAGGAGATCTATCTGATATATCATACTGACTCCAATTGTTCATATTGTACTCACTCGGATAAGCTTTCTTTTTTGAAAAAAATGAAAAACAGTGTTTTGTACAAAATTCAAAACTATTTTTTTGGATCATTTTGAAATTTTAGACCCACATAGACCTTAGTGTGAGGAAGAACTGATTTTGAAGTTTGTTGTATATGTCTGACACTTAGAGGAGCTTTAGCTCTAAATGTTTCCGGGGGCCACAATTTCTCAAAATTTTTTCTGATTTAGTCCTAATTTAGTACATATGAATTGACTCAAGGAGATATATCTATTATACAGTGCATTGCGTTCCCTCTAATAGTACATATTTTTCTTACCAGGTGGAGCTTTTTCAGAAAAATATTGTTTTGCATGCATAACTTCTGAACCATTGCACTCACAAGAGAAAGACACAGGGAAACACTCACAAGAGAAAGACACAGGGAAACACTTAGTCGAGAAAGACACAGGAAACACTCACGGACTCACTCGAGAAAACACTAGGAGCTGGCTGGAACATGTGACGACGAAACACCAACGACGAACTGGCACAGAAGGAAAGGTGAGCACAGACTATATACATTGAACGTTGAACATTGTAACGAGACAATGCGACAAAGCTGGAAAACACAGGTGAACATGGTGAACAATAACACAGGACGAGATTAGAATCACAGAGGACAGGCACAGGGGTAAAAAGAACACAAGCGAAGCACACAAAGACTACACAAGGACAGAATAAAGAAATAAAGAACAAGAAACACACTAAAAAGGCCAAACAAAGGAAACATGACAGAAAATGTTAGAATAACTAAACAACATTCGTCACACTATCAAACTGAAACAGGAACACAGCCACGAACGATGACAAACCTTCACAAAATAATACTATATAAACACAAAGTCATGACATTTTCTTTGCATGCCTGATTTAACAAACCTATTGAAAACTAATTCTTCTTGAACTTACTGATGTATATTACATTGCAACTTTGTGTTTCCTTTATCCTTTGGTTTGATGCAGACCAGTATTCTTATTCTTCTAAAGCTACGACAGAAAAGGTTCTAGTGAAAGTTTGATTCCGGTTCCGGTGCAAGGCCCACCTCAGTTCCCTCTCCATTTTCCCCAAAAAACACGCAAGAAACCTTGGTGTTATCATCAACCTCAACTTTCATTACCTTATCAATAATGTTACCAAATCATTTTTATTCCGCCTTAAAAACTTCATGTAATGGTCAGTGGCTGAAAAAGTGGTTCCTGCACTCATAACAAGCAGATTAGATTACTGCAAAATTTTCTTCTCTGGAGATCTTCAAAAAAACATTAAATGATAACAGCTCATCCAGAATTTTGCAGCACAAATCCTAACCCCAACAAAAATAGTTTTACTACTATACGACATACTACTCCAGTTCTCAAATACCTGCACTGTTTTCCGATTTTAAAGTAATTTTAACTGTGTATTAACCGCTAACTGGCCCGGATCCTATCGACATCGTAGAACTGTTTGTGCCATACGAACCAACAAGAAGCCTTCGATCATCAGCCAGTGGTCTCCTTGTTGTCCTTCGCATTAGATCCAAAGTAAGTGAAGCAGCTTTAAGCTACCACACTCCAAATAGATAGAATGCCCTTTCAAGTAATATTAGACATGCCCCAACACTCAGTTCTTTTAAAAGTAAACTCAAAAACTTTTTTCTAACTTTTGATTTTTATTAGGTTGAGTAGCTCTTTGGTTTTTTGCTGCCATCTTTTTTGCATTGTCGGCTTCTGCTCTTTATATAGTCAGTGTGCACTTAAATTACCTCTGCATATGCCTATTTCCATTGATCGAGTCTTTTCTTTTTCTGATTATATTTATGTTTTTATACTTGTATTGGTCTTGTGAAGCACAATTGTGTTTCTTTTTTGCATGAAATGTGCTCTATAACTATATAAATCCTCTTCTAAAACATCTTCTAGTGGGATTCAGGGGTGTGCTGATCAATACTAAAATATTGATACTTCCAATCCCAGCGTTTCTCTTCTAGAATTTTCAATAAAACTATTTAAGTCATCCGGTCGGCAGCTTTATGAAACAATCACAACATATTCTAAATTTTAGAAAAGTGAAATATAACAATGTTATTTTTCACTGCAGTCCTTGCTTGAATAAATAGGAACAATGTATTTATTCTTAAAAGTCAGGGTTTTTTCTATTGATGACCTTTCCATACAAATTTCATGTTGCTAAATGATGTCAGACCATTAACACCCTTCACCTTCTGAGGTCGAGTTAAACTCTGTGACCGACATTTAGCTTTTCAGAGGCTGTCAGCTCAGAGATTAATAAGGGGTAAAAAGGATAGCTTAAACCTTCTTTAACAGGTGGGCTGACTCTGTGCTACAAACAAGGGTCTAATTAGGCTGGTCAGAACATGAGCTACAGTGAAGTTTTCTCTGGTAGCATTAAGGTCGGTTTCTAAAATTATGAATTATAGTTGTCTCAGGATTTTCTACGAATGAAATGTACTTCTCAAATGGCAGCCACAGAGCAAAGAGGCCATCACAGAGGAAGATTTATGTCATTATTTACATAAACCTCAGCCGTTAAAACCATCACAACCTGGTTGGAAATGCAGGATAACACAAAATAAACTAGATAGAGTTTCATTAACCTTGATTGGGAATATAACAGATTAGAATTGATTAAATTATTGAGTGAATCCAGACATATCCAGCAGATCCAGTATATGTGTCTCTTTCTTTATCATTGTGAGATCAAAACAATTTCCATCTGCTGTGCAGGAATTACTCAGGAGATTTGAGTGAAAGTTAGATTTTTTTTCTCTATTTTGAACATTGCACAGTATGTTTTTTTGGGGGGGTCATTTTAGTTAAATAGACATAAAATATATGATGGGTTAACCATGACATTAGATGGATGGGTGGCACATGTTCCACGGCAGAAATCATCCGATTCTGGAATGATACATGCAAACTAAAAAGGTACCCATAGCTTCTTGGGTAGGTTTTCATATTTTATTTCCTTGGACTTTTGCTTTTAGGGTGAAACAACATAATGGGGAAGTTGAGCTGTCTTGGCAATTGTTTGGACTCTCTAGTTTTAGATTCCTCTGCTCCAGTTCTTTATCTTTATAACTGTGACTGACAATCTTTCAGTGGCAAACTTTCAATTATCATTTTTTGGGTTTTTGTGCTGGCTCGGTGTTATGGAAACAGAATGCTAAACTAAGCAACACTCAGCGTACAAAACTTCTGCCAAGACAACTCAGTTCCCCCATTATTTTGCTAACCCTAGAAGTAATTGCGCCATTATGGTATGACCCTTATAGAATGACTCAACGACTATGAAAACCCCTAAAAATTGGATTCACTAGTATTCTATTTCATTGACAGTTTGCTGCAGAATTTGATGATTACATTCATGGCACATACCCAACCCAGCCAGGATGTGGTCACAGAACACTGTACTTCTACTGCTGGTTACAAGCCCGGAGAAATGGGGAGGACTCTTTAAGGAAGGTAATCGGGTGTAAAACCTATGCCAATCTAAAAATGTGGCACATGAAACGTATTTCCAAACCAGATTGGTCGGGGCTCGGATTAACGAATACCGTCACTGGTACTGTTAGCCAGCAGGGTACCAGCGGTAATCATGGATGGAAACAAATGATCCGCTGTGGCGAATCATCATCAAAGAAAGCTCTATTATAGTTGAGGGAAAAACTCCGCCCCTTTATTAGGAAGCTCCAAAATTGTAAAGGTTCTCTTCCTATCACATGACCTTCCCTGAATACTTGATGTTTCATGTACATCTGTCAAGGTGTGTTTGTTTAAGCCTGCTAACAGTTAAACACAAGTAAACAGAAAAAATGCTTTCCATTGTGAGAAACATGTTTGTTTCCTTTGACGGGAACAAATGTTCTGAGCACTTCCTCTCGTCTAATAATCACACTGTTGCACACTGGAACAGACTCTCTGCTCTGTCATCTGATTTCCTCTCATCTTTTGCTACATTTCTGTCTGCATTCTCTTCTCTCTGTATTCCTGGTATAAACGACCCCCCTTACTGATCCAACCAGGAGAGGACGACTCAAAGTACTGGTACCAAATGTATGCAAGAGGTATTGAGGACACATAAGAACCCTGATCGTTCCAACCTCATCTGGATGTGGTCGAGGACATATATGACCACATTATTCAGTTGTGTGAACACCGATGTGTCCACTGGCCAACACTGATGTACTAACCAGCCTTCCTTAAATACTGCAAATGTGTAAGAAATGATGAGTCAGGAAAACTTTGCAAAACATTCTAAATGATTTGTTGCTTCTTTATCACTAGCTGGGTTTTCAAGAACACTTGTCTTCATTATGACTGAAATCATTCCGAAGGAATATTTCAGGGTTACCTGTTTACATGAGCAGTGATCTAATCAGAAGTGATGCTCGCATGCGTTGACCGATCAATCCGAACAACCGCCAACAGCTGTGTGACAAGTTCAAAATGGACAAATAAATTACCAGTTTTATCGGAAGATTGACGTGTGTCACAGAGTTTGTAAAATATTCATATTCTTTACTCAAGCAGAAGTTCTGTTAATTCCGAAGAAAATACTTAGCTAAAAGTAAAAAGTATTGGCCTATCTTTTTTTTTAAAACATAAATGCTCTGAAGTCTACTCACAAGTAAAAAAGTAAGTAAGTAAGTACATCATTTGAAGGACATTTCCACCAGCTGTGAAAACCTCTTTGAACCTTATACCAATATAATATTAAAACAAGGGAATATGAATATCTCATTCTATATGACATCCATAAACGTACAAAAGTATGTTTTAAATAAATCATCATAATGTACAACACAATTAAGAAAACAATAAAGTGAATAAAGATAACACGCTGGGAGACTTTGCCTCCAGAGAGAATTGATGGCGTCACTTGAAGACTGAGTTTCCTGCTGGATTCACCCAAACGTCTTTCGTCCTGGTAGCTGTGTCGTGGCGGGATGTGCACTGATCTATATATCATGGGAACGTCTCTACTGCGTGCTATTGTCGCATCCATTTTGGTTAAAATCAGACTGCTGTAAGTTTCCTTTGGAGAGCGCGCAATGATGACAAATACAAATTAAGAAAAACTAATCGTGCAATGTGTCCATTTAGAAAATGTAAGGAGTAAAGTAAAAAGTACTCAGTAACATAAGTACCCAAGTGAAATACATATACCCAAGAAATCTAAATAAGTACAGTCACGTGGCCTTTGTACTTTGTTACTTCCCACTTCTGGTCTGTCACGTGATCGGCGCAGTTTTTGCTGTTATTGTGATGCTTTTAATACAGGAATAGCTTGATAACAACTCTGTTATATCATTATAGCTTCTGTCTTTTCTAATGTCTGAAGGGTGTCTTTCATTTTGCTGCTGCTATTTAAACAGACTGACCCTCAACATTTACACCAAACATGAAACAAGAAAACATTCTATTGACTGTAAATCATTCTTACAATTACAGTAAACAGTTAATATATAGCTTACTACTCTACCATGGTGTAAGAGAAGAATCTTTTAAAATGACTCTGTTGAGTTAGTTGTTGAGTCAGGAGAAAGTTAAAACTGTGTTAAAAGTTGTCTCTGACAGACACTTAATTATTTGAGCCTTCTGTGAATATATGTTGTACTCTAAGTTATCTTCCTCTTTGCGTTAGATGCATTGTCTCATAGACGTACGAGTTCATTTGCATATTGAGTGGGTAAGTGAGATCCAATCGCAATTTGTCACCCAAGATGCATTTGGAGAGAAATTAAAATGTCAGGTGTGAGGAGTTGGCCTTAAACCTGCCCACTTGTGATCAGATCATGCAGGACACGTAACAATGTTAGGTTTGAACAGGGTCTTTTTCTCTTTGTCCCATCCTCCCACCATCAATCTAATCTATCTGTCAGTCATCTTGTCATGTGGTTCTGAAGTCTCATTTCCTGGGCAGGAATGCATTAGCAGAGGGCTGCTTTGCTATTACCTGCTGAATTTCCAAGCTGTCTCTGGCAATCAGTTTGGGGACAGGGGACGGCAGGCTTTGACCATTGGTACTCAGACAGAGGGCCTAGAAATGGTTGTTAAGGGCTTTCCCACAAATATTCATGTAATTATTCCTATTTCCTACTAATAGTTTGTTGAAGTGGAGGTCTTGGGCAGTATTATAAACACACACTTCAGAGGGACAACCCAGCTTAGATGTCTTGGAGACAAAGTAAGATTGAGATGGTTTGGACACATCAAAAGGAGGGATAGCGGATCAAGTGTTACACGTTTGCTGGAGATAGAGCTGCCAATCAGGAAAAAAAGGGGAGACCAAAGAGGAGGTTTCTGGATGTGGTGTGAGAGGACATGCAGTTGGTTGGTGTGACAGAGGAAGATGCAGATTACAGGGCAATAGGGAAACATTCATCATCCCAGATAAAGCCAGAAATATCTTCACAGCACATTTCTTTCAGTACCACCAAGAACTCGAAACACTGATACAATTAAGCAGCAAAAAAATATGATCCACTGTAGCGACCCATAAATGGAACAGCCGAAAGATGTAAAAGAAGAGGTCTTGATCAATATTTGTGGCATCAGTATTTACAGGAAAAATACATTTAATTGTAGCCTGGAAAGCTGCAGCCTCATCTGCAGATAGCGATGTCAGCCTGTTGGTTGTCCATCAGTTCGTTCTTCCGTCACACTGCTTCTGGAGCGGTTCACGCTCGCCGATCAGAATGTAGTTAAACTCAGTTTGATATTCACAGTCCACCCTGGGTGATTCCCACTCATACCAGGAGGGTATTATATCATATATAACCACTTGTCTTGAAATCCACCGGTGACATTTATCCTAATGATTCACCATAGAGTTTTTGATATATATGTAAAAAAAGCTGCATTAATGTAAAACAAAACAAAACATACAAAACACACTGCTGTCACGTTTTAATTTAAATTGGTTTCCTTTAGTTGCAAAACATAAATTATGACATTGTGGTCTTAATGAATTTTGCATAGCAGTTGTTTGTTTCTTTTGCGCATGCATAAAAAATGCAATCACAACATTCACAACATGTTCTGGTGTTCTTTAATTAATACTTTACACATAACTCAAGTATCCTGGCTTGTCCTGGATGCTTTCGGAACATCATAAACTCATTAACCCTTTACATGTGTTTGATTTCCACGTCTTCACAATCTCATTCTGCCAACATCACCTGTAACCTTTGATGCCAATTTACCCCCAGCTACGTGTTGAATGCTGGTTTTAACTCGTCTGAGCTTTGATGTTTTCATAAGAACTTTTGTTTTATATCCCCATTTCATGAATTTTGACAGTGATGGCTTTAATCCTTTATTTTTCATATATATGTTTAATTTTTCTTCAATGAAAATCAAAAGGTGAAGCTTGGCTTATTTATCTTTGCGCTGTACTGTCTGTAGCTCTTAACAAAGTTAAAGACCTGTTTGCAAAGGTACACAGGTAGTACTACCTGAGAACCCTTATGTGATTTAGAAGTACGCCCAAAGGTCTGCATTCTTAAAGGATACGCAAAATCTGTATTTTACTTAAAAATTTACTGACATAATCCCCCCAGATATGGTGTCAAGGCTCTGCGTAACACCTGCTGATGCAACTGGGCCAGCTGTCACGGACTAGGGGTCTGTCTTGGGGAGACAGGGGCTTTGGAGGTTGGACAGATTTTCGGGCAAGCGGAGAACACTGTGTGGCACCGACGTTCCCAAAGAAGGTGGCGCACAATCTGGGACTCCTTTATCCCTATAGTGTGGCGTGAGGCGGCCCTTTCCCCCAGGTGCGACCGCTACCGCCGCGCACCTTAAGTACCCAACCCTCCAATGTCCCCAGGTAATAATAGTCTGGCAGCATAATCCTAATTATGTAATTAGGGTTATCACAGCCTGGGCTTGGAGACATTTAATACTCATTTCCCCTCCAGTGTAGTTCCAGGACTGATTAGAACCCAGGACTTAGTGTGGAACCAGTAACTCGGCAATTCCACCGTCAAATAATAGACTATTGGCCAGCAGAAGCAATGCTTTTTCTGTTCTACTTAGTTGGACTTGTTACATCAGTGGCTGAGGATGAGGTTATCATAGCCAACTAAATCTTGTTGACGACCATTGTTAAAAAACTGTTGTGTAATAAAGGAAAACTGAACTAAAACGATGGACATTATGACTTTCTTTCGTCTGTACTCTTTGCTCATTGTTTCTGTATGTGTGCATGGTTTGTAAAAGCATATGGGTACCGGAAATTGGGTGCAGTTTAGTTTCCTCATGAGCTTCCAAAGTGCCTCAGAACCAGTAGCGGTTGCAAAGGAAAAGGCATCCGGTGGGGCCCAGGCCAACACCTTGCAGCGGTCCTTGGCCGCCAAGTTGAAAATAGTTGCCAAGTAACAAATTACTCTTAGTCTATGTCTCCTTCTTCATTGGTTTTCAGAAGCAAAAAGACCTTTGCGCCAGTATGGGATTTTCCATTCATATATATAAATACAAACATGGCGGCCTCCATGTGTACACAGTAAGCCAGTTTTTGTCCCCCTTCTCCCAGCATTACTGATCACACCTACAGGTGTTTCACCGTAACGCTGAAAAGCGCTATTTCTAACTAACCGAAAACAACTGTGGTCGTGACAGTTGTGGTTTGGTACAACCCAAAATATATAAACCAGTCGTGAGCTACTTCCTTGACCCTCCTTTGCTCCACCACTACCATCCCCTTTGCCACGCATAGAGCACTAATGAAAACATGAATAAATATTATATTCAATTTATTCAAATAAATATGTCCTTTACAATATTATACACCAAACTTTATGTAAAAACAACAACAGAAAACTCTGTTTACATACCATGAAATATTCAATGGCCTCACAGTTGGATAGGCTTTTATTACATTTAATTTATTAGCTATATTATCACAATCTACTTTTGCAATATTTTAAAATTCTGTCTCTTTACTGATATCTTGTGGATGTAACAGAGTCAAGCGGTATAGTATCAACATGGTTGGGTGAAAAGAGACAGTGATGTGGCTATGGTGCCTCTGTGACACAATGACCTGTCTCTAGTGCCTCTGTGACATAATGACCTGTCTCTACTGACTCTGTGACATAATGACATGTCTATACCGACTCTGTGACATAATGACCTGTCTCTAGTGACTCTGTGACATAATGACCTGTCTCTAGTGACTCTGTGACATATTGACCTGTCTCTAGTGACTCTGTGACACAATGACCTGTCTCTAGTGACTCTGTGACATATTGACCTGTCTCTAGTGACTCTGTGACATATTGACCTGTCTCTAGTGACTCTGTGACACAATGACCTGTCTCTAGTGACTCTGTGACAAATTGACCTGTCTCTAGTGACTCTGTGACAGAATGACCTGTCTCTAGTGCATCTGTGACATAATGACCTGTCTCTAGTGACTCTGTGACATATTGACCTGTCTCTAGTGACTCTGTGACATATTGACCTGTCTCTAGTGACTCTGTGACACAATGACCTGTCTCTAGTGACTCTGTGACAAATTGACCTGTCTCTAGGGCCTTTGTGACAGAATGACCTGTCTCTAGTGCATCTGTGATATAATGACCTGTCTCTAGTGCCTTTGTGACAGAATGACCTGTCTCTAGTGCATCTGTGACATAATGACCTGTCTCTAGTGACTCTGTGACATATTGACCTGTCTCTAGTGACTCTGTGACATATTGACCTGTCTCTAGTGACTCTGTGACACAATGACCTGTCTCTAGTGACTCTGTGACAAATTGACCTGTCTCTAGGGCCTTTGTGACAGAATGACCTGTCTCTAGTGCATCTGTGATATAATGACCTGTCTCTAGTGCCTTTGTGACAGAATGACCTGTCTCTAGTGACTCTGTGACACAATGACCTGTCTCTAGTGACTCTGTGACAAATTGACCTGTCTCTAGTGCCTTTGTGACAGAATGACCTGTCTCTAGTGCATCTGTGACATATTGACATGTCTCTAGTGCCTTTGTGACAGAATGACTTGTCTCTAGTGACTCTGTGACATATCTTTAGTGACTCTGTGACACAATGACTTGTCTCTAGTGCATCTGTGACATATTGAGCTGTCTCTAGTGACTCTGTGACACAATGACCTGTTTCTAGTGCATCTGTGACATAATGACCTGTCTCTAGTGACTCTGTGACATATCTCTAGTGACTCTGTGACACAATGACCTGTTTCTAGTGCATCTGTGACATAATGACCTGTCTCTAGTGACTCTGTGACATATCTTTAGTGCCTTTGTGACAGAATGACTTGTCTCTAGTGCATCTGTGACATATTGAGCTGTCTCTAGTGACTCTGTGACACAATGACCTGTCTCTAGTGCCTTTGTGACAGAATGACCTGTCTCTAGTGCATCTGTGACATAATGACCTGTCTCTAGTGACTCTGTGACATATTGACCTGTCTCTAGTGACTCTGTGACATATTGACCTGTCTCTAGTGACTCTGTGACACAATGACCTGTCTCTAGTGACTCTGTGACAAATTGACCTGTCTCTAGTGCCTTTGTGACAGAATGACCTGTATCTAGTGCATCTGTGATATAATGACCTGTCTCTAGTGCCTTTGTGACAGAATGACCTGTCTCTAGTGACTCTGTGACACAATGACCTGTCTCTAGTGACTCTGTGACAAATTGACCTGTCTCTAGTGCCTTTGTGACAGAATGACCTGTCTCTAGTGCATCTGTGACATAATGACCTGTCTCTAGTGCCTTTGTGACAGAATGACCTGTCTCTAGTGCATCTGTGACATATTGACCTGTCTCTAGTGCCTTTGTGACAGAATGACTTGTCTCTAGTGACTCTGTGACATATCTTTAGTGACTCTGTGACACAATGACTTGTCTCTAGTGCATCTGTGACATATTGAGCTGTCTCTAGTGACTCTGTGACACAATGACCTGTTTCTAGTGCATCTGTGACATAATGACCTGTCTCTAGTGACTCTGTGACATATCTCTAGTGACTCTGTGACACAATGACCTGTTTCTAGTGCATCTGTGACATAATGACCTGTCTCTAGTGACTCTGTGACATATCTTTAGTGCCTTTGTGACAGAATGACTTGTCTCTAGTGCATCTGTGACATATTGAGCTGTCTCTAGTGACTCTGTGACACAATGACCTGTTTCTAGTGCATCTGTGACATAATGACCTGTCTCTAGTGACTCTGTGACATATCTCTAGTGACTCTGTGACACAATGACCTGTTTCTAGTGCATCTGTGACATAATGACCTGTCTCTAGTGACTCTGTGACATATCTCTAGTGACTCTGTGACACAATGACTTGTCTCTAGTGCATCTGTGACATAATGACCTGTCTCTAGTGCATCTGTTATGTAATGATGTGACTGTAGTGCCTCTCTAGTCAGTTGAAAACCAAACTGGATCCTAGGTACTCAGAACTGCTCATGTTCACATGTTCATGTGACGTGGAATAAAACGTTAAGTTATCATTTTCAACGGTTGATCATGAAAACAACCAATAGATATAATCACCTGAACTTGCACAGATCCAAAGCTACAACAAAATAGCTTTGGTGTTTGACGTTTTGACCATTATATACACGTTGCGATGGCGACAGAATAAATCAGTATGCGCGATCGCGCATGGATAATAATTTTCTTAAGCAAGTATAATATACCTTATTTTTTTGTTTATTTGTTGTTTTCACAATGTTCATTAACATTTTATTCTGAATCGCATGGACCCGGAAGTTAAGCAAAGCTTGCGCGGCTAATCAAAATAGCATGACATGTGTATTATATCCTTTTTGATCCACTAAATCAAACATTGAAATAAACGTGTCTGGGCTGTGTTTTCTGCCCGCTCACATCTTATCAAATCAATGATGATGTTTTCTTTATTTGCTTGTGTTTTTTTTAACAATTTGAATTTGTTTTCTAAAGTTGCACTGCATTTGCTCCGTTTATGTCTAAAGTCAGCCGTTTATGTCTAAAGTCAGAAGCACAGGCTTGCATTGACTTATTGAATGTGGGGTTTTCAAAAATATTCCACCCCAGCCCTGTTCTGTCGACTTTTTGCAATTTGAAGCTGGATCAGACATAGCAAAAAGGCAGGACATCAGAACTTTCTTCTGACGGGCCTATCAGTCCTCCATTGTGTATAAATGTGTGCGAGGAAGTGTGCAACTTGTTTTCTGTTCTAGCTATTTCCTATTAAAGAGACATTTGAGAGATGAAAGTGACAGGTAGGAACTGGCCTTTTGATCCCAACCTTGAATGTGGGGAACCATTTGTGTTCATGTGAAGAGGTCACTGAAGCTGGAGCCCCAAATATTTCTAAGAAGCAGAAGAAGCAAATGAAAATAGAATAAATACCTACTTTGAGAAGAACAGGCAGATATAATTTTGCCGCAATACAGAGAAAATTGTACAAATAATGTATAAACCTCTTTTGTATAAATTCCGTACAATAATGTAAATGCTAAAATAATAATAATAATAATAACAATAATAATAATTCTTGACCTTATTAATTCTATACCTTATGTGAGAATATGAGTCTGTGTAGCCATGGATAAAATGAAGACCGTATTTTCCAGCGGTGACCGGTGTGGCACCGCGTCTAGACAGTATGTGATACTGACAGCACTGCTCCGGGAAACGCACAACGTCTAAACAAGACACTCTTGATCCAGTCTCACAGTCAGGGATTAGGTACATTTCTGCAATGATGTAAGATGGAAACAACCGCCTTGTACATTATTATTCCACTCTTTTTATGTTGTTGGATGAGATCTTTGATGTAGTGTTTTCACATTTATGAGGCTATAGTAATTCATGTCCAACAGAGGAATCTCTATCATATTTTTTTGTGTAGAAGCAAAAGATGCACTTTGAGTACGGTCATTAAAAGGTCTAATATATATTTAAAAAAAACTAGAAAAATAGTTATAAAGTTATGAAATGTCCATTTGTAATGTTTGTTGGGACCTTGTAAATATGAATTACTTGCCAAATGGCAGCACATCTTAGGTCTGTGTGGGGACAGGTTTGAGTTGGGTCTTCTAGTTTTACCAATCCGGGCCACAGTGTGAGTGCCAGAATTCCCACTCATCAGGTATGCAGTTGGTATGCATGGTCACCCTGTGATAGATGATTACCTCAGTTCCGGACTGTCAGCTGTTTTGATGTGTTTGGGTTATTTCAGGTTTAGTTGAAACTCACGAGGTCGGTTAAGCCTGACATGAGGGAAATTCAGGTTTTTTTTCTGAAAGTGGGATAAGTTGAGCTCTGAGTCAGTTACTGTGGTAACTTATTCTGTGGACCTAACCTGCTTGCTGGCAGATTTATTCCAAGGAAGCCCACCAGAAGCGTTCTCAGATGAAATATAAAATTCCTCCAGAGAGCTCTTTGTCCCCCCAGGATTAACTTTGTAAATGTCTTTCATTTTCAGCTGCTCTGGCGTGCACATTCTGCCACCTTGTCACACACAATATTCAGAGAAATAATTTCACTCATATACACACATAATAAATATCCAATACAAAAAAAGTGTGTTGGAATGTCAGAATAACAGTTTTTCTCAAGCTTACAAGAGATGTCACCCACAGAAACACACACACCTGACAAGAGATCCAGTCAAATGAAGAAATTATACATTTAACGTAAACATAATGCAATTGAAATTGTGGTTGAGTGCTGCGCTTCTGGGTGATGATCTGAATTTCCTGCTTACTATTAGAAGCTTTCTGCAGGGAAATTCTCATACCAGCAAGGGAAGAGGAGGTCTTTTCATTTTTTTTTTTTTTTAAGCTTTGAAGCCAACCAACCGACCGAGGACCTAGAAAATGAGACATCTCAGAGAGAGAGCTGCAATCGAGGTCATTCTCAGCCAGCCATATCCAATTGGCACTCTCCGTCAGTCGGAATCCATTCCCTTTACATCAGCTTTGAAATGCATCATACTGTTGTATGTACACACAAACTGACTACATTTCCACGGGAAACATTGTTGGTGTGTGTAGGGAGTAGGGGCGGGAGGGCACCATTTATACTGGTTTTGTTGTCAGCAAGTGAAATAAGTATTTTCCATCATGTTGTTGTTCCCGTCCTTTTTAAAATTATATCAGGATGTCATTAAGAGCCTTCCATTCTCTTCTGTTCTAATGCATCCAATCCCCAGACATCAGAGAGATTGATGTTGCAAACATTCTTTTCCGTCTCCCTCGAATCCAAATTACACTTCAGGTAAGGCAAAGGCAATGGGGTCAGCTTGTAATCTGCTAATGCTTAATAACTCTAATGCATAATAGAACACTGCTGCAATGTAATATCGCAGCCAAGGAGATAGCTAGATGGCTGTGCAATCAGTTATTTGCAGACGTTCCGATTTGACGTTTCAGGGCGTTTTACTGATGTTTCATCTGGAGCTGCTTTAAGTAAGGACAGACACTAAACACAAATGAGATGAACAACAACCTCTTCAAACAAACTCTCCTCGTCCAGACCTTATCAATAATGCCTTCATTTTTTCCATGCAAATGTCTAGAGAAACTATAGTTGCAAATGAGGCTCTCAGCCAACTGAGTGTATGGTTTTGAATGCAAAATACTTCCACCTGTATATTCTAGAGTCTGCGATAGAAAGGTCTTTCTGAGAAGTTCTCTTTTTTTAATAAAGCACGTCCCCCCTGTATGAATAAATGGCTAGCCCTTTGTTTTTTTTTTAACTTTTAACTTATATTTGCTATTGGAGATTGAAATATTTTCCCCATATTTATATATTTCTCTTATTTTAATTGTATGTGTATTTATATATGTACACATGTATATATACTGTATGTATGTGTATATATCAACGTTGCCCATCTGGCATTATCACACTAGAGGCTCAGAGTTTATCGTATTTTGAGGAATTTATCGTACGCCACGAGAGTGCCTCCTGATTCCTGTTAGACATCCGTGTTGCATCCGGCTACAACTTTAATGTATATTACAGATTTACTTTTACTAATTGGTCAGAAAATATTACTTTCTAAAATTCAGATGCTCAGTGCAGGTTTTTATTCATTAAATATGTCTTCTTAAATATGTCTTTACCTTCACACCTGCATCTAGTCAGCTCAATTCAATTACAATAAGAATACTAATCTATAAAAGTGAGACTGATGAAATGGCTAAATCATCTCATATTTAGGGATTTTTAGCATTTTTGATCGTACATCATACTGAGGGGAAATTATTGTACAAATACGATAATTATCGTACGTCTGGCAACACTGGTATGTATGTACATAAACATAATATATACACAAATATACATGTCTATATGTTTATCTAGAGTGTCTTTTAAATACCGCTATCACTTTATAAAGGTTGGAGCTTGCTTTAAAACTTGAGTTTCCCTGTGGGAGTTAATAACATTTGTTCTATTCATAGGGAGGTTCTGCACAAGGCTGAGAAGAAACAAGCTGCACTTTGAGTGGGAGTATAGTGCACAAGTCAGGCTGTCTGTTGGTCTCTGTCCGTCCGTGTGGTTAGAATTTGATGCCAGCAGTTCTTTATTTAAATGGAGACCAAACATGTGGAGGAGGAACTTCTCAACTTCACTCAGCTCTGTCCATGAAAGTTATCAGCTTCAATACAAGAATCTATTATGTGTGTAAATGTTTTTTTCTTTGTGGTGCTCTAAGACTTGGCATATTTGTACAAGAAGTGAGGCAGTCATTTTGTCCACTTGCCGATCAACACACTTTCCTGTGTTGCTTCCAACTCCAGCCACTGAAGGGAAAGTGCAGTAATGCACTTGTTGAGGAAATGATATACCCTCTCTTCAGTATCTAAGTGCCTTGGTGTATCGCTGCATTTTACAGATATATGGCATTTTTTAAATGTATTTTTTTGATGCCTATGCTCCCTAAGTGAAAAACACAGTGCTGAGAGTTGCAAAGGGTGCCCTTGTAAGGCAGAGCTATTCTGCACCAGTGTGTATGTGTTTCGATATAGATGGACTTTGATGTAAGAACCCCTTAGTTATAACTAAGTGTATACATTGGAATAGAAGCAGTGCCAATTTCGATCCAAATATCAAATACTGCTGTTAAAAATCTAGGCCTATGCTGTTGTCAAATACAGCAAAAGTGTATCCACTGAATGTTCCCAATCTCCTGAATTGTAGAAGCAGTCTCCCTTGATTGAACTCCACAAATGGAATGGGAAGCAGTGTTTTCATAAAGAAATCTCTCCGTGTAAGTTAAATATTAACTTTACAATAAAATACAATATACAAGATGGACCACCTCAAGTTCATTCGTATGTTCCAAATGACTAAATAGGGCCTACGGTTGATAAATTATGGGCCAAAAACCTTTGAAGCTAAAGCTCCACCTAGTGCCCAGGTCAATCCTGTTCTTCCTCCCACTAATTTGGACAGTAATCCATGAATTGTTTGAATTATTTGTGGAAATCAGTATTCTTCATAAGAGTAAAAATATAAAATTTAAAACTAACATTAATTAATTATTATTAAAATTTAAGAGTAAAATTTACTACTAGAGTAAAATATGTTGTATACAAGATGGATCTCTTTGAATCTATTGATATGCAACAAATTAGAACTAAACAGAAACAGTGCTTCAGAAGTTATGGTCAAAAAACTTTGTTTTTTGTAAAATATTCACCATAGGGAGTAAAATATATACTATTAAATAAATTAAAATTTATGCAAGATAAAGCTCCTTGAGTCGAATCATATGCACCAAATCTGAGCTAAATTGGCATTTTCCAAAAAACAATCCAGTTCTTCCTCACCTTAAGGTCTTTGCAGGTTTACAATTTGAGAATGATCCATGATATGTTTTTTCAGTTACCATGTTAACATGTTGGATCTGCATCTTTAAATTGAATTAGTCTGCGTACATGTAAAATTTATACAGTTTGCACAAGCTCACATACCGTCATTTTTCGAATAGATCCATAAAAGTCAACATTTTGTAAGGTTAACACTTGTTCCAGTAGATCCCTGCCAGATCAGTATAACCTTAAATCTGCATTAAAGAAATGCGGAAAATCAATTACAGAGAGAAACAGTCTCGATATAATTGCAGTAGATTCAGAATAGTGGAAATTTCAGGTTGGTTGGAAGCCAATGCTGCATGCTAGGTAGGTGTTTGTCAGAGGATCTGGAGTGGATCCCCTGGTCCTGTCATGGGTGACCATTCTATTTGAAATGCAATGAATTTTGTTATCGGGATAGGGGATCCATCCATTTGTGTTGCCTGGCATCCTTCGTGACAGGTTTCAATTTTCTGTGGATCCAAGGGGGCTGATTGTACTCCTATCGGTCGTTTGGGATTCTGATGGCAGTGGGTAAGAAAGAGTTCTTCAGTCTGGTGGTCCTTTAACCATATTAAACGTCTGTACCTCTGGCCTGAGGTCAGAAGTGTGAACAGTCTGTGCTGGGGGGGGTGTGTGGTCTTTGAGGATTGAGGTGGCTCTGCTGTGAACTCTGCGGTGGTAGATGCGCTGCAGAGAGGGCAGTGGAGTCCCGGTGATGTTCTTAGCAGTCTTCACCACTCTCCGCAAGCGTTTGGATTCCACAGCAGTAGTGCTGCCGTACCACACAGTGATGCAGCTGGTCAGGATGCTCTCAACGATGCAGCTGTAGAATTTGTTGAGGATGCCAAAGTTACTCAGCCTCCTTAGAAAATACAGCCGCTGTTGGGCCCTCCTAACCAGCAGTGCCAAATAATGTCCACACTGATGTGAATGCCCAAGTATTTAAAGCTGCTCACCCTTTCTACTCTAAGCTGTACAGCGGCCAGATGTACAGCGGCTGATCAGGTGACCTCTTCATACTCATGTCCACTATCATCTCCTTGGGCTTGTATGTGTTGAGGGTGAGGTTGTTGTCCCCCCACCATGACACCAGACTGGCCACCTCCCTCCTGTAGGCCGCTTCGTCCCCGCCAGGGATGAATCCTATCACTGCGGTGTCAAAGCGAACTTTAGGATGATGTTATCCTTGTGTGAGGCGACAGAGTCGTGGGTGAATAGGGTGTAGATGATAGGGCTGAGGACGCATCCCTGGGGAGTGCCAATGTTAGTGATAATACTGGCTGAAGTCCTATTCCCATGCTCTGGCTGAGGGAAAAGGTTGAAGATGGAGGTGAGAGCATCAAGTGCTTGGCCCTCAAATAGCTCAGCCCCGGCAGACAGCTTGTCAGTGATTCAACACACAATGGTCATGCACTCTTCTCCCTTCATCAGCATATCATAATTGGTTGTAATATTCTTTTGGTGAGATAACCTCTGTTCTTGACTTTTACAGATGGCTGTTAGTTTCTGATTCTGGGGCTGAAATGCTGGGCATATATCTAGTAGTGGCCAAAAAACCTAGGCTTTGAAATAAGTAGAGTTCATTATATGAGAAAATTCAACCTGTTCTTTATTATACGGGCCGAGACAAAAATACCACAAGAAGTTTTCAGAAACTGAAAAAAATACTGTATAATCACAAAAAAGTAGACATTTCAGAATAGCAGGGTTCAGAATTACAGATCCGTTTCTGAATTACAGGAAGCAAAGTAGACCGCTGTTTAAAACAGCTGCTAATTTACATTGGCCAAACTTGTGTTGTGGTTTTCTTGTTGAACGCTTCATGTCCAAAGACTGCATAGATTTCCTGTTAAAGAATAGTCTGTGAACAGGTTTTTTCTTTCTTGTTTTTCTTAGCTGTTTCCATTCATGTAGGAGTGAGAAGGTATCAAAGTTGAGTGCTCCACTCCCAACAGAGTGATCAGCATCTTCATAGAGACCCTCTTTGATGCTCTGATGAGCCTGGTATGGTGGGTTATTATCCAGAGAGACCGAGAGCAGCGGACAGATAAATGGAGAGACATAGGGAGAGAGGGGAAGGAAGTGAAAGCAAAATCAGTGGGTTGCAGCAATTTTCCGAACGCAAGAGAAGTTGGTTTGTCTCATTTGAGCAGAGGAGCAAAATCCATTTAAAAAAAACAACGTTTTTTAACCAGGAATCCAGCTACGCCTTATTTCAATACTTGAGTATTAATAAATATACATATGGATTAATAAGTTCGGGTTTACAAAACTGTTTTTTTTTTTACTTTTACACTACTTGACTGGTCTAAATTGAAACTGAAGTTTAAAGTATTTTGAATTTTGCATTAAACTGGCAAGTGCAGAACATCTGTGCTTTCCATACAATGGTCTCTGACCTTCTCCATGTGTTGTCAAACTTCAAAAAACACTACAGAAGGAGATTCTGGGCTGTTATTGTTGTAAAATGGGGATTTACTAAATATTAAATGGGTAACATTTTTGCATCTCATTTCACTTCTTTTTTTTTTTTAAGACACCTCAATAGCATACTTAAAATGTCCGTAAAATTTATTGTGGAACGCTGGATACCCCTCACAATAAATGTTCACCTGGGCTACGCAGCAGAAGGTGAGGAACTTAGGAGACTAAAAAACCTGTGGAAAAATGAGGCAGTTATGGTGGAAACTATACTTGCAAAAGTAAAAAAGCCTATCAACCTGTTCATATTACGTCAAGTGAAAAAGACGATGGATCTATGCGGTCAAAAGTTGATGTGACTTCTGGTAGGTGAACTGTGGCAGTTTTCAGTTTGAGAATAGTGCTTGAGATCTTTGTGCATTTACATATTTCATACTCTATGGTAATATACTAACAGAAGAATGTGATATGAGACACATCTTTCTTTGGTAAAATTAAAGATGTAAGAAGGCCTTTGAAATCATTTTTTTGAAAGGATGGAAGGAGAAAAACTCCCAAGTGCATAAGTGACAATCAGTGAATTGTTATGCAATTCTGTGAACATTCAAAAATGACGAAAAGCTTTTCACAGTTTGACAACTTGGTTATTGTGCCAAAAATAGAGTTTTTTTGTACTTGAGGTCCTCAAGTACAGAAATCTGTGGGAGAGCAAATGGGATGTTACAGATTAAACCAAAAAATGAAAGGAGAAACTATATAACCTTCTTTTCATAGAGTGACAAATAAAGGAAATAAAGATGCAGATTCATGCAAAGGACTGTTATAAGTCAAGCGCTACTCAGTGCAAATGTTGTCAAAGTAAGTAGTTTACCCTTTTTTTGGCGCTGCAAGGTTGTGGTAATTAGGGATGTTTTTTGCCAAAAAGCAGGCAGCGTTAATGTTCCAACTGGAGTGCGAAAAAAATCACAGTGCATTTGAACATCATGCAAAGTATGAAATGTAAAAGAAGTGAGAGCGAGGCTTATCTGAATGAAAGCTCTTATGTTGTTTCCACCTCTACCCCATCACAGATCCCCAAGGTAAACAGCTAAATAAATGTCTTAATTGGGGATATTTACTAGTCACATGCAAAAGTCTTGCATTTTTTAACTAATAGGTGTGTAAATGGGATAGATGTGTCACGCCACTGCTACCCCCACCTGCTATAATCACACTGCTCACCCAATAATGTGTGTTCATGACTACAACACATTGGCCAATATATTTCTCATAAATTTATATTTTGATTCATTCAATATTCATATTATTTTTGCTCAAGTTACAGATCTTTTTTCAATCACATGAAATCTTTGATGTGTTTTTTCTCTCTCTCTCAAACCAACCTGCAAAACTGACTCGGGTTCTGCCCGAGGTTTCTGCCTGTTAAAGCAGTTTTTTTTCACCATTCCCATCAAGCGTTTGACACATGGGAGTTATTGTGTGTTCGTAGAATAAAGACTATAGTCTAAAACGACTCTTTTTCAAATGTAGCCAGACGTAACCTTCGCTTGATTTGTTGCTGTACACAATAAATAACTTGATGTACATATAGTTACTATTTATATCCCCGAAAAGTCGAGGATATTATGGATATTACTCTTTTCACCACCACTTGTTTGTAAAGGAAATGAGGTAAATGGAAAATGTTCGATTTGACCATCAGCTATGTTAATAAAGTATGGTAGGTCAGCCGAAAGAAGAAGAATGTCCTCAATTATGAATTAGTAGTTGATACAATTAAAAAATAGTAAGAAGATAATGCAATTATCGCATTGGTTGGCACTGCTTGTCTGTCTCTCTGTGTAACAAATGAATGAATATCATCAAATGTACATATGTGGAGAGGACGCTGGCATCCTGTGTTCACCGCTTCTTTGTCCGGAAGTAAAAGTTCTGCTTCTCTGTCCAGGACTATAATCTGCAAAGCGTCTTTGGGTATCTTGAAAAGTATAAGTATAAGGTATAATAGTGTAAAGGTAAGTATATGGTATTGGTATGAACACACATTAATTCATTATACATTGCCGCTAATCCTTTTCTGCGTCACAGAGGCTTCAGCCTATCTCAGCTCACATGGCTGAGAAGCGGGGTACATCCTGGAGGAGTCGCCAGTTCACCACAGGGCCGACACAGAGACCAACAACCATTCACGCTCACACTTCAATCCCACGGGAGTGAAGGTGAACAATTATGAGAAATTTTAAGAATCATTAATATTTATAGTAAAAGGGGCAATGTACTGTAAGTATGACAATGAAAACTATTGGTGTTAGTGACAAGTGGATGGATGAAAATATGGTTTGAAAACAGTTTAGGTATCAGCATCATAAATTACCTATATTTCAAAGAGATCAAAGTGCGATGAGTGAATCATTTATTGAGCGTTCTGACTGCCAGGGGAAGTTTCCATTAGCCAGTAATTGTCGCATTTGGCTCTCTTTGGTCATAATGTCTGGGTTCAGACTAAACAAATGAATTCTTTGTACAGGGAGATTACATGCAATGTCAATGCAAAGACTATTTGTGCATTATGAAAGGATTTCTTTGAAGTACAGAATGGGAGCGAATTTTAGGCCTAGCGGAATTTAAGGCAGAAATGAGGCTTTTAGAGGAATATTCTACCAAAAATTTGGGTACGGTTGGCTTTAATTCCACAACTCTATACAACACTCATTCAGTCATGTCAGAAGTATTTAGATTTTACTCTACTTGAGTAAATGTAGTAGCACTTCACCCTGAAAGCTCATTCATTCATTCATTTTCTTATACTGAGGGTCATTTGGTGCTGAAGTCCACGAGACAAAAGTTCATCACAGGACCCACACATAGAGACAGTCAAGCATTCACACTCAAAGTCACTCCTACAGGAAATCTAAACTCACTGATTTGCCCTAATTACATGTCTGTAGGAGGAAGCCGGAGGGAACCAAAACAAACACAGGGAGAACATGCAAACTCTGTACAGAGATGCCCTGTAAGGGCAGAGGTGGATTTGAACCCAGAGCCTTCTTGCTGTGGGGAAAACATGCCACGGCGCCACCATGCTTCCCCTGGTAAAGTTCATTCATCCAAAATCTTTCTAAAATAAACCCAGTCAAGTAAGCACCTAGATTTAACTGAGGATTAAAAGTAAAAGTTGTCATAATGCAGGGAAACGTTCCCCGCCAGTCCAGTGTTTTTCTATTATAGCTGATGTCTTTTGTGTAACATAACTGCTACGGCATTTTACTGCGATAGCTCGTCTTTTCTCGACCAGGATGCTGCGGAGAGCTTGTTGAGAATGAGATTGGCTTTGTCAGGGTTGTTGCAAGAAATGTTATAAACTAATCAGAATGCAGATCATCACCCAAATCCAAATGCCATTGTCCAAAAGTCCATGTAGAAAAGCCTCGTCCGGAAAACAGCAGTGGGGTAGTTTTTACTGCAGCCGCGATAATTCGACAGGCAAAGATAGAGAAAGAGCGGGTAGGAAAAAATCAATTGCAGTTACGGAGATTCTGATTCAACGAAGCATTGACAGGAAATGGGTGCACAGTTTTATTTTGATAGCACTCATTCTCCTTGCACCCTGGACTCTGTTAAACTCCCTGGACACACAGTAAAATTAAATTAGATATTGTTGGAGTGAATAAAGGGCAAACAACCCAAGTTTTACTTTGAAATCAAGATGAATAAGAAAGTGGCTCTTTTTGGACAGAGTTTGATTTTTCAGGTGATGAAAAACCTTCAAGGAAAGTTGAATTGTAGAAGAATTAGCAGAGTGCCAGCCTCCAGATTGTTCCTCAAAGAGAACCAAAGCTGTTAAGGGTCCTTTTGGGCCCTATCCATTTCTCTAAAGCACTGTTTAATAACCTCTCTCTCTGCATTTATCCTTCCATCTTTCAATGTATTCTCCTTTTTCTCTGCCTGCCTTTAACCCTTTAACTTCCTTCATGACTCCTTCTTACCCTCTTCTCATCCATTACTTTTCCCACATTCATCCACCCTTTGACCTCTGTCCATACTCTTTCTGGAAAGCACCTTGAGACAACTGTTGTTGTGAATTGGCGCTATATAAAGATTGATTGACTTCCATCCATACATTCATGATGGAGTGCACAAAGATTTAAATTTCAGGGATTACCTCTCAAGACATATTCTATCCTCTCTTCCTCTGTTCTCCATTCATTGCTTCCTAATACTCAGCTGTTTTTTCTTTTCCTTATCTCTCTTCCTTTTTAAACTCTCATTCCCTCTACCTACATCTCTTTCCTACAGTGAGTAATCCTGGATCCTGCGTGGGATTGCTGAGATGCTAGCTAAGAGACACAGAGTTCCCTTTTTGAGGTAATCTATGAAGTGTGGAGTTTACTTGGGGCTAGAATGATTGGACGGAAGACTTTTCTAGAAAAACTTCAAACTTTGCAGAGGAAAGGCGATCTTGCTTCTCTCAAGAGACAGGAAGTTGACAATTCTTTTGACTGACGAGTTTGGTCAACAACAACAACAACTATTCCGACGCCGTAGTCCATAATTTTTTTTTTGTTGTAAAAACAAAACTTTTGGAGCTAAAGCTCCCCGTAGTGTTGAAAATATATGACCATCCTTTCCCAATATCAATCCAGTTCTTCCTCACACTAAGGTCTATGGGTGAATAACATTTTAAAACAAACTATGCATAAGTTTTTGAGTTATTGCTTTAATACCAATGAACAGCTGCGGCGGAGGGCGACACAACATAGTCAATTACGACTCGATTATATCCATGATTTTTTCTGGGATATAATAATTCAAGCAGGTATTATCTGGTTTCATTTGCAAAGGACTTTTTCAATGCAAGAGTAAAAAAATCTCAAATACCAATAACATGATCATGGCAAAGCAGTTATATTTGTAAAGTACATTTCAACAGCGAGGCAATTTCAAAGTGTATTGCGTAAAATATATAAGGCATTATTGCAAAATATAAAACTGAAGAACAACAATATAAAAAGCGCTATTATAGAAATCAATAAACAGAGTACATACCAACATTACACCAGTTTCAATGCCAGAACAATTATGGAATGTATTGTAACAATGGCATGAGGCCAGCATTTCTCTTGGAAGCTATACAGGATATTGAAAATGACTGAGTCTGTTTGTGTCAAGCATTACAGTGTTTGTATTTATCCATAAGCCAACTTATACCCACACTCCGAGGTTTTTCTGTCGCTCTTCTCCTGAAAAAAAAATAAATCCTGCATCAAAATCTATTCAGTTGTTAAATTGTTTAAAATCACCCAGGGAAATGAACGGAGCAGAACTTTGACAGATAAAGTGAAGGTTTTGTCTGTTATTTCATGACCTATCACTCATATCAAGTTTATTGAAACTATAACTCTGCACTGTAAATTGTTATATTTTGACCTTACTAAAAAAGAAGTCGGGAAACCAATGGCCACAAAATCTTAAGCTGAAGTGAATAACTCATTTTATGTTGCCGAGCCCATATACATTTTTTTCAGCTGTAAAAACTTAAAATAATGAATAAATGTACTTGGGAATTGAAGCAATTGGTTTCCTTATTATTATTATTATCATTTTCATCTTTGTGGATAGGAAAGAACTGGGGACAACCCCCCTGACAATCTGAACAGGAATAGCGGTTACGGAAAAAGAGTGAATTCATTAATTAATATTCAGCAATGTTCTAAGTTGACCAGTACTTTATTCCACAAACGTTTCCCTGGCTGCTGCTGTCGTGGGTGTTCTCCCCCTCTCCTGTCTGGCCAATGTCCCCGTCGACCAAAGCTCTGCTTCTCATACTACACATTAAAATCCAGCCAGCATCAGTGGAAATACAAATATTAGCTATTACACAAGTAGCTAAGATCACCAGCTTACAACAGTAGCCAGCCAACAGTAGCTTGCCAATGAATGGCCTGACGGAGCTTGTGAGCTTCACACTCCATAATTATAATTTGGTGATGGGCAGATGGTAAAATCAAACATATTTTGTTCAAGTAGATGTGCAGTTACTTTTGGGAGAGTGTTGATTGGTACGCTTGTCGTGAATCATGCATGAAAGACTCATTCGGACAATTGCTGGTAAGACTATTGAAAATCAATAAAATGTCCCCAAAATCCATAATAAAGATATAACACATGCAGAAAAGTTTGACCAAAATCATAGAGTTGAGGAAAATTAATTAAGCTTTTACAGAAAGTATGCAGCGGTCATGAACATGCATCACCAGCAGACAGGCACTGTTAGAAAGTGAGAATACCCTGTATTTTCTTCTATTTCCATTCTCCCTTTCTATTTTCTTTCCAGAAATATATTCTCTAAAACTCAAGACTTATGGGTGTTCCATAAAACTTGATGCATGACGTGAGTCACCATTTTTACAACACAAGTAGAGGGAAACCAAGCGGATCTTTGTAGTCGGGTTTATTCAATATGTTTTTGTCTGTTCCGTGTTCTCACATGTTTTACATCTGTCGTTGAATTTCCTCTATCGTGCATCATAGGCACTGGTTGTTGTGACAAGGTTAAAATCCGATTTGATGTCGGGAATCCATTCCTTGAATGTTACCAACACTGCCCCCTTTAATTCTGGGTGGTACTGCTCCATTTTAGTGTGACTTTTAAGCAATTATGCACAAAATTTAATGTAGATTTTTTGTTTTTGTTTTTTCAAATCAACCTGACATGATTGCTGCCAGCAGCTCTTAAATGTTTTTAGGCTGCAAGAAGGCGAGCTGGAAGATAAGGAGGGATCATTTAAATTTGGACTAAATAGAGCTAATGCCTAGGAAGTCATGTCTGAAAAAATGTTTTTTCTCAAAGAAAGTTCCCCCGATTGAGTAAAATATGAACTAGAGTAAATCTGCCCAACGCTGACACCTCTTCAATTCTGCTAGTTCAAACAGAACAAACCAGTCATTGGGTTTCAGGAAAGACATTATTCTTACCCTTATCTTACACAAAATACAACCACCAGTATAATTCTGCACAACCAAAGGACAAACAATTAATTAGGAAACAAGAGGAGATGCTGTTATACGCTACGTTTTTCCTAATACATTCACTTTCCTGAGCACAATCCTGAGCAAATTCATTGATGTTAACACACACACACAAATACACATACACAAACACACACACATAAGAGTGGGCAGTGGGAAAACAAACGCAGGAAACAGAATTGTTCTGAGTTACACGACTCCAGACTCTACCCACAGATATCTCGTATAAATAGTGCACATGTCGGCTGTGATCGATGAATGTGTAGGCTAATGGTTATAAATGCAATTGTACCAAGACCTAATCAGCAAGACACATACACACCCACACACACCCTCTAACCATAATGCAGTGCAGTGGGGGTGAATATTACGCTCTTCCGATTCAATTTCCTGTTGAGTTTCCATTTCATTACTAAGTCATGAAGCGCCTGGTTTACAGACCCGTGTATTTCATAACACATAAGAGTGGAATCATTTGTCATAGAAAAGATGGTGATTGTGAACTCGACTAAGTTCAAGTTACAATTTAAGTTCACAAATGGAAATTCCGACCAAAAACAATGAAACCAATTGCATGTAAAATATATAAATCTGAAGGCATATTTTATCTCGACTTTACAAGATCTCCTGCAGCCTTGTCCTTTTTTCTGAAATGAATAAAGCCATGAGACAGGTATAGCGCCTGTTTGCCATGACATCTTTTATTTGGTTTCATTAAAAAAAACATTTCTCCAATTTATCAGCCAACTGTTATTTTGCAGACATTTATTCAAAGTACTTTTTCTCTGGGTGCCGCTAGATATCCACAGCTTTTGGAGCAGAGTGTCAACAGAAAATGTTTTTCAAGATGAATAGACCTGGGTGTTAACCACTCAAGAGTGTCTCCTCCTGGTGTTAATACACCCTCGATCACTGGCAATACACATTAGTTCACTGTGAAATTTTAACATTACAACATTTCAGGGTTCACCTTCGATGACCTCTAGGCAGAACCTTTCATATATATTGGTTCGCTCAAACCAAAAGGGATTAGAAAATCCTTATCCAAACTACGTCAATGCTGTCTTTCCCGACAGGGCTATAGTGATGCCAAAAACTATATCCCCGAAAAGACCCCCATCCTCTCTATTGTAGAATCAATTCCTCTGATTGAACTCCTCATATTTCACAGTATCTACTGTATAAGCTTCTAATAAAATCATAATTTGCAGGCCTAAAAATATTGGGAGATATACTACTGGTGTTGCAAATATACAACCAACCTTTCCCAAAATAATTTCAGTCCTCCCGCTAAGGTCTATGTCGGTATAACATTTGAAAATGATCCATGAGATAGTTTGAGTTATCGCGTTCACAAGATGGATATGCGGCGGCGGCATTTCATAATATCACCAACTTTTTGTGGATATAATCATTGTGAAGTGGCCTAAGTTAACAGTTGGTAGTTAGTGAGTCCTGGGGTTTGTCTGGCAAAAGTGATCCAAACATAATAACAATAATGATAATACATTTAATTTATAATGCACTTTACATTTGGATAGAATCTCAAAGTGCCTGCAAGGTGAGCGTATACTAAGTCCATACAACATCGCAATACATAAATACACAAGTATTTGAGTATGTTTAGTACACAAGTATGATTAAATTTGCATTTTGTGATGTTCACGATGCACATAGTCTACGCAAATAAACAAAACCCTGCGATGGATGGAGGACAAGATTATCACAGCTGTATGTGAAAACCTCAGGCTGTGATAGAAAACACTTTGGTCATGGTGGATGATGGAGGCAAATGATAAAACATGTATCTGTATGTTCTCCTTAATCACACTAGTAAACTCAAATGATCCCGTGCAACATTCATAGAATAGACTGAATAGAGCAGCGAAGATATCTGGGTTGCATTCACTATGGACGCAACATTAGCGAGCTAACAGAGATTGAATAACTTGTATTCCATCTCTCTTTTATTGGGCTCCATCCCCAATAAAACCAGGGGACAGGAGAAACCCTGAAAGTGATAACTATAGAACAGTTCTGCATTCGACTGTGAAAAACTAATTTTTCTGAAATAATAAGAAAGAAGTTATTCATTCTTTTTAAAAATTTTGAACAGAGTCTTGCATTTCCTGAATGTCTCAAATTGTCATATAGTTAGTCTGATTAAACCTGAGATGCCTCATTTTATTGCCCCAAGCAGTCTGTTAGGCAGTTCTGTGGGTCTTTTCCCAGACCCAAATGCAGACGCATAAAACGTAGAGCTGGTGTCAAATATATTTATTCCTCCGCGACACAAGGAAAAGACAGGGACAGTAAAAATGCCGGTTACTTACAGTACACTGGGAGGGGTTGGGACGCGTGACGACAAGAGGACATCATGCAACGAACGGGCACAGAAGGGAAGGTAAGGACAGACTTTATACACAGACATAACGAGACAATGAGACACAGCTGGAGGGGAAACACAGGTGAGCATGATCACCAATCACAAGACAGACACAGAGGGAGAAAGGAACACAGAAGCGTGACACAGTCACATAATTTGAACAGACCCTGGATAAAAACCAGCAGATTCAAAACGGCTTTCTGTCTGCACAATGGCAAGTTCTTGGGTGCCTGTGCAAAGATGACAATCTCATACCAGTTCCATCTATAGAGGGATCTTTTTATAAGTCTTCAAATAAATATGTCTTTATTTGAACACTTAATTTCGATGTATCAAACCAAGATTAAATTTAAACTGGATTATGTGCATTCACACATAATCTTCTGACACACTTGGCTATTTTAACAGTGTCCCCATCTGATCTGCCTACATAGAGGATGGTTCCTACTATATATGATGATCGCTTATAACTCCAATAATGTGAACAATAATGAAAACTTTCATTTTGGTCCAAAAGTGCTGTATAACAATCCTTATATGTTCGGGTCATTTTTGACCCATTTTCAAGTTTAGATATGCAAAACATATTTTCAGTTTATTCGATTTGAAAAAAGACTTCATAACATCCTCAGCAAAGTCATAACAAATACAATCAATTGCATTATGATCTTTTTTTATTTATAAATGGCCAAAAAGTTACATCTATAAACTTTCAGTTCAAAAGAATAGAGAATAATCGGCTGTTGTGTGCATCATACAAAACTTGTGGGTTGATCAAAGTTGGTTGAGCCAAGTTCATCTTTGGCATTCCACCCCTCCCCTACGCTAAATTGCCCGTTGGAGTGAGTGTGAGTGGTTATCTGTCTCCATGTGTCAGCACCGTGCTGAACTGTCGACTCATCCCAAATGTACCCCACCTCTCGCCAGATTTCAGCTGGGATAAGCTCCAGCCCCCGCTACGATCGGTTAAGGATAATGAAAGGAATAAATAAATGAACAAATGAACAAAAAACACAGACACCGTGTGTCCCTCTCACACACAAACACTAACCATCCTGTTAATATTATATGTTGAATGTCAAGGGTCATTTTTGACAGAAAAAGTTAAATTTTATGAAAAGAAAGGACTTTTTACCTTTTTCTTATCATAAAACTTTATTGGGCAATTTTGACCCGTTGCACAATTGAGGTCAAGATTGTTATTGAAGAAAAAAAAAAAACAACCCAAAAGCAATTATATTACGTGGAGTGTACTTTAATATGGTTCTGTTATGTGTATTTATATTTGGTTAAGATGTAATAAGAAAAACTGGAAAGTAATTCTTGTTCTGTGTGTGTTTGTATGTTTTCGTCTCAGTAAAGTCATGGGTCAAATTTGCCCCTCTAACGCAAAATGTGTGAGCGTTTTTCTAACACATTAGAAGGGTTTAAGGGGTAAGGTTTATGTCAAATGACCTAGACTCCAAAGAAAAAACTAGTATTATCTATCTGGAAAAAAATGTCCCAATTACCGACATTCTCTTCTCGTTAATTTGGGATTTTTTATTTTTTTCTTCAGTCAAATGTTATACACCTCCACAGATACCTCATTGTCTGGAGTGGAAACAAAGTATTTTGTTGTGGAAAAACATAACCTTTAAATGATTTATGCCTAAATGTATTTGCAAAATATCAAACAATCACAAAAAAGTCCCACACCCATCAATCATGTATAAATCAAAAATGTCATGTGCAGATTATTATTCTTGGTCCGTCTTTTTCGACATCACACAGAACATGATGTCAACATCTGTCCGACACCAGCACTGATGTATTTAATATTCTAACATGGAGCGTGTCCAAGGATGAAGACATGAATTCCAGGAGCAGGGCATCTGTTCACACATTGTAAGGCCATAAAACATAAGTATTTGATTTCCCTCAAATACATATCCACTATTTTCAAATGTGTGTCAGGAGGGTATTGCTGAATTTGAATACAATATTTCCCTCCCCCACCCTGGGGCAAAGCTGAATTTTTAATAAACTTTTGTTTGCATGTGTAATGCTTTAAGCTCATTGTGGAAAGTTGAGATTAATTTCAGAGGCTCGAATCATAGCGGAGCAGGGGGGGAGAGGCGAGAGATAAAGAGGGAGAGAAACAAAGCCTACACATATAAATAAATAGATAGGCGGGATGCGGGACGAGGGCATTATCAGCGGAGTATTACTGCACCTTATGGGCTTACAGGCATACACAGCTCTGACTGCCCCGGTTATTGATGGACCAACAAACTAAGCTCTATGCCAGAAAGGAAAGGTCACATTATACAAGCTATGGTTTAGATGGTAAATATGTTTCCTCCAAAAGTCCACACAAAAGGTCAGGATATCATTCCAACTTCCAGTTTTTATTCTCATGTAGCTACGGTGTCCAAAACGGCTACACTGGGATGTAATGACCTACATTTGTCGAAACAAAACAACGCATGTTCTAAAATTCATATTTATAATTTTAATATTAATGGATAAACTACAGATATGTCGTGGTACCCGCCAGCAAGGGTATATCCCGGAAAGGTCTCCAATCCCCTGCGTTGTATAAAAAACATCCCAGATTGAACTCCTCATATTGAATGTGAAGTTGTGGCCGAAACAGTTTTTTTCGAATAAGAAAGCGCCCCCTAGTGAGTAAAGTATGAGCTTTTTTTTGTAAAATATGATATACTTGATGGCTCTGCTTTAGTCGTTTCATATTCACCTAAGTTGGACAAAATCGGTCCACAGTCGGTTTAAAAGAAATATAGATATAGACTGATCAGGTAGAGTATGCCTACGTGAAATCCTGTGTGTTGTTGGCTTTGTTTTCGTTCATTCATTATCCGGTACCGCGTATGTTTGTTACTAATGAAGACATTGATTCCACCACCTCGCGCAGGAATCGTGTTTATTACAAAGTAATAAACATTAATCATGCAGAAATACTCAAACATGGCATCAGGCTCTACAGATCCTATTTGACAAAGTTAATTACAATTTGTGGAGCATCAAGGTGAAATGACTCTGTAAGGTTTAATGTGACACTCAACCTTGATCCAATGTTCTTTGACCTCATCATTTTATTAGCTCTCATTTTCTCCCCCCTTTAATAAGTAGCAAAAATGTAATAAGATTTGGAAATGTATTACAAGTGTTTAATTACTAAAAATTATAATGATTTTGAACTACACAGCATTCAGAAACCGCAAACCTCCACCTATAGTCCCATCAGGCCCATTTAATTTAATTAAAAGCTACTCTACATTCCAACAAATGATGTCTAAAATGGCTGCTCTCGGTGTTTCCGGTATTATTCCCCACTCCACGAGCAGGTTTCATTAAAACTGTGAAGTAGTTTAAGGATTATTGATTTGAAAAGAAAGTCCTATCTTGCAGATGTTCAAAGGAGTGATAATAATTCATGGATCCTTCAATTTATCTACAGCCAAGACTTTGTGCTAATGTCCATAAACATTTTTTTTCGTAAAAAAAAAAAGAAAAGAAATAAAAACAGAAAAAAGCTTCCACTAATGAGTAAAATGTGAGCCAGTAGATGAAAATATGACATAAAAAAGCTAGATCTTATTGTGTTGATTCATTAGCACCAAATTTGGACTAAATTGGATCAATAGTTAGCAAATGATTTCCTAAAAACATTTGTTATATCCCACAGGTGTCTAAGGAGCGTAACATACGTGTATTTGTTGTACCGCGATCTTTAAAAAAGAATGAGACTCAAGACACTTTACCAAATAAACAACTCCATTTATTCAAGTATTACCACAACACAGAACAATGCTGTCCTCTGACCAACTGGTTCCCTTAGAGATATCAAACAGGGTTTTTGAAGTAGGCCACATAAAGGAGATTATGCTCAGCTGCAGCCATTCTCTGCAGCAGGAGAGGAGGAGGGGAAACCTTACCTGCAGGGGCAGGGAGACAAATAAAAAACATACACTACGACCACGGGGGCCATAACAACATTGTTTTTCGTAAGAAAGCTTCCCCTAGTGAGTGAAATATAAACTGCTGTGGTAAACTAGACCTATACTGTCGTCACTGATAGGAAAGGTATAACCCCGAAATGTCCGAAGAAACTTCCATTCTCCTTCTAAAGGAGATGATGTTTAGGATGAGCTGCCAGGCAGGAAGGAACGCGGTCAAAGAGAAGAAATATGGGTGTGGTGAGAGACAATATGGAGACGGAAGATCCGTTGTTGTGACCCCTAATTAGATTAAGCCAAAAGAAAAGGCCTCTCAGATCTAGATTAAGTGTTATCCATACCTGAATAGTTTTGTGTAGATTTCATTTATTATTCTTTCCCCAAAAGTCGGGGATATTATGGAATCGTCATCACCGCTGCATTCGCCTGTCACAGATCATTCATGTTAACGCTACAGCAAAAAAATGTAATGGATAACTCCAAATTTTAGTACCCCCATAGAAATAAGTGTGATGAAAAGCTGGACAGATTTGGGGAGAGGTTGGTTATATATTTCCTACATTAGGGGAGACATATCTCCAAATGTTTTTGGCCAAATGTTCTCGACCAATTTTGTCAAAATTTGGTGCATATGAATCGAGTCGAGTGGTTCCATCTTATAAATATCATACTATTCTCTAATAGTTAATATTATTTCTCACTAGGTGAAAAAGACTGTTCTCAGTAAAAAACTATTTCATGAATCATTTTCAAATTTGTGTTTTTCTACACTCAAGGTCCAACATTGAATTAAAGTTCAAAGCTACTCAATCAGGTGAAAGCAAACATGATAATTTTGTTTTTAATTTTTGTAATTGCTGCTTCTGCTCTAAGTGAAGTGAATCAAGTAGCCACTGACTCGTAAATATGCTAAATACGCTTTCAATTCCGTTAAGTTCAGTGTTTTAAATTAAATACTTTGATGAAACTCACTTGTTTTGCTTGTTTATTCTAAGCTCTGTTTCTGTTTAAAGGGATACACCTTACAAATCATCCATGCTGTTTCCCAGCAGCTCAAACCAAAAATCTCTCTCTGTAAAACAATGATCCTTTCATGTGTAACACAGCAACACTTCCAAACAAGTCGATTAATTTCCAGTTTTATGCTCCTTTACATACGGCTTATATATGAAAAACCTGATTTGTCTTATGGTTTATTGTAAATTGTGCAGGAGTCCATCAGTGACTGATGTCAGAATCATTCGCTTGATGTATTTTTTCAACATAAACAATTAGTTTTAGGGTTTTGTAGATATCTCAAAAATGGATGAGAAAAGCAATTATTGCAGCATGTGCACACTGAGTGCAGAACTCTTATGTACATAGCTATTAAATTCAATACCTGTCGTTTCTGCTGCGCCAACAGCCTCAGAGACATTATGTCTGTCTGTTGGGAGCTCTTTTCTAGCTCATGGCCTTTACAGCAGCAGCAGCAGCAGCCATATCAGCTTTACCATCCTCTAGGGATGCAACATTGAGGAACTGGTTAAACTTTTCATTTCTCATTTGCCCTGGTATCTGAAATAGACTGGTGCTTACTAGAACGTGATTTCAAGGCATTGCCACATGATGCTTTTTTACCTATTTGGATTAGTTTTGACAACTTTATTCCTTCTTGATGAGGCTACTTTCAAGCATCTTGACTGCTATGTGTCTCTCGAGGTTCAGCGTGAAAAATTTAGTGGCATCTAGTGGTGATAAAGACCGCAATCCGTATTACACATCCCTTCACCAACCCCTGTCCAAGAATCTACGGTCGACCTCAAGTATTAAAAAGATGACTTTGTCTTGTGACACCATTGTAAAGACAAAACTATTATATATCAAGATCTTATTCCTCATCTGCTTCTTCGTTGGTTATCTCTGTCAACTCAAACTACAAAGGCTGATTATACAGAAACGTAGAAGTAGTATAGTGAGTAGTACCTTTAGTTGAATATTTTTGGAATCTGTACATAACGTGTATTTTCTATTATTTAAAATATTTTTTGTCATTTTTTTCATTTACTTTCTACATCAAGCTCTTTCATACCGAAAACAGTTTTTACTGTGAATGGCAGTTATAGAAGCGGAAATTTAGGTAGTTGCTCTATTTTGGGAGTACCTATCAAAGTCAGAATTTTTTATTATACTATAATGCCGCGTCAGTCAAATGTTTTTGTTGAAATAATTTTAAGGCCCTCTGTCTCCTTTCACACTTATTCTTCCTCTCATTTCAGACTCCCTGCTCCTCATGTTCGATTGTCCTGTTTGTCATCAGCTGTGTCCTCTTAACCACAACTCCAAATGTGCCTAATCTAACTTCACCAAACTAAAGTGCCAGTTTATGGTATCTCGTTATCCTCAAAAGCATATTCCCAGTCTTACCTGCAGATTTAGTGTTTAGATTACGGTTTCAGCCCAGCTCTTTTTGTGTAAATATATTGGTTCTCTAGTGTCTTGCGAAAATAGCTGCCTCTAGTGAGTAAAATGTGCACAAAAATATGGGATTGAAATCGAACAAATATATCAATAAATATATATATATATATATATATATATATATATATATATATATATATATATATATATATATATAATATGAATATATAACCTTGAATCAATTCATATGCACCCAATTTGGAATAAATTGGACAATTATTTCCCAAAATATTTTGGAAATAAGGCTCCCCCTAGTAACTGAAATACACAGGTAAATCTTCCCCAAATCAATCCACTTCTTTCTCACACTGAGCTCCCTGTGAGTATAAGTATAAGCAGCATTTCAAACAATTGATTTTGCATTATTAATCCAAGAACTCAAGCAGGAGGTTTGAATCTCTAGTCCAGCATGTGTGGATCATGTCGTGAAACATAATTCCTCATCTTGCCAGAAGTTGTCTCATGTGGGGTCGACAGGGCAAATTTCTACCCGCGATCCTTATCTACTCCTTTTACATGTTGCTTACACGTTTCATATTTTATTCGTGCTGCAATGACATTCTCAAGAGAGGCATTGCCGACAATAAGTAAGGCCTCAGACCTGAATCAGTGAGGTGAGGTATACCATTGTAAAATCACCATTCATACTTACAATCTACACAGGCAATTCACTTGGTAACAGTCTTTTGGACAGTAGGAGGAATCCATAGTTCCACCGGAACAAGAACATGCAAAGTACAAACCCAAAGTTTAAGGGTACAGGGGTGGGTTTGAACACAGAACTTTCTGGCTGTGAGGCAACAGTCCCACTAAATACCATGCTGCCAGAAGTGGGTGTATTTTTAAGGAAATATAGGTATGGGATACTGATGGAAGATGACTTGGATGGGGTGCTGTGGGGAATGGAGGGTGTCTAGCTGAAGCATAGCTTCTTAAAGACTTGGTGTAGAAAATAGGGGAGTTGAAAACTGAAGCAACAAGATCCCATACACAATGGATAATAACTACAGAGAAAAAATACAAGAGAAGGAAATAGTTCTGTATACATATTGTGTGTGATGCTGAATAATCTAGTGGGGAGTGGGAGGCAATCGAGTGAACATCGCATACCGCTGCTGGATGGGTGAGAACCAAGTGTGTGTGACCCGCCGAAAAGCACGTACACCCAAACAAAGAGAGAGAGATGCGAGGCATGTCAGGGACAAAAACACAAGGGCTAGATGAGTCAGTGTGACACCATCTATTATATTAAAACAGCAAATATCCAGACAGTAAAAGGAGCAAATTATGCTACGGTCGTCGATCACACGTAACATCTGAGAGGCAAAGTGGCTGTGACATTGATAAGTGAGGAATGACAGCCTTTGAAACCACAGAAGAAGTCTGTTTTGAAAGTTGGGATTAGTTTTTTGTTCAACTCGAACTCAGTATCAAAATAAAATGTTCATGTCATGTGTTGTGTGTTTGTGTGTGTGTGTGTGTGTGTGTGTGTGTGTGTGTATGTCTGGGCCTTCTGTGTGCTTTGAAAACGTGATAGATCCCATACAGGCAGCTATAAATCATCACCGCCTCACTACTGACAAAAAACTCTCTCTCTTTCTCTCTCTCTCTCTCTCAAGCACACAAACACACACGCTACAGATGCTAACACGACCAGACCAGATGCGTGTGTCTGTTTGATATTTCAATGTTTGTCCAGATGGGACAGTGCTGGAAATGATCAAGGAGCGAGAGAAGATGAGACATGGTGAAAATATGGCGGGGGGAAATGCAGGTACGAGTTTGCTCGTAGTGTGAACGGGAGAATTGAGGTGAAATGAGGGAGGAAAGTTCTATAATTATCAGTCAGCAATTTGTTCCCGAGCAACATCTGTGCAAGTGTGTTTTATAAAAGTGGAAAAAAAGATGAGAGATGTATCATCAGATGTGTCTTCAGAGCATATGGGAGACAAATGTGTGTGAAAAAGAGTGGAATGAAAGTAGTTTAACATACGTAAATCATAGGCTGTGAGCTATTCATAAGTTTTCCCCCTTCTCTGTTCTCTTTGAGAAATCTATTTCAGAAATCTTACTGAAGAACTTTCATTATTGGGACACAATTGCCAGATAAAATGGCAGATAGTTTATTGAGTTTAAGAAGTATGACAATGTTCTCAACCAATCCATCCATCCATCCATCCATCCATCCATCCATCCATCCATCCATCCATCCATCCATCCATCCATCCATCCATTTTACGTTTATCGGGGGTCGTAGTGGCAGCTGGCCAACAAGGACTTCCAGATGTCCCTCTCCCCAGCAGTACTCTCCAGTTGCTCCTGGGGTATCTCAAAGCGTTCCTGGGCCAGATGAGATATATAGTCCCTATGTTCTGAGTCTACATCGGGGTTGGGTTTTCTCCAAGTTGGACATCCCTGGAAACCTCCAAAGGGGAGCATCCTAGAGCGATCCTAATTTAATGCCCGAACCATCTCAACTGGCTACTTTAGACGTGAATGTGTAGCGGCTCTACATCGAGCTCCCTCCGGATATCTGAGTTCCATACCCTAGCCCTAAGGCTGAGTCCAGCCACCGTGTGAAGGAAGCCGATTTCAGTCACTTGTATCCTTAACCCAGTTCTCATGACCAAAGGTGAGGGTTGGAACGCAGTTGGACTGGTAAATTGAGTGTTGCCTTGTAGCTCAGCTCTTTCCCTCACCAGAACAGAACGATACAACACCTGCATTACTGCTGATGCCGCACCGAACCGCCTGTCCATCTACCCTTCCATTTTTACAACACTTGAGAAAAAACACACAAACATACTTAAACTTCTTTGCTTGAGGCAACAAATCTCTCACAACCCAATGGGGACAGTCCACCATTTCCTTGAAGAGAACCATGGCCTCAGATTTTAGAGGTGCTGCTTCACACTCAGCTGCAAACCGATCCAGTGAATACTGGGGCTCCTGTCTATGAATGTCAAGAAGAGAATAAGGGAAAAGGGACAACCTTAGAGTCCAAGTCTCTGAAAATGTGTCCGACTTTTTAACGAGAACACCAGCTAAACTCTTACTTTGGTAATTAATAGACCGGGTGGCTCGTAGTAATGGCCCTAGTACCCCATTCTCCCGCAAGACCCCCCACAGGACTGACCGGGGGGACACAAACATAAGCCTTCTACAAATCCACATAATACATGTAGACTGGTTGTGAGGATTCCTATGACCCCGCTAGCAAGCCCAAAAGAGTAAAAGGTTGGTCCACCGTTCCACAATAAGTATGAAATCCTTAATGCTCCTCTTGAAATTTTTCAACCCATCATTTAAAACTTCATCATACGTTTTATCTGAAATGTTCAAGTAAGCACTCAAATCATATAAATAACAAATGACTCAAATCTGTACATACATTTTTCAGTAAATGCAGTTGGAATGCCAGCCCTCAAGGCTAGTCAAGGTCAGTGTACAGTAAAGAACTGATAAATCATTAATAGGCCATATCTGACTGAATCGGATCATTTTAATTGGCACACTCAAAAAACAATAATTTCAACCAATCATCATCACATTTCAGAGATGGTGAGTGGTTGTCCTCGATGGGCTGCTGTCCATAACAATAAAGCCTCCTCTTTAAATGTTTAACCCTGTTACAGAAGTAGCTGGTAAATTGGACAGAAGACAGTCTTTTGTAAAGACAGCGGCCTATGCTAATTACTGTCATTATCAAGAGTGGCCTTTAAGTTTTATTGTTACTTTGAATGAAAACGAGAATAGAAAGGTTTAGTAAAAGCAATTTAATATTTTAATGGCATTTAATCCTCTTTTATTGAGTGTCAGCATTTGGCTTTCTTTTTTTTTTTAAACCTATGATATTTATTTGAGATTACTTTCCTCTGCACACACCCTGGCACTGGTTTGTGTAACTAAAGGTCATTAAGGGTGAAAGTTTAAGTTTCTATAAGACAAAGTTTCAACAAGAAAAATATTAGTTCCAATTTGGAACGTTTTATCTTCCAACGTAGAGTAATTGATTTCTAAGAGGTTGAACTCCTTCAGCTTGGGACTTACAACAAATTAAGACACAGACCTATTTCTGTATGCACAACAGTAGCTCCTGTATAATGACCCTGGGTCCCTCAGGGAGCCGAGAAAGGATATATAAGTGTATATGTAATACTAAATTAAAGTTTGCTATAATAATTCGATCATAGCAGGCTGCATTCAATTATTGTTTCTTCGCATAAATGGGTCTTTCAGCCGTCGGAAGTCTTCTTTGGAGCTTGTCTTTTGAATAAAGTGAAATGAACAAGAGGACCTTTCCTATGGGGGAAAGAAGGAATGCTTACCTAAATCCATTTTAGCAAGGGTTTTTCATAAAAAGATCCACCAAGTGATCAAAATATGAACAATTATGGTGGTATTTGTTATATTCAAGACACTAACCCTTGTGTCCAATATGCAACTGTACTTTCCCCAAATTACACGTCTATCTGTTCTTCTTCACACTAAGGTTCATCCATGAAGTGGCTTTAATGCATCCCGTTATCATGAAGAATTTGCGGCTGTAGACACTGTGGACACAGCAATAGCGACTTTTCAGAGATATTAATATATCAAATGCTTACTTCCCGGATCAATTACCCCAATTGGATTGAAGACAAGGGTTAGGGTCAATTTTAAAGAATGGGAATCAAATAGGATTTCATCAATAAAAAATCATCATTCATTGCATGAAACCATGCAATGATTATCAAACTTAGAACACCTAGTATATTCACTTTTCACGAAAGTCTTCTTAGATATTCACACTTACTCCAGCGGTCATAGAGCAAACAGATCCTTTCTTTGAAAGAATCACTGTCATGGCCCTCCAGGAAGTCATCCACTGGAAAAAGATCTAACCCCTCCAGACATCTGCTTTATTTACCAGCTCCTCACTCAAGTATTACCATTTTAAGGAATTATAACATTTAATTGATGGTGAAATCAAGTTTCACCAAAGACATAAAATAATCTCCGTTGATCATCTTTGTTCGAATTTTAAATTTGCCACAAAATTAAAACAAAAACTTTAGGGTATGAGGAAATATTCTTGTGCTTCGACCAAACGAGTTTTAGGCCTCTAAGACCTTCACCTTAGTAATTATATTCCCAAAAAGTCTGGGGTTATTATGGATACATCAACGGCGCGTCCGCTGCCGTGTCGCCTGTGGATATGTAGAGCTTTTTATTAAAAACATAATGAAAATGTTCTGATTCTCCTGTGTGATTACCGGTACTAGCAGTCTAGTATGGGCTCTTCAAAACCCAAAAGCAGAAACAGCACAGAATATTCTCCAATATCAATCAGAGAGCATATCGATGTGACAAGAGCTCATTATCTCATATCTTTTAAAAAGGCATTACGGGAATAATCCTGGTAGAGTTATCCGCCGTCAATCAATTTCCCTCATTTTCCAATGAAGTGACTTCCTTCGGCTTTGGTTGAAAATTGAATTTATTTAAATGTGAAAACTGTACGTAACAATAAGGTGAGAAAGAATAGCGCTGGTGTCTTACGTTAATTGTTGATCAAAACACGTCCCATGTTTCATTAAATGAAACATTTGTTTTCTTGGGCAAACCCCGGCATAAATTAATTAATCTTCAATCAGAGCAGTGTGATTGCCAGAGGCACCAGAGCCGCCGCAGAAACACTGCTCTTCTATTTTGTATGAGGGTCGTGTTGATATTAGAATGAAGGGCAGAGATTTACAGCCGGTTATTAGCTGATGAATCATGAGCCGAGTCGCAGAACTAAAAGCCCTCCAGCCAACTGGAAGAGTTGATAATCACATATGCTGAGCCATTTATTATCAATACAGTGAATAAGAATTTCCTCACTCGGCAAAACAAACAAAAATGATGATGAATGGGTACAGCGTTATTATTATTCTGGATATTAAAATGCAAGGTTTTAATGAAAAATATAAGTGTTTGTTCTTGGAAGAAGCCTCAGTGATCATACAGTATGAGATGTTATTATGAGTGCGCTGATGGCCTGAGGATATTGTATAATTAGAAGGACTTTTCATGGCACCGGCTAATTGTTTACTCTAGAACACACCTGTGTGCCGCGTCCGGCCCGCACAACAATTATATCCCGTCCGCGAGACAATATTTAATTTCTATAATAACTGGCCCACTGGTATACGGCACAAACACCACAGATACTACAAATCCCAGAATGCACTGCGATAGCCGGACGACAATACATAGTGCTAATGCTTCTGCCTGCTCCTCTGTTGTCAGCGTTCATCCAGTCACTCTGATAAAGATGACCTAATCCTTGGAGGATATGCTACGGAGGCCGGGAGGAGATGTGGACAAAAAAATCTTTTTAAAAAACTATAAATAATAAACGTATTAGTAAGCTGCTAAAAAGACGCAAGTTTTAAATAACTGGCGAGGTGCCTTCACGTCCTCCAGCCGTTCAACATGTGTCAGTGCTGTTAAAATGTTGGTTACATTTTATGGGAAAGACACCGCTAGACTGCTCTTACACCCGACTATCTTCTACTTTTCCTGTTTTATTGTGACAGATGACTGAAAGGGCAGAATAAGTCCAGCCGTTTACCAAGGGACATTTAAAGTTCATTTTGTTGATCCTTAAAAACTGACTGATTGTAGATGTAATTTTAACTTGTAAAATATATTATTCTGGCTGTTAATGATGCCTGTGAATAAAACATTTTCATTGGAAATTATTCTGTAAAACTATGTTGATTGAGAGGGAGACACAAATATTAGTTAAACTGAATTTAATCTGTAATCTGAGTACTTTCTATCGGCTTTTTTGTTCAGAATTCTATAAAATGAGTAACTAAAATAGCAGTAAAATTATATTTTTCTTTATACCTCAGATTAAAAAGGGCCAGTTTGAGTCATGTTTGGTCTCGATGTGGACTCTTCAATCTTTCATTTTGGCCCCCCTGCTCTAGAGGCTTACATGTTCACCCTTGTACAACAGAAAATACATTTACCATAAAATAATATATTATCATTCTAGATGGATGAACTTTGTTTCATCTTCATTAGAAAAATTATTTATGATAAGGTGTAGGTTTTCTATTTTAATGAATCAAATCATAAATTTCATACTTTTGATAAATGTATAATTGGCTTGTTTTAAATCAAATAGTATTTTCTAAACGCATGAAATATACATTTCTAGTTTGTTTTGTTACTAAATGTTAGTTTAATCCATATAACAACTTAAATTCTTTTATAACACATCGTGAATGAAATTAAAACTGTTTTCGATAACCACATTCATATGAAACAGCTACTGCTACTACTGATGTCTAAAGTTTTTGAAATGTTGGGGATGGGAAAAACAACTAACCAGTAATCTTTCAATTTTGACATATGTTGTGGATTTGCAAATAAAAAGGGAAAAATGCTTTCCGAACTAAAAGAGGAAAAATCTGTCATATTGATTTATATTTTTAAATGAGGGAGAAATAAATGCCAGACGTCATATTACAGATCTCTGATGAATAACAGCGTCTCAAAAAATAAATTCATAGGTGCGCTCTCCATTTGTTCAGTTTTAAATTGTTCCCATGTATTATGCCTTTGATCTAATCACAATAAAATACTTTTAAGTAGTTCTATTGATGCTTCTTCCACCCAAGCTTGGAAAAATAGGAATGATTGCATCAAGAAGAACATCTGGCATAAAAAAAAGGTTCAACAATTGGGATAAGCCAGATTCCACAGCGGACAACTCTATCAGGAACAGCCGAAAGGAGAAGATGTCTCATATATTTAAAGATACGTATTAAAATACCGATACATATTCTTGCTAAAATATTAAGAAGACGTTAACCTAAAGTAAAGAAGGTATGATGTTACGTTTGTCTGTTTGTTTGTTATTTAGTTAGCATGATCATGTTGAACGTTACTTGATGGATTGCCACAAAACTTGGAAGAAATACGGTTCATGGACCTGAAAAAATGCATCAATGTTGATTCAGATGCAGACAGATGGTCGCATCTAAGATTGTTATTTATATAACCTTCCTGCAAATGCTCACCATTTTCTATATAGCAGGCAATCCGTACTGAAACAGTTTACTCATCCTACTCTATTCAACTCACCCTAATCTATTTGCCTCTGATGTCAGTGACAGGTGACTAACAATTAGTAACTTCCAGGGACTTATAATGAATCTAGGAATTTGGCTGGCTTAGTGAGAACATAAAAGGATAATTTGGAATATAACACACTGCGTTTAAGGTAAAAGGTCACCTCAATCTTGGGATAGAAAGACACAGGAAGTGAGCTGTTTTTAGTAGCAGTATTTTTTATTGTATTTTCAGGCCTGTATCTCCACCACCCATTAAATATTTCATACAGCTGCGGGCGTATTCACTACTTTCTTTTGCCGCTTGTTTCTCCGTCATATTGGAAGGGATCCCTGCGTTGGTGTTTCTTTGACATTTTGCCAAAGGAAAGACTTATAAGGTAATATTGTTCAGAAGGAATGTGGTGGCCGCAGCAGCCGTCCCAATCGGGTGGAATCTGCTGAACACCGGAGGTGAGATTACTTTGCTCAAAGGACCGCGGTCTTTTTCTTTACACATCATGCCGACTTGACCATCCAGCTCTTTGAGACGACTATCAAGGCTACACGGACTGAAGGTCAAAGGTGAAGAGAATACAGAGATTTGCTTCCCTAATTTTGATGTGCTTTTTTTATATGTTTTGAGATTAGCCCGTTTCTGTAGAGAAACACGATGCCTTTCATCAAACTGGTTCTAGACTTTTTGTGTCCAGTGTAACGTATACAATATATAGTGTTTACAAAGATACAATTTTCATTAGCAATAAGAGCAAAAGTGCAAAATTATACTTCAAGAACCTCAACTGGAACATGAAGAACAGAGGTATGTGTTTTAATTAGCCACCCATGGCGACCGGGGGTAATACGTTCTAATTAGGTAGGAATCATCATATAAACTATTATATGATTAGATTAGCTATTTCTGACAATTGAAAGGGGCTATATGTTTTAATTAGCCAGTAATAGAAAGCAGGGGATATATGTTTTAATTAGCAGCGTCTCGTGTGGTCTTAAGGCCTCGGGGCGTAAACGTTAGGCGGAGTGTTAATCAAACCCGCAGAAATGAGACTAATTGTTTTCACACAGCAGCTCTCCTGTGGCGCGACTGAAATAATCTTCTCACATCACATGTTTTTTTTTTTTTTAAAGCGTCAGTAATCAGGTTTAGGCAAAACTAGTGTTGGTTGGCCTACTTTCATCTGATCCCATGTGATCAGATGAAAACATCAGCACCATCACATCTGTATAACTGTTGCATCCTGTTTTGATTTTCACTAGAACAAAAAGTAGGATTACTTTATGGGAGTTTCTGTAAATATCAAGACGTTTTCTTTGAATCTCAACACGGTTAAAAACTCCTAGAATAATCAGATTATATCACTGGCAATCGGTTTGCTAGCGATCCAAACAACGGGTGAAAAGAAGAAATATCAGGATTTAGATTATTTTTCTAAAGAAACTGCTATCCAATTATACTTTTTAATCTTTAGGAGTATTTTTACAAATTTCAAGTAAATATCAGATACTGTACATTTGAAATTATTTGTAATTAATATTAAAACTTTTCTCTATAGTATTAGTATAGTATAGTATATGAAGATTTTGTATGCTTTACTTTCATTAGTATATGAAAATGTCATCACAGAGCATTCTAAGCATCTATTATATCATTATGTTATTATATTATGTCATTTTTAATGTGTCACTGAGGCATGAAAACAAAAGAAAACAGATTATCAAAGGTCTGACTCATCAGTGAGACCTTATCTCTATGCTCTCATCCCCTACAGCAAAGGTCTATCCCCCAAATGTCCCCAAACCCCTGTTTTATACAAGCTATCCGCATGATTTAACTTCTCAAATTGAATGCGAGGTTATTGAATTCATGAAACTCCGTTAGTGAGAAAAATCTTAACTATTAAAGTAAAATATGACACACATTAAAGATCATTGAGCCGATTCATATGCACCAAATTTGGACAAAATCGGACGAACGGTAAATAGACTGGTCGTCTACCACAAATGATTGACGGACAATCTGGTGACAAGCTTAGGTATCAACAAGGCTTCTATGCTGTGGAGTTTGATGATGGGTTGAAGATGAGTGAAGACCAACTCACATCTGCTCACACAGGAGGACACTGTGGAGCACATACCACTATCTGTCTGCATTAGATGATGTGATGAATCCTCGTCATGATAATATTAGTATAAGTAAGTATAAACACAAAACTCACAGATTGGATGATATCTTGTTTCCTAAGGGAAGGATCCGATCAGAAAACTCCATGGCCATAATCCAGCTTCTTTGACTATGTTTACTTGGTTCCTATTGTTCGTGGTGACTAGGATATTGCTTCTGGGCCTCTTTAGTTTCCACTGTACTACTGCTCCTTTCAGAACCTTTTGCCAGTTTCAACCCCTGGAGGAGGTTCAATCACTTTTAAGATATCTGTGAACCCTATGTATTCTATGTTCTTTTCCAGCATTGTGACTCTATGAAAAATAAAGTTCATTCATTCATCGTCTGTTACCGCTTATCCTGTTTAGTGTCAGGGGCCTTTCCCAGTTGACATGGGGTGAGACGTAATAAATATTAATAAGACATTTAATTTATAAAGCACTTTACATTTGGATCCAATCTGAAAGTGCTGCATATTCTCCCGGCCGAAATAAAGCTGGAAAAGCGGAAAAAAAGTAAATCTTGTATTCCAGACCCCAGCATGGGTCTATGTCGACTACAGCCCACTCTGGGTCTGCATAAATATAACAGTGAGAAGTAGATGTGTCATACTTCCCGGTCTTATCACTGCTTTTCAAGCTCTTTCCCTCCTCCAGTATCCACGACTGTCTGTCAATCAACATCTCGGTCAAATGATCACACAACTGCTTTATTCTCTGAAAGTCTGCAGAATTATTACTCTAAAAGTATAAAGCAACATTAAAACTGTGCATTTATGTGTTTTCAGATCTCAGCTTTTGGGTGTTGTGGTTGTAACAACAGCATGCAAGATGTGACAACTGGATGAATAAGAAGGGACCATTGCTTTCTTTGATCCGACTTTATCATGGATCTATAAAAAAAAAAGCTGCAAATGCATGAAATCACTGTCCGGATCTCGATGATAGAAACATTCAAGTTGAAAATCTGTATTGATATACAATTTCTAATTTGATAAGAAATAAAACTGAAAAAAGGATCAATGGAAATCAAAATCATGAAACCATTAAGGGTTGGATTCTAAATTACACCAAAAATCAAAGTGAAAAACTGAAATCACAAACTGATCAAACTCCAGTGAAATTCATCAAAACACCCCATAATATGACCTAGGAGTGTGTTTGACCCGTACATGGCATAGGGACCCTTAAAAGCATCTGGGCATCCCCCTGATGACAGGGAGGATGGTGTCCTGGGGGATCTCCTTCCAGACCTGGGTCAGGAGTCTTGAACATTCTGTGGTCAGTATTGGTGGCGTCTACAGAACGTCTATAATCTTTGAGCGGAGCGGAGTGTGGAGCTGCTGCTGGGATGTGACGCAGTGCGTCTGGTGGAATCACACACATAGTTTTGTATGGCAGCGATCGTGAGCGGCGACTGCAGCGTAAGTGGAATCTACCCTCAAAGAAACACATTTGAAAACATCATGTCATGCAGAACTACAAGCAGGGATGTAAGTTAGTTCACACTGTAAAAAATAAAGATTTGAGTACTTATTTTCATCATGGGAAATGATTGCTTCAAAAAATATCTTCTTCGTTTTTTTTAAGTCTGCGTCTTTAGTAATTAGCTAATTTAGAGCGAATAATTCACCTAAATGACACGTTTACAGCTTGTGGCAGGTAGCTGAGATATTTGGGGGAAAACAACGCAGACATTGGGTACATTTAAAGTCCACACAGAAAGGCCCTTGGTCAGTACCTGGACCCAGAACCTTCTTGCCATGAGGCGATTGTCCTATCGACCATTTAGTCCCCGCCTCCAGAGCCATGTGTCCGCTTTTGCAGTCATGAAAGCATTTGGACATAAATTTCACATAATTAAATCTACAATACATTTGATAGATGGAAATACATTTGTTTCAAGGAGTTACACTGTAAAAACAAATTTAAAAGATTTGCAACCACTGTAAAATCAAAAGTAATTAATTAATACATGTTACAGGGTTTATAAATCCGTTTTAAAAATGTTTTCAGGTGGATAAAATTTGTTTGGTTCTTTAACCCCACACTTTAATAAGAGTTTGTGGAAATCACACAAAAAAAAAACAGCATAAGAAAACAACATTCTCAGTAGTTTATCAAAATAGAAACATTGATTTACGCTAAATAAAAAAACAGTACCTGACTGTAATTTCTAGTGTTATATTGTATGGAAAAAACACAATTCTTTGAAAATATATATTTTAATATATAAGTGTACATTAATATACAATCCATCACTTCTTTTTTTACTAATTTATAACAAACAAAGAAATTAACTGTTTGTAAATTGTAAATGGTAATATATTTTATTTTGCCAAAGTTCTTTACATTGAACTTCTGGAAACCACAGTCAGTTAGAAACATTGTACTGTAATTTAAACCAACCTTATTTTCACGGTGCAATTAAGACAAAATATTTGAAGTGAAACCCCAGTGATAGTGTCGTCATTTCACCGGATCAAATGCATCAGTCTCTGCCAAAGTTTGAGTGAGAGAGCGCGAGAGAGAGCGAGTAAAAGATTGTTTGGTCATACATGGCTGCTCTTTAACAGGTTGTGCTGTAGGGTTGATGGGTTCTACACACACAGACAGAACCATCTCTCTCCTGTTCAGCCAGTTAAATTGATATCACCTCGACTGAGCCATATTGCCCGGCGTATAGTGTGCTGTGTCCGTGAGAGAAAATGGAAATAGAATGGCATCAGGGCTGAAGAACAGGTGCAGAGAGAAAGACGGAAAGAGAAAGGCGTGGCAAAGAGATAAGGACATTAAGAGAGGATTAAGAGAGGTGTGGAAGAGAGAGAGAGAGAGAGAAAGAGTAATACGAACAGAAAGAAAACTAATTTAAGGAAAATAGAGGAGCGAAGGAAGATAAAGACTGCAGTCAGATTCTGCACTGCCCCCATTACAAAAAGCAAATACCGTTTCTGATTGGATTTTTTTCAGCACCATTGGCATGTACAGTATCTGTGTGAGTACGTTTGTGTGAGCGTTTGAGTGTGTGTATGTGCAGGTTTCCAATATAGGAAGAATCTAAGGAAACCAGAACCATCACAGGATAGAACATAGGAAAGTACAGTCGATGTTTTTCATCTTAAATGTGAAAGAGTGATCATCTGTCAATCGCTCACATTGATTGTATGAATATTTTCAAAACAGACCCAAAAGGCTCAAAAGATAGGAGAAGTCAATATTTTCTAGAGATGGTTGTTTGATAGCGAGCCCTGGATGTAACATGAACAATAAAAAAAAGAAATAAATCAAAGACCGGGTATAAGCATGTCGAAAGTAATAGTAAATGGCACGCATGCTTTAATCCACCGGCGAGCTCGTCCGCGCCCTCCTGCAGGGTTTTGGTGCCGTCGCTCCTCGCTGGTCTGAGAGGAGCTTCAGATCAATGAACGGTAGCCACACAGATTGTCTAAAAATAGATTTCCCATTAATTGTAAGCAATTATTTTCCTTTCATTGCTGCAGTACCTGCAGGGGTAATAGCACTGAAACTCCCAGTGCGGGAAAATGCTCGGTGGTTAATTAGAACATGCATGTGTTGACAAACATACACAATTTCCGAATACACCTGCGAATTTTCCTAAAAATGTTTTGTCGATCCATGTACATCATGGTGATTTGATTATGGAGGAGGTGATGAGACTTTGCGGTGGATCCTGGAATCTTTTTTGATACTTTAATTTAACATTGATAGGGAAAACATCTGTGGAACACAAGGTCTACGCTGTCCTCACCTTAATTAAGGCTATATGCCTGAAAACCACCCTTAAATTAAATGAGAAGCAGCTTATTTGAGGCGACAATGCGAACGATACATTTGGCGCGTCGTGTTTGCATTACTCGTGTCTGTCACTGGAGTTGCACATCTTTAACTTGAGTGAGAAACACATGACACCTAATTCTACTAATCTATTTTTACATGGGTCATAATGGTGGTACTTGGAAAGCCAGATATATTCTGAGGTGGTACGCGGTATAAAAAGTTTGAGTACCACTGACATAGAGGAGAGATGAGTCGGGTGGACTGTTCCCGTTTATGCGTGGGCTCGTGTTGCTCTTGTGTTTGACAAGATCACATGTGGCTTTTGTGTGAGTGAAGCGGGGTGAATTATTGCATCTTTTTCCATATGAGAACCTTATTCTGATAACCGTACCCAGCCAACATATTCAGTTTTATTCTGAAATGCATCACACAGCTGTGGCCTTAAATGTTGCCACCTTTCATTGACTTTGCACTGGGACCTTTTTATTTTAGTATGTGTGATTGTCAGTAGAGAGCAGGGGTAGAACAAGGAATAATCCACTGGGCTTGGCTTCCCTCTCTCACACAGGTATTTAGAAAAAAAATCTAAATATACCAAATATAGTTTAGTGTACCGGAGTGGCAGTGCAGTCTTTGACATTGTCCTCTTTGCACAAGGGTTTGTGGGACTGGAAATGTGCCGTCTCTATTTAACCCATAGACTGAATGTATCCATTCTTTGACTTTATTCCGGTTGTTTTCAAATGTTAGCACATAATCAGCCTGTTAACTGCTGAGACCTGGATATATGTCCCAAAGAGTAGTTTGAGTTAACGTCAGCACTTCCCGTGGGAAGTCGAGCTAGCTATAGCATCAGTCAGATAAGAATTTATGCCGGTGGAAATGGTCGCAACAGATGAGTTATGGTAACATACTCAATTAATTTTCTTCGAGTTTGTCGGCAGGCTACGATTAATCAAAAACTAATATTTAACAATAATGAAATAATAGGAGGTGGGCATCATTAACCTGAGGTAACTTGACGGTATCACAAAGATATTTCTTAATGCTAAATGCTGCAGTCATGCACCATTTCACTGCAAGATATGGTTGCTGCCAATAATAATTGTGAGAAAACTAGAACTGCTAAAATTTATAATTTGGATAGGAGATAGGAAAGAATATTGTTCATTCATTAGCGGTGGACACAAACGATGACAAATGAGGGTAGTTGTGGAATTATCTGTGTCAGCTAACCCTGTTGCTCCATTAAGAGTGTAATAGCAGGGGATAATAGCTTCTCAATTATTCATACTGCCCCTCAACTCTAGAGAGAATACTGTCACACCGCCACTATATGTCTTGATCTAATTAGCGGGAGGAGAGACGGAGCGGCCGGAAGAGTAGGAAAGCAATGGAAAGAAGAAAAAAAAGCCCGGAAACAGAAGTGTGGAAGTGGTGTGTTGGCTGGAAGCATTCAAGCTATTCTTCAAACAATGTTTGTTGTGTGGTACTTCCTTTTGTGTACAGAACTCTCTCTGCAGGAGTTCCACATAATACGGATTGTCCGTACAGTCGTCTTGTGAAATATTCATATATAGGCCATGTCTCTTGAGAATTTTATAGTGGTTTCATCATCATGTTAAATATGATGTTTTTTTATTTGCCTGCCTCTTCTTACCGGCTCTTGTGTCAAGAATCCAATAATTAAAAACTTCATCAGGGCACAACAAGAAGAGTTGAAAACATGTCAACTTGCTTTCTCACATCACTTCTTTTTTTCATGAGAGTTTTCATTCCTGACAGGCCTTTAAGACACAAGGACATGCAAAAGTTTTGATTTACATCAAATTGTAGCATTCAATATGTGAAGTTTATTTAATGGATTTCTGCCATCTTGGCCTTTCAGCCCTTTTCGTGACATTAAGAAGCTTGTTAACTTGCTCTGGATACTCTCCAATAAATCAATGAAGCAAAAACAAGCAACATTTGAAGGAGACATCATCTTCTGAAAAAAAAAAGGAACACTGAAAGGAAAGTTTGAGATGTAAAGGAGCTTAGAAGCTTTGATAGCGCTGTCAGTAACAAGAAGGATTTTATATCCTTATATTTGCACTCAATGCCATGAAGAGAGAATGAGATGAAGTAAAGCAGGAGATTAAAATGCATACGCAAGATATCAGGAAAGGAGAGTATTAACAGGAATCTGGATTCCAAAAATAAAACTTTCCATAAAATACACTAAAGGTGTTAAAATGATTGAACAGCATTGCTCCCTCCGCATTCCTGAGAAATGAAATGGAATCCAGAGATCTTAATTGTCAGTCATCCTGCAGTCTATGACTGTGGTTCCCTTTTGAATTGTCTTGTTTTTGCATTTATATACTGACTGGAAAAAACATACACACAAACTTCTAAATACATACAGCAGTTACATTATTCACACTGACTCCTGTTCCATTCTATTCTATTCTGAGGCCTGCAGTCAATGCTGATTAATGAAATGGCAAGTCAGGCTATGTTAATTGATGTATCTTCCTTTGCTTCCTTCCTCTTTTCCCCAAAGTTCAATTACACTCATCCACTGCCATCCATCACTGGAATGAAGCTGGCTGTGGGGCTAAATTAAATGTGTCAATTTCAATTAGCCAGCGTGAGGTGCGACAGAGGTGACTGTGGTGGAAATTGGTTAGCGTGCAGGGAAAAAATAGGGGTGAAGGTGATTGGTGGTGGTGGTGGGGGAGGGTTGGTGTTGCGCTTGCGAAACTATCCTGCTATGTCTGTTCTGAACATTTTATTCCCCTTGTTTAGGAACTACTGCAGCTTGTTCAAGTCAAGTCCCTGCAGAAAACCCTAATGGAGGTGTCGTTTCTCCAGAAATGTCTTGGGAGTCTGAGTGTCACTAAACTATAGAGGACGGACAATGACACTCAACAGTTACTCACATCGTCTTGTTTATGCTTTTAAATAGAATCATGGGCTTAGAAGAGAAGCATTTTGGATTCGCTATCTCAGGTTGTTGTTCAACAGTTATGGGAAAATAGAGCTTGAGAGGACGGCAGTAATAGAGGCGTTGTATCGGACCATCGTGGTGAAGAGGGAGCTGAGCAGTGGCAGTGTTGTTGATTTACCAGTCTTTGTTCCACCCTCGCTACGGTAATGAATTCCTGTACAGAGGTTGGCTATACTCAGTGTTATGCCTGGTTCAGACCAGTCCATATTTATTAAAACAATATGTGCAATTCCTTCCATCGAACCCAACATGGAGGCGATGTACGAAGAGCGGGTCTTGAAGAATGACCTTATGAACAATCAGCGATTTTTCCTCATGGTACATTCACGACACCAGTCGGAAAAAAGTCTAGCATGTACCAATTTCTTTTCTCATCGCGCCCGTTGAATAATAGGAGGATAGAGTGGAAATAAATATGGCAGTGAATAAACTCTGGCTTGTTATCTCTGCTTGGTGGAACAAGGGTGAAGATGGAAAGCTGGTTGAAATGTGGGAGTAATTGCCCTGCCTTTTCAACGTTTCATGGAAGGATTACCAGGACAGAGTTATAAAAGAACGCTGTTGATGAGAACACAGAGTGCTGTTGGAGCCGTGATTAACACGACTCCTCATCTACAATGCATCTGTTGATGAACACAATTAACTCTCAGTGTCGTTCTTATTGTAGTGTTGCAAGCTTTCCAACCAAGACATGGCAACAATTTCTAGGCGCTGCAATCGTCTGACTGAAAGGATGAATCATAAAATAGCATTGTTGAAGACAAAAATGTTGTGCAGTCAGAACTCGTCATTAGAGATCTCCCGAAGCTTGGAATAAAGTTTTGCTAATGTACATAGAAAATAAGTTTCTGGAGGTGGTTCGGACAAAGATGCCTTCCCTTGGTGAGTTTTCTGGGCTTTTTCCAAGGCAAGGAGAACCCAAACACTTATTTTGAAGGGAATTTCAACGGTTATATTCCATGTCAATCACTGTTTACCTCCACCCCATTAGAATGATATTATTCTCACTTAATAAGATTTTTTACAACAGTTCTAAACTTCCATAACTGCTCCGTATTCATAACAGGTGGCATTAGTGGTTTATATCTAACACATGTAAGTTCAATTAACTCTCCTTCAAATAACAAAAGGTTATCCTTGAAAAATCCCCAATGGCTGATAATCTGAAAATACAGTGTTATATGTAAGTGCAGTGCAAAAATTAGATTTGAGCTAGAACTGCTACAGCAGCAAACCAAACCACTGAATAAAACATACAAGATTTCAGACTCTGTAACACCTTGCTCTCAAGCAGATGAGGCCTACACTTCACAGGCCTTTTTTCAATATAGAATGCAAATGAGAACAGCTGCTATCTTCACATTCCATGCATGCATGTACGGAACACGAAATGAAGTAAATCTATTTCTATCATTCAGGAAATGAGAGAAACAGAGGATACAAGAGGATAGATGATACGACGTATGACAGTGTTTAACTGGGAAAGATTCTTTAATGCAACAAACTATAAAAAGAAAGCATGGAAAGGAAAATTTGTGAAGATCTGAAGGATGTTTGAAAGAAACAACTTGTTGGAAGGAGGAAACAGTGAAGCCCCAGATGATTACAAAGTAAGGTCCTCAGAGTGGAAATTACAATAACCAACCTCTTTCCACAAGTGTCCTACACATTCCTGAAGAGATCAGGCACCGATCCAAACAGCTCCTCCACAAATTGTGAAATCTTCAGAAAATGCTTATAAAATGTTGCAGTGGTCATTTTTAAAGCTTACACGTGGAGCTGAAATATGCAGACCGTCATCGCGTTTACCGGTCTGAATCTGATTCGCAAAAAAGCTGTCGTAAATGTAAAGGGAGTATTGTTTTTGACTCTCATAAGCACAAATATAACCTAAATGGCACTTGGTGTTTATATGCTATCATGTAGCTTCTAGTTTGGTGCTTGAGATATAGTTGGGTGGGCCATCCCCCGGATGAGTGTGATATGACTATATCACAGGAGTTACGTAGCAGAAGAAAATAATTGTTTTCACATTTCAGTGGCTTGTTAAGTGTTTCCAGATGTTGTTACAATTTTATAACTAGAGTTATGGGAGTTAATGGTGGACCTGGCATTTCGAAGGACAACATTGATTCCCTCAAATTTTAGCTCTGTTTTATCGGAATAAGCATTGGACGTGGTGAAACAACCTTGATGGAGACGCAGCTATATAATTAAGGGAAAAAAAGACAGGGCTATTTTAATAACCCCAATGCGGGGTTGATGCTGCTGTCTGTTCTAACATTGTGTTAAAAATAGTGACCAAGTTCAATAGGTTGGAGTTGCGATCATTTAAAGTCCGCCATTTTTATGCAGGTGGTGACACAACCTGATCATTGACCTTTGACCCAGCGTGGAAGGAAATAGTTAGATGTATAAACTGTAACGGTCCCTTTTAGACCGACCCAAACAAAATTCCAAAATAATGTTGCCAAATTGTGTTTTTAACTCAGATTGTATTAGCTGGTCCTACGAGCACAAATTTCACTTTACCAATACAGGTAATATTTAAATCAAACTAACTATTAACGAGGCCTCCGCGGTAGTCCCCGGACAGAATAGCTATATAGTTAAAACCTAATCCCCTGCGTTGTACAAGAAATCTTCCTGATTAAACTCCTCAATTTAAGTGGAAGTTATGTCTGACGAACAGTGTTTTCATACAGAAATGTCTCCCCAGTTAGTAAAATATGAACTATTAGAGTGAAATATGTTGGTTAAAACATAGATTTCCTAAAGTCGAGTCATACGCACCAAATATAGACTACATTGGACCAAAGATTAGAAAGTTACAGCCAGAAAAGTCAACTCATATGCACCAAATTTGGACTACATTGGACCAAAGGGTGTGAAACTATGGCTCAAAAATAATTGGAGATGAGGTTCCCACTAGTGTCAAACATAAAAAACAGAAAATCAATCCAGTTTCTTCCTCCCACTTACGTCTAAGGGTATAAAATTTGAAAATGATCGAATGAAAACGTTTTTAAGTGATGGTTTTAACACGAAGGTTCCGCGACGGCAATGACTATCCCATAATGTCCAACGACTTTTTGGCGATATATATATATGATAAACCTTTGATCTATTACCTTTAAGTGTGACAGATAAAAACTGACTCATTGCTTCCAGACCTGATAACATACACATCTCCCTAAGGAGGCAGGTTTGCTTCCGCAATCCAGATCTCCATCCCGATGTAAAACCCGATTCCTCACCTGAGCCTAAATGGTTGTCATGGCAGCGTGTTTAATAAGCAGCAAGCCAAAGACGTTTCTTTGTTAGCTGCTTGTTATTAAACCTGCAGCGGCATGACAACAACAATCCGAGAGTTTCTTTGTGTTCCTGCTTAAGAGCCTCTCTCATGATAACTAGAACTCTCTGGGCACCAGACAGGAACGGCTGATAAATAATCTCCTCTTTACCAGGGACTGTCAAGCAGCAGGGAGGAGGAGAAAGAATAATTTCCCCTTTTTGTCACCGATTCCTCGGCGACCAACTTGGCTTTCACCATAGCCCACATCCTCCTCCTCCTCCTCCTGTTCCTCCTCCTCCTCCCTCCATCGGTCTGAAACAGGGTGATACTTTACAGAGAAGTGATTTCAAACTTTTAAATGGTTTTTATGTGACTTGTATATCCTCTAATTGTTATTCATAGCTCTGTCAGGACAGGAGGAGGAGGAGGAGGAGAGGGAAAAGAGAGAACGAGAAGAGGAGAGGAGAGGAGAAAATGTCGATGGAGGGAGGAGATTAGAAAGGGAGGAGGAGAGGAAAGGAGGGTAGATGGGCGGGCAGAGGAGATGAAATACGGAGAAAATGAGATAAGGAGAACTGAAAATCTCAAATTATGAGGAGGAGAGGCAAAAAGAGAAAAATGGGGAGGGAAATGCATGAAAGGAGAACCAAGACAAGACTTTTGTCTTGCCCACAATACTTCAGAGTTTCAACATGGCACCAACTGCCAATCATTTATTTTACAACATGAATGCATCTATCAGGCTTTGCTAAGTGTAGAGAATGTTAGAGAGGAAGGGAGTTGAGATGCAACAAGATAACCCTACCTCTCAGAAATAAAACATGGATATTGTTTGCAATATAGGACTTTTTTAATCCTGAAAGAATTAAATAGTCCAATCAGTCTAATTAAAGAGTTAAATATTGAATGATTTTGGAATTATATAACTGTCTTTAATAATGTCAACATAACTACATACATCACAATTCTGCTCAGTAAATGAAACATGTATGCCGTTTGAATTACCAAACTTTTTTCTGTTGTTGGGCAAAAGGCGGGGTAATAATTATAATAATACATTTAATTTATAATGCACTTTACATTTGAAACACCCTGAACAAGTCGCCGGTTCAGTGCCGAGCACACACAGAGAGACATACAACCACACATGCTCACACTCACCGCTACAGGCAATTTTAAGTGTCAACAACTCACCTGTATCACATGTTTTTGGACTGTGGGAGGAAGGCGGAGTTCCCGGAGAGAACCAACACAGACACAGTGAGAACATGCAAACCCACAGAAAGACCGACCGTCGTGGATTTGAACCCGTTACCTTCTTGCTGTGAGGAAGCAGCACTAACCACTGCGCCACCTTCCCACCATTACATTGCTTTATTTATGAATATTTTATGCAGTTTCGTCACCACCATGAATATGAAAACAGCTCTAAAGCTGTAAGGGAACATCCATAGTCTTACAGAGGAACCAAACGTGTGAAATCAGGATCACAGAGGTCATACGTCTGGATTTGATGACCACTACACTCCAAACAGGATGTGGAAACCATCCCTCATCACATACAGACGCTTTCTCACATCCTTCTGCGTCTCATCTGACGCACACTTTGGCTTCTGTGGTCGGTGCTGCCACAGAGGTCTTTTTGAACATGTCTATTACGTGAAACAGCACATTTTAACTTTGGATAATAATGTGTGGTTAGCTTGAGGAAAAGATCAGAGACGTCTGTTAGCTTTTTCACAGGACAAAGACTCTGGATTCCACTGTTGTGTGAGTCACACCGCTCAAATCCCGACCTCCGTCCCTCTTTCCCCCTCTGGGTTCAAGTTCCACAACACAATAATATAGGATTCATATTTAGCCACATAGATCAGTCATTTCTCCGTCACCAAATTCATTAGTGTCCCCAGGGTCATAATGAACTCCTGCGTCCGACCATCATTTATTCTTCTGCTACCAGGCAAGCCAACGAGAAAACTGATTTTATGGCCAGCAGTTCTGATGGTGATATGTGATCCGTATGGTCTGCAAAGTTGAACAATATTGGTGCGTGAAACAGTTTTACAGCTCATTTTACTTACTTTAAAGTAACAATTGCCCAAACCCGGTTTCAAAAGATTCAAACTAAAACACATGGGTGAGGCCCATTCAATCACGTCTTAGATGGAGTGGAATAAATCGGCGAGCCACCAGCATCAATGAAATCATGATGTCTAGTAGCATTTGGCTCGCTATGAAATACAGTGATGTCAGGAGAAGGTTGGAGGACGAACCCCTTATGTTTCACGCCATGGGAGACCTATGATACACGCATACACAATTGAAGTGACATTAGTGAGAACCTACATAGACATGACATTAGTGAACCAAGACACAACAATTTCTCCCTGTGGTGTATCAGCGGGATCTCACCAGAACTTTTGGAATGTTAACTGGTGCAGACCATTTACTATTGTGGAAAACAGAGGGTTTCAAAAATGTGCTGAAAGTGCTTAACTGTGGAATAAAGTCCTGCCTTCCACTTCAGTTTGAAGATGGTGCCAGAACATTAAGAACAGGACCTCCAGAGCCATGGGAAGCTAGATCATTTTCAAAATGTTTCAATGCTAACTAATTTTACATTTTGTTTCATCATTGGTCCTTTTGAATGTTTTCATTTATGACAATAGGCATTGCAGAGCTCTATTTGTTCTCTAGTTTTTCTTATCTTAAATTGGGTCAGTTCTATTACTTATAACTGATCCAGTCGATTCTGTGAGTGTTGTGATCAGTTATATGCCTAGTGACAAAGTGAATTCATCTATGGGTTTGATTTATATATATTCATACAGTATATACAGACATGAAGACTTCCAATGGAAGTATTGTGGTACTTCATACCAAATGTTAATTTATGACAGGTGCGTTTTAAAAATGGGTCTGGGCCTCTAATTGAATAGAAAAAGACATGATGTGAAATAAATCTAATCGAAGGAGTTCGAACCAGTTCAGTATGTTCCTCATGCATTGAGAAAATGTCTTTGTTTTATATGTTTAATGCAATATTGTGAGGTAATTTAATTTTGAAAATTAGATTTTTCTTTATTCCTACTGCAAACCACCGATACCATACATCTTGTCCCTCTCTGTCCTACCTCTGACTCATCCGAATTTACATGCAGGACTGAGTGGGTATCTGGGACACCCGAGGAATAAGCACTGTAATTAAGATATATTTCATTTATTGAAGGTAAAATTTATATCCGCCGAAAAGTCGTTGATATCATGGAATCATTATCGTCCCCGCCGCAGATCCTTTGTGTTAACACTATAACATAAAAAACATTTTCATGGATCGCTTTCACATTTTAAACCCACATAGACCTTAGTGTGAGGAAGAACTGTAACAAAGTTACTTTAATATAATGTCATGTATTATTGGCATTATTTGCAAAAAACAGGAACTTTATTTCCTAAAAATGTCCAAGTTCGGTAGATAATGAATTTTAGGTTACTGAATCTAAATACTTTTTTTTTCAAATATGATTCATTATCTTTTTTCTCAGATATTTTGAGGCAATCAGTTGCATGATGTCTTCAGCTAATGTCAACTTGCTCTACACTGTAATATACCCCAATTTTGAAGAAGTTTTCGCTTCTTTTGTCAGTTTCCTTGACAAATCAATTAGTAATGTCTTAACTACTCACTAAACTGAAGCTACTGTGTGCCTGAAGCTTTAACTAGAGAGCTCAGTATAATCTGTCACATCAAACCCTCCAGAGACATCAGCAAGTCTTCAATTAATATCTCCACATAAAGAAACCGTTTTTTTTTCCTTCCACTGTGGATTAGAAAAAAAATGGACATTTTTAGATGTTACCATTATGAAATTTCAGCCAGTTTAAGACTTAATAAAACCCGTTCACATCAGTATTTGACAGTCACACAGAGTCGAGGCTCATGACTGCAAAATGAGCCATTAGGCCCGACTGCAGTTCTGTTAAGGCGCCTTCTTCACAGAGAGGAATGTACTCATTAATATAAAGTGTATGTGATAAGTAGTGTGCCATACAGACCCTTAAATATTTCAGACTACAAAATCATATTTGAATCTAACTAATGAATTTCATGTATATAATAAATATTAATTATTTAGTTATTTTTATTTTTGCCTTGCTTCACGCTGAGTGGCCATCCAGTGACAGAAAATATGTGGCAGCCTGCGAAGATGCTCTCTATTGTAATCTGTCCTTGCCTTATTTTGCTGTGGTATACAGTGTGTAGAGAAACTGTCCTACATGTTTATCTGAGAGCTTCTGATTGGACATTGTAAGATAAGATACAGATAAGATACAGATAAGATACAGATAAGATACAGATAAGATACAGATAAGATACAGATAAGATACAGATAAGATACAGATAAGATACAGATAAGATACAGATAAGATACAGATAAGATACAGATAAGATACAGATAAGATACAGATAAGATACAGATAAGATACAGATAAGATACAGATAAGATACAGATAAGCGTAAGGATCCAATCAACTTTATAGTCCCCCAGAAGGAAATTTGCCTTGGACAGTGTAGCAGTCATACAGCTCTGAACAATTACAAGTGGACACTCGTATAGTAGCATAAAAGATTCAAAGAAAAATAGATTAAACGTCAGGTTACAATTATCTCATATTGTATTTTGTATTTTATGGAAAACTGTCTATTTCAATTAAATTAGCTCAACACTTTGGTAAAGCATGTGTTTAGAAAAAATATACCTTATTAGATTTTTTTTGGTTGTATCAAATTACATACTTCTGTTTAGTAAGTGTTTGCATGCTTTAATATGACAAAAAAAACAACAACTTATTGAATAGTACTTTCTCAATGGCTATGGTTAATGCCTCTTTTCTCTGTGGGCCTTTTACCTGTGGTGTCCCCCAGGGCTCCATCCGTGGCCCTTTATATTTTGGCACATAAATGCTGTCACTGGGTCATATTATGAACAGGTTCAGTGAAGTGGGAAACATTTTTCAATACATTTTCTTTCAATAAGAAATGGAGACTCAAAGTGTGCTCAACCAAACAGTTGAGCAGGACATTAAAGTGTTTACGCACAGGGTGAGGAACCTCACACAGTATTTATGATAACACCATTGTCAGGACTGAGGGCTGTTTTATTTGAATAATGAAATTAAAGTTGGAAGTAAGGACAGTTTGAACCTGTGTGAGGTGGCTTCAGGATTCAGGATCTTTTGAGCGTGCTTGACAAGTTCTTTCGTAGATGCCGTGGTTGTATGGATCTCTTTTTAGAGGTGCACTTATCCATTGTATCTCAGTAGCAACGTTTTTGTATTTTCAATACGACTACTTTGAAAGTTTTAATAAGGAAATAGGAATACATTTTTGGAAGGATTGTGTATCTTAGGGTTGATTTTGGAATAACAACTTCAGATAACATATAATTTCAACAATTACTTGCAACATTTTTCTTCATAGCATGTTTGGGAGAAAAATTACCCCATTGAAAATCATTCAAACTGCAATTTTTGATCGCACCGACATCAGAGAAAAAATTATATGATTTTTATCGGGGCTGCAAAATTGCTGTTTTTACATTTTCCTCTCTGGAGATGCCATTTTCCGTTATTATGGCATAAAGGGAAAATAGATGCAAATACATATATCCTTCAAGAATCCTGAAATAAATTACCATTTGATAGTTATGCTTGGGACTGATCTTAGTTAAAATAATGAAGTAATTTAAAGCCAAAAATGTAATTAATATATCATATTTTTTGGCAAGACAAATATGATGTTATGGTGCCTTGAGCGAACCTCCCTTTCAATTCTTCTTCATTAATAGGAAGTTAAAGCCCAGTCTTTGTATACGACAATACATACACATTTATATGTTTAATTTATAGCCTTAACTTATGATAAGCCGAGATAAGGATTCAATTTGTTTGTAATTGTTATTATTAGCCGACTTCACCATAAAAGAGGGGTAAAATAATCATTCAGACAGACAGACAGTGACAGAAATCCTTTATGGATTCGCTGCCAAATCGGTATTGTTAGTCAGTGCTTTAATCATATCTGCAGGCTGCACACATTATCATGATGAACCTGTGTGTAATTTGATCCAATATTAGCTGCAAGTTGAACAGAAAAATGAATATTGCCGTCCTATGGGGGATAAGCACAACAACCAGCATAGCATAGCATCAACATACAAATTAGCGTGCATTTTTCCCAGCTCCGAGCCCTACTTGGGCTTTTCCTGATGTGACACAGATATTTTTTTTAGAAATATTTGTCCGATGCCAGCGCGTTCGAACAATCGGTCGGGTTCACACGCCAATAGACTTGATATGATGAGAGGGAACGACACATTATGATCTTCAGAAGACGGAGATGGGGCGGCGGCTTGCAACAGGTAGTTGAATGGACGTCAGGTCTCCACTAGAGAAACGTTAACATGAAGGAACTATCTGACGGTCAGAATGGGTAAGGACAGATATACATATATAGACCTGCAGTCCACACTATCTGCTCTGCCCACGGCCACACCTCTCACATCTAAGTGTGGAATTCCCTCCCTGCTGGCAGAAGTTCAGAAACTACAGTTCAGGCGCACTTTTACAATATCCATCGACACACGTTGACGTTATAATTGCCATGATGTAAAGCATGAGTGACAAATCTTGTATCACAGTTCAGAATTTTTTAAAAATTGATGCGTGCGCTTGTGCCATGATGTGGAAGTTCAAAAAATAATATTAAACAAAAATTTAAAGATGTATCTAAATCTTTGTTTTGCTAAGTATTCACATATTCTACATTGTATGGGTAGCAAGAAAGAATTACAACTTTATCATATTGTCATTTTTAAAAAAATATGGGAATTATGTAAAAAAGTCATCAAAATATTTGATATTTATGATGAGGAGTAGAGCTTGGTGAAGTAAAGCACAAGTGATAATCAATTTTATGAAGTCTGGCATACCAGTATCGATTTTAAATGATTTTACTTTTTCTTTTTTGAGTGTTTAAAAAGCGTTATTGACAGCATACATAAACATTTTCGTAACTTTCGTAACCTCTCTTCTTCAATGCATTTGTTCACAAGATTTGAAATTTAAGAAGAAGTTATTTTGGTGTTGTTGGATACCTTGGGCTCAGTTGTTCTGAAACCTCAAAAATGGTTCCTCATCCAAGGCCATTTTCTTATTGAAGCTTTGGCCATGAATGAAAGCAGCCACTGTATGGCTGTCTCTGCACTGATGCTAGTATTAGCTTATCTGCTAATGTGAGATTCTTGAAATGGTTACCAGTGTCTGATTGTGTATTTAATATGGACATTTTGGATTTAATTTTTTATTTTCCACATTGTTGATGACATGCTCATAGCGATAGCTCGTGCTTGCTGTGTGTTCTTGTGATTCACTGTGCATGCAACCATCATTGTGGCTCAAAAGGTTTCAAAAATCAGCTGCATCTGGCTCATTAAAAAAAAAAAAAAATCCTCCCATTGCTGTCCAGCAGCACTTATTTGTAATGAATTTATGTCAGTATTGATATCTGGCCAATCAAACGACACCCCCATTACCTTTGCAGCAGGCATCATCATTCAGGAAAACCATGGGCAGTGTTACTGGTTCCCCAGGTTGCCATAAACTTCCACTAACTTATTTTACCATCTGGATGACTGAATAGAATTACCCTTGTGCATGGGCACAACCAAATTACCAGTATCCCAAGTTATCCTGAAAACACGATAGGGCTTCAGTCTGCATGGAACCATTAGAGGGAAAGTGACCCCTTGGTGTAGAGGTGGGGTCAAAGTGATGATGAAATATTACTTCAGAGCATCACAGTTAAACATAATGAACAAAATAATTAATTTCCATAGATTTGGATTGAAGGGTTGATGCTCAAGAAATGAAACAAAATGCAAACAAAATGAAAAAAGGCCAATAATGACATCATCGCTTTTTTTTCTCCATGACTGCCTGAATGGCTGGTTGTCACCCTATTGTTTAATCTGTTTAGGGTCTAATTGTGAGTAATGACGCTATTGGCTTATATGGTTCATGGCACAGCGAACCCCCTCTATGCCCACTCTGCATATCCAACCCATCTGTGAGCCACACACAACCACAACAGAGGCTTTCCCAATACACACAGACCATCCGCAGAGACCCCGCACAAGTAGACATATCATAGCAGCAATCTCTCTCACTCACACGCACACACGCACGCACACACACACACACACACACACACACACACACACAGACACACACACACACACACACAGACACACACGCACACACACACGCACGCACGCACGCACGCACACACACACACACGCACACACACACACACACACACACACACACCACACACACATATACAATTCACAGCAACTGTCAGATTTATCACATTGGCTGACCCACAAAGAGGATTCATAACACACCATATTAGCTTTAGATTTGCAATGAAAGATCAGTTCATTAAATATGCATTAAATATGAGCGGGTTCAGTTGACGCTAAATGGAAGTGTGTGTGTGTGTGTGGAGGGATGGGCGGTTTATTGCACTAGTTTAATTTAAACCCTCTCTCTTCCCATTCCCCCCTCTGTCTTATATTATCTTCCCCCTTTTCTTCCTGCTTGTTCTGCTTTTTTGTGGCGGCAGCTTTTTACGTGTAAGAATTAATGTTGCACATGAGCTTGATGCTGCAGAGATTTTTTTTCACTCTCTCCATCTAGACTCTTATTTGGCCCAGTTGTTGGTTTGGGGGCAAATCATTCTTTGACAATGTTTTTTTAATTTATTTTTAAAGGAAGCAGTCACCCATGCATTCATCTGGTTGTCATAACCACATATTCTGTGTAAGTTCCCGGGTGGCTGGTGCCTATCTCGACTGACATTGGGGAAAAGGTACATTACACCCTGCACAAGTCCAGCTCCTCACAGGGCTGGCAAATACAGAAATACTAACATTTGTACTCACACTCAGGCCTATGGGTAAGTTAGAGTCACCAATTCATCTTTAATCCATGTTTTTGCTATGAGACATGAAGACACAGAAATCCAGCTAAAATAGTACCAATGCTCGTTGCTCCATCTGCATCCTAGCAGGGTATAAGAACTCTAGCCATTAGTACCTACTGGCCATGTGTATAGGTATGTATGGTAACCATTATATGTTTGGTAGTATGGGTTGTCTTAATCCTTAAGATGCAAAAACATGTTTTTAAATTCAGAGTCAAAACTAGGCCTGTGCTGGGGCAATATTAAGGCATGTTGCAGTAATGTTATTACTATTCAAGGCTCTATTTACAACATCCTAGTTTCATAATAATAGTCACTGGTACTGTTGATTAGTGAATTATCTTGATTAGCACTTTTCCATCCATAACATAATCTGCACACGCATGAAATACCGCATATGAGTACAGGACGCCGGCACGCATTTGCGTGTCGAACGAGGGATGTGTTGAGGAACATATGTTGAAATAAGTCCTGTTATTCTCTGATGTTGACAAATAAGTGAATATAGATAAACAAGGTTATTTGAGGAAATAGGGATGTTTGTGCGCTATCACCAGGAAATATGGAATGTCATAGCCAGAACATTCCTGACTGAACATCGGGTTTTCTAAGTCAAGCTGTCCTTTAAGTAAGAAGGAAACAGGATTGATTAATAGTTGGAAAAATACTGGTAGTGACAGAACTCCATGTTTGATTTGAAAGAGAACCAAAGACTGATGTCAAGGATCCTTATAAATCCATCCATCCTCTCCATCCATCCCTATAAAAGAAGCATTGGTTAAGAACTCGTTGGATTTTCTCTGGATGTACCCCAATTGTATGTTCAATAAAGTCCCCGTCAGGCTGCAAGGATTCAGTCTCTTGGTCATACTTCAATTTGAAGATGCAGCATAAAATGATTGACTCTAATAGATAAATTCTACCACATCATCATCAACATTAGTGGGGAATATCACTGAAAAGTCCCCAATCCCTTGTTTTGCACAAGCTATCCCTCTGGTTTAATCCCTCAAATTAAATTGAAAGTTATTTCAGAAACACTGTGGAAGAACAATTAGGACGTTATGGCTGAAAAACAATGTTATCCGAAAAGAAAAAAACCCTCCCAAGTGACTAAAATATAAACGATTAAAGTGAAATATACACACATACATACATACATACATACATACATAGATACATACATATACAAGATACATATCTTCTGAGTTCATTCAAATGCGCCAGAAATTGACTTAATTGGATTTAAAGGTTATATTTGCAAAACCGTGTTTTTTTAAAAGCTAGATCTCCTGGACTTCGATTCATATACACCAGATTTGGTCTAAATAGGACTAACAGTTAAAAATTCATGGCCTGAAAATGTTCAAGATAAAGCTTCTCCTACTGTCTGAAGTATACAACCAAACTTTTTTTTGCAAATTATTACTGACGTAGTTTTTGAGTTATTGTGTTAATATGGAGGATCTGTGGCGGCGATGATGATTCCATAATATTCCAAACTTTTTTGGCCTGTGCTGTCGTCTCCATAGTATAGAAATAGTTAGGATGAGTCAAAATGGACTGTTTGATTATTTATGAGTCAAACTTAATTTGAGGAGGTCCATCAGGGGGATTGCTTGTCAAAGCAGGGGAAATGGTTGTTTTTTTTCTCCACGATATGCCCCTGCTACAGGAATAACAGTTCACGACTAGTTTTTCAAACATTCACGCTTACGTTTCTCAGCTCCACGTCTTCTCCCCGGGATTTCATGATCCCTGTTTTAAGATTAAACACGCTATGCACTGAATCCAGCAGCAGAACTGAGATTCAGGAAGCACCCTTAAGGAGTTCATTACTTCAGGACACTGGGCCGGAGGTGAGTTTAAAGACTGATGTGGGAGTTCAGAACTTTACCAATCTGGAGGAGTGACAGGTCAAGCTGGAAGATCAACTCAATGGTTGTCTGAGGAATGAGAAGAGATCAAATTGGTGTAAAAAGTCAAATGACATGGTTTTTCGATTGTTGCGGCAACCGAGGTGACCGTTTGTTTTTCTGGGGGGAATTTAGTGTCTTGACGCTGCACAGCAGTTCGTCACAGACTCCAGTGTGGTACGCACCATACCTTCCCTGTAGGGATATCCCTGTTGCCTCCTCCGTCACTGATGAAGTCACAAAGGGGTCCCCTGATTGTTAAATGGCTACCGCTTCTTCTTCTTAATCCTGGATGGGCCAATCACCGCCCATGCCTCATCAGCCTCCACGACCATAAGAAGGACATGAGCCAGCGCCGCAGCTGCAGCTGCACTTTGGGCTAAGCAGTCGTCGGTGCCTCATGTGTATTTGTTCACCTGTTGATTGCCTGTCCTCTTGTGTTTAGGAGGCACTAGACATTCATGCAATTTGTTCAGGGCGACAAGCCAATTTAAATTGTTGTATTGTTGTATTGAGTTTTTTTTACGTGTGTGGTTTTTGACATCGTTTTCCTTTCATTGTTAATAAAGAGTGGCATAATTGTGGTGTATTCCTTGGTTTTGAACTATTAAATGGTTGCTGCGCAAGCCCTGGAATTTTAGTTATCGGGTTGTCTTTCATCTATTAAGTTATTGTTAATCCTAACCCACCGCCCTATACTCTGTGACACTGTTCATCTTTATTTCTTATGTTGTTTGGAAAATGGTTGTTAATGAATAAGTATTGTTATACACTGTGCTCACTTCTTGCTTTCCTTATCCCTGTACATTAAGCAGGGTTGTAACATAGATACTTAGCTAACCACATATCAACCACTGATGATGTGGAGTAGAGGTGAAGTAGCGAGTAAGATTGATTGTAGATGGAGAACAGGTGTGGTGATGACCAGTTTACACCAAAAGGGGCCGCCACTCAAACACACAGACAAGGGAGGGGGACGATGGAGGAGGGGAGTGGTCAATAGTTTGTGTGCCAGTTTTTGACCATGCCTGTCCCAGACTGTTTTTACCTTACACACCTGGATTTCTTTGTCTGCCCATCAAACTGACCGTGTCAAGTGAAAAACGCCCTTTTACCTAACCCCTGTCCCTAGAGTTTCGCTTTTTGCTCCTCATTCCTGCTGGTCGACGAACTGACGGGAAGTTTACGAGTCTCTTTATGGGTGTATTTAGAGTTGTCCGACTTTTCCCCTTGTTAAAGCGACCAAATGAAACTGGCAGACTCGCCGTTCAATCCGCATTTTTGTTTTCACAAATTACTCTGTTACGCTACTTTTTCCCAGCAGCATGTACCAGTAAACATAATCACTGTCATATGGCAGGATGTGGGTGTTGGAATCCAACCATTCATCGGAAAATCTTCTTGACTTCCCAAAAATAAAGCCAAGCTGATGATTATGTCCGTGTCAGAGCAATCTGTCAAATGGAAAGCCGGAAGACAGGAAGAACAACCAAGTGCAACACCATTAATGGATATGAGGAATGCCTGTTGGAGATGGTTGTGTTTAAGACTCCTCCATGACAGCCGGTTTTTCACCCCACCTCCCCGGATGTCCGATCATTGACACCAGAGGGGAACATAAGGACGGATCAGGAGAACAGAGGACCAGAGGAGTGGAGAAGGTGGTCTCACTGGATCCCACACTGATGTGTCTTACTTTCTTGGACTGGTAACTATGCTGCTAAGCAGTGTGGGAGATGAGGGAATGAGAGATGATGATTATGGAAATGAGCAGCTCTCTTTATGAAAGATTAAACAGGCCACTGATTACTTTACATAACCTTCACTCAGTGACAGGCTCACTCTCTCCCTCACTTTCAATCAAACACAGGCTGACCAGGTTCCACAACTAACTTCTTGAGAAAAACTTTGGGCAGTGAAATTAATTGATTTATTTTATTCATAATTATTTAGCTGATTTTTCTCAATGTTTTAATATTAACACTGTAAAGGTGTGGTTAATTGTAATGATATGAATATTTATAATGATATTTCTTACTGCTTTGTGAAATTAAAAAAAGGAATCAATGAAGAGAAGAAAATAATAGACCCCTTAATCCACAATAAAACCAACCATTAGTCGCAGTTCTGTCCCCCCACAAAGGAACTATAAAAATAAGATTCTTCTCAACCAATCTTATTGACTATGTCAATAAGATTGTTTCCTCAATATCTCTTTGCACCTTAAATAGTGCCAGGACTGACCATCATAATTTGACTCCAGGGGGACAAAACCTGACCTAATTTGGAATCAAATTTGTAACATTATTAGTTTGATAGTTATTCCAGCAAAATTATTCTTTACATGTGGCTATTCTCTCCATCATATAGTTCAGTAACTCTTGAACATATGGGAAAGGACATATGTCAAATGTGACACTATCATTGTTTCTGCAACATTTCTGACCCTATAGATACAATTCTGACTTATTTGATACTGGATCAACAGATATGTATTATTTTGGTTCAGATCTGACATGGAGCCTTGAAGATATTATCAATGAAGTTATGATCAAAGATTTTTTGATTACTCTATCCCAAAAAGGCAAGGAATCCTTGAAGATATTTCTTGATCCAATATGGTTATAAAATATTATCCAATAAAACCATATTGGATAATACAATATGGTTTTATTGTATTTGCAAGAGGGTACCAAAGTTTCCTCATATCAAGAGGGTTTGGGGTTCAAATCCACCTCTACCTGGCCTTTATGTGCGGAGTCTACATGCTCTCCGCATGTTTGTCTAAATCTGTCTGGTAATAGTGGGAGAATTACATCATATCAAATTGTTAAAGTACATGTGTTGCTGTATGGCATGTTGTACTTGCATAGCTTCATCAACTAATGATACAACTAGCCATACGCTGTTTCTCCTGACAACAAGGGTAAATCCCCGAAAAGTCCCCAATCCTCTTAATTTTACCAGCAATCACACTGATTAAAGCCCTCAATTAAATGTTATGTCTGAGAAACTTTTTTCACTGCAAAATAAAGCTATAATAAGTAAGATCTATTATAGTAAAATAATATACAAGATAGATCTCCTCCAGTCGATTCATATTCACCAAATTTGGAATTAACTTCCTAACTGTTTTGTCTTTCATGTCCGGAATACAATGTGTTTCATAAAAAGGCTCCCCCAGTGAGTAAAATAAGAAATACTGTAGTAAAATATGATCTATACAAGTTAGATCTCCTAGAATGGACTCACATTCAATAAATTTGGACTCTGTAGTGTCGGAAATATACAACCGACCTTTTCCACAAGGTTCCTAAGTTAATCGAAAGATGATCTTATGAGTAATATTTGTTCGAGATCTGATAGAACCTGTTGAGTTATACTGACTTACTCCTCTGCAGTAATTGCTTGATTTGTGTTTCGTTGGAACTAATAAGGAACTGTTTTGATGGCAAGCTGAGCCTAAACCTGAACCTGAACAAGAAAACAGTATTGCCTACCATGACTCTTGTGCCAAGGACATCTGAAGTCAACAGTCCTTTCATTGGAATACAAATAGGATTATTCCCACTAACTCTATCGTAATTGGTAGTGGGTATTGATCAAACCACAAAAGAAATTGCAGACAAAAAATATGTGATTTCCAGATATGGATCAATTATTTCTCACATTATATTTTGGACGTAAAAAAAAGAGGAATCAGAAGATGATAGCATCACTCATACAAAATCAACTTTAATTTATTTTCTTTTTTGGGGGGGTTATTTTTGACATACAGGAATATTCCTGTAATTGCCTGAGGTTCCTGAGGCATTTTCAAAACAAATCTGCCAAGCTTGAATACCAATTTGTTCTCAATCATTTGGGGACCCGTTTAATCTTCCCGTGACGACGCTTTGAGTACAAGCCAGGTTCTGACACATAATAGTCCAGCTGGTGGCTTCAAATAATGTTAAGCTTTTATCTCAACTAATTGCCAACACAACCTTCAATTTTTCTGAAATTGCATGAAAACCCATTTTTTTCCTCCCATTTTCCCAGGACATGCAGCTAGTGGAGCACACAGCCGAGGCTTAGCTGCAGCAATAGTCGGCTCCTGCGCTGATCTTTGTGAATAAAAAAAAAAAAATCCCACCTGAGGCCATGCCTGACTACGGCAACACGCAACATCATTATCAAGTTCTATCTGGTTCTGTCTATCAGTTCTGCCTTTCAACTTCAACAAATTTAAGACCCAACCATAAATAGCTTAAAGCATTGGATATTCTGCTGTTATGGTTTATTTTGACAAATAAAAGTTTTGATCTTTTACTCCTGTCGCGATAAAAATAAAATGCTGACACACTGACATGTGAAAGAAATTCTAAAGTTGTATAGTAAAAAAAAAGAAGATGAAACACTTTGTTTACTGGGTTTTGACAGCATAATATAATATATTATATTACATGAATACATTCAATATTTAGTCAAATAGGTGTTTTCAAAGATTATTATTATTTTATAGTAATCTTTGAAAACTTTTTATATGATTGATAGAGAAATCTGAAAAGGTCGTGACAAAACAGCAACGTATCGAAAAGTCGGAGATATTATGGAATCATCAACCTCTCTGCTGCTTCTATTTCATGGATCATTTTAAATTTTATACCCCCATATACTTTAGTTAGGGGAAGAACTGGATTGATTTTGGGAAGGGTCGCTTGTAAGTTTTTGATACTAGGGGTGTTGAGGAATACATTTTTAGATAAGTCCTGTTATTTTCTGGTGAGAAATGAGTGAACATACATAAACAAGGTTATTTGAGGACACAGGGATGTTTGTGTCCGATCACCAGGTAATATGAAACGAACATTACCTTATGGGAATAACATTCCTGGATGACCATTGGATGTTCTCCCTCAAGCTGACCTTAAGATAAAAAGAGAACAGGATTGAAAAATATTAGGAAAAATACCAGTAGAGACAGAACTCCATGCATGGTTTGAAAGAGAACCAAATAAATATAAAAATAAAAATAAGAACCTATATATATATATATATGGGATAATAAATAAAGATTTAAGTAGAACATTTTCAGAATTGAAAATAAAAATAACTAAATTGTCAGGGGGACGCTGCGGAGGCCTGCATTATTTGTTAATGTCACCGGAAAAGCTAGGTAAAAACAGAAAACTTCTGCTATATTGGCGGGGAAAGGCTATAGTATCCTTTATGAACTTTTAAATGTCTTAGTCACCTAATGATATCATATATGAAGATTTCACGCAGGTGGTTCATACTAGCAGGTGGATCTGCACTACAAAAGGAGAATTTTCATTCACAAGAATTCGGCTTAACTGAGAAAACAACAGGTGAGGCAGGGTTAGGAAATGAAATGTTCAATGACAGCCTCCAGCAGGGCATAATGAATTATATATTCAAATATATATTACTAATATAGCTACATAGAGCACCTTGCAGCTAAAACTGAAACAGACCTCGTAACGTATCATAATATATAATCTGGAAAAAAGTAATCAAACACATGAATCACAATTGATCATGGGATAGATCCAGTGGTTGAATAAGAAAGAAAGGTTAAAACACACTTTCTACACACTTTCCTTCAAAACTAAAAATTAAAACCTAAAAAGTCAATAGGAACAAATTCTTTTCTATCTATTGTCTGTGATTCGAGGGTGCATGAAACAAAAATGAACATATGCACTTGAGGTTATAAGAACATATACCAAAGGGGAGTTTGAGGTAAAAGTGAGTCCTTGGGAAATTCATACTATGAGTCAAGAACAGTCAAAAACTACTGCCACTAACTCAGTAGCAACTAAAAAGGCATTAGTGAGAACCACTAAATGCATGATGACCATGAGGACTCAGGGGAGGGACCTGTATAGTTGACAATGAAAAGAAACAGCAGGAAAGATATAAACCAGAACAGAGAAGTGTTAAAAGCTCAGATGATGAACTTTGGGAACATGCTAATCATATGGTATATGGTGGTATAAATGGGCATGGTATACTGTGGGGGAGATGACATCTAGAGAGTGCATTATGTGCTCCGTACCCCCGATAACCTATCCAACAGTTGTCCCAGAAAAACATACGTTTGAAGAATGTGCTAAAGTTCAAAAGCTGGAGTGTAGGGAAGGTAGGTTTAACTCCCTGATGAATGTTTTGCAAGTGGAGGATTAACTACAGATGAGAAAGGGATACATGTAGGCAACACCTCAGTTAAATGTAAAGTGACTTTGGTGGTGTCTTGGTTTCCAAACACGAACAGGAATCCACAATTTATCAAAACACCAGTGTGGTATGAAAATCCAGCACCTATAGATCAGACGTGGGAAAATATAAATATGACCATCCCTACATGCATCTATTGAGCGAACAAACATATGCCATAGCAGATAGTTATTGAATCTGTGGGGTAAATGTGTTATCCCCAATGACACTACCAACATTGGTTATTTACTCAGGGGTTAGTGACATAATTAACTTAGAAAGAATGTCTACTATAACCAACAGAGGTAAATTAATAACACTAGGGAGACACCAAAGATGTAAGGAGAACAACTGCATCAGAAAGGTAGATGGCATGGCATGACAAGCCCTTGACTGGATTTGGACTGAAAAAGCTGGAGTGTGTCACATGTTTGGGGAACAGTGTTGTACTTTCAATCCCAATAATACTGCATCTGATGGAATATTTCCTGTTGCTATGACTAAGATTGACTGAGGAGGGAGCTTAAGGAGAATGCTGGCAGGGAGAATTGGTCGTGGGATACGCTGGACCAAATTCTGGGAAATTGCTGATCAACAGTGGTAAAAACAGGAATAATTGTATTGATAGTACAGATTACAATGTCCCTATTAACGTGTTGCATCGGCCACATATTGGTTCGGCGATATCGTATGATGATGGACAAACAGATGAGTGCCATGGCTGGCATTCAACTTGCCAAATAGATGGACAAAACAGCTGATTAAAAGGCAAGACTTTCGCTTGCTGAAATGGTGATTGGACAGCCGGAATTGTTCCTATTACTTGGAGGAATCAGAGGAGGCAGGAACCAAGGAAGAGCATTTATCCAGGTATTCAATAACAGTTAGGATGAGTTACTCAATAACAACTAATCAAGTGGTTCTGAAGTTCACAAGTTTAAAACCACTCAGACAGTTTAAAGTCATGTAACGGATTACTTACAGTATATCTTGGGGCGGCTTTAGCTCATTGTGTAGAGCAGTCGTCCCTCAACCCGGGAGAACAGGGTTTGAGCCCAGCCCCTGACATTACCAGTCATGGATCCTTGACCAAGACCCGGAAACCTCAACTCTCCAGACGGATCACAGGGGCCGCCCACTGCTCCCTCAGGGTTGGGTTAAATGCAGCGATAAATTCATGACACTGTATGTATGTACTGTGTAACAATACAAATAAAGGTAAAATTATTATTATTATCTTACATTATTTAAATTAGTTAAAGGCATCATGAGAATAAGAATGAAAATAAGAGATATCATATGTATTATTTTACATGTTTGGTTTATGTGCTCAATTTGGTTTCAGTGTGTGTCAACATTACATGTGTACTCATATGTATATTTACTATATCATGATACATTGATATACCTGAGTTTTTTACTTCAGAGTGTGCTGTGGGTACGGCCATCGCTGGAGCGGAAGGATCATATGGAGCTTTTCTATCCAGAAAAATCCAGCTGGTTTGTTTTTTAGCCATACATACTTTGAATCCGACAGACAAGGCAAAATATGAAGTGTTCCTATAGAGTGAAAGTTTTATTCATTACCAATATCACAACCCTCCATGGTTAATGCAGGATTAATATAATAATAATAATACATTTAATTTATAATGCACTTTACATTTGGATCAAATAGATAGATGTTTCATTAATCTTGTTAATAAGAAATGGTTTTATACTCTAGTAACACTAGTTTCATAACCATAGTCACTAGTCTGACAAGATGAAGGAGCAATGGTCAAGGACTCGTTGGATTTTCTCTTTTTGTATCCAGACTCTGTGTTCAAAATCCCTCTGTGGCTGCAAACATTCAGTCTCCTGCTCAAACTTTAATTATTATATAAATTCAAAACTACAGGGGGAGCTTTATCTCCAAAAGTTTTCCAGCCATTATTTATCAACCATGGGACTGATTTAATCAAAATTTGATACATATCTATCGACTTGAGGGGATATATTTTGCATATATCATATTTTAATCTGAAATTACTAAATTTATCTCACTTTAGGGAGCTTTTTTATGAAATCACTTTTTTTATGAGGTATCTTCACATTTTATTTTTTAGGTGTTCAATCAGGGTGATTGGGAGCTTTTCGGGGATATACCCTTGCTGTCGGGGATTATAGCAATGGTATATCCCTATAGCCCAGTTGCTACAATAACGGCCCGAGCCCAAAAGGATGCAGATGTCCATGTAAACCCAACCATAAATAGCTTCAAGCATGGGATATCCTGCTATTACAATTTATTTTCTGTTAAAGAAAAGTTTTCATTTCATTCAAGTTTCATTGATACACATATCCTGGCTGTCAGGGAACGACAGTGTAGGCCAATTTTCTTTACTGTAAATTCAAATCCTACAAATATTTGACAGTGTAGAGAAGAGATGAAAATCTGAATTACCCATTCTAAACAAAAGCAGCTGAACGCAGTTGTTGTTCTCTTTTAACTTATCACCTTTATTGTCTTCCCATATGTAAAAAAACACTCTTTTGCATTCGGTGTCTATTTATTTTCTCCACCTAACACCTCTTCCTCCCTCACACGTGTCTGATGATTTCCTTTGTCTCTCCCCATCCATGTCTCTGTGCCTCTCGCTCCTCACTCGCCTGTTGAGATAATTACAGTTCATCCGGCGACAGTGTGTAGGGGGATCCCAGCCCGGCTAAATCCTGATTAGTTTTTAATCATGGAGTGGCACTTGAGTAAACAGGGAAATATTCTCCTCGTCACTCCAGAGAGGAGAGAAATGTGTGTGTGAAATAGTTTGTGTAGAAAACTGAATGCTGGATCGATGTCCTTGGGTGCACTACATCAGACACACAGTAAGTTAATTAACCAGTCAGACAGCCAGTCAGCAATGCAGTTACTCATCCAGTTTGACAGAGAGGCTGTGAGTTGGTTAGTTGCACAGAGAATGTGTGTTTTTGTATCAGCTGGATGTCCTTGAGCAAACATCAAGCATCTGCGCACATTGTAAATAAACCCATCAGTCTGTCTGTGGGTTAATTAGAGAAATGGAAAGTTATTCAACAATCTAAGGAGTGCAGCATTCATATTGGCTGCTAGCCCGATCTCTCAGCATAAACCCAGATTAAACAGACATTTGACACATGATTTGGACTGAGGTGGGTGACACATGCGCAATCCAAAACCATAACATCTTATATTATACAGTTAATTACTGTGTTCACTGACTTTTAACGCTTGATTTGATTTCAATCGATGATCAAGACCTCTCCTCCAGTCGATAGATAAGCACCAAAGTTGGACTAAATGCGACCAACGGTGGCGAATGTATGAAATGAGAAAATGTTTGAAGATAAAGCCCCCTCTAGTATTGGAAATATACAACCGACCATTATGGCGTTAACATGAAGGATCCGCGGACGCGGTTTGGGTAACGATTCCATAATATCCCAGACTTTTCGGGGATATAATAATTACTTTATCTGTGTAAACTGATAGCAGAGGTACTTATCCTGACCGATTTTATTATAATAGTCAGTAAGTGTAAACGATCCGTCAGTCCTAACTTTGACACGTGAACTCACAAGACTGTGTTAATATTGACTCGCGTCAAGTTTAACACCTGAAGTAAAGGTTCACACTCTCACCAGACAAAAGCTATACCTTTATCTAAAGTGGTGCTCATTATGTAAAACAGGTCAAAACAACATTAACGGCAAAACAACCCTGGACTCCAGCAAATGAGCACATAAATTACCAAAAAATGCAGATTAATTCAAAATGCCAGATATAACAACTCAGACTTGAATAAAAATGGCTGTTTTAATTCTCTGAAATACCACAAACACAAAACTACTCCCTCCACCGACACACAAACAGTGTCCACTGATTGACATTTTCTGCTCTTTAGAGTCACACAGTTTAAATAGCAAAGATATGACTTTTGAAATGGGTTTACATGGACAGCCTAATTCCGAATAGATTCGAAAAAGACGCCTAATCAGAAAGAAAACGCTGCATGTAAAAATCCCTTTCCGAAAGCAAAGGCCCTCTGCGAATGATATTTAATTCCTTTGTAGGGGGGTAGAGCCCTGATAGACTGATGCTGTGAACAAATTAAAAAGCACTGAAAACCTTTCAAGACGTCTATTTTATAATCGCCAACATATGAATATGCATAAATCCCACAACAATCAATTGGATCAGACCAACCGACTTCACTTTTTATTCAGACCGAAGGATCAATGAATCAAAGACAGCCTCCATAAGGTTGATCTGAGTTTTCAGGATAAAGCGGTTGATGAGGGTTTTCTGCCTTACACATTACAGATAATGTTTGTGTTAACATTTGTGGGTACCCACTTCATGTTTTATGGAACAATAAATTAAGTTTCTGCTTTAAATATCAGGTATGATGTCGATAAGGTTAACATAACATTTCTGGTGAGTTCACCAGTATGGGGTATACAACCTCAATAGTAACTTAATATTTGATAAAGGTTGTAATGTTGTAACATTAGTCAGAGTAAAACAAACGACAACGTCTTTTCCTATCACCATCCCTCATGTCTCCAGTATAGAAGTAAACATGAGCTATTATTAACTGTTTCTTCATTAAGAGCATCCCAGTAACAACAAAAACTGCCTCGATCCAATGATATACGCCCACCCCCTGATGAAACTCCTCACAGCTCGTCACATAGCTGTTGACAGTTCTTCTGATTGATGTGATAATGAGGCGCATGTAAACACCATTTACGATTAGATGACTGCTCATGTAAACAGTCAATACAGGAATATCCTTTTGGAATGATTTCATTCTGAAAGGAGAAAAAGATTCCATGTGAACTTAGCCAGTGTCTCTCAGATGAAGAGATAATAACGAGGACAATATACATTTATTTTGGATATAAATATTTAGCTCCACTGACCTGGCCACATTTCACTTGTATTGTCACTGATTAAACTTTGTATAAATTATAAGGGTGTTTAGGAATAAATTAATTTGCGGTACTTTTTGCCTGGAGCCTTAGACAGCCCTAGACTTTGGTTTCATATTTTGTTGAGATGGTAACGGTGGTTTGTTGGTGGGAATAGCAAATATTATTCATTTGCTCCGACACGTTCACTGCCACAGACCTCAAAAAAATAATACAGGAAGTGTTAAGCTAACAACACATAATGGATAACACTTTCAAAATAAAACAGGAAATATGGTGCAGGATGAAGAAAATGAACCTTTGAAATAAAACTAATACAGAATAAACATTAAAATAAGAAATAAATACAAGAAATAAAATAATTGAGCACAGTCATGACAGTCAGAGTCTTCTCTGTAAAAATTAATTAATTATCAACCGCTTATCCTGTTCAGGGTTGCAGGGGCCTGGAGCCCATCCCAGCTGACATCTGACGAGAGGCAGGGTACCCCCTGGACGAGTCAACAGTTCATCGCAGGGCCGACACGTAGAGACATTAAACCACTCACACGTACACTCACTCTTTGCATGTTTTTGAACTGTGGGAGGTATAGAACCAGCGCAGACACGATGAGGACATGCAAACTCCACACAGAAAGGCCGGCAAAGGTTCCTCAGTAAACATGATTAATTTATTCATGTAAATTTGATCAAACTGCACCAGAGAAATATATTTAATTCAGGATAAATCCATTTCCATGCAACTGTGGCCCAAAAGGTAGAATTATCATCTGCTTTTCACAAGGTTGGTGGTTCAATCCCAGATCCCTGCAGTGTACATCTTTTAAAGCACAAAACTGAAACCCAAATTGTGTCTGATGGCTGTTCCGCTGTTGTACGGATGGTTACTGATCCTGATGAGGAAGTAGTAACATTCATAGTGACTGTATGCTTCTAGTTTGATGCTCTTGCTGTCAAATTTTCTCAAATTTGTCTGACAACCAAATGCAGTTTCTAGAACTTCTCAATGTCAAACATCAATTCTAGATCTTCTCCATGTCAATCACTTGCGTTCTTTAAGTCTTCTCTGTCTGATATAGGCGGGTCAAAGATCTTATTGACCTTACTGAAACAGTGGTTTGATCAGTCATATCAAACTGATTATAATTAAACTCTATTCTTCAATAATTTGTCCTGTCATATTGTGCATTCAACATAGAAAAATAAAGTGTGTCATAGTGGTGCAAAAAGTAGCGAGAGGGCAGGCCTCAGCTCAACAGGACCATTCAAACATTATATTAACATGGCTCAATGATGTTGATATCATGAGGTTAGAATAATTATCTTTCCACGACCACAATTCCACAAATCGTGGCTTATTAACGAAAGACCTGCAAAAATAAAAATTTTCTCGGCAGTGCTGATGGTTGACTCTTGGGGAGCCCTTGGAAGGAATCAAACGGATTTTTGTTATTTATTGAAACAAACTTGCAGACACATACTGTATATGTAAATACATAGGAAATGAGTTGAAACATATAGACATGTTACATAGAGGCTCTGGAGTGTTTGTGGTGCACTGTATAGTCCAATAATGGCCCAATATATAGGGTTTATAGGTGTATTATAAAATTTGCAAAGATTTGTGGCTTTTTGGGTCTCACTGTTCCAAACAATTGTTACTGGGGCCAAACATTTTATGTTATTTCTGAAAAAAAAAATCATCACCCTTGTGTACAAAATTAACTGATAAACTACAAAGTTAAATACAGTGTTTACAAGATGGATGTCTTCGAGTCTATTCATATGCACCAAAATATGGACTAAATCGGGCCAATAGTTGAGAAACTATGGGCCGAAACATTTGCAGATATAGCTCCCCCTAGTGTCAGCAATATACAACTGACCTTTCCCAAAATCAATCCACTTATTCCTGTACTAAGATTTCTACGGTTGTAAAATTGGAAAATGATCCATGGAACGGTTTTTAAATCGTGTTGACATGAAGGATCTGTGGCAGCAGCGGATAATGATGATTCCAAAATATACCCAAAATTTCAGGGATATAATAACTCAGTGAACTCCACTGTTTCAGGTGCCTGAAGTACTGAAATTCTGCTTTAAGTGATTTTCATATACCAAATAAAAGCACAGTAGTTTGACAACTACAAAGCGGAAACTACATCAGATGCATTACAAAGTAATCTAGTATATGATCTAATACGTATTTGACAGGTGACATCGGGCCCTCACTGGATGTCTCAACAATGCATATTTTAAGTCACTTATGAACAGTTACTGAGAACTGTAAATGACACATTTGATAATTTATTACCTCCACCACAGAAATGATGTATGTCTGTTGGTTAGCAAGATTAAGGAAAAAAATAACGGGTAGATTTGCATGACCTTTTACCCTGAGTTAGGCTTTGGCAAATCGTTGAGATGATTAAAAATTGGGGACTCTGCGTCGTGACCTTATAATGTGCTGTCAGAATAACGTTTTCTTCGCTCTGCCAGATAGGGCAATACCTCCTAAATTAAAGGTTGTATTGGAATGAAATTATACCCATAGGTAGTTTCATGGCATATCGTGGAGTTGAAAATTTCGGTGACCTTACATCGTGACCTCATGATGCAACGTTATAATACAGTATTGATGACACGGTATTTAGAAAGTATCCTAAATAAAGTGATCCGATTCTGTCTACCTGTACTGTTGTGCTTTAGCAGACATGGCGCTCTCAGAGTGCTTTGTAGTATTTTAATCGACTAGGAATATCTCATGATACACCTGACACTCATGTAAAATGTAAGCAGTGAAAGACCCCCACACAGTGCAATATAATTTTATAAAAAGAGCATTTATTTCAAAGTTGTTGTTTTTTTTTTTTGCTTCGGAGATTGAAGCACATAGTAAAGCAACAGTACAATGTTCAGAAAATATAAGTGTGATGCTGTAACATTTTAAAATCTTATCTTTTTTAACATGTTTTGTTGTAATACTGGAATATTCTGCATGTATACTAAAATAAGAACTTTTAAAATTGTACAAATCGGTACCATAAAACTTGACAGAGAATAAAAACGAGGCGTTCTCTCACTGCAACAAACACAAGATTGCTAGTTTTTCTCCTGGAACAGGGAGAAAGAACAAATAAATTGCAAATAATGAAATAAAATAAAATAAACAAAAGCAAAAGAAAAAACTAGAGACATTGCTAAAGTTGATATTTAACTTTTTGCAGTACAGTTTTTAAGGATATCCAAAACTGAATCTCAAATAATTAGTTGTCTCTGAATGTTTAGACACCCATAAAAACACCAAATCTGTGCTGCAAAGAGTTAGACATGAGTTTGTTCCTGTGAAGTTGCAGTCGAAGAAAGAACAAATATTGTCTTAATAATGATAACAATAATAATAATAATAATAATAATAAAAACAACCATAATAATATAATAACATCATAAAATAGATTGAAGAAGGAACTACACGAATGAAGAGAATGTTCTGGTTTCAGCATCTCCGTATATGCGGCTCAGAAAACACACTTTGCGTTATTTTTCCAATCCGAACAGCAATACATGATGATACAACAGATGCTGCTGCCAACATAGCTGTTGTTGGGAAGATAACCTAATGCACATTTTGCCAGCCTGCATTTGGAGTGCTGGAAGAACCGGCCCATCCTGCTTTAGGAGTGAATGAGGCGAATGTTGGATCCTCAAAATGATACAACACATCAGCACATTGGTCTGTACACACTGTACCTACGGTGGAGAAGAGTTTGCTTTCTGAATATATTTTTTTTAAAAAGAAACAAAAAAAGAAAAAAAAGAGGAATGCACTGCTTTGCAAGAGTGTCCATTAAGTTTTAAGGCGATTTTAGAGCTCACAGGTTTGTACTCATTGTGATTGATCATCATCGATGGCCTCTGGAAGAGGAATTGATCATTCATTGGTGGACTCCCGTACCGTTGGTGGTATGGGAAGTGATTGTTGATTTGGGGAATGGGGACACAGGGTCCTGGACTGGACATCGGGGTGGGGGAGTAGAGAAAGACAGCTTCTTTTTTCGTGTCTTCTCCGGGTTCAATTATGGCGACATCATCCACAGTTTTTCAATTGAATCCATTTTATCTTTGTTTGAGACTGAAAAAGAAGGTACTCAGTCCTCGAGTGTAGCTACTGAAGCCAGCGGTCTACCGTAACAATTGTTGTGTTTACCCCTGGAGTTGTTGTTTATTTATTATAAGGCCACCATACTGTGAAGATGCTGCAAGCATTTTCACAGTATCAACAACCCAGAGTCCGTCACGCTATCTAAACCACAGAACCTGCTGAATTCTGCACACACAACACATCTGAAAGAGAGGTTTGGATCCCACTCACACATCTTCATTACCATTTATCTCTCTATCCTGTCATCAGGCTGGATCTCTTTTCTTCCTCTCTTCCTGTGTGTCCTTTACAAACACCACAAAGAGAACAACCGCGAAACCATACCGCACTCAAGAACCTGTGAACAGGATACCATTTCTCCCAGGATTCCTTGAGGAGGTATGTCAATCCAGTCCACAAACGAATATAGACCTCTAATAAACTAAACGGTTAGCTATGAACAATTAATTTCGATCAATATTTTTTTCCCAACAGCCTACGATGCTCAGTCTGTAGAAAGAGAGATAGACACAATAGGGTGAAGGAGTGACTTGGGGAAAAGCTAGGAGTGGTTTCAGTCCAAGCGTTCACTATGTGTTCATTAACAAATCATCTTGGAGGACCGGGGAGGAGCCACGGAAGGGGGAGCGGTTCGTTTGTTGACAAATTGGCAAGATCTTATCAGGTTGTGGTTGGTAAGAATCAATAAATCAGTAATCGGAAGGCGTCCACTCAGTAAGACCACTGTTAAGAGTCGTCACCATCATAGCCATCATGGATGGAGCTGTCTTTGGTCCCGTACAAATCCGCCAGCTTCTTAAACCTTGGCCCCCAACTCTGCAGATAGTCATAATCCAAATCCGACTCTGTTGTGACAGACTCGAGGGAACTCAATGAGCCGGCCAACGATCCTCTGCCTTCGTATCCGTAGATCTGGATGGAATCGTAAGGAGGTGCAGTCGGGTCGCTGTCGGCCTCTGAAATTCGAGTCTTAATGAAGTCGTCGACATCAACACTGTTGGCTGCCGGGCGATCGCTGCCAGGCCTGATGGGATACTGGAGCTCTGGTTTAATGTCCTTCCTTGGCAGAAAACCGTTTGCTCCGTCCGGGTTCTGAACAATTAGAAAGAGAGGAGCGATACAAATTGTTTGACGTTGATCTCAGGACCCATTTCCTTGTCATTCTATTACCGCCCCATCTCTACAGTAATAAATTTGACCTGTTAAATCTTTCAACAAAAATGATAGTATCACAAAAGCAGGATGTTTACTGCCACTCCAGCCGCCTACATACCTGCAGCGTGGCAATGTCGAAAGCCTCTGTGTCCTCTTCACCACCTCCCTCATCATCATAAGTGATGATATTTTCCCTGATGTCCTCCTCCTCAAACAGGATCAGTGGCTCCTTCTTCTGACGCCTCAGTGCAACAAACAACACCACTATAGCTGCCAAGGGAGACACACAAATCCAAAAATATCACTCAATTGCCATGGAAAAGGGCGAAAATGAGCCATAGATTAAAAAATGCTTTGGCTTAATTACAGGGCAGGATTAAACCTTTGACAGTTTAATTGATAATCATTATTGCATTGTGCCACACACGGGTACGCCATTTTAATTGGAGGTGCTTATAAACATGTCAGGCATCTGAAAGGTTCCCAGAGTGATTTGCAGCACATATGATGGAACTGTAAATAAAAATATATATCGTACACATCCCATTGCAAGTTGATGATGATCCAAACTGAAAAAAGCTTTCATCCATTATATCCCCAAAAAGACGGTGATATTATGGCATCATCATAGCCGCCGCATCCGCCACAGATCCTTCGTGTTAACGCGATAACTCAAAAACTATACAATGGATCCTTTTCAAATGTTATTCTCTCATAGACCGTAGTGTGAGGAAGAACTGCAGTGTTTTTGGGAAAGTTTGATTGTATCTTTCTGTCACTAGGGGGAACTTAATCTGCAAAATTGTCAAGCCATAATTTCTCAATAATTGTTCTGATTTACTCCAAACTTTGTGCCTATCATTCGACTGGAGGAGATGGATCCTGATATATTGTGACTTACTTAAAAGTAAGGGGGTCTTTTTATGAAAAACAAAGTTTATCGGATACAATTTCCTAAACATTGGTTCTATGTAGTCCAAATTCGTCGTATAAGAATAGACTCAACTAGATATATCTTTTATATATAATATTTTACCAATATTATCGGGGATATACCCTTGCTTGGCTTGCATGGGATGATGATACAGGGTCATTAGTTCATGACAGGGCTGACATATAGAGAAACACATGCATAAATAAGCAAAAATGTTAGCTTCTTACCCAACAGAATGACAATGCAGGCCAGTATGGCTATCAGCGCCCCGGTGCTGAGACCAGCTGGTAGCACGTAGGGCTCAACGTTACAGGACAGAATGGTGTTCTTATTGTCACAGGAACAGACTCTGATGGTCAGGGTGTTGGTGCTGCTCAGAGCAGGTAAACCGTTGTCATTTATCTCAATAGGAAGGTAGTAAACATCCTGGGCCATACGGCTGAAGCCCTTACGGATCACATAGACGCTGGCTGTGCTGTCTGTGGAGGAGCAGAGAAATGTGTGGGTAAGTAGAGGGTAAAATGAGAAACATTATATAAAAATCCTCTCTTTGACTTAGTATGGAATAGAATAAAGCACGCCAATGCCAAACCCGATGTTTAGACTTTAATCATACCTTGGAACATCCCATAGGAACCAATGAGGTGTGACTTTGATATCATATTCCTGTTAGTTCGAGGGTTCACTCATCAGTTGATGAGGAAATGTAACCAGTTACTGTTATTATAGGTTAGACAGGCTGTCTGTATCTGCCTCCTAATGCAAACACCTCTTTTCCAACATCACAAAACTTTATGGTAGAGAAAAACATAAGGGGACTTTTCAGAAGCTTCAATGCCAAGCAAAAAGTCAAACATATAAAGCATGTTTTGTCTACCATTATAACATTTAAAATAGTTGGAAGCAGAAAAACCTGCGACTTGTGTTATAAGTAAAAAAAACAAAAAAATGTTCACCCTAAGAGAGACTGTAGGTAACCCGCAACTGTCTGTGTTGTTGATGTCACTGTTATCTGCTGCCATCACCTTCCTGCCAACCTTGAAACCCCCTCACAGCTGTGTATGTGTTTATGTGTGTTGCTGTGTGGGTGTGTTTGCTATCTAACTGTCTTTCTTTTTTTAATCTACAACAAAGTATCTGTCTACTGTGTTTTGAAATATACAGGTAAGATACCTCACAGGTAGGATACCTCCCTGATTATAGTATAATAGCCTGTACATCCATCATATTCCACACATCCTCAGCTCTTCATTGTTTGAACATCTTCAGACAATGGTCAGTATCCTAAACCTCTATCTTTGTTCCTCACTATCTCTCTCTAATCTTCTTTCTTTTCCAGACTTTGTCCCAGTACTCCAAAAACATAATTCAATCAGATGTCCCCCGAAGATATACGTTCAGACGGACAGAGCCCTCGCTGCAATTAATACAGCCCTCAGGATGTGCGCATATTTGTGTGTGAGAAAGAGAAAGAGATGGAGAGCACCTGCCGCTTTCTACAAGGTAGAGCAGAACTCCATCTGCTTATACTTTGATCTCATGTCAGTGAAAGGAGGAGAGAGAGGGCGAGAGAGAGCGAGAGATAGGGAGATGACGGAGGAACACTAAGACGGCTGCTGGAGGAGATTAGAAACAGAAATAGGTTGTAATGAAAAGATACAAAAACAACAGTGGAAAAAAGGTAAAAACAATATTTTAAAGTTCTGTACCTCTGTTGTCTTTGAGGGAGAAGTTGTGGTTGTTGGCGACTTCAAGAGAGAGGCTGTATGTGAAATGTTGTCTGTGGGCCATCTCGTCCTTGTCCACCGCGCTCAATATTTCAATAACCTGACCGCAGACATAAAAACAGAAACGTTCACTTTAAGACATGAACGCACTTATGCACCGTTCAGACTTCAAGACTGTAGCTCGACTTTAACACGATGACTCGTTGCCTCAAAGTCCATCCTTCAGATCGGAGCATGACGGCGGATTACATGACCGGGTGTTGAAGTATGGCGTCATGAATTAAAAAACGATGTATCACACAGGACGCTCACGCTTCACGTAACAAGTGTTACTGTGAAACTAAACAAGTATGACGGTAAAAAGGGAGTAGTACGAGGAGTAATAGAACATTTTAAAAGTATCGAGGAGAAGTATGGAGGAAAAAAAAAAGGTAGCATGATAGTATAAAAGCAGTAGTATGAAAATAAAGTATGAAGGAATAAGGTAAAATGGATAAATATGACAATAAAAGAGTGTTAAGGAGTAATGTGGAAGTAAAGAAAAGGGACAAAAGAAAAAATGAGTAGAATAAAAGTAAAAAAAAAACATTAAATTAAAAAATAGTGGTGTGAAACGAAAAAGTATAAAAGAGTACTAGTATAAAATAAATAAGTGGTAGTATAAAAGTAAAATCGATAAAATTAAAAAGTAGCATTCAAGTGAAGGGTGTACAAACGTTTGACTGGTTCAATGATTCAAAATAAAAATAACCGACTATAATAATGAGTCTATTTTGAAGAGTAAGGGGTAAGAAGTTCAGATATCCATGTAATAGCGTAGGGAGTAAAAGTAAAAATTTGTCGGAAAAATAGATACTCCAGTAAAAATCTCCACTTAAAACAAACATGGAATTAAGGGGACTCCAGGCATTCACCGGTGTGAGGTGGAACAACCATAAAGAAGACGGAGCACCACGACAGATGTATGAAAGAGCGAGACTGGCGAGAATCCAGAGTGCTTCCGTAGCCATGATTGATTCGCCAACCCCGCCTTCTCATTCTTATTGTGAATGAATGATCGGGGTCAACTTGTATTGTTGTCAGCCTTCTGACTGAGACACAGTACAAATTTACGGTGCTGTGATCACCTGATCTGAAAAGTTGAATCTTGTTGGGGTCAAAAATGTTGTCTGGTCTGAGTAACACATTACACACTCCCACACACTCAGACAGATACACCTACCTTCCCTGGTGCAACGTTTTCACACATGAGGACTTCATTGTTGGTAGCAAACTCTGGGGCGTTGTCGTTCACGTCTTTCACCTTGATGTTAACACGTACTTTGGTGTCCTGGTGGTGGCCTGCTATACACACACAAACATATATTATAGGGCAACATTCTCAACAGTCTGCTGCAAAAGTCAAAGCAGTGCCAAAATCACTAAAATCTGTCATTTGTGCTTCAGTGTTTGAGTTTGATTGCTTGTTCGGCTGTCCTCTTATCTTTGTTTAACACTGGATGAACAAAAAGCTAACTAAGAATATTTCCCTTCAAGCCTTCCCGTTAATCAGTCAGCCACTCAGCCGGCTATTTGTTAGTTTGATTACAGACATGAGTTTGTGGGACATCGAATTATCAGTCTTTCTGACACTCAGCTTTACCCCCCCAAAAACTATTTATACATTCAAAAGTGACAAATGTCAAATCGTGCCTGCTGGAGATCACAATGAATACGCTTTACAAAAGATATGATGCAAACAGTATTATCAGTTGATGCAGATGTGATGTAGAGATTGGTCTATATTTCCATTTATAAAAAATAGAGGGGGAGAAACCCTTACATTTATATACTCTACTGCCTTGCATACTTGAAATTGTAGTCAGTATTACTTTTCCTCTACCCTGTCATTACCAGACATTTATTCAGCTTCCCAGGGCCTGAAAGCGGTTAGGATAGCCTGCATCGGCCCTATCTTTGCGGGCGGCTAGCCTATTACCATCTGGGTGTCTGGCGTCTTGCACGCCAAAGGGAAACCACGCGGAGCTCTGCTAGCTTGAGCCCCAACCACAGAATACCAGGGTGGGGCCACTGAGGCTCGCTGACTTCAGGGTTTGTGGAATTGACGCTCTCCGGAGGGCCTCCGGGTTAACTCACATTTCCTTCTTGTCTCCCTTAACTCTATATCCCTTCAGTTAGTGGCTGTGTGGTGGAGATGGACAATTCAAAGTTTCAGGATTGCATCTGGTTTCACCTTTAGCTTTTCTCTCAGCACATCAGGAGATTTTTGTACCGCCAAGACTCTCTGAGTCTTTTGTTTTGCCCATAGGAGAAACATCTAGATGCACTGGTCATTGACCTCAAAACAAAAAGGGGTAACAGCTGTAAACGGTCTAATATAATACAGTTAAATTACCCAGGTCCAACTGCTGCTAACTTTACTCCTATCCAGAGGGAGAAAAATAAAAGCAGCAGCTCCAAACCACTTAAATCTGCGCACAAGATGTCTTGGAGAGTATACAGCACCCTAGAATGACAGACTGGGATCTGGATGCTATTGTACAGCCTGGTGACTATCTGGGATTCTTCCATCTGTTTGTCCATCCTTGACTTTGTCACACCAGCCTGCTGTTAATCATTTCAGTAAAATTAAACAGCATCCGTGATTAAAAACAGGCAGACTTGAACACTTTAAACACTTCTAAATGGCTGAAAATGAAGTAATTTAGCAAGTCATTTAAAAGTTTCGTATCCATTGTGTCCCTTCATCCGCAGAGAACCTCCACAGGCCAAAAACAGGCAGTCTATGTGAATAAGTGACCCTCAGAACAGATAAAGTAGTTACAGATAATGGATCGATTGATGGATAGATGGATGTACCCCCTCACATTCAAATGCAATGATTATAAGTGTGGAGGCAAAATGACAGAAAGTATATTTCATTGCTCTTGAAAGGCTGTTTATTCCACATAAATGAAACTACTTATTATTGTGTTTAGTACTTCTTCATAATTATTTAAGTATTGTGTTTAGTAAAAAACAAAAAAACAAAACTTCATCGGAAAGTCTAACAAAAACGGACACTCTCAAAATGGATCTTCTGAAAAACACTTCCACTGCTGCTATTGAATTTCTACAAAGATATAATTTTCCATATTTCAACTACCTCAGTTTTTGGTGCTGGATATACATTGTATTTAAGTATAATGTGGACATAACAGGTCATAACATACTTCAGCGAGTCTGCATCACGCTTTCGTTTTATTGACGGCTTGAAAAGGTTTAACTTAAGCTACAACAACCACTGGGAAAGGGAAGCATGATAATAAGATGCCGCTGAGGAATAACATTCAACAAGTCTTATTTACTTTTCAAGCTCTCAAAAGCCACATAAAATAACATGCTATGCCACAAAGACTGGCTATGTCCCCATCCAGTGGCCACATCCTCCTAGTCTGCATTTGAGGGTTAAAACAATGCCACGCATCGTTTTATATCAAGCAGATAACATTGCATCAATTCTGTCACTTTTACTAAATCGTTCAATACTACAACATTATCGGTTATCAAATGGCGTTATTACTACTGTTAGAACTAACATTAAACCTTTACAACACTTGTAAATATTTTATGTAATATTTTTATTATTATTATTGTGCCAAAGTTATTATCATGACTACTTTTTTCTTATTATAATGAATTTTCTACCCATCATTTAAAAAAAAAAAAAGGTCTACTGTCTGTGTTGCTAAGTGACATGAGCGGCACTATATGATGTGTGGGAAAAAGAGAAAAATAGGTGATGGGATTTAGAATTTAGTCTAATTTAATGGCGTTAAACGTAGCATGTCTTCTATTGACTGCTGCCATAGACTGGGTTCTTCAATGGTTTTGGCCCCTGGATTGGGGGCCCAGTTGAATTTCATATCTGTGCTGTAATGTTAGCAAACAATAGCCAAGATCAAGTAAAAAGCTCAGGTTCAGGTTTTAGATTTTGATGTGCATCCCGACGCATGGGTGTGTGTACGTACCTATCTCTGTGGCTGACACAGATATGTTATGCCAGGGCTGTGCTTCTCGGTCCAGCGGTCTCGTTGTGGTTATCATGCCGTCTTCTTGGTTGATGCTGAAGAACTGCTCCACATCTGTGTACAGAGGGATCATGTACCTTTGGGGACAATTAGCACATGTGCATGTTAGGGCATAATGGGATTATGTGGTTTACAGAAAATATTCATGACTGTCGATGTCATCATATAAGTAAGTTGTATTATTATTATGTTTGATACACTCATTCTCATTCTCTTGACCCTTTAATGTTTGGTTGAGGTCTTTGGGAGTCACTCTTTCTCATTGAAAAAAGACTGAACCTGTTGATAAAATGACTCAGTGGCCGCATGTGTATGATAAACAGTAATGGGGTAAGATGGAGCTCTGGGGGACACCACAGGTCCAAGTGGCCACCAAGAAGGAGCATTAACCACAACTAGGACTATAAGTCCTATTTGATAAGTAGCTTTTTTTGGGAGGCATATTAAAGCATGTGAGGACCTAACAAACCCGGTGTAAGAAGGATCAAACAGTTTTCTAAAACCATACTTTGCCAAAAAGTTGAGCTGAACTAATTAAAGATCAAAAGAAAGTTTTGTTTTTTTTTCTTTCCAAAAAAATGCTATATACCTATAAATTTTACATTTTAAGATAAACATTTGAGTGTCTATAGCTGTTTATTTTCCTGAGGGCATTAAAAGGGTTGAATACACACATTTAACTTTAATTTACATTATTATGCGGATGTGACTACCGAAGAAACTTAAATGATTTACATATGTAAAACATCTTAGGCATAAAAGCGGAAACTCAATATAAAATCAATGCATAAACAGCAGGAAATAAAAAGAATGAAGCAAACATTTACGTTTCATAAATATTATACAAAGTCTAAACTTGTTGAAAGACTCATTAATGGTATTTGACTTACCAGTAGAAGGAGCTAAAGGCACAATTTCTTTAAAAGTAGTTCTTTATAAGTGCTCTTTGAGAAATCCCCTTCTGCTGCTTGTTAAATGTGTGTATCGATTTTTTGTCCTTCTGTTTCTCTTACCTGACAGGATTGTTGGCAACATCGGTGTCCTTGGCATGGACTCGTCCCACTGACGTTCCTTCAGGTGCATTTTCGTCAACCTCGAAATTGTAACTGGGAGCTACAAACACAGGAGGCTCGTCTGCATCCTCCACTGTTATCTGCACACACCCAAATACGCACCATTGCTTGAAAAGACACCTGTGATATCTAGTCACACTCATTAATACGTACAAGGTGTGTCCCTTACGCCATCATGACCAGACATTCTGTCTAGGCAGGGAAACCAATATGCTCTGACACATTTCTCCTCACATTAACAAAAAAACATTTCTAAAAAAAAATACGTTTTTTATGATGGAATCATCATGACAACATCGCCCAAGACCCTTTATGATAACGCGGTTACTCAAAAACTATCTAATGCATAATTTTCAAATTTTATACCCACACAGAACTGGGTTGATTTGGAAAGATATGTTTTATAATCACGACACTAGGGGGAGCTTTATCTCCAAAAGTTTTCGGGCCTTAATTCCTCAACCATTGGTCAAATTTAGTCCACATTTGGTTCAGATGAATGAACTGGAACATATATATGTCTTTTATAAGTCGTGTTTTACTCTAGTAGTTCATATTTTACTTGCTAGGTAGAGCTTTTTACAAATAAAAAAAAGGTTTTCAGACGTAACTTCCCAATTTACGTTCAGCTTTGTCTCAAAAAGTTTTCGGGCCACAATTTCTCAACCGTTGGTTCGATTTTGTACAAATTTCATGCATATGATTCAACTAGAGGAGATCCACCTTGTGTATATTATATTTTACTCTAAAAGTTGATATTTTAGATTATTAGGGACTTTTCAGGGATATACACTTGTCATTGACGACAGCATAGGTCTAGTTGAGGATTGGACACCAAAGGACCTGTGGCATGTGCTGTGGCAATGACAGATTAGCAGAGGATTATAGAAGCCCTTTAAGTTCTGACCTGGCGTCTCGATAGATTGGTTTTCCAAATACATCACACAACCTTTGCTCGCCACTTTCATAAATAAGTCAAGGTTGGGCGCCCATTACCCTGTTTTTGTTGTTCTTCCTAAGAATACCTTGGCAGGTACAAACTACTCCAGATCAGGAACATCAAACTACATCAAATATATTTTAGGTGCCATAGTATATTCCTTTCAACTTTAAGTGGTTATAATGTTGTAAGTTGATCGGTATGTGTTGTTACGTGTGTACCTTTATGGTGGCTTCATCCTTATAAGGCCCCCAAGCGAGATATTGAGGGTCAATATAAGGATTGGATCCCTCCACCCTCAAAGTGTATGAGCGCTTGGTCTCATAGTCCACTTGCTGAGAGAGAGAGAGAGAGAGAGAGAGAGAGAGAGAGAGAGAGAGAGAGAGAGAGAGAGAGAGAGAGAGAGCAATCAAGTCACTTAATCAATTCATCTCAAATAAAAAGTCCTCCTTGTTTTATCAAATATATTAACAGAAAACAGACATTCAAATCAAATATCATCTTTTGCAGTGTAATTAAATCTGAACACTGAAAAAAAAAATGCAGTGAGGGTCATTGCTGTATCCTTGTCTTCTGTTAGGGGGAGCTGTTGCTGCATGAATGAGAACTAATTCATTATTAGTTGCATTCAAAGTAGTAGTCCCACACTTTCCATTACTATTACATAACCGCATAACCAGGAGTAATCCAAACATCGACTTTTACCTCAGAGCAATTTGTATTGCATGATACTAAAAACTACTATAAAGACATGCTGGGATGGAATGAAACCTGAAAGGATCAGTTGATGGTTTTCGTGGCTCTGTTGTCACTATTAGATGAAAACAGTGCCTGTCTGCTGTTAATGAGCCAGGATCAGGTTTGGGAGTTTGGGACACCTGACAGTAAAAGGCAGTCGAAAGTGTTTCGGGTCACAAGGTGTGAGATGGAATTGAAGCCCTAGACCATAAGTATAAAAATCTCCTTAAAGTTAGACTGGAATCTCCTTTCTCTTTTGTTCCACACCAGTTTATATTTATTACATCTTTATAATCGAGACAGATAAATGATAAATACACTTAAAATCCCCAGCATCGATTTTCAATATCATAGGTAGCTCCAAGATCCAATTCACTCATATGGAACTGAGCATCAACTCACTTACTCTATATTGGAAGAAAAGGCATTGACTTTTAATGGCCTTGATATTGAATCGACTTGAGTGTGTGCTTTGAGGTGTGCCATTCAATGCCAGCACTGTGAAAAAAAACATCACACATTTTCCTCACATCACATTTTCTTTCAAACAGAAAAGTAAAGCACAGCAGTTAGAAAGTGATGACCCTTAGCTGAACAGTTTATGTGTGGGTGTCTGTGTCTGTGTGTGTCCTTGTCTCCCTCCATATATTCAGATGCACTGCAACGAATACTATAAAGTCAACAAATGATTTGGAAGTCATTTTATAGAGGCTGTAATTCACCAGACGCGGTCTTTTCTATGATTATGTGTTGCCACCGGCACTTGGCTGCGACTTTCCCTCATCCGCAGTTCCGTCATTCTTTAGGGTATCAATGTTGGATTATAAACCCAGATAATAACCTCTTCCTGCCGTCACTGTGTTATTAGCCAATCTGGGGGATGTTGAACTGGCAGAGACCCAAGAGCAAGCTTGATCTTTTCACCTACATGATACTATCCCTTAAAGGAATCCCAGTGGGAGGAGGGCTGGCTCGTAAGCTTTGTGTGGATTACGGTAAAATTAAACTGAGTGAAGCCGAAGTAAATCTGCTTTAGGTTTATGAGTATGACACGCAAGATTTTCCAGTAATTAGCATGCTTAGCAATGAATATATGTAATACAATATATGGCAACCTCACAAGGAGCCCAACCACACACACTTGAGTCACTGGACTATTGGTTCTAAGAAAAACTTTCAGCAATATACCTCTTTGAATTTCTGTTTGCAGGCAAATATTTTAGCGGCGAAAAAAAAATCGCTTTTATACAGGCGATACAGAGCTGGGTCATCAGTGACTTATTTATAAAACAACAAACTTGTTACTGAATCTTACAGACTACACTACCCGTATTAACATTCCCTCGGTAAATGTAAACACATATTATGCTCTTTGCGCAAATGACACCAAGGACTATTTCACACTGTTCACGAAATTCAATGCTTGGTATTCGCTATGAATTCACAGATATATCAAAAGTTCCAAACATAATCTGAAAGCCTATATTTAGCTTGCCTTCCACTTTTGCATCAAACATTCTACCAATGTCTGAACGTTTGACTTTTGGGGAATCTTAGTGCTAGGGAGCTTTCGGATCACAGAATTACATAAAAGCCTATCAGCGAATAACAAATATTCAGAATACTGTAAAACCGCTTCTCCAGCGTGGCCAGGTGTGAGTGTGCCTCTGCTCAAATCTTTGAATTGACGAAGAACGTGATCACACCACACAAAAACTTTGATTTGAATTCAACATCAAATTAAAAAGGACTTCTCACATTTCCCCTGCAGGATCCCAAAGTTCCCTTAGGAGTAGTTGTAGGCCCATTTGAAAAACAGTTGTCTAGATCCCCTTGTATAAACACTGCCTTTTTATGGAATTGAGACTGCAGGCACCCTCTGTTTTACTATAAGAACTCTGTTTTAATAGACTCCTCATTTCTTTAGAGACCGAAAAAAGAAACTATCCATCCATCCATTCATCGATCCATTTTCTTCCACTTATTAGGGTCTGCTCGCAGTGGCAGCAGGCCAAGAAGGGACTTCTAGGCGTCCATCTCCTCAGCAACACTCTCCAGCTTATCCTGGAGGATCCCAAGGCTTACCCAGGCCAGATGAGTTATACAGTTCCTCCATCGAGTTCTGGGTCTACCTCGGGTTCTCCTCCCAGTTGGAAGTGCCTGAAAAACCTCCAGAGGGAGGCATCCTGGATGCTTGCTGATCAGATGTCCAAACAACATTAACTGGCTAATTTTGACGCGAAGGAGTAGCAGCTCTACTCCGAGCTCTCTCCAGATGTCTGAGTTCTGTACTCTTTCTCTGATGCTCATTCCAGCCACCCTTCAAAGAAAGCCCATTTAAGCTGCTTGTGTCCTCGACCTCATTCTTCGGGTCACTACCCAGAGCTCATGACCATATGTGAAGGTTGGAACATGGATGAACCGGTAAATCGAGAGCTTTGCCTTACGACTCAGAACTTTCTTCGCCACAACGGACCAAAAACAACACATGCATTCCTTGCTGATGGTGCACCAAACCAATCACTTTTTCCATCATTCGAGAACAAGACACCTAGATACTTAAACTCCTTTTTCTGTAAAAATCTGTTAGACTTATTGACTGACATAAGACGTATGCAATTTATTTGAAGCTGCCTAATAACAACATTTATGATGGGGTTTCTCTACAATTTAGTGTGAAACCAATCATTTATCATTTTCTCTAATCATGTTTATAGCAGAATGGATGTCAAGACCAAGTATAGGAATATTATATTCTCGGCTCCGTTTGTTGTGAATGATCCAAGTTGGATGCCAGTCCCCATCATCTGCTGATAACGGCTTCCTATAGAAGTGTTGCCATGGGATGCTGCTGGCAGATGACTCAATACCAGTGGGACTTTTCTTCTCAATGGAATGTGGCACACTCATTCAGCAGCAGCAGTATGTGACTCAGGTGTCAGGTTCTAATTGTTGATAACAGGTATAATGCTAATAGGATGGATATGACCCAGTTCTTTCATTTTCCCTAAACTCGTCACGTTCCCTCTGTCTCGTTTTCCCCTCTCTCACACTCTCTCTCTCTCTCTCGCTCTCTTTGTCCCTCCATCTCTCCATCTACTCATAATTCTCTTCCTCTGTGTAATCAGTGTGAGATAATATTCACAATAATGGCTTTCCCATCCAACACACACACACACACACACACACACAGACACACACAAGCAGCTCCTTAATATGCAGTGGGCTGCTTTTGCAGGACACAGTTGAAAGAGAATAGCTGATTAAAACCCAGCCCCGTGTATGTGTGTGTTGGTGTGTGTGTGTATGTGTGTGTTTGTGAGGAAAGGCAGACAGTATAGAGATTAGAGGGTGTTACTCCCCAAGCTGATATTGTGTGTTTGGGTGTGGGACTGTTATTGTGCTTTTGTGTACACGTGTAGCGTGTGACGATGTAGCTGCCTTCAGGGGCCTAAAGGTGGTGATTTCCCCAGAGAGGCATTGGGACTCAATAATCAAACATGCACACGCACCAATACACGCATAAAGGACTGCAGGGTGGGAGCATCTCTCAGTGTCTGTCACACACAAACACACACACACACACACACACACACACACACACACACACACACACACACACACACACACACACACACACACACACACACACACACACACACACACACACACACACACACACACACACACACATGCGAGGCACAGGGACCCCTCTTGTATGATTGCTCCTGCCATGAGTCATTTCCTCATATTCACACATTCTTTCTGTTCTAATCAATATGAAATTATTGTTTCGTCCTGAAAAAACTGTGAATTGCGGGACTTTCTTTAGACTGCAAATTATCAGAACTTGTAGAACTTCCTTACATACTGTGGGGTACTTACGTACTACTGTACTCATTTCAAAAGTATTCATGCTCCCCTACAAATGTGACGGACGACGTGGAGCAGTACCACCAAAAACCATTGGGGGCAATGCAGACCTGATACAAACAAGGCATGATAAACTTGTCAAAAATGGGGAAAAAAAGGTAAAAAAGTAAAAAAAATAATACCCCCCATTCATATGTCAACCATTTAATGGCCACGCAGACCACCAACAACCACTCAGCCACTTCTTGTATATGTCAGACATCTAATATCTGAAGCACTGAGCTCCTTACATCATCTGACCAATGGCAACAACTCGAATGAACTTGGCAAACAGAGGACAAAGGACATTGTGACGGACCCTCTACACTGAGTACCACCTCCTACCATCTACGTACAAACATAGATATGATACGTTCAGTACCACGTGCATTATTTATGCTGTCTTTGACTTAACCACAAGATGGCAGTGAGAAATCAAAAGAATGGCCTCCTCACAAACATGTCAACCCAGTGATAGAAAAGGGTGCAACAACAAACTTGGTCTTAATACGACCAAGTTTAAAACATAAACATTTGTTTTGTTGTCCTCGCATTCCGGCAAAACTGACCCTAATTTTAATAACAGCCAAACACATGGTCACCCAAATATAGTGCCCCACTTGCATATAATGAGTTGCTCTCATTTCTGATTGGACTTGTTTAGCTCAACAGTACATTTAGTCAAAATTTTCCAACAGTCTCTGAGAACATCTAAACGGATCAACCGTGATATTTTAAGTATGAGTGATAGGTATAGAAGTTTTTCGGTAACCACACGACTGTAGGCTGCAGCCCAATGCGTTGACATCTTTGCTCCAGGATAGATAAATTGTATCAATCCCTTCTTTCCCTGCTCGGTACGGGTGACACCAGGGAAAATAGAGGCCCTAACCCAGGCAGCCTTAATACCATGCTCAAACACTTATCTCCAAAGGAATCATGCAGCTGCTAGTGAGAAAAAAAAAGCTTGAAACAGTCTCCTATCGATTGATTCAGACAAAGATTTTCCCACAGCATAAGTAGAAACAAGCCGTGGGTTTAGGCTGACTGCTCATTTGAGCAACACCATCACTGTCAGGAAAAAGGAAAAGCAGCTAGCCACAAATACCGTCATACCCAGAGTATAAACTGTAATTATATATCCCAATGTCAAGCCTATCTCCAAATAAGGAGATACTGTGGAACTTGAGAAACAAAAGTAGCAAGCATCCTGTGGGTTCAATGTCTGACAAGCCTAAAAAACACTTTATGAAGTGTATTCTTTTAATTTCTAAGATGGCTAGTGACCAACAAAGGAAGAAAACTTGATTTTTTACATTCACGTTTCCCCACATGTTTAAAACTCGACTGTGTATTACATTATTTTCAACCGAGAAACCAGAAGTCGGAAACCCCAGGAGGTGAAATCAGGCTATCACAGCCCGGTGGAATACTCAGCTCATAATCCTGACCTGCAGCTCCACATACAGTATAATACTGTGGTATGTGTGTGAGTGTGTGTTTGTGTGTGTGCACAAATGTGCGTGTGTATGGATGGGTTACAGTTAGAGTGCTGAAGATGAGTTCTCGGACCAAGGGAAGCATGAAAGTTAATGTACTTTCCCTCACACACACACACAACCATGGAATCAGGCTCATATCAAACATAATAAGAAAGAGTCATGAGGGAAACTACATATAATCATTATTACTGTTTATTTTTAGTGTGTGTATCTGTGTGTGGGGGGGATAGCTTGGGTCGGTTGTGATGAACTGAAAGAGAGTTATTCCCCAAATATATAGCTCCTCTCAACTTTAGTGAGGTTTATAGTCCGTTTCAGCTTGTTGATTAGCTTTTTCGGGTGCAACTTTGCTCTTTTAGATACGTTTTCAGCCAAAGCTGCAGAAACCCACTACCTACCTACCAGCTCAGCACCACATCGCATATATAACATAAGTTAGCGATGAGCTTGCAGACAGAGTGGAGAATATATTTCCCTGGGGAGTAGTTTGAGACAGCAAAAAGTGTGAAAAAGGGGTGACAAATGGACTTAATAATCACATTGTGCCCAAAATCTCTCCTCCAAATGAATTACAACCATGTCCTGCAACTGAGTGTAAATAAGTAATTTTGGATCAAAGAATTCCATCCATTGTCACCAAAGCAATTTGAGTGATTTAGATTCCAAAGTGGATTTCTTTCACTGCTTACCTTTTTCAGTTTGATAACGGCCTCTCTGGTTTCCGAGTCTGTGCTAAGTTCAAACATGGTGATTCCATCTCCGTCGATTAAGCGGTAGTTCACCATTCCGTTGTCTCCAAGGTCAGGGTCTTTGGCCTTCAGTCGTCCCACCTCCTCTCCTGGCACTTTATCTTCAGATACGGACATAGCATATACACCTGGGAGGGGGAAAAAAACACTTTGCTTGTTGGCTGGTTGGGATGTCAACCTCTAGTTTGTACTCTCCTAAGAGTCGTTTGAATTTTTGGGCTTGCTGCCACCGCGTTTACTATCTGAGTCTGGGTCAGGTTTGGAGGGCAGAGAGGGATAAACCGGAACTATACCATCTGTATTATGACCCAAAGGATATTTCTACTCCCCATAGTGTCAGGAAGAAGACACCTGGCCAGCAGAAGGAGAGTCGTAGGACCATATGTCCCGTCTCTTCTCTTTTTTCATGTTCCCTTTCTCAGCTCCTCTTTCCGCCTCTCTCCTTCCTAAACCTTTTATCCCCCTCTTATTCTCATAAGTCTTCTTTATCTGCTCATTTTACCATAAAAATCTCCATCCTCGCCTCGTCCGTCATCAAATTTCTCCTCTTTTGCCAAATCTATCATTTCGTCCTTCCCACCTCTTCCTCCCCTGTGCCCTACTTTCACTAAGTGAGTTTTTTTTTATTTGTACGTTATGCTGTTCTCTTGATTTTTTTGTGTATTACTAACAGAATAATTCATGCTCATCCAGGTGTAGCAACCTCGTGAATCAGTAAATTTGGCCCTGAGACTGCAAGAGAAGAGAGATTCACAGGACTCGATCCATCCGCCCCAAATCCCTCCTGTCTCCCACCAGCCCTCTCGTTTTTTTCCAATTCTCCTTCGAACAAATCCCTCTACTCCATCTTTCCTCTTCATCTCCGGCCTTGCTGTTTAACCCTTGTGTAGCCTTTTTCTCTTGTAGTGGATCAGATAGACACACAGCAACAATGGCTTTTACAACATTACAGCCGAATAACAATTTTTTACAATTTGATATAGAATTTTATGGGTACGTGTAATATTTGACAATAACCTCTCCTAGATCCTTGTTGCATTTTTTTTATGTAATAAACTGCCATATCACCGAAGAATGAATCAGTTATAATCAAGAACTGGTGGAATAAGTTGTCTTAAGGAGGTATTAAAGAAGAGAGTAACGTTTAGATAAAATGTGTGGGAATAGCATAGGCAGAGAAGCTTAATGCTGAGTCGAGACCTTAAAATGCAGTATTTTTGTTGTGGGTTGAGTGTTTACTTGTATACACCTACTGTTTGAGCAAATTATGGTTTCGATGACATTTGACGCTTAAAATTCATACATTTTAACTACCATCATATACTCAACGGAAATGTCTTGTTTTACGCATTCTTAAGGGAAAATTATCCAACCCCAATGGGTATAGGTTGATAAACTTTAAAAAAGGATACCACTGACCCGAACACCACACACGGGTTAAACATATCTGTACATTGTCAGATTTTACCTTCAAAATGTTTCCCGCTGTCTCCCTATGAAATATATTTCTCCTCTTTCCCCTCCATCCTTTCAAATCCTTCCAATTCATTCTCACCTCTCCTCCTCCTCCTCACCGCCCTATTTCTCTCATGTCTATCCTTCTCCTCCTCCTCCTCCTCTCTCTCATCTGTCTGCCTCTTCTGGCTCAAAGCCCATTTCATCCCTGCCCTCCCTGTGGCCCTTTCCTGCCTCTTTTTCTCCTGTCATTCTATTTTTTGCTTTTCCTAAGTACCTTAACATCAATGGCTTCTGGCAGCTGGGTGAACTATTGTATCACCAAACACACAGGTGGTATGGTACCTGGCTGCAGGCACAGACCAAGCACGGCACATGCAAGACTTGTACATTGAGGCACAACATTGGAGCTAAATGTGGGTTTGGGGTGAGGCTTTTTTCTTCGTTATGTTTGTAAAACATCAAGACCTGTGCTCTATTATACCAATTAGTCGTGAAAATGCAAACGTGAGAAAGACCTGAATTACCTTCTTTAAATGATGCTGTGTTTGCTTTCACAGATAGATTGAAAAGATTCTAAATGCAGCAAATTTAGAATTAAACACCAGTAAATTAAACTCATGTCAGGATTACAGTCTCTTAAACACAATAGGAATTACTAAAATCACATACTGGAGACTTTTGTTTGTTTTATACACAATATTGTAGATGCATTTTATAATGAATTTGGTGACTATATTAAGAAACATAGCTGATGTGTCCCTTTTTAAGGACAACAGTTAGGAGAGCGCACGAGGTAAAGTAACCACCATTGTGTGTCTGATTCAATGTAACTGATCTTGTTACATGATTTTGTTTTTACGTAGCCTAAATACTACGACTACTACTAGACTATTTTCTGATTGCTTAACTCTTAGCGACGTTGATGTTGACAGAAGAATGAACTATCTGAGTGTCCTAAAGTTTTCCTGTTCCACAGATTCTATGTAGAAATTTGAAATCAGTCCCACCTCTTCCTGCATATCACAGCTGATAGGTCAAAGCTGATTATCGGCCGATTAATTCAAAATAATACCTCAGAATAGAATCTTATCGTTACATAAAAACGGATTCATGTAATTCAATTCAATATTTACATCATCTAAGCAAAATAATCAGATTGTGATATATAATTTAAACAAGACAAGGAAATTACTTTAACTACCCATGCCAAGACTAAATATAATGTTTCTCCTTAAATAAAAAAATGTCAAATGGATTGAGAGTTACATAAAATAAAAAATAAAAAAACAATAACAAGCTGAAAATTAGCATTTCATGAGTTCCATCTCGGGGATAAAGCTGTGTAAGGGGCTTTCCATAGAATTCAATCAGTTTGTGAAACTCTTGTTACCTGGGTAAACTCTTGTTACCTGGGTAAAGTCTTGGTACCTGGGTAAACTCTTGTTACCTGGGCAAACTCTTGTTACCTGGGTAAACACTTGTTAAGATACAAAATAACTAAATGAAAATGTCCAGTACTTTATAGAACAGATTATGAATCCTTCAAGTTTCCATAACATCTGAATTGATTAAGCCTCAACAAATTATCTGTACAATATTATATTCCCAACTAAACTTGAGAGAGGAGCTTAAAATAAAGATTCATAGATGGATTTAATATCTCATTAAATCATGTCATTATTCTTTGTTTGTTTTGTGTAATTGGTTTGCTAGAATGACACATGTCTGTCATGATCATCACAAAAGACATAATCAATAATACGTAAAAGAGGAACCCAATAGACATCGGCCCAAAGACTATCTTTCACTGCTTCTCATGTTTAAACAATAATGAGAGAGCGTTAGCGGTGACGGATTGTTGCTGACATATACATTAGCGCCATTTAACATAACCACCTCAGTCTTGTCAGTTTAATAAAGACTGAAGTCAGAGAGTTACAGAACAATCGTTGCTTGTTTGCCTTTGATTTCTTGCTCCTCCTTCTATCCGCGCCGTGATGGATTTTCATGGCGGCAAATAACAGACGCTTGATATGGAGGTTAAAGGGAGAGCGCTACAAAGACGTGGCAGTCGGAGCGGTCAAGCCTCGGCATGAAGGAAGACACAACAGCTTGTTTGGAAAGTGTAAATATTCGGAGGAAGTCATGCTGGGCCATTGGTTTCATCTCTTCAACTCTGTTCTCCCTCTCTCTTTGTCTGGTTAATTTCTGCTCCTTTCTCCCTCACTCAGCCCAACTACTAAATAAATAATCTCTGTCCTCATTCACACCATCTGGGATTCTTCTCTTGCAGGAGTTTGTACTGCTCCCACACTATAAAATGACAGTACCCACTAACGGAACATATTGCCATTTGAAGTCTAGTCTTGCATCACAGATGTGAACTGCCAGAGACAGTTGATATTAAGTGGTAACGCAAGGAGGTACTTTGTAAACACTTACGTAGCATGTCTTTGCTGTCTTATTTACTCACTCACCAGTGCATCCATGGCAACGCACCCCCCTACCTAAAAGAACTACTCACCCCACTGACCTCAACACGATCCCGCCGTTCTACCCACTCATACCGCCTCCTCCTTCCCCGGACTAAGCTCAGCACCATGGGTGATCGGGCCTTCTGTTCTGCTGCCCTTCGTTTGTGGAATGCCCTCGCTGACCATCTGAGGGCTCCACAGATGACTGAAACACTTAAAAAAGGACTTAAAACTTTCCTTTTTAGCAGAGCCTATAACTTTAATTAACATTGCTGCTTTTTGGTCATGTTTTTATATAGTTATTATTTTATTTTTTATTGATGCTTTTATCTGCTTTTACTTTGCAGCACTTTGAGATTTGATCCAAATGTAAAGTGCGTTAGAAATTAAATGTATCATTATTATTATTATGTTTATTATTGTGGATTATTTCCACCTGGCGCTGAAGGAGCGGTTGCATCTGATAAGGAAAACTGCTGACGATGTGAAGCACCCACTTTGGAGCTGCTTTAAAAAAGTGGCGTATATGAAGGCATGCAGAACAGTTGCAGTCAGTTTGTCATTAGTGGGTATATTGAGCTACTGAAGGAAGCGCTGTCTTAAATGTAAATTTATCGTAATATAAGTATCTGATTAGGTCCCGGTTAACTCGGCTTGAACACACCTGGTGCCACATTATTGGCATCTAATGAGTGGTCATATCCTTAAGTAAAACTTTGATGGAAATTGTTTATCAATTATCGTTGTTTTCATGATGAAGATGACGCGAGGGGAATGAATGCAATATCCCTTCTGTCCAAACCCTCTTTCCTGCCAATCTTAAGATGTCTGATAAGGACCTGACTAAAACCCTTATGGAACCATCTACTACAGTAACCGATTCCCACTGGGGGTTTTCCTTAGGATAGCTGGCACAAATGTTAAATGGGTAAGAAGCCTGGTTCTACCATGTCCCACGTCTGGATGCATTCTTAAATCATCTTCATCAGACCAAGAAATTCCTGCAAAGTTGCGTTCATGAACTGCTCCTCATCACAAGTGGAATGAGAGTCAAATTGAAAACGAACGTTGTTTTGTTTTTTAAATCGATTGAAATGTCTGTGTTATCTTAGAAAAAAACTCAAACACACTGTCAAAAACATTTCATTAATTTTTCTTCTGGCACATAATGCTTCTATAATGCCAAGACTTTTGGTTAAAAAATATTTGACTAAATAGAAACAACAGAAGTTGACAAATCATTATATAACCTAGGCCAACATTATCGGTCGCTCCAGCAAGAGTATATCCATAAAAAGCCCCCAAATCCCATGCGTTGTTCCCCTAATTGAACCCTATGAAACTAAATCCAAAGATATGTCCAAAAGCAGTGTTTTTTGTAAAAAAAATAAAAAATCTAAATAAAGTGACTCCTAGTGAGTTAAACCTGTACTATAAGAGTAAAATATTAAATTGAGCTAGATCTCCTCGAATCGCTTCATATGAACACAATTGGACTAAATCGAACAAACTGTTAGGAATTTATGTTTGGAAATAGTGTTTTGCATAGAGAAAGCTCCCTCTAATGAGTTAGATGTGAACTGAAGATTGATCTCCTCGAGTCAATTTTCCTATTCGGACTCAATCGGACCAACGCTTGCGAAAGTATGGCCCGAAAATGTTTGATGAAAAAGCTCCCATAGTGTTAATACATAGAACTGACCTTTCCCAAAATCAATCTGATCCTCCTTGAATTAAGTACTGTGGAAACCTCGATGAGCCCTTAATACAATTTTGAATTGAATTGAATTGAAATATGTGTGAAATTTGAAATGAATCTCTTAAAAAGTTTTTGAGTTATGCCACTAACACCAAGGACCTGTGGTGGCGGACGCTGTGGCGGACGCTGTGGCGGACGCTGTGGCGGACCCTGTGGCGGACGCTGTGGCGGACGCTGTGGCGGACGCTGTGGCATCCATATCCAGACTTTTTCGGGGATATAACTAATAAGACATTTGACATGAGGACTGAGACTAAACTGAAAAATAGCTGACACTAACTCTGATGCAATTGAATAAATCATTTCAGACAATCAATTCGACCTTTATACACCTTGACATTATATCGAGTTGCATATAATGTTTTTTTTCTCACCTCCTACGTAATCTAGACATCCGTATTGAAGATGCCGTCAAATGTCAGAATCGTCTGACAATCAATCAACCGAATATCCTTTGCGTCTATAGATGTATGTAAAGGTGAGCGCCATCAAAATGATTTTGAAATGTTATTTATTTTCAGTCTTGACCTCCAGAATCAGATTTTAGTGCAACGCAAGACACTGAAACATAGTCAGCTTGTTGGTATTCAGAGGAACTGTGAACTGAGGGCTGTTCTGACAGTTCAGGCTCATTCTCTCTCTGTCCCTCTCTCTCTCTCTCTCTCTCTCTCTTTTGCATTCCCTCCCTCACGGTTTCTACTTGTGTCTCTCTCTTTTCTTGCTTATTCAGCTTCTCCGTAGGCTAAATCCCGAGCCCTCATCTCCTCTTCTCTCCATGGATTCTTGCAGCTACTCTGCTAAATCTCTGCCAGGAGTCACTCAGCTCAAGGGGAAGGAAGGGGAGGTGGAAAATAAGAAACAAAAAAAGAGTGGCCAAAGGAAACTCAAACGCTATAGAGGCTAAAGAGGAGCTGAGTGCTGAGGCAGGCTGGAGAATGAGTATTTTATTTTCTGGGGCAACAGGCCTTTATTGATGGGACAGCTGGAGGTCTACAGGTATTTGGGAGACAGAAAGAGAGGCGCCGGGAGGCATAAGGAAAAGAAACACGGTTGGAATTGAACCAAGGACCCGAATCTTAGCTTTAAGAGAGGTTGAAGCTTTGGTTAGATTTAAGTTTTCTCGCAGGATTTACTGCATTTTGAAGAAAATGTTTTATACAGATTCAGCTTAAAAACTCTAACCACCGGGAACTTTTCATTTAGGGATCACACCTTTTAACCTGTTGACCTCTGGAAAGACAGGGAAATAAAAAAGTCACATAAAAAGACCAAAGGTTTCCTCTTCACTGAAAAAAATTGCTCGATGAATTTATTCATCCAGATGTTTAATTTGGGGAAAGATACGTTTATTGAACTGAGCAACTCAGGGAGTTGACTTTCAACAAAGTGACCGTTTAAATTCAACGGTCCAATCAGAAAAACGCCATATGTTGACTTCATTCATTCATTTATTATTCGTAACCGCTTATCGTGTGGGCTGGAGCCTATCCTAGCTGACATTGATGGCAGTATTTTAACAGTTGATAATCAATGTGAGGATACTTCAGAGAAATACCTGCAGGCTGAATAATTTAATAAGGTAAACATTAAATATTTAACAAGCTGTTATTTTGCCAAAAATTAGTCATTCAACAAATGTCCTAAATAGAGGTTTAAAACTCACACACAGACACACACACACACACACACACACACACACACACACACACACACACACACACACACACACACACACACACACACACACACAGACACACAACCACACACACACACACACACACACACACACGCACACACACACACACACACACACACACACACACACACACACACACACACAGAAGCCCGAGGACACTGTTGAGGGGGGGGAAACCTTTAATTATTGATTAAGTTATTTTAGTTATGTTTTAAATCTTTTCTGGGTTGTGTGCGCTCACACCACGCATGCACACAGACATACACACAAACATACGCATTCACACATGTGGATTGGCATAATGCGGTAGCATAATCCTGTAGCACACAAGCACAGATGTGTGCTACAGAGCAGGACAGGAAGCTGCTGAGTGGGAGTACACACAGATTGTAATGAGAATGATTTGCTTTATGGCTTGTAATGTCTGACACTCTTAGCCCTCTAAAGGAAAATGGCAGCAGGGGAAAAAGTATAGACAAAAAGATAAAATATAAATATGCAGAATGTATTTGCACTTACTCTGTGGGAATTTAGGAGGGTTGTCGTTGACATCTGAGAGAGTGATTTTGACCTCAGTGGTCCCTGAGAGTCCACCCATGTGACCCCCCATGTCTTTGGCCTGGATGACGACGTCATACTCCTGTCGAGCCTCACGGTCCATGTTTGGCAAGGCGGTACGAATGATACCTGAATGGACAGATTTTAAAGTCATATTAATGTTGACATTACATTCACTTCCCTGTTGCATCCTGGAAAAAAAAAGTTGTGAAATGGACTGAACTTATATTGAGCTTTTCTAGTCTGCTCAACCACTCAAAGCACTTTTAGAACCAGAGTCAGCATTCACCCATTCACAAAAAATATTCATACCGTGATGATAGACGCCGCTTTGCAATGCACCACATGCTCATTAGGAGCAGTAACCATTTAAACTATCATGCACACACTAATGGAAGAGCCATAGGGATCTACTTGGGGTTCAGTATCTTGCTCAAGGACACTTCGACACGTGGACTGCAATGGCAGGGGATCTAACCACCGACATACAGATAAGTAGATGGCTGCTCCACCAACTGAACCACCGTCGCCCCTAATATAAGATAAGATAAGATCTTTTTTTTTGGTCATTATACAGTATAAAACGGAATTACGATGGTGAGATGAAGGTTCAGTCATGAGCCGCTGTGACTGAGCGCCGCCACTATGTGCCAACTTGACCCGATTCCTAGAACACATGTTTTTGATGAAATGCAAGTATTACCTGTTTTTGTGCAGGAAGTGTTTGCAGATGGTATTCATTATATATCGGCAGTGCATCTTAGTAGTGTAATTCTCAAATGCCATAATCATATGGTAGCAATAAATTATAACTCAGATTTGATAAATTAAGCCACAAACTCTTCGGGTGGAATTTGATGCAAGATTTTTCGAGAAAGCACATAATCACTTGTTGCTGATATAAATAAAAACTCTTGTTAAACTCGAGTGAAGTCTTATTTTTCTCCATTTCAAGCCCTAGTAATCTTTTCTATCTGTTTAATTCATCACCGGCTGTTTTTCTTTCATCCCTCTCTCTCTTTCTCCAAACATCTCGCTGCAGTGTCTGGGAGTTGATGCTTTCTGCTGTCATATTTTGCCAAGTGTGTGTGCGCATAGTGTGTCCCTGAGTGTGTGTGTGTGACAGCATGAAAAGCTGATAATCTCCAAACCAATTAGAAATGTAAGCTATGGATTTGAGCTAGTCAAATACCCAACACTGGTTTGATTAGATAGATTTACTCTGCTCAGATCTCCCTCCCTCTCTGTGCATTAACTACTTTCTGACCATGCACCAACCCCCTCACTCATTCACTCACTCCAACGATGCCTGCAGCAGCGAGTTAGTCCCGACCGTGGTTGACAGGAAATGCTACAGAAAGAATGGTTTTTAGTTTGGTCTTAGTAATAAGCTAGGTAAGGCTTGTTTCCTACAATGTTGGGACACCTTCATGTCCTTCCACTTATTAACCATCACTATAGGATTTGAATATTTGTGGAATGAGTTAGGAGGAATTGTACCTTCTACATGTATGGGGGAAAAAAAGTAGGCTGCCCATGTTACATAAAGCTGAAGCATCACTGAATGTTTTCAGTTGGAAAATAAGCAGGATACATCATCACACATTTACAGCGTTCCTGGTAGTCCTTAAAGTCTCCAAAGGTAACGAGGGAGCTAGAGACTTGAGTTATGAAGGTTCTGTTTTGTGGAGCCATATTCCAGTCTATATTATCTTCTCTGTATTTAAGGCTGAGCTTAAAACATTCCTATTTAATCAATCACAGAATTAAGGCTGGCACAGGCTATACTGCATTTGTTGTAGACTAGGAGAATTCCCATGATTCCCTGAGCTTGCTTTTCTCCCATGTTTTTCTTTCTCTACACATTAAAGTCTGATTAATACAGTCTAGACTTAATTTCTTGGAAAAAATACCTTTAGCGAACTTTTATTGTATTGTCACAAATTATACTATGGGATCAAATGAGAGCTTTGGTCTTGATTTCATCCGGACCGCCTCGTTCACTTATAATGAATATAGATGAATCCTAAGAGACACATTTTAAGGAAGCACATAATGTATTTGGCAAAGTGTGCATGTTTTGCTGTATTGCACGTAATATCCCCCTAGGTTTTTCTCTCCTGGCACCGTATTTAGATGTCAGAGCTTTACAGTATGTTTCGTTGTGGTGTGGATGTCTATAGACCCAGGGAAGGGTTTTGGTATCCAACTCACCTGTCTGTGACTCCACAGAGAAATATGGTTGTCCTTGCAGGATGCTGTAAACCAGCCTGGCGCTGTTTCCATAGGTGGGGTCGTCTGCATCTGTTGCTGTCACCTGCATCACCGACGTACCTGCAGGACAGACAAGTCAGGAGATGACTCTATGCCTCAGAGATCTAGTGGTTCCAGAATTGTTCAACAAACAAGCTTGTTATGGAGTATTTGACGAATCAGCAGCCTGCACCAGCTGGGGAGAGGAAGTTGAAAAACACTCTCTACTCTCAGATGTTGCCGCTGACCTGCTTCAGTGAGGCTGCTCTCCATAATTATGATTTCTCTACATATCAGCATTTTCAGGTGAAAATATCCATTCTCCACTGATCTTCACATTTTAACACTCTGGACCCTGCAGAAATGTTAGTGTGGTTGCAAAGTCTCACCCGAACCTGGCATTCTTTTGGATGCAGTGTGTTAATACAGAGTTTCAGAGTAAAGAAGTAATTATCAGGTCTTACAGGTGACAAAAATATCAGATATTAACATGTTAAATTGCTCAGACCCCACATTGATTAATGAAACTTCATATTCTTTTGACATCGTTCACAACAGACGGATTCATGACACCCTTATTAAATCCATCCAATAATCAGAAAAATTGATGGATGCCAGGCTCATGAAAAAAAGGCCGTTTGAAATCGTAGCATGACCCGTCAACAGCAAATTACTTGCACTAAATCTCTGCTAACCGGACTAGACACGGTTAAACCGAGCAAATAAGCCAAATAAATTACATTTGCACAAGAGTGAAATATGGTCTATGAATGTTGCATAATTGCTGAAATGTCATTTTTCAGATGTGCCACATATCATAAATCATATTCACTCAAAAACTGAACAGAGTGAGTTCTCTGCTGGCTCCTGTAACACCATCTCTATGACTGCAAAACTGCATAATGTATGTTGATGGTACGTAATGTATAACAGCAGACATTCACTTATCACTGCTTCCCACAGGTAATAAAAATGCCATTCATCCGAACCCCACTACATCACCACCGTGACCTCTCAGTTATTGCTTTTTCTTTAACAGACTGTATTAGCCTAATCGAGCCAAAAACATACAAGGTAAGGGTTATTGTTAGACATCAGACTCCATCCTCCATTTTACTACTCACCAACGTTGGACATCTCAGGCACCCTGGCGTAGTATGGCCCATGGAGAAACTCAGGAGGATTATCGTTTATGTCCTGAACTTTCACTATGAACTCTGATGGTGGCTCCAAAGGCTTATTTGTGTCTCTGTCCACAGCCTGGGCCGTTAAGGTGTACTGGGCTTGCTCCTCGCGGTCCAGGGTTTTTGTGGCGTGGATGTTGCCTGTCTTGTCATCAATGACAAAGATTGTTCCCGCACCATCTCCGGATAGGATGTACTTGATGTAGCCCTTGCCTGAGTCTACGTCTGAGTGGAGCTGTAGAATGGGCAAGAGGGAGAGAGGAGAATAAGAGAATGAGATGAAACAGACATAAGGAAGGATATGATCGATGCTGACAACATCTGGATTTCAGATGGTCTGGAAGGAAAGACTTTTTTACGAGGGAATGAGACGAGCGAGGGTTGACAGGCAAAGCTGGAGCTTGGTTGTTTGGCAAATAAGGCCATGTCTCTAGACTAAAAATGAAAGACACTGAAGGGCCAACCTCTAGACGTGCAGCGTGAGACAGGAAAACACTAAAAAGTGAGAGATATAAAACCTTGTCATCCTCCGGAAAAAAAAAAAAAGAATTATGTTCAACATCCAATTAAACTCTTGTTCCTCCTTTAGACCCCCTTGACGATGAAATATGAGGCATTGTAAACATCATTTGTTGTTTGTTATGAAAGCCTTTTGAGTAATGTTGTTGTTTTGGAGGAGGACCACAAATCATCTTCACCCTTGAATGTGAACATGACCTCCCTGGTTGATGAATGGGAAAAGCTCTTTGAAACCCTGTTGGATTGAGTCGTCTGTTATCACCCAGCATGCCCCTGCCATGGCTGCCAAGGGAGGAAGTTTATACTATAAGTTGTAAAGAAAGATGAACTGTAGACGATTATTTTGCTAGTAATTATGTTTGAATCAAGAGGAGAGAGAAGAGGAGAAGTTGATGGAGGAATGCTTTGTCATACTCACCCTGCCCACCAGCACTGGGTCAGGTCCAGTGTACTCTTCAATGACAAAGAACTGATTCCAGACCCATCCTCGTTTGGACCTATGGAGAACCTGTCCTTCCTTCCCTCCCCTCTGTCTGTGTCTATGCAGCGATGAGTGACCTACAAGCACACAAACAAACATCAATGAATCACTTGACCTTTGACTGGATTTTTTGTTTAGCCTATTTCACCTGCATCTTTGAGTTTGTTTGACCTGCCTCAAATTGTTTCCTCACTCTTTGTGTATAAGTCTTTGTGTCTCAATGTTCTGTGCCAGTTCATAAAGATTCATGGAAATCATGTTTCTATCATTCCCTTGGGTCTCCAGTGTTTCTTTTCCAGTAGCGTCTGGACTCCGTCTGTGTTTTTTTGATTTGACTCCGCCTACTGCTTTGGATATTGTTTACATATTTGGACTGTCCTCTGATTCTTACGAATGCCTATGTTTCGCATTGGTATTGTTTGGATGTCTAAGTGCATTATTCGAACTAATAATTGTTAAAAACACTGTTTTGTATGTTAGAGACTCAGCCTTGTGTCTGCACTTGGGTCCTTCTTTCATGAAATGCTCCATTTCCTAACAAATAGTCTGTGGTTGCGCAGAGGTAACCTCATAAACAAAGAGATCAACTTCTGAATAAAGGGTCCGCAGAATTATTTCCAACCGAGAAAATGTGCGTGAGTGGTTTGAAGGTCATACAGAGCAGTTAAGTTAATAGGTGGCTCTCAGTGAGGCACAAATGACCAATTTCTTCGGGCCTTGGTGTGAAAATATTAACGCCACTGAAGGAATAGAATAAGAAAATCCCAAGAAGAAAACAAACATTGAAACTGTGATTGGATGAGATATAATCTTGGTTCAAATGCACCAGATGGACCTGATAATCCAAACGTTCTCGGAACGATAAAGTAAGAGGCCGTATTACTGAAGAGAAAATGTCTCTTTTCAAGGGTTAATTCTAAAAATGCTATTTTTAGAATTGTTACAAATAACTATGTGCACATTATTATCAATAATATAAATAAAAAATGTAGATAAATGAAAATTGAGAATGTACTGATATCACAAAGAGGCGGTGGTATGCCTGTGATTTGATCGTTTATTTTTGGTGAAGGAGAAACTGTCTTTCAGAATGCATCACAGTTAAAATTCAACAAATAATAAATCATGGTTTGTGCCAAACCCTAAAGCGAAAAGGTAAAGAAATAACTTTTTGTTTTCATACCTGGATGTCTGTGTTTGTGGATCCGTTGATCCAAAGATGTGCCTCCTCTCCGGGTCCCTAATGCGACGCTACAGAGCGCAGAAACTCCAACCAACACCAGGAAGACTCTCATCAGTCCAAAGCCCTGCTGCTTCAGCACTGCCATCGTGTCAAACCTGAACGACCGTGTTCTTCACGCTGTCCCCTACCGTCTGGTTCCTCTCAGCGGAGCTCCGCTCCCACTGAGGTGATATCCTCTTTTGACTAACAAGATGCTGCGGATGAACTTCCTAGTTCATTTGCTGAGATGGGGCCTTTATAGTGTTGATATTCATCACCGACTTTCACACCGCTTGGTTTCTTCACCTCGGTTTTCTTCTTTTTCCTTCGTCTTCACAGTCCCTTCGTTCTCTAACTCTCTTCTAATTACAAAGCCTGTAAGAGAGGAGAGGACAATGCGTCTCAGTATATGACATTCATGTCAATGTTTAAAATATTGCTTAGAACTTGATTCCCCAAAAACCCCAATGAGTGATAATCACTCATTACTGTTTCTTAGATGGGCTAACGTCTGCGTTTCTGCAGTTGGAGAGCCTTCTGGTCGCGGTACAGATGAAGAACCTGTGCTAATTATCCAGACAATGCTGTCCGTAGACTCATTATCTTTAAATTCAATTAAACAGTCGAAGTGTGCAGCAGCTCATGTGCAACGTGGCATTGTTTTATTGCTCTGTTTAGAATACCATAAAATGCAATTAAAGAAAAACAAAGTGATAATTTATGACATCTATAAAGGCAGACATTTATCATGGTTCTAACCTCAGACCGCTTATTGTCGGTTCCAGTTTGACCTCTTAAAAAAGGCAGGTTTAATGTAATTTAATGAAAGGTTTGGTGCGGGAGCACGTGGTAAAGTTGTTTGATGAGACGATGAAGGTCAGGAATGTGGTCGAGATACGCTGAATCGACTAAAGGTGATCGAGTCGTGAATCGTTTCTTAATTCCTGATCTGTTCTGCACGTGGTAATGTTATGGTGAAGTTCAGAATGATAAGAAATTGAGAGGGTTTATTCACTTGAGGTATTTCATTAAAAAACTCATTGAAATGACCCTAAACGATCCGTCCGATGTCCATCTTCCCAGCCTTGTGGTTATGGTGTTCCCTATCAGCCACTATATTGGGATTTGGTATATTTCTTCAGATACTCTACTTTATTTTGCACATCAGAGCATATGACTGATGTCCGATTAGAAAAAATAAGTGCATCAGACAAATTCTTAAAACATGCTCAAGAAGCAATCACCAAAAGTGTCGTTTACATGGATCGCTTTAGCAGCAAATAGCTCTAAAAATAATCTTGTATAGGACTTTCTGAGTATCTTCTCTCTCTCTCTCTCTCTCTCTCTCTCTCTCTCTCACCCTGTTATATTCAGTAGCTCATTAAATGACAAGTAATCCCTATTGGCTCATTGGTTCCTGTTGACCACATGACCAGCCAACCAGGAAGCATTGACAGTTAATTCCAAGCTTATCATCTGGCTAATTATTCTTGTGTCTTTTAATTATTGTGCATATATTGTTGTGTTCATATGTATCTGTGCTGGCGCCATCTGTCAATTTCAGCTTCATTGCTGTCTTGTCATCATCACTTCATCAGGAAGGTAGCAGTTCTACTTGATATCCTGTGCAGGGGACTGACCTGAGATCAACTTGAGCAAAAAAACAAAAGGATTGAAATAAGTGTGAAGTTTTTTCAGTCAAGACCAACGCAGATACAATGAAAATAGAATTATGATAGGATAATTGTATTTAAATTGTCAATGTCTGTCACCGATATATTATTCATATTATTGATTTCATTCTGTCAAAACTGAGCAGAATTTACAACCAAACATAAATAGGAATCTCTATTATTTGTGAAGTCCAAGCCCAAGGAGCTAACACATCCTGAAAGCCTTCCGTATCCTGAAACCAGTAACAGGCTCTCAAATTAACATTTATCATAATAAGTGTGTGATCTAACAAGCTAAGACATTCAACCCCACAATAAATAGCTTCCAGCATTATCCTGAAAACCTTCAAACAGCCATCTTATTTTTCTGCAAAATTTTTCTCGTCAAAGGCACACTAAACAATAATAATAAAATAGATTGATAGAAGCATACTCGCCATGGCTTCGAAAATGATAATGAGACTTGCTTTAAGAAAATAAAATGACCCAACTGCCAAAAATCAAATAAAACCGTTGCTAGAAAATGACTTCTGTCACATAATATGGGGATTTAACGACGCAACTTTAATATCCCTTCCATTCAGGTTGCTTTTCATGCACTCAAAGGAGGCATGAGAGGTTTTGATGTTAGTTTAAAGCATTTTTAGAATTTAGGGAATGGGGATTCTTGATGATCCTGACGTCTCCAATGGCTGATGGAGGTGTACATAAATAGGTGGAGAGAACGAGACATCAAACGCGACACAAAGCAGTCAGACCGAATGACTCTTCAGTGCTAGCAAGCCTTTTGCCCAGACCACTTCCTCTGTCTGAATACATGACTCAGGAGTCACATTAGAATGTGAACATTACATTTCTATATTTGTGTGTGTGTGTGTGCGTGTGTGTCAGCACCATTCACGAGTCAATCATTAAACCTAGTGACTGAAATACACTCGATATTAGAGGGTAGCTAGTCTTTGTGTGTTTGAGACATGTCAGAGCAGCAAAGTCGACAAAGCAGCTTACATTCATAAACTTTTCAGCCATAACATTATAACCGCCTGCCTAATATTGTGTAGGCCCACTTCTTTAGCCGACAAAACAGCTCTGACCAGTTGAGACATGGACTCCAAGAGACCTCTGAAGGGATGCTGTGGTATCTGGCACCAATACATTAGCAGCAGAGCCTTTAAGTCCTGAAAATTAAGAGGTCTGGTCCATGGACTGGACTTGCTGGTCTAGCACATTCCAGAGATGCTTGATTCGAGCAATTTGTACGCTAAATCCAGGCATAGAACTTGTGGCAGTCCATTGCCATTATGTAACCACTTAATAATATTAATAATAATAATAATACATTTAATTTATAATGCACTTTACATTTGGATCAAATCTCAAAGTGCTACAAGGTAAAAGCAGATAACCCCCCCCCTAAAAACCATTCATTTCCATGAAGGGGGGTTTTCAACATGTCTCAAAGGAATATCCACACTTTTGCGTCATGCGTTCTTTCTTCCTCTCTCTCTGGTTGTGTTTCATGTTGTCTCTCTTCAGTCAGAGTGCTTGTAATGGATGCCTGGCTGCAATCACCATGATTACCCTCAGAACCAAGACAGCATAGCTTGTATCATCCAGTGTGCGCCTTCAGACTTTTCTCTGTGTTTCACGTGGGGCTGCAGAATCAGAAGTGCAGGAGCAAATGCTGTGGTTTAAAGTTCAAAACCTGTCTTTGCCAAATAGCAAGAGTACAGATGTTCTAGAAGAGTTTGGTATGGTTCTGACCTACATTTCTCAGAAATCACACGACCATATGATGTCATAAATACATTTTTACTCTCAGTCCAGACAGTTTTGATAAAGTGAAAGGTAAAACCTATAAACACCTCGAAACAAATTTCTTAGAAACGATGTGCATTGTTATTATTGACATTGTCACGTTATTTTAACCATTTTGATGCCTCTTACTTGTTGTCTCTCCCTGTCTTCATCGCAAATGAGGAAACCTCTCTCTGTCTCTCTACTGCTTCACCGTGCCGTCGCTTACCATTCCCTCTTTGTCTCTTTAGCTGAGCTGCACTGTCATTTCGCTCCCTCTTTATGCCAAGCTAAACCTCCAACTGCTTTGAAATAACACTGGAAAATGCCTGGAAACTATAGAGAGGAAAAAAGAAAATGTGACGGTCTTTTTTTTCCATTCTTCTGCTCCAAATCTCTCTCTCTCTCCCTCTCTGCATCTCTCTCATGGGGCCAGTAATAATAAAGGTGATTCATCCATGTACGAATGTGGTATATATATATATATATATATATATATATATAAATATAAATATATAAGTCCTTGTCTGTGTGATGTGTGATTGCATGTGTAGCTGAAATTGTGCGCCTTTGATACTTTTTTTTTACCTCTCCACATATCGCTTGTGTCAGGGATTGTCAAACAATGTCCGCACTGTGTGTTGTCTGCAGACGGTGAATTAAATCCAAAAATGAAGTGAGGCACAGGTATGTTTTTTTTGTGTTTTGGGCCTCTTTCCCTTTCTTACAAGCTCTTTCAATCATCAAATCTGCGGTGGTCTCCAATCATTCCCTGCAATCATCTGAGGGCAAACCACTTTTAATCATTTGGCTTTGTGAAGCTCAGCCTAGATTTTTATCCGTAAGAATGAGATGGCCAGAAGGAAGATTTTCCCATCTGTGTTTATGGTTCGACCGATGTAAACACTGCGAGTGTGGATTTTTCACGGTGAAAATTTACGTCGAGTGCCTGCTTCTATAATAAATAATGCCTTGATGACCTCACGCGTCTCCGACGCTGACTCACATTAGTCGAGTCGCTGCTTCTGCTTCAAACATGAACCGCCTCCGAGCCACGGAACGAAAGGATTTTGTTGGATTCAGGCAAACACGTGTAAAATGTGTTGTTTGTCCTTCAACGCAGCCTGTTGGCAACACGGGTCCCGTCTGTGTTCCCAAAGCGTCACCATGTCTCTGCTACGTGGGTGTCATTTCACATGGTGGTGAGTCTGTCCTGACATGAGCCATGAAGGCGGTGCAGCTGAGGATTGTTGGTTACTTCTTATCTTTTCAGTATTACATTTTTGTCCAAGGACATACGTGCTACCACTACTGGAAAAACTCCGCGCCTGCTGATGTGGATAGACCTTCACCACAATCAAACACTTAAAATTGGCCCCTGGGTACAAATAAAGTTTCTTGAAATTAATTGAAAAGTAAACATGTGAGTTGTTAAGCTAATTAAATGTTCTTGTATCCAATTAATACAGTATATTTGTACTAGCTTTTCAACCTTAGAACCCCTCATCAGGTTAAACTGAAAACTTGTTAAAGCAGCAAAATGTGATTGATTTAACACAAGAATGACCTACATTAGTTCCTGCCGGAGAGGATTCAAACTGGTAAGGTAAAACAAAATAAATGTTACATAGTCTCATTCATGTTAGTTTTCTAATCTGACACTGACACATAGATGAATTTAACTGATTGGTAGTTGCATGTAGTTGCATCATCTAAACGCTCAATTTTAAATCCTATCTAACACAACTCAAAAAAGTGGAAATTGTTGACGTGACTTGATCAAGTTAATCCAAGAAAATATTATATTAGTGAAAATGAATGTGAGCGAAATGAAATGAAAATCCAACAAAATTGAAACGTGCCTAAAAATGTAAAAATACAATTTAGTTTATGACTCCTGCAAAACCAGATTTCACTGAATTCCATCCAGCAGTGTGTTGAGGTGGTAGACAATACTCTGATTGCACTTTGAGATTTGTAACAAATGAAAAGTGCGTTATGAATGAAATGTATTATTATTATAATTAATGTGAGCAAAATAAAAATCACAATTGAAATTTGCCTAAAAATGTTAAATTAAACCAAAGATAAGATAAAATAAGGGACGTACACCTTTCGCTCCAAGGAAGCACGTTTCAAATTCCATTAAAATCTGTCCAGCAGTTTTGGAGCTGTGGATTAATGAATCCCTGTTGCGTAAGGCTGGACTTACATGGACCGACCCTACAGGCAGTCGTTCGCAAGGGAGTAGAAAAATAAGAAAAGATAAAGATATTCATTTGTATTTTAAAAAAAGCAGCAATAGAACTGCTAATAAATTCTTTAATTTTATATTAGATTTACATTTTGCAACACAAAAGGGTTAAATTATCCTACTTTAAGATCGCTGCATCAAGAATACATTTTTCAGATCTGGAACTGCACTTAGCTCTGATCTATTTCTATCAAACTGACCAGTACGACTGAAAATCTTCCCTGAAATGTGCTCAAGGAAAAATAAACATATAATTATTGGCTATTGCCAGGAATAAAAACCTGTAATTACATGAAAGCCCATCCAGCCACTGAGCCCTTCTTTGTAGAATATGATACTTCTGCTTACGCCGGGTTGGAAATGAGATTCATACGAGGCTTAAAATGAGTTTTTTTTTTTTTTTGTTTTGTTGTTTATAAAAATCCACTCCTACTCCCCCGAAACAAATCCCAAAGCTGCAACGAACTGGACTTAGAAGTTTTGTTTTCTCTATTTTCTTTAAATGTCTGATTTCTTCAAATGACATGTTCTGCAAGGAGAGATTTAACGAGATGAGGAGTTGATAAAATGTACCAATCAGAGAGCGAGAGGAAGGAGGGAGAGCGACAGAGTGGCAACCAAAGTGTGGTCATGTAGTTATTTCTCCAAAAGGTTTTGGAGATGTTGCAAAACCCTTAAACCTCAAATAGGTGGGAGTAAATCTGTTCGATTCTTGAAAATGAGGGCAAAAACAGAGAAAAACAGGAGAGAACATATTTGAGAAGAACCTCTTGTAATCATCATTATTACTTACATTCTTATATCAAATCCTTCAGAGTTCCTGAGAGGACAGAGAGGCCAATGAAAGAAAAGAAAGATAGATAAGCATACAGACGGACAGAGAGAGAGGGAGATAGTGTATTAAAGTTCCCTTTGGGAGTCTCCTTTCGGTGGCCGGCTCTTTGTGGTCTGTTAAAAGCTTAAAAACAGAGGGGTGCTGAAAACAGACACCCGGCGTTTAGCTCACACCATGAAACCTGAGGCTTAATTGCCTTTCAATTAGAGGAACTAATAGATCCGTGTGTGTGTTTGTGTGCATGTGGGATGTGCATGTGTGTGTGTAGAGAAGCAATTACAAAGCGGGGCTGGAAAGCTTTCTCAGCATTTGTGAAAATAGGTATTAATGAGAGGCCAGCAGCTCAACAGACTCACAAGTATGCAAAGCTATATACTCTTACTACATGTGTGTGTGTGTGTCTGTGTGTGAGTGTGAGTGTGTGGATGTTGTGGATTTGTGTTAAACATTGGAGAAAATCAGGTGCTAAACCATCCTGAACACCCCAAATCTGTTTTCACACTCTTACATTAGGAACCCTCTAATGCTCATAAATCATAAAAGCCTGGTCCTTAACTCCACTCACAATTTGACTGGATTTTTACGGGCCTAAGGGAATCAAAGATACACACAATTTCACTTACAGAAACACACCCCCTTTGAGCTATGGCATTGTGCAGTAACATTGTGCCACAGCGTTACAACGAAGACTCCTCTTAGAGCTGGGATTCTAGAAGCAAACAGTCTCATTTATCACACAGCATCATCGGCATATAGTGTGACTTACTGATGCGTTGATGGCAAAAAAAAGAAAAGCTGTTTCTCTTATTTGCAAAAATGGTTTTCCTTGATTATTTTCCTTCACAGGGTTCTGTCCGGGTACTTCCTCCCATAGTCCAAAGACTCGCATTAGAGGGGAATTACTGACTCTTAATTTCTATGAGAGAATGAGCGGTTGTCTGTTTCACCTGTAATGAACTAGTGACTCTTCCGCAGTGCTATCCAACTATGTCAGCTGGAATAGACTCCGGCCATCACGCGGGCCTTAACAGGATAAGCGTTATAGATAATGAATTAAAGAATAAATTAATGATTTGTATCTGTTCCTAACCCCGTTGCAGTCTTCATTGCATTATTACAGGAAGGGGGATGTAAAAAAGGACAGAACCGCCCCGTTTTGCACAGGCATTGCAAATAGGGATACAAACACATGCACAGATGCACGCATAAACACACACACAATTCCTCTATGTAGTACTATGAAACGTGTCCATGTCAGCCTCCCTTAAACATCATCTGTTTCATTTTGCATGACAGGAGAGGAATAATGAGATTTTTAGTGGTGGTTTATGTATAGAGCATGAACAATTAAACATGTTTCAGTAAGTTTAACAGGATTAGAGGGTTTAACAACCCTTCTGATTGTTAATTTTAACTGCTTTATTCGCTTATACATTTGGTATCATCTACCTCGAGGGTATTTTGTATAGTTCAGTATTTTTATCATATTCTCTATCTAATAGCAAATGTATCATATGCATTTAAAATGCATAGTTAGTAACTTTTTTAACTTTTTATTTGTATCAATCTATATTTTAATCTTTTTCTTTATTTTGCATATTTTTTCTCGCAAATTTTGCTAATGTTGTACCGTCTTTCTCCCGCTGTTGGCCTTGTGTGTCTCTCTGCCTATCTATCTAACCCTTTAATCTGCAGTTTGGGGCAGTTTTGACATTAACCCATATCCTTTGAGTGGCGCAAAGCCACAAGGACACCCAAATCTGCACCATTCAGGTTCGGTTTTCTAAAACGTCTGTGTCTCCTGCAATAACTACTGAGGAGTAAATGTGTGTACTTGGGTGATATGTAGCTCAAAACGTCTCTGGTTTGATCCCCTGCCTCTACAGTCGACTTGTAAAAGTGTCCTTGAGCAAGATACTGAACGCAAAGTTTTGCCCAAGTGGCTGCTCCTGCGTTCATTCTTCTCCTGGCTAGCTTATGTTTAAACTAGTCATTTAATGCAACATCATGACCATGTCATCTATTTTTGCTTTAAATAATAAAAAATATAATAATTATCGTGGATTCTTATAATTATTATTATAATAATACTAATAATAATACTACAATTTATAAATAGAACATTTTTAGTAAATAGTTAAAGTTGCTTTACAGGTACATTAAAAACATGACGTCAAAAAATTTACTGCTCAAATTAAAATAACAACAGGAATAAAAATCACACATTAAAAGCATCATTTTCTGAATTTATACTTTGTCAGCACACCCGGTTGAGTGTGATGAAAACGATGGGGATCATCATCATCGGGGTTATTCAATTGGGATTTCAACTTGTTCACTTTTTTCCCTCTGTCACTGCCGCACAGAACAAGACCCGTTCAGAGCCGAGTGGCATGACTGCATCGACACTAACGTTGATGAGATAATGTTCAGAGGTGGTGCATTGAAAAACCTGGAAGGTGCTGCTTTCACTGCCTGTGGGTGAATGCAGAATCGGTCTCAAGGGGATCAGATTTCATGGTGAAACAGAGATGTTTCCCAGACAGCATGAAAAGGGCAGATTCCCGGGTTCATTTGGTTATGAATCAATAAACTCCAGGTGAATGACAGGTGCTCTAGATGTTGAACTCAGTTGAACAAAAGCTGCTTGGCTTTGAATCAACGATTGAGTAAAAGTCCTTTAGTGGAAGCATTATCCTCACAAAAGATATAACAAAAAGGAAAAAACACCAAATGGTTTCAACTAAAAACAGGTCTTCCTCAGGGCAGGTCTATTAGTCATTATTCCTAATATAGGCAAATAATGTCAAAGGTGCTATAAATATAATATATACAGCCATCATAGTTGTAGAAATGACACTCATAACCTACGATATGTTTCCCGTTATAAGAAACCGGTGTCTTTGTGTGGAGGAAGAGAAATCATTGGCAGTCTAGAACTAATTATAAGTTAACCACTGGCAGAGTTGAGCAAGCTTTAATCTGTCATCTCTAGAAAACACGCCCCAGAAAATGTTCACTCATTGCGTTATGGAATAATAATTTGTTCTACAGCAGACAGTGAGAGAGCTGTGCATGCTGGGTAATAGACCACCTCTATGTTCGTAGGTCAGTATTTATGTATATAGTGTGCATAAACAACAAAAACAAAGTTTTGCATGTTGTGTTGTTTCTGAAAATCGCTCACTACATGAAGAAGACGAACCATTCCCTGAAAGCACCAGAAAACTTATGTTGCATTCAGCCAACCAGGACCTAATTATCGCCACCATTGTTGTCTTTGGGAAGTCTAATTCACCCCCCGGGAGATAGTTAAATCTGTTAATTCATATAAATAAACTCTGTTTACATGTTTATTTTTGTAACGCTTGTCTTGATTAGCGCCCCTAATTACGGCGAATCAAACTATTTCTATGGAAATAATGTGCAATTTGGGGTAAAGTATGTGCAGTCGCAACAATTATTTCCGCTGCTAAGTCTGAGAAAGCTTTTTCTAAATAATTGGCAAACATGTTGTTTTTTGGTAGATTTAAGGAGCCGTTTTCTTTGCTGTTTCGTGGCTCTGACCGCGGATCACCTCTGTAAAGACTTCTGGCTCATGCTGTAATTACACACCATGAAATAAATCAAAAGGATGGATTGCCTCACGTGAAAAGCCAGCATTCTTTGTCCTTTTGAGGTTCATCAATTACAATCTTTCAACAGGACTCACGTATTTTAATTATCTTGTGGGGGGGGGACTAGGACTGTTATTGTAAGTCTGTTCTATCGTGGCGTCCCAAAACTGCCTACAATTGTCCTTCGATACAGAGAGCAAACAATACCTGAATAATGGATGAAAGGTTACAAGCAATGCTGGACTTTTGGGTAACCGTGTCATTGTGTTGCATCGCTTCGCTGCCAGTGATTTAGCCCCACAATTCGAAATTACTGAGAGCTGAAAACAAGTTGCTGACCGAGCCAATCAGCTGTCTGCGCTCCCCCAGTAAAACAACGGGCGTTGAGATGAGATAAAGTTAAGCTTGAGGCCAAACAATGTAGCTCCAATTAACCCGAAGACCACTGTTTATTGGCTTCTGGCCTGCGAGGACGGCGTCCTCTGTATGGCTGTAACTCTGTGACCATTAGTCCTGACAATTACAATAAACTCCATTTGTGTTGCTTGCAGTTAATTATGAAGAATCACCCATTAATTTTCTCAGCACTAGAATTAAAGCATGACAGTTAGAAAAATGAATAAATGTTGTATAAATAACTTTTGCTAATGTGTTAGAATTGGTTTTAATGTTGCCTTAAATCTAACGAGTGAATGTGTTTTTGGGAGGGAAGCCCTTTTTTAACCAACTTGTGTGGCCCCCCGTCTTTGCTCCCTCTTTATTGTGTTTATTTGGTCTGTTTTTCATGCACACTATTTCTTGTCTTTTTCTCCTCCTTTTCTCCTCTGTCAAGGCCGAGATCCTTTCTTTGCAATTATTCCTTGAAAAGTATTTTTCAAAACCGTCAAATGGTGATTCAAAACTCAAAATAGGAGCGTAGAGGAAACACAGAATTCCCTTTTATGAAAAATGTTTACATAATTTTGCATTATAACACATGAAAGTAGATTATCAGGAGCATCTGGAAGATGTTATAGATTCAGAAATTTATTTTCTCCCATTTTTGCCTGTCCCCGGTCTTCTTCTCTCTCTCTTCCATATCACAGTAGGATCCATCCTTCGAAATATTAAATTTTATCCGCAAAATATTTCTACAAACTGCAGCAAAACATTGTCTAACAAAAAAGAGTAATAGTACATACAATAAATAATAGTTATAAAGTGTTGAAGATGTTGAATTGCCTCAAATCAGGCTGAATGACAGCATTTTAATACCATCTGACAAAAAGAGTAGGAGGAAGTCATTTCTTTGCTGCCGCTGTGAGATTGTACACAGGATAACTCAAAAGGTCTGGAATTAAAAGTTGAAATCAGGCCAAAAAATGGGCTATATGAAGAGGAACAGCTGATTCTATTTTCAGTTCTATCTGGTTAAATGGTATGGACTCGGCTATTGTTGTTTTCATGACTACACACATTACTGCGAGCCAATGAAAGGCAGAATATTCTCACATTTTTTATTTTTTAATGAAAATACGGTCTTTTGGTTAAGCGAATGAGAGAAAACAAACAATTGTAATTAAAATGAACAATCATTTAGTAACAGTCTAAACATCCTTCACTCTTACATATGCAAGATGTTAAAAATATTGTATGTATTCTTTCAACTTTGGGGGAATATATAATTAAATATATGATCTGACTACTGGAGTTTGATGTAATGTGCATTCAGGTCTAATCCGACACTTATTGTGCTGTTTGTAGGTAAACCTAAAAGATGTACTTTCTTGAAGAATGTATAATATTTGTATGGAGTTGGTGCGGCACTTATTTAGAGCAAATTACAATAAAATAAATAAATAAAATAATGTGATTTTTTTTTTTCTTCAGTAATTTAATATGATGGGGAAAAACCTTCTCCACTGTCAATTGTAAAGTTGTCAGTAACGCATACTAGAATATGTTTTACTGTGGCACCATATTTTTATAGTAAAGGTCTGGCAACCACATTCCTCCACTTCCTGAAACAGATCAGGGGTCAGGTCTCAAGGAGGGCCGGAGTCCATCACTGCTGACACTGAGCAGTAGGCGGGGTTCACCTCGGACAAGTTGTCAATTCATCAGAATCTGACAACCAAATGTGCCAATATCCTCCTGGGAACAAATAAAGAAAAGTGTCTTCCAATTTCTTTTTTTGTGTGATTTCCTTTCCATTTGGGACTAAAAAAAAATATATATATATATTTTTAATTTTACAGGATGTCCTCTTGGTGGACCACAGGACGATTTTAGTATGAAAATGCAACTGAAATTCGAAAATAAAAAAACAAACAGGTTGTGGCTTTAGATTGACATTACTAAAGAATTTGATCAGAAAAACAAAATTTTTCTCTTACTTGTTGCTTGGAAGGACAATAGTATCCACTGTATTTATTTAAACAGTGAACTAAGGAATACATTTTTAATGCAATATATTTTAATCTAAAACGAGATAGTTCAGCATATCTTCTTCGGTGTCTTCTCACCACTTACACTGTTTTAGTGGTGATAGTCCTGGAAGTGATGCAGAAAAACATCTTGCATTTTGTAAACTTTATGTACGTCTTGCCTTTGCAGCCCTTATTCCTGCATCTTTCTCAATGCTTCGTATCCACCATCTCTGGCATGCGCCTGCCTCCTAGTCCGCGTACAAATGGCTCTGGTTGTGGGATCCATGTCTTGGTTGGTGGCTGATACTCCTCTTCACTGTCTTCACTGCTGTTATCCACTGACGGACTATCCAACAGCTCTTCAGCCAGGTGCAATTTGAAGTCCAGGTACTGTTGGGTGTTCTTAGCTGGTAGATGGAGCTACTCACTGTCAGATTTTTATTGGATCCAAGCATTTGTGATGGTAACATCGAAGAAATACGTCCATTTCTTGGTCCTGGCTGACATGCGATAAAAGCTCAGCATGCTGTCACACAGGTCGACACCACCCATGTTGTCATTGTACTCTCCGATCACTGCTGGTCTTATCACCTGGACATGAGCTTTTTCTTTGTTGGAACATCTGCTACAGATGTCTGCAGGATCTTTCCCATACACAGTGGAAGCCAGGAGCACTGGTTTACTGTCAAACCGTTTCGTGATTGCCTGCTCAGAGCTCTTCCGGACCACCATTACTGATGCTCCTCTCCCTTCTTATTTTACCTGCTTTTCTCAGGGTAGTTGGTATGGCTTTGGTACTAGGTTCTTCATTATGGTTCCAGTTGCTGGAATACCCTTTGTGAGCAAAGCGTCCATGATATTGACTGTTGTGAAGTAATGATCAAAGAACACGCGAGTTATTAAATAAATCAAAATGGTCCTGGTGTCCAGTACAATTGACCTTTATAACAGGACTGTTATTTCAAAATAGAAATAATTTAATTATTTTCAGATGTAAAAATATTTTGTTAATAAAAAAGAATATGTTTAATTCTCATGGTAAAAATAGCAACAGATAAACAATATTTGACTTACCTTTCGTTTACCTATAAAATGTGGATGTTGGTATGTCAGCCATTTTGAATGTGAAAAAAAAAGTAAGTTCCCAGCATGCAAACCTAGCACATGAGACATCACTGGAAAGCCCAGGATGTCATCTACGGAGTGGTACAGGGCTTGATAGGGTAACTCAAAATAGTAAAAGGAGGTAACAGTGAACAAAATGCCCACTACAGAGGACACAAGTGATTGGGTGGGGTCTCAGGAGGATATTGTTCATTTAAAGTACACACCATTTGATTTTCATTTTATCAGTGTAGCTCTGCATCACAGTGTTAAAAATAACACAGAACTGAAAATAAATGTGGAATGTCACATTTTTTACAGATTATCCCAAATTATTTTTTTCATCTTCCTCTTCTTTTTCTCTCTGACAGACAAAATTGAAGACCCTCAGACACAGCCAGACATATTGTTGCATTCTGGCATTCAAAACCGTTCCAGAACAAAACCCCCCATTCTTCTTTTTAACCTGCGCTCTCATCCACATATGGTTAATGAATCAAATAAGTCCAAACAACTCATTGAGGCCTCGGCAGCGGTTCCGAGGTCAGAGTCACATATACTCTCCCCATCGCCAGAGATTCATGACACTGTCAGCGGACCTTTTAATGCGAGGGAGATAAAAAGACATATGAGCATGACAGAGGACGTGCCAAGATAAGCAAAGGGAGAAAAAGGGGAAGAGTCATTGGGAAAAGATGTTTAATCACAAGAATGGAGATGCACTTCTGTGGTGGAGGGGGCTGGAAAGTCTGAAATATTTATGTTACGGAAAATTGAGCAGAGCCTGATGCCTCTTGTTCACTTTGTCTTTCTCACTTAATTTGTGAGTGTGTTTATGTGTGTGTGTGTGTGTGTGTGTGTGTGTGTGTGTGTGTGTGTGTGTTTGTAAGTGTGTTTGTGAGTCGTTTTGGCCCACAGCCCTTGAGGGAGGGGGAGAACGGGGAGAAGTGGTGGTGTTGGTGGGGGGGACAGGAAACAGCGGCGTCTGGAATTGATTTGAGGCTATAGGAAAACTAAAATACTTGAGATTCTTAAAGACTGGAGCAGCGTACACCGACGACCATATAGAAATAAGGAGAGGTAGGAGAGGGAGAGGGGGGCCACATAACCACATCAGAACGGGGAACATAAAGCAGACATAAAGAGGGATTTATACTTCAGCAGTAGAGCACGTGAAGTTATCAAAAGTCCATGAACTGAGGCTGAATGTTTGTGTGAATCTTCAAAAAACAACTTGCGCTACATTTGCAGGAGTGTCTTTGTGTCCGGAGCTGGTACAGATTGAGAAAAACAACGTTCGGAGACTGAGTACATACAGCCGGATAACTTTGTATGTCAATTCAAGTCAAACATTTATCTTTATTTATTTTTATTAGGAAAGTAACTCCTCTAAAAGTTCTGTTCAGTACATAATAGAAAGTGAATAAAAGCCATCTGTCCATCTGCTGCACCATGAGAAACGGATTAAATCCTGTCAGTGTGGATAACTCTGTTACCTCTGCCGAGCGGGACAGTTCTTCGCCAGCGTTCGTTCATCTGTGAGCAGGATGGAAAAAATCGACAAGATGGATTTTTGACATGAAATTTGTTGGGACGGTTGGATTTAAGACAAGGAAGAACAGGGTTTCCATATTCAAGAGTTTGGATTGGATGTTGATGAAGGGGCATTTTCATGAATTCTATTCCCATCATTTGCGCAGAAACGACGTAATTAATTTTGAAGAAATTGATGTCATTTGGGATGGAATCTGAATAAAGGAGTGGAGCCATGTGACCAGACCTTGCGGCCTGTGATGTCTTGTGAAAATGGGGAAGCTGACCTGCCTTGGCCAAAGTTTTTTTTTCTTAGGTACTCCAGTTTCCTCCCACAGTCCAAAAAATATGCACTATGGGATCTTTCTGGGCTCCATGTCTAGGTCGGTTCCTCCTAGTTACTACGTCCTCCAACCACAGTTCAAAAAGTTTGAGAACAGGTGAACTGGTGACTCGGAATAGCTGGTCAGCATGACTGTGAGTGTGAATTGTGTTTTTTCTCTATATGTTAGACCTTTGATTAACTGCCAAATTGCCCAGGGTGCACCCTGCATCACCCAATGTCAGCTGGGATAGGCTCCAACACCCCAGTGGCCCTGCACAGCATAAATAATTGTTGTGAGTTGCCATCCCTCAGCGTGAGGCACGAATGCAGTCAGACTATTTCTTTCAGAGAATTTACGACCTGGCCGCAATTTACATCAGAAATAAAATCTCAGTTCAGTTCAGCAAAACCTGTAAATGACTACATCGTTGAGGGTCAGACAATGTGCCTGTTAAAGATCAGCAGGAAGCTCATTCATCTTATTAGCACAGCTCATTAAAGCAACCACAACAGAGATCAGAGCTGTTGTGTGTTATTGGCCCCGTGTAATTGTTTTGCAGCAGCAAAACTGCTGCAGATGGGCGAGGAAGAGGAAGGTAAGTAGAACCCATGCTGCCTTCAAGTTCGCAGAGTGTGCATGAAACAAATGACGGATAATCAACTCAGATCGATGACATGATTCAGTGGGTGATGAGAGGAAAGAGAGATAGAGCAGCAGAGTGGGATTTGTGTCCAGATAGGTTAGCCATGTGTGTTTATGATTTGGAGAGTCGGTCCTGACATGATGAATCCAAACCAAAGATATTAGAATTTGAGAGAGAGAGAGAGGGAATCAAAGGGAGGCTGAACGGATAGAAGTACAGAAATGAGAGAGTTAATCCTCAGGGGCTTACATTTGTTTTTTCTCTCTCCATCTTTCTGTATTTCAGTATCTGGCTTCTGACATTCCTTTGGCTCCCTCCTGATCTTGTTTCCTTCTTCTCATTCTATCTTTGTGTTCATATGCTCCCTCATCCAGCTGATAACCATCATCCATATTAACAACCCCCCCCCCCCCCCCCCTCCTTGTGCTTCTCTTGTTGAATCCCGCCGCTCCCCCCTCCTCTCCCTCGTTTCCTCTCTGCCTCCTTGTCTCTCCCCTCCATCCATCCTTGCAGTTTTTATGAAGCATGGTAATCCCCCTGCAAACACATTTATCTGCCCTTTCTTTATCTCATTCCTCTCCTTTCTTTGTTTTGTTCTTGTCGCACAGCGGGGACGATGCTTGGGGGATATTTACATTTGATTTGTGCAGACCAAGCCGAGTGAGATTTATAGACAGAAGAGCAGAAGGAGGGCAGGACGGAACGATGAACTACAGAGCAGGAACAAGTTGAGGAGGAAAGAGAGCAGTGCATACAAACTCAGAGTAAGACATTATGGATGATGGACAGTATTGTTTTTATTGTTATTTGTTGTTTTAAAGGTAACCCTGAGTTTCCTGAAAGGTGTCCATCATTTCATATGTATTTTTTTTAATTATTATTATGTTACACATTAAAAATATACATTTCATTTGTAGAGCGCTCTAAAAAAAATACTCAAAGACGCACAGAAGCAAATAAATCATCAAATTTGGGGCACATAAAATGTTTATCTAACTCGTAGAAATCCAGTGCAGGAGGCTCCGCGGGGTCAAACGGAGCCTGTAATCTCATATTGGAGGATAACTACATATATCTTATATCCTTTTAGCCCCTCAAAAAGCAATTTCCCTCCATTCAGAATTACCATTTTCTCCTGGTAGTTACATCCCTTAAGCTTCCAAATTGAACATCGTCACCTGATTCCATCAGTCTGTGCTCCCAAAAAGATCTGGTGATATACTGATCACCTTTTTTATTTTGGGGGGGCCTAATTATGCACTATAGAAATAAAATTGTTCATGCACTTAAAGAAATTACTTGAACTAGTAACCTAAATAGAATTAAGTATTTGTGAGTCTGACTCATTCATTTAGAGTTGAAAGCACTTGATTTGATTGAGGTTAACCAGCCAAAGTTCATAAGTTCATCAAACAATTCTTCTTTTTACAGTGTAGAGAAAGCTCGGCAGTGCCTTTTTTCTTTTTTTTCTTCGTTTTTTAACTTTTAGGAGTGTGTTCTGGCATGGCATTTCAACATGACTGGGTATTGTTGTTAAGATATTTTAGCTGCCATTTGAATATGCGAATACTGGCAGAGTCTTGGGGCAAAAAACAATAAAAATGTCAGTGACATTCAGCGGTGGGTTGAACTTAATGCCAGTGTCTTTTGTAAGAGGCTAGAATGTCATGAATTGGGGATGCAATTATGTCCTCTCTTTAGCATTAATTTTTCTCTTAGTGACTACTGTGCCATCCATAAAAGAATAAAACCCCGTCACTGTGGATTTGGTATGCAGTCGAAAAGAACCTTGAGCTGAAAGAACTTCTGATGTAACAGACTTAGCACTCTTTTGAAGGCATTAAGTTGATGCTCTTATTCTGAATAGTGGACGACTGAGTGCGAGAGTAGTGTAAGCCCAAACCACTACACTGTAAATGTTAAAATAAAAGTGAAGAGGTAGGTGAAAGCATCAAAGCCTCAGACAGCATCCGGGCATTCTTTGTACTGACGTACCTTAGTGTTACGTTAGTGTTATATGGATACAGAGAAGTAGAGCAAGAGAAGGCAGCTGCTTATAGCTGTGAATTCTCCAGTAAATGTTTACAGGAAGGTGATTCATTCACCTGCCATCATCAACAGACAAACCTGTCTGGGCTTAAAATCATTGTTTTTGTCATTTAGTGCTCGCACAGTTTACCCGAATGCTCAAATGAAATATCTAAGCCTACGCTGTCGTTCCCAACAATAAGGATATATCCCTGAAAATCCCCCAATCCCACGCGTTATAAAAGTGATCCCCGCTGTTCAAACTCCTCAAATTGACTGATTAATAATCTCAATCCGACCATATCGTCTACTACTTATCCAAACTATTTATGAGAATTCGATGTGGAGATCCTCTTGGGAAAATTTTAAAGCACCAAACTAAAAACTAAGTTGGAGAAACAGTGAGGAAGTTACGTCCGAAAATCAGCGTTTTTCGTTCAAAAAAGTTCTCCCCCTAGAGAGTAAAATATGAACTGTTAGAGTAGAATATGATATATACAAGATCATTTCCTTGAGTCATATCATATGAACCAAATTTGGATTAAATCAGATCAATACTTAAAAAGTTATGAACTGAAAACTATGACTTTCTGAGATAAAGCTCGGGTCTAAGGTCTAGGTGGGTATAAGAATTGAAAATGATCCACAGAATACTTTGTGAAATGTCGTGTTTGCCGCCACACAAAGGATCTCTGGAGGCAATGACGATTCCGTAAAATCCCAGAAAGCAAATCAATTTGTATAGAATTTCTACCAGCATAAAAATAAAGCTGAATGTTTGTAGTGTTTTGCTTTCCTTTGTGTCGATCAAAGTCTTTCAAACCCTTGAGTAGTTCAAACATGTTTGCAAATGATGTATATGCATAACATAGGAAAAATTATTTGTCTGCATTTCACCCATGCTGAGGGAGAGGTGGGTGGCCCCTCTGAGGCTAGGGTTTCAGGGTGTTACTCACGGACCCTATGACATGTAGACCCGGGTGGGACATGAACTGGCTAGCTTCTGATGGGGAGATGGCTGCTCCACCCACTGAGCTACAGCCGCCCCTTTTCCTCTACCAGTAAATAATCATCTAACCATCCTAGGTATGTGGGGGACGTTTATGCCCCCCACCACAGAGGGACACACAGGGTTGTCACCGTGTGCCTGTTCATATGTAACTGATGGGATATAATCCATCCACACCAGCTCCAATACTCCTCATTCTAAATTCTCGTAGGGGCCCTGAAGACCGACTTATAATTGATCTTCTTAATTTGCTTATTTTTAGTTTCAGGCAGATTTTGACTTAAAAGGTTTTTATATCGCTCTGCTCGCACTCATCTGGGGTGTACCGTCTATCCACATCAGCGGAAATTAAGTTTTTTCTCGGCCCTTGAGGCATCTGTGTTCTCGGACACACAGTTTGTACTTTTTCATTTGCTTTCATTGAACTTTTATCTGCCGGCTTCTCAACTCCAGATAAGTAACTTTAGTAACTAGCAGCCTCAAGCGGCCAAGAATCGGTCAAAGAGCTCAGAATGCTGTTAGGGGCGTTCACTGATAGACTTCTTACTGCAAACTGTTGCTGTTGTAGCTTAGCTGACATCTGGAATAATTAAATTACATGCCAGATGTTTGTGTGGGTGGTTGGGAAAGAGGAGCATCTTTAAAGGTCTCCCCAGGTTTCCACGGCGTGTTACTGACGTGTGGTTTTCAATATCTGGCTCTCAATCAGTGAGAAGGATTTGGAATCAATACTGGTGGAGGGCATTAAAACTATGTGTGTGTGTGTATGTGTGTGTGTGTGTGTGGGTGTGTGTGTGTGTGTGTGTGTGTGTGTGTGTGTGTGTGTGTGTGTGTGTGTGTGTGTGTGTGTGTGTGAGCGTATGTTAGAAATCAAATCCCTTGAAAAGGAGTCGTCTCTATAATTCCTGCGTCTTATCTATCCCTCCAGACCCACATCAGTGCCACATTTCTAAAGATATATGAGTCTGATAGTTAACGGGTTTTAACAACATTCTCTTCAGCTTATCACTACTGTGTCGCACCCTCTAACCGCTTTATGTGTTAATAACATATAGGAAACAGGTTATAATGACAAAATTGTCATTCCCAATGCAACATTTACTTCTCGAGAGGTTAAGATTTATCCAGAAAATATCCACACATGATAATTACATTATTATATACTCAAAAAGTCGTGGATATTATGGAATAATCATAGCCACCGCAAATGTTTTGTTTTCAAATAATGACTCAAAACTATTTCATGGATCACCTCCAAATGTTATGTCCACGTTGACCTTGGTGTGAGGAAGAATTGAATTGATTTGGGGACATTATTTCCTAACTTTTTGTCCGATTTTGTCCAAATTTGGTGCATATGAATCAACCTGAGGAGATCTATCTTGTATTCATCATGTTTTATTATGATTGGTCATATTTTACAACCTAGAATTTTCATGAAAAAAAACTGTTTTCAGACATAACTTCACATTTAATGTGATTCAATCAAGGTGATTGCTTGCTACAGTGCAATGGATTGGGGGCTTTTCCTCCTCCATGTCCAGGACAACAGCGTTGGCCTAATTCAATCAGAGAACAGTTGTGAGAATGTATTCCTGGCTTCTCGGTAGTTGAGTAATTTGGCAATCAAATCTGGCTCTAACACCTTTGCTAAACGCATCGGAGTCAGAGAGTATTAAAATGACACCCTTGACGGTGAAAGTCAACATGAAAAGTTGAACACTGAAATTTATTTATTGCTGTTTATTGCACATGCAAACATTCTGGTTTTTTTGAGGGCGCCTATAAATACACAAGCACAAATGAGAGCGATTAAGTATTTAAGTAAATTATTGTTAACTATATATCATTTTAAAATTTCCTAGTGTTTAGTTTCCTAATTTAGATAATGTATGGAAAATCGTCATAAAGTCAAATAAATGTGCTGTATGTAGGATCTGCATGGAAACAAAGTCGGAGCAGGAATGCAGAGCCGTCACAGATCACCCTTCTATCGGAGCCATTTAGTCATTACGACGGCGGTGGAGCATGGAATTGAGGAGCTGAGGTCTTTTTTGCTAAAGTTTTCAGCTCTGCTGCCGGGCAACATTGTTTTTGCTATGCCTTGAGCTTTTGGCGAAAGCAAAGCTTTGTGTCTGACCTACCCATATAGTGAAATAGAGCATCATTTAGAAACCAGCCATATCATGAAAACACAACAAAAAAAGCAGGAGTGTGGATGCTTGTCCTTGTGGCTGTCGCCCTGGACTGTTGCGTGCCTACCCTTACACCCTCGTAAACACACACAAGACTATGAATTTCAATCTTTTGAAAGCAATATGTGAAGTGGACCTATTTGAGAGTGAGAGGTAAAAGACATAGACCGGGAAGAAGGGAGGGATGAGGGGACCAGATACTAGGTCAGATAAATGCCTTTGTTTCTTCTCTATGTCTTTTTCTTCAAAGCTCACACACACACACACACACACACACAGATGAACAGAATCTCTTTGTCAGTATGCCTGCCGCCTAGCCGTCGCAGTGACAGGAGAGGTCATCTGGATGAATGTATCCTATTATGGGATATGTGCTCAGATCTCGGTTTGGAGGCCAAAAGGTTAAACATCCAATCAGCACACAGTGAGGCTAAACCCTTTGAAACCGCAAATCGTAATAAGTCACCAGCCGAATCAATAGATGTCAATGAGGACACGTTTCATAGGCAGCTGCGACGTTCAATCTAGGCAAAAAGGAGGAAGAGCTTAAGTCTTCATTTATGTAAATTATGACTGACACAAATGAGACTTTAAAAGACAACATATAAAAGGCCAATAATCATAATTTGTTCTGATCCAGTATCTGCAAATTTGTTCACCCTCGTCCTTTAGCAGAGACATTTTCACAACAGCTTATTTTGGTATGGATGGATGGATAGATGAATGGATGGATGGATGGATGGAGGATAGATGAATGGATGGATGGATGGATAGATGAAAGGATGGATGGATGGATGGATAGATGAATGGATGGATGGATGGATGGATGGATAGATGAATGGATGGGCTGATAGTAACAATGATTGATGTCTGTCCATTAACAGAACTAATAGAGAAACCATTGATCTTACTCCAGTATAGAGAATCTGGGTGCGGATCATCAATACTAGAGAAGTGGATTTTTCAAATGTTTAAAAGTGTCAATGCCATATTCCAATGCAGCAATCCCACAAAATATCCCCCGACCAAATAATATATATAATGAATCAAAATATTAAATAATTTGTCCATTCCTGCCCGATCTGCTGCGTCTGATTCTTTCCCGCTATTTGACTTTTTCCAGTTTCCGACCTGCAGCTGACGGATTAGAATGCGCTGTTCTGAAATCGGCTCGTCAGCCTGCCTGCCACTGATAAGAAACTCGGGATTGATTAGATCTGCCTTTAATCCATACAACTTGCAGGCGAATGGAAAAATGCTTAGAATTGGAGATGTGAGGTTTGAGATACGGTGACTTTGGCTACATATGCCCAGAGGGCAAACGTATTGTAAACCATATTTGTAGTGTGGAATGATTTAAAATGTGAATATTTACGAGTCCTCTTTGATAAACGAGCTGAATAATTAATTATTATTAGTATTTATTTGTGTTAACCATGAAGGTCAAAGATCATTACTCAGATAAAGAGGCAATAGAGAAAGGAGTAATGAAAGAAAAGAGGCGATGTCTAATAGCCATGGTTATATGAGATGCTTGAATTGAAGATAGCGCTCTCAGTAAACACTCTCACTCTCACTTGTCGTTATCTGTCTGAGAGAGAGAGAGCTATTTTAAAAGAATACAAAACAGGCATGTGTGTCAGTGCCAATTCAAACACCTTTTAATTAAACGACAACCTCCGTAAAAAATGTCAGAAAGCACCTTTACCTCATTAATAATGTTGGATTTGCTGGTCGTTCTCTTCTCTGCACGGTACCACAGTTCCGCCTGAGAGAAAAAAGAGAGGGAATATAGATTAATTCAACATACAATGCAATGGGAATGTAATTGACCGATTTGCAAAAGCCTGTCGGTTGAGATGTTTTGAGCTGATCTCGGGAATACTATATATAATATATAATACTATACTGAGAATACAAGTCTAAAGGGGAACATTGTTTAAAAATGTTTTTAAGAACTTTTGCTCCAGACAGGGAAATATTGGAAGGTATCAAAACATCACAGCAGTCACGGGGCCACCTTCACTAACATGTGATATCAAGCACACCATGAAGATCAACAAATATGAATCACACATCCATTTCCTGTATTGCTTATCCTGTGTAGGGTCTACGGTGATGGGATGGGGATCTTGAGCCCTTTACGGTTGCCATCAGCCAAAACGGCCGTTCATCACAGGGTCAATACAAAGAAACAAGCAACCATTTCTCTCAATCACATGACGTTGAACTGTGTGCGGAAGCTGGAGAGCACAAAAAGAACCCAATCAAACATGGGGAGAACAAGCAAACTCCACACAGGAAGGCTCCAGAGGTGGTCAAAAGTAGATTTGAACCTGCAATCTTGTTGCTGTTCTACCCACTGCCCTGTGTAGTTCTGCCCTACAGAGTCACCAATTCACGTTCTTTCCATGATAAGCCAGAGAACCCATAGAGATCCTAGCAACAATGCTATATTATCGGAGTTATACGAAATGAAACACCTCAAGCAGCATGAAGTTCTTCTCTGCTATCAAATCACGAGGGTAAGATGGTTGGAATTGGAGTCATGTCGGTGGGGATCCAGCTTCTGGACTGGACAAATCCACACTGACAGCTCTCGCCAGCCAAGCCAGGACCTTGCTTTCACCGGGTCAAAGAAGGACGAGCCGCTCTTAGAGAAGATACAGCGACTGGATCAAAGACAACCTGAAACCCAGTGCCACGAGAGAGTGGAACTTCCCCATATGATAGAGAGAGAGAGAGTGATAAGTGGCGAGTTGTGACAGAGAGAGCTTTCATCTCCTGTGAGAACAACTGTGAGGAGAGAGTCACCAGTGGAGGGGAATGCGAGAAGGTCTCTCAACCCGCACTTCTCACAAAATCAGTCCAGTACCTGCAGGGCCTGACTTGACAGCCACCTTCTGGTGAGTGACTGAAGAAAGCATGGCTAAAAAACAACATCAGGCCATGGGTCTACAAATCGGTGTGAGCTAATTGAAGCTCCTGTCATAATATGCTGTTTCAGCAATTATACAAAGTATAGAGTATAGGGAGCGTAATGTGGCAAAATAGTTTAATAGAACAAGGACATGAAAGAAAGAAAGAGTAGAAAAAGAGAAATATCAGATGAAGGCCTTGCCAGGTATATATAAAATTAGCATCTTCACCTTAAAATTCTTAAAATAGTCTCATATGCAAATTCAAACATGAGCAGGCTTCACAAAAACATAAAAACAAAAACTCCTTTAACTTTAAAAAGCATGAAAATGTTTCAGCTGGCTTCTTTTTTTTTATTGCTTTAACCGCAGATAATTACATTTCAGACTGCTGCCAATAAAAGAAAACAAAACAAAAAGAACATATGACCAGAACGAGTGAAATATAAATAAGATATATAATTCATGAGTGGACTGAGTTAGTTCTCTGAGTCACTGGATGAACTGTTCTTCATCCTGCAGCTAATTCTTCTTCTTCCGATCGTCACCAGACGGCACAGAGAGGTCATACAGCCCAGTCGTGATCAGACACGGAGAAGAAAAAAACCTTTTCACTGAGTTCAGCTTTGATTATAATATGAATGATATACAGCAGCTTACGTCACACCCTGACAACAAAAGCAAGAGTTAATAGCCAAATGACTGTGTCTAGCCAGAGGATGCATGTTAACACAATGTTCCTGACAAATCCAGTCTGAATTCTGCACATCTGCAACTTATTTTCCCTCAAAACAGGCATACAACTGGTGTGTTCCCATTATTATAAGTGGTACTACGAGGTTCTGATGTCAGTACTAGATAACAAGGTTGAGAAGGTATTTTAATAAGCGATTCTCGGTGTGACAGTTTGATTCGATTAGGTCAGTGGAAGGAGAGAGATAGGTAAAGTGGAGAGGTCAGTGAGGACAGATGTTTTATGTGTATGAAGACACATTGGACGGTTTTGCAGAGTTCTTTATTTCTTACTTTCCCATCATAACGCTTAATTTGCTTAATTCTTCGAGTGTTTGTTTTAGAACAAACTGCTGTAGTCCAGTTCTGCACAGAAGCTGACATCTTGCGCAGACGTTACAGCGCTGGAAAAGCTCAGTCATAAAATGACCAGTAAATAAACAGTTCTTTCAAATCAAAGCTTAAAACTTTCTTATTCGCTGCTGCCTTTTATTACATTTTAAAATATAAAAAGCGTTCTCATTTCTGTCTTTCCTATACAATAGTGTTTAGGAAAACGCTGAGTTATGTCTGAGATCTAATGGGCTTAGATAGTTAACTTTCTTCTATTCCAGCTGTAATATTTTTATTTCAGCTTGTTTTTAAATTTTGAATCTGTGTTAAATGTTTTATAACTGTAGTTAACTATGTCTAATGTCCTTTTGCACTTTTCACAATGTTTTCGATTGTTGGTGTAAAGCAATTTAATTTTCCTTTTTCCAATATCTGCTTCATAAACCAATTTACTTTGCCTTTACACGATGTGAATAAAACCCCTATACAACCTGAATGAAATGTCAATCAGTTTGGGTGATTTCATTCAGATTGCGGAGTTTGTTTGGAGCATTTTGAATCAGGTAGACTTTTACATTGATTCTAATTGGAATATTAGGTAGCATGTAAACCCCGGCAAATATGTATGTAATTAAAAGAATAAAGTCTATCAACCTGATCTGTATCTACCGAGAGATGCCCACAGAGGCAGCAAACATCAATGCCACTATCAATACGACAAAATAATGAGCAAATATTTAAACAGAAAAGCGCCCGTTCAGCTTCAACATGATTTAACCTGTGCTTCTATACATTGAAGAAATGCATGGAAGAAACATGTTGAAATGTTAGCTTACTGAGATAAAAAGTTAGCAGCAGGTGTAGATAATGCATTTTTCTAATATACTCTATTGCAAGAATAATGTTACCATTTGAATGAAACTAAACCCATTTTATCAAAAAAAGTTTTCGACAAAGAGTTTTTGTAGAATTTCATTGTTGCAGTTCAACGTGTCCTAACTTTGACCTCGCCCATTTCTTTCAGATATTAGGATATAATAACTATTGAATGCAATGCTGGTTCACCTTTATTCCCCCCAGCAGTTCTGTATCGACACTGACATTATGAAGGGGGGGGCTTGCCGTCACTCTTCCTCTGTGATGGCATTGCAGGTAGTAGCAGAGGCGATTTTGAGAATCTATAGGACACGATAGATGACAATGCTGCTGCGTCGTTAAACATAAAACACCTCTTATGGTAATTGAACCCTGGGTTGCCTCGTTAAATGAGTGTAAATTAAAAAAAGCAGTCATAGAGAAGGTTCTTCGTCGCAGTGCTGTTGTGCCATCTCCGCTTAAAATGGGCTTTTTATGGCGAACATCACAGTCTGTGTGATGAGGAAATAGCAACATTTTCGCCATACTTTCATTTCACCTGAGATTTTATGTTGGCATGTGATTGAACAGCACACGCTCTCGGCTGCGTTAGTAACTTCCAGTGAGAAGCCCTTGAGAATCTATTTAACCCTGGCCTGTCCCAGAGGAGCCGTTCAGGGTCCGCTGTGGTGGTGCTGAGTGGCTTCATTGAGCAGATCGCCTGAGCGAGTGTGAAACATGGTCACTGACAAGGAAAAGTTGTGATGTGCCTTCACTTTGTATGAGGGTGAAATAACGAGAGAAAGCACAGCGGCATGAATCATTTAAAAGAATGTTCCCTTCCGTCTAGGACTCATGCGGGTGTGATGGGACATGATTGAAGAGATGAGGGTAAAATGCAGTGAGAGAGATATCTTACAACATATTAACAGCTTAATATCAAATAAGACCAAACTCTGCCCTTCATGCACTGCGCCATAGTTCCATTAGTGAGAGAATATCAGAACAGCTTTGGCTGCAAAGAAATGACTTTTAACGTGTCGGTTATGTGTGATTGTATCGATCAAAATGCAAAATGGAAGCAAGATTTCAACAACTCCCGTACCTGAGAATCAATCTGTTTTTCTAATTTTGACCCTATTCAACCCTTCCTGGGAGATTATTTTTGTAGTCACATTTGATTCTGTGTAAACAAGCTGTCATCAAACTCTAATCTCGAACACTTTTTAAAAGCGATGATCAAGCTCAAAAAGGAGAGTTGTTTTCTTAATTTTGACCTCCACCAGACAGAACCTGTTTGTTTGTGGTTCTCAGTAGATCTTGAAAAAATTAGCAGATCAAGTACTTATTATTATTCCTCTTTTCAAGTCAACTCAATTGAACTGTATAGCATATTAAAACAAACATGTGCTGTGTAAGGTGTTTACTTCCTCTCCGGAGTGCTAACCTATAGATTTATTCAATCCCCGGGGTCTGAGGTCACTCTGACACGGATCCTTACCCTTTATATACCCATTTTTCTTCTGCTTCGTCTTTCAGTTTTTCTCTTTCAGGACCCCACAGCAGATCACCTGTTTCCATGCCTAGGTCGGTACCCTCCTGGCTAACTGTACCAGTGACGGTATTTGTTAACCCGGCCCCCACCTGATCTGATGCAACCCTTACCAATATATGTTTTCTTAACTGTGATAACATTACCTCTATGATATGGTAATTACTTCTTCTCTTAAACACTCTGGTTCAACCTATTGATCCCAAAAAACATGCCAGAAAAGGAATAGTGATTATGCGTGCTTAATGTCAAGACACTTCTATACCAGAGTGGTCGAGTTGAATTCTGAATCAATGTTTAGGTTTTTATTAAATTGTACAAATTTGATGCTGTGTGTTTCGGTTTCACCTTGAAATTTCCTCACACACTGTAAAAGAACATTTAATGCCTGCATCCTGACGTCATCATCTACGTGGGCTGAATCTCCACACACTTGATGATGGATTTGACAGTCTTACGTCAGTCTGCTCCTCTCGCATTAACTCATAATCACCCTCGCAAAAAACAGATTTATTTTACATCTTTTATCACAGCTATATACCTTGTCTCTTCCTTCCTTCATATGCTGCCCGTGTCTTCATTCTGACATTTGTTATAGCCTGCTTTTAATTGGCGACGGTGGCCTGCTGCAAACTCCTGTACTTGTTCCAAAAGTCCAAACAATCCAATGAAGTGTCTCATACTGTAATATAACACAACCGTTTGGTTTGATCTGGATCAAGACCATCTCTTTTTATCAGAACTTCGTCAATGAGAGGTTTTGCTCCAGCATTTTAGTTCGGATCAAACTGAAAAGTCTGAAAGTCTGGACCAAAAAGGAAGATATAAAATTGCCCTCAAGACTCCACAGAATTGAAATATCCTATTAATAAAAATGGATGAAGTCACGGACGTGAAAGTGACAGCAGCGGTGTGAATCAAATTTACAGCACCATCATGATCACCAAACTTTTCAGCATATCTCTGTCATTAACGTCATAATCAGGGCAGCACAATAAGAAATGATTATTATTCAGTGCTGGTGATATCCCCGGAGTAGAGCACTAATCATCATCATGCTGTGATCACTGTCACGCAGTGGATCAGCCTGCTTCGTATGCTGAGGAGACGGCTTCCTCTCACGTTGTTAAAGAAGAAGAAAAATTGGATTTTCATGAGCGTCTATGAAGAAAAATTCGCTGACACATCACATGGGGTTGAAACAATCCGATGCTCCGTTCCTAACTCCACCACAGATGTTTCAGAAACAAAGCTGTGTACTTATCATCATTGTTGCGATATGAGCAAAGTTGCTGTTGAATTATACCAACAACTGTTTTTGCTATCAGCGTTACCATTGCGCAGCTAAATCTGCCTGCTTTGTATGGTGAGATGATTGAGCTCATTGCAGGCAGAAAATGACGGCTCGTTATATGAGACAAAATGGATTTCAGCGTGTTGTGCTATTGCAAGGGACCCTGAGACAATACTGTCAATACTATAAAGCGTTTTTCTGAATTGGTTGTTGTGTGATGTGTGCAGCGCATGAATCATGCGCTATTGATTAGTCTTCGCCTGCCAACAACTCTGTTGTGTGCATGTTTCACTGCGTGCTTCCAGTATGTGTTGATATATTTTGTATTGATCTTGTTTTGATGAATGGCATTCATATCTGGAGAGTTGATTTTTCCATTTGATTAATAAGGTGTGAATCTTCAGGTCAAATATTTTGGTTTCAGCAATAAATACTAATCACGATGAAATTGAAAAAGAAAAAAAGGAAGATGTTATTATGTATGAATCTTACATAGCTTAAGTGAATACTGGCAGAAAGTGAGACGCACTATATAGTCTTAATCCTAAAACCTGAGCAGCTACACAAAGTACACAAAGTAATGTGTAGCTGTTCACATTGCTTTAAAACGTGTCCTATACCAGACTCCAGTACGAACAGCTCACGACCCTAAACTGAACCGCATGCGCAAAAGAGCAATAACAAAGATCTCACATCGAGCATGGCGTCTATACGGAAGAAAAATGGAGCCCACTAAAGTAAGATTGAATGCTTTGGTTAAAAACGTGTTTTGCAGCGGAAGCCAGAAAAATTGGAAAAACTAATGAAAAGTGACTCCTGCCAGCTCTCGATGCAAGATGACGTCGATGTCTGATGAATCCCAGTCGGACGGCGAAAAAATTTCGATCTGTGTCGAATTTAGGACCACATATAAGCGTAAACCTCAGACCTGGGCCACATTTTTCCTGCAGTATGAATGTATCATGTGGATGTGAAGAGAGCTGGCCTTCATAAACGGACTAAGCAGCTGCTTAGGGCTCCCGTTAACAGCTGGGGTCCCTGAGAGTATCTGTACTCCGCCACAGGAAAGCTTGATTATTCTGCCATATACTGTTATAGCACAGCCGGCGCACTCTGCCACCATGTGATTGGCTCCTACTCCTGCAGGTGTTACCTTATCCCTCCTCTTTTGACACGCGGTGAACCCTGACTGGAATGACACCATAAGCTCGGATGACCAGCCGTTTGGGCATCTGCTCTGTCTGTGTGTGGGTGTGGGTGTGTTTGTGTGAGAGAGAGTGTGTGTGTGTGTGTGCAACCCCTTCACCACAAATTTACAGGTTTTTGTACCAGACAGATATTTATTGTGACATTATGGACATATTTGGAGACGCATGAAAAACACAGGTGTAAATGGTGTGTCTCGCTGTCCCCTTCTGTTCTGATCGGCCAAAACATATTTTAGAACCAAGTCCAAAAAGGATCGAGCTTCAGTCATCAGAGCTAATAGAATGTGGTATTCCCTTCCGGAGCAGATTGGGCATGCCAACACTTTAGCTGTTTCTAAATCATTGATCAAATTTTTTTTTTCTTTTTTACAGGAAAGCCTTTTCTGCTGCATGATAATATTTGAAAAAGCTTGTGTTGTTTATTGTTTCCTGTTTTATTTGATATACAAAACAAGTTAATTTATCATTATTCACTCAAACACAGCCTTAAAGTATTTTGTTAACACGCCATGTAAGATGAGATAGATAAGAGACCTCTCTTATTTGTAGAAAATATTAAAATGTTTCTTTTATCTGAGGCCTGGGCTGGCTCTGCATCTGAACATTAAATGCTCTGAACATGTGCAGTAAGGAACTACAAACTAAACACCAGCACCTAATTTTAATATCTCATATGATATTGTCTGCCGATGCCAGAAACAAAAACGCTCATCATCTTCCTGCTGAAGCACCCGTCATTTCAGAGAATAATCAGATTATATTTTATTTTTATTTTTTTTGGACCAGAGTGTTAATGTGGTCGGCAATCAGGACAGACACACAGACACATGATATTTGCACATGTGTCTCATGCACACATGAAAACACACTAATTGAAATCAAGCCATCAGTGATGTGTCATTAGCTAAAAAGGCCTACAGCTGGAGTCAACCCAGAATAATTATTCTGATTATAGTCCTCTCGCTGAGCTCTATCCAAACACATTACACCCTCTCAGAAAAAAATCTGGTCTTTCATCAGATTTTCTAAATCGACAAGCGAGGTTTGATTCCATGATAGCAGAAAACTGGAACCTCCACAATACAGCTGAGGCTGGAGAGCCAAAAAAAAATAAAATGTATATGTCGTCTGTAAAGGCAACCAGCTATGAGTATATGTGGACAGGAGATAAAAATCTGAAGCTATTTTTATTCCTCACACAGCTGCTGTCTGCTTCTAGGGGGCCCCAGACTTTAGATGCTGCTGAGGGCCATGAGGTCTATCTGAGGGTACTTTGCAGACCCTCTTAATAATTAATATTTTAAGGAGACATTTATGAATCAGGGAAATTCTTATACGTACATGCATAATGTAATTTTAAACAACATTTATCAGTAAATAAGTTTAAAAGTAGCCCTTTTATAATGAGGAAACTGTTGCAGCCATAGGGGTGTTGGAGTTTGAGCTCAAAATTCAAAAAGGTTATTTGGAGACAATGTTTTTAAAGTCAATGGAAATGAATGGGTCGACATATTTTTTTTAGCTTTTTGAATATTATTATTTCGATACTAAACAGGAGATCCAATCGTAACCACATCGTACTATGGAAACAAACTGCGTTCATCAAATAAAATGTATAATAACATATTTTAATCTTACAACACATTTTGCTCAATGAATAACACCAAGAAGTCTGGGATATTATGGAATCGTCATCGTGACCGCTATGCCGACAACAGATCCTTCACGTTAACGTGATAACTCAAATGACTATTGGATCATTCTCTAATTGTATACCCGATTAGAATTTGTGCGAGCAAGAACTGGATTGATTATGGGAAAGATCTGGTTTACATTTCCAGCTCTAAGGGGAGCTTTGTCTCCAAAAGTCAGTGGACCATAATTTGTCAACCGTTGATCCGATATAGTCCAACGTTTTTAAAAACTGAAAAACGCTGGACAGCTGATCTTACTTAGTCCAGTTGATCTTATTTAGTCCAGTTGATCTTATTGAGTCCAAATTTGGTGTATATGAATTGACTCGAGGAGATCTCTAAAATAAATCTAATATTTTCTCTAATAGTTTATATTTTACTCATTATGTTGTGCTTTGTAATGAAAAACACCCGACATAACTAAAGAACTATGGATGGGTCAACGGGCACGGTGGTGCAGTGGTTAGCACTGCTGCCTCACAGCAAAAAGGTATCAGGTTCAAATCCACATCTGCCAGCCTTCCCCAGCAGAGTTTGCATGTTCTCCCCGTGTCTGTGGGTTCTCTCCAGGAACTCCAGCTTCCTCCCAGAGTGCAAAAACATGTGATACACTAAAACTGTCTGTGTGAGTTGTTGTTTGTCTGTGTATCAGCCCTGTGATGAACTGGCAAGTTGTCCAGGGTGTAACCTGCTTCTTGTCCAATGCCAGCTGGGATTGGCTCCAGCTGGCATTTTATTTAATCTGATGAATGAAATGCTCTTCAATGCCATATAAAGGAGCCACACGCACCAGACCAGACAAAAGCAAAGGTAGTTATAACCCTGAACTCTTTGAACTAAGGAAGTGTGGCAGCAGCTTGATTTGACACTATGTGGTACGAAAGACTACTTTATAAATTGTTTGCCACTATTTATGTCTTTCATATATATCCCAAAACTATTTATACACTTCTCATGATAAATATCATATCATTTATGTAATGTGTGCTTTACACTGTACTTTCAGCAGATTATATATCACATACATTATATATATTAATGATTATATTATATATCAGCTACTGCTGATAAGATGGTATTGATGTCTGTCAGGATTGTTAGGTTTTTGCATGTGTTAATCTTTTCATTTTTTGTTTGGGATTGCTAAAAAAACACATTTCACAAAATTTAGTGTTGACAAATTCATTCATTTTTTTTCTGGATTTGGTTCCAGAATTAATTTCTCCACCCAAACTTTTAGGCATTTTTCAATATTGTCTTAAATTACGGAACGACTTCCCGCAAAGTTTGGTGCAAGGATTGAACCTGTGTCTGACAAGAACCCATTGAAGAACGCAGCTAGAGAGCGGGGTCCAGGAATTGTTTTAACTTTTCATTGGTATTTTAATATGAACGCACTTTAGACGTCTTCTATAACTTTATAGGAAATAAAACATGAATCCAAATAGATCCTTTCAAATATGAATATTAATGCACAAGCACAATGTGAAATTAAAAAATACATCCTGACGCAAAATATATCTCCTGATGATTCAGCCGCAGTCACGGCGTGATTTGCTAAAATAATGTTTATCTTCAGACAAGAGTCCTCCTCGTGCTTCTGTTCTCATCGCCTCTTCCTCTCCACTCAATTGTGACTCATCGTTGAGTCTAAAATAAAATGCTTCATAGGTAAAAGCGGCAGCCGGTTATTTTACAGGAGATTGGCTGGAAACTGAGGCCATTATATATATTATATATATATTATATATATATATATATATAATATATATAATTTTTTTTTCTGCAGCTGAGCCATCCTGCTCCCACATATTGATACTCCTACTCCGCTCTAGACGGCAGCTCGTGTTGTTTTTCTCTTTCACTTTTTCATGCCAAAAATATATGCCTGCTTGTCTGTCAGCAGCTCTGAAATAACTCTGTGGCTAGAAAGGCCGTAGAAGGAAATCAGATTTCTTCCCACCTTTTTTTAATTTTCTGTCATTAGAAATTACTTAATGTCCACCCTTAGAATCGGTCGTTCTTAATGTCTTTATTTTTACACTGAAATAAACAAGTAAAGGCATACTAACTTTTACAGACTTTTAGTATTTATTAGCAGTTTAGTTATGTTGGTCTTGTAGTGGTGACATAAATTTATAATAGTAAATATAAATAATAAAAAAAACAACCTACATAGTAAATGCTGTCCCTTCTCTTTTTTTCTTCTTAAATATTAGTATTAATATAAATATTATATTTTATCATTATTAGTCTATTAGTAGTATTAGTAGCATTCCAGCAGTAGCATTCTGCGGGATACACTTATACATAATGTAAATATACAGTCCCCATTATTTTCCTGTAAATTTACAAGAATACAGTGATGAACTGTACTTTAATTTACAGTACTATACTGTAAATAATGTTATTTAAATGTTTATTAAATAATAGTGCTGTTGATTAAAGTACCATTTCTTACTATATTTAATAATTGCAGAATAGTTCTGTAAATTCAAGGAATATAATGTAATTATAAATTAAAGATAGAAACCGTACTTTAAAGTACACTATTATACTATGATTACCAAATCCAGTGAGAAACCGTAAAAAGTACTTTGCTGGTGAAGCTGCTGCCACTAACTTATTGTAAATTGACAGTAAATAGTCTTATAGTGCGTCTTTGACACAGTATGACATATCATGCCAATTGTTCACCTGATTCTACTTTTATTTTGACAAGATTAAATTACAATTAGGCGGCAGCTTTAGTTCAATGAGTAGAGCTGTTGTCCCTCAAACAAGGGACCCAGGTTCGAGCCCAGGCCCTTACACAACATGCCGTGGGTCCTTGAGCAAGGCCATGAAATCTCAGCTCCGCAGGCGCTTCACAGGGGCCGCTCATTACTCCCTCAGGGTCGGGTTGAACGCAGAAATAAATTTGCCAAAGTTTTACTGTATGTATGTATTTACTATGTAACATTTCATAAATAAAGGAAAGATTATTATTATTATAAAAAATGTCCGTGTGCTATTCACATATCTTTTCCACACAGTTCAGTTTCTGTTCAGAGTTCAAACGTTCTCTCAGTGTATCTGTCGTTTCCCTCTGGGTTCTTTCGCCTCCTGGTTGGGTGGATGGATGGATGGATGGATGGGTAGGTGGATGGAAGGATGGGTATGTGGATGGATGGATGGATGGATGCGATGGATGGATGGATGGGTGGGTGGATGGGTGGATGGATGTGATGGATGGGTGGGTGGATGGATGGATGGATGTGATGGATGGGTGGGTAGATGACTACCTGTCATTGGAACATACAGGTATTGATGTGTTTCCTTGATATACAAATTCAACAGTCAATTGACTGGAATGCTTTTTATCAGATTTTTTTCAAATGAGTTGAGCTGTTTAGTTCTGCGAGCTGCAGAAATGCTGAAGCGGTTAAATCTACGGAATCATGTGTTGTAAGGGTTTCGATTAGTCTCCCCTCCTCCGCAGCCAATAATGGATTTGCTCTACAACAATTTCCAAAAAGACAACGATCACTCCAAGAATCATTTGACCCAAGGCATCTATCCTGCTGCTACTATCCGGGCTGTACAGCTCAGCATCTTTTCACCGCATTATTGGCTACCCAAGTTTGTGATGTGTCATGGGAAGGCTGGCAGTCCCAACCGGCAATTTAGTTACAAGACGCTGGCAATTATTTATGAGACAAATGTAGATGAGTAATTTGTCCAATTTGGTAAAGCTTATAAAAATTGTAGCTTCTTACATTACCCGCATTAATGTCTTCTTTCCCGCTAAACACTGTCCCTGGAGAAAGCGGCTCATTTACAAAACAATACCCATCTTTTAAAATTAGTGATGAAATTTAAAACTCCAAAGACTTCTCCCTCAGAATCCCCGCAGCCACAGACTTCTTTATTGCTTCAAGATGAGAAGCTTTTATTGGCCCCTCAAGGTTCTTATCTACAAAAAAAACTCATTTTGCATCATGGGTATTCACATTTGGTTATTTCACTGATTTCTCCTTTCACTGTTTATCACTGAATATTCTAGGATTCAAACAGGGCTTGTTTTGCGGCTAAAGCGTAAGGCTTGATAAAGACCATGTGTGGTAACCCAATTTGGAGATGCGGTATAAATATGAGTGGGGTACAATAATCTGGGATAAGAGAGATGATTTTCATTTGTCATGATTGTTTCCTGGACCTCAGGGTTCTTTCTGTGACACTGCTGTTGTGATTAAGAGTCCGTATTGCTTCCTAAAGTATGCAAAGCTGAGAGCATCGCCACAATTAACTTCTACAGCGATGTTTACCAAACAGTTTAAAAACAAAACACGACAGATGGAACCTGCAATAGAGTTTCTCTTTGGCAATGGGGAGATACGGTGAGAGCAAAAACAGAAGAAAAAAAAAGGCTGCGACATCTGAAGCTGGGAGGCAGGTACTCTGCTGCACAGGTGAGCTACAAACACACAGACACACACACACACATAGACCTAGTGTATTCTGGATCAGACCATTTCCTAGGAAACAGACATGTGCACATGCGTTTAAAAACATGTGCACACCGCCACACACACATACACGATTATTCGTGTAAGTGCGATAACTCAAAAACTATTCTATGGATCATTTTCAAATGTTAGATCCCCATAGACCTTGGTGCGGGGAAGAACTGGAATGATATTTGGAAAGAGGGGGTGTATATTTCTACCTCTAGGCGTAGCTTTATCTCCTAAGGTTTTTGGGCCATAATTTCTCAACCGTTAGTCCAATTGAGTCCAATTGAGTGGCTCGGGGAGATCTATCCAGTATATATATATATATATATATATATATATATATATATAATTAATTAACTCTAATAGTTAATTCTTTACCCGATAGGGGGAGCTTTTTAAAAAAACACAAGTTTTCAAACACAACATCCTAACGATTGGTCCCATTTAATCCAACGTTGGTGCGTATGAATAAAGAGAGATCAACCTCTTACATAATATAATTTACTGTAATACTTCATATTTTACCCACTACGGTGAGTTTTATTTTGCAAAAGATACAGTAAATCGGACATAACTTCCTGAACATTGGTCCGATTTCGTCAAAATCCGGTGCATATGAATCTACACAAAGAGATCTTTGTTTAATTTATAAAATATTTCACTCTATCATTAATATTGTACTCACTATGGGGAGCTTTTTGTTGAGATCTCATATAAATTGACACCAGTTAACTGTATTTATCTTCAATATTGAGTCACTATGGGATCTCATCTTGGAGCATAGTGCTGACTTAATAGAAATAGTTAGGTTGAATTAATATGGACTGTTTGAGGTTATTAACCAGTCACATTTAATTTGAGTAGTTTCATTAGCACTTTGAGATTTGATCCAAATGTAAAGTGCATTATAAATTAAATGTATTATTATTATTATCAGAGGAATTTCTTGTACAACGCAGGCGATTGGGGGCTTTTTGGGGCCGCACCCTCGCTGTCAGGGACGAGAGAAAGAGGCCTAATTTTGGTTTTGGGGTTATTATGAAAGTCATAATATTAAAAGTCATAATTAATACATTGTTAATTTGTAAGTAGAAAAGTGCAGATAGCCTGTACTAAAGTTCCACACCTGCAGTGAGAGGGTCAGCACCAGCGGGACTGACAGAGGAGATTTATTCTAGTTGACATGTTGACTTAGAGAGACTACAGAGAAACGAGCAGCAGTCACTTAACTGACAGGGTGGGGAAGAAGGGATAAAGCGTGAGGAAAGAAATGGATGATGGATGAAGAGCCGGAGAGAGAGGAAGAGGGAGAGAGGGAGAGAGAGAGAGATAGAGTTAGAGGCAGAGGAGAAAATAAATATGCCTTTTTACATATTCATCTTCGCATGACTGGGTCGCTTATGCACGTACGTGCACACCCAGTTATGACTCGCCTCACTTGTCGATGATTTTCATTTAGATTGTTTGTTATTGCATGACACGCTCTCTTACTCGTACAGTAGTCCAGAAGCACTTCACACACACACACACACACACACACACAAATACACACGCTGTGAAAACACTGTATAGTGATCATAAGCTTTAGCGAGGCAGTTGACAGTTTGTTTTAGTATATATTTGGAGCATTAAAAATGCAACCAACCGATGTATGGGGCGCCGTTTGTTAAGTCAAACAAGCTGATTTTAAAAGCAACTTTTTGCACCATTTAGCTCCAAACAATGTTTAAAATGCAGTGTCAAATTTTTAAAGTCCCTTTTTTATCACAGCAATATTTATGAACTTAGTCATACTTACCTTCCTAAGAAATATAAGTTTAATAAAATGTCTAAATATTAAATGTAAATATAAATTGTACATCTTAATGCTAAATTAAAATGAAAATGTAAGTTTAACTTTATAAAAAACAGCCAATCAATGTATGGTGTGTTATTTGTAACGTAGCACAAGTTAATTTGAACAACCACTTTTTGCCAAACCTAGCTTAGATCATTAAAAAAGCAGTGTAAAATTTTCATAGTTGAATTTGCATTTAGATTTTTGATAAATGTGATGAAAAATAAGCATGTGCTACTTTACAAACGGCGCCTCATACCAATGTAAAAGCTGAGCATTTAACATCCAAAAATCAGATAAAAAAGTTGATCAGATCAAGATATAATTTCCAGAGACGTAGTCAAGAGAACATGTCATCTTGATATCAATAACTAATAAATGTTCTTTTTTCCATTTTCATGGGCTTGATTAAGTTATTATAAAGTCCTTCACCGGACTACACAGGGTACATTCAAAGCCTGGGAAGCACCTTTTCTGCGTCCGTGTCCCCTTAACCCAAGATCCTGTTCATTTATGACACCATTATTACATACAAAGCTAAATAATAGATTGAGTCATGTCTTATTGGCCAATATTAAGAAATTCTCTGTCTCTCAGACCCTTTTCTTTGAGCCACCTCTGAAGTAAAAGAGTCAAGAAAGTCACAAAAAAAATGCGTAAATTTGCTGCTTCAGCCTCTCTATTATAAGCAGAGGGATCAAAGATCTGTCTAAAAAAAAAAAGCAAAAAATACCTTCAATGAGATCACTCTGGACTCTATAACCCACGCCATCACGCGGTTACATGTCCACACAGGCTATCATTGTCCTGCCCGCTAATTAATGAGTCCAGTCAGAGCGCTGGATGCCTGCACACTCAGCCGGCCTCCTCAGAGGAAACTGCTGGCAGTCCTATGAATCATCGCATTCAAATGGTCTCGTGGTAAAAGAGCAAAAATGATTGAAAACCAAAGAGAGAAATTCATGAGGCTGGATGAGCAGTGATAAATGTATTAGCACCAGATGACATTTCCATCACCACCTCATCGATCACCGTAGGGACATTTGAGATCGTGGACATTGTGCATGGGTGTGTTTGTGTGTGTATGTGTGTGTGTGTGTGTGAATCGTACGCAGATGAAGCCGGCTCTCTATCAAACACAAACAATACCCGGGACATCTGAGGCCCTTACACAAAGGATAAACCGCAAGCTGTTACTTTTTATATTTCTGCTCTCTATCCCTTCCTGTATGGTGAACTATCCTGTTCATTATTGCTTCTCTACAAGTGCACACCCCTGATGAGTTGTTGCAATGTACACTTCAAAAAAATATTTAAGCCCAATAATTAAAATGATGTATTTTATTTGCATGCCAAATGTCCATTTATTTGGATTACATCATGTGAAATAAAGTAATGAACTTAATGTGATGCATACCTGTCATTAAAACATGAATGAAGGAAGTCAAAGTTACTATATTTGTGTTTTAAATACATTTCCCCTTCAAAATAATGTAATTTCCTGAAAAATATCTGTCAACCAATCTCATAAATTCTAGCCGATCCGATCCTGCTCACTCAACAGTGAGATATATTTGAACTTGAAAGATCATGGAGTGGACTCACCTTCCAAGTATATTGTTGTGCATCAACCAAAAATATATAATCAAAAAATGAGTAACTAAAAAGGGAGCAGTTTGCAATACCTGCTTATAGTTAAAAAAAAGAAATATACTAGCCACCAAGCTTTTGGCTTGGTTTCTTTGCATGGTGCTCCCTTGCATCTAAATGCTTAAAGGTGACAGGTGAAGCACGCAGGATGGGCTGCAGGTGACAGTCGGACTGCACTTTTAGCCCGGCGCGCCGGTTTGATAAATAACAGGAAGCTGTGTAGCCGCAGGAGGAGTCTGGAATAAGGTGCAAATGGCACACTAAATCTGGCCCCTATTCCCCGCTCCACTCCGGCCTCCCCGCTCTTTCTTTTGGTTCATCTCTTGGTATTCAGCGGCTGCTCCCTTGCAGCCCAGACTCTCCTATCTAATCTCCATTCAGACAGAGTAAGAGACAGAGCTGAAGAGAGAGTCAGACATAGATAATACAGGTCACTCTCCAATGACAACGCTAAAAGTCATCCTGGGAGAACGGAGAAAGCGAGATGAGGGGAGAGGAAGGGAGCAGGACTTGCTGCAAAAACACTGGAAGGATTTTTGCACTAAGCTGGGACCATGAAAAACACGCAGACTTAATGAGTAGCTTGATATGAGCGTTACTGTATATCTGGCGATTTTCGAGGCTCATAGCGTCTTGGTTTATTTTAAGCTCCACTGAAAGCCTGTGGGGATGATAAATCAGCAAAAATATCCAGCATATGCCTGAGTAATGGGGAGCTAAGCTGATCAGCATTAACTCTTGTCAATGCGAGAAAGAATTTGTGCCTTTTGTGGCCATTGTCGTTTTTTGCCACAAAAATTGTTGTTGCTCTTCCTTTTTAAGATTCTGGCAGTAGCGCTGCATTTTCAGCCTAAATAAACTGATGTTTTAACGGTATTAAGATGACTAATTTCCCTACAGGAGATGAATGCGAGAAGATTTTCATCGTTTCGGTAACATTAGAGCGCGTTTTCATAATTTGATCCTTGCTGAGAAATATGCATCGTGTCAACCATCCTTCCACACGCAAGCTGACCATTTACTGAAGTCAGGGTGGAACATGCTGTCCCGAATGGATGCTGATCCGAGGCATTCTTTGGAGTAGACGTCAATCAGTCGTAGCACCAAAGGAGATTTGGAGGTTATAGGTGTGGCAGTGGGGTTGGATCCATGCCAGATTCACTCATTCTGATCGATCACCATTGGGATCCAGGGCTGGTTATGGTTCTGGTTCAGGTAACTTCCTTTATCCCACAAGAGCAATTCATTTGTAGCTTTCCCTGTCCATATATTCAACTTCAGCAGATGGCCAGGCATTTTTTTATGTCAGTAGAAACAGGTTAAAAAGCATTAGGAGGAAGGATCCTCAAGTTACAATAAATAAAAAAAAAATAATAAAATCAACACATCAAATAAGGAAGTTAGTGAAATTTATACTTGATAAAACACATTTACTTTAGTTACAAGGACTGAAGGTCTTTTAGTATTGATTGGTTCCCGTCATGGGCAAAATACAGAAAGAATTCAGCAGCACGATCTGATTGGCTGATTTTTTCATTTTTTTTGATTGTTTCACTCACTTCCTACTTGTTTCTCCCAAATGGAACCCCATTCCCTCTGCTGAACCCTATGTAGGTATAGTGGGGAATATGAGTGGTTCCACCTCTAAGAAATGTTGAATTAACATGATCTGGATCGGACCTCAACTTTTCCAAGTTGACCAATAGGATGCCTGAGTGAACTGAGACATGGTGACGGGTAGACCCAAGGATGTCACCCTATGGTGCTAGGTTGAGCAACAATAAAGAGAAAAGGGTCGTTGAAATGAAGCAACGACATCCAGGAAGGGGTCCAAAATTCTCTTTCTTCATCTCTGATTAGAAGTCCGCCAGCAAAACACAGAGTGCCTCTGTTGCAAAAAAAATTTGTGTACCCCAAACCTTGCATAAGAGAGGAACTGGACACTTGTGTAACATTATGATGTATAACAGAAAGACAAGGCACTGGTCCAACATTTTGAGTAAATGTTATATGTGTGGCCTAAAACCGGAAGACGTTTCAGAAGCTGGTTGAGGTTAACAAATCACAAAAACGTTGGGTCTAGGAGTTCCTTACTCCTAGACCCAAAATTTGGTCAAATCTTCCAGTTGATAAGAAAGCATTGTGTAAAATTTTAGAAGTCACACTAGACAATAGTACTCCACGTCCAGCCTGATTCCTTTACTCACAGATCCCCACCTCGGTATCTAAAATCACACACCGCCATCGTTTCCTTCCGCGTAAACAATCACAGGCCCTGAAGAAGTCTTTAGTTTTCTCCTTAAACTTTTACAGTCTTAAGGGATCACAAATCGTTCTACCTCTAGACTGACACCAAGCCCAGATATATCGGTTACGTCAGAATGTGTATCCAGGCTAAAAAACCTATGCAAGTCAATATGTGGAACTGATCGGGTTAACAAATACTGGCACTGGTACCGTTAGCCAGCAGGGTAGGTACCAGCCTTTGGATGGAAATAGGTGATCTGCTGTGGAGACCACAAGGAAAATATAAGACAGACGTATAAAAATAGTTCATATCAGCTTATTAGACACACACTCACACAAACACAAAAACACACAAATAGAATACATGCAGAAGCAGTTATTTTTAAGATTTTGAGTTCATATTCCCCATCATCATCAGTTTCATCTCCTCTCATCTGATTCTCTGGTGTCTATTTGAACCCAAACTGACGTAGATTGGAACTGATATCCAGAACGACGCACACACCCATACTAAGCTATTTTAGACTGATGTTCAGTCTGAACCCGGAGTAGAAAAGAGAAGGGTCCATTACATTTGAGGATGCTTGTTTTGCCTTTCAGCCCCTCCCTGCAGCACAGCTTTCTTTCTACTACTCTTCATCTCTACCTCTACCTGTCGCCCTATTTCTGGACCACCACTACCTCAACAGCTTCCTCCTAACCCGGGGCGAGCTATTAGCTCTAAACTAATTAAGTCTGTCAACGAAATGATGTTTTTCAGCTCTCTGGACCCTAAATGGGTCAAGCTAAATAAACATGCATGTTCTACAAAGTCATATTCTAGTTTGAGTTTGGAATATTCTCAAACTGCAGTGAAACACAGCATTGGAAGCAAATTCTATTAGTTAGCTATTAGTTGCTATTATTAGCTAGTTATTCTGATTGTGACATTATACTGATGTTGTGCTGTGTGGAAAAAAAAAGCAGTGCTGAATATGGCCAATTACAGCAGAGTATATCACACAGAAGTGTCGTGGGCGAGGATGTACTGAGTGAGATTCAGCTCTGCCCACACTGAAGCCTTGTAGACTTTAGACAAAACAGTGTGTTTACATGTAGTGATGGAAATAGATCTACCCAGTCGAACCAGTTACCGCTATTATAGCTTTCTGACGGTGCGCCGGCTATGTCAACACCCCCATCACACCTACTCTGCATTTGAACCCACTTCTTATATATTTAGTCATTTCTCTTTCCTCAGCTATCCTTCACTCCAAGTCTCTGCAGCCCGCCTCTTCATCGCTCTCATCCCCGCTCAGCACTACGCTATCAGAGCTAATGTAAAGTTAGCCTCGATCCATCTCTGTTTCTGAGTTGAGGGTTAGATATCAGCTTTGAGCTATCAGATCTAGCCGGTATAGCTTAAGTCAGCCCTACTGCCCCGGCTAAATGAATGTTAAAAGCCTATTGAGTTTCTTCGCGTCTACTTCAATTGCTTTGCTTTATATAGATACTATGTATTTGTCCATATAGTGTTTGTAGCTAGTGTGTGCGTGTGTGTGTGTGTGTTTGTATGTGTGTGTGGTGCATGTAATGCGATTCAGTCTTTTAATTTAAGATAGGAGACACCGTCAGCAGGTTGAGGTTATGACCTCCGATAGAGGACAAAAACACCCACACACATACAAACTCACACAAACACACACCACACCTACAAACTCACACAAACACACACCACACTTACAACCTAACGCAAACACCCACACACATACAACCTAACGCAAACACTCACACACCTACAAACTCACACAAACACTCACCACACATACAACCTAACGCAAACACCCACACAGCTACAAACTCACACAAACACCCACACACCTACAAACTAACACAAACACTCCTCACACATACAACCTCACACAAACACCCACACACATACAACCTAACGCAAACACCCACACACCTACAAACTCACACAAACACCCACACACATACAACCTAACGCAAACACCCACACACCTACAAACTCACACAAACACTCACCACACATACAAACTCTCACACACACACACACTTTAACCTTACATGGGATTGATTTTAAGGTTAAGGTGCAGAACATATGTTTTTGGCATCTGCTGCTGGTGGTACTGCTGTGTTGTCCACTGTTAGCCATAAGATTACAACCACCAACAGGGGGAATTAGAATAAAATTGATTATCTCGTTACAGTGGCAGCCGTCAGTCAGAGGGATATATTAGACAGGCAGTGAATATTATGTTGTCCGGGGTGGTTTGTTGGAAGCAGGAAAATAGGGAAGTGTAAGAATCTGGTCGGGGGTTCCCCAAATTATCTTATGTCTCTGACCTCCTACAAACATATATGTACTGGAGAGGTATGCTGACTAGTTGTAGCTGAAAACCAGTGGCAACCAAGCTTTTTCTGTTGCAATCCCAAGTGGGAGTCATGTCGGCCCCCACACTGCCTGTCTTTAAATCCCCTCATAAAACACATTTTTATTCCTTGATTTGTAATCCAGATTGATAAGCAGAAATTTTTCTTTTGCGGTCTAAGAGCTTGCTTTATTTATTTTATTTTAAGCTTTGTTCTTTCATTGAGTGGCTATGCTTTTTATTGACTCTACAGCACTCCAGTCCACTTTGTTGTTTTCAAATAGGCTTATAAATGAAGTTGACTTGAGTTGAGGACTACGACTTGGTAAACAGATAAGGGGCTAGAAGCGCCCAGTACTCATTGATGTGCAATACTGGTTCTGATAGAAAGATGTCAGAAGCCAGGTGCATGATTGCTGGACGGAACCATTCCTCAGTGGATTAGAGTGTAATTCAGATTATTAATGAAACTTTGATATGATTGCACAGCTATATCACTGGGACATTCTGGTTATGAAGTGAAGGGAGGAACTAATCTTATTTAAGCCTCTGATCATCACAGCTCGCGAGTGACATTTTGAAATGTGATGTGGACCAGAAGTGGGGTAAGAGAGACATTTTTGTCTTTATTCAAGATTGTTCCTCTGGACTTTTGTTTTCGTAGTCTTCAGTATTTGGAGACGTTTTGTTTACCTCACTTGTTTTAATCCTGCAAATATAAGCGCCTAACTTTTTTTGCAACTCCAGCCAACTTGTCATAATTTTTAAGACAGTGACCCTCAGTTTTTGTAACACGGATGATCAGAATATATAGTATATATCGTTTTTGTCTTTCTCCTTTATGTATGACAGACAAACATTATCATCAATGAAATTCTTTTATAACTTAAATTATGGTGCATTACTAATTCTTAGTAGTTGAGGTAAAAGCACTTCTGAAAGAAGACTTGTCACAAGTTTTATTCAAACAGTTTATTTCATTCTCAGAATAACTGAGTTGATTAAGGTTTGGCATTAAAGTGTTTTTTCAGGCCACAGTGTGAAGCGCTCTTCTTTTTGCAAGCAGTGATGAGGAGAATCACTTAGAGCTGAGCAGCAGCAGTAACTGAATCAATGAAGGGACTGCAGTTAGAAAATAGGGTTCGCTGCGATCAATTAGAATCTTAACTGCTAGAATGGTAGAACCATAGCGGGACTAGAATCTCAAGCGCTACTTTTTCTTCTTCTGGTTGTTGTTTCTTAACAGACTTTACATCATAAATTCTGCCAATGACCAATTATTCAGTGGCAGACATTTCATTTTTTGGGTTTGTAACATAAATGTTTTTGTTGTTAATTTTCATTTTAGAATGTACAGATATTTCTATCCGAGTGACTCAATGGTTAGGATTGTTGCTCATTTATCAATATTTAAGATAATATGTTTTTTAAACTAAGTAGTTACATTACCTTTCTCTGCTGTCAGTTCTGTTGCAATTGAAAACTTTTACACTTTAATGCCCTATTGGGGATGCATTGATGTAAAGTACTCAAGAAAGTACGTTTGTGCATACAACATTTGAAACGGATGAATCTTTTTTGCGATGACTAGTATGACCAAATATGCTCTTACAGCAGGAAAGTCTTGTGTTCCATCCTGGCCTACCTTGGTTGAGTTTGCCTGTTCTCCAGTTACCCCCACTGTCAGAACATGAATGTGAAGCACATGTTCAGGTTGTGATCTCCAGAATCTGTACGGCGGCTGCTAACTGCCCCTCAGGGATGGATCAAATACAGAAAATGTTGTACTCAGTGTGACTTTGTGCGAAAAGTAAATCTTCTACTTCTTACCCAGCTGATAGGTTGTAATATAAATTGGGGTTTTAACGTTTGCATCCAAATATCGTGTCAAATATTTGTCCTCTTTTTTAGCTTCGTGTTACACTGTCGTCTCTTGTTGAATTCCTTTCACTATGACTTAGCTGCCACCTACTTCCAGCTTCTTTCAAGTCTTTAGATTATGAGCGCACATAAAAAATTAATCAAAACATCACATCCCTATAGACATCCTATTGGCCTCTGAAACTACCTCTGCTGCCGCCCTAGGGACGGGACAACTCAGACCTTCCATTATGCCTTCATTGCATTCCTACGGAGTAAATAGGGCAAGAAAATCCTTCTGTTTTCTGTCCCCTAGATGCTTCACTTCTCTCACATCGATGGTCTTACCAATATGGAGGCACAGCAGGTGTTTGGCCACTTTGGTGGAATTTAACCACCATGTCATCATTCTTCCTCTGTGAGCTGCCTGCAAGCATGTGGTTTCTTAGTATATGGATTTTTTGGATGCTGTAGAATACACATTCACTTCCTGACATGAATCTCAATTGTCCTACCCTCTTTATGTTCCTAATCATTGACTTTGCCCGGTGCCAAACGAGCTTGGAAAGAGTATTCAGTGTACACGATCACAAGCATGCACACACACACACACACACACACACACACACACACACACACACACACACACACACACACACACACACACACACACACAACACACACACAAACACACACACTAGCACTCAAACACTATGGCAGCAGTATAAATGGTTTATGTCACAATCTTTTTCAAGTACTCCACCACCCGAACCGTATCACACAATGGCATGCAAGTACACACAAACACCATTTCTTCAAGCTTCAGCCATGGAATTAAAAAGCAACTTCAGAAAAATAATGGAGGCGTGCATCCCTGCAGCATGTATGTGTGCGTTTCAAAATATGATTCTTTCTAAAAGTGCTTGTTTGTGTTTCTGTGTTTCTACATTGGTGTGTATGTGGGAGTGAGATAGCCGGATGCATGAATGGATTCCTGAATGGACCTGTCAAAAGGATCTGACCTGCGGAGGCCACTGCTTTCGAAATTCTAATAATATCTGTGTGTGAGCTCCGATTAACATTTGCACATTTTGGAAAATACAGTATAAACTCCCAAATGAGGCTGTAATTGGTTTTAATTTCTTCCCAAATGTATTTCACATATGGACTTATTCATTCCCAGTTCTGCATCCAAGTGAAAGTCTTATAAAGAGAGTAACAGATGAGACATCTTCATTTCACTGATCATGAACATTAGTAGCAACATGAATATCATGTAGTAGCAGACAGAGTTATGGTGTGGCGACAACACGCCTGCAACCGTAAAAGGTCACACAAATTAGAGGAAGTTTAAAAGAGTATAACGAGCTTGGGAGTGGCCATAAGAGTGTTCTGGTCCTGTCGTTACTCAGATGCATCATTTAGAAAGAAAGATAAATAAATGGTAGAGAGAGAGAGTCTGTGTGGTGGCTTTGCTTTCAGAGCCTTGGCTTGTGATGAATAACCCCATCTGCCTGTCGTTACCGCTCGAGCTACTAGCGCTACACGCACGCACACACAGCAGAGTGTGTCACAGATCCCCTCTAAGGAGCCTCAGGGGACCCGGGGGAAGATAAATAAGGGGGTGAGGAGAGATACTGGGTGTGTCCTGCCCTGTAGATAAGTACAGGCAAGCGGCTCCGAAGGAACAGAGAGCGGGGTAAAACGCACTAGGAGTGTAAGCACCTTCTTCCCCTCCCAAAGACTTTCAAGGAAACCTTATTGTCTGGTTATATGCTGGTGTTGGTGAGCTGTGGCATTAACGGGCCTCTGTTTGAATAATTTGTATGCTACTGGAGGTTTCTAACATCCTTGTTGGCATATGTGAAAATACAGCCTTCTGAGACAAAGCTAGAAATCGACCATATGAGGTGATGCAGGTTGAGAAAGGACTAGACGTCAAAAAAAATCACACTGAGGTTCATAGTACGTTCGCAGTGGTGGCTGTTTGGGCATTTTCATGGTGCTTTTTTCAGTCGGTGTTGCTCATTTAGATCTTTTAGGACATCATAGTTAAGCCAAATCAGGAAACATTGGGATTGTTTTCTGTTTTAGAGGTTAAAAGTCACAGTCTTTATGCCTGATGCTGCATTCACACTGAACCAAACACAAGATTTCACTTCACTATTCGCTAAAGTTTACTCATTTTACGTGTGTCAATGCCACCATGGGATTGATTGAGTTAACCAGCATCACTTGCTCGAGCATTGCAAACATAAAGACCAATTTTTTTCACCATAAATTCAATTTTTTATGCAATTTCCCTCCGTCATCGACCATGTTAGAGGTAAAAGGTAAACATGCTGAATCGACTGTACATAGAGCACCTTATAGTCAGGGTGATATGAGTCAGCTTTCAACTATTTGCACACTCTCTCATGTGGTGATAGCAGAGACTACTAATCATCACCTGCCCATCAGGAGCCATAACCAATGACCAACAGAACGGTCCTTGGGTGTAAAAGTGGGTTTCAGTATCTGGCTCAAGGATACCTTGATACTGCACAGGCTGGGGAACAGGCCGCCGACATTCTGAGCCAATTAAATGGGAACAATTGCTGCTTAGTATACGGTGCAGTAGACATAAACACATCAAAAGACTGAATTTGTAACACATTTGTGTCTACTTGCGGCTTCGCAAAAAAATTAGCGATTTTTTTGCGTTCCACAAAAAAATTAGCGATATGTTAAAGCATTCCAGTTATTTTAGTGTTTTCCGGCGACCTGATCCATAGATGCAGTACTTCATCTGGCAGTAGATCTCCAAACAATAATAGTTTGCCATAGGCTTATTCAGTGGGGTTTCCAGACATTATTTGAAATTTAAGCCAGCTTGATATTCGGAAATAGTTTATGGAGTCAAACCTGCAACATTCCGGCAGGAGATGAGACGGAGATGGTCCTCATGATCGTTAAACCAATCCTATAAGGATACCCTCCCCATGTATGAGAGCAAGAAGAAGAAGATCGGATTCACCGGGACGTTCCATTATTCTTGGAGATATGACTCAATAAAATATTTCAACAAAAGACACTCTTCATCTACCAAGGAGACTATTTCAATCTTTCTCACAACCTGCAGTCATTTTAATATCCCAGAGCTGTTCTTCTGAAAACCGGACATGAAGGCAGTTCTCTCAGGGGTCAATGAACCAAGCAAGTGGACAGTTGGTTTAAACTAAAGTACCAACTGGAAATCCTGTATGTTCAGACTTGTGTTTTGTTGGTTGTGATGTGAGAGAGATAGAAGGCTATAGGAGCAGATAAAGAGGTAAAAATAAACACAGTCGTTGTGACCTACATTTATATTACATCAGACTGATGTCACACCTCCAAAAATATATTTTAATGGTGGGAAAACATCATCACATCACAATAATGGGGTAACGGGGTGGCACACTTAATCATTTCCTTTTTGATTAAAAAGGAAATGATTCCTTATACATCTACATTGTCAGATGTTCTATGTATAGAAATGTATCTCCAACAACATAGCAATTACTCAATGTGACTCTAATCTCCTGCTCTCTATCTGCGCAACCCATACACCTACAGCTGTGCAGGCGCTCTCTCCCATCCCATTGGGGCGGCTGCAGAGAGGCTTTCTGATATGTTTTATGCGTGTAAAACAAGCCTTCTTTGTCTGTCCCTGTTGTTCTTTCCAGATGCACACAGACCCGCGAAGATAAAGGCAGAGGCATCATAACCTGCAAGCGCAAGCGGGTGTGATGACATCCATATGCAATACCTATCACTTCAAAGTCCTCAGTGTGTCTCTCCTCTGATCTCTACATCTACATGCATGTAGCGCTAATTTATATATTTATCTGAAACCACCTTTTTTTTTTTTTCAAAGCAAACACAAGCTTTAGTTCACACAACACCTCCAGAGAGAAATTGCGTAAAGTGTCTGTAATTAACTGAATCAAGCGCTGACATCGTTAGTTGCTATTTAGGTGGAATAATTTGTTGTATGGTGAGGAATCTTTGCCTCCTATGCTGCTCTGCAATTATCTCAATGCCTGTGTGTTTTTGCTTTTTTAGCATTTTGGGTCTACAGATGGTAAAACATAAGCCAGAAAAAACAAAGCGGGTATCTTGTTTTACCCTGCAGGGTTGTAGAATTTTTCCATTTCTGCTTTTGTTAGGTAAAACAGAGTCAAAGTGGAACAAACAGTCCACCTCCATTCAAATCAGCATCTCTGTGATACACCAGGAAGTGGCTTTTCCCAGAGTGTCACAACACACTGGGTAAAGAGCACAGGGTTTAAATAGACAGATTTGTATTTAGGCATACATTCCCGTGCAGATAGCAGTCTGTCTGGGAACTCTGGAGGTTAAAGTTCAAGCTGAATGGCAGAGGAAGCAGCGTGAGCCGCCACTCACTCTCCGACAGGAACAAACATCTGAGGCTATGAAAAGAATAACCATTTACATCACACTCAACCCATTTGTAGGGGCGTATACTATCTGGGTCCGTGTGTGTGTCTGTGTGTGTGTCAGTGTGTGGGTGTGCGTGTGTCAATGTATGTGTGTGTTCCGGAACCACCTGCTGTGTCTCCCTGTGTCCCGCACAGACGCTATTAAAATGTTTCTTTTACTGCAGTTGGCCGTAGTATTATGGTAATGAGTGAGAGTGTAGGCTCTCCATCTCTCTCGCACAAAACATCGTAATATTTTACAACATGGTCTCCAGTAGGGTTGAAGTTATTACCAACCACTGTCTCGTTAATGATGGCCCGCCTGTTCTAGGACCACCCATACTATACAGTCATTGCTGACCCAGATAACCTTTACCCTGCCGAGTGTCGAGTGTTTGATTAACAAACACTCGACCAGTTCCAGGACTTCACAGCAGGTAACCAGCGTCTGGATCCTGAGATCATGAAGGTATGATCCAAAACCCTGAACGTACATCTCTTTGGGTCCAGGAGGCTAATGTGGTCTCTTAAAAATATCAGGAATTGTTAGGTCATAGAGGTGATAAAGAAAAAATATTAATAATGAAAAAGAAAAGGAGATACCGAGCATTACACAAAGGAAGAAGAACGAGAAGTAGAAGACTTCATAGAAAGAGAGAGAGGGAGAGAGAGAAATAGACGATGTGAGCCAGTCCAAATCCACATCAATCATCAGGTACAGGGCGATGCAGCCCAGATAGAGTCAACTTATTGTAAATGTTAAATCAGAACTCATCGGAGTGAAGATATACAAACAGAAAGGACCTTGGTTCAGAATTTCAGCTGTGAATCTGCCAGTGAGAGCATGGGTGTTTACATCAGGCAATTCTTAAAATGAAGTTCATGCAGTTCATTATTATGTGTATCTACTGAATAGACTCTAATGACCCGAATAAAGTTGACCAGCTGGTTTGTTTAAGTTCTCAAACTATTGTGCAAAGGGAGACATCTGCCGAAGGCATGCAATGTTTATCTGCATCACTTTAAAGGGCTGTCTCACTTAAATCTGAAATGAATCAACCACAACTTTTAGCACATATGTTTCGTGTTACACTGGAAAGTACATCTTTGACCTTTTCACTGATAACAAAATGATAAAGATGGATGTTTACGTGCATGTGGCGCGTACCCTCGGTACCCTGGAAGAAAAGGTGAATGAAAGTATTAAACTGACTGTGCTACGAGAGTTTTCCAAAAATGTGATCGAGTGCATACCGTAAAAAATTATAAAGTACCTCTTTTCACTCACTTTGAAGGCTATCAAGGATTTAGGGATTATTTTTACTTGTCTTTTCAAACAAAGTTAAAAAAAATAACGCATTTTACGCTAATTGTCTTCCTTTGTGTTTAGGAAAAGAGACAACCGATGATTCAATAAAAGGTTTTCATTTTTGTTACACTGCACAGTAAAAAAGTGGTTCAACACTGCAGCATAATAAATATAAAAGGAGTGAATATGGAGGTCGGCGAGGGAAGAAAATCCTTGGAAAGGGTGAGGAATAGGAAGAAAATATGTGTAACCTGAGAAAAGCTGGAGAGAACAAAAACGCAGGCTTGCACAGCACACCCAGCCAATCAAGTGCGCCAGAAATAGCTAGCTCCTTATGCAAAAAAAACTCTCCGCCTTAATGCACGTTGAGGAACTGGAGACCACATGCATGGAAAACTCATCACATTAGAAGCATGAGAGGCCAAAAAAACATCTGCAGCCAAAGTAAGAAATAAGTCAAAATGGCCTGCCCCCTCAAAGCAGACATATTTAGGGTGTGTGACTGCCATCAAACTGGGTTTGTTTCAACAGAACTGTTAACAGTTGGGGGACTGGAAACACACACACCGACGCAGACACAAAAAATGTCCCTATTGAAATTAACAAGCACAGTTTGCACCACTAGAATTTCCATTCCTTGTTCTCTTTCTCTATTCTCTGCCCCCCCCCTCCCCCCTTCTGTACTTCTCTTTCTTCATTCTGTTCCATTTTCATTTCTCCCCCTCTTCTTCCCCTTACATATTTAATTTTTTTTTAATGCATTGAAGATAGAAGCCTACAAATACTGACTACTATTATATTGCAGATGAAGAGTGTGAATATTCCCTTCCATTATTTTAAATGGAAGTTGGAAGTCTAATCTGTCTATGAGCTCACTCCTTTCAATTATTCCAGCCGGCACGTCGGCTAAAAAATGTGTCTCATCAAGAACTAATAAAGTGTTTCAGTTCCCTTCTGTCCTTTCCCACCTGTGCTCACCGCAATATGCTCTTATCGCATAGCTGAAAAGCTTTTCTACTTCACTGCTTTGCTCTCATTTCTCTCCTGTGGCTCTGACTCCTGGGCGTCTTACTGCTGCTGCTATTTGTAGTCGAAGGGGTTTACCATATTCTCTTATCTCTAGAAGAGAGTTGGTGTATATGAAGTAAACACACACACACAATGAACAAGAGATTACGTTTGGAGCATTTAGTAAGACATACACTCTCAGACATGAATGACAGATGTTTTCATTAAATCACTTTTTAAATATTAACATACCTACAGACCACTTTCATATTTGGCGAAAACAAGGGAGTTTATTGCAGTAATGTAATAGTAAATGATTATGGAATAACATCATTCATTCATTCATTCATTATCTGCAGCCGGTTATCCTGCTCAGGGTCGTGGGGCTGGAACCTATCCCTGTCGACATTAGCACGTAAATGAAGACTTGACTGTATGTTGGTATGTTGAATGAATGTTGAATTTATGTTTACTGTATTTTGGTTTGTTCAATGCATGACTGTGTGTTCATATGTTGACTGTGTGTTCATATGTTGACTGTGTGTTGGTATGTTGACTGTATGTTGGTATGTTGACTGTATGTTGGTATGTTGACTGTAGTTTGGTATGTTGACTGTATGTTGACTCTAGTGTTTACTGCAAGTTGATGGTATGTTGACTGCATGTTGGTATCTGGATTGTGTGTTGACTGTAGGTTTACTTTATGTTTTGTGTACGTTGGTATGTTGACTGTAGGTTTACTGCATGTTGATTTTATGTTGACTGTGTGTTGATATGTTGACTGTATGTTGGTATGTTGACTGTAGGTTTACTGCATGTTGATTTTATGTTGACTGTGTGTTGATATGTTGACTGTATGTTGGTATGTTGACTGTATGTTGGTATGTTGACTGTATGTTGGTATCTGGATTGTGTTTTGACTGTAGCTTTACTGCATGTTGATGGTACGTTGACTGTGGGTTGGTATGTTGACTGTATGTTGGTATGTTGACTGTATGTTGGTATGTTGACTGTAGTTTGGTATGTTGACTGTATGTTGACTCTAGTGTTTACTGCAAGTTGATGGTATGTAGACTGCATGTTGGTATCTGGATTGTGTGTTGACTGTAGGTTTACTTTATGTTTTTTGTATGTTGGTATGTTGACTGTAGGTTTACTGCATGTTGATTTTATGTTGACTGTGTGTTGATATGTTGACTGTATGTTGGTATGTTGACTGTGTGTTGACTGTAACGTTTACTGCATGTTGATGGTATTTTGACTCCCTGTTGGTATGTTGAGTATATGTTGATTGTAGGTTTACAGCATGTTGATGGTATGTTGACTGTATGTTGACTGTTTGTTGACGGTATGTTAAGGCCACACCACTGACCTAAATTCTGTATCTCTGTTGGTATGATTGAGTCTCTGTCTGTCATCTGTCCGTTTGTGGCTGTGCCTTCAGGCTGTCATCTTGTATTGTTGGGGACAGATAAAGAGATTTGGTAGCAATGAAAAGAGGCCTGAAAAATCACTCACTCGCACACACTCACACACACACAGACACACACATGCATGGGTGCATGAGCGACCACACTCATCAGAACACACAATCAGATGGTTCTTTGGATGAAAGGGTCATTGTAGTAACACAGCAACAAATCCTGGCAGCCCTCGACAGCTAAATCACGCACATACAGACAATTCTTGTTGGACAAAACACTCCTTGTCTTAAAACTGAGACCCTGACCCCTCTAAACAGACACACAGCTCTGCACGTTTGCACAGGACTCATAAAGGTGGCCTCGGCTCATTTACAAATGTATGGCTTTGTGACTGACCCATTAGCAAAACTAGTGGGAGCACAACCTCATGAATTATTCAGTTAAAACGGGCGGAAAATATGCTTGCTGGGATCTCAAAAGAGGAATTGTTAAAAAGTCACTTGTGTTGCTACACAAATGAGCATGCTTGCTAGAAAAGTATGGAAAAGGAGAATGTCTCGGCCATCAATAGAAATAAAATTATTAATGGTAAATTTTCCAGCAGGACACAAGCACACACTGAGAATTTCAAAAGAGAAAGTTTGCGAATTACGATTATTTATCTTCCAAAGTTTAGAATAATATGTTACAGATGAAACACCATGAATTATTCAAAGCCTCCTTACAAGTGAAAGCTGGCGGAAAATGCACTTGTTAAAGAGATTTTTGAAAAGATAAAATGCCAAATCTGTAGAATTTAAGAAAAAGAAAAAAGCTCTTAGTCTCAGACGTTATGAGAGGTAAGAGCCAAATGCTTTGAGAATGTTGGAAAAACATTTCACATATGGAAAAATTAACAATTTTCACAAATATCTGAGTAAATGTATGCCAGAAAATGAAATTATACTTTTGAGTGTGAGAGACACATGAAAACTCTGAGGAAATAACTCCTCCTTTCCGTAAAGAGTGCGGATCAGAAATCCTCCTGATGATTACATGACTCAGTAGACTTGGAGAACGAGGTAAATCAATCAAAAACAAATTTCTACTCTACTCAAACCTTCTTTCAATGACTCCCCATGCCCTCCTCTCCATCATTGTTTCTCCTCCCTTTTCATGTCCTTTCTTTCCATCCCCGTCTTGTCTCCCTTTTTTTCTACTCCATCCCTCTGTTCCTCAATGCTTCGATCTTTCTTTCCATATCCATCCAGGCGTATATAAGTGAGTGTGGCAGGCCTGGTTTGTGTGTCTTTGTGCATCACTGCTTTAGACTAACAAACCCCCACAAAATACCCTCCTTTCACACACTCGTATGTGCATACACACACACACACTCACTCACACACACACACACACACACACACACACACACACACACACACACACACACACACTCACACACACACACACACACACACACACACACACACACACACACACACACACACACACACACACACACGCAAACACTCACATACATACTCAAACATACACATTCAAAAGGCCCAAGAACTTTTTGAGTCATGCCAGATGTTCCAAGTTTCAGATTCATACAACAACATCCTCCTCATTTTCCTTCCCCGTCTCTATTTTCTGCTATTTTGTCCCACTTCCTTCTTTTTGTCTCTCATCTTGCCTTTTATCCTTTTTTTTTTTCTCTTTTTTTTTAGAAAACCCATAATTCTCCGTTTTTTCTATAGCTTTTGAAAAAAATCTCTTTACACCCATCTTGAACTATTGTGCTCTTTGTGTCATTGGCATCCTCCACTTTCTCCCCCATCCTTAATTTGTTTGGATACTCATACAATATCCTCTCTTCTTTTCTCCCTCTGCTCCTCCTCTTTTTTCTCTTCCTCTCTGTCCTTTTACTGTGAGGAGGTGTATTTGAGATCTCCATCCTCCCTTTTCACTTATACTCTAATCCGTTCTCATTCTTCGTGCCGCTTTTCACTGAACATTGGCCTCTATAGATAGATATAAACTCCACACAGATCTTCTAACGTTTTTTTTCTTTCCTCCATGAATTCGATGCCGTGTTTTTTCATTAACCATCTGCATATCACCTCCTCTATGCCTCATTTCCTCTCCTGATTTGCATCAGTTCTTGTTTCAACCCCCCGTTCCTCTAACTCTGTTCCTGTCACTCTCTCTGCGAGCTATTGATTATCTATCGGGGGTCTACTTCCTCTCTCAACTGTCAGAAGGACCAAATAGTTAAATGCAAAACAGATCAGTATGGTAGAATTTATTCGCTTACCTATTCATTTTTCATCATACAGTGATGAAAAATGCGGCTCAAGCCTTTATTCTTATTCTGGATTATTTTCCTTCTCCATATTTGTTCACAAATCCCTCTTCACATCTATCATTGCCCCTTAATTAACCCTTATTTGCATTTATTTCCCCCCAGCCTGACTCTTCCCTTCCGTATTTTAAAACTATTTGAATGATCGCCAGTCAGTGATAGCGGGAACTTCATGATACTTTTCATGCATTCATACTTATATTTTCGATCACGCTTCCATCGATTTAAAAACCCATTTGATCTTGTTTCCCCTTGCCCATCCCTCCATTGTCAATTTTGCACACAGACTTCATTTATTTCCATTCTTTGCTCTTCTTCCGCCTCCAACCAACCACACTTGCTGCACAATCTACCCATGCCCAAAGTCCTCCATCTTCTGTCCGTCCAATCTTTTTTCCATTCATCCTGGTATTGATCCAGCTGTCTATCACTGCGCTTCCACTGCATGGTACATCTCAGCTCAAATCTACTATCTCTGATAACGGTACCAGGTACTTTTCTTAATTTCATTACTCAATGGTTTCCCTTTAAATGTAGGTGTGATTGTAAGCTCACTTCCATAGCAATCCCGGGGTGGTCTTGAGTTAGAAAGTGGTAAGACCAGGGTTCTCTTTTGAGATACTTTCATGTACTACGGAGTAGAGAGACACAATATTTCATAATTTGACCACAGCCTGGTATTATGAACTGATCATAATTGATGGGTTTATTTCTGAAAACTTGATGGGTTTATTTCTGAAAACTTGATGGGTTTATTTCTGAAAACTTGATGTTCTGGATTGATTTCTGGCCACTGTATGTTATGGGCTACTCTCACTTGAATCCTTGACTATGGTCATACCATAAGAGCTACCAGGTTGCACAGGTGCACAACAGAAAACTTAAAGAGACTGAGCAGAGTCAAGTTAAGTCAAACCGTCCCATGTGGGGGAAAAACACCACATCATATGTCATGGTGATTGGCAGACACTAATTAGTTTAATCTAACCCCAGGGGCTTGTAGCTCTTTGGCTGGTCTGGATACAGCTGTCCTATTGTCAACCGGCTGACACCATGACCCTTGGGAGCCAGTAAAGAAGAGAGAAAGAGGATGTAGTGAAGGAGACAGAGGGTTGCATACATCTATAAGACACAAAGTTTATTGAATTGGAGTGACCTATTATTATGAGCACATATGAATCAACTTGAGAACATTTATCTTGTTTATACAATATGACACATATGTCAGTCTAAAAGTTCATATTTTACTGCTTTCAGGGAGCGTTTCCACTAAAAATATTGTGGATATAACGTCACCTTTAATGTGAGGAGTTCAATCACGGGGATTGCTTGTACTAGGCAGGCGATTGTGGACTTTTCTGGGATATACCCTTGATGTCGTGGATGAAAGCAAAGGCCTAGTTTGTCTTATTGGTTCCCAGTGTAATGTTTAGTCCCGTCCCTTTTAAACACATAATAAAACCTTTATTTTAACTGAGTCTCTTGTTTCAGCAGTTCCGACCCTGGTAACCCCGCAGCTCCAATCTTCGCATTCACGTCACCATATTTCCTCCCGCTTGCAGAAAATATCCCTTTTTATGAAGTCTTCTGTTGATCAGCTTCTCTTGTTATGACATAATAATCATCCATGCATCAAGTCATGCAGTGAAGACACAAATTTTGCTTCTATATTTCTGGTCAGGTACCGTCGCGGTAGTTTTAAAAGCTGTTTAAAATGTGCATGTAGTATGGAATTGGGACAGTTGCAGCCATGGTACACAGAGAGACAGACATCAGGGTCAGTCAGACGGAACTCGATGGAGTCCACACTACACTAGAAACAGATTTTGATGAAGTAGTTGAACAGAACAATCGCTGACTCAAAGGTCAGCACTTCTATCACTGCGATATATGAAAGTCAACAACCAAGTGTCCATTCAAAGAGTCCTTGGGCGAGACAGTGGGTCGCTTGGTTAGAGATGGATGCGAGAGTAGGGGCGAGCGAGACAGTCACCCTAGAGATGAAAGAGGCAGTCCTAAGCAGACCCAGATTAGCTTCGCTCTATTGAGGAGGCAAAGGGCAGAACAGAGGGTTTTAGTGGATGACACTAAGCCTTTTAAAACCATGCTACAGGCTGTGATACCCCCCCCCCCCTGCAACTGACATACACTGCTTACATTATTAGACCTTGGAGACCTCAGAGACCAGAGATTCAGGCTCAAAGGCAGTTCATGATCCACTCGCTTGGACGTCATTGTTTTTTTATAATTGCTTAGATTATATTCATAATTATTAGGTTCAGTAATGTCTTTATTTCAAAGTATTAGGTGCGTCATCAAATGCTTCCTTTCACTGCCGTAAATGCATGTCAGTTGTTCAATATCGGACGTCAAAACATTAGAAAGAATGAACACAAAGCGAGAAGCTATAATATGTCCTCCACGGTGTTTTGATACCTTATCGACCTTCAGTCCCGTCGCTAATAAACCAAATACAACACTTCACAAAATAAAGGCTTGAAAGGCTTTCATTTAAAGTGGTATTGATCAGTGTCTGACATTTGTACTTACCGGATTCTGCTTGATTATATTCACAATTCAAAATAAATGCATGATTTCACAAAACAATTCAGCTTTTCAAATCATATCCAGAAAAGTTGGTATTACTGATTTTTCCCTTAGCAGTTAATAAATGTCTAGGAATAAACATCATGAGGGGGAATGAGTGTTGTTGAGTTGATGGATCAGGTGGACAAAAGAGGATGGAATTGATCGGCAACGTTGCGGACCATTACACCTACCATGCATGTGTAAAGACCCTAATTACCCCTAAGAATTTCCCTCTCCCACCCCTCACCCGTAAACCACTGACAAACACTCAGCTCAATGACAAACTCGAGGACATAAGGGTCATTATGCCAAAACATCCCCCCCCTGCAAAACAATCCCCTCTGCTCGCTCAAAGACTCCCCACATCCTGCTCCAAGGCAATGCTTGGATGTGCAGGAGATTTGATAATAACCCCCTCTCTTCTGGCCCCACATGGTCGCAGGGGCTAAATCCCCTCCACTCACTTTCCAAATTGACACAGAGAGAGCTTTGTTTCTCAGAGATGTAATCACATACCTCAATAAGCCTATACTGTTGGACCTACACATCTCGACAATACTGCAAAACCTAGGGGCTTTGCCAAAGGTTCCACAAACTTATGCTTGCCCCATTGAATCAGAAAAAGCCCCTTCTTTGATTTGACTGTCAAAACATTTGTGTTGGTGCAACAAGGTTGTCCTGAAACCTGTGTTGGATCATGATTTTATATATTCTGGAGAAATAAGGAAATTATTTCTACCTGTGATACCACAGACTCAATTACCTCTTCTTTCCCCGCCATCAAAAACATGACTATCAGGTCACCCCAACAAACCTCTTTGCATATTAAGTAAAGATAGAAAGAAATTGCATTAGAAGCTGAGGAGGTCATGGTTCTCAGCTCCAGCCCAGTATACTGCACTGCTGAAGTGTTCTCAAGCAACGGAACCCGTTTCTCTCATAATAAGCCCAGAAAATACGTTGGGATACGTTGAAGGATAAATAGAAAATGAAACCTCATAAACAAGAGTAGTTTATCTTACCCCGAAATGTCACAGCATCTACGTTATATTTCCTTTCATCTTGAGATTGAACCCTGGTGACATGCGGCGCTTATTGCTCTAATCTGCTGTTAAGGATGTGTACATTGCCTTGTTGAATAAAATATCAGCATCTCTGTGAATAAAACATCAGTGCTTTTGTTCTCTTATAAAAAGGTCAAAACAGCTGTAGGCAAGCACTGATGTATTTAGTGCTAGGCATCCCCCCAAACACATACACACACCAGTACACTCGTAAGAACTAGACCCACTTCAAAAGCTCCTGTTCTTTTTTTCTGTTTTTTAAGTATGCATTCTGTTTACAGGAAAACGTTTTTCTGTATAAAATAGCAAACCTTTGCTGTGGTACACAATCATGGCGTTTTGGGAGCCTGAAGATGTGAACTTTTGAAATTTCCAGACTGTACTTTAAATGGACTGAACTTTATGCCGTTTTCCGGTCCGCTCGACTGCTCAAAGCGCTGAAGAACACGAGTCAGCATTCACCCATTCACGCAAACATTCATACAGTGATGACAGAAGAAAGGCACCACCTGCTTCTCATTGTGAAAAACACCACTGTTACCATTTCTGTGTCATCGGCTGCAAAACAATTCCTGTGGTTCACGTGACGACTCGCCACTCTAAGAAATAAAACACGGATGTTGTTTGCATAACTTGACTCTTTTTAATTGAAAGACGTGTTAGTAGTCGCATTTTTCACAATCAAAAGAAGGGGATTCCATTGCATTAATGGAATATTAAAAGATTAATGAATTAGGTAATTGTGTTTAGTGAAGTTAAGATAATTATGTTTAAAATATAACTGTTTTTAATACATGCAATACAATTGTTTTTAATGAATTAATTAATAATTGTTTGTATAGAATTTTTTTTTCTTTTTATAAAAACTGAATAATTGTATATTTCACAATAAAAAGAAGTGAGTTTAATTGCATTAATGTAACAGTGAAAGGTTTTGGGATTACATAATTGTATTGAGTAAATTCGACGTAACTGTGTTGAATATATGTAGCATAAATATGCTCAGTAAATAAATCATATCTTTGTTTATTATATTTATCATAAATATTTGATTTAGCACTTGTTTAAGACGTTTTTCTGACAACTGCTTTGCAATATTTTTTTTCTATTTATTCAACTTACATAGATAAAACTAATCTGAGTAAATGTGAGGTGGTTGACATGTGAACCGCTTTTCACATGGCGACTATCTCGTCTATGATAATATTTTACACTGCCACCTAACGGCCTGGATGTATCTTGTAGCATTTGCAATCATTATTGCATTAGGTTCACATTATGCAATATAAATGCTGAACATGTTCTTATTATTTCTATTTTTGCTAAACCGATGTCATGTAAAAGGCGGGACCGTGGCGCAGTGGTTAGCGCTGCTGCCTCAAAGCAAGAGGGTACCAGGTAGGAATCCACCGCTGCCAACCTTTCTGTGTGGAGTTTGCTTGTTCTCTCTGTTTCTGCGTGGGTTCTCTCCGGGAACTTCAGCTTCCTCCCACAGTCCAAAATCATGCAATATAGGTGATTTGGTGACATTAAAATTGCCTGTAGGAGTGTGTGTGAGAATGAGTGGTTGTATGTCTCTGTGTTGGCCCTGGGATGAACTTGTGACTTGTCCAGGGTTTACCCTACCTCTTGCTCAATGTCAGCTGGGATATGCTCAACTCCCCTTCCCCCCTGTGACCTTGAACAGGATATGCGGTTGATAATGAATGAATTAATGAATGTCATGTAAATGGGGCTTGAAACTAAAATTGACGATGTCCATGTGTGTCACCTTTTGGTGAGGCGGCCACAAGGAGCCAGACTGCATGAAACAACTTTGATGTTTTGTGCGGGCGACTCTTATGCTCAGGTGCATAGTCATGTGCACACATGCACAGCAAATACACACTGACCTTGCATTGTCAGCTTTAGCACTTGGGCACATCGGAGTGCTCACACATGTCGCAGACCGACACACACGTACCGGCCATGCCCTTGATTGCTCAACCTTGCCAGTGGAATATAAATAACGTTGATGACTCTTGTCTTCGTAGCATCACAATAAAAATAAACACGGCGGTGACAAATTTGATGTCACTTCACATAAACACTGCAAACACACACAATATCTAAAAATGGCTCGGGGCAACTGCTACTTAAGTGGATTTAAAAATAACCCAAGATGGATTATCTGTACGCAGTTCAAATTAAAGACCATATTTTATGTTGTATGTAAACATATTCAAATATAAATTCAATGCATTGCAATATCTAACAATGGCCAAAGTGTGCGTGGCTTAGTTCACGTTAGTTAAAATGATCAATTCTTACCTTAAACGTCATTATCACCATATCATTATCATCATTATTCTATTTCATACATGGATTCATGTTGTAAAGGCCAGTCACCCAGTTTGCCTCGTATCAGACCTTCCACCTCTCCTGATGTATAATTATGGCTTCTTCTATGGTCAAATAACAATTATCCTTAGTCTTACAGGAGGCGATAGTAGATGTCGCTCACTACTTCCTTTCTCACTTAAAAGGTCAAAGCAGTCAGAGCTCCTAATAGATCTGAGTTAACGACAGAGACGTTGTAGAGAGATACATTTAAAAAAAAAAAAAAGGTAAGGGAGAAACACCAAGATAAATCAACCAAAAATGTCCAGAACAGATGACAAAAAGATGACAGCGACGACAGAAGTGAGAGATAGATAGAGAGAGGGAGATTGGTCTCAGTTCTGTCCTATAAGTCTCTGAGTCACAGTTGGGGATTATGGCACAAGGATTCAAGCCCGCATGGAAAAAATTGAAATTAATACTGTCCAACGAAGACGAAACAGTCATATTCAATCATATTACACCATTATGAGTGTCATGGTCAATGAAGCATGGCTAGAGAGAGAGAGAGAGAGAGAGAGAGAGAGAGAGAGAGACACATGGCCAAAAAGGGAAAAAGATGCAAAAGGAAGGAAAATGAATGCAGGACAGGAGAGCAGTAACGGGAAGAAACTCGTGAAGACGAAGAGTCGCAGGGAAGCATATAGGTCATTATGGTAGAGAGGTCAACCTTGCACTAATGTTCTGTGCTGTGGAAAACAAAAGATGGTTTTTGTGTATGAATTATGTGCATGTAAGAGTGTGCTGCTGTTTGCTCTGTCTGTGTGAATGAGCTTGAGTCATAATTTGCCGCTACATCGTCACATAGCGTTAGAAAAATCTGCACCTCTGTGCGTTTGGTGAAGACTAACACAGTATAATAATGAAAACCTCTTCAGTTGCCACAGCGTGCTTAAACCTATATACAGGGATGCTGATGTTCCAGATGTGATTCAAACCCAACCCCGCTCTCACTGTTCGCAGCTGCGTGCGCGTGTCATTAGACTACGTATTTATTACCTTTGCAGAATCTGCATTGTTTGTTGGCAGGATTACATAAAAGCGTGTCGCTGGATTTACATGAAGCTTGGTAGGATGTTTGGGCATATGACCATGAAGAACCAATCACATTTGGGACTGGATCAAGATAAAGGGGAGGAATCAGGAAGTTGTTTTCACTTTCTGCAACATTGCAAAATTAAATGTGTCTTTCGTACACACATGACTTGAGAAGAGGTACGATGACTCGTGTAAAACGAAGTTAGCGTTTTACGTATTTTTTTCATCTTATAGCACAGTCAGGATCAACAAAGAAGAGAGGGGGGGGCGAATGGCAAGAGGGGTGAAACATAGTGGAAGGGACAGGCAAATAAAAAAGTAGGAGGGAGACGATGAGAGGATAGGAGAGGGAGTAAAGAGGACAGAATGGAGGAAGGAGAAACTGAGAGGAGGAGACAGGAGAGGATGAGAACGACGAGATAAGTCCCCGCGTGATCAAAGCATGTCTCTGACATCAAGAGCTGGCCTTGCAGCATGCTGACTGGTTAATGTTAGAAATGCATATCCACACTTTGGAACATTCAAATATGTGACAAGGAAGCCTCTCCTCATATGTATCCAAGGCAACTGATCTTCAGGGTAACATAGAGACCATATTTCTATATATATATATATATATATATATATATATATATATATATATATATAACCCAGTATGATCATACTACACATGCACAGAAAATAATGACACATCCCTCTACCCAGCAACTCTCTCCAGCTCATCCTGGGTCATCCCAAAGCGTTCCCTGGCCAGATGAGATGTAAAGTTCCTTCAGAGAGTTCCTACGGGGTCTCCATCGGTTGGACGTGACTGGAAAACCTCCAAACGGACGCGACCTTGAGGCATCCCAATAAGAAGCCCAAACCTCAGCAGTTCCTCTCCGAGCCCACTCTGGATATCTCAAGCTCCGCACCTTATCTCTAAGGCTGAGTCAGCACTCCGACAGGGGAAGCTCATTTCAGCTGCTTGTATACTTGACCTCATTCTTTTGGTCATTACTCAGAGCTCATGGCCATAGATTGGGTTGGAATGTAGATGGACCGGTAAATTGAGAGTTTTGCCTTACGACTCAGCTCTTTCTTCACCACAATGGGCTAGTATAACATCATCATTGCCGTACCAAGCTGCCTGTCTATCCCACGGTCCACTTTCCGATACCTCAAGAACAAGACACCAAGATACTTAAACTCCTGTCAGGAGCAGAGCCATTTTTCTGCCATTTTCTGCCATTTTTGTGGCATTTCTCAAAATGTTGATTCTCCTGAACTTGAACATTTTGGCAGACGTTGGAGCTGCGGGAAAAAACACTCAATGATTGTGTTCCGCAGGAATGAATGGAAGCTGGTAATAAAGGTAATAAAGGTAAGAATAAAGAATAGAGATGTTAAAAATTCAGATTTATTTCTAATTTTGAATATATTTAGACAGGCGTGAGATCCACTCTCCCCACCATGACATCGGACAGAACGCATATTCACAATTTGTCATGCATTCTGTCCATTTACATGTTAGGGATGTTCATTAAGGAGCTATTTCTGTTCCCTGTGAACCATGTCATTCAATTTGAGTCCCGGCTTTCTTGTTAGTCTGAGCGAAATGAGTGAAAAATGTGCAGTGAGGGACTTAGGACTAATGTGTGCCGCCAGACCGAGGTCACACTTACATGGTTTAAAGATGGATGATATTCTTTTAAGTTAAATCTCTGTTTATCTACTTGTCTCTTCATGCAACCACATCCCCCATCCCCCCCCCCCCCCCCCCTTTATCCTGTTCAAGATCAGATCAGGTCTATGAAGTATTTGCTGCTCTGGCTGGGGACTAAGGCTACAGCATAATGTGTGTGTGCATTTGTGTGTGTGTGTATTCATCTCGACCTTACGTCAGAATATTTAGCCTCTGATTTCAACTTCAATTTGTGCGTCTATGTCAGCATGTGCCCTACGACGTACAATCTGCTTCCAGGGCGTACACACCTGTTTGGAGCCGGTCTGTCAGCTGCTAACACGCATGTAACACACACATGGCCACATGGCCACATGGCATGACTTCAAGCATGCATGCATGCATACATGCACTTTAAGCAAATAGCATTGTGCAAACCCACACATACTCTGTACCCCGAGGCAAGAGCCGTCTATCCGTATGGGGTTCACCTTTACAAATGTGTTCCATCAGCAAAATGAAATCGCTTCAATTAACATAACCGTGTTAATTATGGTAATAAACAACACAGAGTGGCAAATATACGCGCTAAATCCTACGCCTGTGAGTGTGAGGTGCACAGAGATGAGAGTATGAGGGAATCAAACTTTATACAATCCAAAATGTGTAAGAAATCCTTGAGACAAATAAATGAAGAGGATGAAAAGACAAAGGTAGCCTAAGTAGAGATGCAACTACACACACACACACACACACACACACACACACATACACATACACACACTTTGAATTATTATTCTGAATAATAATTTCACTCATTAAATCTCTCCTTGACCCCCGTATTGAAACTGTAGCCTTTCCTTCCTTCTTCGTTCTTCCTCACTGAGTGTCAACCCAGAAGCCTTTCAGCTGTGAATTATTAATTGGTAATAAATTAAAGCCCCCCAAAACAGAAACTGACCCTATCCTGGACTTTGTCACAGGTTTGTAGCAAAGTGATGGGGAAAACATTGAAAAAAACTTCCTGAAATTCATCATCACCTTCCATTCTTTTCTAATCTTCACCAAAGCCAAATCTAAAAAATTAAATTAAATAAAAGAATCCGGTTAAAATTGATCATAAAAAGCAACCTTGTTCATTCCGTCTCTCGTGGGACTGATATCATGAGACTGGAAACCACCTGACTGCACGTAACCACTGTCACAGACAAGAAATTAGCCAGGATAACACACTCTGTCTCTAACGTCCGCCCACACACACGCACACCCACACACATACAACCACACAAACACACAAACACACAAATTAAAAAGTAATTTGATGCAGACATCAAATTACTTCCATGTTTCTTTTCTAAGATTGTGCATACGTACAAAACCACAATCTCCTGCGATCAGGATGGCTCTCTGTCTGGAGTGATCAATTCTCATTCTAGCCGAATCAATACCGCTGTCAACTCTGCATTCTGATCATCAATAGTCAAATCAATGAGATCGCTCATTAATTCTGAATTAACATTGATCCAGTTTCCTCTGCTATAACAATTACACCAGAGTCGTTGTCTGGCAGTTAATCCACAGTGTGCTCTCTCTCTCGCTCGCTCTCTCGCTCTCTCTCTCTCTCTCTCTCTCTCTCTCTCTCTCTCTCTCTCTCTCTCTCTCTCTCTCATGTACAGGAGAAAAGGTCATATGTGAGCGGAAAACAACCGACAAGCTTCAACTATCAAAGGCAGCACATTTCGGCTCCAGCTTCAGATTTAAAAAATGCCAGTCATCCATATTTAAATGAAACTGGAATGTTTCCGTTGCTCCAGATGTTTGTTTTTAAGGACTTCAAGTGTTGTCCTTGTTTCTCATGTTACTTGCAGAGCTGTTTTACTGACTCCAAGTCGTTCTGAGCGTCCATCCTGTTTACAACATCCCTACTTAAATGACTTCAATGTGACTTTCCACATAATGAGAGCCTGGGACGCGGTCCTGACTTAGACTTTTACTGGTTAATTTCTATGCCCCAAACCGACAAATACTTTCCATCTTACTGACGTGAGCTTGATATTTAATTATTTTGTTTTCTGTCCTTTTCAGGAGTTACAAGAATTGGATTAAATCCCAGCATGCAAATAGTGAAAGGAGCGAAGACAACCTGAAAAAAAAATACAATCAAGATCGCATATACATACTCTGTTTAATTAATGGCAAAAAACCACCAGCTGTGGAAGCCAATGTACACATTCTCCCACATGTAGAAGTTTGTTTCAGCAAGATGCTCCCAGTGGTTGTTCCATTAGTGCAGGGGTTCTCAAAGTGGGGTCCGTAGACCCCTGGGGGTCCGTGTAATGATTAACTATAAACTAACAAATTGTGCCATGCCATTAAAAATACATTAAACCGCAGTGGAGGACTTAGCACTGAGAGCACAGCGGGTCGTTGAACACAACGCTATGACATAATTGTGAGCATGTTGCATCGTTGCATAATTTCCGGGAAATTGTGTCTCCATACCTCTCCATTATCTTCATAATCTTTATTTCAAGGGACAATTACAGTTAATTTAGTCTGGCAAAATTCTTCTTTAAGTTCAATCATTTCAAATATTTACAGGCATTTTCAGGTGTGTTAGCCACTTTAGCTTAGCAGTAGGCGATGACTTCTTCCTCCTTCTCTGCTGCCCTGACCTTTTAAGTGTGTCAGATGTTCGGTTACTCAGCTTCCTCCTTTAGTGATAATGGTACAACGGTACAAGGGGGCTAAACTTATCATTTCATACGTCGGAGGGGAGGATTAAGGTCTCGTAGGCACGGCACCTGCTAGCCAAATCCCGGCTACTCCCAAATAGCTGCGAAACGTTCGGAACGGAATGCATGAATGATGATGATATAAATATTACGAATGGCACTCATAATAAATCCAAAACGACGGAAACAATCGATCATTTTCTCAAGTTAAAGGCTGATATGTGCTTCATACAAGAAACGCACTGAAATAACTCAAAACAACATAATCTCAAAATTAAAGATTTCAATATTCTCATCATTCAATTGTTGAGAAAGAAGCGTCTCAATTTTAGGAAGTCAGACCATCAACACACCCGTTATTGATCCAGACAGGAGATTCATCATCATTAATGCATCTATTACCAGACAACACCCACACTTGCTGACATCCATACTGAAAGTCACTTTTAGGCGGCTCGTTTCAAATGCCTTAAAAGCTTTTGAGATCCGTTAAATGAAAAATTTAACATGATTTCAATTTATATGTATTTCTGGTTATCACCATGAGAAAAACCCAAAGGATTAATGTCACGCCTCTGTGTTCCGTTCTCCCTCTGTGTCTGTCCTGTGATTGGTCATCATGCTCACCTGTGTTTCCCCTCCAGCTGAGTCTCATTGTCTCGTTATGTCTGTGTATAAAGTCTGTCCTTACCTTCCCTTCTGTGCCAGTTTGTTGCATGATGTCCTCGTGTCGTAAATAAGAGTTCAGTTCATTTAAAGAATAACTTTAATCACCATTCTCCGTCAAAAATGTAAAAAGGAATCTGTGTGAAAATGGCAACGATGAGCCGACTTCATCGATTTATTTAAACCTGTTTTGTCATTTGTTGAAATTGTGGGTAATTGAGTATATCCTGTTCACATATTACAACTTTCATGCTTCCTACATGGCGAGTGTGGGAGAACTAAGTGAAACCACATGGGCAGAGGAAAACAAAACAGACCCTAAGCTTAAAAACCAAGAAAACTAAGTCCAGAGCATTAAACTGTGTAAACAACAGTGAACCACCTGCACGGTCTCAATTCTCCACATGTGCACCAATTCCCAGGAAAACATCCCCTCGCCCACCCCACGCCTCTCTTAAATGCGGACAAATCAGCCACTGTATTTTTTTTTTACCTCTGGAGGGCAAGAAAAGGATTAGAGGTCAAAAACACCAATTACTGCGTCTGTCATTCGATCTGGTTGAGACTAGAGATTAGAATTATAATCCCATCACGCTGCCACAGGAAATTTTAAATCAGCGGAACATCTACCTTCCTTCTTATTATGTTTGTCTGGAATGAGGAGGAGGAGGAGGAGGAGGAGGAGAACGGGATCGGGAGGAGAAGGTGAGGAGCTGGACATCTGTGGAATGCAGGATGGGAAAGCTACGGTTTAACCCGTGGCCTCATGGTAAAGTGACATCTCTCAAACCTTTAGGTTTTGTAGACAGCAAAACATAAAGCAAAGGGAACAAACTAACCCTTCCCTCAGAACCTCCTTCCTCTTCTCTCACTCCCCCCATCTCTGTGGGAAGTAATGTGAATCTGAAGGTAACAGCAGAGAGTCACCGTGGACATGCTTATCCAGACACACTTGACTTGTGTGTGTGTTTGTGTGTGTGTTTTTGTGTGTGTGTCTTTGTGTGTTTGTGCGCTTGTACATTGCGCAGATTGAATCCGGCGACCCTGGAGAGCCTAACTGCCTCTCAGTCTCCCTCACTGGTCCTCTCAGAAGGGGAGAAACAGGGAGAGGAGACACAGAGAGAGAAAAGAATTAGAAAGAAAGAGCAGAATGAAGGAAAAAACAGGGCCGCCTCAGTCGCAGCGAAGCTCTCCAGCTCCCTCTGTTGTCACGCAGAAAAGCTCTGGTACTTCTCTCTCTTTCATCCCTTCCTCTTTACTTCCACATTCCCCCCTCTATTACTTGTCTACTTTCCTTTCTCCGTTTCGAAACAGCTGTTTTACGATATCACTTCTTGTGAGAATCAGCAGAGGGTATGTAATTAAATATAAAACAACCATTACAGTGTAATAAATTAATCCTTCTGTCTGACTGCTTCCCCAGTGAGCTATGTCAGCAGTGTTTGGAGTAAGCTGCCTTTAAACTCACTCCAGCAGGCTTTTTTTTTTTTTCTTTCTTTCCTTCTTTCTGTCATCGAAATTCAGCCACAACATTTCAAGCGTGCAGAAAAATCAACCGGACTCTGGCAATAAAGACTCTGAGAGTGGCTCACAGCCAGTCAGAATCAAACTTCCAGCGGAACCATGACATAAGCACATGAATCTTTAATCACAGCACTCATCTGCATGTGTTGTTTGTCTGCAAAGTCAGCCTTTGAGATCAAACACAGAGAAATGCACAAAGACGAAGAAGAAGGCCATGGGATGATTGGAGTTATTCACCTGATAAGAGTTAGCCTGATCAAACCAGCTGACTCTTCTTCTAATTATTCGGAACAGTGGCATTTATTACTATGAGCTCCTTTTTCAAACATTGCTCAAGGCCTTCATTACATCGTAAACTATATGGAGCACAGAATGCTTCCAATGCCTGGTCCTGCAGCGGCTTCCATCAAGTCAACGTGTCTGACGACGTCTCTGTGTCGCAGTCTGTGCTTCTTGGCTGAACGTCATTGAGAATCTAAGAGCACCATGCAGTCATCGCTCACCAGAGGCCGGTCTCCGAACACTGAATGCACTGCTGCGTGGGGATTTTGGGTTTTTGTCGCCCTTTGGAGGCATGGGATCAGTTTTCCCAGACATGGAAAACAGAAAGACAGGCTCTGTTGAGATAGTTGAGTGAAGACGGACCGTTTCTGGTTGCGGGTCTCGTTTCTGTTCAGACAGCAGTGGCTCTCATAAAGGGCCGAGACGAAATACGCCGCTGATGGAAGTCACGCTGCCCTCCTCCCCTTCCTTCGTCTGTCTCATATTCTTATTGGTGTCATGCTCTTCTTCCTCTCAGATCATCTGTCCTGTTGCACCCCCACCTCCTTTAGTCTTGATCATCTCCTCTATCCAAATTGATTCTGTATGAACGGAAATACTGTAGGTGGAAGAAATAGTGAATGAAGCAAACACTTGGAAGCACAATTGAGCGATGCCGCTGCGCTATTTACAAAAAGCCTTTTTTGTGGAGCCGCAGAAAGACGGCTTCGATGTCAAGATTGGTCATAGAGTGAACACAGGGACAATAATAGGAGGCAAAGTTTCCCTGGGATGTGCTTTTTAAATGGCCACCAAACCACAATGTAAAATCACAGAGCGAAAGAAGAAAAAAGGGGGATTTCTACGCCTCTTCTCTGCCATGTTGACTGCTCTGTGGGCCAATTAACAAAATGCAGGGAGCAAAAATAAACAGTGAAGCCGGTCTGAAGAGTGACCACATAATAAAAGAAAACCACATCACTGTTGCAAAACTGGAAACAGGATGGGAGGCCACAAAGCTTCTCGCGCCTGTGACAATTCAATGCCAGAAGTTAGCCCATATTTGTATAAGTGGAAAAAGACTTGAGCTAAGCCTTTTAGGATTTTTATCTTATGGAAAGAAAAGAAAAAGGACAGCATAGCAGCGGAGCCTGGAGGAGCGAATGATTTTTTTCAATGGCTCCCACAAGACTGGAGGGAGCAGAGACAGATCCAGGGTGTCGGAGTGAGAAGAAGGGGCGATGGTGAGGAGGGGGTGAAAAAGGGGTGGACGAGATTAAGGGGAGTTGGGAGGGGAGAGTGCGGTGCAACAGTGTGGGAGACAGAAGGGAGGAGAGGAGGAGAGTGAGAGAGATTATTGCTTGCTGGAGAGCAGCAATCTTGAGCTGTGCCATGAATACCAAAGACCGTATAGCCCCACAGCCAACGTCCCCCTCTCCCCCCCTTCTCTCTCTCTCTCTGTTTAAAACGCAGCAGAATTGCAGCTGTCCAAATTACACTAACTGAGTAGTTTATCCACCCATGATTAGTCATACCAAACCCAGAAAAGACAGCATCTCAGGAGCTGTCGGTGGACGCATGTGCAACAATTTAAAACATATATAATGTTGCCCTACGGGGGCAATAAGCCAAACGCACGGACTGCACTAATTGAGTGCAGAATGGGCCTAAGGAAAGTGGTCCATATGCAATTTTTATGCAGTTTCGCCGGCACCGGCGCACACGGAAAGGGCAAGGACGAACTCCGCGGCTGAAGTATTCAGATAGGCTGAATGCTAAATGTGGTCGTTAGGGCTTCACACTTTCAACATTTTAATCCCACAGAGTCATAATGGACAGTGCAAAGAGCGGCCTGTGGGAAAATGACGGAAGACTGACAGATTAAGAAGAAGAAAAATGAAAGGAAAGAAAAAAAAATACAGAGAAGATGGATTTTCTGAGAAAAGACGCGCGTGCCAAATCCCTACAGATATGAGTGCGACTGCAAAAGTTGGACAGTTGGCGTTATTGGAATCATGGGGTCTGAACGTGAACCGACACACAACTGACACACACACACGCATATGCATATGCATACTTACGCACACGTATACATAGACGCTGGAAAAAGTTGTGCGTCGCAGTTACGTGGAGGAGCACGGAGGCACCGACACGGTTAAATAGACCCACAGACGAATATAGGTTCTATACGTGGCCAAACCCATCACATGCAAATCGGACTTTCATACGGACGTTCCCGTACGCACCAACCGGGCGCAAATATAACACAGTTATACACTCTGCATTGGAACTATATGAAAAACTGCGGTCCAACCGTCACTCTGTGGGAGCGAAGAAAGTCTGCACTGTTCCACTCAGCAGCGCAATAAACACAACCAAGTCTTTATTTCATACCAGAGATGATGCGCAACGGCTCTGTAGGGTCTCCTGAGCGTTCACCGGGCCAAACTAGGTGCCGGACCCCTCATGGTGACCCTTTTAACACGAATCAAGTGTTCGTCGGTCCCATCCTGACCCTCCTCAAGCCCAGCATCCCACATACAGAAACATTTACTGGGATGCATCGCGCCTGTTTTTAACGCTCATTCTGCAGAATGAGACGCGCGTGCGGCAAAGAAAGGAGAAAAAAAAGTGGGAGAGAGGAGAGATGGTTCGGGCAGTGTTGGGTTATCAAAGGCAAAAATCCAAAAGCTGGAACTCCAGCAATTCTTACCTTGGAAGTGAGAGCCTCCCTGCGAAGCCCGGCTCTCCACGCAAAATCCCCCAAATACATAAACGATCCCTCCTGAGCACCAATGCGGCTTCAGATGTCCAACACAACCACTGATGGGAAGAACCTGGAGTCTTGAAAACCAACCAGAGCCAAGTCGGTTCTCCTCAAACAAGAAGAAGAAAATGTTCTCTCTTATATTGTTATCCCCTGGAGCGCAAAGGCAAGAAAAAAATGACCAGACATCAATGATAGGCAAGAAATGAAGAGGGCTGGGAAGGACAGAGGTGGTGGCGGTAGTTAGGAGGTGGATGTCGGTAGAGAGAAGAGGGGAAATCAGTGTAGCATCTCTCCCTCCTTCTGGTATCAAATCCGGTTTAGTCAGTTGAGTTGATCCGTCCTCCCTCTGTGAGCCTCGGAAGCGGAGTGAGGGAAGCTGTTGGGAGCGCGAGGCAGCAGCAGTGACACAGAGAGAGAGAGAGAGACAGAGAGACAGAGAGAGACAGAGAGAGAGAGAGAGAGAGAGAGAGAATGGAGATAGAGTTAGAGGAGGAGGAGGGAAGGGGTCGCTGCTGATGGATGGCGTTGGGAACTGATGTAACCCTCTGTCTCCTCTTTTATCGTTTCATACACCACCATAATAATCATTCAATGTTTATTGTTGTTTTTCATTATTTGTTTGCGGGCTTTATAAGGAATAGTATTTAAATAGCTCGTCACAACATGTGTGAGCGGTGGCAAAGAGAAATGGAAAAAAAACAACCTTTTTTTTGTTTTTTGTTTTTTTACATCCAAAGATTTTTAATGACATTATAGCCCACAATGAAAAAAAAATACAGTCTATGTATTTCCGATATTTCGGACAGTGTTTGTATGAAAAGCCATCGGGCGGCCTAGATGTAGTGATCATAAATATATGAAGGAAGTGTTCGGTTCTCATTTCCACCCATTCTGGGTGACAGTGTCTCACAACTGGCTGCAGCAGGAGAAATCCTGCAGGATGGTTAAATGAAAGCAACAGTTGCTCTGCCCTCATTGGCGGAGAGCAGCGTCCAACCGCTGCCGCAGCAAGTTTAGAGTCTGCCATGTAGCCAATGGGAGCGAGGAGGGGGGTCTGGAGGGAGGGGGGAGCAGGAGAAGGGACCCTTCTCTATGAGAGTCTGTTGGCTGGATCAAAGTACCATTTTGACACAGGAGGAGGTAAAGGACATTGTCATTATCATTGCAGTCAGGTGAGACATCTGGTTCATGTCTCTCTCCATCTACACCCTCTCTTTACTGAAGCAACACCTTATTTATTTGTGTATTTATAACATATGTTGGCTCCACCAGCTCTTTTTAGTCAGAATCAGACTAATCTGTTAACTACCGCTGTTTATCTTTCCTGAGACATGTGGAGCTTTTAAGTGCATGTAGCAGTAATGCACCATTGTAAACTGTCTTTTTAGAACATGGCTCAGGAATTACGGTGCACACAGAAGAGGATTAGGGCCTCATCATGGATGAAAATTATGTTTTGAAGAATTCTGAATTCTGGAAGTCAAGGGAAGAAAGAAGCTGAGTTGTTTTGTCTTTGGACTGAAGTGATGCTTTGAACTTCCCCAGTGAAGACTAATAAAGTTATTTCTATTTATAAATGTGGCCACAAGACTTTTTTAGGCGAAGGGATTACTTTCAGCTGTCTGTGTCGCCTCGCAGCAAGAAGGTTTAGGGTTCAAATCTCTCTCTGTCCTTTATAGCTGCTCCCCTCCCGCAATCCGAAAACAAGCGATATAGTGAATTGGAGACTATAAATTGCCTGTGGATTGAATTTGAGTGTGAATTGTTGAGTAAGATTAGAATCAATACATCAGAAAACACCTCTGTGTCTCATTCCATAAAGGTTGGATAATCAGCATGTAGTGTCATTGCCTCAAAGCAAGATGATTCAAATCCACTTGGGGACCCGGGGGATTTCTGGGTGGAGTGGGTTTGTGTGTGGAACTGGTGTGTCCAACTTCCTAAACATGCTCAGTGAGGAATGAGTGACTCTAAATTGCACATAGGAGGTACATGTTACAACAGACTTGTTGATGTGTTGTACGGAAATAGATCGGTAGATCCGGAGGCTGTCAGTAGCCTCTCAGAATGTCTACATAGTGATGTAATTACAATATCTTGGCATTAGGAGGCGTGAGCGAACCCATTCTCAGATGCTCAGGTGACTAAAAAAAATTAACTGACTATACATTAAGAAAGAGTTTTTAAGATGAACTAGAGTGTTTTAATTTAATTTGAGGTAAGTTGTTATTCAGTACCGGATGTGATGGTGTCCCCTTCTAAAAATAAGTGTTCATCGCTGATCTGAAACCTTTTAGAATAGCTTTTGGAGCTTTTGCTGTGGATTGCAGCACATATCACAGACATTTGCACAAGAAACATTAATGAGTTATGTCAATTTGGAGTGACTGAAGGCTCAAAATGATCGTTTTTATATATTTTTAAATGCATTCTGAACATTAATGACGACTGATATGTTGTTAGTTTACTGCAAATTTTTAGGAGGAAGAGCAGGAGCTTTCAATCAGTGAGAAACAGTATTTTAATTCACATTTTCATCATCACGTTCACGGGACCTTTATTACTTTGAATACAAAATGACATAATGAGATTAAGATAAAGGGCAGGTTGTCAGATGTAATCAGGGTGTATATTTGCCCACAATTAATTAAAATGTAAACAACTGCAGGCCTATTTTCTTCAAACAGACTGTTCATTTTGACCCAGGCATTATTCATTGCTTTCAAAAAATGGCTTTGCGTGTATTTAAAATTCTCAAGGCACACTTACTTCGCCTCCTATCTTTGTTTCCTCAAATTCAGTGCCGGAGGCGAGTGCAAGGGACAGCAAGGCGATTCTAACTAAAAGCGGGATTGATTTGTTTCTTCTCTTCAAAGACGGGAGAATCTCACAGTTCCTTTGAAAACTTAAGTATGAGTACACGTTTTTCCTGGTGCTGAGGGAAGATAAATCATTCACCAGTTTCCACCCCAGAAAAAATGCTGGACCAGAGACATCAGGTCTTTTTTGATATTTTGGTAAGAACACTGGAGGCATATTTAATTAAAATTCTAAAAACATCAACACACAATTCTCTTTTTGTTTCTTAGAATTACAAAATACTGTCTGTTTGACATTGAATGGATATAACAACATGGAAGATGATAGTTCTTGACTTTGAGCAACAACAGCAGCACAGGTAACTTGTGATTCATTACAAAGACCGAGCAGGTCACCTGGTCCCTTGGGGTTGAACTCATTGGTAAAATAAATGAAGTGTAAAACAACTACAAGTATGGGGATATCAGTTTGACAGGTCACGCCAGTCACTCATGACAACGGTTTGGCTGAAAGCAAAAGTGCTTTTCCTCTGCACTCTAAAAACGTCAATATTCATACAAAAACATTGGGAATATTAGTGTCATCCCAGTTTCATATGCACCATATTTGGACTGAATTGGACCAGAAAGGTTTACGAAGTTATGCCCAAAAACTGTATTATTCCTTAAAAAAAAGCTGGCCATAGTGATTAAAATACTATATGTAATACAAAAGTCTTCTTGAATTGAATCATATACGGCCAATTTGGACTGAAATTGGAGCAACCATTAAAAAGTTCTGGCATGAAGAATTTGGAGATAAAGCTCTCCCTAGGGTCGGAAAGATGTAAACAACCCTTTCCCAAAATTAATCCAGTTTTTCTTGTCACTAAGGCTGTATAAAGTTCGAAGATGATCCATAAAATAGTTACTGTATTATCGCGGTGACACAAAAGATCAGTTGCGGCGGACGCAGCAGTATCCAAATTTGAAGATATCCCTGACTTTTCGGAGACATAATGATCCTTGTGCAAACAGACGTGCAGAAAGGACAGAAAAGGCTTTAGTATCGACACAACCTGTCAAAACACCACAGACTAACAACGTATGCCCGTGTACAGATAATAGAATATAGTCTGACATATTCTATTGTTGTTCTGTTAACACAGAAAACTTCAGCCAGGCATGACGAGAAACTGAAAATGAAACAGTGAAGCTAAAAAGGGTTTTTACATGTAAGTATTTTTTTTATAAATTGCTGCATGGAACTCTGGTATCACTGAGCTACATAATTAGTCTCAAGCTCGAGGAGTCCGGCTTGGGGTTTATCATAACAAAGAGTCTTCACTCTTTTGATCCTAATATCACGTCAATGTGATCAATAACCCTAACCTTACATGTTTTTATGTAAATGGTAAGTGAACTATACTTATCTAGCACTTTTATAGTCTGCTTGACCAATCAAAGTGCTTTACATCGTAAGCCAGCATTCAACCATTCACACAAACATTCATACAGTGATGATAGAGGCTGCCTTGCAAGGCACCACATGCTCATAAGGAGCGGTAACCATTCATGGCATCATTCACACACCAATGGAACAGACATTTGGGAGCAACTCGAGGTTCAGTATCTTGCTCAAGAACTTGGATTGTGAACAGTCAAGTGAGAAGATTACTCCTATCACGACAGAAATGCACTGTTAGCTGATTGGACATTTCCAAGAGGGTAATATTTCATAGCTCTGTGATTAAAGCGATAAACTCTTTCGTGGTTTATGGTTGAGCATGTTCAATAATTGTTTAATATAAGGGTTCGTTCAATTCCTAGATACACTCGTTAAGACTCTGGACATTAAAACCGAGAAGCTTCCGATCCCCTAACGCCAAAGATACTGACTTTGATCAAAATCCTCAGATTAATATTTCAAGAAATGTCTGCATCCTATCATGACACATGTCATTGAAGTTATGTCTTTTCTCATAAAGTTTTAATACTGCGTTCGCTGGAACTGTGACATGCCTGCACTGAACTATTTGCTCACTTGCTAGCTGCAGAATAAAATAGGATAATATTTGCAGTGGGGGCCGTCCGGTCACGAGTAAACAGTGAATTAATTACAGACGTATCAGTATGTTGATAATGGTACGGAAGAATTTCCAACTAACTTTTATTGGTTATGTTGCAGAAGTGCATGCCCCCCCTCCTTTTCTCTCTCTCTTACTTCCCCTCTAGACTTGGTGGCTTTTACCTGGTGATGTGGGTTGGTCTTGACCACAAATGTCTTCACTCTATCTTAAAACCCTGCCGTATGTAAGCCTTTTTGCTACCTCCACTCAGTCCTCCCTCAACCTTCATGGTAGATCTTTAATTGTCTCAGTGTATTAAGTATTGATGATTCAGTTCTTTCATAATCTGCTTTTTCCTCGTGCCACAAAAACCCGGTGTTCTGACCTGCATGTCCAGCCAGTTTTCCCTGCCATCAAGGTTTTCTAGTCCAAAAGTAGATTCTACCCGAAGTCTCACAATAAATCACGCTAAGACATTCCCAAAGTCTGAGTCTTGCTCTTGGGTCCATTCCATTGTGTGAGAACCCTGACATCATACATATCCGTTTGTCTTATAGACTACAGGTCCAGATGAGAACCAGCAACTGTATGGCTAACACTTTTTTTTTTAAATGCCTTTGTGCTTAGAAAAGGTAAGATTTCACTCAGCATATGTTTAACAAATAAAGATAAGGGAAAAGACAGTAATGGAAACTTAGAAGAGGAAGTCATGTTTTAGCCGCCCATAAATTCAAACTTAAACCCTTTGAGCACAAGCTGGCTAGTAAAACCTTCAAGTGGTCCTGGTCTCAGCAGCCGCAGCATTTACTCTCTTGTCATGAGGAGGACTTTAAACTGAATGATTGCACTTTCTGGAGAAGTACATTAACCCTGTGTGTGGTGGTCGAAATGAGAGCCTTGAGACCAATCGGGTTAACATTGAGATGAGGCAGTAGTTTTAAGAGGCTTTGAGTCGAAAGACAATTGACCCAAAACCAACCCCATTCTACATGAGCTGGGTCCACCACACACCCGACCAAAGACCAACCAAGACTCATGGAAAACAACAGCAACACAAGCTAGACGTAAAGATACAGTAGATTTTACAATGAAGATGAGAGGAGAAACAATGAGAACGCTCTTGGCCCCTGTTTGCATGATTATGTCACTGCTCACTTATAAAGTATTAACACATCTAGCAGCAGGCGCACAGGCCAGGCTGCGCTATTTTAGACGATGTGTGAATATTTAAGCCACAGATAAGGACAGCAGCTAAATACAGGGCAGCTTGTTTGCATCTTGTGTTATTATGTTTTATCTTTCCACGTTTTCATTTAAAGAAAGTTTTTTTTGTGTTATAATTACAGCTCGTGCGTGTGTGTGTGTGAGTCAGTGAGAAAAGCTGATTAAGTCACGACGAAGGATATTAAAGGATCAGTTGGCTGTCACCATCTTCCACGTGATTGGACATGAGAGAGGGACAGACAAAAACACCCTCAACTGAACTCACCTGTACTGAAACATTGATGCATTTGGTTCGGGACCCACTTCACTCTTGATCTTTCTATTGACTATGAAACATAAAGGGCTCTGATTGGAATTCAATGAATGAATTGGCTACATATTCCATAATGTCACCAAGTGAAGGATTAGTATTTCAGTTAACTTATGGATCAGAAGCCTATTTGCCAGCCGGTCCTGAACAAGTTCTCTCCTCGTTATGACCAGTGGGTGCTTTTATTCTGCCGAACAATGGAAATAAATTGTTTTGATAAAGCATATCTTATAACCGAGGTACGTTTGCCAATAGATGGCCTCATACCGGCATAAACCACTAGGACACATACTTCTGTACAGATGTGTACCCATTTCTACATATTCTGTTGTGTTCATGTCAAACTACAGTGTAGACTGCAATGAAAAATGGGTAAATAAATTATTCAGCATAAATACCACATCGCATAATGTCCCCTAAAAGTTGGGGATATTGTGGAATCTTCATCGCCGGCGCCGCAGATTCTTCGTGTTAACATGATAACTCAAATAAACATCAACTTCACATTTGATTTGGGGACTTCAATAAGCGGGATTGCTTGTGCACCGTAGGGGAGTGGGGGCTTTTCGGAGATGGACCCTTGCTGTTGGGGCATTGGCTTCATGGGCATCATGGCAAGGTGAAACAAAATTTTGAGTTGAAACAAAAACGCTATGACCTACTCAACCTTTGAAACAGATGTCCAGAGCTTCATTGCCTCCACCGAGTAACCTTAGCCATCAGTTTATTATTCCCCCACCAGCGGGACAATATAGTGTTACATTTAGGTAGATTCTCATTCATCCAGTTCAAGGTTGAATGAGCAGTAAATGTAATTATTTTTTTATATAGGATCTTTATATTTCATAATTGCTTTTTTTATTGTGGATGTTATTATATGTTTGGCACGATTAAACCTTTTTTTTTTTTATATCACCCTGCAATTATTCTCCTATGATGGAAGATAAGGTCTATTCATACGAACACCACTAGAGCTTTTTCCACTAGTGGAGGCCTTTGACAGATATCATTTTCTGTTATTGGTGTTTGGGGCACTGGTAAAGACAGGAGGCAGAGCTGGAGGTGGCAGAGTGGAAGATATTCGGATGTTCTTTGCCTCTCTGTAGATAAACAACAGAATCTTTGGAAATTCCTGTCATCATTCTAGTGCATTATAATCACCACTCACTTACCTGTAGATGTAAAGCCAACAGCATATGGGATAAGGAAGAGTTCATTTCAGAGACACTCTAACAACTTTCATTGTTCAAACCAATAAATTATTGTTTTTTCATGAAAAACCCAGAGACCCTCTAAAGGACGCTCCTGACCCAGTTTATAGACTTACCTCACATAATGAAATAAATTACATTTCTGTCTTGAGTCTTTCTAAGTGATCATAGTTGAAACCGTCTCTTCTTAAATTTCACACCGGCGAGAAACAACCTTTAAAATGTATTTTAAATGAATGCCCAACAGAAGAAAAATGGTTCAAACTTGGGGTCTTTGATGTGGAATCCATTTGATTCATTTGTCACAAAAATCCTATAGATCTCTGCCGCCATGCTCATGTTTTGGTTATGTGTGGTGAGGCCGCCTGAGTGGTTACACAGGGATTATGGAGTGGGCTTTTAAAGGCATGGTTGTTTGTTTTAGTGTGAGCCTGAAGGATACCAGGGTCTTTAAGGAGATAAAAAGGGAAGGGTGCTTGTTTTCTTTCAGTCTTTCTTTCTTTCTTTGAGCTTACTGAGCATCAAGGGCAGTCTTAGTTGGAGGGGCAGACCATGGCAGGGTTTAGGCGGCAGTTCCTGGGGCCCTGGCATCAAATATGCCTGAATCTTTCAATCATTTGTTCATTGAATGGTCTGCTGTCTGTGGGAGGTTTTCTCCCAGAGCTTGTATTTTGGCAGGACAGAGGACCAACGTTCACTCACTTTACTCTCCTAGATTTAGAATCACTTAAAAATATTGCTTAAATAAACCTAAACTCTGCTGCAGACGGTTGAGAGCTTTCAACAACCAGGGAGACACAAGGAATCAGGAGGCACATCCACTCACATAGACAGACAAGAGGACAGGGGGAGAGAGAAAGGACACGCGGTGTAAATGAAACATCGGACACAAGGAACCAACTTACTACGTAAAACAGAAAAACTAGAAACCATTAACCTTCAAAATAAAGTAGGAATAACAACTGAACACCACATGACACATGACAAATATTCTGGTAAATGTAAAATAATTGATTCAGCTTTTTCCCTTGGCTAAAAGTTACTCTGGCTATGAAATGTGGTCCTAGTATAAAATAAAAAATTAGGGTCATTTCTACTACCTGTTTGTGTGCTATTGAATCATCCCTTCATATTCATATAGTAAACAAAGGACAGGAATGTAAAGACAGAAAGACAACTGAGTCCCCCCCCCATCCCCCCCCCCCCCCTCCTTCCACCTTCTCAATATCAGCCGGAATTTAGGATGAGACCAAAACCCAAGTGACAACCAAAAATGCATGAATGTTGGTTTTTATGTCAGCACACAAATGTAACATCTGTTCGATATTAACTCCAATGGCGCTCTTATGTTACATTAACGTCCTGTGTCATTTGGTGAATGAGAGGGATTTAGAGCTTAATTTGAAGTTCTATTTCTGCCATTCACCTGAAAATAAGTAACTTCAGCGTGAATGACCATTATGTAGAAAACAAGTTGAGAAAAACAAGATTCCATTTCTCTTAGGTGTTTTACGTCTTGTTTAGTCAGTCGCGCATGATTTGAACCGTAATCTTTTCTGTGTCTTTGTCTCTTCCATTTTGATGTCAGTCTTGAGAACAAGAGAACAAAAGCAGTGATGCAAAATAAAACGAACGAGGAACAAACTTGTTGTGGAAAGGGAAAAATTTCAGTGTTTGTGGTTGAGTGGGTGAGTGGGTGAGTGGGTGAGGTGAGGGCAGTGTTGAATCTCTTGCAGTGCTTTAATTAGCAATTTCTGAGACTAATTTCTATCAGGAAGCTTTAAAACTCAATAGCCTTTCTTTATTTTCTTGATTCTCCATCTCCTTTATAACACTTTTGGTGCTTTTCCATCCACATTTGCTGGTTTGGCTGGTGTGACTCATCTTGGTTTGGCATGTCAGCACAGCAGATATCTGCACGGCCACAGTCAGAGTCTTCAGCTGATGACGTGCTCGCCTTGAGTCGATGGGTCTTGAGTAGCTGTGGCTGATGGCGACTGTGACTGGTAGTCAGAGAGCTGCTGTAAGACAGTGGATAAACATGTTAAATTCCCCCTGCCATTTTAACTGTGAGTGTTCTTCTATCACGCCAATCAGCAGGCAAAATAAGTTGTTTACCTTTCTGAAGGTGAGCTCTTTACAGACGTGCCACAAATGAGCCTGGTCTGTGCTGCTCCTACACACCTGGTGTTCCTCTGTGGGTGTTTCTATTTTTTCTCTAATGAATCATCAACATCTCACAGAGACCTCCAGAAACAGGAGAGAAACTGAACATTAAAGTACCACCGTACCACTTTCTCTCTTGTCTCTCTTGTCTGACGGACGCATGCTTGTTTGAGACGTCACTGTTTTAGCCACTCTCCAAAGGTTGTCCATCTTTGTTCCACTTCAGTGGCAGCCGCTGCAGCTAAATCAATGACATGAACACATATCAGCTGCGCATGGTTATCTTGGCGAAGCCAAAAGTGCTAATTATAAAAGCCCATGTGGACTCTTAATAGAGAACTGCAGTGACCAATCAGTGGGCTGGGATTATCACACAGCCTGCAATAATTGAATTTGGGCTGTTGTCATGGTTACGGATCTAGGGTAACTGAGGGAGTTGAGACCACCATAGTGGTGCAGAGAATCAAAAAGTTGGTCAGAGTTTTATTTGGTGGCATACAGAACGATAAATAAATATAAGTGGAGATAACATGAGACTTGAAGCCAGAAACTGGTGACTGAGAAGAGAGGAGGGAAAATCCTTTCATATTCAGCGTCAACGTGGGGCTGGGCGACTTCCTGAAAATAAGACAAGGTCCGAGAAAATGACAACAAGGCTTTGGGGCCTGAAATGAAGCAGACTTCTTCAGGAATAGTGAAATGAGAGTGATAGAGAGAGGGAGAGTGGACAGAGAGAAATGGTGAGGCAAAAGCAAAGAATTAAAGAGAGAGAACTCGATATGAGAGAGAGAGAGAGAACAGAGAGCAGCCTTGTGTACGAGTTAGCAGTGAGGAGCAGAGCTGCATAGCAATCAGTTGTTTGCTATGCTTTAATCATTCAGATAATGTTAAACATTAGCTCTCCTCCAACGCTAAAGACTTGTTTAATCAGAGACCCAACTCTCTGAATTAGCCTCATCTTCATATGTCAGCGTCTGCAGGACTGAAAGGCCAGTGGAAAATAATGCATCAATGGATACTTTTGAGACAGAATGCCAGCGAGACAGAAAATAACTTTGACTTTTACCCTTTTATAAAAACACAACCACACAAAGAAAAGGAGGGAGTTAGAAGTTAGAGGAAAGGAAAGGAAAGGCGACCTGTTTTGGGAAGTGGAAATATAGTAAACATAGAAGGGGGTGGAACTTTCATGCCAAGTGAGCAAAGAAATAAATAACTACATTACAAGGCCTATTCTGCCGCACTGAAAAGCCCCCAATCCCCTCCGCAGCACAAGCAAGGTTTTTCATTAAAGAAAATAGCTCAACCTAGTGAGTAAAATATGAACTATTAGAGTTGAACATTCATACTAAATAGATTTCCTCGAGTTGATTGATTTGCACTAAATTGGGACAAAACCGGACCAACGATTGAAAAACGATTGCCCGAAGGCTTTCAGAGCTATAGCTCCACCTAGTGTCGAGACTATAGAACCAATTTTTAACAAAATTAATCCAGATCTTCCTTGCACTAAGGCTTATGTTGATATAAATTTGAAAATGATCAATGTAACAGTTTTTGAGTTATCATGCCAAAATGAGAAGTCTGTGGTGGACGCAACGATGATTCCGTAATCGATTCAATCCCCGACTTTTCAGGGATATAATTTGATTAAACCCTCAGAGAGTTAAATACGTTGTCACACTACTGTACATCTGTTTAGGGGCCTGGTGCACCCGAGAGAGTACCTTGTAGCTTTGTCGGAAAATCTGATGGAGAAATCATCATTATCAGACAAACTTTGATTAAAACCAAGCTTTATCTGCTCCTCAGAATTTTGCACAGACCTAGCGCTTGTACTTATATGAATTGAAAGATAAAAAGTACGTACATAAAGTAATGAGATATTATTTGGGATCTACACAGATGACTGTTCCTTGACCGGGTGTTGTGCTTCCTCTCTCCCTCTTATCTCTGATAACACATCATGGCTGGCTAGACAGTGGCGGTAACTAGGCCAATACCTTCTGAATCAAACAACAGGAAGCACACGCATAATTTATTTAACCCGTAACAAAAACAAATATACAAAAATACCAATAAACTCATCAAAATATCTCCAGCTCTCTTCTACTGCATCTGAGAGGCTGTAGAAGAGTTCATAATAAACACACACTGAGCGGCACACAGCCAGCGACGCACATCAAATCATAGACGATGCCACTCACATGATCAGCAGATATGCAAGATTAGGAGTCTGACAAAATATTGAGCATTGGATTACACAGTGTATGAAATAAATCCGTGCATAACCACTTTTCTAATCCTCCTCTTTGTCTTTCTCTTTTTCTCCCGATCTCTCTCACGCAGACAAACCCTGGCCTTTACCATTTTCTACCTCAATTCATTACAATTAGAAAACATTGACTCGGACTTGCAGCTGCACCTTGAAGCTACGGAGTGGCTTGGGGGGAAATTTTCAGAAATCCCTGCAAAATATGCGGAACAATGATGATATTTTTCTTTGCCTTTGCTCGAACCACAGTCTCCTTCAACACACTTAAAAGGATTTCATGCTATTGTGGTGGAGAAATTGGCATCTGCGCTGAGCCATAGCCTGTTTGTATTTGGTAGAAACGATCAATGGGAAACCACGTATAAACTTTGTAGTTTACGTGTAAGACCTCAGTTTCTCTTCGTCTGTTCCATCATGTAAAAAATGTTCAACCACTAAAGGAGACATGCTTTCTATGGGAGACATTTCAAGCTAACTTGAATCATGACACTTTATTTCTCAATATTGATCATGTCAGAATAATCAGCTTCGGATGTTGCTTTTGCCCAAGGTTTAAAATTAACATGAATACCAACTGTTTCATATATTAATATAAAACAATGCTATATTCCCTTTGATTTGACATTTAGAAATAAATATTGGATTTATTTGGATATGTTTGTTTTTCCCAATATTTGCATAAAAACACACAGAAGCCAAATATATTGTTAAAGAAAAGGGCAGAGGGGGAAAAAGTTGGCACATTAAAAATAGGAAATGCAATTAAAGATGATAAATACAATTTTTAATGCTGCAATAGCTGCTTCTTTTCACTAAAATTCTTACAGAATATTAATATCTATCCAAGTAAATGGCCGCTAATCTGAAGTGTTACAGTGTAAGCCCATCTTAAGATCATGCTGCACTTCATGGTGACACTACGTGGGTTTACTTGGGACACTTTTTTTCTTCCCAAATTAATCCTTTCCAAATTGCAATGTCGGTCGCCGACCCGGTGTTCACCTGCATCGACTCATCTAATCGGAAACGCTTGAAGACATGCGCAGATGATCAACGCTCCCATTCATAAGGTGGCGATAGTGCTTCCATGAGTTGGGTCCCAACCACCAACATCCGCCCAGAATAAGAATCCGAAAAAGAGGGCATGTGTGGAAGTGACTTTTCGCCCATCAAACCGTCCAATTATGTTAAACTCTTTTAAAGTTGCAATGAATAAATCACTCTCCGATGCACTCCGGTACTGTTTTGTACTCGCCATATTTAAAATGCGTTGCAACGCTTAAAAATTCCGCCAGATCGTTACGTCAAGACGTTGGGTATGCGCAGATACAACTCAAACAGAGAGCTTTCCGAAAGAGTGCTTATATGCAGCGACTGGCAATGGGAAAGTATTTCCGAGAGAACTTAGACTACCTCCTTGCAAAGGAATGAGATCTCATTCGCAAAGGTCATTTTCTTTCGGAAAGGGGTGTTTACATGCAGCATTTTCTTTCCGATTAGACGTCTTTTCCGAATCTAATCGGAATAAGGCTGTCCATGTAAACCCACCTACTGAGATTTCGGATCCCTTTTAAAAATACTTTATAGTTTGCATCCATGCTCCAACACAAATTAGTTGTGGATTTAATCAAGTAAACACTTGTCTCAAATAAAGTAAAAGTGCATTGTGTTTCCTATCAAAAAAGTTAAATTAAGACTAGCGATAAGACTGCCCTTATTTGGGGTATATAAATGGTTTGTTACTAGGTTTCTATTTAAGTTGTGAACTCGTTACAAATCATTAAAAAGCTGCTAAACTAATTAGACATAAAAGTTAATAGAGACCTGTTGCTTGCCAAATATTGAAAACACATTATTACTGCTTTGTCTCAGTAGAAATCACTGCAGTAACTTGAGATGGCTTAATAGTGAACGCTACCTGATAATTGATAGCTGTGTGTGAATTTTTTTAACAAATGATTAATAAAATAATTATAAACTATTTGTACATTTGTAAATGGAAGGTTTGTTTTAAACTCATGTTTTATTTTTTGTCCAATATTTTGGAAAAAGGTCTCTCACTGTAATACATATATATATATATACAGTTGTATGATTCTTCAATCTGTAAAACTCAATATTGATATAATACTCTCATTATTTTAGCTTATTTTGGTCCATTTCATACATGTGACTAATGTTCCACCCCATTGTTGGTGTTTTTATTGCTATGTTAAGGCTGTGTGTATTTTTGTTTGGGTATCTCTTATGTTGTTTATATTCAAATAGAAAATGTTGATCACAAAAAAATAAACCATTTGTAAATGTAGTCTTAATGTAAAGTACCTATTTTACTAAACACACACATTATGGAGTTCTCTTCTGTGTCCCTCCAACGTGACAGAATGTCCCTTCAAATCAGATTTTGGCCATGTTTTCCGCTAGGCCGGTTAACGTGTGAAAGCCTGCTGTGTTTTTTTTGTCTGTGTGTGTTGTTGCCTGCTGGCTAATGTGTGAAAACCACTTCTATTTTCTTTAGCCCCCCACATGACACACACAAACACACACTCACACACACAAACACACTCCTGTGTTTTCTCTGCATCTCCTCTCTCAGCAGGATTCCTCTCTTCATCCATCTCCTGTCATTATCTTATCCTTGAGTGATGACTGATTGGAGCTCGCCTCCATATGTGTGTGATGGAGAGAGAGTGATAAAGAAGAGGAAGGAGTTAACACAGAAACTCTGATACCTGTTACTCTTTTCTCCTGCTACTCCTTTCTCCTTTGTATGGTGGCTTTGTCTTTGCACTACACTTACATATATGTTCCATTAATGCTTAATTTATAATACATTTATACCTTTTAGTTCGTTCAACACGGTTTATTTTGCATCACAGTTCTTCCCACTGTGGGTTACACATCTCTGCTCTGCTGTATTACATAGTTCTTTTCTGGTCTGCGCTACCACTCAGGGCACTTTACAACACAAGCTAGCATTCACCCACTCATACGTTGTTGACGAGGTATTCCAAGCAACTCTATCAGCACATTGATTTCCTCAAATGTACTTCAATGGAAATTTGTGTAGATTCTAACTCATTCATGGTAATCCTTGAAGATTGAATCACAAGCAAGGAACTTCTTCAGAAGCCTATTGGGCCGGGCGTACACTATATGATTTGAGCCCGATTCACACTTGCTAATGAACCTCGGAACCGCTGGGCTGTCTGACAGTGTTCATCCTGTGTAGTTTCATACAGTGTACTGGGGGGGGGTCACGAGGGCCCACTAACATTTCCCGCACCAATGTTGGACGATCAGATGGTTTACTGGCGTGTCAGAAATTTTGGCAGCGTCTCAACTCGATCAGCTGACGTTAGCGCCGTTTTTCCTCACCGCGCCTGTGAAAAGTGGCTGTGCTTCGGAGTTGCCGTGGCGATACGATGCGTTGTTTGGATAATAAATAATAAGTAGGCATTAAGGGGCAAGTGTAGTTTGTGGCTGGTAGCAACAGAAGAGCAAGGGCGAATAAGAAACGTTCAGAACTATCAGAGTGGTGCTAGCTATCAAGGGAACACTTTATAATGTCAAACGTAGATCACCCTGTAAAATAAACCAGCCAGACTGTCCAAAGCATTTTAGACACTTACTGTACGAGTCCAAATACGCAGACATCTTTTTTTAAGGATGTTGCGGCACACAGTATGGCAAAAAACAATCACAGTTCCTGCCAAAACTGTTAGAATGTTGCTAACAAAACACTTTGTCTACCACAGAGCTTTCAAACAAAACTTTATTGACAATTGACAAACGCTGCAGGATCCGAACGGGTTGTACAGTGTGAACAATCATGTCGTTCGCAAGGATCTGGTCATACAGCATGAGCACACAGTGTGAGCAGACCAATGGTGAGCTTCCGCATATTTGATTTGTACAGTGTGAGTTGAAACAGCCACGACTTAACAGTCGTACAGTGTAAGCCCATCTTAAGATGAGTTGGGACCGTCTTCAACCTTAAAAAAGGAAGCTTCGTTGCTTTGGATTCATCCTTCAACGATTGAATTGAAACTGTTCACTACAATTTCACATTTTAGGATAACGAGTAAATAAGGGAAATCCTGCAACAGGTGGGATGAAACACATTTGGTGCTGCAACGAATGTCTTCCTTTTGGTTTGTTTCCGCTGATACATACAGTTCCTCTTAATGGCCTACAGCCTGTTATTTCTTGTTGACTGTTCCATGCATGCCATATTTTCTGTCCGTGGCACATTCAAAACAAATTCTGAATGTAGGAAATGTGAATCCTATTCACCTTTAAAAGAGACATTATGCACGGGTCATATCATTTATAATTTTAATAAAAAATATATAAAAAAGATAATAATATCCCCAAAAAGTCAGGGATATTATGATATCACTGCAATCACAGATATTTTGTGTTAAAGCTAATAAATATCAGTTGAACTTCTCCATAAGATCCAAATTGGTGCATATGAATTAACCTACTACTCTCTGTTTCGTATTTTATTCTAATAGTTCATATTTTTACCAACTAGGGGAAGCTTTTTTATTTTTTTTATTTTTTCTATTAGTAATATTTGACATTTGCAAATATTTTTGGTTGATTTGGAATAAGTTAGCAGCTTAATACTTTTAGGTTCTAATAAATCCAGCTATTGCGAGCCATACAATTTTTTACACACCCTTGTTCCGTCTTTGTGCCCTGCCTCCTTGCAGACATCAAATTCACCTCAGGTACTACATATAGTATTACCTCAGAAGTGGGACAACTCCAGACTTTGTAAATTGGAGTACAGTGACAGCAGTGAAACAAGAATTATAAATTAAATCAAAATGTTGAATTGAACAGATTTGATTGACAGTAATCAAAAAACCCATCTACTCTTCTGGATTAAATAGGGGATATCCTCCTATTCCACCTAAACATGCCCCCTTCAGTCCAAGAAGTAATCAATATAGATACTCTGGTGTAAAAGGACCAAATTTGGGGAGATTAAGTAGAAAATATCACATTCATGTCCAATCCCTTTTGCTAAGTAGTTGATTTAAAAATTATATATAAGCCTCTTTAAGCCTCTCAGTGTCAAACACCAGGGGATAACCTCCTCTGTTGTAGATTCCTTCTTCATCAAATCCATGTTTTGTGCAACATGAGTGTAGCTATGCCGGCAACAAGGGAGCGAGCATAATTCATAAACGATTGTTCATTTTATTTTCAATGCTAGGCCCACATCCTGAGCTCCGGCTATGATTGCTCACAGCTTTGCCAAGCATGGCTCTAGCAAGCACTTACTCTACGTGTGAGGCAGGAATCAAAAGAAATGGGATATGATATCCTCAATATAGTAGTTTTTCACCAACGGGGGATGAGCCCACAGTGAAAAAAGAAGCTGGCAGTATAATAAATCAGATGGAGAATTCCCACCTGAAAAATCCTCTGTTGAAATATGACTTTAACTTTGTAGTGACAAGATAGATACACCTACGGTGAGGAACTGACCACTGAAATACTATCGGCACGGGGATAAACAAATCTTCTGGATTCCATCCAACGTTGTTTTTTTTATTTTATTAGAGAACTACACCTTTTTCAAGAAATCTTCTGTGTGGGATGCCATGGCAACAAATAATAACTGAAGTGATGATTAAGACGGACGTTCTGAGGTTCACATCTGGAACAGCCAACAGCAGGACACCCCCACATTTTAGTCAAACACATACTCTAGCATGCAACTATTAGTAGCAGCAAACAGCAAGACTTCGGAGGGTTGACATCAACATTTATGGGCAGCAAGATGAGAGAAATATAAAACCTGCTGTTATGCATAATTATTCATTTTTAGTGGATGGTCATAGATGTAACTTGGTGTTCAGATTTACACACATGCCTGATGTCCAATTGTTTATGTGCTCTTGCGAGATTTGTGGTGTGAATTTAAAATATCAGCGGAGGAAGGAAACTTTCTGCCGAAATACGGCTTACATCTTGTTCATTCATGGCTCAGACATTTGATTTTAAAGGAAAATCAATGATTGTTATTAGCAAGACTGCTCACAGCTACACTTGCACTTCATGTTTGAGTCAACTTAATTTGCATATCTCTAAAACAAATGGAAATTATTTCAAGGCCCAATATGAAAAGAGCAAGTCCAGACTCCATTTTGATCGCGCTGGGATCCAACATTTTTTCACACGCGATCCCTTAGTGATGATAATGGTGGTGAGAAAGAAAAATGCAAAATAGAGAGATCTCCTAGAGTCAATGCACATGCACCAATATCCTACCAACGGATAGGAAGTTATGTCTGAAAAACAATCTTTTCCAGTTATATGAAGAAGTGTCTGCCGATTTTGTCCTTTGCTCGGAGGAACAGGAGCTCCCTGATCTCGCACTGTCTGCCTTCTTTGAGTTTGCTGCTAACTTATACTAGCTGTTGCTAAGTCTTCCAGTTGTGGGAGAATTTCTTATCAAAAAGTCAACACTGTCCGGTCTTTCTGTCTTGCATTTATACAGATGTTGGATTCACCTCCATTACTACCTCAACACCTGTGTCATGCCATTACTACCTCAACACCTGTGTCATGACATGGAATAAAAGCATGCTAGCCACAGATTGAATAGACTGAGTTAAAGGGGATTATGCAACAAGACTAAATAGCAGCTAAAGTTATAGAAACATTCCAATTATAAGTAGATACTAAAATATTAATAATAATCATTATTAGCTTCATGGAAAATTCCCAAGGTAAATCTATAGCAGCTGAGCTAAGGGCTAACCTCAGTCAGGCTTACTTATAAGTTTTATAAGGATTAAAAAAAAAAAATATGGATAATGACCTCTCATCAAAAATGCATTTTAAATGTTAGAAAGGTTTTTTTCATCTAATTTTTAGTAGTTACATACAGCATATGACTGTGACGTGAAAGATCCAGCATGTCTTTATAGTATCATCATCACATATTGTTCGCAGATTATTTAAGTATTTATTCATTTCAATAAGACAGCTGTCCCAACGGTCAGTAGCTAATTGCTACTTTATATGCCTAATGCGAGAAAGCCAATTAGATGAAATTGTTCAGCTGACCTCAGCTTCAATTAACTTTTCAGGATCGGACCATCCAAAATGATGCTAACGAATTGTTGAAGAATCCATTCCATCCCTTGCGAATTACTGGTTGAAATTTGTCCTCAGGAGATAAGTAATCTATTATGGATTTGATTCTAACAAGTGTATGTATACTGTTCATGTATACGGAGTTCATTCCAGTGGATTTGCAAATTCCCTGCGGGTGACAATTAGCTCACAGCAAACACATGTATCCTGGGCTCAAGGGACAATTATAGAGCGGCGAGTTAGCAATTTGTCATTTTTGTTACACAATAGCACACAACCACCCACTGTGGGATTGGTTGAGCTATGGAGCTCTCATGCAGATCCTTATAAGAAGATTCATGGACTCTCTTCCTCTTACATTCTGTTTAATTCAAAGAGCCTTATTGGCATGGAAAACAGCCATTTAGAATGCCAAAGCCAGTTAAAATAATAACACAAAAAAACAATAAAAAACCCAATGACAGTAATATTAAGGCCCAATACTTACAGGTGTTCAGGAGCTGCTCTATATGATCATAAATTTATAGTATGTTTATATGAAGAAGTCAGTGCTGAAACACAGAAGTGGTTGAAAGCCTTCGTCGAGACACTTTTTTAATGCAGTTTTTGTGATCGTTTTTTCTCTGATGCAAACCCCAAAACAAATAACAATGTAAATAAAAATGCCAAAGTGGGCGAGAGGAGCCTGTTGTAGGTGAATGATCACATGATGAATAAATAAACTATCCTTAAACAACTTTCCTGTGCTAAAGTTTGGGACAACATAATGTCTAATCCCAGCCCTTTTGGAGTCAGTAGACTAATACAGTCCGGGTTAGCTCAGAGGGGAGAGGGATCATCCTCCAATCAGAAGGTTCGATCACTGGTCTTCCCCTGCAGTCTGCAGGTTGTAGGGTCCATGAGTAACTCCCTGAATCCCAATTCGCTCTCAAAACACTTCATAGGGGCTTCCTTCTGCTCCTCAGACTGGGCCAATGCATACAAACTTATTTCACAATATGACGCTGTCTACAGCTGTGTAACAAAGCGGTAATAAAGTTTGAACATGTGGTAAAGAGTGTTCTGACATATTACATCTCAATAAGGCCCTGCCCATGGAATTTAGGTGAGCTGAGAGGGTCAATGCAGTGTCAACACCCTCTGTCCAGGAACTCTTCAAGATTCCATGCGGGATGAGGGCAGCGAACATTGCCAGGGACCCCTCACAACCCCTCCATAAAACTGGAACCACCAGACTGCCCAACAACTTCATTCCGACAAGTCAGACTGCTGAAATTATGATCCGGTATGCACACCATTATCACACCTTATTTATATAGTTTACACTAGTCAACTTAACTGGCCTTCATGCAGTGACTTTAGTCCAGGCATCTTGAAGCACAAGACACATTAATTAAACATTTGTAACATTCAACATTTGATTTTTGTGCATTTAATTATTAATAGCGTTTGTCTTGGCGTTTCTTCAACTAGAGAAACGCTACTTCATTCTGTCTGCACTACTGCTGAATGTGCAGCAAAATGGCAAAAAAGTTTGATTTCATTTGACTGTCATATTATTATTTTAAGGAATGGTTTGCCGAAAAAACTCTCACCAGTATTGAGCATTATTTAATGTGGTATATAAGGGCTTAGTTTTAGACTTCATGTCAAAAGGACATGACACTCGAAAGGATTCATAGAATAGAACAGATAACAATAGAACAATCTTTATTAATCCCCATTCTAGCGATTCAGATACAACATTTATAAATAGATGGAAGCATTTAGAAAAAAGAAAAGATGGAACAGAAAATATGCAAGATGCATATGCACACTAGAGAAATCTTATAGACATAGATGAACATTTACACACTTATAAGTAGACGTACAATTAAATAAGATAAATACATAAATATTGGGAAAATAGTCCAATCTCCACTAAATATGCTTTATTAAAATCAATAGAGAAAAACAAGAGGTCTAGATAAATGAGAAATACAATTCTTATTTATGTTTTCTTTGCGTTGCTGTAATTTCTGTAGGACACCGAATATTCCATCACACTTTGGAAGTGATTAGCATTCATCCCCCTCACTGCGGCTTGTGACTGTGAGAAAATGCCAGACGGCGACAGTTAAAGGTAAAAAAAAAAGTATCCCATGAGTGTCAAATGGAAAAATCGAATCCGATGTTGTTATTGTTTACAAGAATCATGTGGTGATGATACGGTGAAAAAAAGTATGTGCGCCTCCCGTCAGCCTGAAGTCAGGGATTGGCTGTTTAGGAATTGTGCCTCTTTTTAGCGAGTGCTTAAGTCAAAGAACAGTTGACGAGTTCACAGGCACGGATAGATCGATGAAGAAAATGCCACATTGAAGATACCTACAGGTCGCAAATGTTCTCTCTATATATTGTAGAATATTGTATAATATGCTGAACTTGGAAACTACTAATCACTGCGGAACTTTATTACATCCCAAGAATCTTCATCGCCACCTACGCATCTGCCACAGATACTGCTTATTAGGCAAAAAATATTTTATACACACTTAGGCCTTAATGTGAGGAAGAACTGGAATGATTTGGGGCAAGGCTGGTTGTTTATTTCTGACACTAGGGGGAGCTTCATTGTTAATCATTTTCAGGCCATTATTTCTCAACTGTTGATTCGATTTGTCCAAATTTGGTCCCTGTGAATTGTGTTGAGGAGATATATCTTGTACATGTCATAACTTACTCTAATAGTTCATGTTTTACACACTTGAGGGATATTTTACAAAGATTTTTACAAAAACAGTGTCTGTTTTTTTTCTCTTCTTTAATATATGCAAAGAAACAGCATAACTTCCTAACTACCCAAATCTGCACTTAAGACGGAGAGTTATACATGCTTTAAAAAACTCTTAACCACCATTGCTTATCCTGTCTTCAGGTGTCGCCATGGCAACGTGTACACACCGTCAAAACTTCAGATACAAAAGCTATTTTATTTTAGCTTTTGGGAAAGTGTGTTTTAAGGTCATAATTAAATGTATTTGTTGTTTTCAAGATGTTGATTAACGTTTTATTGTAAGTCATATGACCGCAGGACCTGGAAGTTAAACAAAGCTAGCACAGCTAATCAAAATATCATGACATGTTTGGTGTATCATATATGATTTATTCACTAAATGAAGTGTTAAAAAAATTACGTCCGGGGATGCACCACTTTTAAGTGTCCTTTGTAAACGCTTCTCTTGTGTTGTGGCTTTTGCAGATCGTTTTTCTTTATGTGCTGTGGCTGATTGTCAAATGATGAAGTTGTTTTCTTTATTTGATTGTGTTTTCTCTTTTTACATGTGTTTTTTAAGCTGCAGGGCATTTGCCTCTGTCGGCCACCTTAGTCCAGGGATTATGGGGAGAAGCATAATATTTACTGGGATTTTATAAAGAGAGAGAGTGAGTTCTTAAAGCATATTAAATGATTCATTCACAAATTAACCAAAATTAAATTTCTATAACAGCCCAAATGAAGGCCAGTCAGCAGCAGAAACTGAAAAGAACAGCATACTAGCAGGGAGGGAATTTAGCAAAATTGAATGGAACTTTAGCTGAGGATCAATCGTTCTCCAAAAATTGCACTTAATGATTGACTATTTTTCCCGGCTCACCATCAAAGTTTAATAATAGAAATTGTCTTTATAAAGACAGAAAATAAAAATGTATTGGTGTCATATTATGACTCATGTCTGAGAGCTTAAGTAACTGTCAGTCACCTGCTTTAGATTTCAATATTAGCAGTTTTGACCTCTATGTTTTTAGCTGCAAATATGACAAATTCGAAGATAGATATCCGACTCTCCTTAATCATTTGCTTTCAAATTACGGTGTGCTCACATCAGCGCTGTGGTGTTTTTTGCCTTTGTGTAAAAATTAACCATGCTGTTGACGTCTACCGACGCTCATTGAAAACTTAAATAATCAGAAGTTCTCAAAGACAATACATTCTCCAGAATAAGAGTAATCAGATATCACTGACCTCAATAAGAAGTGAATGTCAAACATCAAACGGTGAATAATGGCATGGAGACAGGGATGAAAATGACATTTCACTTTTATCCTGCTGCTTTTTTTTTATAAAGACGAATAGAGATGATTCTGACAATTATGCTAAATAAGTGTATTTACTCTCAAATAATGGAGCTTGGATGATTATATATTAATGGTGACAAGCCTAGTGTCACATTTTGCTGTGCCCATAGCCCAAACAAATTGATATTCATATATTCTCTTTGGCCATTCGCTGTACATTTCTGAGCCGGATAGTCCTATCAGTCAGCCAATCAGAGTGTCTGATTCACATTCAGTCGGCCGCTTTTGTAATTGTATATAATGAAATATTTCCTGTAAAACACAGCAGAGGAATAATCATACTGTCCCTCAACATAGACCAACCTAAGGTTGTGTGAATTTTGATGATAGATAGATAGATAGATTTTTTAATCTAATAGTTCATATTTTACTCCACTAGGAGAAGCAGATTTACAAAAACACTGTTTTTCGGACGTAAATTCACAATTAATTTGTGAAGTTCTATCAGGGGGATCGCTTGTACAACCCTGTCGGGGACGACAGTGTATGCCTACTTATCATATATTGTCTCTTGTAATAAACAATCAACGCTACTTCATTTCCTCCTGATTGAAATGTTATTTGTCATGCAGAGCTTTTAGCTATGGTTTCATTCATGCGTACAGAGAGGTATAAACAAACTAAACAATGTTGACCTAGCATTTACAAAATATGGTTTTCCGGCTGTCTGTCTGCATATTGTTGAAAATTAAGATTCTTGGTTTTCTGCTTTGGCACCGCATTCACTTTTACACAGGAGAGCTGGCGCACACACACATACAAAATAAATGACAGCCGTAGGCAGGCTTGATCTGTATTTTCCACATTTCTGGACCGTCTATGTTATTTAGTGGGTAGTTTAGTCTTTGCTCATCCGCAGCACAACGCTTTGCTTTTTCAGACAACAGCTGGAACCCAGTACACAAAGAGAGGCATTTCACAGTCTGGCATCTTAGGCAGTCTTTAAATTCTTATGAAACCTTCCTGATGTTCTGTTACTAACAACGCTACTTAGGAAGGAACACATCCTTAAGATGAAGATATACACGGGCTGTTTGCTCTCTGAGGTCTTCTTTTACTTTCTAAAATCTCACTGTTCAGCTTTGGTTTCTCTGTTTTCTCTCTCTCTCTCTCTCTCTCCACCTCCTACGCTCTATTTTACTGTCTCTCTCTGTCCAACCATTTAGTGGCCCTTGACTCCCTCTTTCTATGTTTGACTTTATCTCAATCTTTCTCTGGTGATGGATGGCTCAGGGTGAGGGCCAGTGACTTCAGCTAGACAGAAATCAACCGATTTCTCAATCTCTCTCTACTTCAGTCTCTCTCTCTCTCACACACACACACACGCACACACACACACGCACACACACACACACACACACACACGCTGGCAGACAGGCCTCTAGGTGGTCCTGCCTGTGAGTTTGTGGTCAAGCCAGTTATCTGAGTGATTGACAATCAGCTGCCATCCAGCTGCCTTAGATATAAGGCAAACACAGAGAGAGACGGGGGAGACATGGATGGAGGCCAAATCAACCCAATCACAGCAGCATAGTCTTGTTCTACATTTCTGGCACTGAATCTCAGCATGAGTGTTAAATCTATGGGGAGGAGGGGGTTACCTAGTTACTATGGCGTCTGTCAGTGGATGGAAAGAAATGAGGGAAGTTGAAATGAAAAATGTATTTAATCAAGTGTGTGAAGAGATTCAGAACTTTTCTTTGGTGAAGCTAAAACGCTTTAATATCAATGTGACCTTGTTTTACTGTCAGCTTAATCCCAGCCTTTTGCTCTAATGAACTCCAAAATGATATGATTCAACAGAGTAAAACCCAAAGCCCTTCACCTGATATATCAGCTTCCATTGCGAAAGCAGTGTGTTTACTATGTGTGTGTTTGTGTGTGTGTGAGCATGTTTGTGTGTGTGTGTGTGTGGGTTTGTGTGTGTGTGTATGTGTGTGTTTGTGTGAGAGAGCGTCATGTGATTTCAGTCAACGGGTTACTGAACATCTAATTCGTGCCTGATATAGCCACGGTTGTCATTAGGCTGCTTATAACCAGGTCATGTGAGTTTAAGATCACATAGTTAAATATTTGATGTGCACATACAACACACACACACACACACACACACACACACACACACACACACACACACACACACACACCTTCATCAGATTCTCTCTATGGAATCAATTTAGCTTGACTGTAACTTCTGATTAACACTTCACAACGTTGAACTGATTAGATCTACAGCAGAACCCTGAGCAGCAATGATTCAAATTCTGTCCACATCAACATTCTTTATGCTTTCCTGTTCTCCACACAGATTGATTTTGGTATGTCTTGAAAACGTACATCAAATGTCTGCAGATTTCTTCAAATATACAGTGTTAGTTTTAGAAACCAATCTTGCGCTGGTTTAAAGCAAAGACTGGAATGTCAAATGTTACTGGGTGTTTTTTCACTCCCACAGGTGTCATTTTAACACTGTAACACACTTCACTGTCAGAGCTAGTTCATTGATTTCTTAACGTGTGCATCGAACTCAACAGAGATGCAATTAAGCTGCGACACGCAAAAAAATGTAGGTAGGGAAATTTAGAGTCAACATGATTAAAGAGAAACAAAAGTAAGAGAGTTTAGATTTAGACTTTAGAACCAGACTGCTCAGCTACCTAACAGAAAATAACCTGAAAATCAATCAATTCATCAATCAGATTTTATTTCTACAGCGCTTCACATACAAATAAAATCTACACTCCCACCCGCACACAAACGCGCGCAAACACATTAATACACACGCACAGCAATGACATTGTAATTAATTCAATACGGCATTAAAAGAGCATTGTCATAAACAGGGCCGCCCACGCCGGGAGCTACAACCAAAGCCAGGACCCCAAAAATCCAAGACCAGCGAACAGAGGAGTCAACACCGCAACCATGGGGCTGTGGTACCGACTTCTTTGATATTAATATCTTTATTAGATATTACAAAATGAATGGGAATGTATATTAGGTGCTATAAATTGATACAGTCTTTTTAATATACAACCAGGCTCTAGAAGATTCAAATGTAGAGATAAACTTTAAATCATCAATAGCAGACATGTCAAACTCAAGGCCCAGGAGACAATATTTAATTTTTAGAATAACTGGCCCGTTGGTATACAGCACAAACGCCTAAGATACTACAAATCCCAGAATGCACAGCAATAGCCAATACGTCAATCAATAGTGCCTCCGCTACTGCTTGCTCCTCTGTCCTTGCTCTGCTCGTCTGTGAATTAAAAAAAATTCATTGGAAATTATTCTGTGCAACTATAATGATTGAGAGGGAGACACAAAAATGAGTTTAGCTGATCTATTTTGAATGTATTCTGTGATTTGAGTATGTTCTATTCTTTTGGTTTTTACAGAATTCCATTAAATGAGTAAGTAAAATAAGAATAAAATTGTCATAATTCCCCAGATTAAAAATGGCCCGTTTGAGTCTTAAATTTCGGCCCCCTGTGGAATTGACTTTAACACCCCTGGTCTATAGGGCTAATATTTAAGTAACTCTATTTAGTGTAATACAAATTGACTGGTGTTTATTTAAAAAAAAAAAAGAAACAAAAATTACATGAGTTGTTTAGTGCTGTTTTAAAAAAATATTATTTGAGTTTTGTCTTCAATTGCTTACAGCCCGATTCCAGATGCCACTGATGGTGTTTCATATCAAGTAAACGTTTAAAAATAGTTGATCCTAGATCGAAGCATCTACAACTTGAGTGGATATTGTTTTACCTTGGAATCTACATTAGTGTTTCCAGTCAGCACCGTGTAAACAAGCACACTTCATGACCAAAGTTACAAAACGGCTGTCATAAACCTGCAAAAATGTACTTTTGCATTCCTCTGTGGGAATTTCTGATCTTATGCTACATAAACTTCACCAGTTTCTGCAAAAGCCCTCCTGCATGGCTTTGCCCAGAATATGTGCTCTTACAGTATTACAGTATCTGTGTTAAGCCCAAGACATTTGTTCAAGGTTAATTTCACCACTGAGAAATAGTTGTCCGACCAGGTTTCAGCGGGGATTTAGAGCCGAGGAGATGTTCAGTCTATTCATTGGAAGCACTGGATTTACACACATTACTGCTCTTGGAGTAAGGGGGAAATAAGTGGTGAGGGAAGAGGAGAGGAGGAGAGAGGAGGGAGTGGAGGAGAAAGAGGTATGGGTTTTCAAATGTCAAGACCGCAGAGATTAACAAGCTGGGGAGGAAGGACTGAGCTTGATTCGACCCTGCTCTCTAACTCTCCTCCCTCCGCATCCATGAGACGGACGTCCTCTCTCCTCAGTGCAATGTCTTAAGGATACGCCGTCTCTTTTCACTTTCTAACAACCTCCCTGTCTCTTGCACACACCGATGAGCATGCACATATTCCTGGGTCCTTCCCATTCTTTTCTGTCTGTCATTCTTTCTCTTGCTCTACACATTTCAATACTAATACAGTGTTGGGATTTGAGGAATGAGAATGAAGGGGGAAAAAAACTGAATCCATTTTGGCACGGGGTTAGTGGTGAAACAGCGTCGTCTCTCGTGTAATGCATGAAGAGTCCGGCCGAGGAGGAGGGAATGTTAGACAGAGGCAAAAAAAGAAGAGAAGAAAAACTTTGGTTTTCAAGCATTTATTTTGAATAAATCCCCAAAGTAGCAAAAAAAATGCATTGAATAGAAAAAGAGTTGTCGGGGATATAACTTGGTACACCAGCATATGAGCCCATGGTCGTAACCACCAGGTCATCTATTGTGACGTAATCGCTAGACCTGTATAAGCAGATGGCCGCTTTTATTCCACAACCTTCTTTCTATTTCTCGTGGATTTCTGAACAGATTTAAATTTGTTGGAATCAGTACATTTTAGAGCCAAATACATAATTTAAGTTGAGTGATTTAATGGAGCAACAATGGGGAAGTTATTCACCTTGAATGCCGGGTACTGTCTCGTTGGAGGCTTCATCGCTCCCAAGCATTTAGACATGTCTCCTGTTAATGGGAGTTACGGCATGGAGATAAAATCCTTCAAAGTGTGTGTCGTTTAATGATCTAAACTTCCTGATCACTGCCTGCCATGGTTGTGAAATGATTTTTGGAAGATTCTACAAATTGAACTAATAAAGCTTTCAGCCAATTGGAGGTAGAGCTACGGTTCTGGGCAGAACCAGCTATCTCTCTCTCTCAGCATGCTTTCTCTCAAAAAGTTTATCTCTATTTTGTTCATATTTTTTTTTCAAACTCAATGATATGGGGACTGAAGCCAATTCTATCTGATAGTGGAAGAGAGGCAGGGAGCACCATGAACTCCCCTTTACCAGGAGGGCGCCCATTGTCCATTCCACCCGATGTGACTTAGAGTAGATGGGAAGGGCCAGCTGCTTTTGAAAAAAAAGAAATTTAGGCATTCCTTCTCAAGCATCAGGACATAGCTGTTCATGTCATGTCCTCTTTGGATAAAAAAACAACATATAGGCTGTAAATACCCTTCTTCTTGAGAACCCAGTGCTGATGGTGGTCATCAGTGGGGGTTTTGATAAGTCTATTTAACATATATCATACCCTCAGTTTCGGTCCCAAGCCTGGATAGGTGTTGCGGATGGAAGGTCACCCGTCGTAAATCCTGTACCAAATCCGAACAAAACTGATTTCCAAACCGGATCGGTTGGGGACAGGGATAACAAAAACCATCACTGGTACCGTTAGCCAGCAGGCTAACCATGTATGGATGGAAACAGGTCCGCGGTGGGAACCTCAAAAGGGAGCGGCTGAAAGACAAAGAAGGAGATGAGTAGGTATTTAGGTGCCCACGGTCCAAATTTTTTAGAAGGTCCCAACTATTTGCTTCTCCTCATGTGCAATTCCACAATCATAAACATTCAGTATCAACATGGTTTCATAAAAAACAGGAGTCAGGAGGGATTTGTATTGAGAAGGTATGATGTAGGACAGCTAGGGGACTATAGAGACTCAGCCAAGGAGCAATAGAGATCAGAACGAATACCTGTCCTGGTATTAGGTTCTTCTTGTTCTTTCTGTAGTTAGGTTCTCTGTCGCAGAAAATGAAGCACATGAGGCTTTAGAAAAAGCAGAAGCTTGGATAGACTAAGCTAGCTGCCAAGAGTGATAGTTGAGGGTTGAGAAAAGAAGATGCCCTTGCTCCCATCACTCTTCTTTTTGTCCCAGTGGGGATAAGTCAGAGACACAGGAAAGATGTAGATTTATTTCATTGTATTTATCTACTGAACATATTGTGTGTCTGGTCAATATGATATTATTAATAGTGATAGCGCAGCTCTCGGAGATAAGAATAGCCTTTTCGGTTCAATCTACTGAAAACATTTAAAATTATAGTGTCATACATTTTATAGTTAGAAATGTATAATATGAAAGGCAGTCGTTGTATTTCTTCCTGTTTCCACAGGGAGTTAATGTATCCTTTATTTATCACATACAGCCATACACAGTAAAACATTGTGAAATAATAATATATAAAATAGTTATATTCCGGCATCAACATTTTCACTGCAGCTCAGTTGTTCTTTGCACCAGGTCTGATAACCAATGACTGAAACTGATCAGTTCTATTCCAATAAAAGGGGATGTTAGCATTTCGGGGATAATTTTTATTAAAAAACAAGGAAATGTATTGCAAGGCAAATTTATTCATATAGAACATTTCAGCAACAGGGCAATTCAAAGTTCTAACAATAAAGAATATTGCAATATATTGCTGTTTAGTGCATAAGAACATTTAGACAGTTAAAACAGTTATAAAAACATTAAGAAAAAATTAAGAATTAAAAACAAGCTAAAATAAATTTAAATTGAAGCTACAAACGAGGAAAATGAACTGTCTTAGTATTTCATCGTCAGACATAATTTAGTATTTTCCTAAACAATACTGTCTAGGTAACATAGAAAAAAAGAATAATTTAAAAATGTAAAGATTTAATAAAAGACAGCAGCAAATGAGAACGTTTTAAGCTTTGATTTAAGAGAACAGAGATCTCCTGCAGTTTTCTGGGAGCTTGTTCCAAATATTTAGTGCATAAAAACGCTGCTTCTTCATATTTAGTTCTGACTCTGGGGATACTGAGCAGACCTGATCCGGACGACCTGAGAGGTCTGGACGGAACAAAAAATAATGCATCCACATGGGACGCACTATTGGCGCTTCAGGCTTTCTTCTCTGTCCCCGCTCCTGCAAGACACATTTTAGTGATTAGTACATCCTTTATGATGGCTGACCTCAATTGATTTCTGGGTCACCAGCACAATGGGCGGCATAATTAGCTTAATGCTGAGAACCTGCAGAAGGGGGGTGCTGCTGGTCATGTATTCCATCCTTTCCTGCTGGAGGCATTGAGATGTCTGAGGTAACTGTAAAGGCCGGGCCGCAAAGAAAACCAACGAGAAATTATAATGAATTGTCGCATACTGCTCGATTCAGCAGAACCATCCATCCATCCATTTTATGTAACAGGAGGAAATATTCTTCCTGGTAGATTTTAAAAATAGTAGCACTGATTGTCTATTGGACATTTTAATGAGAACATGCCTACATGTAGAGATATCCACTCTTGTAATACAGTGTCCCCTTTTTTTCATCATCTTGCTTAATGTCATTAACTTTCAGCTTTAAGTCCTTTAATAAAAACCTTAAAACATTGTCTTTGCATGCAAGAAAAGAACAACTGAATTATACTGATGATTATTGACTTTCATCACACCTTTTAAGCCCAACAGTTCCGAGACAATCAGGCTGCCATATGTTGTAATACAAGCTAGTCCTACAATATAACCAGCAAAATTAGTGAATAATTTATACCACAACATGACCTTATGAAAGAAGAGGAAGTGCCGGCATCAGTGTGTGTTTTCAAGAGTGTATGTATGTGTGTGTGTTTGTGGGAGAACTAAGCCTGGCCCTGAGGCCATGATCTAGAAACCAGGAAGTCTAAAAAAGAGAGAGAAAATGGTACAAACAATGATTTCTTTTGTTAGCTCCCCTCGTCTTTCCATTCCATACGTGTCTTTCTCTCTTCTCTTTATTACCGCCTAAAACCAGCACACATTTCCTTAATGAAAAGTAACAAACAATATCCGTTGATGGCCTATTTGTCACTGCTATAAACTGAATAAAGACGGGACGGACGGATTGGGTAATTAGATCTTAATTTAGCACTAGCCAAAGATTAGTCAGTAAGACTTTCCACCTCCTTGTTTTGGCCTGTTGTTTATTTATCATACAGTCTTGCCGCTAACACCTCTCCCACATATTGAGACTTAATTTCCTGCTGTCTATGTCTGGGGCTCTCGATTAAGATATCTTCAGTTCTCATCAGCTGGTCACATCTATCCAATAACAGAGTGGCACTCGTTTATTGCTGACGCATCATTTTGCTGCTATCTTTTTGATTCCTCTTCTTTTTTTTGATTCTTTTCGGATTCTCTCTGCGCCTCAAGTGGATTCATGCCTCCCACAGATCCCCATCACTACCCAGTCTTTGTAGATTCACCAGCTGCATAATTTCATCAGCCCCCACCCCCACCACCAGTGAATGGACTCCAATGGAGAAATCTCCTGTATGTAGCAGATATCCTTCAGTCAGAATCTCCCTTCTAAATGCGATTCAAGTCAACTCTCAACTCAACATTATTTATAATTAAGTTTACTGAAACATTATCTACTTCAGCTTTTAGATATATTTACACTGTAAGTCTGAAAACTAAGATTAACTATACTTGTGATGTCGCCATTGACAGCCAGAGTGTATCCCCAAAAAGTCTTTAATGCCATTCTTTGTACAAGCAACCCCCGTGATTAAACCCCTCCAATTGAATGTGAAGCTATTTCTGAAACACAATATTTTTCATAAAGAAAGCTCCCCTTGTGAGTAAAAACGGTTGAAGAATTATGGCCTGACAATTTTGGAGATAAAGCTCCACCCTAATGTCAGACATATACAACTGTACTATCCCCTAAAACACTCCAGTTCTTCCTCACATTAAGGTGTATGTAGGACTGCAATTTCCCCATTGTGGGACTAATAAAGGTTTATCTTATAAAATTTGAAAATCATCTATGAATGAGTTTCTGAGTTATGCCATGAAAACATTGTTTTTTGTAGAAAAAGCTCCCTTAGTGAGTAAAATATTAACTATTGTTGTAAAATATGATATGTGAAAGATAGATCTCCTTGAGTCGATTCATTTGCTCTAAATTTAAATTCAATGTGGGATAAATCGGAGTAACGGTTGAGGGATGATTGCCCGAAACTTTTTGGAGAGAAGCTCCCCTAGTGTTGTAAATATACAAACCACCTTTACCATATGCACCCCAGTTTTTCCTCGTATTATTGGCTTAACACAAAGGATCTGCAGGCTTTTCAGGGATATTATTATAAATTAGAAAGAAAGTAAAAAGAATACATATTTGAGAACATAAAAGTGAACGCTCAAGTTAAGAATTTGTTTGTGCAAACTGAAATTTGGCTAGAATTTTCTTTGCTTTTTTGCTGATAGAATTTGATTACCGTAACGTGTACAAATTATGTAAGCATTGGTTAAAATATTAGATTCAAAATCTAAATTCAACAGTGACCGAAAATTTAAGCACTGAAATTCTAAGTATATTCTAAGATATGTTTCTGAACTAAAAGAAAAGAAAAAAAAGATTCTGGCAGCTGCCTTGTGAGGAACTGGCGACCCGCCCAAGATGTACCCCATCCCACCAACTCAACAAACGTCAGTTGGGATAGGCTCCGGTCCCTGAGGACCTGAACAGGACAAAGATATGAATAATTGAATAAATGAGTGTCTTGCATTTTTATAAATGCTGCTGGTTTACAGCGAACCTTATGAAATGATTAAAATGCAGGTGTCATTCAATGACCTGCATGAATATCAGGAATTATTCTCTATGTCCAGATCTCTGTTATTGTGATGTTATTGGAAGGAATGCTCACAAATGTCTTTACTTTACCGAACAACTCAGTCAACCCTGCTTCTAAATCATTTGCTGCTTCCCGGCAGAGCAGGCACATAGCTGCTGTAATGCTAAATCTAGGAAAGCAGAGACTTACATCTGGGTTAAGTGAGGACAGTCAAGCTTTTTTTTATTGACAAGAGAAGCATGGCCATAGTGTGAGTACGAGTACAAAGTTATTTTTCCTCTGTCGTGGTAATGCATACTTCAGAGCACTTTTGCACCTTCAAGTCCAAACCAAGGGCTGAACCAGGTACAGATTTTTATTAGACTGTATGTTTTTGTATGAGTTTTATTTTTACATTGCATTTTACGAGTGCAAGTTCTGCATCCACCCCAGGATGTCCCAACATCCTCACACTATCTCTACTCAAGCATTTTTTAGCCGCCTGTCTATCTTCCAGTCCATTTTCCCACCACTCAAGAACAAGACACCAAGATACTTACATTCCTTAATTTGAGCAGGGATCCATGGTCTCTGAAATGTCTAGAAGGCCTAATGGGCTAGGAGTGAAAGTACCCTAAAAGCGCCTGAATACAAAACTCGTAAGCAGAACACATCAAATTTCCTGACAATCCAACCAAACAACGGAAGAAGATCATAAAATCTGACTTTCTGGTTTTTTCTCATGGTCTTCACGTGTGAGTTCTAAAATCTCAGCACAAACTCTTAACATATTTCTTTCCAAACGCACAAAAAACATCAAGTTTGTGCCAACATGACACTGAAAGGAAGAGACGCTTGTTTCCACATTTAGCCATGAGTATTTCTTTAGAAGTTTCATGACAGTATAAAGTTTTTAAATAATCTCTGTGGTATTCTCAGAAACACACGGAAACACACAACAGTGCACATCCACACATCTGACATCTTCCATCATGGCTAATCATTCTCATTGCAAGGTGTGTGCGTGTGCATTTTTGGACGCTTGGATTGCGGATTCAGCAGTCCTGCGCCATCTGCAGCTGACTTACTCTGACACACACACACACACACACACAAAAACAAACAGACAATAACTCAATATGCATGAGCACATACATAAATGCACGTATAAATATAAACACCCATACACACACACAAACACACACATAGCGCTGCAGAGTTAGCTAGTGTTGAGAACAGTGATTAACTAGAAAATTGCACGCACGCACACACACACACACACACACACACACAAGGAATTATCACGTGTATTTCTGTTACATGCTTATAATGTCTTGCCCTTAAGGCACACACTCGCTGAACATGTTCGGTTTTTCCTCCTCTGGTCTGCTGTCATGTTAGATAGCAGCAGGTACGTTCAGGCCGACCCTCTGCTTGCTTCCAAGCTGTCTGTTCGCACATACAGGAAATACAGACGCATGACACAAAGAGAGGCTGTGGTTTTTGAGGCTGACAGAAACAGACAGCTCTCCTTTCACTTTGGATCTGTTTGTCTGTGTGTGGGCTTTATTTGTGTGGCGGTCGCTGAGCTTCAATCAACTAACCAGAGCTTTTATTATCACAGACAGTATATACAGACAGCAGTATACGTCCTTTAATAGGAGTTTATAAACTTAGTTGCCATGGACGTGTCTCTAAATTTATTTTTAAAAGCCTAAGTGAAACCTCCAAAAGCTCGAGTTAAACCTTTCCTACAAGCGTAATAAATGCAACCTCTCAAAGCTTAGAAAAGATTAGATAGGATTTTTAAAGAATGCACAAACTGACAAAATAGAGACCTGAGGTACAATACAAGTGAACGATATATTACTAAAACGGTGTTCTTCTTCTTCGTCTTCCTACTGCTCCCTTTTGGGGTCGCCACAGCTGATCACCTGTTTCCATCCATAGGTCGGTACCCTGCTGTCTTAACCGTTAACCGGTGTCCCACCTGATCTGGTTTGGAAATCAGGTTTTTGCTCCGCTTATCGATTTGGCATAGGTTTTATGCTGGATGCCCTTCCTGACACAACCCTCCCCATTTACCCGGGCTTGGGACCGGCTCTATCAGTACACTGTCTTATGACTCTTTTGTGGCTGGTTTATAATACTAAAAGTCTAATAAAATAAAATAGAGTGCAAATTGAAATGCATTTAGAGGAGATTCACCTGAATGTGTCCCAAGCCAGTGTACTCCTATAGTGCCAGTCCCAATCAATAAATTATCTCCTCTGAGGATTCAAATATGTCATCCCCTCACATCTTGTCATGTGTTTAAATTTAGAAATTATTTTCGTGTTCAATTTGCGCTCGGTCACGTCAGGGGTAGTCGACGTCGGGTTTGAGAGCGGGACTGATCAAGCACACTTATTTGTACATTGATGCAATTTTATGTTGGTTGTTATGCTTTGACCTATAGGATGAAAATATTCTCTTTTCTGTTGCACTAGCTACTAAAATTGGATGTAGCTAAACACAGGTTTATCATGATAATGTATGTGGCCTCCAGCAAAATGATCCCAACTATAACTAACATTACTGATTGGGTTTTTTTAATTTCTCAATAGTTGACAGACTTTCGTGATTTCATGTTAGGGTTTATTGATAATTAGATCAAGGATTAATATAATTAAAAGTCACCATTGGGCTTAAGTAGCGCTCTTATGAGTGCCCTTCTAGTTTGGTAATTTATTTATTCATCTATCCTTGTCTAAACTTAGTGATTAATTATATCCCAGCTGGCCCCTGGCGCAAAGATGAGTGCACTCTGAAAGCATTGACACTACAACAAGAGAATAATTAATATTTTGTTCGGAAACTGTCCAATGGAAACTTTGGAAACAAGCAACAATTAACATCTAGGAGATTCTCATAATGAAAAGGTGACTACACTCTATCTATACAGTCTTCTCTTCTTTTTTTTTCTTGAGGACTTAAAGAGTTTCTACTATCTTATACTCACATTTTTAACTAATCTTAACTAACATTCTTGCAATGCTGTTCATCGTTAATCAGCCACATTCTGTCAACTCACAAGTGGGTCATTTTTACAGGTTGGATAAGGAGGACTGGATCTGACCGACATTTCAAGGTAAGACATGAGAGCTGACAGGATGCATCCATCTCCTCATCTTAACAAGTGACATTGCCTAAAGGTATCAAAAAACATGATCCGTAAATTAAACTCATAACATCTTATAGATTAAATTTAATTCCCACTTCACTTTGGTGGCAATTCCTTTTTCTAACTGTTGAGTAAATACATACAGACATTCAACTTTCATTTTCATTTGCTTTTCTGGGGTCGGGTCAGGTCAAGCAGGCTGCTCCAGAGACCATCCCTTCCCAGCAACACCCAGCAGCTCTTCCAGGGGGGCATCCTGAGGCATCCCAGAGAAGATATGTAATTCCGCCAGAGAGTTCTGGATCTAATCCAAGTTCTCCTCCTGTGTCCTGAGGGCATCGAATCGAACATCTGAGCCACCGCATCTGGACTCCTTTGAGTCAGTCTCTACTCTGGATATCTGAGCTCATCATCCTATCTCTAAATCTCAGCCCAACCTCCTTACAAAGGAACCTCATTTCAGATGTTTGGATCCTCCATTTTATTCTTTCAATCTCTACCTTGGGCTCATGACCACAGGTGAGGGATGGAACTCACTCTAACGCCTTGATTCCTCTTGGAGCATTTGCGTTATGGCTGCGCCCTGATCGCTGCTCCCGATTGGTGCCAATCAAAGCAATGTGTGTGATTCCACCATTTTCAACAGAGCAGATCAAAACAGACAGGATGTCAAACACAGACATAACATTGCGCATCCAGACAGATTTCAAACTAAATGTGACTGGATACTTACAAAACAAATATATTATTCTCCGGATTGTATGCATCAACATTTCGTCTCAATTTATATAAGGCTATAAAGTCACTGGTCGGTCAGAGAATCAACAAATCCCCTTGGACTGAGATAAATGTATTTTGGAAGTTGACGCTTTTCCCTCTGAGATGCATCCGGTCTGGACAAAAACCCAACAAAACCACTGCGCAGCCATGCTGCTCCGAGTGGAATCTAGGTGTTAGCTTCTCTCAATCTCATTATAATATACCACTAAAACAGTTAATTACTGCTTATTCCACAATAAACTGCGTGTCAATCTCATCGTCAATTTTCCCATCACCCAAGAATAAGGCCCCAAAACACTCAGACTCTTTTGCATGATGTAGTACAAAACTGCCAACCTGGAGGGAGCAAGTAGTATACTGCTATCCAGCAGAGTCACATGGTCTCATGCCATTCGTTCTCTCCGTGCTGCGAAGCCTTCCAGTCCAAGAACAGGATCACATACCCGTTGAGAATGATTATAGTTCAGTACGTCGGTGAATCGACAGTACTCAGTTCAGAAATGCTACTCCTTAATTATTCCGTGTTTATTCCTACATGGCTTTAACCAGCTACAGCAGTGCACATGTTTTTGATGTGTGAACCAACAATGTGTTTTCTGGTTCTAGACGCTCACCAAATCTATGGGAAAAAAATACTGTATCGTTGCCAGATGCTACATGTGATAGGCTGATACTTTTGAGCACTTTAAGCACAATGAGTGACTGGAATGAGATCTAATTGAAGACACGGTGTGGCACATGCAATAATCTAAAAGATTCCCCTACAACAGCTGAACCACGTGGAATTAAACTAAGCCGTATAGCTGCTGCTGTGCATTGGTTTGTTTTTGGCTCAAACTAGTACTCACACTAATTTATATTTTTGCTTTCTGAGTAGGTTGTTGTCAGTTGTTGAGGATGTTTTCTTGATTTGCTGAAGTTTTTTCTGTTTGCATGTGTTTTCTTGAACTGCAGTGCGTTTTCCACCTTTTCCACCTTAGGGAACCAACCAAAGAAGAAGAAGAAGCGTGGGGTTGCAGCGGTTCCCGGTTTCATTGTCTTCCATTTCATCTCACACGTACATCTCTGAAACTACATGTATGCAGCGGTGAAAAAGGAAGAGTGAGGTGAAACAGATATTGAGGATCCTCATCGTCCTGAAAAAGAAAGTAAAATAAATAGCTTGGAACTACTTTGGATATCCGAAAAACAACAGGAATTCTTCTTTGAGGACTGTTACCCAGCTCGCCAAAGAAGGAAACACATCTTCACTTCTTCATCCAACTTAGCAAACACCATGAAATTGTTCAGACAAAAGTTTCATAAACCCCTTTTCATTTGTGAATGTACATCAAACACCTTTTATACCAATCAAAGAAATAAAATAATGGAAAACGTTTTTTTTAACCAAAACGGAAAACTGAACTGTAGAGGAAGTGAAAACTGACATTTTCTACAGTTTCTCTACCATTGCCGAAGTAAACAGACCATATATAATATACCATTTCATGTATCTCTAGAGGATCTTTCCCATTTTGTCGGACACTTAATAACATTAGACTGTGCAATGTGAAGTTCTACCCGTAGGATTCCAGTGCATTGCTACTTATCTGTCATTATTTTGTTGTAAAGCCCCACAGCAGACCTATGTTTTCTGTCTGTTCAGCAAACTACATCTCATGCTAAATCCTGCTTATCTTTAAGAATGTGACACTACCTCAATACCTCTGTGCCCCATTCCCACCGTGGACTACCCCAGATCCCCAACGTAATTCAACTATATGACTTTAAAAGTCATGGTTATCAATCTGTTTAGTGTTTACACTGAAAATGAAGTGAAGAAAATTCACTTTTTAATAGTTCAATAAAGTTTCTGCATTTTTTGCTTTCCTATTTATGTTGTTAAAGGGTAATACTATTTCTAAAGGCGAGTTTGCATTTTTTTAAAGATCTAAAGAGCTCCTGTATTCCTCTTAATATCCATTCAAACAGGAAATGTATATTATATAAAAGTATAACTAATACTGTTATACTGTGATTACAGTGGAGGGGGTCAACTGTGAGAATCTAATTTCAGTTGCAATACCATTTCAAAGGTATTTCATAAATAACAGTGAAAGAAGTAGGGGTTTTTGTTGGAGATCATAATTAAAATATCAACGATGATGAATGAACTTCAGGCTTTCACAAATTGACTGTAGCATTATATTTTCTGTAGTTGTTTTCCTCAGCAAACCTAGCGACATCAAACCATGATACATTCGCAAACGATAATTACATATAGACATGATTACCCAGAATTCTTTGTGAGCCATCAATTCACCCAGGATTTAAATTTTCTTTTCTGTGAAATGCCTCTGTTGAATCTTCCTTTGTTTAATGTGTGTGAACTGGAAGTGTGGAGCTGATGTTTCTGCTGAGATGATGTTTGATGTATATGCTGAAGTTATGCTATGACGGTAGATTAAATAATTTTTACAGTACATACACTGTACAATGTTTTATTTGTTTCAGCTGTGATATGTGATGTCATCCATGTTCTTATCTTTTACATATTTAATCTAAGCCTATGCTGCCGTACCCAACAACAAGGGTATAGCCCCGAAAGGCGTTCCACAAGCAATCCCCTGGATTGAAATGTGACTCACTAATAAACTCAAACTGTCTTTTTTTAACAACCCATATTTTTCTATGAAGACAGCAATATGCTCAAAGATCATATCCCATAGTGACTCAATAAGAAAGATAAATACAGTTTATTTTTTCTGAGCTCAGTAAGTTAGATTTCTTTAGGTCAATTCATAAGAGCTGACTTAAGACACATTTGGACTCCCCCCAATGAGAAAAATATTAATTATTATAGGGAAATCATTCATATAAAGGATACATCTCATTGTATAGATTCAAATGAGCTAATTTGGAGATAATCAGACATATGGTTGGGCTGGAACTGTCAGAAAAACAGTGTTTTTTTGCAAAATATATTAGTGAATTATGACATATACAAGATAGATCTCCACGAGTCGATTCATACTCATCAAATTTGGACTAAATCTGAATAACGGCTGAGAAATGATGGCCCAAAAAGTGTTAAAGCTTGCGCAAGTGGCGGCAAAATGCAACTGTCCTTTTCCAAACTCAATCCTTCTTCTTCCTCATAATAACAACTATGAAAGTATGACATTTGAAAACCATTATTGAAGTGTTTTGGAGTTAACACATCAAAACAAAGTATATGCGGCAGATGTGGCATTAATGATTCCATGACATCCCAGAAGGGAAATAAATAGGACCAGGATGCAGGGAGATGAATAGTTAGGTTTGAAAGTGATTTTAATCATCAACTTCTTCTTTTTTGTGAGGTGGGGGGGTTATTTCATGCATATGTTATGTACTTTTTTAATGCATCCCCAATGCAGTATACTTTGATCTTCTGTACAGAATACTGTCCTTATTTTAGGTAGATGGATAAAAAGCTTTCATGCTTTTATTTTTTGTCAGCAAGTTCATCAAGTTCAGTCCCAATCTGTTCAGCCAACTGAATTATCTATACTCTCTATGGCATAGCCTTACCAAAACTGAAAGTTGTTGTTGAAGCCTGAAATTGAGCTTCAGATCAGCTTGGGTGATAACAAGACTAAGAAGTCTACTTACAAAATCATTTTTTTCATAAACTTGAATGAATAAACTTGATATAAGAAGCACATGGTGTCCCAAGAGCAGACTGAATATATCATTAGCTGTATGCGGGCGCTCAGGAAACTACAACACCTGGTCATTCTGTACTCTCAAAGTTTGTTCGCTCATCTAATTACCTGTTTCACTAGTGGCGGCTTTGCTAGGAGCCCGTTACAACTTTTTAATGATGTGCGGTGATTAACTACCGCAGACAACAAATATCAAGTCGTCTTCTTGGAAATGTCCAATAAAGCCTCACTGACAGAGATGAAATGTAAAAACTGCAAAGCAGCGTGACAGAGATGAAATGAAATAGATTTTTTTTTTTTTAAAAGGTCGGACAAACAGCTTTTAATGGCTTTTTAATGTTTATTTTCCTCTCCTAAATGCAGCAATGAGCTAATCCATTCTAGGAGTGGGTGGACGAATTTCCTGGGCAAGGTTTCTATTATGTACAATGATGCTCTCAGCAAGAGTGAAAGCTGGTCAATCGATTCGGAGCACACAGCAGATGATGAAACTTTGCGGAGACTTGCTTTAATAATTGATTGTATTATCTATCCACATTAATGCAACACCACTCTGTTTCTTCAGCTTGAATTCTATCACACTCGCTCTTATTCGGTTTCTGGTTTTTTAACATTGCAATTTAATAAAACTATAGTTGATATTGTCCCTCAAAGTGATTGATCAACAGCAGTGAGTCCTGGCTTTTTGGGGATATAATTAATGGTAGAATACATTAAATACATTGTATTTATTATGACTGCAGCGATAATTGGATTTTATATGACTTGATCCAACATGAGGATTCGCTGATGAGGTAGTCTGACATAGTTCTACAGTACTCTGATAGAACTAATAAAATACATATATGAGATATTGTCCCACAAAGGGATTGTAGACACTATAGCATTGCATTACGTGGCAGCTTGTATTTAGTTTTATTCATAGGATTTGAGATTTGTTCATTCCTCAACCTTAATGTAAGCATATTCAAACCTCCAGCCTATGATGATCTAAGGAACCATTACAGATAATTATGAATTATACAGCTGAACAAATGTTCTTTTCCCTCCCAAAGGCCCACATTCTAACATCTGTCTGATACTACTTACCATAAAACATACAAGCTCAGTTTATGCAGATCCTTGTCAGACTCAGTCAGGGTTAATCCCTGCTATATTTATGATTGTGAGTTGGTTTCAGACTTTGTGTTTCATCCACAAGAGCCCAGTCCCATTTCTACTTAAATGAAGATTATGGAAGATACAAAATAGAACAGACTACCAAAAATAATAAATTATGGGAAAATTATTTCTTGATTTCCTTTTTTTGTTTTTTTTGTTTGCTGATTTATTAATTACATTATTAATAATATCTTAGGCACTGTACATTTGTCATAAATTGTCAAAAAATGTGGTCAGTGAAAAGTGAAAAATCAGAAATCAGAAATTATTTAATTTTTTTTATTTCATGGAAAATACTCTAACATCGATTAGAGGCACCTTTTCGTAAAGCATTTCATAAAATTCAGTTTATTATTATTCATGACTCTCTCATTAGCCAGTGTAATACCTCCTCCTCGGTGGCTGCTCTGACCGGTGGTGGCCTCCAGGGCTCCATCCTTGGGCCCTTACTCTTTAGCATATACATATTTCTACTGGGTGATTTTATAACCAGGTTCAGTCACATTTTTCAATGAGTTATAGTGACTTAAATTGTGCTCAATCAAACATTTGAGCAGGACATTAAAGGGTTAACCTATGGTCTATTTTTTCCTATTAATCCATCAACTTTCGTCAATTTACCAGGGTTGGCAGAATGTTAGGATGCTTATTCCAGATGTTCCTCTCCCTAGCTACACTCTGGTGCTCATCCGGCATCCAATGGTGTTCTCAGGCCAGATGAGGCAGCTCCTCCAGTGTCCCTCCCAGGGGTCACGTCCCGGTTCAACACGCCTGTAAAACCTTCGAAGGGTGGCGGCCTGGAGGCATCCTGATTAGATCCCCGAACCACCACAACTAAAATATTTATATGACCAAATAAATTCCAGTTCCACTTTTAATGAACGACCCAGAAAGACTATTGAGGAATGTTTTCAAATCTATGCCAGCCCAAAGGAATATAACTGACAGGGAAAATAGTCCAATCCAAGAGTGGGCAAAATATAAAAAACTTGCATGCATCTTTGGAAAACGTGCACATGGATCACTGACATTTTATTCACTAATTTCAAAGCCATTACCCTTCATTATTCAATGTTTAACCAAGTTGGATGGTCTACTTTGTCCGCCCTTAAAGTGACCACTGGTGTTTTGCTTTCGGCCCATCTGCTGACCTGTAGAATGTTAAAAAGAATGGAAAGTTATAGTCTCCCTATAAGATGTATTCCTACTGTCTCTCCCTAAAATAGGAATTCTTGGGACAAGTCAGTAAGATATCTTCGCTATCAGGGGGAACCTAATTTTCAAAAGTTTTTGGATTGTAATTACTCTACGGTTGAACAGTCTAAGTTCGGTGCATGCAAAGTGACTCGAGGAGATCTATCTTTCATTCGCCATATTTTACTCTACAAATTCATATTTAACATATTTAACATTGGGAAAGCCTTTTTTTTTTCTTTTAAGAAAAACAGTTTTTCGGCCATAACTTCACATTAAATTTGAGGAATTCAAACCCTCCATCATACTGTTTCCTTTCCACTCCACTCCTGTCACTGCAGCCACTGAGAGCCAGATTTGATGTTGCTTGTGTCCTGAGTTGTGGTTTCTCCCTTCTCCTGTGTGACATTTATAACCTGATCAGCATTGCGTGCGTTTGTGGGTGTTTGTGTTCGTGTGTGTGAGTTTGTGCGTGTGCTTTCACATGCGATCGGCGTGATTTTTCTTCCTGGGGATCCATCTCGCCCTCATCGACACATCTCCACATTGGTAAGCCTCAGCACTGGGAAGACAATCTTTTGTCTTCATTCGAATGGTGTTTTATTGGTTGTCCATTAAATGTTTTAATAGGAACCACGTCTCCAGCGTCTTAGTATGGCTTATTATGGTTATGGTTTAAATAGAAAATAATTCCTTGGGTGAGATTCCCAAGGTGACGTTGTCAGGCTTTCTTTGTTCATTTGATTAAAGCAATACCTAATATAAGGTCACAACCAGCCAACCGTTTACCCTTCCCATCGCCACAATCATAAATCAGATAGGTCCTTGAGCCTACCTCGAATAACCCGTACAGAAGTACCTCCTGTCCATAACCACACAAAAACACCGTTTGCACCCATCAGCCATAACATTAAAACACCACCTTTTTACAACGAAACAGCTCTGAAATCTGCCAGTCTGCAGCCATGCAGTGTCATGTGCGACAAGCTGGGATGCACGTTTTCTGATAACTTTCAAATCCTGTCATAACTTTTTCAACAATGTATGCCAGTTTAAATCTTCTGCGGGATCAGAGAACTTCCAATCACAAGTTAATGAAACATAGTGAAACTATATAATAATGAATTCTACCTTAGCTTTCACTCCCTCATGCGTATCATTGAGCCTTGGATTCCCATGACCAGGTAGCCGGTTCATCAATTCTCCTTCCTTTAACCACCTTGGTAGGTTCTAACCACTGTAGAATGGCACCACCCAACAAGATCGGAAGTACTGAAGATACTCTGACATGGTCATCCAGCCATCACAATTTGGCGACATTATCAATATATTATTCTGAACTCATCAGTAAGTGGTTTACATTGTTATGGCTGCATGAGTGCATGAGAGGTGAGTACTGAATCTTCCCTGAAGAAGGTCCATGTCCACTAAATGATGTATGATTCAAATAACCTCAATACACACTTAGTGGAAGGGAATTAACATGACCTCACGGAAGGATGCGAAAAAAGGTGACATTGGTTTATTAATGCTGTCTTTCATTTAAGAGATTTGAACATGCAGGAAAAGATTTAATTGGACATTGTTGACTCACAGTTTAATCAGGAAACATCCTAATCCAGTCAAACTGCAGTGTTTGTTTGATTTAATTATTTTATAAACAGATACAAAGAATACAAAATAATACACTAAATGCTCAATTTGGATATCACATTTTTTTAGTTCTATTCACACCAACATTCAAACGTAGGTTTAAACTCCATATATGACCTCTACTGGAGTGCATTAGCAGGTTGCTGTATTTCTTTATAAATGCACTCATCACCACTGACACATTAAACAGTGACATACTGAGAACTAGATTCTGGAGTACTTCAAGTCAGACAAGAAAAACTTTTAACCTTGATGAATTTTGAGCATATTCATTCAGTAATGGTGTGTAATTATTAAGACCTTCCGCTAATTAGAACTGTAACCTTACTGCAGCCATTGCAATCAGGAGCTTTCCCACAATAAAACACACACTCACTGCTGTCTAGACATCTTTTTCTCTCTCAACACACTCCCACTCTCACTGCCGGCCGCTCCTCTATTTTCCTTCCAATCTTGCTCCAGAGACATTCTTTGTGAATCACCATATTATACAGTTCTGTGTGTCGACCTGAGTTTACAAAACCCATTGATGTTCCGCCTTCTAATGCATTGCTCCTGACATGGTCATTTATTTATTTTTTCGCAAATGAAACAGGAATTTCACAGCACAGTTATCTCACAAGGTTTCATTTTTTTCCCTCTTGAGTAGAGACACGGCAGCATTTTTCTCTTTTTCTTGTTCTTTTTGGTGCATTTATCATACACTGTATGTGGAACAACTCAAAATAAACTACTTATGGAGCAATTGTTGATGAATTTGAAAATCACTTCTAGTTGTTTGGATTATACAATTGGTATTGGTACTTGTGGGTAAAGTTTTGTTGCCAAAATATCTCTGACTCATTGAGGCAGGGACTCAAAAGTTCTCCGAGGGCGAGCTGTGGTAATTGGCAACATGATGTTTTTTAGCAGATCCTGTACAATCCTTTAGCTCAATTAAATTGCGATCTGGAGTCAATGTCTTGAACTCATTGTTATGTTCCTTAAGCTATTATTGAACCATGTTGAAGTGATACATCATCCTGAATAAAGAAGCCAGGGCTGTTAGGGAACAACATTTTCATCAGAGTTTGTGCCTGGTCTGCAACAACGTTTAGGTTCATAGTAACATCCAAATAAGGGACGCAAGGTTCCTAGCAGCACATTACCTACAGCATTGTGATGCCTTGCTCTACTTACCTTCTTCTCATAGTACAGTTTGGTGCCACTTCTTCACCAGTTAAGATATGGTAAGGCAAGCCATGCACAGTCAACCGTTTAATGTAAAGGAAGACATGATTCATCAGATCAGGTCTCATTCTTCCATTGATATGTTGTCCTGTTCTGATGCTGCCCGTCCCATTTTAGATGCATTTTTTAATTGACATTCAGCATGGGCAAGATGCAATATGTTGTGTGCTTTGAAATCTCTCTCTTAAAACAATTTTCCCTATATAATGCTCTTCTTTTGCCTTCCACTCTGAATGCCGTGCATCAGTAAAGGTACATGTAAACCTGAAGAAAAGGAAAATATAAAGTTGAATGAGGTATATATAAAACATATATATGTGTGTGTGTGTCTGTGTGTGTGTGTGTAGACATACCTTTGCCCATACAGACATACATACATATACATATATATACATAAAATATAATGAATAACAGAAAAAAAGGGACATAATAAAGATATCACAGAAATATAAATATAAACATAAATAGTAAGTAAATAGTCAAGATGGACTATGTTACTGTAGCAACAAATTGTGCTTAAGTAGCACTTCCATAGGATCAATTAACGCAGGCTAGGCTTCGCTCCCCATGTCCATCGGTGCTGATGACCTTGTCGCTGGTCCCCCAGTTGTCCGCCCCTGGACCACCTTTGTAGGTATTGACCACTGAAGACAAGGAATACCCACAGATGCTCCAACTCAGTCATCATAATGTGGCCCTTGTGAATGATGCTGAAGTTCAAATGCCTTTCATTTTTTTGTTGCTTCACGCGTCAGTGGTTATTATATTGTGGTTATTCAACACACACAGTCTCGGACAGACAGTATATGATTGTCTTTAACTAAAATCTCACATTAAAAAATAGATTACTAAGAGCTTCTATTGTTTTGTAAACCTGGAACAGGTTATTATTCTGAGTACTAAATGTAATGTTTTCATTGTGGACCATTTACATAAAGTGCAGAAAAAAAATTATTCCGTGGTAAATCAGGAATTTAGAATCATCTTGCCTATTTTTATTGTGCATATACATCTGCAAGCATCTGGGGGTTCCTCGGGATTGAATTATTTTCAGCTTTAATGGTTTTCTTCTGTGGTTGGACCCGTGGGTAGAGCTTTGTGAAAGGTCAGTATTAAATTGTCCTCCAGCCTACATTTTTGATCTCTGTTTTTTTTCTTCAGTATTTCAAGCAGACACCGCAAAGCCACTTTTCAGTTGTTCAAACAAACTTCATCTCTCCTGCCACGTTTAAGCAAATCTGTACAGAGTATCTTCCACAGTATCTTATTTATGGAAAAAATGGGACTGAAAACACCGTAAAACAGTATTGAGTGAGTTCTTGTGTATTTTCTCTTCTTCAACACTACAGAAATCTTTGAGAAACCTTCAGAACTTTTTTTTTTATATAGAAAAATGTATGTTTCACTTCATACCAAAGGAAGTAAGGTATAATCTGAGCCATTGCCAAAACTCTATGAAGACTGTGGATTTCAACAAATCCAATATGAGGACAACCCGAAATTACACCGAAAATGTATTTAATGGAATTTTAAATCTTAATAACTATCAAATGCTCAAATGATGGTGTTTGTGTTAATATTTAGTTATTTTTAAATTATTACTGTAACTATTATTACTATTACTAATAGTTTAATTACTATTAAACCGGTACAAACAGTGTTAAACAGGATTTAATCTGAAAACCACGATATTAACAGGAATGATTTATTTATTTTTTGCTCTTCTTTGGCAGCTCTCAATCAGAGGTCACCATAGTCAAATAGAGAAGCTTTATGTTGCAAGACCGGACACATTGATTCGTTCATGGTTTAGTGATAACGCATCTCCCAAATCATCTCAGCATAACACCACCAATTCTGATTGACAGTGTTATCAACACCCGCTGATAATGTACAGGCAAGGGTACAGGGTCGGATCAAGTTCTTCTCACAACTTGATCCGACCCTTACTCAGGTGCATTGAAGTCTATTTGTGTCCTCCATGATGATCCATTTCCCAAGTCTGATTCCAGTGACCAGACACAAGTGATAAATCCTTGTTAAACTTTGTCCTTCCTCTTTTCACCGTAAGACAGGGTACATGATGGACAGTTTTTTCTCTGCAGACAGCCATCCTTCTCTCTTTCATTTCTGAAACTCCTCTACATGCATCATCCACCTCATCATTTCTTTTTCTTTTCATATAACCTTGCCTCTCATCTTACCTTATCACCTTACCTCTCATCTTAGGTAGGTATTTGTAGGTAGGTAGGTAGGAAGTGAAGGTAAACAGGTAGGTAGGTATAGATAGGTAGGTAAGTATAGATAGGTAGGTAGGTAGGAAGGGGTAAGTAAGTAGGTATGTAGGTATAGGCAGGTTTGTAGGTTTAGGTAGGTATAGGTTGATAGGTAGGAAGTTAAAGGTAGGTAGACAGGTATGTACCTCAACATAATTTTAAATTTAAAAAATAATGTACATACAGCACTAACTCTCTTAAAATACTCAAAATAAATAATCACTAAAACTGAACACTTAACAAATAATTAGTACCTTATAGAAACATTTGGTTCATGGACTGAAAATACACTTAACCGTCCTAACTGGACATTCTGTGAATCATAAAATTATACATTCTTGTATAATTTTACATTCTTGTTACATTCTTGTTTGATTTTATAACTTTGTAAGAGTGACTTTAAAACATTTTTCTGCTTGGTTATGATCATCCGATATTGAAAAAGAAAACCAACTTTATCTTTGATCAAATTAAGTTGTAATTTCAATTAAAAAAAACTAATACGTTATCTGTTAGCGTCGCCTGTTCTTTTTAGGCAGGAGACATGACAAAAAAACTCTGGCTGTGGTCCAGCCTGTCCGCTGAAGGAGAAGAGTTGTCTGTGTAACAAATGACAAAAGTGTCAACACCGGGATGTAGTTTAACTGGACCTGTCTGTGTGTGTGTATGTGTGTGTGCGTGTGTGTGAGAGTGTGTGTGTATGTATGGAAAATAACCTGGCGTTCTAGATTATACTTCAGCTGTAGAGCCAGCAGCCAGATAGTCTGACAAAATGTGACCTGTCAGGCTACCAAAGAGTCAGAGACAGAGAGAAAGAAAGCTCAAAAACGAATAAACACAGATCCAATACTGGCGTTATTCAAAGCTCACTCTTAACTCCGATTTCTGATTTTTGTCTGACAGCTGGCCTTAACCCTAACCTGTAAGAAATACAATTCTTTACCCCTGAAACAAGCAGCCTTGATGAAAAGAAAGAAGACCCTGGCATCAATCATACCACTCAGAAATACAAAAAGACTGGACTGAGTTTTAGGTTGGAGGTTTCTGGCAGTAATAAAGCTCATAATTTGTAGTGTTGAGTTACAATGTAAAACAGACAGCACAAGCAATTACAGATCAAATCAAACAGCAAAACATGCCTTCCTGTAAAAGTATGCTTTGAGCTATGATTTAAAAACAGGCATTGTGTTGGCATGTGTGATCTGCTCAGATTTGGGGATTCTGTGATGCAAAGGATCAGTCACCAGCCTTGACTCAGGAACACCCAGTGAGAGAACCTCAAGATGTTGGATCTGTGATCCAACTGGGAGCCATACCCCTTTTTAAAAGCAAGTTAAACCAGCAAACAACTGGGCTGATGTGGGACTGATGATTGCTCTTCGTTAAAATCCTTGCAGCCGCATCCTGACCCGCTGAAGCAGAGTGACTGAAGTCCAGGCATGAGAAGAATAAGACACGGATAAGGCTTTTAAGATATAGGAAAAAAATAACATGTAGTAAAAATGACCATCTTGATGGATGAACATTGGAAACTTTTGCTTCAGCCATTTTGACACTGCAGATGATCTGATGCAATTGTGTGTTACCCCAGGTTCTGAGTCATCTGGATGTTAGTAGTTTTGCTCTACAGTTCCGTCACGTTTTTTCAAAAATCTGTTTATCTGCAATATATTTTATGCATTTGTGTTTGTCTGTTGTTTGCTGCTTTAATCCCAGGCCCTGCCGTCTACGTGTCGTAGTGTCTTTGAGCAACACCCTGAGTCCTGCTTGTATGTGATGTCTAAAGCAAACAAAAAAGGCCGATAATTAACAGTAAACTTTATCGTAAGAGTTACCTAAACATTGAACAAAAAAGGAAAAACTCATCTCATATTTTTCAGATATCTATTACCAGAAGCTTGTATTTTTAGGATATGACATGGTGTTAACAAAGAGAGTTAAAGTCGGAGGAATCAAGGGCAGCTGCCGGAAAGAAAGATAGAAAACAAGAGTACGAAATTGAATACACACAAGACATGAAAGAGTGCGATAGAAGCCAAGCCAGCATTAATTGTGTTGAATTATTCAAAGCTGAAAGGACCACTGGAGTAATTCTGTCTTCTGTGGGTTGTGTGTTTGCATGAATACATTTTGCTGTGGTGTGAAGATATGTAGATGGACGTACAAAGTGTGTATGTGTGGTGAGGGAAACTGCTGTGTTGGTTTCCCTCGTGGCGTTCATTGTCTGTGTCATCCAGAAGCTGGGTCTCATCTACGTTAATGAAAGCTCTATCAACATGTCATATGGCATCACAGACACACAAAGACACACACACACACACACACTCACACACACATACACCCCATGCACAAATGTATACAATGGCATGTCTCCATCCTTGTGTGCACATCGCTGTGTACTCGCTGGTCGGCTGGACAGCGAGGCGTTCTGCACACAAACACGCCCTGACACGCTACATGCCATCACTGTCGTTATTAGTCATCTCCCATTGATCGGCTCGCTTCCTGCATTCGCCCTTCAACACCGACTTAACTTAGGTCCGCCATCCATCTCTGTCACTCCATTGCACCACTTACTCATGTTTACATGGTTCTGGTTTCACATCTGTCAATCTACCCAGGCCGGGCCTCTCCCCGTCTGGCCACCAGTCTTAGTCAACATCCACCTGCTTTCCATCCATCCATCCACCTGGTTGCATATCCTCATATCCCATAAGAACATTAATAACAGTGAAGCAATCATTGAATAGTGAATTATTATTTCTCAGGCTCTTCGAAAGTGGCCCAGAATCCATGACAAATATAACTATACATAAATATACAATATAAAATTACAATATTTAATACACGTTTCAAGATGAAATTCATTTATCAGAAGGACAATCTTAATTTACAGGATGTTTGACTCACTAAATAGTAATAATAATAATAACTTTTACTTGTTGTCATACACAGAACAACATCGTGAAATGAATTCCTTGCCTCCCCACAGACTGAGGGGAAAGAGAAATTGCTGTTTTATCTAATTTTAATGTTAAAAAATAAATGATTCCTTTTGTTTTGTTTTTTAGGCTTTGTTACCTTTTTGCACCACAGGGAGTTTGCAATTTCTTTGTATGGTTGTTATATAATGACAAATAAAGTTGTTCGTGTTTTTGAAGCAACCACGGAGCAACAAGGGTTCAGGGCATTTAAAAAAAAGACTTAAAACTTTCCTTTTTAGCAGAACCTATAACTTTAATTAACATTGCTGCTTTTGGTCAGGTTTTTATATAGTTATTATTTTATTTTTTATTGATGCTTTTATCTGCTTTTACTTTGTAGCTCTTTGAGAGTTGATCCAAATGTAAAGTGCATTATGAATTAAATGTATTATTATTATTATTATTGGGGCATTGATCAATAACCTTACCACATGTAGACTGCAGGAGTCGGTGCATCTGAACCACCCATCTTCCAATCAGGGGGGGAAACCACTCTACCTCCTCAGCTACAGGTATTCCTGGTACTAACATAAAATTACAAGCTGTAAGTCTGATGGAAAGTCTGATAGCAGGTTCTATAAACAGTTAGGTGATTATCATTGATCTTTTGTGTCAGCCAAACCGTCGTAGGCGGTACATGAAGGCCAAGATCTTTATTATCACAATATTAAATAATTATACGCAGAAGATTATTTTGAAATATGGAGAATATGACCCATACCTGCTTGAGGAGCAGTGGGTGAAACCAAATTGGGTTTCAGTGTGTTGCTCAGGTACCCTTGGAGAGGTAGACTGCAGTGGTCTTGGGATCCAAGAACAACACGATTCCACCGTTCTACCCACTCATACCGCCTCCTCCTTCCCCGGACTAAAATCAGCACAATGGGCGATTGGGCCTTCTGTTCTGCTGCCCCTCGTCTGTGGAATGCCCTCACTGACAATCTGAGGGCTCCACAGTCGACTGACACATTTCAAAAAGGACTTAAAAATGTCCTTTTTTTGCAGAGCCTATAACTTCTAATTAACATTGCTGCTTTTTGGTCACATTTTTATATAATTATTATTCTATTTTTTATTGATGCTTTTATCTGCTTTTACCTTGTAGCACTTTGAGATTTGATCCAAACGTAAAGTACGTTATAATTTAAATGTATTATTATTATTATTTTTATTATTATCCATCTGCTGATGATCTGTTTGGGGACGACTACTCTACATAGTGAGCAACAGCCAGTTCAAAAGTCCAAAACAGCAAGAATATATCCCCTAAGAGCCCCCAATCCCTCGCATTATACAAGCAATCCCCTCTGATAAAACTCAAACGAAAAGAAACAGTTTTTAGCAGAAAAATAAGAATCTCCCCCACGTGAGAAGAATATGAATGGTAAGAGCAACTTATTATATACACAAGATAGATCGCCTCAAAATTAATTGGAGCATGGCATTAAGTTATGTCCAAAAAACTGTTTTTTGTTTAAAAAAAAAAAAGAAAAATTTCCACCAGTGAGTAAAATATAAGCTATTAGTGTAAAATATACTCTACTCTAAATACAGCTTCTCGAATCGACTCCTATGCAACAAATTTTGACTAAACAGGACGAAGGCTTGAGAAATAATTGCCCAAAATCATTTGGAGATAAAGCTCCCCCTACTGTTGTAAGTATACAACAGACCTTTCACAAAATCAACAGACGACGAATCAGTACAGACGATGAAGATTCCATCGGGGATATAAATAAGAAGTGAGTGCAGTCACTGGCTGCAGCCATGTTGGTTTTGTTCTTAAGTAATGATTTTCCACGAGTGACAGCTGATTAATATTTCACTGTTATTGGCAAATATGTTGGTCAGTACCAGCTGAAACTCAATCCTCCAAATGTTGGTCTTCGCAATGGAGAAGAGTGGAGAGGAGACAACTATTGGTAAAAGATATATATGAAGAACTCATTAATGTTTCAAATTTTCAGACCCAGGTGAGGAAGCTACTGTGTGTCTTACGGGTCTTTTCTGTCATTATAGGCCTACGAGCCTAAAAAGAAAGTGTTAAAGCAATACTCCTATTCTAAAACACAACAATCGTTTCTGGCTAGCAACTGAAAACATGATCTTTAAAAAGACTGCAGTAATCATTTGTTCATGTTTGTTGTCATGGTAGTTTTATTAGTAACTGCACAACACTTAAAAAGCAATAACAACCTCAAAATATCAGGAGCATCAATCTAAGATGTTATAAGTTGAATTTAAAAAGGTCAGGAAACCAACCTATGATGGGCTTTTACTTGGAAATATCAAGATAATCAATTTCCCAACATTTCAGAAGTGAATTCAACTTCTTAAGATTTGCAGTGTTATAACACAAATATGGTGTCTGTGCTTTTGTTGCAGATTTTCAATCACCAAATGTGCTACTCCTCACTTTTCCTTCTCTTACTCTTTCAGTCTTGATGTTGTCTTCAAGGTACAAATGGAGCCTTATCATTAGATATGGAGAGGCGTAAGCGCATGAATAATTTGTATCTAATATCCCTTCTCCTCTCAGTAATATAAACACGCCTCTCTTCAGTGTCTCCGCTCTCCTGATGCCCTATTCTTTGCCTTTTCTCTCTTTTCGTCTCTCACTTAATCAAAATCTTCCTGTTCTAGCTCTCCGTTGCTCCATCCTTTCTTTCATCCTAGACTTCACTAAACAGGCTTAGAGTGGAAATGGAAGTGGTTTATCACTCAGGTCCATTATCTTAGCGTTCAGCGGATAGGGCCAAAGGACACCATGATTAATTGAGTAGGCTTTAGTGAGCGTGTTTCTGTGTGTGTGTGTGTGTTTTTGTGTGCTGTGATATCTAAATATTAGCGTTTGCATGCAACAATTCTAGAGAAGGCTACAATCTATCTTATTTAATTTTATACTCGCAATTTTTATCTCAACTACAAATATTAACACTCCTGAATGCACATTAAGACAGAATATCCTGGTTTGGTATTATAGTTCAGAATTATGTGCAGTGTTTCCATAATAACTGCACAAATTTCGGAAAAAGGTCTTGAGTGTTCTGTGAGAAAGCTCAGATGGGATGCATGATTGGCATGGCGCATCAAGAAAAGTCACCATGAGAAAAACTAGTCTTGTGCTGTCATCCCAGACAGCAAGGGTATAATCCTGAAACTTCCCCAATCCCCTGTATTTCGCAAGCAATTCCCGTGTTTGAACAACAAACACTCAGTGAGCTGGGAGTTGCTCCGCTTTTAACCGCGTTGTCAGTGCATCGAGGTCCACGCAGACACAGAAGGTCCATGATACACTTAAGTGAGAAGTCCTGTGATGAGTGGGTATACTTCATCTTTGGAAAATATGCTCCAAAAAAAAAATGTCATTTCGCTTTAAAAATGGAAAGAGGAGCACATGTGAAACTTTTCAATTCAAAGCCAGAGCTCTGAGTGAGTCGCAGGAACTTTGGTCAACTTCTGCAGCTTTGCAAATTTCCTCTTCTTGCAAAGGTTTTCAGCTCAGGACAGCGCATGTCGGCATCCAGCCCCACAAAATCCACCGGCACAAAGGTTAAGCTGACATCATAAGATACGACGTTACAAACAAATCCAGGCCAAAGGGGGATTGGGGGTGTTTTCTCGCACTCTGAGTGCGTTAGCCTGCTGAGATTTACACTGAAATCAAAGCACTTACTGTTTTCTTTTCTAACTCGCTGTCAGAATACAACAGTTGTGTCAGTTTTTTGTAGTTGTCACTCAGGACACACTGAGGTGAGAATGAGGTAGGGAGGCAGAGGAGCTAAGAAAGGAGGAGGAGTTGCCAGATGAGTTCGTATTGTGTGTATTCATCGTTCTTGGTAAAAGATATGAATATTTTTTATGCTGTTAAGAAGATACATTCTAGGATGATGACAACAGAACTAATTTCCAATCGAGGAAATTAGTTCTAATTTCCAATCGAGGATAATAAAAGTGTATCTTATCCTAATTAATCTTATGCGGCAAACATTGGAATGGATAGTACTGGCATCATGCCACAGTGTAGTAATATTAATACCTGTAAATTTTATTATTTACATTATTAGCATAGAGCACCATTGGAAACTGTAGTTGACCTGAACCACTGTGTCCCTCTTCTTCTCTGAATAAACTGTAAATTCCAAGGCATTAACCGTATTCAGGGAACTAAGATAAAATTCCACATGCTCAGAGAGTTTAAATCTCTCAAATTTTCGAGTGCTTTTTTTGATTTTGAGAGTTAATCGGCTCCACTAATTTCATACCATACACCAAATGGGTTTTTGTACCGTACATTTTATATCATTTACACACAAACAGATTTCTCACACGATGATGCGGAAATTACTTTTTCGTAGATTTGAAAAGTTTATAATTTTCCTTGAAATTATTTTAAAGTTGTCTTAAGTATACCTGAAAACGAGTAGCTCCACTATACTTCCTTTATCTATTTCTACAGTATTATGGGGGCCATGGTGGCCCATATTGAGTGTGCAACTTGGTCTCCCTCCTTGGTCTCCCTGATGTTTATAGTGACTTCTTCGTTTGAAAAGCCAATCCCGTCAGCGCAGCTTTGTGACAGCGACGTCATCTTCCGTCATGATATTGACAGAAAATGACATGAAAGTTCCATGAATTCCAATACGAAAGTTGAGACTGGGGCTGGATTGCAAAAGAGCCGACCTGTTTCGGATAGGTGTGATTGTGAGCATGAATTGTTGTTTGTGTGTTGGCCCTGTGATGACATGGCAACTTGTCTAGGGTGTACTAGACATTAACTAATGTCACCTGGGAATGGATGAAGGCCTGAAAAGGATAACCGCTTACAGAAAATGGATGAATGGATAATAATGTCATTCAATAGCCACTCAAAAATAATTGGATTTAATATGCAAACAGCATTTCCTTATGCAAACTTAATTTCAGCCCTATTCCAGTGTGTAGATGCCACACATTTACAGGGAAGATAAAACATTTAGCTTGCAGAAGACACTGGGTATGAGTTTCCTCTGTTGGTGAATTCTGATATTGTCTTCATTCTAGCCCAGCGGCTCTGAAGCGGCATTGGCATTCCAGTTTTTTGAAAACTATTTAGATCGGTATTTGGAGGATGGCTAAATTGATGCAAACGCTGATTAGAGCGGACAATCGAGATGTGCATCGGATTATGGGCGGGTGAATGGATGGTTGAGAGCAATTGGTGCACACAGCAGTAGAGGAAAAATGGGTAAAGGAGTTAGTGAGGCTGCAAATAAGAGGGAGGTTGAGATGGAGGTGAGGAGAAAGCTTTTTGCAACCTGCCACCAGAGACATCACAGTTTTTCTGCTCAGAGGGTTTCACTCATTAGGCAGACAGCCTTGTGTCTGTTCGTGAGTGTGTGTGAGAATGTGTGTTCACATGCACTTCTATACTAACTTAGCACCGGCGGGATTGCCTTTCGCTCTCCTGACGTCTTCTTCACTCCAACCAAAATTTTTGTCTGCTTTTCTCTTTTCTTCTCCCTTTTTATTTCATTTTGTGGATTTGTTTTTTCGTTTCCTCCCTCACCTCTCTCGCCCCGCTGATTCTCTCTCTACACATTCCGTTATGCTTTATTAAAAAGTAAAGATTTCTATATAGACTCCTTTTTTTTTTGTTGGCGCCATTAGGTCCATATCCTCACCTGTTATGCCTGAGTGTCTCTGACAGGCTGTGAACACTCAAAGAAAACCTTTGCTGTCAATAATGGATTGTACAACATGCAAAAAGGAGTATGGTGCTGTAAGGGGAAGAAGAAGGTAGGTAAATAAAATAACAGAGAGGGATATCTGCCGCTGCGTCTGCCGTAGCGAGGCGAGGAAGACGAGAGGCAGACAGAGAGTAAGTTAAGATCCCCTCCTAGAAGATGATGTCATGTAATTGTCTCCAACAAGCTTCATGCCACTCAGTCAAGCCACACACTGCAGGGGAGGAAACCTCTTTGTGAATGATCGGGCGTCTTCAAGAGACGACATTAAGATGCATTGTGACAGGCAGACAGATGGATAGACATGCTGACAGGCCACACACTAAATTAGTTGCTGGGAGTTAGAATTTAAGCGGACGGGGATCATCTAAAACGGCACTTTCCTCCAGACACATTTTTTTATAAACTCAGCCAGGCTTTTGACAGTTTAAGTGAACTAAGTAATCTGGATAAGAGCTTGATATTAATTTGAGATCATTTTCAATACCCTTGCTCTCTTACTTTGTCAAACTGTCTCAGGTTATGATAGATAAGTGAATCAAAAAAGTACACACTCAGTGTTACGTACTCAAGCACTGATGATTTATATTCCTCTGTATTCCTCTAGATATCACCAGATATTTGATATCACCTCAGGTGATATGTTTTCATGTTGCCTCTATGTTTCTTCAAATATGGCATAAACAAGCTCTTATGGGTCAAGGAAGGACCAAGGGTATACATGCAAACACATGTTTTTTTTTTTCTAGTGGGGGCCTAGAAAAGAACCACGGGACGCAGGTTGTCACATCTGATAGACTCAGGGGGTGTGGTCCTCATGAGCACATCGTACAAGATGGCAGATTCAAAGGTCTTGAAGATAGGAAACCAGACATGGTCCTGGAGTATAACCACAACAAGTTAACGGGAGCCTAAAGTTGCAGAAGGCTCCTGGTCATATTCTACAACATCAATGCCTTTTGTTGATGTGCCCTTTTAAAAGATCTTCAGAGTTCTGGATCTGGTCCTGAGCCACCTGAGGCTGCAGGTGAGGAAGAGATGGCAGTTCTGCCCAAGAACGCCGGTAAGACAAACACAGTGCGCTGCACATTCTGTCCTACATGGGGTAGGTAGAGCCGACTGATTCATTTTTTTACATCTGTTGAGTTCATTTTTCTTCTACTACCTTCTTCTTTCTAAATTTAATAACTATGTTGTAAATTTTATTTCTATTTTTCATTTTTAAAATATTTTCTTGAGTAAATTACATCATCCCTTTTGCGAAAGTTCAAGTTGTTTCCTTACAACAAAATGCTAAATCTCTAAAAATGTATATTTAATATCATTATTAAAATAAAGGCCTACTTTGGTAAAGAAAACAAGTATGGCTGGTCTGGTAAAATAAATAAGATTAATAGTGTTCATTGATTAAATACATGATTCTGCACTGTAAAGAAATAAATAAGTGATAAATGAAAAGTTATTTCTTCATTCAAAATAGATTTTTGCTTTGAAGTTCAATCATTCCGCTTGACTTTGGTGGTTTAGCCAAGGCTGGTTATTTTTGCCCGTGAGGACAAGCGTAAAACACTGAAAATGCAGACAACACACGGGTTAGAAGAAAACAGGCACTGCTAATTACCTTCAAATACCATCCTAACGGTGAAGCATGGTGGTGGCATCATCACGCCGGGGGTGTATTTATCTTCAGCAGGGACTGGGAGACTGGTGAGTGTTGAGGGAAAGCTGAATAGAGCTAAGTACAGAGATATCCTTAATGAAAACCTGGGCTAGAGTGCTCAGGACCCCAGACCGGGCCATAGGTTCACCTTCCAACTGGACAATTGGTGGGTTGACAGCCTTATTCCAAATACATTCTGAAGAAGTGAATAATTGGAAAGAAACTATTGCATGTACACCCCTTTCAGAAAGAAGAGGAACTTTCCAAATGACATTTTCATTCCTTTGCAATGAGGTAGTGTAAGTCCTTTCGGAAAGCGACCTCAAAAAAGTACTGTTCTGCATCGGAGAGTCTTTTTCTATTTGGATGGTTAGATGGACAAAAACTCACTTCAACACCTTATGAACTGGAGTGTGGATCATCTGCGCATGTGAGAAATGTTGAGTCGATGCAATTCAGAAAACGTTTAATTCGGATAGGAGAAAAGCGTCCCATGTAAACCCAACTATTGAACCTAAACCCGGGGGCGGGGTAATCCAATGAGGTAATCCAACTGTGAAAACCAAATGTGAAAAAAGTGAAGATGTCCGAATACTTCCTGAATGCACTGTATATCAAATTTGTTTTGTATTTGTTGATAAGGTTTTACGGCATAGAACTAAATCAATATTCATGTCGAGGGGAGCCAGTTGAGGTGATTCCGGGATCTAATTAGAATGTCTCCAGGACGCCTCCCTTTGGCACGTCCATCTATGAGAAGGTGACCCGATGCTAGACCCAGAACTCTCTGGAGGAACTTATACGTGTGTACTTTCAGTGAGTCATAAGGATCTGTAAATTGCTGTAGAACTAAATGCATCTTAATTCAACATCAACTTAATTATTCATCGCCGTCACCTTCTCCAACCCTGCAGAGCTAAGGAGGTGGTGACAGCACGAGGTCTGACTGATAAACTTGACACAACCTTCATGAATAAATTGTTTTCACCAATCAAACTATTATTTCTACTGATTTCTACATTTCCGGACAGTGGAGAGTGTAACTGATTATCATGATAGATTTAGTGAGGTGTGAATCAATCAGACTGAACACCACAAACTCTTCCCCTACAGTTGATGAAGCCTTTTCTATGGCTTCAAACCTTTTAAAAGAAGTTCCAAATCCAGCGCGGAGAAGTTTCTCCCAGTTGTTGCCATTATGTACTGTTCAAGCCAACATTGTGTTGTGTGTTTCAACAGTTTTACACTTGTGATGATTCCACATTCAGTTCTGGAGCAAACTCATAATATTTGCACGGATCCTAAGCACTATTTTATAAATGAGTAACACAGTTCCTGTTAGACACAACGCTCACATTCACAGGTACTGTCAGAGTTTTCATACAAAGCAGTGAACCAAAGAGCAAGACTGAAAATGAGAAAATACTTTAAAGGTGATGAAGACTAAGTATCTTGTCTTCTCATCATTTGAAGAAAAGTAGTTAACTCGGGAAGTAGAATGGATCTTTTTCCCAAAATGACCATACCAATTTGGAACTTTTTAAAAACAAATTTTTTCTTTTCTATATAAACGGAGCCTTAGTGTTGGCTCAGCCGACTCCAGGCTGACTTCTTACTAAACAGCAGTTCCCTGAACATGGAGGTCTTGACACATAGAAGCATATCTAGCTTCCCGGTCAGATGCCTAAAAGGGTCATGGGAAGTGTTGTTACATATTCTCACATGTGGTTCCCAATGTGATAATTACTAATTTTGTCCTCCTTCCTTTTTGGTGCCTCATCTACCCACGCACACCACCCTAACCCCACCCCTCCGCCTTCGTGCACACACAAGTACATGCACATTGACCCTTAATGTTCTGTATGTATGATCTTGTCCTGAGAACCCCACATTTGGAAAAAATACCCCCCCTCACTCCACTGCCAGACTTTTTTAATTGTAAGGGGAGCATTCGCCTGCAGCTGATAAGCACTGTTGATTTCAATTAGGGTGATACATAGGAGCATTTTTTTTATCTCTACCGGTGGTTAAAATACAATCTTGTTCAGTCTGGTGTACTTTGATGTAATTCAGTTAATTTCACTCACTTGGGAGAGAGATAATACCAGTGAAGAGTTATGTAGCTTCAGACTAAAATTCTTGTCAGCCTTTTCATATTGCACGCAGCTCAGTAGGTACAGAAGTTGGGACGTGGTTGGTTCAATCCCTTATGTGTCAAAATGGTCTAGAGCAAGACATGGAGCTCCCATAGTTGTTTCAATGCTGTGTGAATGGAAATGTGACTTGTTGCCTCTACGGATGAGCAGGTGGTGCCTCGTATGCTGGATTCTGCCAAAACGTAATGTTATTGTGAATGAGTGAATGATGGCTCATGTTCATGTGAAAGCGTTTGATTGTTCAAGAAGACTACGAATGTACTATATAAGTACAGTTCATCTACCATAACCAGTTAAAGGTAGTACAGAGGTTTGCTTTTTGTATTAAAGTGTAAATACTTATTTACTTACACATATTTACGGTTGGAAATGCATTCACCGTTGGGGGTGGGTTTAGAATAGCTCAACTTTGATTTCTTGTTAGGTTTAAAGTTGTAACTCTGTGTCGTTATCTTAAATGCGGGTGCTAAGCCAACATTTCCCAGTGTCATTCTGAGTTATTCTGCTTGCGCTACAGGATGTGATGTACCATTTATGACACACCGTTTTTGAATTGCCAGACTACTTGAGTCCACCTAGAATTACTCCTCTCTGCAGCTTCCAATTACAGGCTGTTATGCAGTAAATATCTCATCATTTGAGAGGACCAATTTACATACAAATCATTTTGTATGTAAAGTTTGTGCCGTATGTTCAATAGACATGAGCGTGGGAAGCAAAGAAAACGGAGGTGCGGGAAACTAACGAGAGCCGTTAGATTTTTGACATTACCTGTCTTCTGATCAGTTGTTTAATGAAAATAATGATGTGGGAAATGGATTCATTCAGACATTCATTTAGTCATTAGCAATAATAATCACTGATTCTCGTTGATAATCTCTTTATGCTTTCGAGGAAATTAGGATTTATGTTAAATTAATTACATTTATGCTATCAATTCTACGAGTAAAGTGAAGAATGCAGCATGTGCTTGACACTGACTGAGTATTTCTCAATACCATATATTAGCTTACATGAAGAGCAAGGTTGATACTATTATTATAAAGACTACATAGATTAATTTTGAGTGGCAATTTTTATGTCATTCATCAAAAAATATATATATAGACCAGTGGTGGACCGTCATGGCTAGCAAGGCCTTCTCTGCTGGCGCAGAAAGTGACAGAAAAAAACTATATATATTTGAATAGTATGTTCCCATCCGTTTATTGTCATTCCATTGCTTCTTTCTCAGTGGCTACTTCCAGTGAGCTCATGTGAAATGAGCTTTGTTTTATCCAATCATATTTCTTCCACTGTGGGCTTTGGGTGAAAACGTCTGCCCTGAATACCTATACCCATTGACATAAATGGGATGATTTTGTTGATTGTCATTTTGTTTGACCAATCATATTTTGAAGTTGTCATTTAGGGCGTGTTCTTTGACATGCCAGGGTATGCTAGCTCGTCTTGGCGTGTTCTTAAGTAAGATAGAGGTGGACTCGTCCTACATCAGTATGACGTATGCGGATCCACAGCTCAGGGAGGGCGGTCATTTTCAACAATTTAAAACTTTCTGGGAGAAATTGGACAAGACGGCCTGTAGGCAACTGCCACTTTCCATTGGCATGCTGTGCCAATTGGAAAGTAACATATAATGGAAGTGAAAAGCACCAGTGTTCTCTAGGCCCGCCATTGGACCATTTTTTAAAAAGAGTAAGGAGGACTTTGACATGCCCGATTATCTCAGCACCCTAGCTCGAGTCTGATTGAAAACACTGTCGATCCTACTTACTGACATTTAATGGTATTGTTGCTTTCTTTGTGTTTTTTGAGAGGTGTTTATTCAGTCATTCTGAGAAATGCACTAGAGGCTCGATGGTTTCAGTGAGTGTCTATCAGTATCTCACTATGAGGTGTCGAACCTCGTTTTAATATTTCATTCCACTAGATAAATTTCACTGTTTCTTGAATATGTAATGGTTATGTAGTCTGACAACAGACTGAAGCTGCGGTTTAACTGTTAAGATATCGGCAGGCAGCTTAATTGCAGATGTATAAATCAGGTGGAAAACCCATGGCATGCTGTTGATATCATCTGCTGTAACAAACAATCACTTACTCGTCTTTCCTGATTGAAATAATGTCATCTTAACATATTTGTGTGTTATCAATGCTTATTTTCAGTCACAATGCGGCTCTCGTCCTTACTTTGACAAATGGCTGTAAAAATGTGATGTCCGCAAGATGTCTCAAAAAACTGTCTGAACTTGATGTTTGTTGGATCTTGGGCCAAGGAAGAGTAGATTGAATTTTGAAGGGAGTAATTTTTTTCCCTTTTTTCCAATTTGCAAAGTGCAGCCTCATTTGGAACATTTCAAAATATCATTACAAAAAACTGAAGCACTAGTGAAAGTCGAATAAGCGCTGGTAATGGCTGGTATTGACAGTTCCAACCGATTTTTAACATTATAATCTTCCGAACGCAGACTGTAGATGATTCAGCAGAACAGCGAAACCACACACGCGCTGTTTTTAATGAGGATTTCACAGTGGCGATCCCACAAACACGAAATCTCACAGAAACTTGCGTGACAGAACTTGACTTCGGAAGTAAAAAAAAAACGGAGGATAGTTGACATCCTTGTCGGTCCTAATGTGATATATCTTGAATAACACGTTATAAAAGCCCTTGTGTTGTTGCCATATTTAGACAAGCTGGTCTTTTTCTTCAATAATCGGCCTGTCTCGGAGTACAGGTATGTTTGTTCTTATGTTGGTAGTAGAATTACGCGGCATCCAGTTATGTCCCTTCCCGGTCTGTTCGCTATCATGCTTATTGCGGGTATTCCGTTGGAGGCAGCCCTATCAGGAGTCGTAAATATCAAACATGTTTGATATTTGACTTTTTCGATCGGGGAGGCCCCGACCCGATTGGGACTAGTAAAATAATCCTATCGAGACTACACACTTGAGAATTATTTGGACAAATATTCGGTTGAGACAAGACTCAAATCTTGCCCTAGCCTCAAAACTATCCCGAATTGCCTCATCCACCCTTGGGGGAGGCAATTCGGAAAATAATCGGGCCTTTCATCCTCTAGTGTGTAGCTAGCTTAAGTAGAGTCATCAGCCACCTCCTCCGGTGTCCAGACTCCAAGGGGCGGGTATCTTTGTTTTTCATTTTTTGCCTAATCTAGATTCCTGTTTTAAAATGTTATTTTACTCTCTATCAATAAAGTATAAACTATGTGTATTTATTAAAAGTGCTCAATAGATAAAATATATTATTATTATTATCATATACCTGCTAATGCTCAGGGCAGAAACCCTTCGATCACAATCTCCCTGAAGATTTCAGATCCAGACTTTAGATCCTGAGAGACTTATTATCACACATCAACTGCATTCCGTTTCTGCTAGTTGATATAATGCCAGAAATAATGGGTCAATCAAAATGAAGGCTTAACAACTCATGACGTTACACAACAATTCATAGATGGATACGTTTAAATACTGCATATATTTGAATGTGCTACCATAAGCACTTTGCTAAGGGTCAAAAGGATTTCCTGTATCTGTTTACATAAAAAACTTGTATCTAGATAAACAAAATATATCCAGCTCCACCATTATAGAAAATAAATTACTTGCAATAACTGAAATTGTCAAGCAGCAGATCTTAACAAAGTCACATCATCATGGCAAATAGAGTGCAACATTTTTTCACCTCATGCTCATACACAAGAAAATGCATGTAATGTGTTAATTTATCACATTTCTATTTCAAAAATCAGCAATGATGACAGAAACATCATAGGATTTTGTAAATCACACTTTATTTTAAAAATCAGCAATGCTGACAGAAACCTCATAGGATTTTCCAAATTGTATTAATAATAATAATTTTTTCCCTCATTGTATGTGCTGTCTGAATTCTTTCTAATTTTAATTGTAAAACCACAACCTTGTAAATCCTAAAAAGCTGAGGATGTTGTTACAGAAAACCTGTGACTGGGGGTCATTCAGGCAGTTACAACATCTGCAGACATGTTTTTTTTTTTAGAACACTCCAAGTGTTTGGGGTGATTCTATAACAATTCAATAATAACTTTCCCACCGGACATGGAGCGGAACAGCAGAGCAAAATCAAGACCTCCAGGTCTTCAGCACCGCCGGGCCCCTATCTCATCATCTCCCAAGGCAAAGGTGTCCTTTCCTGTTTGACGGACCTACAAATAGATGGTCATGGAGCCTCGGGTGCAGTCTGGCTGATCAATAGGGCGCAAACACACATACAGACACCAACACACCCCAGCACACACACACACACACACACACACACATTCCATTACATATTATTAATACTAAGATACTAGTTTGTGCAGTGAAGAGAAATGCTAAAACACTTTCAAGTAGTTCCAAAGATGCATTAACATTTACAAATAAGAACACACTCTCATATGTGGTAGAAATAGATGAACACAACAGAAGAAGACACACACACACACACTCATACACTGTCTGTACACTCGAGGATCACAGCTCAGGGAGGATATGTTGAGCCAAAAGCGATCTGTCTTCATAGGAGCAGCATCTGCTCTTGTCCCTGTCTGTCTCTACAATATATGAGTGGGAGGTAATTGCAGTGCAAAATGCCATCACAGTGACATTAACATATGATGGGGATTAAGTGAAGTCCGATACTGCAGCACCAATATAATCATTCTCTTTTTTACCCCTCTTTCACTCTCTTCTTCCGAGCCATATTCAGTATTGCTTTTGTTGTTCCAGTGTTATTGTTTCATCTTTTGATTTGTTTGCTGCCAAATAAATGTAGTCAGTTGGATTTCTACTTTCATGGACCACTTGCATGATAACTAGCGCTATCATAGAGGCTGTCAACAGCTTTTTCTAGATTATTTTTATTACTTTTCTACTGCTTGGAAGAGGCTGCAGCACTCAGACGACGTCACTAAGGCCGTTTGCTGCTCTGGTGTGAGGCTTCTGTCGCTGAGTCTGTTACTCCTAGTCCAAATATGTGCATTGGCCTGACAAGGAGAGGAATTGGACTCACAATTCTCACAAATGTGCATATGAAAAATTTGATTTATGATTTGATTTATGATTTATGATTTATTATCATTTTGCCTACTAGCAAATTCTCATTCCAGTCCACACAGAAAGCTATTTCATAACATTTGAATACAAAAAATTACAAACTCATGAACATTGATGTGTTACCTCACATTTCTTAGTATTTTCGTTTATGAAAAATATTCTGTGTGTAAATACATATATTATTTGCATCAAAGTAACTATTCACAGGTTGTTAAATATGTTTGCATGGACACATTGGCTTTCATTAAATTATTATTGTGTATTGTCTTACAGAGTTAACGTTTATATGAAAATCTGAAAAGCCACCCATTGATTAGGGCACATATAATTACCAGCTATTGGAGCTATACAGTTGTTTTTAAACATGTACTGTCAATAATCCAATGTTAGATGGTGATCTTGTAGAAATCAGTTGATTAAACTTTTTATCAAGCTAATCGCAATAGCCTGTGGCGAATAATTGTGATTTATTATCAGTTTAACTTCATCCCCAACAGGAAAGGTAAATCCCCAATCCCATGCATTGTCGGCCTGATAGAAATCCTCATTTTGAATATGAAGTAATGTCAAAAGAACATTGTTTTTCTTTTTTTCCCAGAAAGACAAATATGAACTATTAGAGTAAAAATTGACATTTAAAAGATAAATCAACTTGAGTTGATTCATATGCTCGAAATTTGGACGAAATTGGACAATCAGTTGCAATAAATATGGCACAAAATGGTTTGGAGATAAAGCACTTAGGTGTATGTGGGTATAAAATTTTAAAATGATCCATGAAATATTTTTCGAGTTATCACGTTGACATTAAGGATTTGCGGCGGACCTGGCAGCAGTGATGAAGATTCCATAAGATCCCTGCCTTAACATACAAACTAGGATTGCTTGCTTGTAATTTGGAGTGACTGAGATATTATTAGGATTTGTCAGCAGAAAGTCACATCATACCATACCTGCATAGCTCCTGAAGTGTTTGTTATGTCTGTGTTATGAACTCTCCTGGGGTTTAGCTTGGACCCAAATGCAGACACAAGATGCAGCAAAGTAGGTACACGAGTAAAAACAGGAACAACAACACTTGGATTAATTTACGAGACACTGGGAAAGGCTGGGACGCGTGACGACACGGGGGACATCATGCAACAAACTGGCACAAAAGGGAAGGTAAGGACAGACTATATACACGGACGTAACAAGACAATGAGACACAGCTGGAGGGGAAACACAGGTGAGCATGATGACCAATCACAGGACAGACACAGAGGGAGAACGGAACACAAAGGCTTGACAGTCTGGTTCACACCATATTTTTATAATAATTTTGTATTCAGCGATGTTACTTTAAGAATTTATTCAGTGTCTTGGTCAGAAGGCCAGTAACACAAGTTTGGCCTGGACCATTCATTTAGATCAAGTGATTTGACGCAGATGAGGAGGCGGGTCAATAATGGCTACAAAAGCGCTTTCTGCTCTCGTCATTAATGCTGTTTTATTACTCTGTAAATTATTATTACTATAATGATGACTGTTCAATAAGAGCAGATCTAGACAAGCAGCTATGGTTTGTCTAGATTGCTGGGAGGAGACCCAGAATTCATTGGGGGGATTAGGTATCTGATCTGAGAAAACATTAGGATCACCTGGGATGATTTGGGGAGTATTGCCGGAAAGAAGTATGTATGGAATACAATAGTACCTAGCTCTGTCTGCTGACAACACAAGCCAAGAGAAGCAAAAGACAGGAAAACTGGGCACGATGCCCCTGATTGAACTTCCATAAACCAAAGTTTATGGAAGTTTATTGTCAGTATCGGATCATGTTGGTACATGAAGGGGAGCCAAATTTAGGATTCAGGTCCCGGTGAGGAAGTCAAGATAAAAAGAATGCAATAGGAAGCTAAAGTAGCCGCTACACTACTGCATGCCACCAAATCATTCATGTTCTCAACGAACATCACCCCCACCACACTGAGACCTGACACTGTTCTGTGGTTGAAACCACTTTTTTGTTTGAGCTGACGGTACCGTGGGAAAACAGCATCCAGGAAGCATATGAGTGGAAAAACTCACAGCATACTGAACTAGTGTATAAACCAAGAAAAAGGCTGGATTAGTACAATTTACGCAGTAAAGTTGGCTGCAGCGGCTTTCCGAGCCTTACAACCAGTGGCTTCCTGAGGAACTTGGTTTCACGTTAGAAAAGGTCAAGAAAACCCTAGAAGACCTCTCTGAGCAGCAAAGAAAGGAAGCTTTTGGCTTTGAATACGATTCCGTGACAAGAGCTGGGGGAAACAAGAAGCCATGAGGGCAATCTCCCGAGACCAAAGTCCGGCGGCAGGGAAACATCCCTAATGGCTGCTCCACCATCCTGAGATGTTCTGGCGATTAAAGGGGTAAATCTTCAGTGAAGGATGGCTCCCAGCTAAAGAAACTGCAGCTGGCATCCAGGCACTGGGAGACGTGCTAACGGGAAGAAATGCCCTGTAGGATCCACCATCAACCTCTCACCAAATAATGTTGTGGATTTGTTTTAATGAATAATTGAAATGGTAGAGGTGTTGTTGGCACATTTCAATGAGCCTTTCGTCTTTATTGTCGTCTCATTGAGAAACGTTAACTTTCTGGAGTCGACTCACTGCAGTGTGTGTTTTCACTCCGTCACCTTATTAGTCAACTTCAGTAAAGGTGTAACATGCTACACCTTTCGAGTTTTAATTACGTCAAACATCCAAACCTTATCGTCGCCAATCACCCTTCTTCCACGTTAGGAAAGAAATTCATTGATAAGTGCCAAATCGTTCAAAAACAGTTAAAATTCGGCCCGTATTGTCCAGTATGAACCAACCAGGCATTACTCTGTCAGCCAGTCAATCAGCTAAGGTTACCATGACTAAGACGTGTTTCTCCTGTGCCAGTTGCTTTCAGTGGGTCATACGTGTAAAGTGTACTAATGTCAATGGAACTTGGCTAAAGCCTCAAGGAACTCACTGGAATAGAGATCCTCTGTGGTCGCTCTGCTCCAATGGTAGACTCCTTGCTGCTATCACCATATTGTGAGCACTATCAAAGATGATACTTCAGACTTGATTTTTGATGGACATACAACTGCATGCAAACAAACAACTTTGCACCAAGACTGGCCGTTTCATATACAATGGCATCTTTGTTTTTAATAAGCCCTGGTAAACATCGACGATTGATAACCATCAATCGTCAATATGGATCTGTTGATCCATGTTCATCATTGATCTGTTTTGATCAAATGGGTAAAATGAGTTAAAAAAATTATTTTTCTATCTGGTTGTGGCAATTAGGCTGAAAATATAATAGCCAGGTGATCAGGTCTTGTCATCCCTGTTTTCACAGAAATGGCAATCAAACAACCAAACCTAACACAGCTTCATGGTGTTGACTTTGAGTCAAATAATTCATATATTGTCTCAATCAATCAGTCAAATCAAACTTTATCATAGCAACAGAAAAGTTGGGGACATTATGGAATCATCATTGCTACACCTGTGTTTGCGGGTCCTTCGTGTTTCCGCGATAAATCTGTGATGGATCATTTTAAGATTTTTTTACAGACAATATAGTTTAAAGACAATATTTTATAGACAATATAGGGCAAAAAGAACTGGAATGACTTTTGGAAAGGTCAGTTGCATAAATGTGACACATGGGAGAGCTTTATCGCCCAAAGTTTTCGGGCATACATTTCTTAACCATTAGTCCAATTTAGTCCACATTTGGTACATATAAGTCCACTGACGGAGATCTATCCTATATAAATCATGTTGTACTCTAATAGTTTATGTTTTTACTAAGTAAGTGAGCTTTTTTTTTTCATGAGAAACACTGTTTTGCGGACTTTACATTTAGTTCCAATTTGGTGCATGAGAATCGCAGGAGCTTTAGGTGAGCCAAAGTGATACATATATGGATTATTTAAGTTAAATAACATATTTTATTCTCATAGTTCATGTTTTGATCGCTAGGGGGAGCTTCTTTTTTTTCTTCATTTATTTAAAAAAAAAATAAAAAATCTCTGTTTTTCGGATATAAAATCCCAATTTAATTTCAGAAATCTAACCAGAGGGATTTCTGTGCCACACATTGGACTTGGGGCTTTCCAGGGAAATACCCTAACTGTCAGGGTTGACAACGTAAGACTAGTTTAGTTAGCACCTTTTTATATAGTAACATGTTATGTTGAGTGCTTTACACGTTTAAAACAATTTTCTCTTAGTCTCCCATTCCCCACCAACCCCATCCACTCACAAAACAAAATTATGCCACACATTGGAGCAAAGCAGGAAATATAAAAAACAAGACATACAATAAAAACATTTTGGCCACACAAGGCAAAAACAACTCAAACTGGAACTGAACTGAGTAACTGCTATATTAAATCATCCTAACTTCCTATCGATCATATGAGGGATGAGCTGATCAAAAACAAGTTTGATCCATGGAGGCTGCGCCTCATCTGGTAGCACCTCGCCAGATACCAAAGCACACCTTCAGAGGTCTTGTGGATTCAATGTCTAAACAGGTCAGAGGTCTTTCGGTAAAAAAAAAGGGATACTTACACAATATTAGGGCTATGGTTCAAATGTTATGGCTCAGGAGTGTATATCCCATCTGGAACTACGTGCAATCAAGCTGAGCGTTCATATGATTCAGAGGGTAGAATTGGAGCAAGAACCGTTGTGATGGGTTAGAGTTGAACAGTTGGATACTTTTGAAAATGTAGAATAATGTTTTTGCCTTAATTACACAAACTCCAGCTCTACAGGCAGCCTGCCATGGCCATGTCAAGTAGCCTGTTCTGTCAAAAACGATTTTAAATCCAGCTGCCTCCGAAAAATCTGATGACTTATTATTTCCACTATGTAGTATGAAACAAAGGTCATGACGAATAATAATCTGATTGCTCATTTCAGTATCTGTAAAAGATTACAGCTTCGGTTTGTTTGTATTTTTCATCACCGGATTAATATAATCCTGTTATATTTAATCCCTCACTCCTCTACTCTGATGAATCATCACTTCCATTAAGAAACACATTACACAGCTGTTATCTTCAACAGCCTTTTATCTGGCTTTGCGCTCACCAAGTTGCCTTATCCTCATAAAAGCAAGCTTTTATCCGGTGGTTTACTCAAAACACTGTCTTTGGGAACGGGTGTTATACCTCTTCTATCTAAACCAGGTTTCATCATTAACATAAAGCACAGCCTATTTCTGCATTACACGTTGGTTAAATGCCATTGCCTATTATAGGATTTTACAATTAAGTTCTCATTGCTCTAAAGGACCAACCTTTTATCAGGTTTCTTGTTCAAAACATTATCTTGTTGGCCGCCATAATCTAAACCCTATGTTGTTATCACCTCCCTCTTGTTGTGAATTGTACTATTTTTTTTCAAAGCAATTTGTCATGGCTGGGAGATAAAAGTATTTTGGTGGCTGTTTCCATTCTAAATACAGTTCTTCCCATTTTTTTCCACCAGCAGCCGCTTAAATGTCTTTATCAGAAGGGTGCTGACAATGACAGATATAGGCACTGGCCGTGTAGAGGCATTTCACTCCAGTGAAGAATTTTAATCATTTAATCATATGACGGACTAAGATCCAGACTCTCTCATACTTCTACTGTATGAGCATCCACTGACAAAGCTGACATTTACAAGCATTGTGTTACATTTTAACTGAAAAGGCAGTTCAATACCTAAATGTAACCATAGGAACATCAGATCATTACCTGGCACCTTGAGAAAGGTATCATGGTAAAACCTCATCTCAGACGCATAGAAAGAGAATAATTATTGTAGACCTTCTTGTTCAAACCATCCATCCATGGTCTCATTTTCTTCCACTTATTATATCCCTAAAAAGTCAGCGATATAATGGTATTGTGGTGCCACTGCCACTGCCACCGCAGATCCCTTGTCTTCATGCGATAACTCAAAACTCTTTCATGGATCATTTGCAAATTTTATACCCACATAGACCGTAGTTTGAAGAAGAAAGGACTTTTTATTATAATGTAAATTTCTGAACCAAGTTCTACTTCATCTCCAAATGTTTTCAGGCTATAATTTAAAAAAAGTTTGTCCGATTTAGGCCAAATTTGGTGTCTATGAATTGGCTCGAGGAGATGTACCTTTTATGTACCCTTGGGAAAGGAAATTTATTGTGTGAGCCCTGGCAAAAAAACAAAACACTGCGAACCTTTACACTAAATAGTGCAATTTTAAGCAAAATTGGGCCAATCAATCTGAAAATTGAGCAAAAAAAAAGGCCTTCCCTCTGTTTTTTTTTCCTGTCTTGAACTCACATTTTATGTGAGAAGTTCAATCAGGGGCATCGTGCCCAGTTTTCCTGTCTTTTGCTTCTCTTGAGTTGTGTTGTCAGCAGACGGAGCTAGGTACTATTGTATTCCATACATACTTCTTTCCGGCAACACTCCCCAAATCATCCCAGGTGATCCTAATGTGTTCCCAGATCAGATACCTAATCCCCCCAATGAATTCTGGGTCTCCTCCCAGTTGGATGTGCCAAGGAAACCTTTAAAGGGAGGTCACCTGGATGCTTTCTGATCAGATGTCTAAATCAATCATAGTTCATACTGGTTTTCAGTGCTCCACAACTTAACTCTAAAACTGAGCACAGCCTTCCAACAACCAACAGAAGCTCGAGGTAATCCAGATTTAACTGAGGGTCTTCACATTACTTTACTCTCATACAGTGTTCCTTGGATTAGGTTTCTGAATACAATTTTATGAGGTAATTATATCAGAACCCATACCAGTGTATTATCAGTGTAATAAACACACCCACACACACAAACTCAAAGGTTCCTCAACTCCCCAAGTAGTGGCTATCTGCTTCTGGAATCACTTGAGTACATGCACACAGGCAAACTCACCGTGAAACATACCTATGGGGGAGATGAAATCTAACCAGGCGTGTGATTTAAAGATTTCCACCAGAGGAATATTCACATTTTCATCAGCCTGTTGATTCATCCCTCTGTTATCATTCTCCCTCTTTTTTACCCCTGCTCCTCCAGGAGCAGAAGCTCTCACTTTCTAAAGTAAACATCACCTGATGGAAATGGACATATGCTGTCTGTGTGTGTGCGCGCGTGTGTTTGTGGTGTGTGTGTACTATGAATCAGATTATTTTCTGTCTTTTAGTGTGGGTGCGGGTTTTTCATTTTTTCATTCAGTACTATCCACCTCTCTTCTCTCCCTGGATTTCCTTTAAGTAAATATTGCTTTCCAATACAGACATACCCCCAAACACACACACACACACACACACACACACAGACTTAATGGACCGAAGGGCTCCCATGTGTCCAGGGGGGAAGCCAATTGTCCCATCGTGTTATTGCCGGTTTATGAAAAATGTATGATAGGATATGATACAAACAGACTCATATCTACACAGTGGTGAATTAATCATTTGGTTTTAAGAGCATTCATGACGTCTGAGACTGGCCTTAAATTCTTTTTTTATCAATGTTTTTCTACGCTTGTGAAAAAAGAGGCGCCTCTTTTTCACTAACTCTATCATCTCTCTTTCACCTCCCTTCTCACTTTCTTTTTCACCTTGTCTCTTTTCATATTTCCGTTCATATTTTATTTCTATATTATGGTTATTGTTTGTTTTCGCGTTTCTCATCCATTGTCCGTTCGCCTGCCACACAATACACCTCTTTATCTCCTTTCGAGGCAGCAGCTATGACTCGGTAAACAAAGGTCCAATCCTTATGCCCCTCCAGAAGTCCAATTGCCAACCTGCTTTTAGTTTGAAATATCAATATTTAATTAAGTGATTATTTTTTTAGGACATAAAACAGATAGGAAAAGGAAAGAGGCTTAAAAGTTGTCTCCAATTCATGAATAATCCTCTTTCACTTCTCCCGCGGTGGTGTTACTGTCCACCAACCTGACCAAAGTGGTGCCACAGACTGAAATAATATGTGACTTTAAGGGAAGCAAAATAATCTCATTTCTTTTTCTTTCTTGTAAGAAAGCATCATTGCCCTCTGCTTCCATGCCAACTTCACCTCCATGGCCCTTAGGTCTTCTCGGAGAAAAGAATAAAATGCATTTAGAAGATACTATGCACTGGAATAATCCTGTTTATTTGCAATGAATACTAATACAATGCTAATAGTTATTTGACAGACGCCGGAGGTTAAAGATTTCCACATTTAACAACTTACAAAATGCCAAAGTTAAATCTCACCATAACTGTTTTACTTTCTAACTGCTTTTCATGTAACTCACCTTAGATGTAAAAAAAATAAAGTCTTCTACATTGTGCTTATTTCAAAGATCTGAAGGGGTAAAAGCACTTTAGGGCAAGATTTAAGACCCATCTGAATTTTGTGGTGATTGTACTTCACTAGAATCTAATATGACCTCATACTGCTGTCCTCATAGAATTTTCAGTATCCATCCTTGAGATGGATGGATGAATGGATGTGAAGTAATCGATCCATGCTTCCATCTCACAGCGGGAAATCCTGAAGCGTTCCCAGCCTAACTGAGATATGCAATCTTTCCAGCGAGTCCTGGGTCGACCACGAGGCTTTATCCTAGTTGGATATGCCAGGAAAACTCTAAAGTGACCTTAAGTGGCTCTCTTTAAAGCAAAGCTGCAGTGGGTCAACCTGTATTTCCTCCCTCCTGAAAGTGTATAATGATTGTATTCAATGAAAAACAGAGTGCTTTAGATAGTATTAACTATGTTGTACTCAGGTCGGGTCGGACATAAAAAGAGCAGGTTTGCAGGGTTTGAGGATCAGTCTCTCAGACCCGGGCATGGCCACAAAAGTGCATTGTAAGTTATTTATTACACACACGGACACATCACAAACATGCGGCATACCAGCTACATTAAATCAGTTAAAATATTTTTTAAAAAGCAGCGATATTTAGCTCTTAGCCCCCACATCTGCCAGCAACATCACTCCTCTCAGTGGCTGGATTTATTCAGCAGCAAATAAGAATTTTTTCATGACGTTGATGGGTTGAAAAATTGAAAATTTGAACCAGCAAAGGGATCCATGGGTAACCAAAGTTAATTGATGTTTCGCTAACAATGCCATCCCATGTTGACTGATAGCACAGAAGATCACACTTTCATTAGTTCAAACTGATGAGACCATGAATGCTGGTACTGCTAGAAACCAGCACAAAGTAACATCATAGAACTGTTTTGGTGTATTCACAAAATTTGGCTGGTGCCTTTAAACTTATGGCAGGTTGCTGTGGCTGTAACGCACACAAGCCTGCCTACCAAAACAGATCTGTGATGTTAAAGTTGACAATATGCCAAAGACAACACCTACACACAGGCTTCAAACAACAGCACATCTTTGTGCACTCTTTGTTCAGTGCGTCCTGCCAGAGTGTCGATAACCATGAGAACCGTTTCTCTATTTCTCTCTGTCACTCAAACACATGGCATATGTGTTTGATTGAAAGAGTCAAAGAACAAAGATGAAGAGATGGAAGTCAGACAACTGCAAGCAATGTCTCTGTATGTATTTAGTATTTTCCTTAGAACGCTGATTTGGAACTTCCCAGCACGAACCTGTGAAATTAACTAAGTGGACCCATATCCACAATTAAAATCTATAACACAGACTTTTCCCTATATGTCAAAGAATGATTTCAAGGGAGTTTTTCTAAGGAAATGAACTCTCCTTACGTTCTCCATAATTTAAGCAATGGCCGACATTGTTAAAGAGTACAAAGCCCCCTGACAATTGGTGTCAACAAAACCCACGGTTGTGTGTGCTATAATAATGAAGGTGCACCCAAACAAGATCCAAAAGCATGTCACATAATCTCAAAAATGAGTTCATATTTAAAGAGTTGGTGTGCGAGATCGAAGTGAAAAGGAGCTTGAGATCGCTGGAACAAGCCACGTCAGTGCAGGACAAGGACAGTACCGTCTGCAAACTACAAGAATTCCCCACCTGTGCTTGTGTGAGCCCTGGACAAATCTCTTGAAAATGACTCATACCACGGTTCATCTTTGTCAGAGAGCATACACAATTCAATGTGAATACAGTTCTCATGAGAGTTATTTATTAAGAAGCAGTACTTTCATCTCTCAATTATGGTCAATGTCGAATCATATCAATAAATATACAATACTAGTACATCTAAACTCTTGACTTGTGGAGATGGGTTATACAAATGCCTTTATTGAAGGGAAGCTGAGGGGTTGTTTTTTTTAAGCTAAGAACTAGAAAACCTACAGTGGCTGAATGTTTTAGAGTCTACTTCTTAGAGTATAGAATGGCTAACCATATCATCCATAAGTGATCAGTTAAAGTCTGAAATTGTAGCTATTTGGAAGCCATAAGAATTCTTTATCGAGCTGTCAGCAGCCAGAATAAATGTATTATATCCGTTGTGATTTTGCAGGACTCCTTAAGCTACAAAGACAAACCACTAATGCTGATATTCAAATACTAGTACATATCATTAGTTGCAGTTTTCTATTGCAGATGGATTGACTGAAGGTTTGATTTAATGTTAACAAGACTAAACAAATCGTGACAAATTGCCCCCATGTTCTGAGTCACAGACATAAGCCAATTTTTTTTTTTTCTAGAACAGGTGGGGGTAAGACCTTGTGTGCCTCAGATAAACTGCATCAAGAGCCAGAGACTCCCCTGTTGTGGATGCTTCAGTGTAGTGGGACTCCCATTAAGATATACAACTATTATATCCGTGTTGCTGTTGGAGGTGATAAATCAGCAGCTCTGAATAATTTACTAGCATGGAGGAGAGAAATGAAGGATTTAAAGGTACTAAACGCATAATATAAAGCTCTCATTTTTCGCGCTCTCCCCCTTCCCTTCGCTAGACCCCTGTCTGTTTATTATGTGTCCAAAAACTCCAAGGTATTTCCAAACTCCGCTCTTCGCTCACCTTGAGTGATGCTGAAAAGCTGGTTCACATGTTTGTCTCCTCCTGACTGGATTACTGTAACTCACTTCTCATCGGGATCCCTGATAAAAGTCTTCAAAAACTACAGTATGTTCAAAACAGTGCTGCGAGGATCCTGATGAGAGTTCGTAAACACGAACCAATCACTCCCGTTCTTCATTCCCTTCATTGCTTCCCATCTCCACCAGGATTGATTACAAGATCTCTCTCCTCACTCACCAATGCATCCATGGCAATGCACCCCACTACCTAAAAGAACTACTCACCCCACTGATCTCAACACGATCCTTCCGTTCTACCCACTCATACCGCCTCCTCCTTCCCCGGACTAAGCTCAGCACCATGGGTGATCTGTTCTGCTGCCCCTCGTCTGTGGAATGCCCTCCTTGACCATCTGAGGGCTTCACAGACGACTGACACATTTAAAAAAGGACTTAGAACTTTCCTTTTATCAGAACCTATAACTTTTAATTAAAATTGCTGCTTTTTGGTCATGTTTTTATATAGTTATTATTATATTTTTTATTGATGCTTTTATCTGCTTTTACCTTGTACCACTTCAAATCCAATCCAAATGTAAAGTGCGTTATAAATTAAATGTACTATTATTATTATTATTAAAGTATCACTGCCACCGCCGCGTCCACTGCATCCACCGTAGAATGTTAATGTTAACGTGATAACGTGATTTTGGGTAGGGTAGGTAAAATTCACTAGTGGGAACTCATTTTTGGACCGTAATTTCTCAACGGTTGGTCGATTCATACTAACTTTGATGCGTATGAATTGACTGGAGGAGATCTATCTTGCATACTTTGTGTTCTACCTTAGTAGTCCTTATTGAACCTGGTTGGGAATTATGAAAACCATTATTTTCTGGACCTAATTCAAAAACTCTTTCACGGATCATTTTCACGTTTTATACCCACTTGGACCATAGTATGAGGATGTACTGGATTGAAATTTTGAGAGGTCGGTTGTATCTTTCTGACACTAGAGGGAGTTTAATCTTAAAACATTTTCATGCCATAATTTCTTAACCGTTGGACCAATTTAGTCTAAATTTGGTGCATATGCATTCAGTCAAGGAGGTCTACCTTTTAGAAATCCTGTTTTACTTAGAAGTTCATATTTTACAACTTTTTTTTTAGGAAAAGCACAATGTTCCAGATTTAATTTCCTAACCGTTTGTTAAATTAAGTCCAAATTTCGTGAGTTTGAAACGACTCCTAAAAATCTAACTTGTAATATGCATATTTTATTCTAATAGGTCATATTTTACTCACTAGGAGGAGCTTTTTTTGATGAAAACACTGTTTATCTTGTACAATGGAAGGGATTGAGGGCTTTTGTGACTTTTGCTTTCGGTAGTTTTAGCCTACTTCCCAGTCTTTCTCCTCAGAGTGTATGTCTCAAACACATTTATTTTATTTATAGGGGTTGTATCAAGCTAAACCTATGGCACTTTTTGATGCTACGTTGCTATCTAAATAGAGGCTCCATGTGTTTTGAATTGACAGATGTTTGCTTTTAAGCAGAGATTTTAAAATAAGATTCTGTGTTGACCTCTGTGCGATTGATTGTACCTTACTTAACTGAATGAGCCAAAACACAGTTTTCTTATTGTTTGTGTGTCACCAAAACCTTGTGTTTTCAAAATGTCAGCTTTTCAGGATTTGAATACATTCTCAAATACTCAGACCTTTGCCTGCTGATTAAGTTCTGTGCAACAAAAAGGTCACCCTTGTGCTTTTTTATTTTTCAAAGATAGAATGAAGGTTTGACGCTATCATTCAAAAATTTGCTTTTCTATCTCAAATCCAGACCAGCAGTACCGCAGTCTATCAACGAGTTCACCACACATCACAGCAGACAAGTGAATGACCTGAAAACCTGAAATGTAATATGTGGGCAGCATGAAATTAACAGCTTTTTAGTACAATGGCGAGTCAGAAGTAACCAATCAGGTGAGGCCCTTCAGCTCGAGAGTAAAAGTGTGAAGCACTTCACATCTGTGGAATATCATCCAGACGACGAGAACCAGGTAATAATTGTCATGTTCTTTTCCAGTGTTATCTACCTCACTTTGATTCCAAGTGCATATCGATACCGTTCATTCTAAGCAACCTACTATACCTAACATACATTTATGGACTGTTTACAGTCCATTGGTGGAACTGGTTCATCTATTTATCTTTACTGAAAACCACTGCTATCATTCTATTCTGTAAAATATAAAGTGTGCTTTAGTTAGAAGGTAATAAACATGATGAGCGGCGTTATTATATCCCCGGGAAATAAGGGATATTATGGAACCATCATCACCACCGCGTCTGCATCTGCATTCCGCTGCTGATTGGTCATGTTGCACGATAATTCAAAAACTATTTTGAATAATAAAATGCATAGTTTTCAAATCTCAGACCCACCCATTATTGCCAGGAAGAACTGGATCGATTTTGGGAAAGGTTGGTTCTATATTTGTGACACTAGGCGCAACATTCCCCCAAAGGTTTTCGGGCCATGATCGTTGGACTGAACTGTTGGTCTGATTTAGTCCAAATTTGATGCATATGAACGCATCTGTCTTGTATATTTCACGTTTTACTCTTGACAATTCATATTTTACCAGCTCTATTTTTTTTTATTATTTTTTTTACGAAAAACATTTTTTCTGACATAACTTCACATTTAATTTGAGAAGTTCAATCAGGGGGATTGTTTGTGAAAAATTGTTTGTACATAATTGTTTGTGTAAAGCCCCAAATCTCCTGATTGTGAAATACAAGGGATAATGGATTTTTCAGGGATGAACCTTTGCTGTTCGGGTACAACAGCATTGGCATACTTATTAACAAAAATATATTGTTGTAAGGAAATTGTTTCCAACTTTGGCCAGAAAAATCAGGAAACTTTATTCACCACACCTCAAATACAACACTTGTGTTTTCCAAAGTCGGATGTGTTTGATTTTATTAGGAGCTGTGTCAAACAACAAACAACAGAACTGAGTTGAGCCAGGGACTAACTGATTTTTGTCTCATAGGGCTTCTGTTATTACACTAGTGGGATGGGATGAAATAAACTAATTTCAAAATAATATTTCCTCCCCCTGACTTTTCTTAAAGGAAATGAAAATCCCCTGCAGATTGGACCACTCTTGGGTGGCTCCTATTTAATGGTGCGTCCAGAATCCTGGCCATCTCCAATGCATGTGCTAAGGTGGAGTCTTTTTGTTCTGTTTTTTGTAACAGCAGAACATGATTTTTCACCGACTCACACAGGATTATTTAATAACGCAAAAAAAGGCTTCCATCGTACTGGCGGTGGTTATATTCCTAAATGTATTATTATTATTATTATTAATATATGAACTTTTGTAGACCAAAGAATATGCAGATACATTAAGATACAAACTGTTGTATGATTCAACATTCACTCTACTGGTTTTAATGTACTGTACACTACTTGGTTACTAACAATTCCTTTCAATCTTTCCTTAATTTTGTTTAAGACCACAATGAGGTGACATTAACACTGGTTATTGGTTTGCTGTCGGACAAAATACAAATGTGCTGCCATAATGACTTGAACCTTTCTTTACTTTGCTCCGTCTTGTCTGCACAATGAATAACTGCTGCTAAAGTCTGAGACATATAGGAGGAAAGGTGCTTCTTGAGCTTCTTTATATAGCTCCAGCAATGATGTGGCAAAAATGGACCCAATGTTCTGCTTTGTTGTCAGACCTAAACACTACATTTTTCCAACAAGTAACACGGTTTTTCACAACCATGGTGTCAGCATAAGCACCTTCTTTCAAAGTTACTCTGCAGAAATCCACATGTGTGATGAAGCAGAAACTTTAATAAGGACTTTACACGGCATAGATTTGATTCCTCACCTTCATACTGTTTCTCTCACGGATGCATACCTGCCCACACCATTTAATTTAAATCCCACCCAGGTTGAACAGTCAAGGGGGAGCACAGAGAGGAGGAGGAGCATGTAAGAAATATTGGGACATATGTTAACTGTCACAATGGGACGTCCACTTTCACTTTTTCATCTTCTCTCTCACCATTCTTCAGGGTCACCCATCCCCTCGCTATCCCTCTGAGATGGAGCTGCTCATTGATACCTTTGATGTAGTCGACCTCAGACTGACTCCTGCGGCTCTGCTAGAAGTGGAAAGAAGGACAGGAGATGCAAGAGAGGAAGATGGTAAGAAAATAAGAGTTTAATAGTTTAAAAGATACATAAAACAGCAATCATGCAAACAAGATAAAATTTATATAAAGTTAAAATCTATAAAATTTAAAATAGGAGGAAGACCGCTGTGATAATAATTGCTATCATCGTCACCTATATTGCTGCTACAGTGTCGTCTCCATTTAGATTTTGTTTTTGTGTGGGTGAACAAGTCGTCCAGACTCTGAGTAAAACACGAACACCTGAACAAACTTTGGTGACTTAGTTAAGGACATAGTCCGGACAAGGTGCTTGCATAACCTTCTGGACTCTAAAATCACCATAAACTGCTAATAGACTCTGTTGCAGTGGGGACAAACTAACTGGTTATAGTGGGGATGCTATGTTACACAAGAGATACCGTGCATTGGAATGATGAGGCGTTATTTCATGTAGGCTATAAAGGCCTTGGGTTAGAGTTAAGGCTGAAATGGCTCTTAGCTAATGATCTCTAAAGTTAATGATCACAACAACTCTTTTTTGCAACAAACGCAATTTTGGAAGCCAAGAGAGGTGATCTGGTCCTGCGAGTGAAGGCAGGACAACATCAAAAGCACTGCTAAAACCACTACTTGATCTTTTCACACATGCACTCAGACCAAGAGTACAGCTGTTTAGGGTAAAAACCATACTTCGCTCTCGCTCACCTGGCTGATTGAAAACTCTAATCATCAACACTATTGAGGCGGAGTTTGAGAGTTTAAAGCCTACATCCTGATGGTCAGCTGCTTCCAGGTACAATCCACGAACAAACAAAGCTAGTATCTTCACTCAACTAGGCCTTCCCTGACAGCAAGGGTATGTGTCTGGATTGTACAAGTAATACTCATGATTGAATTCCCTAAATTATATGGGAGATAATTACCACAGTATTTTCTGGGAAAAAAATCTCTCCATAGTGAGTGAAATATGGGCTATTAGAGTTAAATACGATATTTACAAGATAGATCTACTCGAGTCGATTCCTATGCACCAAGTTATGTGTCAAAAATTGTGTTTTAGTAAAAATGCTCCTCATAGTGATTTAAATATTACAAAAGTGAAGCATGATATATACAATATAGAGTCACCTCAAGTCCATTCAAATGCCCTAAATCTGGACTGAATCGGACCAATAGTTGTGAAACTATGGCATGAAAACTTTTGTAGCTAAAGCTCCCCCTAGTGTCGGTTATATACAACCAACCTTTTCCAAAACTAATCCAGTTCTTCGCCACACTAAGGTTTGTCTGGGTATAACATTTGATAATGATCCATGTAACAGTTTTTGAGTTATTGCGTTAACATGAAAGATCTGCGAACATGGCAATTCCACAATATCCATTAGATTTAGGGGAATGCCCCGGTGTTACGATGGATGTCGCATATAGAATTATCTTATGCATAATCCTTTCAAGCTCAAAAGAACAGTGTCTCCTTTCGTACTTTACGTATTGAATAGAGAATACCAACTCCTGCCCTCTGAGAGGTGATTTTAAGTCCTTCAATCTAACAGGCTTAAGAACTCCATTAGACATCAGTCTCTCCTGTTGCTAAATAAAAACCAATACTCTGATGACTTAGGTCTGAACCCAAAGGTATGGTCGTTCATGATTTTCTGATTCGGTTTAGATTTGAGATCGAGATTATCTAGTGTGTGGCTGTCTGTTTCGCCTGTATGTAAATCTCTTAAACGGAGCAGCCCAAGGATGCAAAATGAATCTCAGTGTAAAGTGACATTAACATGTAGTCGTGTCATAGCTTCCTGATAATCTAAAATTATGTGGACATCCACCTTTGGAGATGTATGTGTAATTCCAAATGTCTGAGTCATTTTATCTCAACATTAACCAGTTTATATAGCTACATACCAGGCACAAAGTCTTCATAATGTCTTGAAGTGTTAATAAAGAAGGCTAGTGTTGGCAGAATTCACTGTGAACACCTGTACTTATTATGCTGCATGGAGGGTAACTCTTTTCAGAAGGCTTATTTATCACTTTCCAATCTCTGTTTGGGATTTTGGATACACAGAGTGCTGGTATCAATGCACAAACGGTCATCATTACCAATGAGCCGTCCTCCAAAAACATCACAAATTACAGCATAATCAATGTCAAACTGGAGTGTCTACCTCAGGCACAAGTCCAATCCAACGCTCTCCCTCTCCAGACTCAGTCGCTCTCTAACAACGTCAACCTAGTTCCCCCTTTGCTCCAGATGGAGTCATAATTACTGTGGCAGCAAAAGGGCTCTGTCCCTTTATTGCAACAAATGATGTTGTCAATTTTCTTAAGAGTACAGTCTCAAAGTCTAACATAGTCATTGGTGAAGACAGAACACGTTCAGGGTAACAAATTATTTCCTTTATTGAAAAGTACGAGCATAGATGCATATTTTTATATTTTAAGGTCCCATGAGTTCACCTTTTAAGACTTCAATTTGTATTTTACAATGGACCCACATAAACGTCACATTTATCAATTATAACAAATGTATGTGAAGAAATGGTTAAGGCGATATTCAATCAAATAAATTGAATGGTTTGGGTTTCAGTTTGATGACATTGTTCAATAATATTGTGGGTTTTTTTTCTCTCCAGCAGTCTTAGCAAAATTGTTTATTTCATGGTGACAAAGTCTGTGTGTGTGTGTGTGTGTGTGTGTGTGTGTTGACGTGTGTGTGTGTGTATGTTTGCTTCCTTTGAATGTATGTTGTGAACCTCCCGATTATAAAAATATGGAGATTACACATTCTAAACGGGCGGTCTAAATTTCCATATTAAAAATTAATAGAGATTAGAGAAGAAAAGATAGAAGAGGGGGGAGGGGAGAAGATTTGAAGTGGAGAGAGCAGAGGAGAGGACAGACCTCGTACTTTTCAATACAGGGCTTTAGAAGATACATTAGAGCTATCAATAAATCACGGGAACACAATTTATGCTGAGTTAGTTTTTCTCATAGCTTTTGACTATTTGAGGAGTTGAAAAAATGTCTTGTACTCACCACCTCATAAAAATAAAATAAAAAACCCTGGTATGAGTCAAAAAAGACTGATTTATTTCCTAACAGTCTTTTTTCCAATGCTTTGGGTATCTGTCGGTGTTGCTGAGATACTAATCCGTATTTATCAGTCCGTAAATCCTGCATTTGTTCATTAGCCACTCAAGTGTTTTGCCGATAAATGATTAAGAAGTAAAATCTAATTACATTAAAAATTTGTACTGCGTGAGGTTTCAGCAGTCTTAATTGTTTATGTTATTCTCTAGGCCACATTCACACTGCAGGTCTTAATTCTCAATTCCGTTTTTATGCTGAGATCCAATTTTTTTGTGTGGTAGTTCACAGTATAATTTAAATGCGACAGCCATAAAAACCCCAGTGTGAACAGTCTACGGCCCTGAAATGACCCGTGTGCGCAGAAGAAGCCGTGACGTCACTGAAGTATAGCTTGAACAGAATTATCACCCCAAATACTAATTAAGTTCAAAACCTCACTTTCTTTCCACTGACTAGCTCCATCACTGGTGTCAGCCATACTTGTTTTGTCCATTGTTTAAATTTGATCCTGCGGCGTCTCGGCTCCTCCGGTGTAGAATTGTGACTCTCTCCCTGTGTCTCTCTCACTTCAATGACTTAAAAGTCAGATGAAACGCGACATGACCGTTCAGACTTTGGTCGCTTTGAAAAACATCAGATATGTGACACATTTGAAAGTGGCCTGGGTTTGATTTTCAAAAAATCAGATTTGTGTATGTCATACAAAAATCAGATAAGGGTCACATATGGGAAAAAAAGTCGTATTTGGGCCACCTTTGCCTGCAGTGTGATCGTAGCCTAATAAGTTTTGCGCTCACACAGCCTCAATGTTTCATGACTGAAACATTGTCTTCTTGAATGACCATTGGTAGATGGCTTGTATGGTTATTGTCTGGACTTTTTCCTATTACTTAAATCTAGCAAATAACAATGGCAACAACAAAGCTTTAATGACACTTTTTTTTTTCTATATGCGTCTTGATTTTGATTACATCTAAAACACTTTATTTTTTTCTCTGTGTTATTTTTTTTTGAATGATACAAACTCAAGAAAGTTATAACATCATCATCCAAAAGAGAAATTTATCGTTCCCCCTTATGAGAAATTTCTGTCACTTTAGAGACATAGGAACAGTGGCTCTAGCCAGAGCTCCGACTTGATACCTGAGCTCCTCACCCTAAATCTCTAAGGCTGAGCTCAGCCACCCGACATTCTCTCTTTTATCGTCACTACCCACCATTCATGATCGTCGGTGAGGGTTAAAACATAGATTGCCAGGTAATGACAGATGAATGGAGCTCTTGTATTAGTTGTGATGCTGCACCAAACTAACTGTCCATCGCATGGTTGATTTCCCAACAATAACAAAAGATACTGAAACTCCTGAGCTTTAGATCGTATTTCATAACAGACTTGTTTTCTGGCAGTTCTCAACTTAACACTCAGCTACAAACTTCTCTAGTGAACTTTGAAGATCACAGACTGATGAGGCCAGCAAAACTACATCATCTGCAAACAGAAGGAATGTAATTTTAAGCTCTCCAAAGCGGACAATTTCCTCACCCTAACTTCAACTTGAGATCTTGTCCACGAATATCACAAACAGGATTGGAGACTAGGAGTAACCTCGGCTGAATCCAGCCTCCACAAAGAGCCAAAGTTTCTATGAATGGAAATAAACATTTGTCGTCTAAAAACTGCATTTATAGTCCCTGTGAAGACCCCATCATATGTAATAAAGGGACGATAGGGTGGGATGCTGGCAAATATTGTATGTGTAAAAGATGTCCACCAGCAAATTCATCCGTACCCGAGCTGTCACACTCATATTCTGTTCGTTGTATAGCTCTTACACAACCTTTGTTTTCTAAACGATTTGAGATTAATTTATCTGCTGCTTGTCAGACACAAAACTGTGCCATTTTGTCGAGAAAAGGCAACATAATTCAGTCGTGCACATCCAAAATTAACTTGAAAAACCACAGAATTGATGCCTTGATACAAATTTCTGAATGTAATTGCCTCCCAAGAGGTAAGACAGACTTGTTTCAATATTGGCAGTTGTATCAAACGACGGTAAATCTGTGATGAAATCACCTCGGCTAAGGATGGAATCGTCATCGCAGCCATGTCCGCCGCAGATCCTTTGTTTTAAAGCGACAACTCAAAAACTAGTACATAGATCATTTTCAGATTTTATATACCAATACACCAAAAAGGCAAAAACGATCTGGATTGGTTTTGGGAAAGGTCAGTTGAACATTTCCCCCATTAGTTGACTCATATGATCTGCCTCAATAGGGTTTGACTTGTATTCCTCATATTTTACTGTAATTGTAAATTTTTCACTCCCTTTGGGTTTTTTTAGGCAAAAAACCCTACACTTTTCTTACCTTTATATCCCAACCACAAGTCCAGTTGTGTCTCAACTCAGCTCATATAAATTGACACAAGAAAATCTGTCTGTCTTTTATTACTGAGCTCAGAAAATAATAGTTATATATAACAGTAAACTGTATTTATCTTCATTACTGTGAAACTATTAGATATTGGAGCATATAGCTGATTTAATATAAATAGTTAGGTTGAGTCAATAAGTACTCGACGTGGACTGCGTTGTACGCAATGGATTGGGAGCTATGGGGGTTATACCCTTGCTGTCGGTAACCTCAGCACAGTCCTATACACCACTGACTGGTATTGTCTAGTGGTACAGCCTGAAAGCAAAAAGGTTCTGGATTAGAATCCAGCCACGGGTCTTTCTGAATAGAGTCAGCAATTTCTCTCATTATGTCTGTGAGGACTCATTGGGTGATCAGCAGCATCGAAACAGACAGCAAAATGAAACATAATAAACAACTGTACAACCTGCTACAGAGGTTAATGTTACAAGATACAAACAAAGGTAAAGTCAAAACAGGGATGGCATGTTTTCTAAATGCCAATGGATTGCCATTTGTAGGAAAGTTCGATTTTCAGATTAATCAACATTTTTAAGGTTTGTATCCAAGGAAACAGGATCATTTTCTTCTCTTAATAGCAAAGACATTTTAACCACTCCACAGCAAGCATCTTGGTATTTCTTTAACCTTGCCTTGAATGGAACAGTGTCATCGTTGTCATCTACAAGCAAAGACACAACTGGGCGAGAAAATGTGACGGTAGTATGCGGCCACCGTCGGACTCAACGTTCCTGTGTAGTTGCACAGTAGACAACCACCATCAACATTGATTTTGTAAAATGCATTGCATCTCACCACACAGATATTTTCTGTTTTCATAATGATAGAAATAAGAGAGACAAAAGAATGGATGAGTAACAAACAAAGAGTATGAAGTAATTTGAAGTATATGTACTTGGCAAAGGCTTACCAGAGTCTCAGATTCTGTTCGGTGTTGATTTGGCAAGAAAATCACGACTTCCAGATAGGAGGCCAGGTGAGGTTGAGGAATCACAACAGCATAATCGTAGATTCAACATTATCGTTCCCACCAGTACCTCCACTTGTCCTTGATTTCCAGCTTGACCATTACAAACCTTTTTTAATTCTTTACCTCATTATTATCATGGACATTTGGCAATTACATTGACAATGGCAGTAGACTTTGATTTTGAAAGATGTCCTGAACAAGTAAAGTAAAGAAAGTAAGCGGAATTGATGTTCTTTACAAACCTGTTTGAGAGTTTTCTTCTAAGTCTCAAAATAAACGAAGCATATTTCCAAAGTTCAACACTTTGGATGGTTAACTTTGTGTTTTTCCTTCAATCTCCCTTCAGCCCGAGTCAATGAGCCCCTCCCCACTGCTGTATACGCATACAATCTCCCTCTCATAAACAAACTGCTAGTGAGAGCATGCAAACCGAGGTAAATTAGGGTGGCCATCTGTCTGGATTTGAAACAACATATCCATCCAAAAGCGCAGCCTTGAGCCAAACACTCATTTGTCGTCCTTTGAAGATTATGTAGTACAGTGAGCTATTTCATTATTATCTTATTCCTAAAAATCAACCAGCGCCTCGGATAATGCTATAGTCTGAACAACAAATCAAATCAAATAAATGTTTACTGTTGACATTAGCAGGAGAGCACAATAACTTAGCTGTCAGCAGCAAATTGCATTGAGATACTCTGTTTTATGCGTTCAACAGTTTTGGACGATTTTCATCAAATGTTTTAAAGATCAATTTGTCGATGCTTTCATGGTAATATCAAAAAAATATTAGATAAGGAATTGTGAAAAATGTTTATGCTAAAAGACATAACCCTTCCTGATGTCCCCCCTACACCCAAATTAGATGAGTTCCACTGCACACAATATCGTCACCATATCGAGATTTAGGTTTTTGCTAAAAAATAATGTAATATTTAATTTTGTCCGTTTCGCTAGCCATTATTTGCTGAATCCTGCAAAGCGTTCCTCCTTTTTGGTGTTATAAAAAAAGGCCACCCTAAGGTATTGTTTTATGTCTGAAATGTATACTGTACTCTGATCAATTATGACGATTATCTCTCCCTCTTTTTTTTGCTCTCAAAGTGCACCAGATTGATGCATCTAACTTTAACAGGTAGCACCGTTTCTACCCATGGACCCGCATATAATGTCCAGGGTTCACCCATCACAGCTGCTCTAAATTCGGTGGGAAACACTGCTGTCTTTTTAATTTGTAAGTGCCTTTAAATACCAGAAAAAGATCAGCAGAGACAGCTCTTAGTTGTTGCACAATGAGTCTCATACTTCAACATACAACAACAATTTCCATATCAATAAGAGAGCGCTAGCTCAATATGAGTCTCATAATCACATTTTGAAGGAGGCAGTTATGTATAATTATATTTATGGACAAAATCTCCAAATAAAAGGTTATTGAGATATGTATTTTTGTCAATATTGCACTTTCCTGATCAGAATCCCAACTGAATCCTCAAGTGTCTCCTATTGGATTTTGATATTCTCTTCTCTACTCATCAGGGTGATTTCACAGAATGTTTTATTTGTTATTTGTGGTTGTAAAAATATATTTTTCTCACCAATATGAAGGAAACGTTGCAAATCATTAATGGTGGTAAAGTCAGTAAACACCACATTCCTCATATTGCTAATGAAGATGTAAAAAAACACGTGACCACGCATATTTCCTCTAGGTGAAGGGGTAACAGATGAAGCCAATCCATTTCCCATACAGTATGACATTTCTTCCTCTGTGTGAGTGTGTGCGTGTGTGTGTGTGTGTATGTGTGTGTGTGTGTGTGCGTGTGTTTGTGTGTATGTGTGGTAAATGCAGTGGGGGTAAACTGAAATCTGAAAATCTATCCAGTAAATCAATCATTCTCCATCATGAGCAGATTAAATGTCCACATAACCAGCAACTCTTGGACACACCCACACACATGCATTTATAAATAGATATCAAACACACACTAGACATATGAATGTGTTTGTGTAGTTTTGACCAACATTATGGGTTTCAGGTCTTCTACACGAACACACATACGCACACACTCACACGCACACACACAAATACAGTTGTAATTATCTGAAAAGTAGAATTTTTTGTTATTGTTGTATCATCCCGAAAATGCTAGCACCAATAAAGTGAATCTAAAGATTTTTGCAAAATATCCAAAGTGACAGAAATAGTATTTGGTTATTTGTGCCAGTTTTCGTCTGCGTGTGTGCATAGGTGTTGTGTTCAGTCACTTTAGAGAAAATAAGTGATTGAGAATCCAATAATAAATAATTGTTAATTGTACATAGGAACCATTATATCTTTAACAGTTCTTCTGACATAATCGCTAGTGTAGAATAGACGGATAAACACACATGCAATTTATCACATCAGTTCAACTGTGACCGGCTGTCAAAGCAACTGGCAGATCATTAACAAGTAAGCAAGCAACAAAATCTGTGTTCCGTTACCTAAACATGTAGACATGAAGGGTTAACCCAAACCAACACACATCACTTACCAGAACAAATAGCGAGTGAGTCGCTACACATATATGCGAAGATGTTAAAAATGTTTGTGGAGGAAGCGCATTCCTTAACTTTGGCATTGATATGTGTCCACATTTGAGATAAAAGTGGAATTGAACAGAATTTTTTTGACAAATGCTCCCCCTAGTAAATACAATATGTAGTATGACAGTAAAAGAAAAGTTTATATTAGATAAATCTCGTCGAGTTTACCCATATGCGCCAAAATCCGACTAAAAATGAGAAGTTTTATCAGAAAAACAGTTTTTTGTAAAAAGCTGATTAAATCAGACCAATGGTTTAGGTTCTATTTGCTATGATCCATGAAATAGTTTTTACTTTTTTGTAAAAAAAGCTCCTCCTAGTGAGTAAAACGTAAACTATAACGGTGATATATGATATATACGAGATCGATATCCTAGACTTGATTAAAAACAACAAATTTAAATCGGACCAGCAGTTGAAAATTAATGGGTTTGAAACTTTTGGAGATCAGGTTCTCCCAGACAGTAAGTTCTATGTCAGAATAAAATTTTAAATGATCCATGAAACAATTTTTGAGTTATTGCATCGAGTTTGTGTCGATGATGATTCTATAATAACCCGACTTTTCAGGGTTTTAATAATGAATTCTAAATATCTGATGTGAGCAACAAGCTTCGAAAATACCGACAATCATCTACATACCAAAAGAAGTTTTGATACTCCGTAACACTTAACAATACGACTGCCCTTATAAAGATTTTATTAATTGTTTAATAAAATCGCTATATCCCTGAAATGTCCCCATCAACTTTTTTGTACCAGCAATCCCCGATTGACATCTTCTGATTAAGTGTGACGTTATGTTCGCACTTTTTTTTAGTAAAAAAGCTCCCCAAACTGCGTCAATTATAAACTATTAGAAAAATATTTTATAAATAATAAAGACCGTGTCGAGTTGATTCATATGCGCCACATTTGGACTAAATCTGAGAAATTGTCAAGAAATGATGGCCCATAAACGTTTGTAGATAAAGCTCCCCCTAGCCTCTCTCTGAAATATACGACTGACCTTTCGAAAAATCAATCAAATTCTACCTCATACTAAAGTCTATAGGGGTATAAAGTTTGATAATGATCTATGTAATAGCTTTTGTGGTAAGTGTTTTTTCGATAAAAAGTTCCCGCTTTACACCATTATCTTCACCTCCCAGCGGGAAGCGCCAACTGACACTGACAAATATCGTGATGCAGCCAACCTGACAACAGAGAAGGAGACTCTTATGTCATATTGTTTCCAGATTTACTGAATCATAGAAATATGTTAATCCAACCTTATTCCACCTTATGCGGACAGTTTTAGCTAAGTGGGTGGAGCAGTCGTCCCTCAATCGGGAGAACAGTGTTTCGATCCCAGCCCCTGACGCTACTGGAACTTCTACTCCCCCGGTTCTTCGGAGGGGCTGCAGACTGCTCCCTCAGAGATGGGTTAAATGCAGAGATACAAATTCAAATTGACATTTCTAAAAGTTTTACTGTATGTATTTTCTGAATAACCTGTGATTAAACAAATATAGATTATTATAATTAGATTATTATTATTATTCCAATAAGTTTAGTTTAATTTAAATTTACATACTTGTGAATTTAAGCATTTTGGTCCAAAATGCTTCAATAACAACTGTTAGCCCCACAAAGATCACTGATTATTAACTGTTTTTATTTAATATTGTTATTGTTATTATTTGTATTGTTATTATTGTTATTATTATTATTATTATTTTCTGACAGCTTGGTAGTGAGAATACCTCACAGACACATGAGATGCATTTTCATCATCATTATGAAAGTAGTCTGATTGCTTGAACTTAAACTTACCTTTAAAGAAACCACCGTTCGATTCATTGAAGTTGCAAGTTTTTGATCCTCACATTTCGGACCACTCTTCATGAACAGTACCCCGATGGACATATCTTACATCTACATGATACTAACAGTCTATACATTTGGTTTCTGAGTAAATAATTTTAATTTCCTGTAATTATACACAAACGTTTTGAGCACCTTCGAGATTTGATCCAAATGTAAAGTGCGTTATAAATTAAACGTATTATTATTATTATTATTACAAAGCAATCCACGTATTGAATTGACTTGTAAAACTGTTTGAAATATGGCACCTACACTGCATTTGTGGTAACGTTGAGCTAAGCTTGAGAGATTTATTGCATGCCATTTTCTCTCTCGACCCTTCTATTTTTCCTCTGATCCCTCATCTCTCTCTTTCACTTATATAAAGGAAATGCTGTATAATATAACCTTTAAAAAATGTGCGACCAACCTCCATTCCCCCACCGCTTTGGCATCCTGTTGTTTACTGTTTGTGTGAATAGTGAATATTGACATTTCAACCCAACTGGGGACCAATGTGTTGTTGAATCTATGTATGTCCTGTTTAGACGCACACACACACACTGACACAAATCCAAAGGAACACACAAGTTTACAAAAAGCCATTAAGATGCCCAGACAAACAGAAGTAACACCAATATGACGGTAATGCAATCCTTTTTTAATCGAAACACACATGCACACTGTCAAAACACTCAATATCTTAATGTACTCGTACACACTCACACACATAAAGAAGAGAGTGCAGACAGATTTACAACACACACAGAAAGCACTAAAACAAAACTAAATATGCACAGATGCACACACGGAGCTGTCTCCCTCCTTTTTTTTTCCATTGTGAGTTTGAGAATCTGATCAGAATTTCAATTTTCTCAGCAGACACTGAGGATGATTGACGGCTGTTGTTGTTTTTATCCCTCCCTTGCTTTACTATTCCCCAGCATTCATACTTTTCTTACAGTTTCCCCCTCCTAAAGTGGGGGAAGTGGCGGGCATTCTGATACGATAATATTCCCAACTTTTCGGGGTTAGAAATAGCTGTTGGTTTCACCTGTATTTTTGTATCACAGTACAGCTCAGAATTTCTGTTTGGATGATCCAAGATCCCATTGAATGGTATAAGGAGTCATTAATGACGTAATATCTGACTGGCAGCCAATGCAATCTGGCTAAAAGTGATGTGAGATCTCTGATTAATCTTAATCAGTAAGTCAGAGCTGAGCTTCTGCAAAAAAAATGCATGAAATTAAAACACATGAAATTAAACCATAATTTACGGTTTCTTTTTATGACAATGTAGTGATATTTGCAATGTTGAACATGATGTTGAATGAAAACAAGTATCTAAGTTCTATCATCACTGTTGGATGGAAAAACAGAATTGGACCACATCAATTACACGAAGGCGCTGGTATTAAGTTACTGCTGGGAAAAGATTATGGTGCCTAACAAATAAGTAAACATGAATGCCTGATGTGAATAGGACACAATAAGCTGGATCTTTACTTGGAATTGTGAAAACATGGACACTTTAAATGGATGGACTTCGTTGAGAGGACATATACCACGTTGTGTTGTCTACAGCGCTGTTCACATTGTGATATCAAAGGGGTGTTTCTACGCTGTGCAGTCAAGTGAGTTCTATTTTTAAACAAAAGACAAAGCAAAAGTTGGATCTTTTTTCCCCTTTAATAGCTAAAAATGCATGATCTACTTTCATTGAAATGGTTTCGGACTTGTCAACGTAAAACCAACTTATTAGAACTATGTACAATGTACAATGTACCAAAATCAATGACAAAGATGTTTTTCTGGTGTTGTTGAATGTTGGCTAAAGGCTAACAAAATTAGAACCATTTCATATAAAAGTATATTAACATTTTGTGAAGCTTCTGAGGCGGATCATGCAGCATGCAAGAGTTGCTGTGATGAAGATGAACTATTTTTAATACCATTATATGTATCTTTCGTTGTCCAGAAATACACATTCTATATTTGACCACATTGTATTTTAATCTCCATTAAGACTTGTATTGGAGTCAAAAACTTTTCTTGTTGGTATATGTTTAATTCAACATCACTTGCTTACAGATAACAGGTCATCAAAAGGCAGAGATGTCTGTGGTTAGAATAAAATACTGACATTTCCATCCCACAATAAGAAGTCTACTTCAGCCTAATATTCTTTTGACGATAGTAATATCCTTTTTTTCTGTTTTGCATTGTGTTTGACATTTTAATAACGCAGAGTATTTTTAGAGCACAAGCCCACTCTTCTTGTCTGCTCTTACTCACCTTCAGACTCTCTTTTAGGAGTCTATTCAAACCTGTTCTTAATGCCAACCCAGGTATCGAGTCCTTCAGGTCACACCTGGTTTTATAATGTGGCTACAAATTCATTTTTCCTCTTTTAGGGGCACAAGAAACGCCTTATTAAACACAAGAACAAGAAACAAGAAAATACCCTCAAGGATTGCTTCATAGAAAAAAGATTTTTACTAATATTGTTGAGGAGGAGAGGGAGTTTGCTGGATCCTGAATCCTGTATCCACATTGAGGGTCATGGAGAGCAGGAATGAATACGTTGGATCCCTGATTGGGGCAAAGACTTCATATATGTTACTATATCATATATATATTAAAACTTTTTTAATGAGATCAAAGCCAGTACAAGACCTGGCACAATACCATTCTTCTGGTTTATGAACCAAGAAGCTGCCTCAGATCCTCTGGTTCTTTTCTTTAAGGGTGCTACCACACCCACCTTGTTTGATACAGATAATTTGGTTTGATTCGATCCAGTCAAGGTTCAGTCACTTCTTTCAAAAAACCATAGACTCAAAATGAGCTCAACCCAGTTGATGAGCAGGTTAGTTAAGGGATAAGGATGCTAGAGAGAGGATACAAGAGGAGAAGGCGTGTGCCTGTCTACTAGACTGATACCATGTACATGATGATGACAGGCAGAACAGTACTCCTGGCAAAATTGTCAAGAAATCAAAGCCAACCCGGTCAAACTTACCATATATGCAAACCTGGTTCAGACCTTGTTTCAGGCTTTCAGGTGTGAAACAAGGTCCTCAAAGCAGAAGTGAAGCACTTCATGACGCTGCTTTCAATCTTCCATACCACTGGAGCGGCCTTCTAGATCCTCCGAGAGTGGCTGAGGACATTGATATTCTATACGTATGTATCACAGAATGTATTTTAAAATAAAGAATATTTGAAATATACTTAGTAGCAGTAGTATTTCAGTAATCTAATTTTCTCTTATTCTTAATATTATCTGATTGGTTTGATTATTCAAGTTTCCTTTCTAAAAAAATTCACATTTTATTGTTGTTGTTCTAGTCTCTTAATGGAGTAAAATGGTCTTTATATATATATATATATATATATATATATATATATATATATATATATATATATATATATATATATATATATATATATATATCCTTTTTATCTTATCTTGTTTCACCAACCATTTGCAAAACCCTTTGTACGATTTGCCAATGGTCGATTGAGTCTGTGATGTGGATCAGAGGCTCAGGATTAAGATCTGTTATCTGTGGATCCTTGTTTTATTCCATTCCAAGGGCACGACAGAGGTTAAAGCTTTACCTTATCAACCACATTTAAGATGTTAGTTAGTAGACCGTAGACCTTTACTTTCATTTTTTAATGACGATTTAAAAAGAAAATCCTCCAACTATTCAACGTGTATATCACTTTAATTTTGATGTCATTCTAACCTCACACATTTTCAAATTTTATTTAAGTTTAGTCTCATTTTGTGGGACAACATGTAGAACAGATGCTTCATCCAGTCAGCAAGAATCTGAGGTCTTTATCGTCGCAACGGCAGATGAAATAATTAGCCCAGTTAGTTTGTTCCGTCAGCAGTTCATTTTCCAGGTATTCCTACCAGCCTGCTTTTTCTTTTTTTTTTCTTTACCTCAATCGTAGCCGAGGAAGTAATTAACAGACATTCAGAGGGAATAGGACTATATTAGATCCTGAATAAGAGGCCCTCTGGGACAGGTTGTTCTCGTTCTTTCACTCTCCTTTCTTTCCCGCTCTCTCTCTCTCATGCAGACACACACGTTTTATTTCTTCCACCTCTACGTTCTTCTCCTTCTGGGTCATTGTCTTCCATTCTTCATCTCCTCTGATTGTCCTCCTCATTTGCTTGCCCCCTCGTTCAATCCTCCCTTTCTCATGCTCGCCTCAGGCCTTCCTTTAACTGCTGCCATGACTTCATTTTCTGTGCAGAGGGAAGTTTCTTTATTAGCCAGACTTAATGGTTCTTTATGATGGCCTATTTATGGAAGTCAATCTTCACAATGCCCTGCCTCTGAAGCTGTATTTAACAGTGCCGTTTGTCTGACAAGTCTGCAATTGGTTGACTAAATAATCGTCTTTGTAGTTTTCCTATTGATAAATTATTATTTGTCTGTCCCACTGCCTCAGTCTGTACTCATTGGATCTAATTGACACAAGCCTTTAGTTATATTTTGTTTTTTTACAGGGACGATGCATTGTTATATTTGTATAATATAAAAACGATGCATTGTATGTAGACCCTTGACTAGTTCTACGCTGTAATCTCTACTGCAGGAGAATATCTCCTGCGTTGTACAAGGAATCCCCCTGATTGAACTCCTCAAATTAAATGTGAAGTTATGTCTTGAAAACCGTATTTTTTTCTCACTAAGCTGCCCCTAGTGAGTAAAACATGAAGTGTTAGAGTAAAAGATGATTAATACAAGAGAGATTTTTTTTAATCTCAGCTTGATACATATGCACAAGATTTGGATAAATGCGGACCAACGAAGTCATGGCCCGATAAATTTTGGGGGAAATCATTTGGACATAAACCTCCACCTAGTGTTGGAAAAAGCCTTTCCCAAAAACCAATGCAATTCTTCCTTTTGCTAAGGTTCATGTCAGCATAAAATTTGATCATGGTCTATGAAATGGCTTTTGAATTTTTGTGTTGCCACGTTTGTGTTTTATTGACCTGTGTGCTTTCTATGCCACCGGTAAGACGAGATAGTTGGAAGTTATGCAGCTACTCCCTATTTAAGATGGTCACAAAATGATTTGCCAGAGGAAGGTCTAGCACTGAAACCTTGCAAGCAATAAATATTATTTTACAAGGTGATCAGTGTGCGGGAATTCCTTTTTGCGAGTGTTGAGACGTATTCCGGTCCCACACACATGGCAAAAAATAGATGTACGAAGTATTTGTTTGTCAGTGATTTATCGTCTTTACATGAAGGATGTGCACGGGTAGCGGCTGACCTGCCCAGACCCCTGACCGTGGCGGGGGACCCCATTAACACTGCCCCCAGGTTTCTTTCCTTAGACTACTTTAGTAGGTACTAACAACTAGAGACTGCCCAACATGAACCGCAGCTCTGCAGATGCTCTGACCCAATCATCTACTCATAACTAAAAACTGGGTCTTTGTCAAAGTTACTCAGAACCAGAATTTTTCCTCTTTCCAACACATTAACTTTGGTAAAAAAATGTCACTTCCTGCCTAATATTAGGCGGGAAGAGAACCATTGCACACACTGACTCTTGTCAGCCATATCATATGATCAATGAATGCCAAAACTGCACGTGCCAACACAAAAATTTGTAACAATATACTCTTCTCAGCTCCCTTTCATCATTCCCAATAAACCCTCACCCTCCTTTTGTTGACCTGTTTCATCCTTTTTGCATTTCTTTTATTATCTCTCATTTAGATTGCTCATTGTTTCCACCTGTACCCAGTCCTCACCTTTTTACAATCCTTCTGCTACTCCAAGTCTGAGTGTTTCTCACTTTGGTTTCATTTGATTGTTTGATATTATTCGATCCCTCCATGTGATTTGATGTGTTTCCTCTACTTCCTTTGAGTTAGTATTTTATGATCTCTTACTCCATTTTTTCTTTTCGATTTATCTTTTATACCTCTGTTTGGAATCCTTTGATTCCCTGATTTTTTTAATTTGCTGTACCTGCTTTTTAGAACCTGATTAAAAGTTATTTATGTTTACTTTATCGTATTGACTGCCTCCGGTATTGACTGTATATGGGTCCAGTTTTGGAAAGAATTGTTTGCACTAATCCAAACAAGCTTTGATCAAAAGAGACCTAAAGAAAACTTACCTTGATGAGTTATTGGTAATTTATTTAATTTGTTAATTTTTTTTTAAAGGGTGGTAGACTTTACTTATATACAGTGCTCTTTATCTGGAAGGAAACAGAAGCATTAGCAGTAGATAAACTTTAATTTAGCTGTTGTTGTTTTTTATTGCTCATGTCATTTTCCGCCAGAGCATCTTTAGAACCATTGAGTCACAAAATAGCTTCCTTACCCTCTGGCAAGGACGGGGAGAATTATTCTTTCTTGTTTGGCTTATGCACAGAACATAAGCACAGAAAACATGTTTTTATTGGTTGATGAAAAAGATAGCAAACTTGAGAAAATGCGGGCCAGATTAGTCAGAAGATCATTGACCCTGCATAAATGGGAATGTTAATGTTTTATTAATGACTGCCACTAACACCCACAACTCATGAAACCCTTTTAAGATAAACGTCTTGGTTTAATCTGTTCCAATACGAGGCTTCACACAAAAACAGGATGGATAGCATTTGCTAAATCCTTCTAAATGTCAAGGCCAATTGACCTTTGGACACGATTACTGAAGGAGAGAACACTCTCGTGTCCTCTGATAAACCTCAGTCTCACTTACTAAGATTCTTGACTCTGTATTTTCAACAATTTAGCCTTTCATAGTGTCATATTGATAAAGCTGTCACTTTCAAAAAGGGTGTTTGTTGGCAATCACCTTTTCATTTCTGTCCACAGTTATCTTAGAGAGTGTAATGAGGTCTGGAGTGATAAGGAGGGTTCTCACGTTTTCTTCTCCCTTGCACCTACTGTCACAGTGACCAGAAATAACTTGCCGACTTTGTCCGCTCTATTTATTTGTTAAACCATACCAGAAACAAAACACAAATTCCAGCACAACGCAAACGTTGAAATTGGCAAAGTGTCAATAATATTTAAGTATGACTGACGCAATCTTCAGGAATTTTGCAGATCCTTATACAAATAACACATAAAAACAGGGCTGGCATAAAACTCCAACATGTCTGGTTCCAGATTCTTTACAGCAGAGTTATAACAGCATATTTTACAAATAATCCGATATCAGCTCATGAAGCTATACCAGTGCAAATATCTCCTATACACTTTCTGCTGTTTGACATGCACACACACGTGCTTACAGGATGTGTTCAACCACATAGTCAGCACCATAATAAGTAAATAAAGCATACTTTTCAGAAGTGGACACTGCAATCTTTTAAAGGTTTTAACTGAATCCCCTTTTCTTTTTTGAATATTATGTGCCATGTCATGCTCTATGGAGATCTTTAACAGTCCTTTAAGCCCATATTGTTTCATTGCAATGGGGAGATCTTATCTTTTTTACATTAGTTTCAACTTAAAAACTTTCATCTGAAATGGAGAATCATCTGAAATGGAGTGGCGAGAAGAACTTGTAATGTTATAAAAGCATTGGGAAAAACTGATTCCATCATTGCGGCTAGGGGTTTATTTCCAACTGCTGGACGTTTGTTCACCCCTACTAACTCCTCAAAACTTTCTTGCACATCAATATCATGGAGTCCTGGTGTGAGAAAGGAATTTTTCCATTAATGGCATTCAAAGTGTTTTTTTTTTTTGATGGATGGAATATCATACAACACGTCAAATACCTCCCCGTACTCCAAGAATTTAAATATCCGCTCTTCCGCAGCAGAATTATACTGACATTGCTCGCAGTCCCATCTCTCGTGTTAACATCTTCTTTGCTAACACTCCCGGGATCAATACATCGTCTGATCAAATCAACTCTGCTTACGGAATTCAATATCCTTTTCTTTTTATATTCGCTGTCAGATCATTTTAATCTTTCAGAAATTCTGCAGTTGTCCTTCTCCTCACATGACATAAGAATTTGATTAAACTCTCTTTTTTAATTCAAAGACAGAGAGACTCTTTGAATTATAACAGCCGCAATGTAAATCAGTGAACTGGGCTACCATTGGCTCGTGAGAGCTGGGGGCGGGAGGCAGCTGCAGGTGTAGCCTGATTGAAAGATTTCTCAGCAATTCATTACGCTTTCAGAACACATAGCAGTTATTCATCAATAGTTTGCCTGCACTTAAAAAAAAAAGTTGGCTGACAATTTCCGCCCTTCCGAAATCAAAAACACGACATCTTATAGAATCCAGAGCAAATGGATTATATAAGATGATTTCTCAGTAATGTAATGGATTACTAATTTTCTCTAATTTGTAATCTATTTTACAAATTATAAATTAAAGGACACATCAACATAATTTCCTCTTCATGTTTCTCTATCTGCAATATTTCTCTTTTCTCTTATTTTTTTCATCAAGTTATATCTAAAACAATGGCAATAGTATTTGAAATGTGAGGAAGCTGGTGAAGTTGTAAATATTTCAGTGGTAAAGGTAGTGACAGTAAATCTTCTGATTAGAGGTAAAAGTACAAAGAGAAAGCAAAACATTGAAGTGTTTGTATGTAAGTGTGTTTACGTGTGTTTGTTTCTGTGTACATGCAGGGGCTCAAAAGGAGAAGCCCCAACATAGTGGTAAATTAAGTCAAGACAAAAAAATACTCATAAAAAGAATGTGCTTTTTTTTCTATAATTGTACCACCAGAAAAGACTACATCAGTGATTCAGTGCAACAATGTAGTTTAGTTACCGATCCTACATTACAAATAACTGAAAATGAAGTTGAGCAGCAAAGGCAGCACTGGTTTCAACACCTTCACAATTTGCACAAAGCCATCCAAATTGGGCTCAACAATAAAGTGTCACTATTATACATTTTCCTTTGTGCAGTTGTACAGTGCTGCCTCAAACATTCTTAGAAACGTGCTGGAAATAAAATCCAAAAATGTTCCAAGGTTATCATTTCAGTCTTCAGTCTTAGTCAAAGAACCCTCACAAAAAAGGTATTCATCATGCCGTGACACAAACCTCACTTTCCACTTTCTCACTGGCTTTAAGGATTTTTTTCTTCTTCTCCACAGCGTTTTGTATTTCAGCCAGTGGGTTTAATCATTGAGTGATAAAACAACAACCGTAAATATTCAATTACCAAAATGACATTGTAAAGAGCTTCAGATAGGGGATAAAATGCAGCAATCATCTCTCTGTGTGTCACTGTAGTTGAAACTCTTAGCTAATGAGCCGTGGGTTGAGCCGGAGTCCCAGGGCAATGGACAATTAACCAGGAGAGTCGTCTCAGATTGTCTTTTCTTTTTCCCTATGTCTGACTTTTGCAGCTATTCTGGGTAAATGCCTGTGAATGTGGAGAACTCTGTGTGAAAGCATGTGTTGACCCGGGCTATAGTTTATGAGTAAACCTCATTAAACGGATGGCCTCTTGCTCTCAGAGAGGAGATGAATGGACGAATGTGTTCTATGGTCCAACAGCCTTCAAAGACCGATGGTGGGCGAGTCAAGATGACTGTTTGTTTGGACTTCATGACAAATGTAATATTCCTCCTCTACAACAACGTGAGATGGTGTTTGGGATACAAAACAATAAAAAACATTACTGATTTTGGGAAAAGTATATGATCCTTGGTATTCATAGTACTTGAAGATTCATGGTCCAATCAGCCACAACAATAAAATCACCTTTCTAATATAATGTATGTCTCTGTGATGCAGTGTGTGGTCTGACAACTTGTGATAAAAAAAACCCCACAGTTCTTATCTCAAAACCCACATTTGACAATTTGTTTACATATGTGTTTGCATATATGTGCACATAACAGTTTACATATATTAGCAATATAATCGCATTACACCCTATGCACTGACATTTATATGTAAGTGTCAGTGTTATATATATATATATATATATATATATATATATATATATATATATATGTGTGTGTGATATGTGTGCACTATTAACATGGACATTCCATTAATTTTACGTCCTCAATAGTGAAGTGAGTTTTATTTATATCTCCTTGGTCATTTTGCATGATACATCGATATTGTTTCTCGCTATTGTTCTGCTGCTGTGGGACTAATAAATGTATATCTTATCTAAACTTTGTGTGGCGGCTGTAGCACAGCATGGGCTAGAGCGGCCGTCTCCCAATCAGAAGATCTAAAGGTAGCCGATTCATGTCGTTGGGTCCTTGAGCAAGACCCTGAAACACTAGCTCCATAAGTCATCCCTGAGGGCTGCCCACTGCTCCTTCAGGGATGGATCAAATGCAGAGAAATGATTTCACTATCTATGTGATCAGCAAAGGATTTCTTTCTTCTTTTTACAGTACCTCTTCTGTATTAGTTCCCCAAGTACATCATGGGTGTTGCCTATGACCTTTCCACCAATTTAAATTTGTCTATGCCGCACTCTTGCACGTCGGCCAAATGTTACGTCACCACTCTAAAATGTTTTTAATTTAATTTTTTTTTAAATGCTGTGACAAACGTAACTTCACCAAAATTTAGTAACCTCTAGGATATGCCAAAACGTACCTCTGTGTAAAAAATTTCATGTATATCCGTTGTGCAGTTTTTCCTAAATCCTGCCCACAATCAAACAGGCTGACACACAAATTAACAGTGGTGAAAACATAACATCCCCCTTGATAGAGGTAATCATTACTTTATTTAAGTAGTTGTAGCCAACAAATTATTTTAACAACAAAGCAAAGGCAGTCATATGTAATTTGTAGGCAGAAGTATATAAAACAGTGTCCAAATGACAAATGTCCATAAAAGACTATAGTATAGACAATAGAATAACGTCACATAAAAAGCAAGTCTGTAGAAGTAAATTTTAAGGAATGATTTAAAAGCAGTCACTTATTCTGAACAAACATTGGAACAACCAGAAGGGCCCCACTTGAGGACCTGAGACCTGTACAAGTTAGGCATTTCAGTTGTCGGGAGCCAGACCCCGGTGTGCCGTAAAGTGATCAGTAAAATCAACACTATGGTAATAATTCACTAGAGCAGTATGATCCCAGTACGCGAGTTCCCGCGCGATCCCTAATGTCTCCTATAAAATAGAGGGGGAGCCAGATTCTTCAGTTATCAGGATGCTCTCCTGTGGCAAAGTCTTCCTGTCTAAGTCTGGAAGGCAGATGCTCCATCTAAAGTTAAGAGTTAACATTCTACCAACTTTTCTTAACAAATCTTGTCTTTAGTTGATAAGGAACCTCCCATAGTACACCGTTATTATTCTTATAACGGTTCTCCTTCTTCCTCCATTTGCCCTCCTTCTTTGCACATTCCTGACTCATTAGTTCATATTATACTAACTTGAATTCTTCCTTTGTGTCTTTACTTTCTCACCTTGCAAACTCCCCATGGGTCATGACCAGACCTAGCACTGACAAAATGGTTATAACCCGTATTATTGTGGTACTAATTATGGTTGCTATTATTGTTGTTTTGTGCATTTGCTTGTTCCTCCTTCTTTCTCTGTCTCTCTCAACCCAAACAGTCAAAGCAAAGGGTATAGATGTGCTCTTTTTGGAAAATGCCTTTCGAGCTTAATTTAACGCAAAAGCACTAGCCTTGATTTCTAAAAGAGGGATTTGAAACATCCACATCACAAAAGTAAGATAATGAAATTATAATAATTACATCCCGAATTAAGCTACATTACGTTGGTATCATGTTTTGATTTCAAACCATGCCACTCAGCTTGAGTGAGCACTGAAGAGCCCAAGGCCCCCTCATGATTACAAAGAAGACATAAAGTTATGGGGATCGAATCTGAGACCTTTCCCCCTTCCAATGGCCTCTCTTACATTCTCTCCGCAGTGCTACTGCAAATGTTATACGTCCATTAAATATTGTTGCATGACATTTAGAACGACATTTTCTGCTGAATAATTAAAAACCGCAAGTCCATAAATCAAAACCATGCGTGGCCCATTTCCAACTGTTAGTCCCTGGCACTATTAAAGCCACAAGACACGAGACTGACCAGAGGCTTCTCCTGTTGGTAAATTAATCAAGTCGCATAAGCCAAATCAGAAAATAAAGGAAAATCATATCCCATGTTTATCAGCCCCTAGTAAGGTTTTAAGTAGCCTCTACCATGATTTTTTGACTCAATGACAACAGTTGAAAGTGAGAAAAACAGTAACAACAGCATCAGGATTGCATAGTTCTTGAATAACTCTCTAATATCTCCAAAATACCCATCAAACTTTGCATCATCATTAAAGATATTAATGTGACATTAGACAAGATAGAACTTCATTAATATCGATCTAAAAATCTTGAACAATAAACAAACTTTTGAAGCAGGAATTAGGATCTGGAGACAATTTTGCATCAATGGCGGCTTTCAAACATTTCCTGTAGGCATTTGAGAGATGCGCCAGTAGGTGTTCTTTCCCACAGTCCCTATGGTCAATTTACATCTGCAGGATTTATTTTACCAATAGCAGAATTCAGGTCTCTCCAAGGATTTCTATTTGTATTGCAATCAGTTTTAACCTTATTAGTTAAAAAACACGCCACTTTCTTTTTTCTTTTCATCCATTCTCTTGTGATTTGTATTTTTGTTCTTTATTGTGCAACCCCCCCCCACGATATTATAGCCCTTCACCATGTTTATAAATGGGCTGCTCTATTGTGTTACCTATAAGTGAACCACTGGTTTGCCACACCAAAGAACTTTTTCTTTCATCTGTCCACAGATCATTACATCAGAAGGATCCTCCTTGGACTTTCTGGGAGGTGTATGGTACGGAATGAAACCATCACTCCAGATTGCTCAAGGTCAGCCCTCTTTGGATTTTTCTCTTTTTACTTATATTTTTGTCTGCACACATCATCTTTTGCTGAATTCTGTCTTAGATTCTCTTTCATCCTTCATGTCCTGAGAGGTCTTTTATAGTCCAATGAGTACAAAGCGCTTCAAACAATGATTTCCACTGAAAATTTAAAGTAGGTGAATCTACTCTTCTTTACTCATTTGAATACATTGGCAGGTGCTAATATGTTATCGCAATCTTTCAGATTTTACACTCCTATTTGTTGTTAAAATGTACATTATTAAAGATTTTGAAGTAAGAAGTAATCAGTTCATGGGTTTTCCTAAAATGGCTTTATTATGCTTTTGTCAATTATGCCGTAGGTGAGATAATAATAATAATATAAGGTACAGAAAACAAAATGTCCACTTGTAGAACCTGCTGTTTTATGCTGTACTCAACATTCACGCCATGCCTGGTTGCCTTATGATTAGTTTGAGTTAGCGAGTTGGGATTCTGAGAAGAGGAAATGGAGTATAAGACGAATGACAAATGATAAGTTTTGTTATGCTGCAGGAAATGGGAGATGATTTCAAGTGATCTGAGGGGGTAGAAACAAACGGCAGAGATCACTGGCATGTTATTTTCATTTAATGAGGAATACTTTTCTTTTGACAAGTAGGCAGACATCTCAGCTTTAAATATCTACATTTCGACTTCAGAGTGAAAGAATCATACATTTTCACAAGTGACATAATATACCCATCAGCCTTATCCTTAAATCCACCTGCCTATAATGGTGCCAACAGGTCTGCAAAGCACTGTGGATTTTTGTTAGTAGCTCATCTGTGGGTTCTGATAAGTGCTAGATGTTGCTCCACTGACACACTGAATGTAACTTGCTCCTAGTGACTTACATCTCGTCCCCATAAGTAACGCATATGCAACCAGCTGTCCACATGATGCAAGAGAAGAGTTGATTCCTCAGATGAGGCCACTTCCATTGCTCCGTGGTTAATTTCTGATGCTAATTCACAAATTGAAGATGCTCTTGGCAATGAACTGGAGTCAGGATGAGCACTTTGACCAAAATTTGGCCCTCTTCAAAAACACCAGATCCTTGTGATAACCCACTTTATCTCGCTTCTACCACACCAACGTCCAGCACAAAATGTCCACTTGATGCCTGACATACCCCAATCACCAACAGGGGCAATTCTTATAACGTTGTTACTGATAAATGTCTGCTAATATAGGCAATAATGATGTGTTGATGTGTTAGCAGGACAACAGCTACTCCGTATTTTCTTTAATAGTATAAAACTCCAGATCATTCTACAGATTTGTTTTAACATTTAAGTTATGTTACCTCCATAGCACTTAATATAGAGTACATGTGACTTTACATAAAACTCTAGGGCATAATTTATGAATAAATTTAAAAAAAAGTATTTGTTCAGTTCAGTCATTGATCGAAATTAAATACAATGATTAAAAAATGAACAAAAACCATAATCTCTTCCTGTAATTAAGTCATGTGAAATAATAAATATATAAGCATCTCCACGGTCTGCTGGTGTGGCAGCGGATCCTTCAGTATCTTTTTGCCAGATGGCAGTTGGGTAAGCAGTCATTTTGTTTCGTTTGGTCTTTGCACAAGCACTTCAGCTCAAATATCACAGATGCTCCATAGATGAGTAACAGTGATGTTCGGGGTGGATTTCTAGCTAACAAAAGCTCCAACTCTCCGTTCTTTAGAATCAAAGCTTAAAATGTTCCTATTTGCTATTGCATTTTATCAAATCTTTACATTTTGAAATTCTTCTTCCTTCTGTCTTCCCTATACAATACTATTTAGGAAAACACTCAATTTTATCTGAGGTGGAAAGGGCTCAAACAGTTATTCTTGTCCTATTCTAACTTTTAGTCATTTATTTTCCTGTTTTAACTATGTGCTAATGTTAACAATACTTGTTCGTAATGTTCTTCATTGTTTGTGTGGAGCGCTTTGAATTGCCCTGTCCTGCTGACATATATAAATAAAGTTCCCCTGCCTTGCCTAAATTGATGGGTGAATAGCTTCCTCTTATTTCTTTTTTTCCAAAGGCTGCTGTTCAACATATCCACCATATGCTGTGAGATTTGAAACAGAGCATGGGATCAGTTTTATGCATGTGTATGTTCCAAATGACATATTTATTTTCAACATCGGTCACACTAGTAATTTGTTCTACTTACCTTGTTTCCACAAATAGTAATCAGAACCTATACCTGACCTTAAAGTCCTTTACATAAATCAAGCTTGCATCCTTGATTCAATCATGTAGTTTTGTTGCCTTAGCTAACCAAAATATAACATTTTGTAGTACTATGTGTATCTGCTTATATTTTGAGAAGGATATTATGTCTGTGACCAAGGATGTACAGCAGTCATTAACTTATCATAAGGTTGGCCTATCACCACTGTGTCAATGAGTGAGTGCACCTGAGGGCACTTTGAGCGGCTAAGAAGACTAGAAAGGTGCAAAAATAAGTACTTTAGACTTTTGATTTACCTCACCTTCGTCAATACGGTCACCAAAAACATAACTGATGAAACACCTGCTATTGAACATCTGAGGCAACCTCAGATAAAACACTTAGTCCGGCATAGAAACAGATCATTTTGAAAGATAAAAAAAGGGAATACTTTGTCTATGAAAACGCACCTTAAACCACTAAAGTTGTGTTTTTTCATCAATTTAAGTTTCAACACAGTTCAGTGCCTTCCCACCGATCCTCTGTCTCTTTCTTTTACCACCGCTAGGTTCGGCTTTGTCCGGTGAGGCAAATTTAATTTCATGAATAAATACTGAAATCCGAACAATGCAACATCAATAAAACCATTTGAGTGTCAACGCTACAAAAGGCCGCCACAGCACATCCAGCATTCATAGACTAACAACAATTTAACATAATCATGCATGGAAGTAAAACTCATTTTTACATATCTTCAAACCTTATATGGACTCAGTTAAAATGTCTCTTTCCTGAAACTAAAATAATGTATAATTATACCATATAATACATTTACTGACTTATTTAGAACTTTTACCGAGTTTTTTACCTAAAATTACTCCTGATGATATCTAGCAAATATTAATTTATTTTTAGAAAATCAGGTTGTTTAGCGGTATATGGTAATGTTCTGAAATAACATTTATTTTGATGCCTTATTACATTTTTTTCAGTGTCCAACTTAACTTAGAGGGTTAAAAATATGGATTTTATTCTTTATATTATAATAATAATATATGTATATGTATGTATGTATGTATGTATGCATATATGTATGTATATATATAAGCTGAAAATGATCATTTATAGACTAAATGAGTTACAAATTAAGGATACAAAGGATACATTTTTGTTTTTGCATTTCATTTGGAACATGTTTGTCTGAAACGTGTTATGAGGATAAATCTTGTACACGCAGTGAATAATTGACATATGTAAAAAGAAGATCTGAGGTTGGAGAAAATTTTCCCAAAGAAATGCACAACTTTGCCAAAACTTAAGCCAATTCCATTATCATTAGCAAAATTAGCAATAGAAAAAAAATCATTAGAGACGCACAAAAATGTTCCTCGTGATGTACGTGCAGGACATACAGAAAATCCAAATGCCGTTTCGCTCTCTTCTTAAGAAATAAAAAAAATAAAATAACCCTCGAGAAATGAAATGTAATTAGATTAAAAAAATGAAATAAGATAAAATACCATAAACATTTATACATGTATAAAAATATCTAAATCTACCTATGAACAACAGTGGTGGTAGAGCAGTGGATGTGGGAGTTGTTGTCTTCATAGTAAAATGTCCACTATTGGCCTGAGAATCTTTTTGATGTGAGTGAGGCCCAAAGGTACACGCTTTAAAATTTTATTTACGCAGCATTGAGTTGCATTCAGGGACCTCACTCCTGAACAACCTCTTTCTCTGACATTACAGCTACAGGAGAACCAAAATGATGTAATCCTTGTTGAAACCAATCAACGTATAAGAATCCCTATATTTAATTTCTTGTCATTCTTATGTGAAAATGTTTAATATTACCTCCTTAACACATAACGGCCTGAGGTCACGTGGCTCCTACTTTGACCCCTGCGCAAAAGGTAATTTTTAATTAAATATATATATATATATTTATATATATGTATGTTTATATGCTTATTTAAATATGTATATATGTACGTTTATATGAAGGTATGTGTATGTATGTATACATATATATACGTATAAAGATGTATTGATTTTTTTACTTTATTATTCTTTCATATTTTGTTTTGTTACCTTGTATTATAATATATACTAAATACACATTTTATAAATTACACACATATATATATATATATATATACGGATGTTTATGTTTGATGACTATACATTTCATCATGCTCCTCAGGGGCTCTACTGATCATCTCCTCCACAAACCTGCACTTTCAATCAATGGAATCATTAATAGAACTTTCAATCTATCTATCTATTTATCTATCTATCTATCTATCTATCTATCCATCCATCCATCCATCTATCTATCTATCTATCTATCTATCTATCTATCTATCTATCTATCTATCTATCTATCTATCTATCTATCTATCTATCTATCTATCTATCTATCTATCTATCTATCTATCTATCTATCTATCTATCTATCTATCTATCTATCTATCTAATGTATTCTAAAAAAGATTCTGTCCATTAATTATTCCATTAGCCATCTACAATGAAATGTGGCCAGAAAATTCTGTTGTTTTATAAATTTTTGTGGTTTAAACTGTTGGGAATCTTTTCCAAAGAATGTTAGTGAAGTGCTTTAGTTTTTTTAGAGAGTAGACTAGTCTCTTTAAGCCATACACACCCACACAGCCACAAACACACACAAACACAAACACAAACACACACAGACTCTGAGATACGGGGCAGGTCTGGTTTTGTTTATTCACTTTTATCTGATGATAGCGCAACAGGGAGGATTCAGTATCAGGTTCATCAGACTTTGCCTTCTTTTTATCTGGCTTTGGGATTAAAAGATTACATCTGACACGAATTCATAATCTGATTAGCTATTTCATTATTAAATTTACAAATCCCCCCACAGAACATTGTGCTCATACTGTTGTATTGTATTTGGAGTTCAGTGGGTCCACAGCTTCTGGCTACAACTGTATTACATCAGTATTTAATGACCCCCGCTTTGTGTTGATAATTATTGTACCCCCTCTTGGATTATGTCATTGTCCCTGCATTGCTGGTTAAATTTCAATGAAATCCTTTTGAAAGAAGCTGAACTACATAAAGTCTGTTGTGAAAGCCTCCCAGAAATCATAATGGTATCTCCAGTCATCAAATTAGTGTATATCCACAAAAATTGAGGATATTATGGAATCAACCTCGCTGCCAACGCATCTGCCGCAGAACCTTGTTATTACTCAAAAACAATTGAATGATTCTGTTCAAATTTTAAACAGACGTAAACCTTTGTGTGAACCACAATTGGGAAACGTAGGTATATTTTTGACACTAGGGTGAGCTTTGTCTCAAAAAGTTTGGTCAGATTTAGTCTAAATGATGTGCTGTCAAGTTGAAGATATCTATCTTGTGTACATTTGCTTTTACTCTTATAGTTCACATTTTCTGGCAAGAGGGAGCTTTTTTTTAACGAAGAATGCTGTTCTTTGGAAATAACTTCTAACCGTTATTCCGATCTATTCCAAATCTGGTACATGCGAATCGACTCCCCATGTATATTTTCCAAATTTCACTGGTTAGGGGAGCTTTTTTTTTAACAGTTTTGAGGACATAACTTCACGTTTAACCTGAGGAATTCAAACAGGGGGGTTGGGGACTTTTTGGGGATATACCCTTGCTGTCGGGGGAGACAGTGTATGCCCAGTTTTATTTTGTATCTGTAAAGAAGCAATGAGTCTTCTTACCTGGAGAAAATCAGAGAAAACCGCCTTTTGAACTTTTAGAAAAACAAGTATTGAGTTGTTGTAGTTGTTGTCACCTTATTAGGACTGGACTATGTGTTCAGTCCAATAAAAAGGATAACGCTCCTCATCTTTTAACCTCAAAGGAATTAAGACATGACAGTTGGCTTTTTTAACCTGACTTTAACTACATTGCCAACCCCAACAGCAATGGTATATCCCAAAAAGTCCTCAATCCCCTGCATTGTATATTAAATGATAGTTTAACCAAGTTATTGAAACAGTGTTTTTCTCAAGGAAAGCTCCCCTTAGTGACTAAAATATGAATTTTTACAGTAAAATATTATATACAAGCTCGATCTCATTGACTCGATTCATATTAACCAAAGTTGGGAAAATGGGCAATAATTAGGAGGTTATGGCTAAAAGACTGTTTAATTCATATAAAAGCTCTCCCTACAATAAAATGTAATGTATTACAGTAAAATATAATATATAGGGAAAATATAGGTCCTTTCATTATGCTGCATTTTTGGACTAAATCGGAACAAAGGTTCAGAAAAAATGGGAAATAAACTTTTGAAGTTGAGCTCCAAAGTATCAGAAATAAAATTAAAAAAAGATCTATGTGGGTGTAAAATTGGACGATGATCCATGACATAGTTTTTGAGTTATTTCTGGAGAACATCGTTTGGTTAAAAGCTACCCCTAGTGAGTAAAATATGAAAAACTAAAGTCAACCATAATGTTTATAAGACAGATCTCCTTGAATAAATTCATATGCACCAAATTTTACTGAATCGGACCAACGGTGGAGAAATTATGTTCCAACAATTTTGGAGATAAAGCCCCCCCTAATGTCAGAAATAACAACCAAATTTTCCCAAAAACGCTCCAGTTCTTCCTCAGACTAAGGTCTATGTGGGTATGAAATATTGAAAATGATCAATGATATGGTTTTTGAGATATCCAATTATCATGGTCACATCCCCCTGGGAGAACCTGGGTGGACTCAGAACTGGCTGGAGGGGTTCCATTTCACACATAGCCTGGGATCTAAGATGTACCTCCAGACAGAGATACATCTTAAGGAGAAGGTAAGGAGTAGGTACGGAGAAGGTAAGTACCGTTGTCTTAAATGGAAAACTTAGTAGTGCAAACTGATCAAACAGTCCCTCCATCAGAACACACCGGTCTGGAATCGTTAGATTGAAAGGTCATTTCACTCCACTCCACAATAGCAAGGATGCTCGGCAGTTTGTTTATTCTCTCGGAAGCGGTTTCTGCTTCAGAGGGAATAAACAAACCTTTGATCCCATCTGAGTCAAATGGAATTCTTAATCCAACCTTGATAGGCTTAAAAAACCTTATTCACCCCTTGTGCTTACTTTAGTTTTTGGATCGTATTTCTTACAGGTTTTTTTTTTAGCTTCATCTTGATTTCTTCTTTTCATCTACAGATCTTTGTTTGACCACACAGAAATAATTTACACACAGCTCAGGTAAGTGTTGTGTTTTTTTTACTCAACCATCACCTGCTGAGAAGGAACATGAGAGTCAGCCTTCATGAACATGACACCATTAATGTTTTTGCTGCTATTTCTCTCTCATATTTCACAATTACAGCTACATGAAATGTGAACCAAATTATGTGATGGTTGGAGTGAGTTAACATTGGTCATCATCATGGAATAATGATGACAGGATATGGGGCTTTCATGTATTTACAAATGTGTGGGTGTTACACTTGTGATAGAGAAGAGCAAGAACAGACCGGTTCTGAAATTAAGCAATGACAACAAATAATCCATGAGTAAAAGCTGAGTTATAATGACCTCCAGAATTATTTGCACCCTCTTTATTGTCTATACTGGTGATCTTGAATTCGGATTATTCATAAAAATGCAACTTTGAAATCAAGTAACAACATAGATGAATAAAAATACATTATCTGAATTGATTTTGAGGTGTGCTTCAGATCATTGTCCTGCTTGCAGGTCGAACCTCGGCCAGCTAAGTTTCCTTTTAGGTTTGCTATTTGATGGAGTCCATGGAACCATGTCTTTTAACAATGTATCTTCCTGTACTTTTGATAGAAAAAAAACCCCCAAAGCATCAGAGATACACCAGCAGACTCCACAGTGGCTACTTGTTGCTTTCCTCTATTCTTCCTTCCTGCCTCTTTCTTGTTTGCTACACCCATCTTAGATGTTTTCTTGCCAAAAGGCTCTGCTCTGCTCTCATCTTACCTATGACCATTTTCCATTGAAATTCCCAGTGATGTTTGGTAAGCTGTAGGAGCTTTAGCTTGTGTGTGGATGACAGCAGAGTCTTTTTTTCTTGCTACCTCTGAAAACAGCTTGTGTTGGAGTAGGGAGACTTTCTGACTCCAAGACTCAGCTGAGCTCCTTAATTTCCTAGCAGTAATCATTGGGAAACCTGCACAGTTGAACCATTTCCTCACAGAGTGGAGTTCGTTTGCAAACACACCCAATTCCAGGTGGTTTTTTAACATCTCCAGTCTCCTTAAATTTTTGAAATTACTGATGTAATTGTTGAAACTGACATTTTTAAGAAGAAATTTTCTCGTATCCATTGTAAGATTTTTCCAGCTCTACAACTTTTGTTCACATACCATCGCTGTGTTTTCTGGTCTTTCCCATTGTGAAGAAGATCAAAGAGCATCACGCCTGTGTCACCTCATATTTATACCCCACAAAAACAGTAAATCAGTGTTCAACACTTCAGAATTCCTACTCAAACAGGCAATAATTGTGACACAGATGTTTTGAATGGCTTGAATAAAAGATACAATTTTTTGAAAAATCGGAACTAGAGATCATGGGTATAAACAATAATACTTTGGACATCTAATTTTACTTATTCATTTCAAAGGATGTATCGTAACCGCAGGTGCTGAAGTGATGGACACACACATGCCTGTTCTGCCTTAGAGCAGGAAAAAATACTCAAATTACTAAATTGCTGATCCCATTAAGAATTTTTTATATAAGTGCTTGTGTCCTCATGCAATACTTGGGGATGCAGTCAGTACACATGGGTGGTGGAAATGTAAAGCCTATTACAGTGCAGCACAAAGGAAACTCTCTAAAGAGAAGACCACTACTCTCTAGGATAAGCGCAGTGGAAACACAGAATAGGCAAAAAAGGCTTCTATTCTTCTGATGTATTATTATTGTCAGTTATAAGTTGTTGTTAGTGTCTATTTTGAAGGTTCATTTCTGTCTTTATTTCTTCGCCTTCCGCCTGTCTTCCTCTTAGTTTCTCTGTTTCCCTCCTCCTTTCCACTGTGTTCAGTCTCGCCTCCTAGTGTCTCCTCCCCGATTATTGAATATTCTCATTTTTGACCCCCATTTCTCTCGTCACTAGTTGTATTTAAGTCAGTGTCTTGCTTTCCCTTTTTGTCAGATCGACTGTGTTTATCCTTGCCTAATCTCCCTGTGTGTCCTTGCATTTTTTTCTATGTACAGATTATTTTGCCTGTTTCGTCCAGTTTTCGTAGATGTCAAGTTTTTTGATAATATCATATTTTTGTGTACAGTTCCTTTTTTGCTGAGTTAATTGCAACTGGGTCCAGTAATGTGAGCCTCTCGTATCAAAAAATATTTAATTAAAAAAAAATAAAACATGTTTTAGTTATATTTAACAATATTTCGGTATTAGTGTAGTGTTTTACATTAGTAAGGATTAATTATATTGATATATGAAATAGCTAAGTGCTGCACTGAGGTCTGACACGTGTTCAGACATGTGTCCAATTCAAGTGAAGAAGAATTCAAAATCTGTACAGCAAAAGCAATATTAATTATTATATTATAATTTTATTTTCAAGAAAATATTATTAACTATTTAGGGAAAAAATTTATTATTTAATGGCAATATCCTAATTTGCGTTCAGAAAACAAAAAGGAATAAAAAGAACTAGCTGATCAATGTAAAATGGATGTTTTAATAAGTATAAATGCATGCAGAGAGATTGCAACTCCAATCTAATTCCTTCTTTTTTTTCTCTTCATTTTAACAGAGATACGACATTGATATCACTGCCTGCACTGCTTTCTGTGCAATTTTTTCCCCAGCCTTACTTGCAACACAGCACTACCATCACCAACCATGAGTTTGCGTTTTGTGTGCACCTCATTCATCATGCTAAGAGGCTATTTCTATAGATCCAGCCTCGCTGCAGTGGCACCATGTCTAACCCTAATCACCCTCTGTCTCGGGCTGTCTGTCTCTGGATGTCCCTCTGCCTCTCGCCGTTCTCCACCGCTCTCACTCTTCCACACAAATAATGGCACCAATCTGGTGTCTGTGTCTGCTGAAATTACCTCACCATCCATTACCTTTCCTAGAGTCACCCTAACCAACCCTATTTCAACAACCCCAAGCCAAACAGTAGAGCTGCGAAAAGTTCTCTGTGCACATAACCACAGTCATTTGATGTGTTTTAGCCGGAACCTCAGGCTAAAACACATCCATTAGGCTAACGCTCTGTCAGCATCTATGTTATGAATCTCAGAGCGGCCTTACAATGGCTTTTACTAGAAAGAGAGTGTGCAGCACAGTATAGACGTCATAGTCTGTAAGATGAATTAGAAATCTGTAAATAAAAGCTGATCATTAAAGCATCACAACAATAATTCAACATTCAAAGTTGATATTTTAATCACAGCAGATCCTTCATATTGATATAATGACTGAAAAACTACTTCATCGATCATTGTTCAATTTTACACCCAAATAGACCTTCATACGAAGATTAAATCGAGTTATTTTGGGAACGGTCGAGTGTATGTTTCTGACACTATGAATAGTTAACTCCAAAAGCTCTCCGGCCATAATTTCCCAACCTTTTGTCTGATTCAGTCCAAATTTGTTGCTTATGATTCGACTTGAGGAAATCTTTGGCGCCAGTCTATTTGTCCAAGCTCTTACAACGTCACACTTCAATCCGAGCACTTAGGTCAACGAATCGATTACTCTTGGACATATAATCGAGGCTCAAAAAACAGACACAATCAAGCATTTTCGGCAACCGGCGACCTCTAAGCTGTGGATCAGCCAACATTTTCATGTAAGAGTTTGCCCAGGCACTTGATCAATTTAAAACGTTGCTGTAGCTCATCATCTTAGCCCATATTGACCGATGATTTATATTGATAGAGATTGTTGATTATATTTATATTTGCACAACACTTTGGTCAACTAAGGTTAATTTAAATGTGCTAAAGAAGCAAATCTTGACTTGACTTCATTTTAACTTATGGGCTTCAATCACATTGGAATGTCTATACAGCACAGTTCATTGGGGTTCTTGGTGAAAGGGGTTACAATCTAGGCCTTGCTGATTCTAACTGTATACATTTGAGCAGTTCTTGTCCCTGACTAAACATATATTTGTCAGCTTTTACAGGATGTAGTCCAGTTTAACCCACAAGAAATCACTTTTCCCACAGAAACTATATAAAGGCTAAGAAAAGTTCCTTATACAGCTTTATCCTTTATTTTTCGATTTCGATTAAAACAAACTCTTTTAGGACGGATCATTTTCAGTATGAGTGCCACCACCTGAACATTGTTGCACATCAAACAAAGCAAACATAATCAGAGTCTTGCTCCATTTTCCAAACAAATTCTGGTTCGGTTCGATTGGGATATGAAGGTAACATACAGCAGCATCCTGGTGCTGTTGGACTCTGATTTTATATGTATTTTGTGCGATCTCAGCAGGCAAAAAATAAACACACAACCCTGATGATTGCTTTTAGTGCAGCACACTTCAAAAGGAGTGAGCCCTAGCAGCGCAGGGGATTGGGGACTTTTCGGGAATTCATCCTTGCTGTCGCTGACGACAGCATAGGCTTAGTTTTTCATGCAAATGTTCTCCTGCAAAATATCCTCCTGCTGAATATTAATAAATGTAGGTTTTGGTCTGGTCAAACAAGGGCATCAAACAACTACATCTCTAGTGTGAAGCAAGATCAAAAACACAGATCCGAAAAGTGTTTTATAAGAAATTGAAATTATTCGTCAAATGCATAACTGAAAAACTGTTCACTCTTTATTTAAACATTTACCAGACGCCTTGACATCTTTTGATGTATTTAACTCACTGAGACATCGTTTGCTGGGTTATCATCCCCCACCAGATGTGGAATGTGATGAGGGGAACTCCTCCTCCTCCTCCTCCTCCTCCTCCAGCCCGGTGTATGGCTGCACTCCCATCATTCTTCACACAGGAACATTGCAAAACACTGAGCTGCTCCCAAGGTCCGCACCTCTTGAAGGAGGGCATGTGATTTTGCTATCATGCTGAGGGTTCAGGAGGTCAAGGCTTGCCTTGCTGCGTCCGTGGACAACAACAATCTGTGTTGAGTGTTAATTCCAGAGGAATGCTATCGGCATTCAGCATGTAATATGATTTGTTCTGATTTAAAGATAGCCCTTGTCACTTGTTCTTTTCTATCCGTCCTTCCGTTCCTCTCCAGACTATCAATGTGTTCTTACACAATCCGTTGTCTAAGTTAGACCTAACTTATTTTACGAGCTGATTTTAGAGAGCTGCGTTCTCTCAGAGAAAATGTTGGTGAAAGATTTCTTTCTACACAAATTGACAATTGTCGAGTAGTAGAAAACAACATCATGTTTTGGTAGAGAGTAATAGGCTATTGGAACAGCCCTATTGTGTATGTTTACCAAGTTTCTGGTAATTTATCAGAGGGACAAATGTCCTTTTTCCCCAAATATACCCCCGCATTGGCTTCGTGAAGAAGGCACTTGAGCAACATTAAACATTTTTTTTAAATATTTTCCTATTTCGAGCGGTTTCTCCACTCGGGAAACCACTGCTGGTTGTCGTCCTCAGTGTGAGGGATAAGTGAGTACAGCAGTGTTTGTATTCATCAACAGTAGGACAAACGTGAGCCGGTTAAACAAGTTGTTTCAGGTTGATCAGCAGTTGTTCTATTTGTTCATAAACAGTTACTTATACGGCAGAATCACTTCAAAATGTTTGATCATAAAGTTAAAGGAATGTATTTATATCCTCGAAAAGTCAAGGATGTTATGGAATCACTATCGCCGCTGCAGCTGCAGACCCTTTATGTTAATGAGATAACTAAAAAAAAATTCCATGGGTCATTTTCAAATTATCTACCCACATAGACCTTAGTGCACGGAAGAAATTGATTGATTTTCAGAAAGGTCGGTTGTATATTCCAACACAAGGGGTAATTTATCTTTCATTTATTCCAAAACCGCCATTACCGGTTGGGTTGGATGACAGTGAGAGAGTGAGAGTGAGGAAGAGAGAGACAGAGATTGGGGGCGAGGGAGTGTAGAAGAGAGGGGGAGGGTGAAGGAGTGTGAGAGATAGGGAGTAAGAGAGTGAAAGTGTGAGAGATGGGGAAAGAACAAATAAGTGAAAAGGGGGGGAGTTAGTGGAAGGGACATAGACATGCAGAGAGACCACAGTAATATAAGCTATAGTAACGGGGTCCACCTATTTATCCACTTTCTTCCGTCTCTCCAGGGTTAGGCCGCAGCAGAAATAGGGATCACAGAATGATAATAGCTAACAGTGTGACTGCATTATCATGGGAAAATAATGATAATAATAATAGTAATAATGATAATAATGTCATCAGTGGTCAAGCAGGTCCACAGCAGCTGATCCAGCTACAATCAACTTTACCCTGCAGGGTGACTCCAAGAAAAAAGTCAAGTTAGTATCATGCATTAATATGAGAGGGATGTATAAAAATGGGAAATAGGGTGAGCAGGAGATCTTGATTTTCAACACAACGTTATTTAGCGATCAGCAAACTCAAACTTTACACAACTGTGTACTACAAACCGTCCACTTTTCTCCATTTCGCTCCCAAACTGAAACTTTGGGCAGAGCGTTCTAGCTTTGTTACAGTTGTGTGTTAACCATGACTCCCTCATGCATAGAAAATAATTATTTCCCAGACCTGGAAACCAAATTCAAATGTTCTATAAATATTATTGAAAAATGCCAAAAAAATATGTCATCATCGATTGCAAAATAAACCATCTGGAGTTTTTGGGATATCTAAACAGCACTCGTGGCATCAAGATTTGTTTAGCTTCATGTTTTTTTCCAAGAGGAGAGTCAGCCTGAAAGTTTTCTCTTCTCCAGTATTACACCACAAAGTCAACAGTGGATGGAAATGGGCTGGAAAGCTCTGAGGTCAAAGGGGTTAAAGTAAATAATTCTTGCTTTTCTGTTCTGCTGTCTTTTCCTGTCCTCTGCTTGTCTCTTTTGTTTGCATTTAACCTTTCACAACAAGGCGCAGGATTTCTCAGTTTCAACAACGAAAACAGGCTATAAGGAGATTTTAGGCCAAATACAATAAACAAAATCACCTCTGTATATTAAATGTCTATCCTGCCCTGTTATCTGTTCAGGTTCCTGTGTGAGCAAAGTATTATTTAAGCAGCTGCAGTCCAATTTAAATATTTTTGTCCAGTCACAGAATGCATTATTGCTCTTGTTCTTACAGTTGAATATTTCAGCTGAGTGACACGACACAAGTGACACGACACAAGACACTAGTGACGATTGTTCATTGTTGAAAAGTGCACTGGTAATGGAAATAAGTTGACTTAAAGTCAGGAAACTGATTACATTTAAATTCCCAAATAAAATAGATAATTATTTTAAGTTGTTAAAGCTAAATACAGTTGTTGTTTTTTATAAATTAATGATCCACTTCCCTCGAATTTCTTTAAAAATAAGTTCCTGCACTGTTTATTATTGCCTAAGAGCTTTGATTGTGAGTTTGTGAATATGTCATGTCAGCCATGACATAAAATAACCATTGAAAGGTGATATAAACTGTTATTGTTTATCTCGTTACATCGGCACCTGTCATTGGGTTGGATGTCAACAAATAAACATTATGTCCTAAAACTGGTGTTTTTGGACCAGGAAAAAAGGGGAAACATGAGGATCAGAGTGACTTTGACAAGGGCCAAATGATACTGCTCAAAAAAATTGAGGGAATACTAAAATCGCAGTCATACTGCGAGGATTAAGTATTCCCTTAATTTTTTTTGAGCAGTGTATGATGGCAAAGGATCCGATCCCAAAAAAAAAACTAATGCAGCACAAAAAGCTGAGAAAGTTAAGAGTATATATTAAAAATGAGGGAACCAATAAAGATAAACTCCGAGAAACAAACGACTGAACAGAGTCATGACAGTACTAACAATCCCATATTTAAAAATGATATGAGTCTCATTGTCTCAAGCCAAAAAATTATTAGTAATTATATTATTAATACAAGCTTAACCTCCTTGATCCAATTTATACATCAAATTACTACTACAATAACTATTTAATCGGACCAACAGTTGAGAAATTTTGGCCCTTTCTCCCTAGCGAGTAAAATATCATTGTTAAGAATATAATATGATATATACAGGATATATCTTGTTAAGCAAGTCCATATACACCAAATTTAGACTTAATCAGAGTCACAGTTATAAACAGTGGAGTTTTTTTGTAATAAAAAAAAAAAATGTTTTGTGTTGGAAATGTTTGAAATATAGAATATATATAACTGACCTTTCCCAAACTTAATCCAGTTCTTCCTTGCTGTAAGGTCCATTTGTTGATTTAATTTGAAAATGATCTATGAAACATGTTTTGAGTTATCGCGTTTACACGAAAGATCTTTGGCGGTGACGATTCCATAATTACCTCAACTTTTTTCGGGAATATTATTATTGCATTTATTCACAGCAGCAATATGCTTCTAGGATATAAACGATATATCTATTGGAATTGTGTGATTATAACACTGCAACACTACATGTTCCTTCTCAGAGGGAGATGGAGAGGATGGCAGATGGAGAGAAAACAGACCCAATTTACAGTTATGTGATTCTGTAAATGCTTGGAAATCCTAAAATGTCATCGAATTTAAACATTTAAAATTTCACGGTGTCTTTCTTCCAGTCAGGTTGTTCTAACATTGCTTTGTAGAATTGTTCCTGGTCTTTTTTGGGTGCATTTGCTGCAATAAATGTTTGCTGGCCCAAAAGCCGCTTCGCATTTCAAATGACAAAGTTTTTGTTTTCATCCAGGTAAGATGTGCTAAAGTCGTCCGCAGTATCTGAGACAATGTCATAAAATGAGTTGATGATACAATCCAATAAAATTTTATAGGGCCATTTTTAGGAAATGGACAATCATTGTTTTATATGACAAAAGATAGAAAGAGATTTTTAAAGAGAAACCCAACATTGAAATATATTTATTACACACAGCCTTCAGTATCCAACCATCCTGCTTGTACCCTGGACGTATCCTCCATTACTGCTGCTTAAGCCATCATCTGAGCGCTTACTTTCCTCCATGTTTTTCTGAGCGACCTGAGATGGTGGATTGAAAGAATAAAAATATTTATAACAGCTCCCTGCCAGATTTGATACCAGCAATTTATGATATTCCATACATACATTGTGAAGAAATGAAGGAATTTCTTTTTAATGTATCATTCTATATTTAATTATCTGGGGGTGGAGGTAGGAGGGCGAGCTGTAAAGAAATATGCTAACAAAATACACATTGATATATTTGCACTTTTAAACACATTTTTTAAATCTATCATACAATAGCCTTATCTGGAGGAGTACCAGGCAAAGGGTATGTTCTCAAAAAACCTTCAATCCCCTTCTTTGTACAAGCAGTGCCCCTAATCTAACTCCTCAAATTAAATGCGAAGTTTTGTCCGAAAAACTTTTTTTTTTTATTTAAGTTTTGAATTATCACGTTAACATTAAGGACCAGATTAGTAGAGAAGAAGAGAAGACTGACTTGCCTTTAAAACCACTTTACTTATAACACATTATATAAAATGATTCCAAGATCTCTATTTCAGTTTTAAACTAATTTAAGTGAACTACAGCACAATAACCTTTCTTGTGTCCCTCTTCTATTTGTTCACCTTACTCAACACTTTTACGCTGTGTCAACTCAAGTGACTTTTGTAGTATGAACAAGGTAATATACTAGGTTAGAGTTGCTAATGTAGGTTAAGTTTTTAAAGATAACACAGATATGTTAATTAAATGGAGCATTCGTGCATTAATTTAATCCAACATCTCACTTAGTTCCATTATTTAGAGTGTAGATGATCTACAGTAGATACTCTGTGGGAGAACAGAATTGAAAGACCTGTTCAGTGAGTCCAGGTGAGCTGCTTCTTTTTGTAAATGGTCTGTGCCTTTTTGTATATGGTAATGGTAAATGGTAAATGGATATAGTTATATAAAACTTTTCTATTCTGCTCGACCACACAAAGCGCTTTTACAACACCAGTCATTATTCACCCATTCACACAAACATTCATACAGTGATGATACAGGCTGCAATGCATGGCGTCACATGCTGGTCAGGAGTAGTAACCATTCACGCCATCTTTCACCAATGGAACAGCAGTTGGGAGTAACTTGTGGTTCAGTATCTTGCTCAAGGACACTTTGGCACGTGGACTGCAGTGGCTGGGGATGAAGCGCAAATCTTCAGATAAGTGGACAACCATTCTACCAACTGATCCACAGTGTTCAAATATAACCTACACCAGACCAGTCTCAAGACGAACCTGCCAACCGCCTTTGAGGGGAAAGTTTGAGCCAAAGACCTCAGTCCACTCCCTGACCTCTGCAACTCCTGCGAGAGAGTGGCGGTTCAGCACCTCAATGCAGCTGGAGAACGGCTGCTTCCCACTGCACACGCTGAATATTCCATGCACCAGGGTCCATATAGTTAAAAGGTAGGCTTCTCTACTCCTTCTACTCCCCTACAGCAGGACTCTCTCGGGGAGGTGAAGATGTATTCGTATCACTGGGGAGCCAGAGCCTCGATGTTGCCTGAAGACTGAAGAGGAAAGCTATCACCACACCTCGTCCACAAGGCTCCTCAGCACTCCTTGTCACTTCAGCCAGCTTCTCGAGCGGTGTACTCATGATGTGCCCTATCTTTATGATTCCAGCCTCAATAAACTCCCCATTTAAAGCAGCCAACGATAATATTGAGTCATAAAGGAAGGTGTTAATCAACACCTTCCTTCCTTAATCAACATGTGCCTCTCAATCAGCCGTAGTCCAGGCCTCCACTTCCAGACTTCAATCACGGAGCAGTAATATCGTGTAAGTTCGGAGAGGTCACGTTCAGAGCATCTCATCAGGAAAAGCTTTTTATCAAGGCCAAGAAGTTCGTGGGGGCTACGAGTAGCCGGGCTACAGCCAATCAGTAGAGTGGAATGCCATCCAGCAGCCGCTGAGCTGAATCCTGCAGTCCTGCAGTCCACGATCCACTGGTTCCATGGTTGCACCATCTCCAGCATACATTTAATCTAAATAAAAAATACACATGTAAGTTAAAATACTAAAACATGCGTGCAAATATAAAGAAAAAGGAATGAGTCTAATCTCCACAGGCATATACAATATAAGATAAAATAAAAAGGTAGAGATGTGAAATAGTTGTCCAGGTGCAGATCTGCAGTAGTAGCCTACCTATTTGCCCTTTTTTGGGGAAAAATATAGTTATTTGAATTTAATTGATTTGAATTGTGCTATTAGAGGAACACACATGATTTGTAGTCAGTTGATAATTATGATATACACACATGGTGTTCAGTGAGGTAGTAGAGTTCTGGGTTTCTGGGTTTCAGACACAACACTGTCTCACAGGGATTTGATGTAACCTCTGACTGCAGTTGGGAGTGCAAAAGACCTGCGGTATCGCTCTGTCTTGAAGGAGCTGCTCAGAGCTCCCACAGTCTCATGTAGGGGGTGAGAGGTGTTGTCCAGGATAGAGGTCAATTGGTTAACATCCTCCTCTCACCCATCTCCTCCACAGAGTCCAGAGAACAATCCAGGACAGAGCTGGACCTCCTGAACAGCCTTTACCTCTGGCCACCTCACCACCACCGCCAACGAGCCTTTTGGAGAGGGTTGGGTAAGAGTCTAAACAATCTGTGAAGATTCTATGACCTCATCTCTTGGTGAAGGCTACATCATGTAATCATGCGATCATGTAATCAAACCAGTCACTAAAATGAGACCAAATTTATAAAGCACTGCAGCATTTGTCTCACCCGAGTCTGACATTATTATTAGCTTACAAACAGCGGGTCTAATGCATGATGTTGTCATATTTATATGTCATCTCTCATATTAGTTCTTGTGTAAAGCAAAAACAGGGGAAAAAAAGAAGAAGAAAACCTTGCACGGGATTTGAAAAAACGTGCAGTGACAGCCAAGTATGTTTGTGCCCACCTCAGTATGTTGATGAGTTGTAGGTGATCTTAATTGGAAGGGAGTCCCAGATAATTTGAAATTAGCATACATAAAACCCAAATAAACTGATATTTTAAACATCTATTTAAATTTCCTGTCTTGTATTTTATAGATTCGCTACTCCAATAACCACGTAGGTTTTTTTTATTACTAAACGGTACCTCTTAAATAATATTCAATTAGGTTTGTTCATTATGCCAATGACTTTGTCAACTCTTTTTTTTCCTTTAAATGCATGATTTCCGCTATCATTTATATTTTCTAGTTGTAGGAAGTCTCTGTCTTTTATGAGAGGAGAGTATCATATAAGGTTAAAGATATTTATTTATTTTTTTATCTTTAAGTCCCAGATTGCCTCGTCTCCCTCTCTCTCTGTGTCTCTCCCTATCTCGTCGTCCCAGCATGGCGGGTAAATCAAAATAAAAAGGATTATAACAAACTGCATAACATAAAGAGAAACTAAAACCAGAATTATCAAATGCGCTTTTACACAAATACTCACACAGACCCATACACAAACACAGATATACACATACACACACACACACACACACACACACACACACAAAAGGGTGCTTTTACACCTGAAATACTGAACCAAGGTCCATTTTTTTAGACATTGAATATGTATACTCCAGTTAGTTTTTGGTTTCACACTGCAGTTTCCCAAGAGCGGTCAATAACTTTTTATATGATACACTACCTACATCCCGTCGTCATCATCGATGAGGGCTGCATCTCCCTGTACTTGATACCTGATCAGGTTCAGACCGGTATGCATCCGGAATTAATCTTCATCTATTCTCTGATCCTCATAGAAAATATAACCCTTTACTAGCACACATATTTCTATTTTTATTTTGTTTGTTTGTTTGTTAATTGGTGATGGTAGCCTACCTTGAAACCTCATGCAGTTGCTCCAAAACTCGAAACTATGAAAGTTCTTTCACATTGTAAAAATATCTGTCAATACAAAAGAAACAGCAGCGGTCATAGCTGGTTGAAGGAATGTCTTACCATAAAGTCCGGTAAAGCATTTGTCCTGACATCATTGATTAATCAATTAACTCTCTGTTAACAGTCAATCTCGGATTACATGTTGACTGATTGTTTGCACCTCAAACTGTATAAAATATAACAAAAATTTTTTGGGCCAAATTTCTAAACTGTTGAACTGATTGATTCCAAATTCGGCGCATATGCATCGATTCTAGGAGATAACTTAATGTTATGATATTTTGTTATAATAGTTCAAATTTAACTCATTAGAGGGCGCTTTTTCAAAGAAGACAGTGTTTTTGGGAAATTTTATTTAATTTGAGGAGTTCAATCAGTGGGATTGTTTGTTCAACCCAGGGGATTGGGGGCCTTTTGGGAATATGCAATTTCTGCCAGGGACGACAGCATAGACATATTTGAAGCCTAAAATCATGGTTTGTCACGGTTTAACAAAAAAATGTTGGACTTGAAATGAGTTAGAGGTCTAAAGTTCATATGGTTTCATAATCTCAGACCCTCTCATTGTAACAAGGCTTCTTTCACAGTTTGGACTAAAAAAGCTGTTTATCTTCATTTCTGTCAACGATTTTTCCATTACATTGTGTTGAAATGTTGTGTTTCCTGGAGAGCAGAAATGCACAGTCAGAGGGAAATGGAATGCAAAAAGGGGAGAGAAGAGGTGCAAAGAGATGGTGAGGGCAGTAGAGAAGAGTCAAGAGTATTTACCCTATTATTTCCATGGACTAGGTCAAAATGAATAAGAGTCAGTGAGAGAATGAAAAGTCGCCTTCAAAGGCTAGAAGAAGACAAGGCGATTATTCTCTGTCTGAAAAGTGACTCTGCAATCTAAGTATTCGGCTTTAGGATGGCCTTGGGAGGTTAGAACCATGAATGTCAAAGTCGATTTCACACTCTGTAACTCTCTGAACTGCTTGATAGAAGTGGCCACTATGAATGCACATACACACCAAAACACACTAACACACCATTGTGTGTGCCCACATACTGTATGCATGCAAGCGTTCGCAGTAACACACACTGCAGACATGCAGAGGCGTCTGCATGCATACTTAAACAGAAATGGGAAGCAGCATTAATGCACACACAAGCGGACGCCGTGCAGATATTATCCTGTATTACAACCGAGGTCAAACTCAATTGCTTCTCTATGGCGCTGCTTCAAAGTTTATACTCACAATGACGCAGATTTAGCCACAGTTCACATGCAAGTAACAATAGTTTTTGAAGGTGGATGCCTTTAACAGAATAGTGTCACAATGGCTTTTCGAAGCTCATGTTGAGGATCTTAATGTGCCCTTTTTTTATGAAAATATGCCAATAATATCATAAATAACATATTTTCAGCATCAGCACAGTGTGTAATATCAAGTGCAGTCCAGTCAGTTGTTTTTTATTTAGATTCAATTATCAGTCAAAGTTATCTCATGACACTTTACAAGCATTTCTGGATCATACTCTTCACTTCAGAGAGACCAATACATGGCCAATACCATACAATAAATATAATAAATAATTAATCAGACACTTTTTTGTTAAAATGTTATGAATACAAATGTTGATAACTACTTAAAAGGGTATGTTATTCTTTAAAATTGTTAATTTTGGAAAAAATGATTAATATATCAAAATATTATTATGTTTGTAGGGAAGTCAGAAATATTACTTTAAGTATAAGCAACTACCTAGTATGATTAGAAATGCTAATTATATGTAAATATAGTCATATATTAATCGAAAATGCTATGATTAAAAATAACCAAACAAGTAAAGTTGTACTCTATTTAGGATGTCATAATCTCTTCAAACAGAACAGTATTTTCCAGGGCAACTTTTTAAAATGACAGCAATGTTCAGGAAAAGAAATATGTTAAGGAAGGCATTACAATTCCCACACCCAGTAAATCTTGGCATTTGGACTTTAAACTAAGTTTTAGGTTTGTGAACATTCACAGGTTGATCACATTTTGACAATTTGCCCTTTTACTAATTGTCTCCCCTGCCTTAGAAAGTCTTTAATTTTGCCCGAACAGAAGTTGCAGCCATTCTGAGTTAAGAGCTTTGCCGTTTTGCTGTGCATGGGAAAAAAAACTCTCATTGTTTCGAACTAAAGTAATGTACATCATTACGTGGGATCACTTTTTTATATATCTGCACATTTTGATGTCCGTGTTGGTTTCGTGATTCCTATGGTAAGCAAATATGCATGTGGGGAAACTCCTGCAATTTTCACAACCTTGGATGTTGAATATTCTCCACCGGTCCTTCAGTGTTTGTCCCCATGCAGGACGTGGATGCTGTAACAGAGGTATCAGACTGGTACAACTGCCCAGGGCATGTACCTCACAGACGAGCCTCCGTTATTGGTCTCCATATTTTTGGCGTAAAGGAGGACATTTTATTTTATCCTAAGGTCCAAGAGTCATCAAGAGTCAAGAGTATAGTTGTGTTCGTTTATTGAAGGAGCTGCCTACTCCATAGTGGCCTTTTAAAAGGGCGTGAGAGTGGTTTGGCAGATAAAAACAATCAAACACTTTTTTTTATTTTTCTAAGTGCTTTGTTGTTAAGGTGCAAGGACTGAAAAAATGGTGCCACCACTTCTCCATGATAGACTCCAACTTGATGCAAACCTTAAGGGAGTACATCAGTGGTGGGGACTAATGCTGCTGGTTACATGGCCAAGCTAAATATATCAACACTGTTCATTGGTGCAAACATACTAAAGTACTGGACATGTCACACAACAAAACTTATTCTCTATTTATATTATTGTATTATCTGTATTTTTTTTGTTTACGTTGCTTGTTAGTTTGATTTAATCCCAAAGTTTCAATCTAAAGACCAAGCAAGAATTTGGCTAGGATTTGCTTTCCTTGAGTTAAAGTCATCTACAAGACTGCCTGATATGCCTCCCTTTGCTCACTTGAGCCACCCCCTCAGTTTAGAGCTTAAAATGAGGGAAATCGATCCCAAGAAGAAGAAACATGCTTCAAAACTTAACTGAACTTGGTGAGAGTCATTCTATCTATCTATCCACTGGCCACATGTTTTCTAAGTAATGTTCAGCTTCAAGCTGGAGCACTAACTGATGTTGCCAAACTTTCTAACTATTGCTAACTACCGTAAACACAATAATGCAGTGGGAGCACAGAAGTCAGCCCAGACTGACTGGCATTTGACTTACACAGTGACTGAGTTGGACCGTTTGGGCTAAGCTACACCCTACAGAATTATTCCTCTATTCAAGGCCAATACTACCAGATGCCGATGAGGAATTGTTATGCATGACAGCCTGCGCACGTCCTCTGTGCTCATGCACTGCAAAAAAGCTGCTGTGCTGAATTATATGTAGAAAAATGGATTTTTATTTCATACAATTCACATATTTTTCTCCATCGCAATACATCCAATCATATACCTGACTACTGGTAGACCACAGCGTGTCATAATATGATTGAAGCCTGAGGTAGAAAAAGGCAGAAAGTACAATACGAGAGGCTTGTCTTGAATGGAACTGATATTGAATCCCTTTTTGGAGTGCTTGGATGGTGAATGAAAAGTCAGTCGGGCTCGTTGGCTCTGTAGTGGGAGGTGTGGTCTGTTCCTGGCGATTACACCTAAGTGCAGTTTGGTGATAGTGGCAGATAACTGCTGCCGGTACCAAAGTGCTCGGAATATGGCAAAGTAAAAGAAAATGTGTCTCAGTCAGAAATCTTCCTCAAACCACACTCTAGTCTCATCTTTTCATGGGAATAAACTGTGAAATAGAACACGACACAGTTTCATCCTTCACATGAAGGTATGCTCTGCACAGCCTCTTGAAGACTAGCTAACAAAGGACTTGCATAGCTAATTTTTATTCCGCAAAGCTTTGTTGTTCGATTTCGATCCCACTTATGGCATCCTCAGAAAGTTGAGAAACCATTCTTGGTGCCTGGACCTTCTGTATATTTACTTGTCCTTGCTCTTATAGTAGCCTCCATTAAGCCTCCACTGATATAAGCTTCTATAGGCTGTGATAACTAAGATGGCATCCTTCAACCACAGTTAAAATATAACTACAAAACAAATTCCTCATATGATGAATATTTTTCACATCAACATCTTTACTGATATTTATTGTTTATCATGGAAACGGATGACAATAATCAAAGCTGATTGGTCTGTTCTAGAGCTTCAGTATTTTCTTGCATTTCTGAAGAATTGGTCTGTGGGAAGGGAAAAATGTAGAAATGCTTAGTTCTGCTAGGAAAGACAAAAGGATTTAATAAAATGAAGATTTAACCAAATCTGTCAAAAACTGAATTGCCAATACTATATTGCTGTCACGCACACTGAACTAAAATATTCAGTTATAATAGCTATCTTTTGGATGATTAAAGGAAAGCGGAGAGGTGAAAATTATTTTTGGCATTTATATAAACAGACTTCTTTCAAAAGATGACAGTAACCAAGTCTATGAAGCACGTGACATGACATAGCATAAATGAAAGGGCTCTCGGAGAGCGCATACCGCTGTCATTTGAATTTTTCAAATCCTACTAAGCAAATGCTGTCACCAGCAGGGCATCGCAATTAGTAGAGACAGATAACAAATGAATGGTGAATGTTTATTACAAGTTATGATGTTTGATAATTAGTCTGTCAGAGATTCTTTGTTGCTCAGACTCTTCACGGAGATTGTGATCAAAGGGTCTCTGTCCAGAGCAGCAGCAATGGACTATCCCCTCTTGGACTCTGGATACTGGTGATGGTGGCTGATAACTCTGCCGAGTCTGCGAGAAATTACTGAAGATGGGGAGTTGGAGGGTGCACGTGCAGGCAGCATGAAAAGTCACGACTAATGGAGAGAATCTTATTTAAAAGGACAGCAGCAAGATGATTGACTAATGATGAGGGCATGTCGACAGGATATTGGATAGATGTGGCCGGCTGATAAACACAACTGAAATAATTAGACATCCCAGACCATGAAGAGGTTAATTGAGACTGAGCATGTCTGAAAGGTATGAATGACGGATGGGTCTTGGGAGTTACTCTGTCGCAAGTGTGCAAGCGGATAGTCTTTGTGACTGAATTAAATTTCTTACTTTTTTATCATTTCCCACGGAGCCACTTCACTGAAAGAAAAACACCATAATAGGCTTCATAAAAACAAAAAAATTATATTCTGGATCTATACGATCAATCTGATAAGCGTCTAAATGTAATCACTTGTTCCCCTCTTTAGGGCCGACCTCTCCACCAAACTACATCGAAATATTTCAAATGCTTTTTGAGTTATGCTGTTTACAAAGACGCAGGAAACTCAAACATCATTCCGAACACTTTACGTTTGTAGGAGGCTTGTTTGAAATTACGGATTCAGAGAGGTTCAACGCAAATAAGAAGTGGGAGCTTACAGTCTGGCACGCCTTTTTCTGCAGCAACAGAAACATCAGCACACTTATTTATTTATTCATATTTTTAAATTCCTGGTGGGATAATTGATAGATCCTCATAGTGCAGATAGTATCTCTGCAAATGTGTCATGTTGAAGAGAATAGCACCAGTCGGTTGCTGACTAAGGTGTATGACTTTAAGAAGCATAAGGTTTATTCGAAGAAGCATTCATCCTAATTCCACTGCTACACGCAGCATTTTAAATGCCAACTTACATCTTGCTTTAGGCCTTATCAGGATATTTCAGGATAGAGGCAAATATAACTTAACACAATTGTGTGTATTGTCAGCAAATGGAGCTTTTACAGCGGTTAAAGTGCATAAAGTAATAGTCTGGCCTACAACCCCGACACAATGTCACTGCTTGTTTCAGTAATAGGACAGTGCATTACCTGACTGAGTCTGTTCAACGAGTTACTCCTGTTGTACATTTTCCTCCCCTTGCCTTCACCTCATACAGAAGGAACAATGAGGAATGGAGGAGGATGGGCGAAGCCTTGAAGACAGACAGTTGGAGGTACATAGTGAGAGGATATGTGTCAAAATCAGTAAGAGCTCCTTCAAACTCTTCATCTTTCAGTCTATTTCATCAGTTGATTGCCTCTATCAGACAGATTGAAGGAGGCTCCATTTCTCTGTTTGACTGTCTCAGCGCTGCTGCTGCTACTTGATTGGGTTTTCATCCCCAACCATCCCACTCGATTTCTTTTGGTGCCCTTATTTACCCGGACGAGCTGCCAGAGATGGTTTTCCTATTTGAAGTCACAGCTTGAGAGAAAATGAGTTGTAGCAGGGAGGAGTGACAATAAAACGTCAGACTGGTTATACGCTAGAGAAAAAAGTTTGAATTCATTAGTAAATTAGTATATATACTATATACTAACAGCATATATAACAATGTTCCCGACAGCGTATATATCCCTGAAAAGTCCCGAGTCCACTTCAATATATAAGTTATCCCCCTTTTTGAACCCTTCAAATTCAATATGTATATGAATAAATACATATGCACCAAATTTGGATTAAATCGGATCAATGGTTGAGAAATTATGGGCCAAAGCTTTTGGAGGTAAAGCTTCAAGAAATATCCAACCGACCTTTACCAATACCTTTCAAGTTCTTCGTGTGTATGAAGATTAAAAGATCCAAGAATTGTTTTTGAAGTAAGTCTGGAAAACAGTGTTTTCATAAAAAAAAGCTCCACGTAGTGAGTAAAATATTAACTTTAGAGTAAATTATGAGTTATATATATTATATATGATAAAGTTCACCCAAGTGTCGGATATTTATAATCATCATATTTATATATCATTTCTCAAAATCAGTACTGCCTCGCATAATGGTCTATGTGGGTATAATATTTCAAAATGATCCATGAAATAGTCTTTTCTTAACATGAAGGATCTACAGCATGCGGACGGATATAACAATGATAATAATAAACCTAATTAGAGGGGCAGCTTCTATACAAGCACAACATGTTTTGCCCGACAACAAAATTACAATTGCTTTATATATATAATTTTGGCGGTTCCTAGTTAGACAACAGAGTGGAGTAATTTTACATTAGTTTTACAGTGGATGTTCCCCCCTAATGCAACCCTGCACTAACAATAATGATAATAATAATAAGTTTAATTTATAACGTACTTTACATTTGGATCAAATCTCAAAGTGCTACAAAATAAAAGCAGATAGAAGCAAAAATTAAAATAATAACTATATAAAAACATGGCCAAAAAGCAGCAATGTTAATTAAAAGTTATAAGTTCTGCTAAAAAGGAAAGTTTTAAGTCCTTTTTTAAATCTGTCAGTCATCTGTGGAGCCCTCACATGGTCAGGGAGGGAATTCCACAGACGAGGGGCAGAGATGGGAAGCCAATGAAGGGAATGAAGAACAGGGGTGATGTGTTTGTGTTTACGAACTCTCATCAGGATCCTTGCAGCACTGTTTTGAACATACTGTTGTCTTTGAAGACTTTTATCAGGGATCCCGATGAGAAGTGTGTTACAGTAATCCAGTCTGGAGGAGACGAACGCGTGAACCAGCTTTTCAGCATCACTCAAGGTGAGTGAAGAGCGGAGTTTGGAAATATTTCCGAGATGGTGAAAGGAGATCTTGCAGATGTGTTTGATGTGGGATTCAATAGTGAGTTGAGGATCGAATCTTACGCCGAGGTTGGTGACTGATGAAGAGAGGGGAATGTCGTGACCAGAGAAGGTAATGCTGGTTATTGAGGAAGACTGGGTCTGATGTGGGGTGCCAATTATAATTGTAGCTGTTCAACTGGAGAAAGTTGTTTTTCATCCACACCTTTATCTCCTCCAGACAAGCGCGGAGGGTTGACAGGGGAGATGATGATGACGATGAGGATGGAGAGGCTGCGGAGGAACTTGTGTCAGTTTTTATGTACATTTGTTTGTCATCAGTGTAGCAATGGAATGAGAGTCCATATCGACTGATGACATTGAATTGACATTGACTGATGCCACTGAATTGTGCATCCCGGCAAAGGAGCTAGTAAATATTAAATATATAAAATAAATTAAAAATCTCGGTTGGGTTTGCCATAGTTTGGTAGCTTCATTTAAAAAAAGCTGAACCACGTATAAACTTGAAAAAATAAAAGCCGAAAACCAGAACCGGCTTACCCATGCTTATTGAAGTGGATTTAGAGATGGTTAGGGTAAGGGCACTCTTTTACATAATATTATTTAATATTAATTAATATTCAATATCGTACGGAGAATCTGTAACATAAAGCTTCGTAAACGAATCGAGTAGCCCTGAAATCACTTCTAAAACATACTTCGAGCCGATGAAGTGAAGTTAATTGGTTTAATGCATTGGTATAATGTTTAACTTTATTGCATTTTAAAGTTTATGTTTTGTTAAAGTAAAAAAAAAGGATTTGGTCAGTCAGCAAAGCCAGTGTCTGAACTGGACCTGTGTCCTAACTACTATTTTTATGGAAGACTATAAATCCTCAATTGCAGTACATGCTAATATATTTTACCTCACATGTGCCAAATAGTGATTCAGCCGTAGCTTTAGGCGTCAGAAGATCCATTGTGCATCCAATGGACATATAGAGTATAAATTGAGTTCCAATGACTTCTTCATTTCATCGAGCTGGTGATGCATCTTGTCAGCCATTCAGTCACTGTGTGCAGCCAGCACAATGATCTATAGTATATAATACTGAAAGATGAAGCATTACTGGTCCTACATGCTAGAACTTAATTTCCAGTGTAATATATGAGGAATTCAATGGCTGGATAAATCAGTGCCACTGAATTACATATTACGAGTAATCACATGAACCAGAGAGCCCCGAGTGACTTATTACTTTATAGAAAGATTATACTGCAGTTTACTGCTCTAACTGAGTCCCCTGTGTGTGCGTGTGTGTGCGTGCTTGTGTGTATGTGTGTGTGCGTCTTTATCAGAGAGACAGACTTCAGCTTTCCTAGTGCAGCATCACATACCTCTGCAAAAACACATACACACACACGCACACACACACACACCTTCACACACACACACACACACACACACACACACACACACGCACACACACACACACACACACACACACACACACACACACACACACACACACACACACACACACACACACATAAATCTTCTGTTGACAGCCCTTCAAAAGAATCTGTTCCCAGCAACACACAGTAGAATGACAGCAGATAAACTGGACTTCAATAAGAGAGAAAATGCCGAAGGGAGAAAAAAATGAACAATATTTTCAACTTTTGAATAAAGCTGCTAATTGATCCAAATACATCCTGCAGATTGTTACTATTTAACATCCGCTGTGCTTTAAACTGTCAATTTGACTTTATTTGAGTTTAGGTGGATAGTGAAAATGAAACTAGAAATATCTCTTTAAAATTTAAAAGACAAATGACAATTGTGGGAAATATGGTTGTATAAATTTAGAATAAGAGGGAATCATGGTTGAAAAAATTGTTTTGTTCAGATTATTCAAAAATGGAAAGTAAAGTTTATGGAAAGTAATAACAAAGACCAGGAAACAGTCAAATTGGTAGAAACATGTCTGACTGTCAAGAGAAAATGTAAAAAGTAAACTGAAAATGAATTCATGTATATTAGAAGTAGTTCCTCATCTTAAGTAGGGCAGGTCAAAGGTGGTGCAGAAAGTGGATTGGACAGCTTCTGCGTTCTCCTCCAAATGCTTACAGGTACTTTGGCGTTTATTACAGCTGCAGCATAACCCCGCAGTTTTATCACATCATCAACTTCTTTTCAACATCAACTTGATTTTAACAACATGTCCAGTGAAATAGTCCAAGTGTACATTGTCAATAAAACATATTAATGGGACAGACAGTCCAAGAATAAGATAACAAGTATGTTTGTAAAAGAAAAAAAATATAAGTGTAAAGATGTTGTCTGTCTGGAATCAGAAGACTTTCCATTTTTCATTTAGGAATAGAACTAGTCATTCTAGCTGGCCTGAAAAGGACTTGTCACTTGACACCAGTAACCTTTCTTGATCTAACTGGCAGTTAGCTTCAATCAAACTGTTGCGTTTTATTGATTTTCTTTCCTATGTATGCTGTAATCAGTGTCCCTGATCGAATAGGTCACATAGAGGATGGACTCATATTAGTGCCGTATTGATGCAATCTCAGACAAGACAGAGGTTACAGCTTAAAGCTACTGAACGAGCATCCGGAATACATTTGATATGATGTTGTGAGGGCTGTACCATTCCCTGGCATTCCCAGCTCTGTGGCTTCAATGAAAATGACACAATTTTCTTCTCTCTATCCATCAAAATACACCAATCTGTGGAAAAATCCCACAACAGTGGCATGAATATTTTATAGAGGGAGGGTATCAAAAGTTATGGGGTGTTGTTCAATCCAATAAAAGAGCTACTGTAGAGGCCGAGTGCAAATGTGTCACTTATCTGGGGGACGCACCCTATAGGGGTGAGAAGACAAGCTATATGGCAGGCAGTTATATGGTTTGCGTGGTGCTCTGCCGTTAAACCTTGGGTCTTGCCATTTATGTTGTTCATGGAAATGGTATTCCCAGATGGCAGTGACCTCTTTCAGCGGGATAGTGAGGAGGTGGAATATAACGATAGGGTCAAGTTGTTGACTTGGCCTCCAAATTCTCCAGATGTCAATCCAAATCAAATCCACGGAGGCTCAACCTAGCAACTTACAGGATTTGATGATAACATCTTGGTGGCAGATACCACACCCCACCTCCAGAGGTTTGTGGATGGCTCTCTGAGTCAGAGCTTCTGGTGGAGAGAGGATGTTAGGGAAATGGAAAACTACCTTTGTCCTACTTGTTTCTGAAGTCTTTCGTCATGCTATGTTGGGCGAATGATGGGTGAAGCGGTCTGTCTGAAGGACCCAAGATAGTTTGAGATGTCTGCCATTGTCAGTATATAATGGTCCTGCTGGATGTGGGTGGGAAGTCTCTAGGATGGAAACTGCACCTGAGCTAGCTGGGATCTTAACCGGCTAGCTCAGGTGTCCGTTATAATAGACCTGTTTGTAATGAACCCATATATCGTAAAAAAAAAGAAAAGAAAAAAAAAGACAGCTGAGACACATCGAGTTCATTACTTTTCCTAAGATGATCAGAGGACAAAATTAATTGTCATCAGAGGGAGACATAAACAATATTAGGAAGGCGGTAATAATATGGCTGATCTGTGCATATTGACTGTCAAGTACTGTCAAGTGTTCCAAAAACTCTAAACACTCTTTTTTCTGAAGGAGGAATGAAACATTTAGCCACAGATTAAAGGGATAAAAGGGATCATTTCTAATACATTCTCTATCGGATTATTTATTGGGTTCAAATTGCTTGAAAGTCCACATAGTGTTCCTTTAAGCATTGACTGAAGGAAACTAAATGAAGATACTTTATGTTACTCTTGCAGCCAGCTTTCTAGGGAAGTTCACCAATTATTGTTGGTGACGTATAATTCTGACGCTCACTGCTGTTGTACGGAGGACAGTTTGTGAGCTATGAGTAAGAGGAGGCTGTGGAGGGAAGAGAAGAGAGCAGGAGAAACCTCGCGACAAAGGAATTTTTATTTACCCTTGTTTACTCCATTCCTTTCCTTAGGCTGGCACACATACACATACACACACACACACACACACACACACACACACACACACACACACACACACACACACACACACACACATACACACACACACACACACATAAGCACAGACACACACACACAGTTAGTCCCAACAGACTCTGCAGAGCAGATAAGGCTGAAAGACAGACAGGGGTCACTTGGTATTTGCTGGCCAGAGGGAAGGGTATGTGTGTGTCTTATTGTGTGTCGATTTCCGTACAATCAGTGAGTTGTGTGTTAAAAAAATGTCAATATAATAAATTCAATACTAATGTATGTAAGAAATAATTGGGTTTCATTTTTCCTTGTTCCCTTAAGATTAACTGAAAGTTACATAAAATGGCCTGAAATGTAGGTGACATTTATCAAAAACGTGATAAACCTTGACACAAAGTGTAAATATTGTTAAATAGTACTCGTGCACATTGCAAAAACAACGGGTGTATGAATGGGTGTACACAGGATATGAAAGGTAGATTTTTTTGTATTCTCTCTGTTTTGGCAAAAATGATGAATGTAAACAAAAATTTTCACAGAAAAGAATACTACTTTGTACTCGTTTTCCACTAATATTTGACAAACGTATAGAAAACTAAACTGATTTCAGGGGGGCGTCACATTTTTTCCATTGTAGTGTCCAGTCACAACCTCCCGAAGAGTTTGGGTGCCAAAGAATTTCTGACATAATAGTTGTCACATATCATCTGTTGCAGAAAACATTCCACTTTACTTTATTCTGTTTCTCCTGATTGATCCTCCAAATATTTCAACACGTCGAGACCACCCCCTTCAAGTTTGGAAAATTCTAAGTACAAATTATGAGATCATCAAGCTTTATTTGTTTCTGACTAAAGCAGATATTGTAAACAAGGCTTTGGGAAAGTTCCATTTATGTTAACAGAAACTAAAACATTTAAAGAGGCAAGATATGATCTTTTTCTGAGTAATAAAATGATTTTAGTGACTAAATCAATCCGGACCATTAGCAAAGCATTGTCTCAGCATGAAATCAAAAAAATTATGATATAAAGAAACAGAGCTTCAGCAGATCAGACCTATATGTATGAATCTATGTATTTCACACCAACTTGCTGATAGCATTTGTTGACACCGGGGGAGATCAAACTTAATTTCTCTCTGACGAACCTCATATCGATGTCTTCGTTTTAACACTAAGGTGAGCCATAGACCCGTGAAGAAAGCATTGTAAATCTCTGAAACATTCTACCATTGAACTGTTCATGACGGACAAGGGAATAAATGTTATTTTTACTTACAGGTTACAGTCATTAGACCTAACCACGATTCTCCACTCTCAAATATTACCATAAACTGATGCCAACATTTCTAACGAGCTGATATAGCTAGAACAGAAAAAAGATTGTTTTCAAACTAAATCCAAGAAGTCAGTGAAGGAAAGTGAGGACAGCAACGAGGAAGTAGTCTTTTTCTTGCTTGTGCGATGCTGGTTAGTGAGGCCCCATTATTTCCCAGGAGGTGTGTGAGCTTAAGAGTTCGATTCTAACCGGATTTTGAGTCATTCAGCAGGTTTAAAGGGTCAGTGGGGCAAGATGACACAGCACATTCAGATTAAATTGAGAGAACAAGAAGGAACCATTAGCTTTGTGTGTGAAATTTTCAGATGTTTTATCAGTTGATACCGTTGAGAACATTGACAGATTCTTCATTTTCTCCATAACATCACTTTGTTTGGAAAAAGAAGCCATAGGAGGCTGACGTTTTACTGTACTATTCCTGAGCAAAAATGTGGTCATGAAACATGATTGATGTTGGATTTTAAGACTGAAACCACTTACCTTATTATTTCTACAGTTATTCGGAAAGAGAAAGTAAAATTTATTTAGTTTATAGTTTATTCCTTTGTGTTGGAACACCTTCTGATATTTATTAATCTGTAAAAACTAAGATACATTTCTCTGTATTAAAAGAACATTATGGGGAATATAAAAGAGTTCCCGCACCGCAGTCTCAGAACCCCCTTCGGTTTTCACTACACCAAATCCAATCCCAACCAATAACCCTAAACCATTGGAATGAACAATCGATATAAACTAGACCTATGCTGTCGTCCCTGACGTCAACAGAATATCCCTGAAAAGTCCCCATTCCCCTTTTAATTCCTCAAATAAGATGTGGAAGCTATGTCCACAACACAGATTTTTTTTTTAAAAAAGCTCAACCCTAATGATTAAAATATGACATTTTTAAGAGAAATATAACATATATATATATAAGAAACAGGGTCAAATTGAAGAATTTGTGTAAATTTAGACTATGCGGTTTCCCAACGGCAACAATGGTTGCCCAGTATAAAACCTACATTTTGACTAACATAACTGATATCAAATGAAAGAAATCATACATATTACGTGTCAGGGAAGTCTAAGCAGTGAAATGCATGCCCTTTTTTTGCAGGGAAAAATTGGGATTAAACGAGATTATCAAGTACCCAAAAATAACCATCAATTAGGACATTATGAGTTGCAATTTAAGGATAACCCATCTTCCACTTTTCTTTACAGGTTCTGACATTTTCACCGAGGTTTTTTCTGGGTTAACCCTCTGGATTCTAAGGTGATGCCAGTATGAAGCTAATTTATTTTATTTTATAACGTAACCCTTATGAACCAAAGTGACTTATTCTCTTTTTACGATCTGGAACATTGACATACTGAACCTGAAAACATGCTAGGTTATGACTGAGGTTACGGTTACCAATCATGGCAACGGTCCGCCGTTTGTACTGTTAACTTGATGAGTTTTTTGTATAGAGTCAGATTTAGTTTTCACGTGAACTAATCTGTTGAATAAATCATCTCCATACCCCGAATATTCGTACCTTCAACCTTCCACTAAATGTCACCACTGGATGTAGATTGTGGGTGACAACACCATCCCTCTGGATATTTGGAGACTTTGAAGGTGAAAAACAAACAAACAGCATTTTGTTTGGTATCCTGAGCTCATTGTGTCCACTGCATTGATGACACAAGGACAATCACAGGCCAGCCTGCATGAAATGTCTCCTATTGACCCTTGGCGTCAGCTATTGCTAATGTCAGCATTCACTTCCTCACCTCTGGGTCCCAAATTGGAAAAAGGACGGCATTTATATTGTTATTTTCAGCGGAATGTGCATCTCATTCACACATTCCTATAGTGATGGCAGCATCTTATCATCGGAGGTGACGGTTTGACCATTTGCTGTAACTTAGGGTTCAGATTTTTGCTCAAGGACACTTACGTTTGAGGCAGGAGATGCTTTTGAATGCCATCCTCCGGCTATCCATTTCCCCCACTCTTGGTGTGCATTTAGTGATAGTGTGTGTCCATCAAGGTTGTTTGATAGCTTGAACTATGATATTGGTAGCAGTGTGTGTGTGTGTGTGTGTGTGTTTGTGTGTGTGACTGGTGATAGCATCAGTTTTCCTGCCTGTCAGAGTCATAGTATGTTTTCTTCCATCTTTTTCACATAGAGTCTTATGCACAAGGACATAGGCCTCCACAAGCACACACACAAACACACACACACACACACACACACACACACAGACACACACACGGGTCAATTTAAAGATCCATTATTCATATGTTTATGTTTGTGGGTGTGTATGTGTGTGTGTGTGATTGCTTGATTGTGTGTGTGTATGTGTGCGCATGTATGTGAGTGTGAGTGTGTAATGTCCATACTATTACAAGGTTTACTTCTTGACAGATCAGTTAGATGTGTGATCGATGTGTTCATCTCTGTTTTCTTTTGTTTATGTTCACAGTGTCAGTGTGTGTATGTGTGTATGTCCGTAATGACAGACTTGAAATGTCAAGGTTAAATTGTTTTCCAGATTCTGTTGTAAACAAGAAAATTATATCCATGATTGGAAGGGAAGGACAGTGTCCAAGGTCCAGTGCAGATGGGGTGAAATTATCATTATGCCTATATATATACCGACTTTTTCATTTTTTGTTGGCTAATGACCATTATTATTGTCATTGCTCCAGGTTTCAGATTTCAAGACAATGTTTATGGTTAGAGGGAGCATATACGGTCGCCCTTGTCCGTACGTCAGTACCCAATAGGTGTGGTCTATCCACACTCAATCAGAAAATGCAGGATATAATTCAGAATATATTTCAATGAAATTCCTAATATTGCCTAATAATGTATGTTTTAGATTCTGTGTCTTGGATTTGCTTAATTCTTCTTTATATTTTATATCTTTTCAGATTTGAACATCAGCAGTTTTCAAGTCAGTTTCCTTAAATTAATAATAAAGGTTATCGTCTATCCAGGTCAGCAAAAATTCTGTTTTTTTTTTCAATTGTTTTTTTGTTTGTTTGTTTTTACAATAGGAGCGGTATCAGCGTTTTTTTTAAGGCAATTTTGAGGTGTTTTGCCAAATAGGGTAAACACAAAATTCACGTGTGGTTTTGACCAGCTGTTGCAATGCCTTTCTGGAAGGTGCTTGGTTGTTCTGAGACAAATACTCAGCTATGTTAAAATGCCCCTTTTGTCAGCAGAACATTGAAATGAGTGAGTGTGAACAACGTCTCTATCTATTAGTGAGTCACAATTCCGCACTAGCAAATAACACTACTTTGAGCTGAAAAGTAGGATTTGAAAGATGTGCATGTTTTGTTTGATTCATCAATCAGTCATTTCATCTCTATTGCTTTGAGACTTGTCTACTTGTTTCTGTATCACTGTGTCACAGCTTCACCGACCAGATTTCAAAACAAACACGAGGGGAGCTGTTCCATAGTGATAAAGATAAAGCAGTTCCAGTTTGGTAACAGAAGGGTGTGCATAATGAATCCCAAGCAAACATGTTGTATATCCTTTAAAACATATTTTCAGCTCAAAATAGTGTTGTCTGCTGATCCAGATTGACTTGATTTTGGAGAAGAACATTCTGCATGAAGCTCTGGTTCTCACCGCAGAGAGAAAAGAGGACGGGTTAAACCTGGGGGATCTATTACATTCAATAAAGCAGTAAATAACCACTCTGAGTAAGAACCACAACTATCATTTTAAACTACGCAGAACATGCAGCATTTTATCAACAAAGGAGAAAAGCTTTTCCACATTACCTCAAACTCCATTTTACAGCTCCTTCACTAATGGGCAGGTATTAACTATGGTCTGTTGCTGCAGGACAAATGTGGTTTGCATACTTTTTCTGATGAAGGGTACGTTCCTCTCAGTCTTGTTGACTTCTCCAACAATTTTTGGCCTACACATATCCTCTCTGTGCGGGAAGATGGATAGAAAGTTGACTTTTGCTTGTTTGAGTCTTTTAATGTTGGAAAGTGAAGGTTCACTATCCGGATTATTTCTATTTATTTTTCAAGCATTTGTAGCATATTAATCTTCCTTTATCACATATTACACAGTACATACAAACATACAGTACAACGTCATGAAATTTATCTCCGCATTTAACAGATCGCTAAGGGAAGCGCCACGGCTGCCATTCCTATCGTCACTATCTCTTTTTGACTTGGGTAAGCCTGTAATCCTTTTATTATATAGACCATCTTTTCTAAAATCTTATGTTTTTGATCTTTTGCCAGCATAAGCTGTTTTTCATTCTATTCAAATTCAGAATTGGCGTCTCTAAATTTTAGCTCAACATCAAATGAAATTTTAGGAACTGGAAAAAGACCAGGAGACCATCTGCTTTGAAAGTCTGGAGATGACAAATTTGAAAGTGTATCAAAAGATGTAAGATTGAATCTGGTGCAACCCATATATGCACAGCTTTTTGAGGCAACTTCTCAATCTCAACAAGTGAAGTAAGTTTTCCGTCAAAGTCTGGATCTTCATATTCCAAGCGGAAGTCAAGGTCTACATTCAACTGCCCTTTCAGTATCTTAATCAGGGCCTCAACAGGGGCAGGTCCTGATCAGAGTTTCAATTTCCTAACGTGGTCTGGCTCAACAACTAAAATTAGCATGGGTTGTGGTAGGATGCAGCTGCCACTGTGCCGATATAAAGAAATTGATGGTCTTAAAAGGTTGTTATTAAAATATACAGATAAAGAACTGCACAATTACATGGTAATTGGCAATAGTAAGAGAAAATAATTGATAAATAGAGATCTACTCAGCATTGGCTTGTCTCAATTCTGTTTTACTTGTATGAACTGCCTGGCAGCCAAGAGCAGCAAGCCTTCTATCTTGTATGCCGAGAGTGGGATTGGTTTATTGAGGCAAGATTGCATGTGTATCGACAGAGAACTCGTAGGGACGAAAATGTTCTGGATACCAAGAGTCATTATCACAGCAAGGAAAAGAAAAATTGTTATTCACAAGGTAGATCTGTTTTAATTTGCCAAATTTAGACAGTCCACCACTGACTCTTAACAGACAGAAATATTTCACAGACATGTTCTGTGCCATCGATGGTCCCCTTTGATGAAAGGTAGATTGTGTCAGTGCTTGTTTGTTTTCTGATATATACATGAGCTACTTCTGGTAGAGTTGAAACTAGAAAAGAGTCCACCCTGGTTGTTTTTTTTTTCCATTTTTGGCTTGAAAAAGATGATACGCCAACATTTGTTGGTGTCTGAACGTAATTGACTTCAAAATATTTTGGAAATTTTGAGCATCATGATCAACTCTTTTCAAAAAGTGTTGTTTGGCATCAAATCACATGGTCCGAACATCCAGCAGGGCCCCAAAGCACTTGACCAGGGTGGGATAATGCTCCATATAGTGATGTTTAAGAAAAAGCCTAAACTCAGGGAAATCCGCTAGCAGTACCTACCTATGATCACTGATTTTGCACTCAAAGTAATCCAAGGCCTCATCAGTAGATGAGGGGCACCATGCTAACTCCTCCAACTCTTTCAATTCCACCAAAAACAGTCCATGCACCATCACCTTCTGGTACTACACTGCCAACAAACAATGGAAACAGTTGGAGCAGGGTGGCATTCTCATGTCCATCGCCTCCTATAGTTCCACAAATCAGAGATGTTTTGGGATTGGCTGGAGTCCGTCCACTTTAATCAGTGCGCTCATACAGAAAGGATTCAATCTTTTGGTTAAAATACTCTAAAGTGACATAACAATTCCTTCCAGAAAATTATATAGTACATCTAGAGGAAAGTATGTGATTGGCTGGAAGTAATTCTGGTATTAAGTGTCATTTTCTTGAATATTTGTACATGAAGGTCATGGCTGGCTTCGGTTTGAGGAGAAAACTCTTCTTGAATCTTGAATCTCTTCACTTTTAGCCATGCAGTATCTGCAAACATAGTCTTCTCTAAACGACTCGGCAAAGCCGCCAAGTCCATGAGCAGCCAGACTGTCAGCAGAAAAACAAATTATAGTGCCTTTATCATTATGCCCAACTCCTCCTATTCAAGAGTATTAACCTAGCGCACTAACGGAGCAAGTACAGCTGCATATTCATACGAATGGAGGTCTGTTACTTTTGCTAATATTGCTATCTTTTTAGTGTGTAATGCTGACCGGTATTTTGGAGGCACATCGACAAGTACGCAATAGACAGCATAGACTTTATGAATTTTACATGACGTGCAAAGAGGTTGGCAATTTCCAGCACATCTATATATAGCTGCAGTGGTAGAATGAGTTCCTCTGTTGAAATTATTATTGATAATTATACATTATCAAGGAAATAAGAGCCATTGCAGCATGCCAAATATTGACCAGTCTCAGTTTTTGATTCAGTAATCTTGTTGAGAATGTCTCTGTTTTTGAACAACTCCTGAATCATTTGCAGGATGGGAACACACATGATGATTTTTTCACCCTTAAGGTAAATATTGCACACAGTATTATCTGTGTTAGTGAATCTAGAAAAAAGTATCAGGCACTAATGTATTTGGATAAGTAACATCAGAAATGTTTTCTTAAGAATTATTTCATAAAAAGACAATACACCTTGAAGTAATTTTATTAGGTCTACTCTCTGTGAAATAAGATAGTTTTGTCTTTGTACAACAGATGTGAACTATATAAATCCATGTTCTCTCAGAACACATCCTAATGTTAACAGTTTTTTATTGTTATCTGTCTGAAATCATAATTGATGCATGGGACCTTTAATTTTTAGTAATGGAAACATGTTCACATGTATGAAGTATGAATTCATTCCAATGGCATGTTGAATAAAAGAGGTTGTTGTCTTAATTCCATGTTTTTCATCAAATATTAAGTTATTACTTTGACATATCCTTCTGGTTATAAATAATTTTCAGCCTCTTATGACTTTGTCTAATCTCACTCTAAACTTGGTGAGAGAAAGTCAAGTCACTTTTTTTATTAAATAGCATCATGTCATAACAGATATTTCCTTTCATAGACCCACAATTCCTAAGGCAAGCACTTGGCGACAGGAGCAAGTAAAAAAAAATCCCTGACAGCTTGCAACATCAAGCAGGAGAGAGAGAGAGAGAGAAAACACTAACGTTTCAAGAGTTTAACAAGCCCATCTCACTTACCTAATATCCATGGCTTGTTTACTTGGCTCCCAACTCAATTAGTTAATAATAATAATAATAATATATTTAATTTATAATGCACTTTACATTTTGATCAAATCTCAAAGTGCTACAAAGCAAAAGCAGATAAAAGCATCAATAAAAAATAAAATAATAACTATATAAAAGCCTGACCAAAAAGCGGCAATGTTAATTAAAGTTAAACTGGGACCTACTTTCCTGAAGTTGAAAAAATTAAAAGCTTTGTTATAATCTGTTTGCCTGTTTAGTTACCTCAGATTGTAATTTTTCTTTAAAGATATGCGCAGGTCTAGTTAAATACTGGTGTGTGTAAACACACGTTTAATTTAATAAATAATAGTCTAGAAAATTAATAGAATTGTGTATATATACTGTATTTCATAGGGGTTGACTTTATACTATTATTATTGCAGGTTTAGGATGTAATTTAGTGGCATGGCCCACGATTTTTAGGTCACTAGTAAATGGGGTGAACTCAGTAGGAGACTTTTTCATTTTGAATGCCAGTGCAATGGATACAGTGTGACCAACTGGAAAGATAACAAATAGATGAATCTACTATGCCTCATTTTGGATGCTTCCAGGTATATCCAACTCATGGGGTAGACACAGAACTCAGTGGAGTGCATAATTATCTCTTAAGGTCTGGGAACGCCCTTCTGTCCCAAAGATGAGCCGGAGAGTGTTGCTGGGGAGAGGGACATCTGGAATAACCCACTAGGCCTGTTTTTTTTTCCTCTTTTGTTTGTTTGTTTTTTGTGTTTTTGTATTTTTCTTTTTTCTATGTCACCTCATGATTTCCTTAGATATGTTGAGTTTCCATTCCAATGACCAACAAACATAACATTTGAAGAAATCAGGAGGGAGAATTTTAATGTGCTTTTATCTTCTTTGAGATTTTGAAGAGAGCATGAACTTTACCATGAGAATGAAAAAAAATCTAAAATCAAGTCACATGGAGAATTAACTAATCGTGATTGGTTGATTGAAGAACAATAAATGACCTGGTATTTTTTCTATTATGTATTTAATATTGTTATATTAATTGACTTTTTTGACCTACGAGGTACTGCTTCATTCGCTACAGTGATAACTTTAAATAGTAATTTTTTTCCAATCGTACTCAAAAGCTTTCATATGTACACAAAGCAACAAGATGAGAATCTCTCTCATACAATCATCTAATACACGAAGTTGAAGCTCATATTAGAGACAATAGACCGTTGAAACTCTTCTGATTGGGAGCCAAAGTAGGTCTTAAGTCTGGATTGTTATATATATGAATGTGACTGTAAGCTCATTGTGCTCCATTCAAAGGCTAGGTATTATGTTACTAAGCACAAGCTGTTCTTTTTTAAAGTGCAGCTAGTGCAACATTAACCTTTAATTCTGTCGGCATCGTATGTCAAGAAAGTGCTGCTCATTCCGATGCACACACTGTTCTTCATGCAAAAATGTTGGTGGTAAATGTGAAGCATAAGGTAGAATCTTTAATTGCGTAACATTTAAGGGATTCAATCTCGGACATTTAGACAGTATTCGTCTCTGTCTTTCTACAATTGTGATTAAAAATCACTCGTGTCTGGGAGTAAAGCCAGTTAAGATCTTTTTTTTCTTTCTTTTTTTTACAACTTACTGATTACGTAGACTACTATAATCGTGTAATAACCTAGTAATAACATTTTTGCATTTTCCACTTCATCCCAAATCCGCAACATCAGCCAGCTTCATATTTAAAATGACAATAACAGATCCCATCCATATGGGCAACAGGACAAATCACCCCAATGATTTTTTAATTTATTTCCAATCTACAACTAACATTATGCTAATAATTAAATTTACCTTCAATTGCACAGAAAGAACTGTGAGAAATATATGGTTATCCGCACTTTTGTTCAAAATTTGTGGAGCACAAAGCTGTTTCAACAGTACGTGATCAAACTCTGCAATCTAATATGAGCATCAACCTTTGTTTTAAAATTTCAGATCAACTTTTAAAAAGAAGAAGATTTGTTTATGATGTGCACGGCTTCATATCATGAAACAACCACAGAATTCTAAAGGCCAACGACAAAATAAATTATTGTGACGGAATCTGAGTTGTCATACGGTGGAGATCTATTGTCCCTCGATGACGTTCTTCTCCATCTCTGCTCTTCCCATGAGAGAACACCTGACCAGCAATGGGTTCTTCTGCAGCCGGATTGCTGCTCCCTTGGGATCAGCTCAATTTGTAAATGCCAGCTGCAGCAAACACAAAAACCAATGCATAGGTGGGACTTCAAGCTTAATTAAAGCGTGAGTGGCTGCTGACAGGCTTTAAAATGTCCATGTGAGGCTTTCTTTTTTGCTCTCTCTGAAGGAAATAAATAAATATATCACTGAAGAAGATTCAGCTGTGATTCACACAAGGGGCAGCTTACCCTCTCCACAAACATGCGCAGTGAAGTAAAGCATATAGGATTGAAAATCACATTATGTACATGTAACTATGTTTATCCTTCTTATTGTTTGCAAGCAATGACCGACCACCTCTAGATTAAAGAATGGGTAGAGGTATTCTACCATGCATGATTGTGTATTCAACAAGGAAAGTTGATTTAATTGACTGAATGATTGATTTGAAGTTTGATATTTTGGATCACAATAAAATGACTGAAGGGGGCATTACGTAAGTGTTTCTCACAATCCTGCCTGTTATTACTTTATTATTACGCTTTTAAAAAGTACTTTTATTTGTACTTTGTTTTGGAATTTGTAAGCTCATTTCAGAGTAAAAGAGCAGCACGTCAAAGGCAATTGTAATACTTTACATATTGTGGGAGGAAGCCTAGGAGTATTTGAACCTGGAACTTCTTTGCCGTGGGGCACTTCTCCTACCCAATGAGCCACCATGGTGCTCAGAAACAACAAAAGTCAGTTGTCCCCACTTTCATAAGAAGTTTCACAAAAGTCAGTTGTCACCATGTTCCTCCTCCCTGTGTCCATCCCTTCTATTGCAGAAAGATAACAACTTTAAAAGAATCCCAGGTATTTGGACCTGTAGGCCCTAATGTGCTATAATGGCCTCCGCCTTCTGAAGTGCATTGTTAGAAGTATTTGGTTTTATCATTCAGAAGGTTAATAGCGCTAGAATACCTGTTGGTGTCTTTACCAGCCCTCATTAAAAAAATTGTCAACACTATGTCCACTGACCTGCTTTTGACTGTAATTTTCAGTCGAAAGGCATCAGTAGACTTGATCTAACTATTCACATCTTTCCGAGTGATAAAGAGAGGAGAAAAAAGTGAGAAAAAGCTTGTGGAGGAAAACAATTTCCAAAGACCCATGGCTGTATACTGCAGTACAACCGCAGTGGATGCTAATCTCTGAAACTATTAACAGTGAAAAACATTTGATCACAAATTTGTTTTTAGTTATAAATCCAAAAAATTGGGAATATTATGGAAACCTTATTGTGTCGTCCGCCTCAGATCTTTCATTATAATGACATAACTCAACTTACCGGAGTGATTTTGGCAAAGTTCGGTTGCAGGGGGAGCTTTATTGGCGAATGTTTTTTGGGCCATAAAACATTGGTCCGATTTTGTCCAAATGTGGTGCATAGGAATTGACTCGAGGAGATCTATCTTGAATCTTACATCATACTCTATTTTACTCTAAAAGTTCACATTTTACTCACTAGGGGTAGCTTTGTTTTTTTTACGATAATCGCTGTTTGTCAAGACTTACCATAAAAATTTTCATGGGTCATTTTCAAACCTCATACCCTCGTAGACCTCAGTGTGAGGAAGAACTGCATTTATTTTGGGAAAGGTCAGTTATATATATCTGTCCCTCGGGAGAGCTATTGCTGGTACAACAAAAGCGACTGGGGACTTTTCGGGGACATACTCGTTCTGAAGTGGACGATAGCGTGGATCTAATTTGATTTATATGCTTACCTTGAACAACCTGCTAGCAGACAAGGGAGCTCTTTACAACCAAAGTGCTCCTTCTTCGTTGGAATAGACACGTAGCTGCCTCACAGACACCATCGACTTTGCCCCGACTCTTGCCTCCGTCTGAACGTCTTCAGTTTGAATTACATTTTGAATGCTGTCATTTGTGTTGGCCTCCTTATGTTGCGCTTGGGTTCAAATTGAAAAGGCTGATTAGAAGACATGTTTAATTCACTTTTGGGACAAGAGAATGCAGCCAAGATAAGCAAAACCATATTACGTCAATACGTTTTTTAAATGTCACATTTTAATAACTGATGTCGACATGCATCTCAAAGCGCCCACAAGTCTCAATAGTCAGAGTTCCCCTTTAAGTTTTCTGTGCTTAACATGAACATTGCATGCTTTACATGTTAGCTGAAACATCCGACGTTGTTTGTTATTAACACCATGTTTTTACAAAACATGGGAGATAATTAATAATTAAAAGATTCTAGTTCAGTTTCACACCAGGTTTAGAGTGTGGATCAAAAATTGACGATCAAGTCAGGTCAACATTGACTCCTCATTCTAAGAAACTTCTCCGACACATTGTACTAGGTAACTGTTTTTACCCCAATGTCCGTACAAACCGACCCAACCTATTACCCAGCAGCATCACCGAAGACTTCAGGTTATAATTTATGTTAAAAGGTATTCCATCTGGAAAAAAAGATTACATTCTACAATTAGAAAGGAAATCTCGACCACCTGACCTATAATGCTATTATTATACTTTGTTATAACTATTTATAGAAGCATTCGCCAGCTAACAGGTGATTATAGTTAAAGGAGATGCCAAGGAAAAAAGGAAGCAAACTGGAAGCAAATAAGAACACATCTGCTATTTCTATGAACGACAGGAATTTATCATGTTGTGTGTATTTTTGCAGTCTGTGTTGAATGTCAACATTTGTTTGTTGTGTGTTTGTTTATGAAGCATCATCAGTGAAGTGTGAGTTAGAGGCAGAAGTGTTAATTACTAGTCCGTCTCACTAATAGACTTGGTGCATTAATGCAATCAGCCTCAGAACTAATTAATTCAACATCTGCTCTGATCAAATTTGTCGACGCCATGTTTTGATGATGTATCAACACACAATTATTCCTTTGATCTAATGAAAACTATCAAATATCACTGATGCGCATCACACAAATGCTAAATGTCTAATTGGTTTATTTTTTATTTTTTTATTTCTGCAGCGAGGCACACTGTTTATAACAATGAAGCAATGACAATGTTTGTGTACAAAAATAAATTTTGTTCTTTCCACACCTCAAAAAGTATGCATACAGTCCATGTGGGTTGAATTCAAAGCAACCGGACTTCTGTTTCGGCTTGAAGATGTTTCAACTCTCATTCAAGAAGCTTCTTCAGTTCTGATGTTCACTCTAGCAACTTCTTTCGGCTCTTTCACTTTTGTAGGGGAGCCATTTTGCATATTGATTTGGCATATTTTTTTATATCGGATGCCCTTACTGCACAACCCTCCCATTTATCCCGGCACTTGGGACCTACCTGGATGTGGCTGGGTAGGGACCTTGCCTAATGGTCCATACTGGATTTCTGTATCAGGGGTATTGCTTGTCAAAGAAAGGGGATTGGGGACTTTTTGGGAATAAACCATTGTTTCGGGGTCTGAAGCAAAGGGCTAGTTTGTAGAGTTAAATTTTAACATCTGCCCCTGGTGAAATGAATAAAGCTGTATGCTGACGATGACTTTCTCTTTTTGCCTTATTGCTTCTTCAAAGAGAAACATGTTACATGATTACTGTTTCCCTCTCTCTTGTCTTCCCATTTTTCTATATCTTTTATCATTTCTATCGATCTCCTTCCTTTTCTATCGAAAAACCCAAAATGGTACGTCTTTCAGACATACCATTTTGGGTTGCCAAAGCGGATCACCTCTTTCCATTCAAAGGCCGGAACCCTGCTGGCTTACTGTACCAGTTACAACAATTGTTAAACTGTTACCAAGTCGATATTGTTTGAAAATCAGTTTTGTGTTCCGCACATGGAACTGGCATAGGTTTTACGCCTGATACCCAGCCTGCAATCCCCCCGATTAATTTGGGCTTGGGGCTGACACTATAGTTACACTGGCTTGTGACCCCTTTGTGTCTGGGTTATTGTACATAGTATAATAATAGATAATAAATAATTATTATTACTTTTATTCTGTTCTCACAGCGTGATTTTCTCTTTTTAATAATTCCTTTCAGGCTCTATTTCCCTCTGACTCTGTTTTTCTTCAATCGTGTATGTGACCCTTTCTTTTTCTTTCTTCTTATTTTTAAACTCTGTGTGGCACCTTCCCTCTGCTCAGCATATCAGGGCACTATATGTAAAAATGACCATTTATAAACCAAACTATAGGCGATACATGTGGGTTGAATCTGCAGCGAGCCAAACTGTGTGTTTAAGACGATGGGGCAATGACAATGTTTCTGTAGAACTCCTTTTTACTGGACTTCTGTTTTGACTGGAAGGCATTTCATAACGAGATGAAATTTGCAAACACCTAAACAGAAGTCCAGATGCTTTAGATTCAACCCACATGGTCTACCATGACCTGGATGAAGGAGAATCTAAACTACACTTTATATAGGCGATACAAATGCCCTTGTCACATTCATAGCATTTACACGATCAGTCACTGTAAGCCACAAATGCACATCAAGTGTCACACACATAGCTATGATAGTTTGACTATGAAGTATGGGTGCTGACAGTATGTCACCTATTGTGCCATAAGTCAGTGTTTGTGGTAGCACAGGTTGATTTAAGGGGTCAGTTTATATGCTAAGCCCTAACGCTCACTCACTGGCAATGACACCGGCTGCTGCTCTATGGGACAAACTAATATTTATCAAATGCCAATCAAAATCTAAGCTTTGCATACAACAGTGATTATGAAGATGTCAGTGGACTGAAGCCTTGTTAGAGTACCCGGTCTCTAGCTCTGTCTCTGGGTCACTTGTACATTAAGAATTATTTACATACATTTTTTTTAAGATTTCATCTCAAATTAAATCCAGAATTTTTGAAAATGGTTAATCTTACTGCTGCAATAGTAGTTCTACAACTCAAACCAAGAAGCAATATGCAGTATCTAAAAAAAAATCTGTTTATCATTCAAGATATTGTAAAGTACTGCAGTATCTTTCAAATTTTTCTGAAAACTGGACCCAAATGCAGACCATATGGAGGAAGACAGAAAATAAAATTATTAAGTATTAGTATTTATTATATAAAATATGATAAACATATTTTGCAAATGGATGTGAAACTCCGGCAATGTCGGTGCCGTCTCTTTCCTGGAGTAGAGGGGGCACAGGCACTTTAATGCTTGACCTCCAAACTGATGCCGAGAGCTATGATGTGGTTTTAACAGAGGTTGCAGATGTAGCAAGCAGCAAAAGCTACGGCATGCAGCATATATTTCTCTTCAGTTTGTTGCTGATGCATCTTGACACCCCGTAACTGCAGTCCTTGTAAGAAGGTTCATTCTCAATTATAAAAACAAGCCATTCTGTTCCAACCTCAGTGAACAATCCATGGCGAACACAATCCATCATACAAAACGGTTCATAAATTAATCAAAGGCCCATTGCCTGAAATCTTAACCCGGTAGAAACGTGTTGTAAAAGAAAAAGGAGTTTTAAAAGCATATCATAAAAGTTTGATATAAAACTGGATAAATGCCAATTATTAAAAAGCCCCAATTGTATATCATGGATGTGAAAAAGAAATCACAAAGAATGAGAAAATATAAAGACTGGGCTAATCATCCATCCGTCCATTCCTGTAACAACTTTTCCCTTTTTTGGCTGACAAGGGGGATGGATTTAATCCCAACTGACATTGACCGAGACGCAGGGTACACCCTGGACAAATTGCCAGTTCATCACAGGGCCAATGCTTGGAGACAGTCATTCGTGCTCATATTCACACATACGAGTAATTTAGAGTCACTGATTTCTTTATATTGTGTATTTGTTATGAATAGGGCGGGGGCTGGAGAAACTGGAGAGAACCCAAAGATTGGGAGAACATGCAAACTCTGCATGGAAAAGCCCAAAGGCCAGGGGTAGATTTGAATAGAATAGAATAAAAGCATTTATCTGTTTTTCACATGCAATTCTAAAAATAGTGCAACATTGTTAAATTGGTTGTTTGAATTTAACCCATCCTTTAGGAGTAGTAGGATGCCATCCGTAGTGCCAAGGGAGCAAATTGGGGTTCAGGGTCTTGCTCAAGGACCCCATGTTGACTCCAAGGGTATGGATTGAACTTCTGATCATTTGTTTGGGGGTGAACCAACTTATACCCTGACTGGCAAATTCACAAAAGGATTGCGCTGCTTTTCTGATGCAAAACCGGTGCCGTTGGAAGCGTCTTATTTACAGAGCAGTGACAAAGTAACTGCGATGCCATGCGGATTGTGTCCCGGTGCCTCCGTGCTATTTCCACGTATTTAAATAAGGTATTATGCATTCATGTGGCGCAAAATCGGCACCTTTCTATGCAAATGATCCTCTTTGCAAAGACAGATGTGTTCACAGCGCTCTACTTGGTTTTCCGCACACAATTGCCATGAAATTATTTGCGTTCTCAGAGAATTGTCGGCAGTTGAAGTGCATTTATAAGGGCTGTGACACCCAGACTTTTCCGTGATCATGTCAATAGTTATTGTGGCCAGATGCCAGAATGATGCATTGTTTCATTTTTCAGCTGGTTTGGATTGCTTTCACAAAGGAAAATATCAAACAGACTATAAACTGTAAACAAAAGTCATGTGCTCGGAAATGTTTCAAGCTATAAGCCATAATACTGTTCTAATATTCAAAGCAAAATTTCATTTTCATTGAAAATAACAACAAAAAATACATACTAAAATAAAATAAAATGCCATTTCCATTCTGATATAAATTCAAATAAATACTCATAAAAAAATATTTTGTGTCAAACATTTTAGGGTCAGATGAATATATATATATATATATATATATAATATATATATATATATATATATATATATATATATATATATATATATATATATATATATATATATATATATATATATATATACATATATATATATATATATATATATATATATTTATGTATATTCATATATATATAAACTGTATATCCAAGCTTTTCTAACTTTTTGGGGGATATAATTAAACATCAAAGTATGAATCAGTCTTTTTCAAGCGTTGCTACTACCCAGCAGGCACTACCCATATATGGACACCATCGTTCCCTTGCCTTTTTTTTTTCTCTCATTGTTTAAATGCTCTCGCACAGGTAAACACATGGTCACACAGAGCTACTGTTTGATGAGTCCTCCTCAGGTTAACACGCCACCAGGATTTGCGAGTTGAACACAATGGATAAATACAAGTGTGGAAGGTTAGACTGAAAACGAAGCTTTGGAGATATTGATTTCAGCAACAGATGAGAGTCAGCAAAGAGATAAAGCAAAGGTAGGTTTTAGAGTCAGATGAATTTATTGGCAAAAAGTCAGACTGAAATGTGATGGTAGGAGCATTAGACTGAGAGATATTAACAGCTGTCTGTTGCACAAGGTGAATAATAAGAAAAGAGGGAAGTCATTGTCAAATAACTGCAACAGCAGGTATAATTTTAAGCCTTTATAAAACACCTTCTGGAGATCCTCTGGTAAAAAATCTTGAATTATATTTACACCACTGTGATATGAGTAAGGCATTGTTCCTGGACACATACTTAATTCTGAGCACATACACACACACACACGCACACACACACAAACACACACACACACACACACACACACACACACACACACAAACACACACACACACACACAAACACACAAATAAATCAATAGTAATACTGGTTTCAAACAATTGTCATGTGTTAAAACATAACACGAGTATTAAGTGTTACATTTTCTGCGGGGATTAGGAACTTCAATTTGTCACATTCAGTTCAATTATTTCTGTTGTATAAGGTTTCATTTGCCCTTTTATGTGTGCGGTAAGACTTGTAGAAAGTGGAGATGTTCATCAAAATTGTTTATTGAACAGGATTTTGCAAAGAGCAGCAAAACATAAAAGGTTCAGAATATTTCTTGAGACATATATAAATATATATATATATATATATATTATTTGCATGAAAGCGTATTAGGGCCACCTTGAAAAATGAAAAAAAATTCTAATATTACCACAATAAAGTTATGATTATATAAGAATTTATCGGAAGAACGTTTGAGTTTTACGAGAATGAAGTTGTGACTTTATGTAAATACTGTTGGATAATATGAGAAAAAGAAGTCATAATTACATGAAAAAAACTTTCTCAACAATAAATTTGTAATTTTAAGAGAATAATGTTATTATTTTACAAGAATAACGTAATTTTTTGGGGAAAAAAATGGTTATTATACTAGAATAATGTAACTTTACAAGAATAATGTTGTTTTACTGGAATAAAGTCGGAATTTTCGTAGCCCACACACATCCGCGAGAAGCCTCCGCTGGCCTCACAGTGTTAGTGAGGTAGTCACATTACTTTAGGAACACTATTTATGATATAAACCTCTATCTACATTATGTGACGACTAAATCCGTAATTGCAGCATCTCCAGTTCCATAAAAGAGAGATTTCCTCCAAGTATGTCCGGTTCTTTCTTCAGAACTAACCCAGTTTGTTTATACAGCGTTTTCAAAGTTCTAATACTTATGATCATGTTGTGAATATCTTCCGAAAAGTCCAATATTAACGGATTTTAAAACTTATAATATTATTGACGTAGAGCTTGACAAGATGCTTCGTGTTCCTCATTTCCCAAAGCACAAAGTGTCTTAGTAAGAAGTCAAATTAGTGACATGCGTTAATGAAACATGAATGTGAGGAAAAGCGGGTAAGGTGCAGGAGAGAGAACATCCGGGCATCATGGGAAGTCCCCTAACAGTCGAAACCTATAGCACAGCTGCGGAGTAGCCTAAACCAGACTTAATTATAAACTTGATCAAAAAGGAAGGGCTGTGACTGGAAGATAGTTCCATGGAGAGGAGTCTTATTACTGAAGTATCCAGCTCCCATCCCTCCTCCTGAGACTCCAGGGCGGACAACTATCTTCCTGAATCCTGGAGGCCTGATGGTTTCTAGTCAGGTAATAAGGTACTACATATGTTGGAGCCAGACCATTAAGGGCTTCCAAAAGCAGAAGTGCCTCCAAGGGAGTCACTTTTGACACTATTGTCTTCCCTTATTCTCCACTGCAACATCTTAATAGCTTTTTTTTCATCAGTCAGTGACTCTTGTTTGCATCTAAACTGTGACTTAAGAATAAATACTACACACACAGACTTGTGAACACACAAAGATTCAACCAGCTTACTTGAATTTTACATAGAGCATAAGTTGAGATATACGGACACAAGTTCAAGTCTCCCAAAGTCACAAAAGGAAAACTCACTGTTGCTTGCACATGCTGTAGCAAATTGAGAGGAGACAATGAAAATCTTTGCCATGGGCTACAAACAATAACAGACTGATTAACATTCAGCAACCTGAACTCAACCCGGCTCTCGTCTTGGCGCTGGTTCTCTCTACGGTTCTCTCTTTCCTTCTGTTGAAGTGATATTTTCACTGAGTGCAGACTGACAATCAGACGAGAGAGCTGTTTGTGCGTGAGTGTGTTTGTAGGCATGGACGATAAGGATGAGAATGGAACATAATGAGGTACAGTTACTGCATTGCTGAGATGACAGCGTGCAGCAGGCATGCACCATCTCCTCTCCATCTTTCCTGCCTCGTCTCTCTCTCTCTCTCTCTCTCTCTCTCTCTCTCTCTCTCAGATGTAGAGTACAACATTGTAACCACAATCCCCCTGGGCACTTTGGGAGGCTCTCGCTCATGAAATCTATCATTTTCACCCTCCCTCCCCTCGCTTCATTTCTCCTCTTCTCATCTCCCTCTTTCCCCTCCTCTGTTTGGCCACAGTGGAGCAGTTGTGGCCCAGTTGTAATTACGGCGATGAATGAGTTGGCTTGTAGCGCCATTGACGGGTTTGTTGCTGCTCTTGTTTTTTGTGCGATCTGAGGGGATGTTCGGTGTTATAACATCTGCTTCACGGCCGGCTATGGAGCATTCAATCCAAATGTGAATCGATAACTTGTTTCAGCTGAATTATGAATCACAAAACTCACTTTTTTTGCACTTTACTGCATGAACAAGTTCTTGCAGTGAACGTGTTAAATGAATGTAGGCGCCTGTATTCCAACACACAATAGTTGCATTACAGTCTCAGCCTGGAGCTAAAATTCTTATTCAAAAGTAACCCAGAGGAGAGAGGGACTACATTCAACATGTCTAGATCACTGCTAAAAAAGGGGAAAAATAGAGTTATAAGATAAGATAAAACTTTACTAGTCATGTACTGGTAAATATGGTCGAGATGGAGCTGCCAGACAGCAGAAATAGGGGAAGACCTTTCTGGATGTAGTGAGAGAGGAAATGTAGTTGGTTGGTTTGACAAAGGAAAATGCAGAAGACAGGGCAAGATGGAAATAACTTGATTTGTTGTGGTGACCCCTAAAGGGAACAGCCAAAAGGAGAAGAAGAAAATTCGTATACCAGAGATTGCTCCAAATAAATAGTGAAAAAATACATACAATAGTGGAGTAAGAATAATAGAATATTACATTTAAGTGAAAAGTATGAGAATAATGTGTATTATAAGTGCATAAGAATAAGAGCATGATAATTAGCGTACTATTAAACATAGTAATAATACTTTAAAGTAATATAAGAAATGATAATATACATAATATTATACATACTAATTATTCTGAAACATAATATTGTACATAATAATTAAACTGAAACATAATATTGTACATAATAATTAAACTGAAACATAATATTGTACATAATAATTAAACTGAAAAATAATACTGCACATGTCAATGAATGTAACGATCATGAATTTAATACTGTGGTAAAGGTAACGGTGATTTCATTCAATTCCATTCTTGGCTCAGAGGGGCATTCCTGACGTCCAGCTCATCCTTGTTGATCCCGAGGTGTTACTAGGCTAGAAGAGATGTACAATATAATCCCTCCAGCGAGTTTTGAGTCTACTCTAGGGACTCTTCCCAGTTGGAAATGGCTTGAAAACCTACAATTGACGGCGTCATGGAAGCAACCTGAGCAGATGCTCGAACCACCTGAACTGGCTCCTTTCAACGAGAAGGAGAAGCGGCTCCCCCCTACCCAGAGCTCAGATCTCATGAACATGTATGACGTTTGAAATGTACATCAGTACTGCTAACACTGCACCAAACTGTCCATCTCATGTTTTATTATTCACTTGAGAACAGGAAACTATAGGATACTTGAAGATAAAAAAAGTTAAAAAAAAGTAATATTTCACATAATGTTGAATATGTTTTATGTGTATTATTGTTGTATTGGTATGAGTGTCCGTTGTTTAAGCTGTCCATCCAGTAGAATGGCCACTGGTAGGGAAGACTTGCTCTGGTGTTCTGTGATGCTCCTCGGTGATCTCAGTCTTCTACTGAGGCTGCTCTGGTATGACTCCAATGTGGCATGCAGGGGATGAGATGCTGATATTAAACAGATTTTAATTTCCTGACATTTAGGGTTTTCACTCCAAAGAAGATAAAGGAAAAGAGGCAAAAATAAAAACAAAAAAGAAATCCCAAGACTCAATTCTGTTTTATGGTTTCCTTTCTTTGCATATAAGGTGTATGTGTGTATTCAATCATTTAATGAAAACCTAACACAAATTAGCAGCTTTCCAAGAGTTAGTCTGGTAAAAGCCCACGCACAACTACCATCGTGGGCCACAGTTCACAAGGAGCAGGTCTAACATAAACTTCGTTTGCATACTGTCTCAGATCTGCTTACATGTCTTGACCACAGAGCGGGTGGGAAGGCAAATTTGGAGAGCAGAGCATACCTAGAACTGGTCCACACAAAGTGACACAGTACATGAGAAATGATTTCAGATGTGTTTACTTACACTGCTGCAATACTGGTATGGTTTTTGTAGGGGAGTTTGAGGACATTGAAAATGTTCAACCTTTAGGGAGCCGAAACACTTTCGAAACACAATTCAATTTGTGTTAAGTGATTAATAAAAAACTTGACTATTTTGACCCTCGTTGCAACCTTCCTCACTCTTGTTCTTAGATCTCATTTGTGGCGTCTCTCGTTGTCTCTGTCTCGGCATGGACAGTAAGCTAGAATAGATTGGTTTAGGTTTGTTGGCTTTGCATTGTTGAATATGAAGTAGGATTTATGGATTTAACATATCTGCCTCTCGCATTGGGATTATATGCCAGGGAAACATCTCACATTTTGTTGGCATCCGAGTCTGGTTGCTAATGATGGACCATCTAACCAAATATCTGACTGGCTAATATGCCTGTTTGTCCACCAAGCCATGTCTGCTCCTGCTTGTCATTTCAAAGGGAAGTCATCATGTTGCAATGTGTCCTCTGTCATGTGCATGTGAGTGTTTCTATTTGTCTTTAATGAGGCAGGAGAAGTTGATGTATGACCAGCCAGTTCACATTCATTTCCTGCTTGATCATGTTGATGGATTGTTGGTCCGAGTGTATATGTGTCCGCATGTCACAGTATATGTCCCACGACATAGATTGATATACAATTTGAGTTTTGTGGTGAATTCCTATTTGCCGAAACTTAAAGAGCACTTGAAAAAGGAATGAGTCTGCCATTGTGTGTGTCTGTGTGTGTTTGGGTGGGATCGAATCTTGTTTAAGCCTGCAGAAAAACAAAGCAGGTGACCCAACGGCGTGATCCCTAAGCCTGCATGATTTTGGGGTTCAGTATATTAATACAATATGTTAAAGAGAAGAAAAGCTGATAGCTGATAGGTCATAGAGGTGATGTAATCTATAAAACAAGACCAAAACATTGGAGACATTGTTATGTTAAATATTATTTAATAGAGTATATTGACGCTCCGCTTTAATACTAACCCAACCCTAGCGTTTTTTGTTTAAACTTTGTTTACGTTTTTGCTTCCAAGGCATGATATCCTCAAATTAAAAGTTATACCGGCAGTATTTCCATAAAAGAGCCCCCTGAAGTGAGTAACATATGAATATTTGTATTAAAATATGAATAAAATGATAATCAAGATAGCTTTTGATAAGTTAGATAGATATAGTAATTGAAGTATGTTTGGAAAACAGTGTTTTTTGGTAAAAAAAAAAACAAGCCACAGCCTAATGAGTTAAATGAGAACTGTTAGAGTACAACATATAATATATATACAAGATCTCCTTGTTTTAATTTATATGTACCAAACCTGGACTTATTGGACCAATGGTTGAGAAATTACGGCCCAAAATATGTGTCAGAAAAATAGTACTGGTCTTTATTTCCAGAAAACAGTGTTTTTCATGAAAAAAACTCCCCCTAGTGTGTCAAATATGAACTACTAAAGAATTTTAGGGTAGAAGATAGATCTCCTTGAATCGATTGATATGCACCAAATTTGGACTAAAGCGGACCAACGATTGCAAAATTATGACCTGATAATTTTTGGAGATGAAGCCTCGCCTTGAGTCGGAAATATACAACTGACCTCCCAAATTTAATGCAGTTTTTCCTCGCAATAAGGTCTATGTGCGTATAAAATTTGAAAACGATTTATGACATTTTTTGAGTTATCGCATTAACACGCAGGATCTACGGCAACGGCCGCGGTGGCGTTGATGATTCCATGATATCAACGACTTATCCGAGATTTACTTAATAAATGGAAATATAAAAAATATAATCAAAAATCTGGTATGCCATACGTTATTTCTATATAGCCAGTATCTTAACAACAACGCAAATGTTATGAAATATATTGTTTGCTAAAAGACATTTTATTGTATTGTAGGAATAGGACCACCAACACTGTGACTGCCAGTCTAGCCCAGGAGATTGAGTAATTTTTTCTGCAGAATTAAAAACATCTGTCCTCTAGCCAGACCTACTCAGGAAGCATATTCACATTTGCACCCACTGGGATGATGAGTCTGTTTGTCGTGATATGGTGACTCTCTCCATGATGAGATTTCTGCCCACATTAGAGTTGGTAGTAATGAGTTTCATACCTGCACTGGTGAGGTTTGCTGGTGATAATAAGGTATCTAACTGAAGGTGGAGAGGTCTCCACTCCATGGCGAGTTTTCTAGCTCATTGCACGGATAAATCAGGTTTGTGCATGCAAGCAAATGTGGAAGATTTGGTCACATCCATAAATAAATAAAATTGGCAGACTTTGTTTAATACAATTCCGACAAGTTCAAAGGATCTGCAATGAAAAACTAAAAAATAATTTTCACTTCCCCATTTCATGTGTTTTTCATTCATTTGGGTTCAGCCTCATTATTGTTCCTAGAGAATATTGATGGTATAAATCTGCCAACTTTGACACATTTCTCTAGCAACTACACATTTTGAAATACGAACCGTTAAAATTAGTTACTCTAAATAGACAAAAAGCTGTTGTTTGTGTTATCTTGTTATCCCCCTGACAATGTGTGGCTTACTCTACAAAGACGACACTAATGTAACACATTTGGAAAATAGGCAGGAGTGGACGAGGACGTTTTTTTTTCATGAATGAAATCAATGCAGACCCGACAAAAAATATTTATCTTAAACAATGTTAGCCCTACATTGTGTAATTTTTAAGTTAGCATCCTAGTTAACCATGTATTTAAGTCAACAAAATAATGTTAATTTGTATTTTTCTCCATTGAAATTGTTCATAATAACTTTCACCTTCATACTTCTAACTGTAATGAGGAGCTGATCCTGGCAAGATTAAAAAACGAATGGATGAAGAAAACTGTCTTCCGGCTGTTCCCTTTTAGGGTCGCCACAGTGGATCATCTGTTTCTATCCGTACACTGCTGGCTAATAATACCAGTGATGGTACAACTGGAGCGTCAGCAGATCTTGTCTCCGCATCAGTTTCGATTCACGTAAAGATTTGGCATAGGTTTTATCCATAAGAGAGTATAAGAGAGTTTGTTATTATAGAAAGACAGGACACCTGCAATAAGCTGTAGACTATCACTCTATCTTCTCATTAAGTGCAATCAATAACGTGCAAAGAAAGTGCAGTCATGTAAAGACACCACAAAAGGTAACGTATCATTTGATGAAGTTTGCTATTTGAATCTGAATAGTGTGATTCTTCGCAGTTGTCATAATAATGGCTGATGGGAAGTAATTTCTCATCTAATTTCAACATAAAAAGCTTTGAACTGAAGCCCTGGGGGATTTTGCATGACAGTTTAAGCTAAATTTTGTTCTATTCACGTCATAAACAGTTGGATTTCAGATGAAAATGTCTATTCGCTCATTAATATTGTGTATAAGCGCCGTCAAAATATGCTCAAACAGGAGTTGTTATGAAGTTAATAGTGGATCATTGATGGAAATGACAAATCTTTTATAGTTCCAACATTCTCTTCTAGCCCCTAATGAGTCTCCAGGGATAGGACCATTAAATTACTTTGCAGATAGCAATGATGCTACAGAGTAAGCTTTTTTCAGTTTAGGGAGCACACTTTAAGATAAAATAAATAGATGAAATTACAGAGGATATTAACACTGTTTTCAAGATATTGTGGGATTCAAGCAGAAACATGACAACTACGTATATTTTTAGAACTCAACTGCATTGGCGATGCTGTCGTATTCATTTATATACTTGAGGTACTCAAACCTGAGCGCTTTGGGTAACAACTGATTTCCAGGAATTACTTTATAGCAACCAAATGAAGATCAGGGTATAACCTCTGGGCATCAGAGACTATAACCTCTAAGTGCCCCCCAGTGCATTACTTTTTAAAAGGGCACCAAGAAGGCACAGAAGCCACGAGTCAGCAATGTCCTCAGAATCTCCCCAGCCGGAGGAGAATTAGAGACAGACAAAAGTCCTAGAGAAAAAAAAGCCACCAAAGCCATCACTGACATTGAAGTCAGCTCTGTGGAAGGAGTGTATAAATGTGGGTCCTTACCTGGGGTATGAACTTGAAATCACCTTGGTAATGGGGAAGCATGGAGGAGAGAGGCAGCATTTTTGGCAAAACACTCTCAACCTGCCATCTGAGAGTACTGGGTAGTTGAAGGTTGAAACACTCAGTAAAACTTTGGCCCCACCTGATAACCTCTTCTCCAAGGCAAGTCTAAATCCATTTTTTTGAATGGTTGTAACATAGCATCTATGATGGATTTAAACCCATTGCTCTACAAGTTCCACTCCCGGAGTGCCTTTTTTCTCTGTTTATCCCTTTAATATACTTCATTGCTCCCTGATAGAATTTGTTGCATAACCTTTTCCGCCAATAACAGAATTCATCAGGAACATAAAGCGAAGCACAAAATATGTTGGTTGCCCAAATCTACAATTAGCCCATGGTTCATTACATTTTACATTACTTTTCTGTTGTTGTTTTAAGCAACAAGGAAATTCAACACTGGTGTTGTCAGGGATCCATTACAGCTAAAGAATGGCCTGTACTTAAATGTAAGGGAAGAAACAAGTGAGTTTTTGTTTATGTGTGATTTGGATTTAACTTTCTGTCCATCAGCCAAAATTACTCAGGAGCCAAACTTTGAAGAAAACTACAGCAGCAACAGCTGTCATCAGCATCATGTTGCTGTCATCAGCAACAGCAAGTGTGTATCCCTGAAAAAGCCCAATACTCAGTGTTGTACAAGAATATCCCCTGATTGAACTTCTCAAATTAAATAAAAAATTATGTCCACCATTTTTCTGCAAACATCGACCCCTAGTGAGTGAAATATGAACTATTAGAGTGAAATATGATATATAATAGATAGATGTCTTCAAGTTGATTCATATTCAACAAATCTGGAGTGAAGTTATGTCCCAGCATATTGCAGACCTAATAGAAATAGGTTGAGTCAATATGGACTGGTTTAGGTTATTAATGGCTCACATTTAACTTGAGTTCAATCGTGGTGTTGCTTGTACAACGCAAGAGACTGGGGGCTTTTCCGGGATATGCTGTTGCTGTCGGGGTAGACAGTGGTTTTCACGTAAGAGACACTCAAACTATAAATGCAGATGAAAAAAACTGCGTGCTTAACCATTATGAGTAAGGTAAAAATAACCCAGAATGCAACACTTTGTACGATTGTTTGTGCTTCTTTCAATAAATACAATGCCTCATTTTTTTGAAACAATAAAAATGCCCCCAAGAAATCAGAAAGTAAACATAGAGGATAATTTGGTAATTCCATGATAATGTTAAATCAAAATATACTTCAGAGCCAGCTGAGGTTGCCATCTGTCAGTCAAGGATAAGAGCTCCAGGTTCATTAAATTCAGCCTTCAGGAGGACTGAACCTCTTCACAGACAATACATCAGTGTAGTAATGAATCTAAAGCTAATCGGCTGACTGATCTGTGAAAAATCGACATGATTCATTAGACGCCGTCCAGGTTCAGCGCTAGAGATTCCCTGGGCTTGGTCCAGATGCACCTGTGTTGGTTCTGATTGGTCTTGGCTTTAATTTCACAGATCGCTCTAATCTCCACTTCTTGCAGATTCCTTTACTAGGTTTCACTGTCTTCCCGTCCTTCCATCAGTTTCCAGGTTTTCTTCCCCTTTTCTCATCTAATCCGCAATTCAAATTTCCTGAACCCCTAATGCTTCCTTTTAGTGATGCATGAGTGGGATCAACTGAAGGGAGTCAAGCAGTGGATTAATTCACACATACACCCATCCGCTCCCTCGCACACACTCTCTCTCTCCCTCACGCACAGGGTATTAATAACCAGCTCAAGAAGAGGATGTAATAAATTCCAACCGAACCCATCCTAGAATGGCTTCCATAACCTGTTGCGTGTGTGGGTTTGTGTGTGTTTATTGCAAAATAATAACTTGCAGGTGTAGGTTTGAATGAGCCACATCTGGAGGTCTGGAGTGTGGAAAATCAATGTCAGGCCTCAGTATTTCTCCCTCACACACAAACACGCCCACTTGGTTTGTTATTATGAACCTCGCCTTGCCTATTTTCTGCTTGTAAAACTACAGTAATTAGAGGTAAAAAAAATAAAGAAAACATTTTGTACACCTGAGGAGTTAGTAATTAAATCAAACTAGTATTCATGTGGTTTCAGGGAACCAAAAATAATCCATTTGAGATGTATGTTTGAAGTATTAAACTGGGATTCTTTGAAAATCTAAAGATGCATTTTAGCAAAGCTTTTAAAACCATTTAAAAACACTCAGAAAAAGTAGGAAAAAAGTGGAGAATTGAGGGAATGGAGATTTCCCGATTGTTTCAGCCGGAATCCTGATTCCTGTCAAACTGCGTGCCGATACCATTTAATTTCATGGTAAACTGAAAAGTCTCTCTTATTTTCTGTCATTTCTGGCCGTTGAAACAGCAAAATTAAAAAAACAATATTAACAATAACAAAAAAAACAATATTTTATATATTATTGCTGTGTACCATTGGTTGGGGAATTATATGATTTGAAAAGTTGGTATGCATTTCCTTCTCCGTTGAAATTGGTGTTCGGGTGCTTTTATACCTGAAAGTCTAAAACAAAAGTTTAGATTTGTTGTCACACTGTAAATGAACTAAATTACTAAATTAAACTAAATTACTCTGGAATTTTGCAAACAAACTAAAGAATGTTTACCGTGAAAGAAAACATCTGGTTGATATTTTCTGCAAGGCTGTGTCTTTTTACATATGATGATCTGCTGGCTTGTTGACAGACGTCAAGTTCTCCTTTTTTATTATCATCTCCCTCTAATCCTTTCAGAAAATACATTTTCTCTACTGATCCTGAGATCAAACCCGCAGAAATGTACTTACAAATTAGGAAAATGTTAGGGCAAGATGGAAGGAATACTTTGAAAATTGAATGAGGAAAATAAGAGACAGAGAAGGGCAGAAGATGTGGGTATAACAAATCAGGAAATTCAAAGGGAGCAGTATTAAAGAGGATAAAGAATGGAAAGGCCATTAGAGCTGCAGCAACTACAGGGGTATAAATCTTATTTTTATATTTTTTTAATTTAAACTTCATTTTTACAGGTTATCTCATTGAGACCCTGTGTCTCACTCACAAGAGAGACCCTGTCTTATAAGTCACACAATGAGATCTGTAAAATAGTGGTGGCAGCTAGGTTAAGAAAATAGGTGAAGTTCTTCGAGCAGCAGTGTGGTTTCATGTCAAGATAAGAACCCTACACATGCAATTATTGCATTCAGAGTACTGATGGGGAAGTAAAGAGAAGGTCAGAGGGAGTTGCATTGTGTCTTTGTGGATTGCACTTAAGTGGCCCAATGGGACAAACAATTCAGCACTTGTTATCAAAGATAAGCAAACAACTAATGAAACATTGGTTACCAAATGAGACAACATCAATTAAGAATCCCCGACTCAGAGGCAATACAGAGAAGCAGTATCCGGTCCAGAATCCTCCCTCTTCTGATGTTGTAGCAGGAGCTCATGAGCACCTCTTCCAGGCCAGGTGAACCTCATTATGCGGAACACCTGAGCAGAGCCTTACAGGAAGGATGAGGGAAAACACAGACAATACAGAAACATCACATTACTGTTAATGTGCAGAGTGTTTGGAATTAAACAACATTCAAAATCAAATGGAAATCTCAAACTGCACTGCAGCTCAGGTGTTTCAGTTTGTTCTCTGTAAAATTTGAAAAAACTGAACCACGTACGGTACAAGTTTGCTTTTCAAAAAACCAAGGTGCCTCAATTGATTGAACAAATTGGCTGCAACATCCCGTTGTGCATAATGAGATACAATTGATGCATAAAATATTTTGCCCATTTTTTAAGTAAGCCATTTAATATCAAATAGCTTAAACTTTACTGAAAAAGAAATTTGGAGCCATGACCTAAAATTCAACTGGAGGTAAGCCATTTTGAATTTTCTAGATTTTTTTTGTGCAATGTCAGAGTGTTCTACATTAAACCAACTTCTCCCAGAGATGACAAGGCCGTGTTAACATGTATGTGATCAGAAAGCCAGTGGCAGTTGGTGCACAGCCCGACCGGCAACCGGGTGAGAACGCCCGTTCAACGCTGCTTGCAGCTTTAGTGGTTATGAGATGTTTAAACTACACACCTAAGAACTAAAGGGAAAGACAACAGTAACAGTTCTGTTGCTTTAACAGGGAAAATCAACGGAATTCTCAAAGCTCTCATTTTGAAGTGATTTCAAGATGGAGGAACATTGATTCTCATCTGAAAAAAAAGTTTATTTGAAACTTGATAAGTCTGCTTCTACCCCAGATTCCCAAAATTGTGATAAAGGCAATTCCATGCATGTTTATTATCATTCCAATTCTAACCATGAAAGACAGAGAAGAGGAGGAAAGAGGGGAGGAGGAAGGAATTCGGGAGCAGAGGAAAGCAAAAAAAAAAAAGCTTTTGCAATTCTGCACTCTGTGTAGCCGCGCGGTCACTTTGTAGCTGTAATGAAACAGCAGGCTCTGGAACCTCACTTCTGGAAGTAATCTAGGGCCAAGCTCAAACACACACACACAGCTGCATAAAGTCATACAAACCCACATAGTTGCACTCACGCACACATGCATGCCGCTGACCCTGCATAACCGCCAGCCGTTTTAATGAAAGCCTGTAAATCTATTTGCGGAGCTGAAGCCACCAATAGAAGGGCACGGTCACTTTACAGACCTTCTCTCATAGGCTTAAACTCTTAAATATATAGCTATTTTTATAGCTTATACTTCAAAACTGTGTGTCATTGCGAGCCAAGTGTCAGTGACTGCCAACAGCGGGTTTTGTGGTTGACTGTAAAGAACGTCATGATATCATCTCCCGCCGGGTCTCTGAACTCGCTGTAGCTCATAAGTAAAACACAAGGCCAACTACAACGGTAGTGGTGCATAATGCATCTATATTATAGACTCTGGATAGCATAAATGACCGCTTAGAAAGCACAATAGTCAAAAATTCCACGTCAGTAACTTGCAGATTCAAAATCCATAATGTGGCTTTATAATAGTGGATAGCCCAGGAGCAAGTTTCACTTTAGCTGAACCAGCATTCAACAATTAGCAACATTAAAAAGACTGTATTGCCAATTATGGAAGCATAAACCAATGCTAAAGAGTGGTGAATCATTTCAAACAGTGTCCTTGCAACAATTAACTAATTTTCCAAGTGTCACGCATGACAGATGAAAGTTCCAGATATTTCCTGCAGCTGCAGTCGGCTAATTGAATGCAGTAAAAAGGGCAGCTTGTGTCATGTCAACATCTGCTCTTCGCATGCCTGCTCATAGCCTCAGTTAGCCGACAGTGTTCCAGCTTTAAGGTCTCTGCTACCACTGTGATTGGACGTTAATTGTTCTGACTGGGAGTAGCTTGGGCTTAACTGAGTAAGAAGAAAAAGAGAGAGTGAAAGGCAGATTAGCCTGGATCTTGGTTTGTGCAGATGTATGCGCGCGCTTGTGTGTGTGTGTGTGTGAGTGTGTGTGTGTGTGCGTGTGTGTGTGTGTGTGTGTGCGTATGTGTGCGTGTGTGTGTGTGACACACCAGGCCAGACCAGTGTCTGCATGAGGAACTAATTAGACAAGTAATAACTTTCCGGAGTAGGCCGATGGAGAAAGGACAGAGGGCGAAATAAGGGAGCGAGAAAACAAGTTGAAGAGCATGAAATAGAAGAGGAGGAAAAGCAGACAGAAAATACAGACAAAGTCTAACCAACCAAGGACAAAAGTGACAGAGTAGATGAATGTTGAGGGAAGAATTTATCCACACCATTTGTGAAAGAAATGAGGAAGAAGAAGTGAAGGCATAGAAGCACCCAAATGCATTCATATCCAGATGTGTATCACAAAAAATAGTGAATACTCTTGTCTGCTCCCCATCTTCCAGCTGCTGATTCTACAGCACTTTGCTTTCACAGTAATTATATTCACTGTTTCTGACTGTCTCCACCCACTCCAGGATTCTTAATGAAAAGTACACTGCCTTGCTAGCAAGCTGTGGGGGGTTAACAGTAGCAGTGAATCGCTTATTGGTAAAAAAAAAAAAAAGGAAAAGGGGGGGCGTGACTATTCGTAAATATATCTCACTAGGGGGCAGCCAATGTGCTTTAGCTGCATGATACATCATGTTGGTAGCTCAATAAACACAGTTTATTTTCTGAAATTGGTTCATTTATGATATTTCAGTCTCTGCTTGTGTTAAGAACTGGCTGCTCTAGCTTAATGATGCAGGCATGTTAGAAAAATTGGTCGCCCTTCTCTGAGGTCTCCTTTTCCTTTGTTGACAAAGTGCTAACCACTTTTCCTAACTTCTCTCTACTCTGCAGGTATGAGTCATCTCTTTTCTGTTTAATATAATTCTTTATTGTAGCCATCATATATCTTCTCTGGGTTTCTGGATTTCCTTTCTTCTTGCTCCATTTGTGCCGTTTTACTTGCGCGTGAGTCACTCATCAATGAAGCTTCTACCTGTTTCTTCAGCTGCGGTATTCAAATAACAAAAAGTTTGAACTTGCAAATTCAAAGGCAGGTCAAACAAAAGTGCTTCATCAAAAGATCCAACCATTCCTTAAGAGGTCGTATTCCAAACGAAATTAAACAATAATGTCTTTAAGAGGTCTTATTTCAGACAAAATATCTTCATTTATATTTCAATTATCAAAGGTAGTTTTCCAAAGCAAGAAAGAAAAAATTCTCATCAAAGTTCGGGATCCAGAAGTTTTCCGCAGTCTTTCTAGTAAGGTGCCAAGTCCTGTGAGCAGGAAAATCTTGAGTGCAGGAGGGTCCGGTGTGCAGAAGCGTATTGCTGGAGTCCTACAGAAATCTGATAACAGAGAGAAAAGAGATGATTACTTGTGTGTAAAGATCTTGAGAGAATGTTATCAACTTGCTCTTGAGTTACTGTGACAGAGTTATAAGTATCATATAAGTAGCAGGCTTGATTGAAAGGAGTCAAAATTTGACAGGAACTCCTGTACACCGGATCCCATTCCTGTGATCACAGGGAAAGGAAGGAGGAACTCCTTCCTAACAGAGAGTGGGCACAATGGATAAAACACAGGAACAATAAATAGTATATTATACTTTCCTTTCCACTATTTCAATCTGTTATTAACCATGACCAAAGTAAACACAATCGTGGCTTTAAATGTATGAAAAACACCGATGCAATATCTGAATTTACATAAACGGCTCCGACAAGCTCGTAAAAATGTGATGTGATGCTAGCTACCACAACGATAATTGTTACTGCTAATAATGTTGTGGCTGATGGGCGTGTGTCAATATTTTCTCTAGAAAAAACATGTCAAATTTATGGCCGAGGTAATATTTCATTTTTATAATAACTGGCCCTCTGGTATAAAGAACAGACACCACAGATACTACAAATCCCACAATGCACTGCGATAGCAGGCATGTCAATCAATAGTGCAAGTGCTTCTCCTGTCACTCTGATAAACATTTTCTAATCCTTAGACGAGATGCTACTCTGATCTTTTTTAAAAACAATACATATTAAACGTATTAGTAAGTCGCTTGCGCATATTAGTAAATAGAAAGCACATTTTCATTAATTGGCATGGTGTGTTCACGTCCTCCAGCTGTTCAACATGTGTCAGTGCTGTTGTATTAAAATCAAAAAAACACATGAAATTGTTCACATTTAAAGTGATAAATACCTTTAGGCACTGATTTCTACCTTCACTGTTTTAGTGTGACTGAAATGGATGAATTAGTCCAGCCAAAGGACATATAAAGTTCATTTTTCTTGATGTTTAAAAGCCAATTGATGATTTTAGATGCAATGTTTAACTTGCACAGTACAGTTTTCTGGCTGTTATTGATGCCTCTGATTAAAAACTTTTCATTGGAAACTATTTTGTGAAACGATTATGATTGAGAGGGTAACACAAATATTAGTAAAGCTGATCTATTTGGAATTTAATCTGTACTTTGAGTATTTTCTATTCCGTTGGTTTGTTCTGAATTCTATGAAATGAGTAAATAAAATGAGAATAAAAATGTCATAATAGCCTACCTCCGATTAAAAATGGACAGTTTCAGGTCTGTTCGGCCTTCGATGTGGACTCCATCTCTCATTTTGGGCCCCTTTTAGATTGAGTTTGACACTCCTGCTCTAGAATGATGTTTTTTGTTAAATTAAGATGAAAGTCATCAGGTCAATGAAATATAACAATATTACAGTGCCATAAATGAGATAATATGTAATTCTCACCAACAAGCCACAACAATACAACCGGTGATTGGTATTAATACTGTGGCTGATCGATGTATGTTTGGCTCTTTTTTTTTAACAAGAAACATTTAACATAAATGTGTACAAAGAATCTATTACAAATCCATAATTTCAGGATGGATCTATCCCAAACTGACTCTGTAATAAAGTTTTTTAGTTTCAAATTATTTACGGCATAACCTTGTTGCATTTTCCTGCTCGATAACCATTATTCTCCGTCTCATTTTTGTCATTGCAGGGGACCTTTCAGTGATGAACTGATTCAAATGCACCACAGGTTGTTGGTTCCCAGACACAGTATGTGTTGACTGAAAACAAGCAATACCCTCACCTCTCTCTCCCCCATCTGCAGCGCTCTACCTCTCATCAACACGACCTCATAAGCACTCTAAGACTTTCTCCATCTGTGGAAGGTGAAATCAATTGGCAAGTTTGGAATTTATTGGCAGATGTAAAAAGAGGGACGCTTTATAACTTTAGTAAAAAGCTGTTGATTGAGGGCTCTGAAGCACTTAGGGTGGATCTGAGGTATCTGCTCAAGATGACCGGGGGGGACAGACATACAGTGCTGAAGGCCTGTTTTCTGCATTATACATCAGTAACGTTATAAGCTATACATCAGTAGCACTCACAAGAATTTATCTACATTTGAGGAAATTCTCTTGTTGAACCAATGTTTGTCATCTTGACGAGAAATGTAATTCCCGTAACACATTGTGACGTAATACGTAGGTGTGTTTTTAGATGAAACATGATTCTGAAAAGGAAGGGTAATGCATCTTTATCTTTCATTACACTAAGGGGAGTTTTATCTCCATAAGTTTTCATGCTACTGGTTGACGGACCCTCCACCTCCCCAACTCCAATTAATCCTTGTAGATCCATCTGCCTCAGTAGAGTCATCAGCAACAACCACCAGTACACAGACACCAAAGGGGATATATTCCATGCTGTTGCTCTGTTGAGATCGAAGGGGCCTCTGCCTCTGCCCCTTCGATCTCAATCTCCCCAAACAGTCTGTGCACCAAAGACTTTCTAATTGAATAATTATTAAACGTCATCTGTTGTAATAAATCATTCATCTTTTCTTTTCTTGTCTGACTTATCTGATTGAATTAAAGTTGAAACAGTGATAAAGAACGACTGGAAAAACTGCTCAAAAAAGTTTCACCTGTGAAAATATGAAATGTTAACAGGTGACTATATCATAACAAGGTAAGCAAAAAAACATTTACAAAAGGCTAACTTTTTCACAAGCAAGGATTAGGTAAATTCTGCCTCTGAAAAACAGTGAAACGGTTTTAAAACACATCCCACCATTGCTAATAACCTAGGAATTTCAGAGAGACAATTAAGCTTCTCCGAAGAGGTAGTCAAAGGGAAAATTGAATTATGTTTAATACAAGGCTAAACCTCCTACCTCCCTCTAACCTAAAAATAAAAAATAAACTGAACTAAAATTGCAAAACAACGCATCTCCCTGACTGAATGTTTTTAGCTGTGGTTTAGATCGTCAGAGCTATGGTATGTGAGCAGCAGCTGGAAGTAAACCAAATCCAGCTCTTTATATACACAGCACATGCATCTGTGCTCACACACACACACACACACACACATACACACTCAGACAAGCAGTAGGAGGGAGGGCTTCAGTGGGAAACACACAGGCTAGATTTCACAGTGATTCACTTCCTCTCAGTGGTGAAAAACTGAGAGAATGTCCCTTTTCTGGTAAAAAGGAAACCGCTCATTCTCTCATGTCTTGATTTATTCCTATTTTCTAATCTCTTTCATGCGTGTAAATATGAGGAGGTATATTGTCTTCTTTTTTTCAAATATGACATGAATCATGAAAAGTTAATGTGAGTTACATTGGATTATTTATTGTTTTAATCCAGGAGGTTACTGTTCACTCTGCAATATGTTGTCATTGAACGTTGTGTGAACATCTTGCAAATCATAGCTGAGCTGGATTGTGGCGAGTAGATTTTTGGAAAATGCAATGTTCACCGCTGCCCGCAATTCTTTGAGCGATTCTTTGACATTAAAAAAACATGCTGCCAATGTTGCTTTTTTTTAGGGCAGAACACACAAATTTTCCAGTTGGTGATTGAGCAAGGCTCAAGTTGAACATCTGGGAAATCACCAGAATTTTATTCAATTCAATTATTAATTGGATGTATTCAATTATGTTAATTTCGATGTTTCTTTGGTAAAGCAATCTTTTTACGCAAATACACTTTAAGTTTATTTTGCATATCTAATTCAGACGAGGCTTACTTAAAAATAATTATTTGAGTTAGTCAATAGACCTCAGTGTATCTTAAGTTAGTTATCTTATAAGGTCAGAACTTTAGTAACAGGCAGAGAAGATGTGATTAGCTATATTATTTTGTTTAATCTCAATAATAGCAATCTTAGATTTTTTACAATTCACACATATTTTTTATTACATTGCTTATTTTTTTTCTTAACAAAGTCGCATCATCTTTACTTTTAACATTAGGGAAGCTACTTCAGAAGCATTGCTATGTAAGCAACCAGTTACTTCACACAAGAACGTTTCAAACACTGGCACCATTTTATTTGAAATTGATGATCCAATAATTGACCATACAAAAAGAAGACAATATAGACAAAATAGAAAAATATATGTCAAAGGACTCTGAAACCTGGGAAAAATACCTTTGTGCTTCGTATGATTAGATCACACTCCATAAGTGGAAAAAACACGAGCAAACATTGCCTGCCATGCAGGCTGATTTCAAATATGTCTAAAGATGAAGGAATAGGAAAAGGACACCAAATATTACATGCACACATGAAGTTTCCCTATTAAATGTATGTGAAATTGTATTACATTTAGATTTTGTTTAGTGTTATTTGTGAAGTGGATAGTATTTGTGATGAATATGCCTATAAAGGAAAAATAGAGAAAATAGAAAAAATAAAAGCCTGGTAGCAATCCTGACATAAGAACTGGTCATGCTGGAGTAATTTCCATCGGCCTTGCATTGCATTTGCACTCTTAATAAACCACATAATTAGATTCGACAAAGACAGGGTTGTGCTTTTTCAGGTGAGGCAGAGCGGATGCGCCCAAGATGAACTGTTGTTTAGTAAAACCTCCAGAATACAAAGAGCCAACCTGAACGATTCCTCGTAAAGATAACCTGGAGGCTGAAGGCACCATTATCAAGCGAGACTCATTCAATCAGTCTCCTTCGCAGTCCCACCCTGCCGTCTCTGAGATCCGGCTTGTTATGTCAAATACGTCAAATAGTGTAGTGTCAAATATGACTAACAGAAAAAGAGGAATATCAGCAGACTCTTTTTTTATTTGGAGAAAATTAAAACTATTAAATCATCTTATTAAACCAGCAGATATTTATACATTACTCAGAGTTAGCTGTATACTGTGAAGATTCTTATTACCTTATTATTATGCTAAATGTGAACCTTTCAAATCCAGCTCAGTAGCTTATTGCCCCTTTTTTAAGACTGCCGTTGTTTTTTCCCCGCATTGTCTACTCATGTCTTCCATGTTGCCAGCTTTTATTCTGGCACCTAGGCATCAAAATTGCTGTTTTTACATCTTGCTCTCTATTGTTGTCATATCCAATTGTTTGTCACATCCAAGTAAAATAGATGCTATTTCACTCATTTCCAGTAATGGATGGTAGAAGCGAGGACTGCTGTGGTTGTAAGTGGAGTGATGTATGGATGTCAGACAGGGATGTTTGCAGAAGGGTCCACTGTCTCTGAGTGCATATCTGTGTGTGAGCATGTTTCCAGCAATCAAAGTATGCAAATCTATGTGATACAAAAGTTATAATTCCTCCCACCGAGTGTTTCTCACAAACACGGACAAACCGTAAAAGGATAAATATATAATATGTTATGGCCAAAATGCACATGAGTATGACCTTGTTAAGTGAAGGGCGGTTGATTATGAATCAAATTCCTTGAGTGTGAAACTTCATAGACTATATATACATTTCTGAAAACCCAATCAGAAACATATATATGTGTTTACATGTAGATGAAATCCATATATTCATTAAAAAAACAATAAAATAAATTCCCGAAAAGTTGGGGATATTATGGAATCATCAAGGCCACCATCGAATCCGCATGAGCTGCAGATCCTTCCTGTTAACGCGATAACTCTATCGCAAAACTATTTTTTGTTACCCTGATAGGGCATAGTGTGAGGAAGGACTGGATTGATTTTGGCAAAGGTCGGTTGTGTATTTGCGACACTAAGGGGCGCTTCATCTCCAAAAGTTTTTCGGCTATAGTTTCTCAACTGATGGTCTGATTTTTTTGGTGCAAATACATGTCAACCACAAAAGGCTGATGTGACAAAAAGAGTCAGAAAAGGCTTCATGCAGATGTTGTAAAAATGTTATGATAAATGTAGAGTGTTGTAGTTCATTGAATGTTTAGTTAAGATATAATATGCTACTAAAAAAGTTTGCGCAATATAATTACAGCATTATTTCAGATTTTGTACGTGTATCATATTCAGCCATTCCTCTGTTAGTGTTGGATTCATACCAAAATGGCCACTTGAAATCTGTTCCTGTAAGGCTTTCTAGAAAAGACATTGGGGTTGAATTTTTCAAATGTGTTTTTTATTGTTTTGGGTTTTTTCCAGCCCACACGCCTAGTGCCATCTAGTTCCAATATATTCTACAGAAGGCAGACATAAAGTATTTCCACTGCCATCTATTATGCTGCAGGCAGATTTCAATGGCTCAAAATGAGCTAATGCGATTCATAACAATTTATATTGCTTAATTACTGACCTTTGTATGAAGGGACAGTTCACCCTAAAGTGAAAGATATTTCTCCTCTTATCTATAGTGCTATTATCCGTCTAGAGAGTTTTGACCTGGGTGCAAATGTGCATGGAAAAATTAGCATTTCCTAGTACTGTGTAAATGCGTTTCCTATATTTGCTTCATTATGAAAATGAGGGGGCTGTCGTGTCACGGACAGATTATTTGCCAAATGGTTGACCGACATCAGAGTGCATACATCTATACATACCTTGCTTCCACAACAATGACCAGGGAGACCATCTCAGCCTCACAACTGTCTTATGGAGGTCTAAGCAGGACTCTGATTTGGATCATATTTAATAGAACATACTTGAGGGGTTTACCTCTGATGTCATCCAGCCACCAATAAGTTCAAACCTGCCAGCCACTGGACAACAGAGGAAAAAACTAAATTTTTTCTCCATAATGTATGATGCAATTTCACAGAAATCAGTGAATAGCGTTATCAAAGTTATATTTTTATTAATGTATCTGTCACTGAAAGCCCAATCCCCAGAAATGTCCTGGGTTTCTTACAGTTTTTCAAACTTAATTCTGTTATCATGTATGGTCTCATAAATAAATGTAATATCTGGTGCATTTAATGTTTTGAATTTTATTGATTCAATCATTCCTTTCTTTATTTGGCAGTTATGTTTCTCCAAGCTGCTGTTTCACTTCAAACTCTGTCTGCTCTTGACTGTCTGCTCTCTTTCTCCTCCCTTCAGTCTGCTTTAACTACTTTTTTAAATAAATAACTTTACTACTTTAATAAATAAATAACTGCATAGTGCCGTTAAGCTACAGATAACAATTAGATGATCCGCCCCTGTCAGTAATCAATACACACAATATTAAACAGTAACTCACACCAATAAAAAAACAGCAGTCAACGTCATATTTTAGCAGTTCATCAGGGTTTCCTTAGTGGTGTCAAAACATTACAGCTATACATATTAGTTGTTTGAATTAAACTTATTTTACCTGCACTTTATGTCAAAAAGACTTGTTATGAAATTTGACAAAAAATTATTTGAATAAGGAATCGTTGTTACGAGAGATATGCATTATTTTAAAGGAATTGTTGCTTCTTATGTGTTTCTGGGATACGCGTTTTCACGCAACGTAGCTCTAGCAACAAATAAGGGCATCATATGTCATATGTCTTCTTGTCAATCCGGCACAAATCTATCCATAGATATTTACATGCACCCACAATATTTTAGAAGGAGATGACTGAGGGAATGAGTGGAGCACCGTTTCAGAACATGGATTTAATCTCTAAAGCACGTGCTGTTATGCGAATTTGGTACAGACTAAATTAATAGACTGACTTAACTGTGCAGTTAATCCGCTTGCTCCATTTCTCAGACACCTATGAAAAGGTAATTTTTTAAATTGGTGCAGTATTGAACGAGAGTCCTGAAGCTGAGAACGGGCAGCAACGCTATCAATATGACCTCCGCTCGTCAAAGTCCGCTCACTGAAAGTGCTTATTTTTCTACAGGCTCAAATTTTTTATTTAAGTGTCTGACAACATTATTGAATCGATCAAGACCCTTTTTATTTAATCAGAATCGCTCTGTTGAAAGCCTCCAGACTCCATTTAAGAACCCACACTTCATTTAAACTTGACAGAATCAAAATAAAACTCACATAAATCGTCTTAGTTCGTCATCCACTGTTTCAATTGGAAAAAAAATCCCCAATTCCCCATGTTAGATTTTAAATATCCAGAGAGGAGTGACGGAGAGGACAGACATCACAGAAGCAGACGGGAAACTGTGTTGAGCCACAATATTCTCCACATCTAACATGATGTATCAAGGTTATTAATTAAGTTTATTAATAATACATAATAAAACTATTTAAAAAATGCCTGTCAGTGGCTTAATAAGCACTTTTAGTGGACACGCTTTGACAGGCAAACACTCTCACTCAATATGGCACCAATTTTTAAAACAACTGACTGGAAGGGGGGGCACTGATGACGTATAAGACGGGGGAACTCTGTATTTTGTATACTTTTGTTTTAAATGAGTGTGAACACAGTAGATTCAAGCTGCGTTGAAGGAACAAAAAAAGACATCAATCTACTAAAACTACGACTCTATTTGCATCCATTATTAGTTAATTCATATTTGTGTTTGTAATACTTGTCGCTGCGTTTCCAAGAGGGGTCAGTGGTATGCTTCATATAAATCCCGGATATTGTGTGGAAAATGGCGTGCGCATTCTTTTTGTGTGTATGCAGCATATATAAATAAGCCTAATTTTCTGCCAGAAGAGAGAGTTTCTTCTGGCATCATGGCTCTTTAGGGTATGGCCACACTGACGCAGTTTTGCAGTGGCAGGGGTTACCCATGTATTCCTCCAGGGACCATAAGTAGTTGAAAACTATTACTATTAACTACTCTGATTGAACTGATTAGTTTGCCAGAGTTAAAATTGAAAGTTCAAGTAAACTCCAACATTTTAGTTGAGCTCATTTAGGAAATTGAGCTGAGGCCGCTTAAACCTATTTCCTCTCATACCTGTATGTTTTGCCAGCCAGGAATTTTCACTGTTTTGGTCATTTTTGTTTACGTATTGCTTGATTGTTTATATGTTAATAAATCCTGTGGTTTTGGTCTTTCTGACGTGATTCGGGTCTGTGCTGGAGTATTGTTTACCCCAGGGTCTGTAACACCACCTCTGTTGAAGGCTGTGGCAACTTGATTGGCACGGCAATCGGTTCAACCCAAGAATCAAGTGGACGCAGCATAACAGAGAATTCAAGAGCTTGTCCACTCTGGAGGAGGACGAGGAGTGATCTTAAATGTGTTACTTGTTTGCCTTTTTTCCTCGCAATTAAGCATTGAGGCAGCTTGGCTCCTGTTTTTTTTTAATGAATGATTTTGATATCTGTAACCTCAATCGATTGAATCATTGTGCCAGGCTTTATATACCTGGGGACTGGGCCCAGTTTAGATTTTATGTCAACACTGATTAGACTCGTTGATTTCCTACTGTTTAACTCAATTTAGGTAGTTTTCATATTCTTTTCTCACCCAGGAGAAGTGTAGATGTAGATTTGTAAATGTCCTCTTCTGGTTTTAGGATTTTTCATTGTTCTGAATAACACACGTTTCCTCTTCTTCCTCCCATTTTTGTTTATTCACCGATAACATCTGCATTTCATGCTGCCTTCCTTTCCCTTAAGAGCTGGACTGCAGTAGCCGTCTTCCACAATCATTTCTATTCTTTCACCCACTCATCACAAAATCATGTGGTATTATACCTCACATTGCATTCACAATACCTCCATTCCCCTTAAGGTATTCTGTTGGGTATTGTTTTGACCCCTTCTGAGCTCAGACAAGCCTCAACATGCTTTTAATTTAATCAACTCAAAGCTTCAAGTCTTGAGAAAATAATAAAACGTAATCACATTACTGTGCTCCGTGCTCCATCTCTATCACTGGAGGAAGAGGAGAAATCTTAGTTGTTTTATCTCCAAAGTCTTTATATTACAAGCTTTGTGTAACTCCATACGCACCTTAAAACTCAGGCTGAAAAAACTACAGGACAAGGTGTATTCATTACCAGCCATGTGTAATGCCGTAGAGATTTCACAGAGCCCGTTAGTTCTACTTACAAATATACGTTGCAAGCTACAAAGGACTGTGAGCCATACAGGGAATAGACAAAAAAACATAGAAGAACCTTAGGCTGCAAACGTTGTTACAAAGTCATGTAAATATTACTAATAGAGCAGAGAATTCCAATTTACAGTGTCACAGTGAGCTTTACAAACACCCTCTATCATTGTGATGAAGACGAGTTAACACTTCAGCCACCGAGGATGGATGCTTCGTCCAGGATGGACAGATGGGTAATTCTATATAGATTAATATATAAATTGGCAGAAATGTACTGGGCAATAATCTAAAAATAATCAACCTTTCATTTACTTTCTTTGATGTGTATGCTCAACAACTGTGACTGACACTTGGACAGATTGGATTTATTGACACTAACCAGGAAAGAAAATAATATGAATTGTTATAGCATTACGCAGAAATAGCAGAAATCTCTACGGCATTACACATGTTGTTATAAATTCATACACTCTCTTGAAACTTAAGCTGGAAATCTTCTGATGTCTTTCATTTACACTTAATCTCTTGAAAAGCCCACTTACCAACATGCATTGTGTGTGTGCAAAACAGGGAGCAGGCATCTTAAGTAGATACATGTGTAATAGTGTCGGTTTATGACCTTTCAGCAATTCCCCTGATTGAACTCCTCGATTGAAATTTGACTCATTAATAATCTTAAACAGTCCATATTGACTCAACCTCACTATTTATATGACGTCATCAATGTGCTCTAAGAATTCACAGTGACTCAATATTGAAAATAAATTAGCTATATTTCGACACAAATGGACCTATCTGTTGCGAAGTTATAGATGAGAAATTTTAGGAATAAGATTTTTTTTTAAAACATGTTTTTTCTGTAAAACAGCTTCCCCTAGTATAAAGGTTAAATATGATATATAAAAATGTAAAATACGATATATACTAGATAAATCTCCTCTAGTCAATTTCACATGGACTAAATTTCGACTAAATGGGACCAACAGCTGAGAAAAAATGTCCCGGAAACACAATATATTCAAATCAATCCAGTTCTTCTTCAAACCAAGTTCTAAGTGGGTCTAAAATTTGGGAAAATGAACAATGAAATAGTTTTTGAGTTGTCGCAAAAAAACGATCTGCAGTGGATGCGATGACAATTCCATAATATCCCCACTTTTGGGGACATAATTGAAGTTGATTTGTCAGTATGGAGAGAGGAAAGAAATTTTTGTTGTCAGCGTTAGACGTTCAAGCCACAGTCGAGAGTTGTCACTGCCACAGAACCAAACCAAGGGTGTACAATTGGATGAGTAGGATCATGCACACACCAGATAAAACAAACTGTGTAAATAGAATCTAAAAACACTTTAATTGGAGGGTTTGAAATCTTAATGAGTTGACATATGAAATCACCAATAGCTGAGATAAGAAAGAGATCTGCGACAAAATCTCCAAACTTGGTAGTAAAGCCCTGTAGTACAGCAGAAGGCGGTTCTTGGCAAAGCAGCTTATCGAGAATGGTTTTTATACCAAGGCTTCAAATGAACAAGTTAATATCGTGTGTGGAAGTAAAATTGAAAATAGATTTATAGATTATGAGAACCCCCTAACCTCCACAGACTAATTTATCATTAATATGAAAGATTTTTGGGTAGACAATGATCTGATATGCATAAAAGCAGACCTGCTTTATTCACTCTTATAAATGAGCAGATATATATGAAGAGAAAGATACCATTTATAAGTCGTAGTAACATCTTAGTGGTCTATGCAATGGACATTGATAGGACACACAAGTTTGTGTTTAGTAGATTCTCATTCATTTGGATCAATTTAGTCCTCAAATCTTGAATCAGTAACAAACGGACCATCTTTTTTTTTTTTTTAACGTTGATGATGTTTTCCCCTTTCATCCAAGAGGTTTTCAGACTAAGGGAGTTCAGTCCATTCTACGGATTGAACCTTTGAGGATAACCTGATGTGTGAAGTTTTAGAGTTTAAGCGGGAAAAGGAATAATATAAAACTGTATAATGTTAATTTGTGTAACATCTGTTGCTATAGGATGATATTGGCAGATTTTGCTCCGGCTATACAGATGGGTTATAAATAGCATAGTGGAAAGCAAAGTGGTATACGCCCAACTTATTGTGTGCTGATAATGAAGATTAGAAAAAGTACAAAGCCAACTCCAAATAAAGATGCAAGCTTTGTCCGTAATGGCTGATTACTTACATTTTGAAATATAAAATATGTTGGTGTAAAACTGTTCCAACTAAATGTGATTTATTTTCCTCCCTTGCTATGACTCAGACCTCATGTTCAAAAATATCCTTCTGAAGAAGATGACTGCTCATCCTGTGGCGAACCCAAACAGCTGCAGTTAAAGGATGTGTGCAAGAAGCTTTATTCTACCACTGACAGACATTTACCATCACCGTTGATGGCTCCCTAATCTGAAACGTCCAATCTCTCACACTATTGATCCCTCTATTGACTGGAATAAGAACGTTGACTGCCTCAATTAGACTTAATTGCACTAGGCTGCTAAGGTCACTGCTTCAAATGACCTCTGACTCCCATCTCCTGGAGCCTTGTTAGCTTGGAAACTGCCGCTGTGGTAACAAGGGGCAAATAAATTGCTCAACTATGCCATTTGCAGAAACAGTGATTGGAAGGACATACAGGGTTGGGATAGGTGTGTCTAAAACGTCTCGTAAAGAATTATATTTTTTTCCAGTCATTTTGATGGCCACTTACAAACCCAAAGCAGGTGTAGGGAGTGGAAATTTTTCTTTTTTTTATAATTCACGGTGACCAATCCACAACCAATTTGGCAGTGAAGTGTCTAATGGAGATTAAATTGAACCAAATTGAAACCAAATTGAATCTGGTCGCATTCAATTCAGAAAAACATATATGCAGCTTTCCTGAAATAACTGGATAGTTATGCTGGTTTCTGCATTGTTAAAAAGTATCATGTTAAGGAATAACAGCATAATGTTCAACTTTACTTCCACTTATCCGAGGTTGTGTCGTGGTGGCTAAGGAGGGTACTCCAGACATCCCTCTCCTCATCAATGCTGTCCATCTCATCCCTGGGGATGTCAAGGCTTTCCTAAATAGTCTCTCCAGCGAGTTTTTGGTCTACCCCAGGGTCTCCTCCCAGTTGGACGTGCCTGAAAAACCTACAAAGGGAGGCGTCCTGGAGGTAATCTGATTTGATGCCCAAACCACCTCAAAAGGCTCCTTTCGATGGCAACATCTCTCCTCCGAACTACTTCCGGATGTCTGAGCTCTTCACCTTATCTTTAAGGCTGAGTCCAGCCTCCCTATGAAGGAAGCTCTTTTCATCTGCTTGTAGCCAAGGCCTCATTGTTTTGGTCACTACCCAGAGGTCATGATCATAGGGGCCGTTTGGAACACAAATTGATTGGTAAATTGAGAGCCTTACCGTGCAACTCTTTTTTCAGCACAACGGGCCATTAAGAAATACATTGTATTGGACAAAGAACATAACATTTGTTTGTTTTTACACTTTGAGATTTGATCCAAATGTAAATGGATTCATAAATGAAATGTATTATTATTATTTTAATAATTATTATTAAGATATCAGTACTTTCAACAATTTGCTGACTGTCACCGGGGTGACAATGTGACCATGTCCGGAAATCCCGAAAAACCTGCCAGATATATTAGTTATCCAAAACCGCTTATCCTGTTCAGGGTCATGGGAGCTGGGACTTATTCCCGCTGACATGAGACGAAAAGAAGAGTTACCTTGGACGACTGACTAGTGTATCATAGGTGCTGACACATATAGAACACACAACAATCCCTGCTCAAAGTCACTTCCAAGGGCAAATTAGAGTCACCATTCAACAATCTAAAAGCGACAGCGGTGTATCAGGAAGTTGGCAAAATATGGTGTAAGATTAAATAATAATAAAACGAATGATGATCTATGGTTTGATCAACAATCACAGTGTAGTTATTTTTCTCCAGCAGATGACATGATCCCGGACATGCGCCCATCAACATCCTCTACATCTTGGGGAAGTTCATTATCCGCAAATGCTTCTACGTCTACCAAGTTCTCTGGAAGTAAGAGTCACATAATCACACACATTTTCCAACACAGTTTCCGGAAAGGTCAAGCTACTACGTACATCCACCCCACTACCATGCACCATTTCAACCTTCACACCATACATCCAAGACAAGTGCCGCCTCAGCTTTCCCTCCACAACTTTATTCAAAAACTGCCATTCCACATGGCTTGACCACAGTCTCTCGGTTCAAAATAGGAGGACCAATCAGCACCAGTCCTCCCTGCAGGATGTGGCTCAATACCATTCACTCATTCTCCTACGCAGTCTACAGATGAGGCTCGGCCTTCCTGCCACATAACTCAGCATAAACTCCTTGAGCTAGCCCTCACAACTCCCACCACTGTAGCAAGTTACAGAGGGTCAGAGGGTCAGAAAAATGTTATCAATATTAGTTTGATGGTCAAAGTTTGAATATGCTAAAAAATGTTGTTAGATATTTTTATCCCTTTAAGTTTTTAAGTTTTGCCCATCCTGCAGTTGAACTCTGAGGTTAAATTTACCATTTTCCTGAGCTGAGAAACAAGCAGCATGTTATTTATGTGGAATATCCAGAAAGGTAAACTATTAACTGTTTATTGTTATTGTTATTTTCCAACAAGTAAAGCTGCTGTCAAATTGAACTAAAGGCATCTGTTTCTTTTTTTCAATACAAAAACCATAACATTCGAAGAATGTTAGAAAAAGTTCGGTTGGAGCCTCTCTGACTCTGATTGGCACCACTTTTTGTGAGCCTCCTTCTGCTCCTGTGTCATCATCATATGCTTCACCCTGCTATTAACAGATGTTTTGAAGGGTGCAGCAAGTGCTTATAATTTTGGGAGATGTCCACACTCAGACGTTTTGCTATGCATCTCCACCGACCCTCCAGTGTAATCCTTGAGCAGCCAGTTTCTCAAGGGATAAGGGTTCACCAAGAATTATTAAAGGTACTTCAACATGGTTGAACTGTACAGCTCTTTTCTCTCTGCCATTGCATATATGCTGGAATTCTTAAGAGGAGGAGAGAGATCTTACAATCAATCCTTTTGGAGATGGGAAGCCAATGAAGGGAATGAAGAACGGGGGTGATGTGTTGACTCTCATCAGGATCCTTGCAGCACTGTTTTGAACATACTGTAGACTTTCATCCGGGATCCCGATGGGAGGTGCGTTACAGTAATCCAGTCTGGAGGAGACAAACGCGTGGACCATTTTTCCAAAATCACGAGTTTGGAAATATTTCTGAGACGATGAAAGGAGATCTTGCAGATGTAATATATTATGTAAATGATATATCTATATATATATATTGATATACGTAGTTAGGCCATGGTGGACAGCTTTGCAAATTTCTTGGAAAATGGAGGACTCATGCAGTAGCATACACCTTTTTCCAGCCAATACAATCCAACTTTAAAGGTCAGGGAGATCGGCCGCCTGAGCCGAGTGTCTTGACTTGACGTCAGGCCCGCTACACACACAGATTGCACACTGGCGTGGGGCCCCAGTGTGTTGGAATGGCACCGAATTAGCTTGCTTGTTCACACAGTGTCAACAAAATTTGAACTGCAGGCACATGAGAATGAGACGCTCTTCTACTCAGAGAGAGAATCTGTATTTTCATAAATGTTCCGTAACAGCTCATACCGTACCTTTAGTCCAGCTGATTTCGCTGCAAAAGTCTCTATTGTTGTTCTTTGATGTCTCAACAGTTTTATCTGCTCTCTGCATTCATGCCTGATGAAAAAGACGTAAATCGACCAATTAGTCGCGACAGAAGTTGGAATTCATGTTCAAATATTTATGTTTATTTTGGACAATTTGCTAATTATTGGGACTTTTTTTTTTAAGCTTAATAACTCCATCAGTAAAGAGTCATAACATTATTATTATTATTATTTTTATTATTATTATTATTAATATTATTTATATTTTATAAAATATAATAATCAGTATATTATTATTGTTATTATTATTATTTAATTGTTATAATTTTTTTTTATTTCAGGTTATAGTTTTTTTTTTTTTAGTAAAACATTTTATTTATTTTTGTGTCTCTGAAGTATTTTTTTGTTTGTGTTATACATAGACATATATCTTATGTATATATTGTATCTTTTGTGTTATAATAATTTACATGCATATGCACTTACATATATACATAACATATATAACCATAAAATCGACATAAACATATATATAGCCATGGAGCTTAGGGGGAACCATAACAAAATTCCGCTTAGAGCACCAATTTGGCTCGAGGTCACGGCATTTGTTATTAACAGTTGGTCTTGATATTCTGAAATTTTTAATAATAACATTGTCATTGAAAAACCGTTCATGTCATGAACCCACCACTCCTGGCCCAGAGGTGGCCCCGACCACAATGAAGTCACAGAAATTGCTCCACAAAACACCTCCTTCTCCTCCTCCTTGCCCTCTTCATCGCCAGCACAAAGACTTTCCGACCCCCGCTGCTTTACACGATATGGACGAAAGCGTTCCAGCCAACTTAGGTGACTTTCATTTTGCTTCTGTATTGAGGGCGTGCTGCCTGTGATGTCTCTGTTGTTGATGTTTCTGCGCATACACCTCCGTTCAGGGTTATGAACTGTTCATACTGGAGTCTGATATATATATATATTATGTGAACGGCCATACAAAAGAAATAAGATCTGAGAAAAAAATCTGAACTGAGCGTTTACACTGGCAGGGTGAATGTTGCCATAGAGAGGAAGTTGTGAAAAATGTTAATGATAAAAGACGTTAACCTTCATGTTGTTCCCCCCACAATGATGATCTCTCTCTCCCCCCCTTCCACTAAACTTGTATTTTTGTCCCTGCTAGGTGGACGACAAAAATACATCGGTGAAGCCGTATTAGTTCAATAGATCTTTGAGAATGACATCTTCCATGTCCTGTGGATCCAAATGGAGATTTAAATCAAAGTCCTCAGGAGCCTGTGCAAAGTCGACAAACTAGTAACCATACCGTCTGAGTGTCTTTACCTGAGTACAAAACTGGGTTTAACTAGTCATATTATCAATCTAAAAATAAAACTTTATTTTCTGAATTAACAACATACTTATTTTGTTGATTCAGGAAAAACAAAGCAACAAATTTTTTCTCATGAAACCAATATGCTTACATAGAAAGACTTCCAAAATATGTAGATAGAGCAGTTCTACAGTGCACAGATCAAAACAATAACCTGAGGCGATTTACATCAGGGATATAAACACAAATAGCAACCTGTGGATTGTGTCTAGACAGAAATTTAAAAAAAGATAGGTAAGGTATGGTGGTTATTTTCCCTTTGTTCCTTTACACAGTGCTTCATCTTCACAATTCTTTGTTTTGATAGGTGAAAGGGGCTGGAGACACCCTATAATAAGTAGAAAAATACAGCTATCCAATGTAAAGACGGCATTAAACAAAGTAAAAGTATAATTTCTGCGTCATTATTCGCCAATCTTGATGCCTTTAAAACATTAGGGGATAGCTCACTCCAAATACCTCGCGTGGATAAACGTGGGAGATCACTACGATCAGACACCCATGCGAAAGAGGCAGACTTTTTTTTTTTTACGAGCGATAATTGGTGCCACATCTGGCTCAAATTCCCGAGCGTGAACGCAGCGCCATAAGGTGAAAACCTGTACGTGTCCCCGGGCTTTCGGCCAGCACAGGTGTTGCTACCTCTGGTGGTGTTTAAATAAAAATAATTTCTCCCATCTGTGGAAGCAGACAACGCAGCACATGACTGCAAGCTGACACCACCCTTTGCTGCCGCTCATTTGACGATTACCCACACATACACACATGTGCGCTAGTCGACAAAAAACAACAAACTAAGCACTGCTAAGACCCCCAGATAGAGATATTGTGGCAGAAAGGAGACCTTAAGACTTATAAAAAGAGAGAAAGGCTACAGCTGCTGCAGCACTTGTCTCCTCCTCCGATGCTGGCCATTCTTTAAACGTGGAAAATCCTATAGGGAAAACAATTATCTAGTAGGATATGATAAAGTAGGTAATTTCATGCCCTGCTGCTTAAATTGTGGTATTCCTGTCAACTTATTTTGAAAATAACTGTCATACATATCTACCATAGCCAAAGCCTTATGTCAGCAAACAAGAAAGGAAACACAGGAAGAATATACTAAACTGCTATGTCTCTCCAGTATAGGCCCAACCCAGATTAAATAAAGACAAGTGGATTATATAGTATCCAAGTCACCAGGATTTGGCTTAATGTGAAATTATATATCCATTTAGAAGGATTTAGCTAAAGAAAGTGTGATTGTTCCTTGGTTAATCTTCTATTAATCCTAAATTATAATGCTGGTGCTGGTAAGCCCATCTCGACACAGCTGTTCAAAAATTGCTGTGTCTTTATGAGCTGTCATGTGACCAGGACTGTACGATTTCCCTTCGTAATTTTGTTGGAATAGACAACATATGGGGGATGTTTACGGGCCATCATTTTGTGTGTGTTGGTTCGATTTAGGCCAAATTTGGCTTTTATGAATCGACTCGAGGAGATCTATCTTGTAAATGTCATATTTTAGTCACTGTTAATTGGACATAACTTCACATTTAATTTGAGGTGTTCAATCAGGGAGATTTCTTGTACAATGCAGGGGATTGGGGACTTTTCGGAGTTATACCCTTGCTGTCGGGGATGACAGCATAGGCCTAGTTTTAGTCAAAGAAAACACAAAGTATTTTAGTTTTGGTCAATGAAAAGTGTGACTGTTTTGTGTAATGCCGGCGGTGCTGGAGCCTATCCTAGCATTGGACTGCATCATTGGACAAGAGGAAAGGATCCCCAGTTTCTCACGCTAGTGGGTTTCTTAAAATCATCACCTTCATCATCCCATGTTTTAATGGGCTTCAATTAAAGGAAAAAGCACACAAGATAGGATACAAGCACAGTATTATTCACAGGTTTGACCTATTAATCATGTGCTGATGTAGTTTTGTTACCAGGACTAAAACATTGATTTCATGCATACAGATCAATTATACGATTACTTCCTGATCTTTCAGCTTTTGGAGTCATGCTTGAATCACAGATCAGCAATCACAAAATCCGGAAACGAATTCCATTACTTTCATACTGCAAACTCCAGTTGTTTTGCAGTATGAATTATTTGCCTGACCAGCATTCACATACGCACTAGTGAACCCCACCACTGTAAAACAACCAGGTTCACTTTTAAGTAAACCAAACTGTAAAAACACACATGAATAATCACGATCTTTGGATTTTCAATGTTATTATCTCCACAAGAAAGACTGAATGCTCTTTCATAAGTATTATGTGACATGGAAAATTGCCTTTAAAATGAAATAATGACAAATTTACCAATATTATATTATATTTATTTATTATAATAAATAATTATAATAATTAATCAGCTTGTAAATGTGCAGCGACCAAATTGTTCCACTGCAGCTACACACAACTGATGAAAATCTAATTTTAACTAAAAGGCTTACATGTGTTTAAACTGTCAAAAGATAGCGTTGTCTGTTTCTGACAAAAATGCAAATGAGTGGCTCATATTCTCTTCATCTGGTGTCTATAAATAAGTGGCTTCTTAGGATCTCAGTCATCCAGTTTGTTTCCTTCTGCCAATCTTCATCTCTCATCTTTATTGAAAGATGACAGATTAATCTTTTTTTTTTTTTGTGTATGATTTTAACTCCTTAATTGAGACCGGTTGTTATGAGAAGACAACCGTGGAAGAAATTTAGAAATGTTATATTGATGAAGATTTTAATTTATTTATTTTATATATGGCTGTCAAATACTGCCATTTTGTCAAGGCCAGGGATGAGTGACTTTACCAGTATTTAATTAATTCAATCAGAAGCTTCTATGTTTTGTATTTATTTGGAAAAAATTAACACAACGTTTTGATTAGAATCCAGATCAGTGGATTTGAGTCTTATGTCACAATTCTAAGACTGATACTGATATTTAAACATCACCTTCTTGAATTAAGAAAGAATAAACCCAAAGAGGGGGGCATCATATTTGCTCGTTGCCAGCCCAACAATACGTACTAAAAAATTCATGGTACTGGAACACAAGTCATCAGCTGGACATTCTGGTTCTGGCTGCCTCCATCACCTCAGCTAGGAGGTCAAAGGGCGTTGCGCGTGGTTATCAGTCACGTTAATCAAGCGCCAGAATTGTTTAGCTAGCACAATGTAGGTAACGACATGAAGTTTGATCGTTATACACATTTACGGACTATTACAACTGTTGACAGGACTGTTTGTGACAATCTCGATTCCCTTGTACTCGACCACCCATACTTCCCTCTCTCTACACCACGTCCAGCACCGATATATATATATATATACTGTATATTCCTGTTAGGTCCTTTTCGGACGCATCAGGACACATTCACATTTAAGCTGCAAAAAGAAAAAATGCTTAAGGGACCACCTCTGTAAGTGGTTAGAGTGGTGGGACCACGATGCGTCCTGGAGTTCGTTTACAGTTGTATTTAACGATTTGTGTCACAGACCACTTGTGATCCAATTGCCCGAAACACATTTTAATTATCAAATCTAAACAGAGTCTCTGAGTACTCTGACTGCCCTAAAGCCTGCAGTATAGGGGAATGGTTGTCTCTAACTTTGGGTGTGGATGTCGACCTTGTGACGAACATGATACTTGACCAGGGTGTACTCCGCCGCTCGCTCATTCTTAGCTGGTATGGGCTGTAGCCTCCCTGTCAGTCCTAAACAGGTTAAGCGGTTACAAAAATGTAGTGGCTTGATGTGTGTTTTTGTGGATTCTGTATGCAATCCATTGTTGACTAATATAACGTTTTTAATTTTCGGAAACTGTTGTGAGAAAAAAAGGTTCACGCAAGCTGTACAAACTAAATATTCAAATAACAATATTCAGCATGAGAGAAGAAATAGAGAAAGAAAACCTTGTTTTTCAATGAGACGTTCTTGTGTATCAGGGGGATTTAAGAAGGTACATAGAGCTGATGATGGGGAACCAACATGTAAATATGCATTCAGTTTTGCGACTGTATTCTTATCGTAAGACTGAGTGAAGATATTACACCAATTTGTTTAGGTAGAAAACGGACGATCTGGCGTGAGAAAATGCAATTGCCAAAAGCGAGGGTCTCACGCTTTGACTTGTGAATCACAAGAGAAGGAGGAAGTAAAGTAAATCGGAGTATCAATGTATCAGTCAAGCTGAGTCAGAATATAAGAAAATATCCCGAGTAGAGAGAATAGAGCTGTGGGCTTTGGACACGACACACGAACTGTGTGTGTGCGTACGTGTTTGCGTGTGTGTGTGTGTGTGTGTGTGTGTGTGTGGTGCAGTCTACTTTGTCTATAGTTTGCCTGTCTAGTCGATGGAAACTTCTGACAACACGTCATTGTGGGTTTTTCTTTTCCATAATGACAGGGTGTTGACTTCATGAATAAAATATTTTATTGCAAAGACTTTTTGCTTTTGGTGTTTAAATGAACCACAGAAAAACTCCAAAGATGGTTGCTGGACCACAGCACCACCCAACCCACCTTTTTCAAAATGTCACCAATTCTCATTTGTTTATTCTAATAAACATAACAGCGTGATTTGCTTCTGTGTAGAACATCACATATCTTTGTGAAAGGAAAGATTTTTTATTTTTTTTAAATGGACTGTAAGTTTATTTGACCGTTTCAGTGATGTATGTGTGTGTGCATTTGTTTGTTTGTGTGTGATATATAGATTATTTTACTGCTGTATTTCAGCATCCCTCCGTGTCCCACTCTCCCCTCCACTGTGAAATACGTGGGTGCAGGCTATGGGTTCTTTATCAAACACATAAACACACACACACACACACCCTGGTAAAACTGTTCTTCAAAGCATCACAGATCTCCTCCTTGCGTGTTTGACTTCTGCTTGCTGGAGATTGAAAATAACATTTTACTTTTCTTTACTTTAAACACACAAACACATAGACTTTAATTTCTTAAATTGTCCTTTATACTGTGCCAAAACAAGTGAGACTTTTCCAGTTACTGTATATTATGTAGGTTTCTTTGAAGAAGACATTGGTTAATATTCTAATTAAAACTGTTTTGAGAGCCCAGTTGGAATGAAAACACTCCACATAAACATCATCTGGAATGAAAATGCCCAAACTGATTGAGATTTAATGCTGTTGCAGAGAGGTAGTAGAACCATTTCGTAAACTGATGAAAAGCACCATTTAAATAATAGTCAAAGACAAGTACAGAGCATTGGGTTAGGGGTTTTTCAGGGATACAACCTTAGAGTATTCAAAGATAAGCTTTGTATTTCTGGAACATTTACTATGCAAGCCCTCGATAACTAATGTGACACTGGTCACTCAAATAGATTGACTATTTTTACAACGTATTAGGCACAGTTTATGTTTTTGGTCTTTCAATGGTCCAGTCAACTGTATGATTTTAGTTTCCCCCATAATGTTGACGTTGACGACAGCAGCCTGGTTGGAAACAAACAAAAAGCAGCGTCAAAACAAGCAGCGTCTTGGTTTACCGACTATTTGTCTGCTACAGTTAGAAGGGTATGCCCCAAGGTATTTTTTGAGAGCCTATACATTAGGACCTCATTGCAGCTTTGACTAATGGGTGACCGTATTCTCACTATTACTAACCTTATATGAGTGCCAAGGTAAGTAGGTGGATGGGCATCAAAGAAGGCCAATTATTTAATTTGGGTCATATCAAATTTCCGGATTGGCCTATTTAGAGGCTAACAACATTTTACCCAAGGCTAATACATTTTTGTTTATTTCTACCCTTAATTTAGTAATTTATTGAATGTATTGTGTATGTTTATTTTTTTACAATTTATATATTTTATACATGAAATATTAGGATTGATTGATGGATTGATTAACCTTATATTCTGAATTGTGACCAGACCGTAGGACACACCTACTTGAACCAATCATATAGCACTTCCTGTCTATCTATTACTTTCATCATATCATACTTACTCTTTGATCATCTTTTCCTCATCTAGTGGCATCATAGGCCAACTGTAACGCACCTGATATAAGTTGATGGATCTCAAATTATATCCTCCTCTTATATTCTTTTATTGCTCAAAAGAAGGCTCCAGAAGCCAAAACATTAGCAGGAGCTGTAATCCAGAATTTACACATAGGAGTATTTGAGAGTAACTGAGAAAAAAGGAACATTTTTTTTTAGTTAGTGCCACAATTTTCCCACTATTTTAAAATATTTGACCAATCCTGACTTTAAGTTATAAGTTCAATAAATTAAATCTTTATTGATCTTTTTGTTTAGTGAAGCAGTATAAAACAAGAATCAAAATCTATAGAGAAAGTAACCGAGGCTCCAGGCGTAGACACCTTTCACAATCGATAGCTCAAAAGGTGACTAAGTGGAAAGTCACTGTAGATTTTCATTCACCTCTCTCCAGGACAGGCTTTCCCTTATCCCTCGTTCACATTTACCATCCTCGCCAGCCATCTGTTCATCCCTCAAGGGCTGACTTCTGCTCAATTTGCCCTGACCTTTCTGTTTTTATTCAACAAAACTGCAGGTGACTGAAGTAGGTACCCAAGTTGACCCTAACCCTTTCTCAACTGGGGTAGCTACTGTTTGGATTTGTCTGGGGTGCTTTCAAAAAAATATTCTCACGCTGTTAATAGAAAATGAAATAAAACTCCAAAAATAGTAGTTCAATTTCACAACCGCCTCAAAACATCAGTAAAAAATAGCTGCAGATCCCCATTTTGATGTGTCATTATATCAATTTATGACTCAGTGTATGATGGCTCAGTTTATAAGCCTATGTAATTAGCCTACAACAGTTGTAATTTTATTTTTTTTATGTGCATGTACAAGAGAGCTGGATGAGATGGGACATGAATGCATCTTTTTTCGAAAAGAAACTTTACAAAATCAAACAAATCCTGTGTGTCCAGATCCTGTGTTGCTTAGCAGCAAGGACATTAAAGACAAGCAGCAAGACATAGAAAGAACGAGGAAGGCTACTTGTTGTATGTTTTAATCAGATACAGTAGGCACTCCAATGAAGGTTTAAGTCATTCAGATATTTACCATTCTGACTTTTCCTGCCTTCAACACAACAACTTCAAGGAAAAATGTTGTCTAATATATCTCAACCACTGACATTTAATCAGATAATCAATGTTACTCGATATTTGCTTGTCAGGGGTTATAATATTATGGCCTGTAGATGTAGGTCATGTAGGCAAAATAAAATTTACCAGATGACCTGAGGTAGACCCAGAGCCGCTTGAGTGATCATATATCTCATCTGGTCTTGGAATACATGTGGGTTCCTCAGGAGGAACTGGAACATATTTGTGGGGAGAACGATGTCTGGAATACACAGCTCAACCTGCTGCTACCTGAGTCAACCTTTGATAATTGGAATTAAATGGATGAAAGAATGAAAACAATGCAAAAGCATACATAAACTGAAATATCAGTAATATGGATATAATGATGGAGGGACAAAAAAATTGCATTACTTCATGCTGAATTAGATTTCAGCTTTCCATACAGTGTAGAGAAAAGGATGAATGGAAAGCAGATGACAAGATCTGAGTCTGCGGTTCTGCAAATTCCACTTAGTAAAATGATGCGAAAAAAGGGCTGTAGAAGACCACGGCATCGTCTCTGAGCTCTTATTTATAATTTTTTGATGGAAAATCTGTTTTATCGTCCAGGGAATACATTATACAATGCAAATCCCTCCCATCTGCCCTAAATATAAATACTGCTAGGGTGCTATACACTAGCAATTTGCAAATAAAAAACACAAACTGTACTGAATTTAGCAATTACTGCACAGGAAATGATACTGTATGTCAGACTTGTAGCTCACACACACAGCCTTCATTTCGCAACTCCACACACCGGAGAATAGAACCACAACGATCATCTGTAACAGGTGGAATTCTGCGTTGTGTTTTAATAAGCCTGAGGACTCTTTGGATATGCTCTCCATTTATTTTCTGGCAATATAAAAGGCCCGCACTTCAATCTACAAGCAAACCATCCCGTCCAGCTCTTCCCTAAATTAAAAAACAAAAGGGAGCGGTAAGACATTAGTTTCTATAAGTTGAGCATTGAATAAATCAAAACAACCACAGATACTGATATGGCTTAAGTTTTACATCAGATGCCCTTCCTGACACAATCCTTCATTTATCCGGACACTAAGGACTTTGATTAATGGTCCACACTGGATTTCTGCCACACTCTCGTTCTGACTGGGATTCAAACCCCCAGTCTCGTGCAACAAAGTCAGTGGTGTAACCCACTGAGCTGCGTCAACGGATGACAGCTTGAAGCAAAACAAATATCAGCATCTCCCATGAGGGAATCAAAAGAAGGGAAGATAGGGGATACCAACAAAGAAGAAATAAGGAGGGGACTGGAACATGGCTTACAAACAAAACAAAAAGAAGAAGTGGATTTCCTTACATTCAGGTTAAACAAAAATAGAACTAAATTCAACATTTTGTACAATTATAACTTGACCGCCTACATATGCACACTGCGTATGCACACTGTATGAACACTGCATACACTTTCATTGCCTACTTGCACACACATCACATGACACTAGTGGACAGTAAACACACAGCAACATGTGCAGAAACCCATTTAACTGACGCAAGCTCACAAAAGTAGCACACTTAGACACCTCGTAAATGTAGAAATGGCCTACCCCCACCCCTTCCACACCCACACACACTCACACGCCATTAACGTCTGCACTCGTGTACACACACTTAGGTTTCCTCATCCTGGTTTGCACACAGAGGAAGACTGCGGTGTCAACGTGGCTGTGTGGTTTCAGCTCAACTGGATCAGACTGAGGTGAAGGAAATGGGGAGGATTTCTTCCCTCTCCTTCCTTTTTTCTTTTCTTTCAATATCATCATCCTTTCAATTCCTTTCCATTTACAGGGATTTCATGGATATGGAATACTTGCCGTTGCAAGGATAAACTAAAAAGTAAAATAAAATTGCACGGATTCCATTGAATCTACTGTTAACTTCTTCGTCCCAACAAACCCACGATCGAGTCTCTGTCTGCTTTTAGCTTTTTTTGTTTTTCTTAATTGTGCACAATGCTCAACTTTAATAAAACGTTGATTTTTGCCACAGTTAAAGGGGGTAGTATGTTATTATAACTCACACTACTGGACATAGGTGGTATTTTGCTGCTCAAATCCCTCCCTGGGGTCAATTTCCAATTTTTGGCACATTTTGGGTCCGTTAGCCATCAAACTCTTCCAAATAGAGAGTCCTTTGGTCTTATCCCACAAAGAACTGTGTAGAGTAACATGTACCATGTAGTATTTACATCAAATTTGATGCAGTACTATCAAATAGTTTGAAAAATTACATTGTTTGTTTTTCTTTCATGGTGTATTTTGAAATCTAAATCAAATAATTTTAAATATTTTATTTTTTGGTTTAAATGCAGATTACTCACATAGTAACAAGTACAATACTACTGACAGTGAAAATAAATGATTTTAGTTCTCACCTGTCTATAGAGACCAAGGTTGTGCAAACACACGTGATAGGTGTGGAGCTATTTTAAGCTTATATTAAGTATGTAATTCAGACTTCACTTAAAATAACGAATGGGCCGAACAAGTTTATTCATATTTACGTTAAAAAAAATGATATACTGTCTCCTTACATGGCTGTTGGTCCCTTTCCTGCTCACAGCCACTTCTTTTACTTCCCCTGTCATCCTCCCAACCCCCCTTTCCTGGACAGTGTAAGCCATTATAAAGCCTGGTTTGGCAGCCTGGTGTGTGTTCATGTGGTGCTGCGCAGTAAAAGAGCGAGATTGAAGCTTTGTGGAAAATCCAAGGCTACCTCCTTAAACAAACCGGGCATCAGTGTTGAAGGTCTCAGGAAGGAGGGTGTGTGTGTGGCTAGGGGGTAGAGGGAGAGAAAGAAAGAAAGAAAGAAAGAAAGAAAGAAAGAAAGAAAGAAAGAAAGAAAGAAAGAGGTGGTGGGGAGGAAAGGAGAGTGAGCTCGGAAGGGCAAGCCCTCTAAAAGAAAGCAGAGGACAGTCTAAGAAGAGAGAGGAGAACAATTGTGTGGGAAAAATTGTGTGGCTCCAAGAAAAAAGAAATCTATCAGGTCTGAGAAGAGAAGGAAGTGGAGGGAAAAGGGAGAATATGGAGGCTAGAGAGAGAGAGAACGCATGAAAGGGAGGGCATTATCACCAAAAATCCTACTACTAAATGAAAAAAAAATTATAGAAATAAGGTCCTGGATGAAAAAAGAGATAATTGACTCGTTGACTGATTCAACTATCAAACCAACTCATTAAAGCAAAATTTCCTGATTGTCTTTTATTTCAGTATTTTGATACTTTGACTCATACTTCCTTCATGTCCACTATGGACATATGCTGCTATTCATCCAGGGAACTTGACACATTCACCTCACATCTACACAGGATCACCACAATTATCATAAAGTGAAGTGAACTGACAAAGAGACGGGGGCAGATAGGTTGACACTGGGCACTGAGCTGGAGACAGGTAATAGGCTCCATATGCCTCTGAGTGCAACATTTAAATAGCCATGGCTGTCCTTTTAAACTCTTCTGGACAGCGTTACACCAAAGACACACACACACACATACAACCTCAGTCGGATTAAAAACAGCATGGGTTTCAACGGCCTGTGTACGATAGACCGCTTGTGCCCTCAACAAACACACTGTTAGTGGTTTATCCTCATCCCTATCTTTAGTTACAGAGTTTCCGTTACAATTTTGCTTTATTTGTGAAGATATAAACTCATGACACTGTAGCAATTTATCCACCAATACCCAAGTCCTGTGTTGCATTTTCAGCTTTGATAAAGTTAATACAAAAGAACACCCAAATTTACAAGTTAGATGCAATGCCTGATAGTGCAGAATCATTATGATACGTTTAATGAAGTTATTCAGCGTTGGAACGAAAGTTCAGACTAAATGGATTTGCGATACATGTACAAGATATTCGCAATGGATTTGGGGTAATAGCTGTTGTGAAGCCAGTCATTGAATTATCAACTGCCATGACAGAATCAAATTATGAATGAAGCATTTTCCATTAATTTTCCAAAGTAGAGCAGAATTAAAAATAATCAAACCCCTCACATATAGTTAATGTTAATATTCTGAGTGGAAAAAGTACTCAATGTTATGCTTTTTCATAAACATCTTCTTCACCTGATGAATTTCACATCTTCTGACATCTTGATTCGGTTGTGGAGAGAAAAACACAATAAGGCTTTCTGTGCTATTCATTTTTTTTTTTTGGGTTATGTATAGGGACAGGATGGCTTGTGGCAAGGTCCTAGCACTCCTTACCCACGCAGTACCCCCAACAGGACTCCCTGGGGGATATGGTCATGGGCTTTCCCCAAATCCGCAAAACATATGTAAACCTGAATGAACAAAGTCCCATGAATCCTCAAGCAACCATGTAACGGTGAATATTTGACCTATAGATTAAAGTAAGAGATGTTTCCATATAACTGGCACATGTAAGACATATTATATTAATATTATTCTTAATATTCATGAACAGGATCTCAAAGCATAGTCAAAGTGAGGAGAATGTCCAATTTGGATGCTCAGAATTGAGTTTACTGTTTTAATGTTTACCCTCTCGATTGAACTTCTCCAAGTATCTATGAACTTATTTCAGAAAAACAGTTTTTCATTAAAAAAGCTCCCCCTAGTGATTAAAATAAGAATTATTTCAGTAAAATAGGATACAAGACAGATATCCTGGAGTCAATTAATATGCACCAAACGTAAACTTAAACTTAAAACAAGGCTGATATTAATGTGAAGAGAGTACCACAGTTTTGTTTTATTTATTTATTTTTATGAAACAATTGGTGTTTTTTGGTTTAAACTAATGATAATTTCACCTTGAGGATTTTTAAGTAGAAAATAAATGAATAGATCTCTACTCTGTGATTAATGCGGCATGCTGCCTCACTGAAAGGACTTGTCTGGAAAACTTTAGCTGGCGTTCAAACCGCTAACCCAGGGGTCCTGCTACATAGAATAGCCAACGAGTTCTGACATCAATTTCTGGAGAGTAATTTAAAGGCCAGTTTTAATCTGCACATGACCTACTTTTGGTCTCAAACCAGACACTGCCTGTATTTTTCTAAAGTTTAGGAGCTAAAATAATATATGAGTCAGATTCTGTTGGGTCACAACCTGGCCGGGGAATGCTTTCATTAGACTGGCTCCCAGAGAGGGCGGCTATATTTAAAGCTTTACATACACAGACGGCCTGTCAGCGTTGCTGACTCTATGGATCAGGACCCTGGCATAGGTCATGGACCTTTCTGGGTCATTTAAACTGGCTCTCCTTGCTGACAGGTTAATTGTTTGCTTCGTGCCGGAGAAAGAAAAACAAACTCAATCCATGACACGACTGGTTAGAATGACATTCTGACTGTCAGGGATGAGGCGTGGAAACAGAAACCAATCGAGGATGGGAAAGGAAGACAGCTTGTGCATTCCTATGATTATATGTAAAGTAAATTAGTCCCAATGGAATTTCAAATATGTCAAAACACCAACTGGGCTCCCATGCAGTGCCCCGTTATTCCCAGATGTCCGTGCATCATCAAAACATCCCCCAGGTTTTTGAACCTCCATAAGTCCGACAACACTCACTCTGGAGATGGTATTACCAATCACATCCCGCACACAACAAATTAACTCCTCTCAACATGTCAGGGAGATCCACCTCAACTTTTATTTATATAAAAGCAACATCTAAAATGTCAATCAGACAATCGTATTGTAGATAAGCTAATGAAAATGTTACTTGTTTTTATTCATAGAGAAAAATGATCTCAGCTGGTTATCCACAAGGCAAACATATTCTTTCTTTCTTTCTTAAAGAAATGTATTTGAAGAAAAATCCGAGCACAAATTTGAAATGCGTTCCAGTAAACAGAAAAATATTTCATTCATTCTTACCCCGTCATCACAAAGTGCCTTGAGTGAAACCTCACGACTCAGCTTAAAGGATATCTTTCTCCCAGCCCAAACCCATTCCAGTCTGCCTAAAAAACCCAACAAGTAAATAGATGATGTCATCTCCTCTATCCTACACTCTGCTCTGATACACCTGGGTAAGAACGACCCCAATGTCCAAACATCCATTTTCAGAACTGTCATTCCATCCAAGCTGATGAGCAAACTGACTGACTTTGGTTTCAGGATCTCTCTATGCAAATGGACACCGCACGTTCTAACCAACAGGTCTCATTCTGTTAGAGCCACACAACTTCCACTCTGTAAATAAGCACTGGACTCCCACTGGGCTGGGTGCTCAGTCCCACCCTCTTTTCGCTGTTCACCTTCAAATGTGTACCTGTGCATGAATCAAACATAATAACCACGTTTGCAGATGAAATTCCAGTGGCAGGTTCGACGAGTGATAACAATGAGGTAATTTCACAGTGAGGAGGTTCACCCAACCACGAAGGAGTCACAAATCAGTATACTTCCAGGGTCAGGCCCAGGCCCAGGTTAATTGGGGATTGTTGCATCAGGAACAGCATCTGTATAAAACATATGCCAAATCAATATGCAGAACACAAAACTGATTTCCAAACCGGATCCGTTGGTGCTCAAGTTAAATACAGTCGATGTTGTTAACCAGCAAGGCATCAGCCGGAATGTAACCAGGCTATCTGTTCCTTCAACCCTGAAAAGTAACAGTCAAAAGACGAGGGAGAGATAAAAGAGAGAGGAAACAATCCCTGAAGACCAATAGACTAAGAGATCTGATCGTGGCCTTCCTGCAGAGTAAAGGGCAATGACAATCACCATGATGTCACCACACTGTAAAAAGGGAAAACTGTGCTACCAGTTGAACTTAATAAAATTACTTCAACTGGTAGCACACAATTTAATTATGTGTTTTTAACTTAAATTATTTAATTCGACCAACCCAATTCATTCAAGAATGATGAACTCAATATTATGATGTATTTTTTATTTTTATTTAAAAATGCTTTTATTATGAAATACATGCAAATAAATCAAAAACATATCAAACCGTTTACCTCTATAACAAGGTAAATAGTTACTGAATTCTCAACTATTAAAACAAAGAAGTGCCATTTAAAAGTGCAAACAACTGCAATAAATTGTGCAACAATATACTGTTGATGCATGAACAACATATGATACAAAATAGTAATCATACAAGAACACAAGCGGTCAATGAAAAATACATTTCCACTGATAAACCTGACGAAAGGTTCCTTCATTTCCCAAAATGGACAAGCCTTCGGAATTGTTTTGCAAATAACTCAACTTTTGGGAAGCATTTTACGCATAATCACATTGTGCTTAATTTAATGTAATAACAATGTAGGGGAATTAGTTTTCTAACTATCTTATATATGCAAAGAATATGTAGCCTCGATAAGTGGATGGCCTTGACAAAATGCATCAGTTAAGGTGTGTAAGTTGGTAGAGCGGCCATCTCCCAATCAGAAGATTAGAGTCCCAGCAGGGTCTACTTGTTGTAGGGTCCTTGAGCAGGACCCCGAAAACCTAGCTCCCTGGGCGATTCAAAGGGGCTGCCCACTGCTTCGTCAGGGATGGGTCAAATGCAGAGAAATAATTTCACTATGTTGTACTGTCTATGACTGTATATGATCAATAAAAGATACAATATTATTACATGAAAGTCAACCTATGCTTTTAACATTTTATTTATGGAGTTGTCATCCTCAACGTCTGTCAGCAAGGTGTTCAATATTTAGCCATGCTGAAGTACAACATAACCTTAATTTTCCAGTTATCATGGCAATCATATGATCAAAACTATTTCCACACAGAGGACATGTCTTTAGTAGGCCTGTCCAAATAATCTGACCAACATCTCTGCAATCTCACTTTTCCCAAGCAACTTATTCTCTCATGTTGCATGAGAGAAGGTGAAAAAACTGATTCCTGCCATCTTTGACAGACCGAGCAATATATCTACGTTCGGATTCCCCCTGTTGCACACCTGTTTGGTAGAACTTATTGCCCGTGTGGAACTTCGACCATTCATCATTTGTGTCCCCAGTTGTGTGAGTTCCTATAGGAGGAGTAGTGTTCTTCATTTGCAATCTTCTATTTGTATGTCAAATATTATATATAACCTGACAACTTAAACCCTTTTTAATTAATTTTGATGAAATGGGGAGAGTGATCGATGTTGGGATAGTGCTCTGGGGGACCTGAAGAGTCAGAACACTCAGAAAGCATCACAGTGAAACTTTTAGAATAAAGTGCAGGATGAAATAATAGCAGTGGCTGTGTGAGAGGAAAGCGATGAGAGGAAAGTTTAAGCTCTAGTCAAACAGACTTTCTTACTCTGATACACAGAATTGAAGGATGATTTAGCCAAGTTTGTCCTCACAGAAGGTGAAAAATATTGTTAAATCACAAAATACTCCAAAATACCACACTGAGACAATAAGACTCTGAGAATCACCTGAGAAAAATCCATGCCTAGGAGAATTCAGAGAATTTTGAAACAATTTGAATTTATCTGTGCGCAGATAGAGAGCAACTCTGATGTGCTCTCTGTCTGTATTCAATGTCAATTCAATGTCTGTATTTTGAGCATAAGAGTACATAAAGTCATATTTAAAAATGTAAAATGTTGGTTAAGATATTGTTTGGAACAGCATATAGTAGATGATGCGTGTTTAAAAAGGATTGCATTTAGAGTGCACCTTGCCCATAATTTCAGTAAATGTAAATATAATTGTTGAAATGTTTATTGGTCGTAAATATTCTTTGTTACACCTGCCAGAGTCTTTGTTAATTATGATGAGTGTTTTGAGGAAGATGGGCAATAACAGGAACATTTAATGTTTTGCAGGTGTATACCTCGCAAACTGTTCCATTTTCTTGTGGACAGCACACATGCAGTGAGGAAATGTATAAATCAAATGAATCTCATCCATACAAAGATGATTTATGCATGGGACTCCCACAAGTGCTCTCATTTGGAGCCACTTTAGTCACCACTAAGGAAATTGCGGACGGCTTTGTTCATGATTTGGTGCTCAGTCCGTTAATAAAGCACAAATCCATATAACCAAGTGTCCCTGTTGTAGCCACAATATTTTTCATAAAAGCTTTACTTGTGAAAAAAGGGCAACCTTGGGAATTTGAGCTATTTGGTGGCTAGACGACTGGGTCAGAGGGACTGCAGGTCTTGTATTGTTATTCCTGGTCTGCAGTGGTTATTGCTACAAAAAAGTCAAAGGAAGGACAACAGGTGAAGATCTGACAGGCTGATGGGAGCAAGAGGCTCATTGATTTGCTTACGGAACAAAGGGTTGTCCATGTTGTCTGATATAAAAGAAAAGCTAATGTAGGACAAATTGCTGAAAAAGTTAATGCTGGTTCTGATAGAAAAGTTTACACAATGCTAGGCAGGTGGTTGTAATGCTATGGCTGATTGATGTAAAAGCAGTCTGAACTGTAAAAGCGTGGTGTGGGCTTTATGATCGTGGAAATTAGCACGTTTTATCCTGCAAGCCAGTGAAATTAGTCCTACTGTTCAGTAGTAGAATTTACAAAGTGTACTTTGTTACTCTGCTTGAGGAATGAAAGATTAAAAAAACAATCTGTCTTCAAAAGTAATCAGATTTCCTGGTCCAATGAAGTATGGGAGTACAATGGGCATCTCCAGCAATCACAGTGGGATCATGTTAAAAAATCTCCATCTCTTTTATGTGTTTTCATTCAAATCAACGGCATGGCAACAACACTGTGTGTATGCATGGGTGTGTGTGTGTGCGCGTACGTATGTGTGCGTGTGTGTGTGTGCAAGCATGTGTTTGTGTGGGATTTTCTTTGATAAATTTCATTGTCTTTTTGCGAAAGAAGCTGAAAAAGCTGTGTGTTTTCAGAATTGTTATTGATATTTGATGCTTGATGAAAAAAGGCTTTGAAACATTAAAAGGCAAATATGAAAAGACATTTTTATTCCTTCTGCCCATTCAGCTTTATCGTGCTTACCAGTTGGCATCATAACATAAAAGCTAAATATCCTTAAGTTAGCCTTTGTTGATGGCTGGAATGGCAATTATAGAAACAAAACAGAGTAACTAAAAAGAGGCTTTTCTTTGTCAGATGGGGTTGTTTATTGCACAAAAAAAGAAACTCTTATCAAAGAATGAGGAGGCTTTTTGAAGAGCAGTTCACATTTCCTCAAGAAAGCCATACATTCAGGAAACTTATATGGGTGTTACACAGTGGGGTGGGGGGATGGGAGGAGTCCATGACATGTTTTATGTCTGTTAGTTACCTATTTCAGTGGTTTGGAGACCAACATAATATGGAAGCATTTGGTTTTTATGATACGGCTGATTTGTATTTATGTAAGCTATTGGTATCCTATAAAATAAGGTTGATTTTTTGACAATCACAAATGGGAAATCAGGAGTTAAATAATACACCAACTATAGGGATTTCGGTAATTTATTGCATGTTTTGCGATGATTACCTCAAATTTGAACAGTTCTTCTACTCACGCATCAAAAAGCTACAAAGAAAAAAGTAAGCAATCGATAATTATAGTATCTCTGATAGTCTTTTAAGTCCTTTAAGCATGAAAGCAGAATGGCATATTAATTAGCTGCATTCACACTAGATAGCTACAGAGAGAAATGGCATTGCACACCTAATCAGATTTAAGAATTTTTCATTAACTTGGCTATTTGAGGGAGCGAAAGCACTTTAAACATTAAAGCTTAACAACCAAAGAGAATATGTTGTAGTGGGAGGTTTCAGTCAAAGGGATTAATTAAGACTAAATGGCTGTTTTAAGATAAGAAGACTCTAACCAAGGCCAAATGAGTCTGTTTGATCGAACGCGTCAACGTCTCTTACTCTTTTCATGTGTGATAGGGTGGCATGAGTGTGTTTGGTTGTGTGGTTAGGAGAGAGCAAGGCCGCAAACGAGTGGATATGGTCGGAGAGCTCCGAGAATATGTGCGAGATTAAAAAATAAATAAAAAATGGCTCTTCTTCTCATAGCTGTCTAAAATTGGAAACTCATTCAGCAGGTGCCAATCCTGCAAGCCAGAATCAGCACCCCAGAGCATGCCATGACTGCTGGCTCTTGCCAGCCGACATCGTGCTCAGGAACGGCAACGCTCAAAATTTTTAAGTGAAAAGAGAGAAATATTGGAAAGCAAGAGAACTTTTCAGAAGAAGAACAGAGAAAATTTCAGAAACTAAACTCCTGCATCTCAACAGGGATTTGCAATGAAAAGCTTTTTGGAATATTTGGCTGCTTTGATTTTTAACATACAAATATAAACCTAAATGAAAATGTTCAAACCTCATGCAACTGATCAAAATGGAATGTTGTTACTTTCCAAATTTATCCTTATTCAGTGACTGAAGAGATTGAAATCGGCATTGTCTAAAAAAATGTGCAATGAAAGTTTGCCAAATTGTGTCCCATTTCAAAAGCTTCTCCAAATGTGCCCACTGCCTAATTTGTTGTCTTCTGGAAGTAGACAGGTATTTACCTTGAACCATTTTTACTATTTAACAGATTTGTATTCTATGTTTAAGTAATTATTTGTTAACCTTTTAATGGTTGGATGCGTTTATTCATTCATTTATTAGCTATGCCAAGGAGGTTATACATTCACTCCTGGGAGTTTCTCTGTTTGTTTGTGAGCAAGACTACAGAAAAATTGCTGGATGGATTTGAATGAAATTTTACCCAGGTAGGTTTTGGCATATCCTAGAGGTGATTACATTTTTGGTGATGTTACTTGTTTTGCAGAATTTAAAATGATAAAATAATAATATAATGATTATAATGATAAGCCGTTTCGAGTAGTGTCGTCACAATGTGGCATTTGATGCCTTTTTCTCTTTTGATTCCTTTGATGTTTCTTTTGGGGGGGGAGATGGGGGCTCAGTTTCAATAATTCCCTTGTTTCCCTTGATGTTCCTTTGGGGGTGGAGCTAGGGGCTCAGTGGGCTGAACAGAGAAGCTTAAATAGAAAGCGCTGGAGACGACCAGCTATAGAGTATTTGAGAGATACTCAGAGTTTGTTTAGGTTTTCGATAGATTTAGTGGCTGGCACTAACTCACACATTAATGGAGAAATCTGCAGGATTTCAGGGTACAGGGTAGCTACTGTTGTGCAATGGCGGAGGTTTGAGTTCTCTGACTGCTTTATCTAGTTGTTTATTTGATACAGGTAACACAGTGACATGGGTAGCACTGTTCCTTACAGTATGAGGGTGCCAGGTTTAAAACCCTGTCTGTGTTGAGTTTTCATGTTCTCTCAATGTTCGTCTGGATTCTCTTTAGGTACTCTGCTTTCTCGAACAATCATAAGCATGCAAAATAGGTGAAATGGTGACTCGCAATCCCTTGTTTGGCGTGAAAGTGAAGGGGATGATGTTTAGTCATTCATCTGAACAGTTAAGTGTTTTATTGTGCAGTCATGTGTTTTTTGTTAGTGGTGTAGTTACCAAATAATGCTTGGCTATTAAGTTGCTACTTTGGTTTTTCTGTAACTTTACATTAAATTTTGTATTCCATGACTGAATGAATGAATCTTTGTTACTTGTTTATACATAAATCCAAGAAAATCCCTTCCCCTGGTTGACTATTATTTGAGCTCAAATAATTGTTCTAGATCAATCACACTGATTGATGAAGAAGGATTTATTCATCAAACTAGTAAACTATGCTTATGCTAGCGTCGCTGATAACAAGGGTATATCCCCGAAGGCCCCAAATCCCCTGCGTGGTACAAGCAATTAACCAGTTTGAGTTCCTCAAATTAAATGTGACTAATTAATAATCACAGTCAATATTGACTCAACCTATTTCTATTAAGTCAGTAATGTGCTCTAAGATAAGATTCCATAGTCACTCAATGATGAAAATAAATACACATTAACACATTAACACATTTCTTTTGAGGCGCAGTAATAAAATAAGGCAGACAGAGAATTAGACTTATTGTGGGGAAGTTATGGACAAGAAAATGCTTTTTCTGCAAAAAGCTCCCCCTAATGACTAAAATATTAGCTATTATAGTGGAATTCTATAAATATTTACAAGATAGATATCCTTGTCCAGATTCACATGAGCCAACCAAGACATAATTGATGATTTGCTTTGGAAAAAAACCTCCAAAAACAGTTTTTTGAAAGAATTACAGTAAAATATGATAGATGCAAGTTAGATCTTTTTGAGGCGTTTCATATGTGGCTTTAGCCTATCCCAGCTACACTTGGTGAAAGTAGTGGTACATCCTGGAAAAGCAGCCAGTTAATCACAGAGCCAATACATAGAGGCAGACAACCATTCTCACTCTCATATTCATAGAGCAACTGATTCAGAAAGTGCCTGTTTTTGGAGAGTGGGAGGAAGCTGGAGAACATGGAGAGAACATGCAAGCTACTCTTAGAAAAGGCCCAAAGGTCAGAGGTTGATATCAGCCCACAAACTTCTTACTAGGAGGGAACTATGCTGCCCACTGCACTGCCACGCCACCCTCAATTAGCCAATGCAATACATGAAGGATTTCTTTTTTTAAATGACACTTTAAAATGCTTGCGATGTTGACTGAGCTGCAACCACCAATTAGCAAGGGAACAAGCTCAACTATCTCACACGCCTAAAGTATGTTAGATAGTTGAATGCATGCTTTATTCACAGTCTACCTGAGACGTTTCTAATTTACCTTACGATAGCACTCTGTGGCAGTGAGATATGGGGACGTTTCACTGCTAATGAATTTGAAAAATGGGACACAAACACAAATGCATGTATTTAGGAACAATTTAGCTGACGTGTTTACTGTTAGCTAAAAACTTCAGCCATCCCAACCTTTTTCCCAACATATTGTTGACTGCATCAGGAAAAAGTGGATAAACTCACCTAGCAATTTATTCATAGCAAACTGATTTGTCACACGAGAAAAGTTTGTTTTTAGTTGACTGATCTCATAATATCTACCTGAAACAGCCCATTTTATTTACACGCATGAAGACTTTGCCTCTTTTGTGCATCTCACTAGTTCATTGCCAAACCTTTGAGGAAAACTGCTATAGCAATTCTGCGGTATCGATGTCATCTTTTGATATAAAATAAGAGAAGCAAACACAGAATGAAAAGTATATGAATGTCAATAGCATTCATCACATAGACATGTCGTCATGGCAACCCACCTGTATGATTGAGAGTGGCAGCTGTCATGAGAGATAAGGAGATGCATACGAATGGAAACGAGGACAGGAGAAGAAAGGGTGGGAGATGAAGAGTAGAGAGGAGTGATGAGAGAAGAGAGGGAGACAAAGAACAAAAGAGGAACAGAGCAGTCAGGAGTCTGAGAACTGGTAGAGGAAGAGAGGGAGTCTGGGAGCTAGTAGAGTGGGAGGTGAGAAAACTGAATGTTAAGAAATGTACAGTGAGAAAAATCGTCCGATTTCACACGAAAGGGTTTAGATAGTGCAAACATAATTTGCCCTCAAGTGGTTGGATGACAAATGAACCAACAGACAGACAGATAAATACAGTAATATACTTATATATGTAACTTAAACAGTGATGAATAAAAGTGTGAATGATACTCCTACTTTAAAGAGTTAACATGTGTTAGATATTCAAACAAAATTTAACATAAAACAAAGTCAAAAAGGGTCAATGCAACCAATAACCAGTCTCAGAATAATATTTGTCCCCTTACAGTCTAAATGACAATAAGCCCTGTTCACTTAGATTGACCATTTTTAGAAGCAGGAAGATTGCTCACAGGTCTCACAGTAGCACACTATGCCAAAATCAGAAAAAAATAGAAAAATATTAGCACCTAGAAATATTAACACACATCCGTCTGAGAAGGGTAGCAATCCTATTTGTAAGGCTCCGGCACCCCACAGAAGTTAGAGACATTGTCTATGAGTGCAGAAGATCAATCTTGAACTTTCATAGAAGTAGACGACTTTCCGAAATCCTTCCAAAACCACGGTGAAGGCTCATTTAGAAGCCACAAACAACTCAAAGAAAACATTGAAGGACCTGAACGCTTCTCACACCTCTATTAATGTCCGAGTTCATGGCTTCACTGTTCACAAGATGCAGGGCAAAAGTAGAATCCATGGGAGAGTCATGAGGTGAAATCCACTGCTAACCCAGAACAATATTATGGCCTTTCTAAATTTCACCAGAAAACCTCTGAATGACCCTTGGGAGATTATTCTACACATAGACAAGTCAAAAGTTGACCTTTTTGAAGGACCGGTGTCCTCTAACATCCAGCACCAACTACAGTATTCAACAACAGAACACAAAACATTCTGTCTAGCTGGAGGTGGCAGTGTGATGATGTTGGGATGCTTCGCTGCTACAGAGCCAAGATGACTTGCGAGAATTGAGTAAAACATGATACTGATGGGGGTCATCGGTTTATGAGTTTGACTGGGTCACGTTCTGAAGAGTTTGTCCACCTCCACCACAGAAAAAAAATGTTGGATTAGCTTAGTCAGAGTTGTGACCTGAACCCATTCTAATGAAATGCACTGGTGGAACCTGAAAAGATGAGTTCATGTTCAAAGCAGTTTGGCACGGATGAGTGGGTCAAAATTCCACCACATTCATCTCCAGTTATTTGAAGCATTTGGTTGCAAGTGTTGGTGCTAATGGTGATAAAGCTAAGTTCAGAGATATGAGACATTCACACTGGTTATTTCAATAAATGGATAAGCTTTCCGTCTTGTTGAATGAAATTTTATTTTATTCAATTTCCCTCAGATTGCTTTTGTGTTACGTTTTGTTTGATGATCTGATGCAGTTTAAGGTGAGATATACAAATTAACAAAAGAAACTACAGATAAACACAATCAGCTAAGTTGAATAATGATTTTTTTTAAATTTTGTTTTTTTTCGTGTTTGAAAGAAAATATGATTTACTTTATTTAGCTTGAGTGCTGCAACGCACAACCTTTTTATTTACAGAGCTGCAACTTAATCAAGATTGTTTGTGCGCTGATTAGAATTCACAACGTGAAAATAAAACTATGGTTACCTGTTTTTTTTAATTGACACACTCAACACAGGTTGAGCGTAAAACATGACGTATTGTTAATGCTGCAAAATTGTTAAATTGATTGAAACTTCCCCTTAAAATAAAAACTAAGGGGAAAAAAATGATGTGTTCAAAATCAAAGATAAAACAGTGTAAGGACCTCATTCTAGAATTTAAAAGCCTTGCATTGAATGTGTGTATTTATGGATTTTGCCTGTTTTCTTCCACACTTTTATACAATAACATCAAAACAATACCTTTCAGAGACATTTGTAATGGTAGTGGTATGCCTATCTGAGTGCGCTACATCAGAATAGCAACAGGCATTTCCAATAAATTGTTTTTGGTCCTCTCATACAGAGGTTGCAGCTACCTCACACCACTCCTGTTTTTAATTAAACACAATTCACAGCTGAGCAGTGGAGGACTCACACCGATGGATGACAATTATGTTATATACTACTTTGAAAACCACAAATGCTGGTTAATATCAGGATTTGTGCGGCAGAAGCTGTTGATAGGTCACTAGATAACATGAATACAAAATTAAACAATACAGTAACCTTTTATCTTCTTCGGCTCGTCAACTGATCCTCAGTATGGGATGAAAGCAAAAGGTCAAATTTACAGTGGGAGGCAACTTTTCCCCAGGGACCACTGATATGACGGGTATGTCAGTGGTTTACCTTACACGTGACCCAAGGTTCAACGTGATTCAAAATATATTCCCTTTTAGTATCTTATGTTTGTGTGCGTGTGAGTCTGTGTTTCACTATTGAATCAAATTATTAAAATGTTATGATATCTTCATGTCTGGAGGTGAAAAGCGGTTTTTAAATCTAACGGATTTGGGTTATGTTACGATATAGGCTCAATTACGCCTTGATCCACTTGTGTTATCATCTTTAAACTGTTTATGGCTCTGGTCTGGTTGTGATCAGTCTTAAGACCAGATGTAATTTGAGTTTGACTACATTGTTCCGTCCCATGATTTACATTAAATTTTCTCCAACTAGTTCCGCTCTCCCTGCTAGAGTCATATACATCAATCTGACTACCAGCGAAGAACCACAGAGATTCCGCTATGTAAAAGGTTATTGTCCTCTGTGAAAGATAGATTCCAAGAATGTCCAAGGTACTCAGCCATTTACATCAAATCTAATAAGACTTTATTAGGGGACGTTAAGATTCAGCTGTGACTCCAGCTTTACTTTATCTCGTTAAAGTCAATTCTTTTTTATTTCTAGTGGGCAGATTCCGAAGAAAGGTTATCACAAGGCAGATCGCTACCACATTCTTTATTTTACGGAGATCCAACAATTTTCACATGGCCAGGTACGTGGTGACAGACAATGGTATGAAATAAGGCCTCGACCAGACTCAACCAGAATGATCCTCTGCCTTGACTTACTATAACAGTTTTGTAGATTTCTTACATAATGTATTGATTTAGATGACTATGATGGATTAATTTACACATACATAACCTGATGTAAGTCTGGACAATTTCCGTTTGTCCTGGGGTGTGCTGAAAGCTTCGAAGAGAGCCCATTCTGGCTCTGCAGCCACCTTCGGAAACAAAGTTTTTGTAATCTCAGTTAATAAGCAATTTCACATTTAATATTACGCATGTTTGTATGTCTGTCCACTCACCCGCACACAAATAGTGAAGAAGCAGGAAAGTGCATACACAAAATCATGGATGAGTAACCAAGATGGATTTCCCATTGCAAACTTGAAACATTTCTCAGGTGTTGAAGAGGCTGTAGAAGAAGAAATGAAGCAAAATGTGCTCTTTGCTTTTGAACTATCCCTGAGGAACGGTGGGCAGCCCTGGGAGAATGCTGGGATTCAGCCACTTGCTCAAGGACTCTTCAACATGTAGATGGAGGAACCAGAGATTGAACTACCAATTTTCAAATAAATGGCCGATTGTTCCACCTCTTGAGCCACTGAGCGACTGGCTGTGATCTATACCCCACTCAACCAAATTTGATTGCTAGCAATTATCGTAGAGAGAGCTTGCAGAAGATAATTGGCAAGCTGTTTAACTCTACTTTTGGATATCGCAAGTGGTTGAGACCAGCAATGAGCATACCCTGAAGCCAGTTTCATACTACAGGAACACCGGGCTGATATCAACCCATCTCACCCCTGCCTAGAATCACGATGGTTTTTAGTGACAAAGCATCGAAGGTTCGAAAGCTTAATGGTGGAGGGGATTTTGATAAAGTACGTTGTAAGTAAAAAGCAGCAAACAGATGCACAAAAAGTGTATTGTCATGAAATGCGAATGGTTCACCCTCTACTTCATCACTATTCTTTTTCTTCTTTGTCGTGTTATCAGTGCTATCCGTCTTGTCCGTAAGCTCTTACATTATGCTCAAATACCTAAAAATGAACACAGTGAATTGACAGAAGGCTCCATCCATATCCATATCCATCTTGAAAGTCTAGCTAAAATGGGCCTTTGCACCTCCCAGTCTACCCAGGCAATCTTAAAGATTACAAGATGACATAAGCCAAGATGGTGCTGCTAAGCAACAGTACAAGCTCTAACCCATGAGACTAAAATTAGCTAACATAGAGCAGTAGACAGATATTAAAGCAATACTCTTGTCTCCATGTATTCTCAACAATAGCTTCCTTGGATACACAAGTCTTCCCAAAGTCCTTGGGTGTGTTCCTGTCTAAGAATCGTGACCAAGATCAGCCTTGGAGATTCCTGTCATGTGTGATAAAACCTGATTTCACAATTGGTCAGGATTTTAAAACCCCTGTAGGGTGTTAGATATTTGTAATAACACAAGACCAAACAGGCCACCAAACCAAAGCGATGAGTCTCATTAAATGGTGCGTTTCATCAGAAAACGTTTGGTAAACCGAAAGCAACCATCTTCCATAGCTTTATGCTGCATCTCATAACACATACACTATTTTCCTCCTTAGGAAGCTTTTTGCTGAACATATATGCTGCTGCATGAAAGCAATGATACCCCGGAGATGATGTTCTGGTACTGCTGTGGGTACTTTGTTGCTGCTGTCAGTTTGCATACATCTCTATATCAATGTCACACACATAATCACGGCAAAAAACACCCTCTCAGGTATAATTACAATAATAACCCACATCAGGCTGCTGGCTGAGGAAAACATATTTCACTTAAATTTTACAGACTGCTTGACAAAAGACTGTTTCCGCTTATTATCTCAACTTCTCATCACGCTCTCCGGTTTATGAATCACAAAGATGTTTTTGCTGCGGCGCGTTCTCCTAAACCCGGGGAGTTATGACACCGCCGCCACAGCCCTGATAGATTTGAAATGTAGTGCATGCCGCAGCAGGTTATTAGTTTTATAAAATGGGTGTATATGTCCAAGTCTATGCCCTGCCATCCGTCATTTTGCTGTGGTTAACACAGCAGAAATCCCCATCTACAAGACACACACACAGCTCTCATGCGTCATAGAGCTCCGTGTACATCTGTCTGACCTGGCGAAGATTAGATTGAAACACCCCAGGTAGAAATTCAGTTTGTGTGCGTGCGTGTGCGTGTGTTTGTGTGGGTGAATGTGTGTGGGTATTTAACTGAAAATGCTAAAGAGAGAGAGAGAGGTCTGTCAGGGAACTTGGTTGATTTGATCTCTTCTCTCCTACCTCCAGAAAGACTGGGGATGTTTTGTACACATCATCCTACAAACACATTTTGAAGGCTTCATTTGAATGTACAGAACTAAAGAGGAATCTGCATGATTTTAAAAGTGAAGGGTAAGGGTGTCTGTGCACACCAACACAATCACAGAGAGTGAGGGTTGTTTCTTGGGGTTAAGGTGCTCTAACAGGAGATATCTCCTTCTGCAGCAAAGCCAACAACTTCCTTTCCCTCTATATTTCTCTGCAAAACCGATGCAAGGTATTAACCCTCGGGTAGAATACCGCGCCTGTTTCTCTTTCTAGCAATTTCTTTCAACCTCACTCTATAATACACTAATATACCAGTTTCCCTTCTGCTACACACCTGCTGTCTTTGTCAGCACACACAGACACACAAACACACATAGGATGCCGTTGCTAGCTTTGCTTGAGCATCACAATCTGCAGTGCCGTGGTCAGTGCCACCTTGGTCCATGGAGTTTTTATGAAGATTCATCTTCAGCCTCAATGTTAGATAATAATAATAATAATAATTTCAACATAATATGTTCTTCTCTAGGATGAAAGAATCAATACAGAAGGAAATAAAAACTCAAAACAGTGCATATTTTTGCAGCCACAGCGGTAAAGGCCCGGTATGACCAGAGGCTTATTGTTGCTGACGTCAGCCGATGCTAGCAAATTTTACTAAAAGGATATTGCTGTTGAAATGACATCAACATTTTGCTGTGTTTATCACTCTTCCGACAGAACACTTAGTTCCAAGATGGCATGAGGAGCCAACCTCTATGTATTATTATTATTATTATTAACCTCCTGCACATGTCTTTAGTCGTGTAAGGTTACCCCACAATACGCTTGCAGTGAAAAAAGCAAACAGAGTGCAATTCTTGAATCTAACCTCATTAATGGTGCACTCTGCAATTTACAGATTTGCTTCTACTTCATTTAGATAAAAAAAAAAGGCAGCAACGCACTCTTAAAAATTAAAGGTTTTTTTCAATAAAATTACTTTTTTAATGTTGAAATTAAATAAAATGGATCAAAGCCTGCGAGCATGTTTCACTACAACTATAATAAACAACAGTAACGTGAGTTGTCTGACTGAACGCAACAAAAATATGTTCAGTAAATATAAGATGGATTTTGTTTACTAAAATTTTTTTCCGCCTGAAAATAGTTGCATTGTTGGCAAGTCAGAGAAGGTAGTTTTATAGCATTTATGTATAGAAAAAGATTCTGGGATAACAAAATTGTGTTTGTTGAATTCACCATAACTGTGTTTTGTACATGCAACATTTTTTTATTCGGGAATTGAAACATACCTTTGATTATTAAACATAACTGAACTTGGTTGAGTAGATGTTACATAATCATGTCCAATAAATAAAACATGATTATTTTGATTAAATTAATCGTAACGCTATGATGCATTACTTAATACGTTAATGTATTTTTTATAATTACTTTTCTTATGTTTTCCCTATTCATTCAACTTGCATTTATTGAACTTATTAACATGATTACTATCTAAAAAAAAAAGAGAGAAAAACATTTACCAGTGGCTGCCAGAATTTCACCGTAAAAATATGAGCTGTACAAGACATTACAGTTAATTACCATGATAAAAACAATCTACTGTAAACTTGTTTATGGTACAAGGGCATTACATAAAAGTAGCTGATAAATGACAGTAAATTCAGACTTTTTTAAAACCTTGAAATGAACAATGTTTCACAATGATACTTTACTAACATTTTGTTTCTGTAGAAATTAAGGTAGGTTCTCAATAAAGGCTGAAGTTTCGTTTTATTTTTTTGCGGTAAATTTCAATGTACATACCAATTAAATCTGTAATTATTTTATATTTTTGGTAATGTTACCCAAATTACATGTATTCACAGTGAAATTCTGTTTACCACATATATCTGACGATCTTTTTTTTTGTTACTGTTTATTGATTCAGGATAATTGAACATATTTACTGCTGTTTTGAATTTCACCATCACTTACTATCAAACCTTTCTACAATAATATATATTTTTTTACAGCTTTCAAACATTCATATTCACATTCAACTAATAAAATTGTTCGTTAATGAGTTACCTCCAGGTGATACATGGTGACGGATGGGCCGACAGATATACACACAAACTCCATAGCCTGATTGTGCAACTGAATTCAGATGAGATACCTTACCCATGAAAGAATGGCAATGGTTAAATTATCATACCTTATTTGCTTTATGTCATTGATAATATATAGATTGATGTAGATATATAGCTATATTGATAATATAAATATTTTTATATGAACCTAGTCCTATGATGATGGAATTACTCTATCAGGACAAAGTTGCGTTGTTGCTTTAATAAATTTCATGTCTGTATCCTTATTCTGACAGGATTTATATCTCTTTGGGGTGGAGTGCTGATTTTAATGTTACATGTACATCACGGTGTTTCCCGTAAATACTCTCCTGTTTTTGACATTATCATCAGTCCTGCAGTGATTACTACAAGCACTAAATTATGCCGCACATTATTGTGATTTAACAATGGTTGAAATATGAATATCGAGCCCAGCTAATAAGTACAGAGCCAAAGTTCCTCACCCACATCTCCCTAGACTATTAACCTTGTCAGAGCGGAGCTTAGGATTTTTATAATAATCATAAATAACTGAGGGAGGTGGTAACATCCCATTTATGTTCCAGAACATTGTGAGTGCTTGTGCAAAATTTAGATTTTATTATTTTTTGTTTTTTGGTCAACAGTTTATAAAAATGCAATAAAGTTATCTTATCCATTGGCTTTGATCAACTATTTCTCCTTCATAAAATCATAGAGTAGGTGCGAACAAGCATGGAGGCTTGTTATTGAGAATGCGGTGAGAAAAAGCATCCACCCATCCACCCACCCATCAATCCATCAATCCATCAATCCATCAATTCATCCATCCCTCAAGAAAATGTATTACCTTTATTGTCACCTTGTGGAATCTCACTCACATTTGCCTACAAGCATAGACAACATGCTGTAAATGTGATAAACCTGACTCAAGGCTATATAAAAGCCTGACACAACAGAAGGTGCGGTGCTTCTTCCATCCGGTGGTGGTGTGTCTTCTAATTTGTCATGAATTTAGTAAGCCATAAAATTTCTATTATAGAACATGCATTTCTTTTCTGAAGCTAAACCTTGCAGAGCTTGCAAAGATTCAAAATGAAATTGTGCTAATGTTACATGGATTCACAACAGTCACCTCTTTCACAACAATTTGTTTCCTTATTTTCTTCTTTTTTTTTTCTCTAAGTTAGCTATTCCTCCCCTCTTACAGTTTTTCCTTTTCCAATCATTTTTCTTTCTGCCCATGAAATCTCTCTTTCTTCCTTCCATGCAGCCTTTCTGATTTTTCCTCCTTCAGTGAGAGTTCTGGATGGGGAGTCAGATTTTGGAATGAAACCAGCCTTACTTTTGCTGTGCGTGTGTGTATACGTGTGTGTTTGTGTGTACGTGCATAGGTGTTTGTGTGTATGTGTCTACACGTGTTTGTTTGTGTGTATGTGTGCATACGGGTGTGTATGTGTGTGTGTGTAGAAGTGAGCGATCAGAGCCCTTAAAGTGAGATTGATCCATCGACACCAGCTGAGAGGGGCAAAGAGGTCTGAGTTTAATTCCTACCAGTTTGGTGTCCTCCTCTTGACAAATGTGGACAGGTTGGCCACAAGTGTCTGTGACAGATTGCTTTCTTCTCTGAGAGAGGATTGAATAGCTTGGCCAGGTTTAAATCCTATTAGCTTCTCTTTTTTATCAAGCAAACTTTGAACATGATTCAAATCCCTATAGGGGCCAGACTAGCTGGCCTCTTTTCAAATTATCAGTCGTTTTATTACTGTGGGACCTGGAGGTAGGCTGAGTATTTTTCCTGTGAGCTTGTTCCTGGCAAAGCGGAGAGTCTCTATCTGCGCTTAATCTCTGGTCCTCACTCGTGTGTTATTTGGAGGGAAAATCTGTTTATAGATTGCCTTCATCTTTCTATCATTTAACATGGCAGGCATGCGTTCAACCACCCATGTTGTATAATTCAAAATGTGCAAAATGTTAGGAAACAATATCAGAAAAAAAACAGCACTGCTACTGCTTTTCCTTGATGTGTCCTTCTACAATGATCCCTTTTAATTTGGGCGGAGGTTATTAAGAGAATGAAGCTATCGTAAATTCAGTGAACCACAGTGAACGTGTTAAAATCATGCTTGTGCCTTGATGGTCTGGTACCAGACGTAAGTTTTCCATAACAGTGAGAGCTCTTCGGTCTCCTTCTCTACCTGAATGTTTTCCTCTGCACCACCGCAAAGGAAATGTGACTGTGGGACAAGCATCCTTCTGGTTGGGTCCACCCTGTTCTCCCGCTGAAAGCAACTTCTCAAAAATTCAGCAATTTTTTCAGGATTTATACTCAAAATCCCTGTGCAGACGTGTTTACGAACATGGTGGCCTCCAGAAGGACCAGCTCCGTTGAGATAGAAATGCTTTTTCTAAAAACATTAAAAAATATAAATTTTTACTTTCAGCTGAAAGTACACAATAAAACTTATCATGAATATTATATTCCATTTATTCAAAGATATACCCTTGAATTTTACACTTTTTAATTTTACTGGACCTTTAATTTGAGCCATAATTTGGGCCATAAAATAAGTCAAATTAGCAAAATAAAACTGATAAAGTAAGGTTCCGCAAACTAACCAAAGAACTCAGAAAGAGCACCTAGTCTGACAAAGAAACTACAAAGGGATATTTAAAAGTACCTGACTAAACCAAATGGACACACATGGGAGGAACATAAAACACTCTCACACTAATTCACTGCAAAAGAAAGCTAACACAGTTAGTTGGAATATTAGTAGAATCCCTCTACACTAATCAAATATAAATTAACTAAATGCTAAATGCAAACCATACAAAATTTAAAAAAAACTAAAGTAAATAAATCAACACCCACCCTGAGGTGGCAGGCCGATTGTTACTTCCGGTAAATATCCACTGCTTTGTTGGTCCCATCTTTTGCACAGATTACTTCAGCGGCAGAATCATAGACGTCCAGCACCAGTAAAACCAAAGGACAGTATAAATACATTTAAAATTAACATAATAATATCTCAGAAAAGTCAGGGATGTTATGGGATAATCATCGCTGCAACTCCAATTTCATGGATCCCTTTCAAAATGTGTTCCTTCATATTCTTTAGTGAGAGGATGAACTGTACGGATTTTTGGAAATTAAATTATTTATTTTCAATTTCTCGGACCATCATTTTTCAGTTAGTCCTATTTAGTTCAAAAGATGGTGCATATGAATCTCCAGCATGAACTACAGGAGATCTATATTGTAAAAACAAGGTATAATTCTAGTAGTTCACGTTTTATTAAAAAACAAAACAACAACACTGTTTTCCGGAGTGTAACTTCTTCACGTTTGGTCGGATTTATTCCAAATTTTGGGGCTTGTCGCTGATATACCCATCCTGTCGGGGACAACAGTGTAGACTTAGTTTGAGTAAAGAAAACTCAATGTTCGTACAAACAGTACAAACAGACTAATGTGAATTCAACAAATACTAAATAAACCAATGTGTATGTTGTGTGAAATTATTGGATGTGATTCATTGTTCTCCATAAGCCATGATCTGTGCGCACTATGTTGGTCAAATGACACCACATGCAGTGGTAGGTTGTTGATGTTGCTGTAACAGCTTATGGAATGCACTGATGTCCCTGGTGAGATCATTCAGGTGGTTGATAAATATCTGATCGTAATGAATTGGCTTTCAAGCATTGAAATAACAGTGAAGCAGGTAGAAACAGCTTATTCTTGCACACAGGAATAATGGAAAGATTTTACGCAAATAGATGGTTTACATAAGTTTGGATGGTAAAGATATTTTTCCTTTTGAGTAGCCCTACAAAATATATTTTTAAAAGTTCTTAAAAACAACATCAGTGCTACTTCCTGCCCCCTAGAATGGATGAGAGATACAACATGAGTGCAGCAGAAATGTCTTCAGAGTGCACTAAAGTGCTTTTGTAGTAACTTGTAATGAGTCAGCGGGGGTGGGGGTGAAGAAGACATGAGACGCTGATGACATTAATAGAGACAAATGGAAATATTAACACGATTCATACTTAATGAGTCGGAATAAAGGGAAGAGAATTTAGTTCTTAATAATGAAAATGTCCCTGTTCATCTTCTCTACATCATCTGCAGGGGGCTGTGAGGCTCAAAGTCCACCTAGACGCAGTTGAACACACACTCAGAGAGTCAAATTTACAGTCACACAAACACACATACACACACACCACACGCGTACACACCCGCACACACACACACACACCGAGACAGAGCTTTAAGTCCCTGAACTATGTCTGTGTCTACATATACTATAACCCTATTTCTCTGTCTGACACTCAATGACATGTACAAGCACACACACACGCACACACGCACACACACACACACACACACACACACACACACACACACACACACACACACACACCATAAACACAAACACACATACTGTTTGACAGATAAGCCTTTTCTCCTCTACCTCATTTCCTTAACAGAAGGAAATACAGTAAGTGCTCACTTCCGTCGTGTCCAATACAATTTTAATTGACTAGTTAATTGCAAAATAATTAAATATAATTTATCAACGGGAGCTGGCGGCACACTGCTCGGGTCTCATGCACCATCAAATTATCTCCAACCATCAGTCTTTCTGGTGCATGTTACATCACACATGTCACATATATGAGTGTGAAACTGCATGACCTCTGTTCCTCGCTCTGATGCTTAATAAAGCAAACATGGAGGTGAGTGCAATTCATTAAAACGGCCGACCACCGATTTCAGTGAAAAACTGAAAATGAGTATATATTATATTTTTACTGTGCCACTTATCTAAAGGGCAACATGTAATTAAAAAGTTCAACTTTAAAAAGATATGGAATGAAAGCCCAGATCAATTATACTGAAATTAACTAATTAGTTTTTTGACCATTTAAGGAAAACGGTTGTGATAAATAGTCATTAAATATATATATATATATCTATATATATCACTATCACTGCTATCACCGTTCGCCTTAAAGGAGAACTAGTTGTTCAGGTTGTGATGGTCATATGGTCTTATAAATAAGTTCTAAGCTAAAAATGTTAAAAATTATTAAACAAAATGTTAAAATGGGCTGATGTCACTGTAAGCTATCAGCAATTGGGATTCTACAAGTGTTTTTATGAACAAAGCTACCAGTTTAGTTTAGTAATAATTGAAACATTAGTGGATAATAATATGAATTCAATAATATGAATTCAATGTAAGTTTTCCTTATTTCATCCATTCCTCTGTGCTTGTTCGTTGACCCTACTTTGTCGACTGTCATGACATTGAAATGGTCACAACATACGCATATTAAGGGATGCTTTTGATCAGATTTAAATTTCTTTTAACCACACAATGATGAGGGCCTCATCCATAAAAACTTAAGCCAGGTTTGGAAAATGTTGCTCTGCCTCCTTTAAGTGAAAAAACACCTAAGGAACAAAAGTTCCTAGCTACTAGTAACGCATATTACGTAACATATATTGTTTTGTATTCTTTCTAAATGAATAACCATGAATCAGATTGCAAATCAATCAATCCAACCACCGTAATCTAACACAAAATATCATACTTAGAACTTCCATTTCAAAACCTAGAAATATCTAAACAAGGCAAAAAACGTGTGGTTTCTTTTTTCAAAATAAATCTTGTCTCTCCTTGACAGGTAGGAAACACCTTATTTCTTCTATTTCCCATGGACTATGGTGATGTACTATTTTTGAATGCACCTATGTTTTAAAACTGGCTCTGAAAATCATGTACGCCACTGTGCTAAGCAGCCAACTTTGTACGTCCGCAGACTCCGCAGGCTTCAATCGCCATTGTTTGATGAATTTCTCTTTAGGATGCCTCCTTATGACCTTTGTACATTCATGTGTACAAACCCAAAAGCAATTTGGTTTGCCTCTCAAAAATTTTTTATAGATGATGGTACCCGGAGTCAGAAGAATAATTTACCGAAGGAACTAGAACTGTCAGAGCTTTATGGGAGTTTAAATCTATCTCAATGGCTCGGAAATAAATCACCCTTGGTCAATGTGATCCTTACGCTGCAGTCGTTTTGGACGAGATCTAATTAGTCTTTGATTGCATATATATATATATATATATATATATATATATATATATATATATATATATATATATATATATATATATATATATATATATATATATTGTTGTGTCTATCTATTGTTGAAACAATTTCTATGCAATACTTTCTATGCTTTTGGCCAGGTCGGATTTTAATCTCTATTGGAGGATTTTTCCTCAAAATATAAAGGACATATTAAAAATCATGAATAATTTCTCCTTTCCTTGTTCATTGAGTGACTTTTAATTTTTTTCCTTTTTTAATCAGGCCACATGAAACAAATCCTCACTTGAGTAGTCTCACTAATTATCTTTTTTTCCCCGTTGTGCATTTAATAATTTTATAATTTCAAAACATAGTCATATGTTTGTATTTAACGCTGAGCTCAAAGATCATATTATATAAGTGGGCTGTTTGCGTTTCACTTGCACTTTTACGATGTTCCAGCTATGTTTGCTTGTGTTTGCCGCCTGTATCAATGAAGAAAGGAATCAGAGTCAAACATGTTCACAGATGCTTTTACACTCACATCAACACTTCAACACACACACACACACACACACACACACACACACACACACACACACACACACACACACACTCACACACACACACACACACACACACACACACACACACACACACACACACACACACACACACACACACACACTCTCCTTTTCTTTCTAAAATTAAGGTGTGTGCAAACAAACACAGCATCACACATCTTGTCCAAAATGTGATTTAAGTCATCATAGTCATGCAGGATTATATATCTTATGAGGGCTCAATGAAAAACAACAAAGAAAGAAAAATATGAATGTTTGTCATTTATTTCAGACTGTTCTGAGATCACTGAAAAGAGGGGAAGATTGCAAGACATGCAGGAAAGGGAGCTCAGGTAGAACTCTCAACAGGCAGACAAAGCGAAACAGTGAGTCGGAAAAAGAAATATTGTGGATTGTCAGTTCGGTTTATATTTCCTGTGACCGTGAGAAGATTTGTGACTTCTGCAGGAACTGCTTTGATTTTGGGAGCTCTTAATAGCTCCACTCACACGGCCTTTTCATCGCAGGACTGATATGCCTTTATTTTCTCGACATAACTCCCTAAACCTTGGTCCCATTTGTCCAAATTTGGTGAATATGGATCAAATTGAGGGGATCTCTCTAATATATACCATATTTTAATCACTAAGACCTTTTTTAGGAAAAAACACAAAAAACTTTATTTGACATAACTTCTTAACCGTTAGTCAGATTTAGTCAAATTTGGTGCATATGAATCAACTCGAGGAACCATATCTTTAAGTTTAATATCTTACTCTAATAGTTAATATCTAATCACGTTTTTTTTTCGAAAAAATACTATTTTCAAACATAACTTTCTTTCTGTTGGTCAGATTTAGTCCAACTTTACCTCATATGAAACGGCTTGAAGAGATCTTACTTGTAATTTCACATATTATGCTTTTAATTATTCGTACTAAGGGGGCTTTTAACCGTTTGTCAGATTATGTCCAAATTTGTCTCACATGAATTGACACAAGGAAATCTTCCTTGTATATCATATATTTCTTACTAGGGGGATGTTTTTTAAGAAATCAAGTTACATTTTTCAAAATAACCTCCTAACCGTTGGTCAGACTTATTCCAAATTAATCTCTTATGAAATGCCTCGAGGAAATCTATCCTGTATCTGTAATAGTTTACTCACTAGGGGGAGCTTATTTTTTACGAAAAACACTGTCTTGAACATAACTTCGTAACTGGATTTATTCATTTCATTTATCCAAATTCCCCTCGTATGAAATGCATCGCGGAGATCTAACTTGTATTTTCACATATTTCACTTTTCATTTTTCATACTAGGGTGGTTTTCAACCATAGGTGTGATTATGTCCAAATTGGCTGATGTGAATTGAAACGAGGTAATCTGTCCTGTTTCATTACTAAGGTCTACACTGACCCTAAAATGGTGAGTAATACTGGTGGTGGTGATGGTGTTCTCGTACAGTCTGTTGGAACGCTGAATTAACACCAAGCTAACCCTCTGTCAATAAAGAGAGAGTTGATGTAGAGTGAAACTTTACTGTGACTTCCTCAGTGATCATTGACTTGTGGTGAAAAGACGTGGCCTCCATGATGTTTGGCTATGGATAGGAACAAATTGGCCTCAGGCGTGTTCGCCGGATTAAAAATGGCGTTGGCCCTTTCTATGGCCAACTATAAAGGTCCCTTCATGTTCAGCCATGAAGAAGACGTATCATGTCACAGAGAAAATGACAAAATGATAATTCAAACTAAACAGCTGCCATATTGGCATCACAAATACAGTTCAGTCACCATGGAATCCTTTTATACGGTATTGTTGACTTAGAAGACATACTTAAATAATATTAATGAGACACGTTTAACTTGAGGATGTCAATGAGGGGAATTGCTTGTACAAAACAGTGTATGGGGGCTTTTTGAGCTAAATATGACCTTGCTTTAATTTAGTGATTGATTCGTCCTTCCAATAACTTCCTATTTCATCGTGTTCTGATGCAATTTCAGAATCATTCGCTGTCCATTTGCCAGCTTTTCTTATCGTTTTAGTCAACCTAACAGACAATCCCCCTCTGAGTGTTTCGTCTATTCATCTTTGCCTCTGGCGGTTGACAATTAAAGCCCCACTAATGCCATATCTATTTAGAGGGACATCGTGAGACAGCCATTAAAAAAGAAACAAGGACAGTTACAGGAGACCAAAATTGGCTTTCGTTACGGAGAAGGAAAGAGTAAAGTGATAATAAAGTTATGGCTATTGAAAATGAAACTCAGGGATGATAAAGTAATCTGTGCGACACACACGGGCGCGCACTCATCCAGACAGACGGACAGACGCAGAGATAACGCTGCTGCTATCTGAAATGTAATAAAAGTGAAGTAAATGAGTCTATTCTCAGCATCGAGCTGAAGGCTATTGTGGCAGTAATAGCAGCAGCGGTGGTATGGGCCTGAGAGGAGAGACAATGTCTTAGTAGTAATAATCTCTACCAGCTCCCACAGATCAGACCACACAAGCTTAGTCTGTCATCTCAACCCCCATACCTGTTGTTCTGCTGCGGGGTGTTGCCGGTTCAAATCAGATGAAGGGGTGTGATCTGTGCATAGGAAATCAACAGCAAAGATTAAAAGAGACTATTCGGCTATTCTTACTAAAGATTGTTAATTACCAAGAGCTAAAAGTAATTTGTTTGGGATTGTGATGAATACATACGAGAAGTTAATTTGCTTAAACAGATATCTCTATCTTCACAAAGTCAGGGAGTCAGTCAGTTTTTTTAACTTTGCCTCCCAGGTTATATCGCTCACGCTGCAGTTGGGCTGATTTGATTAAGTACAAATAACTTATCAAAATAAACGTAATTTATAAGATTAAGCTTTATTAGAAATATATTTATTTTTTACAGTAAAATGTTTGTTTTTTTCTGTCAAAAGCAGATTACAAGTTCCATGGAAGTGCAATGCTTAACATTCTTGCCATAAAACCAGAAGGCAAAGTGCAGAGAAATTGCAAAAACTTATATGAATAATTTATGGGCAATAGCAATTGCTTGCTCACGAGATTGTACCTTGGAAAATAAAACAATGAGCATGAATGTGCCAATGTTTTTACCAGTGTCATTAAAGCTACCATTTTTTTAAAGAGCTGTAGCAGTGCTCACCATATAAGTATAGAAAAACGCAAACGTGCTTTCATTACAACCCCCCAAAATTGAGGTCGTTACAGAATCATCATTCCCGCTGTGCCCACGTGCGACGCAGATCCTTCTTGTTCTTGTCGAGCGTGATAACTTTATACACACAAAGTGTTACAACTACACGCCATTAGGTCATGTTAATTGTTCTTTCTGATGGTTTTGCGTGGTCATTCACACCCCTCTCGTTTCAGGTACACCGTCCCCCCTGTGTCTCCTGCTTCAGCTATTGTCTTAATGTCCCCAGCTGTGTGTCATTACCCAGAGTGTATTTAGTCCATCTTTCCCACTCTTTCCCTCCCAGTTTGTGATATTCATCCCCGCTCAAGTCACTCACCTGTCATTTCAACTCCAACACTTGGTGTCCGTAGTTGCTCAGCCTCCATCTCCTGGCTCTGCAGCACTCCCCAATGTTGCTCCTCCCCTAGCCTTGAGTCTCAATCAGCCTGTATTTGCCCATCTCACCAAGACCAAACGTTTCTCTGGTGACTCTGATAACTATAAAGCTTTTTTAGTGCTTGCAGTTACAACACAAAGACGTTTTTGCGAGGAAGAGCTGGATATATTTTGGGAGATGTCGGTTTAATATTTACTGGTTAGTTTTATCTCCAAACTTTTTTGGGCCATCATTTCTTAACCATTGATCCAATTTAGTTCAGATTTGGTCCTAATGAAGTCAATACATGTCTGTTCTTTATATCAAAATGTATCCCATCAAAATTAAAAAAGGAGGAGAAACGAGGGCAAGGGATACAACACCTTACTCTCCGACTTCTAACAGCATGAAATGACAAAGCACCTCTATTTAACATCAGGCTAAAAACATGACCCTTAAGGTTTCTCTTATAAAAGGTCCACTGAAGTGAGGTCCCTCTAATGGTGAGGCAGACTGTTCCAGAGACACAAGACAGCGGCTAAAGGACGATTTCAATGGTTTTTTTTTGGCTGAAACATAATAGTTACCTTGCTAACCACCTTATTGTTAAGTTTTAGATTCAAAAGTCGCTAACTAGGGCAAAAAAGCGAAAACATCCCACACAGTAAGGTTGTGTACAGCAACAGGTGTGACTTTCTTTATTTTTGCAGGTATTTGGTCATAACCAAATAATTGGATTTTGTGGAATATTGGCCTAAGCTGCCAATAGATGGAATTTCAGGGGATTATATCAGTGACCCATCAACATTGTCAAAAAATAAATCTGTGGCAATGGATAGTTTATTCAATGTTTCAGCCTGGAAGAAATATGTGGAGCGACTGATACTAAAGTGGCTTGTAATGGAACTAAAAATATCACATTAACTGAGTGAAGATGCTTTGTTTTAAAAAAACCTTTTAAAGATTTTTCTCCGAAAAGGTTATTAAGTTAGTTCCGACAGAGCCAGTTATCTGGGAGGAACCAGTTTCACACATTCAGATAAAAACCAACACCATATGCTCTGCATTGAAAATCAGACATTGTGGGATGGTTACAGTAGACATTTATACTGTAGCTCCCCGCATTTTATTCATTCCACACCATTGAAACAAGACTGGAAAGGAAATACAAAGGAAGGTTTGTTGGAAAAAAAAGTATGTATGAGGGCATGATAGATCCCATTTCAATCAGAGAAGACAAGATGCTGAAAAGATGAATGGTTTATTACAACAGCAAATGTGTGATGATGAGTTTATAAGAAAGTGTTTGGCGCACAGACACTTCAGGGAGATTGCAATGGAAGGGTTTCTGCCCTGAGCAGCAGCATGGAATATCCCCCTCCTGAGTCTAGATACTGGCGGTGGTGGCCGATGATTCTGCTGAGGCTGATGGTTGATGAGACTGATGGATCGTCGAGGACCAGGTGGAGATGAGGAGGTGGAGGGTGCGCAAACTAGCAGCATGCAAACACTACATGGATGGAGAGAGCCGTATTAATAGACAGCAGCTGATGGTGATGGGCATGAAATTGATACCAAGAATATGTGAAAGGTGAGGAAAGTGGTATGTGTGTAGGTGTATGTGTGTGGTATGGGCGTTAACTGTGGCCATACTGTACCAGCGGATAGTCTTTCTGCTAGATCTCAGTTTCATTCAGAGAAGAGGAGATGTCGAAAAAGATGAATGATCTATTACAACAGCAGATAAGTCTATTAGAAAGTCTTTGGTGCTCAGACTCTTCAGGGAGATTGCGATCGAAGGGTCTCTGCCCTAAGCTGCAGCATGGAATATCCCCCAAAAGATGAGGGGCGCATGGCCCTCCAGTGAGAAGGCACCTATAAACCCTCAAAAGACACTTATTGCACATGAATGTATGATTGCATGAAGATGGTTTGGTCTCTTGCGAAACCAAGCCGTCAGAGAAATTCTGAATCTGAATCTGAATTTACACAAACAAAAGGACATAGCATTCATTGAGGTTAGGAGAACTAGGAATGAGTAAACAGACGAAATTCTCTTGCATTTGTAATTTAACTGGGTGATTACTTTTTTACAGACCTCTCCAGATGCGTACAGTTGCAAGTTCGTCGTTATGTATAGCAAGGCACCGGACTAATGGGAGAATATGACTGTAATGGCCAGCTGAATGGGAGAATACCTGCTGTGGCATGATGGATATGGTTGTTAGGTTGCTTGCCGAACAGTGACCAATTTAGCAGGTGAAAAGCTGGTGAACTGGAACATTGCATCAGCGTCTTCGTTACAAAATGCAGAGAAGGTATAATTTTTTTAATTATTTTTTTTTCATTATGATTAACATCATTATACGCCATTGATTTTATCTGTGTGAGGCTGCCTGTTAGGTGAGGCATAAATTCACTTTTACGTAATTACTTTTCTGTGTGCTGTTGCATGCGAGCTATGCTGTAGCATGGATATATCTAGATGCTGCTGCATGCCATTTTAGGCATGGATCTATCTAAATACCTCTGCATGCTATTTGAGAAATGAATCTATCTAAATGCTGTTGCATGCCCAAGAGAGGCACGAGGTAGTTGGCGAGTGCAGTTTGAATGACCAGTGAAGTTCGACAGAGTGGCAGTGAAATTACTGATGCAGCCCAAATCCCCATGCGCCCGTTTACGAAAGGCGGGACACAGAAAAAGAAGTGTACTGGGAAGCCCATGAAAACACTACCAACACAAACAAGAATGCCAACTGCAATTTGATTATGTGATATAAAGGAGAATGGGCCTTGATGGAAGGTTTGCCATAAGCAATGAAATGTAAGAATGCCAGCGACTGTGAGACGAACCGAGGTCGAATACTCAGACTCAAAAAGATTCTACCAGCTACAGACGGATGCCGGATACCAGCGTGCAATAGCGTTCTTTTGCTGATTTTTTTATTTTTTATTGTTTATTAAGCAGGCAAAATGCACAATGAATATATAGTACCAGATACAGCTAGGAACTTATCTATAGTCCCTGAACGGAGGGCAAACGACGCGCAGGTTACAGAAATTACAGAAAGCAGTACTCACATTTATCCCAAAAAAATCTAAAATACAGAACAAACCTGACATTCCCCACTCAGACTTCCAGCTCAAGAATACGCCATCAACAATTCTTACAAACCAGACACTTCCTCAGTACAAGAATTTCCCCAGAAACTCGAGACCACTGGTGACTTCTTACAGTCTCTGAGTTCAGTGACAACATGCCTGAGGATCCCTCAACCATTTCTTTTTCTTTTTTAATCAACTGTATAACGTATAAAGTACTACACTCTCTGATAATCAGTGGTAAAGAGCAGTTGAAGATGAATGCTAGTAGAAGCAAGGTGAGCTGAGATCGATGGTTTTAGAAAAGGAGGCATATGTAGCCGCAGAGCTTGTGTAGTTATAGCACATTTTTTCAACTTTCCCTTACACCATTCAGTTTTTGTGATCTACAGATTTTGATGATTGATGTACACGCTGTGCTCTTCAAAAGATACCAAGGGCCAGCCCTTGTAAGAATATCGTGACAGTAAGATTATAATACTGTGCGACTGAATCTGAATGAAGGGAATTTGGCATAGGATTTGAACCTCAATGCACCTAGACCTTCTGAGTAAGAGCTCAAATATTTAAGTCAAATCAACAAAGACAAGCTATAAACCTCATCCTCGAAGTCGATTGACCCTCCAAACCAAAATTTATTTTTATTTATTTATTTTTTAAAAAACATAACACCAGCTTTATGGTCTGCTGCTTTGACCGCTGAGCAGTGGAAGGGGAGTCAAAGCTATCAAGCTTGTAAGCAGTCGTCTGAACACATGGTTTCTATTGGACTGAGTAGTGATTTAATATTTTAAGCAGTTTGAGGATATTTTTGTTGCTGAGTTTATTCATTTATGGTATGATATGATGTATTTATAAAGCCACGACCGCTACTGGAGTTATTATGGTAGTTGCGGCATTGATGCAGGATTTATTTATTTTTATTTATTTATATTTTATTTATTTATTTATATTTAGGTGACACTATTGCTGCAATATGATTTGCAACTGTAACTGTGACTCCTTATGACTAAGGGCTAACTAGGAAGATGACTAATGTGCAATTGATTATTGATAATAAGGAAGTTTTTTCTTGTTTTCTTTTTGGCATGCCGCTCATGTAAGTTCGCTGCACTGCGCTTCAGTTTGCAAGTGAAATACAACTTCTTCCGTTCCGTTAGACATGGAACGGTGACAAGAGATCTTACTTGGAACACTTGCTGTCGCAACCCTTCGGCGGTGAGACGTGTGTCCCGCCGAGGCGTGCAGACCTCCTGAGTGCCGTGCAGCTGAGCCGGTAGGATGGTGGACATTGATTCCAGACAGAAGCACATTTTCTTGGAGCGGAATTTTGCGCCTTGGATGGATTAACCCCAAACTGCGGCGGAAGATGATGAAATCTTGAGGATATCGTTGAAAGCAGAAGGAGTGTGGGAGAACGTGCAATGAGAGTTGATGCTAAAAGGTGGTAATACACACATGAACTTTATGATTCTGAAAATGCTAAAGCCAAATGGATCAGTGACGTGCGCCGCACGAACTAGCAGCATGCAGAAACTAGACGGATGGAGAGCGAGTCGTATTTTTAGACAGCAGCTGAATGTTATAGGCTAAGCATGCAGGTGTGACAGAGAGTGGGTGGATGAAGATACTTGAATGGATGCAGCTGATATCAATTAAGGCCCCAGGCCGTGAAGCAGGAAATTAAGCATGTGTGAAAGGAATTGTTACATATGAATAATATCAAATAAATGCTAATACTAATATTTCAAATAATGGCAGTTAAAAAATCAAATCATACATTTTGACAGCAGGACAAATTTTAAATATTTTCTTATAAGCAGACAGTGATGTAACAGAATCTGTTGAAATCATATTTTCAGTCCATAAAATGACTCCATGGCATCTGATAGAAAACTGACCGCGGGATGTTTTGTACAACGGAAGATGACGACTCTCAGTCTTTTAGGGTAACAGTGAAATTGGGAATTATTAACATAATGCTATCTAACGCTGGATGGTAAATTTTCATTCAAAATGTGAAAAACAAATGTATATATTTGCAGAACATTAATATCACAAATAGACAACAACTGCTATTCAAAGAAGAGAGGAAAAGTTAGTGCATCAGATTTGGAAAAAGTTGGTTAACTAATAAACTTTCTGCACCAAAAATATTCTGTCTAGATAAGTTGAAAAAGTACTTGACTAACTATTATAACAGTTGAGTATAGATACATTAAACTGTAATATAATATAAGTAAACAAGGAAGTGTGTGGCAGACATCTTTTTTTCCTCAGAGAGGACCTCTCAGAAACATGCGCTTGAAACTTCTATTTTTCTTCATTATGAATATAAAGTTAAGCATTTTCTTTGTCATGTTTTTTATTACCTGCAAATTACATGAAATTTGTTTTTCTGACATTTAATGACAATTTGTTTTGCAGTTGATAAGGCCTCGATTGGAATCTTTGATGAGAGTTGTGAAATCTCTATTTAAGATGAAAAAGTTGGTTTCATCTTCGAAGAGCAATGAGAAAGCGGTGGTAGATACTGCAACCAGATCATTTATCTAAGCGGGAAACATTTGCGCCGGTCTTCAATGTAGTTTTATTTAAACATCTTCTCACCACGGAGGAGGGTCAGCAGTGTCCTAGAGGTGTTGGTAGTTGTGTTCATGTCACCCAAAATAACATTAAAACAGTTAAGTGAATAAATATGCTACATTAATGTATGATAAATAAAAAGATAAAAAGATATTATAATGATATTAATGTAGATTATTTTTTATAAGTACTCAGTGTATGGTGATGTTAAGTAATCTCGTTTTGTAGAGTTATTCATCTGACAAAATAATGTGAATTACAGTAGAAGAATTATTGGCCCCCTTTAAAAAAAAGTTAGCTAAAACAATGTACACAGATTTCATTAGGAATAATGACACAATACAGATTTGCTGGTTTCACTTTCTTTTTAATAAACACATGGATGTTGTTCACAGTGCCACTTTAGTCTTTTTAACCTCCTGCCATCATTAATGAGGGTATTTTTGAGAAAGATTCTTGTAAAGAGTTAAATCCATCGACATCAAAGCTTTAGTAGGTAAAAATACAGGAAATAATGTAGTAAAAAATAAACTCTACCTCCACTGAAGAAAGAAAAGTAAGTGTGTGTGTGTGTGCGTGTGTGTGTGTGTGTGTGTGTGTGTATGTGTGTGAAGGCTAAATCATAAACTGTTATTAACCCAGCGACATTGGAAGACGTCTTATGTGGCCTTTCAAGGTATGAAATTCGCCAAAGCTGTGAGTGACTCTGCGCGCGGCCTTGCTGTGCACTGAATGATGTCGAAAAGTAATAAATACTGTTCTCTCACTTTTTTCTGACAAGTAATTTTGCCAATGATCCCTATTGAATAAAAAGGTAATGTGGGTGCAGAATGTGCGAGAGAGGGACACATTTATTATTCTCTCCTGTGAACTCCTGTCTTTCTTTAATATTTGAAGGCTTCTGTCTCACTTGAAAACTTGAAAGTATTCAAAAACTCACAAAATAAAGTTGTCTGAGGTGACATTTATTAAAATGTTATCTTATCTTATTTTTTTTTTTCCTTATCTGGTTACAATTTTATTTATTCAGGATTAACTATTTCAGATCTACAATGCAGCCGGTACTGGTTGAATGACTTCTGTACATAGAGCACAAATTACAACTATTGTTAGTATTTTTTTGTGTGACAGCATACAAGATTTATTTATAACTGTAATTTTTTCTACCTATAGATTTGTTTATTCTTTCAACATATCCACCTGCGATTTAGTCAAAATGCATGGAAATAGAAATATTGAATTTTTTGGCCCTCAATTTATTTTGCGGAATCATAAGTGAAATTATTGTACAACATCAAATTAGACAAATATTCCATAAAGAACAACTAACTAACAAACTTTTTTTGCTTTTTTTAATGACTTAATGTCCTGATACGATAAATATATGATGGAAAGAGTTTAAGTATCATTTTAAAGCTAGCTAGAAATCCTTGTTAGTACTAATGAGCATCAGTTCTGATTGTACCTGTTTGCATCCATCCTTTTTTTCCAGCAGCTTACGCTTTTAGGATTGTGGGTCTGAAAACTATCCTTGCTGAAACTATACACATGATGTGAACGTCATCACAGGGCCGAAACATAGACGAGAACAACCATTCTTGCTCACATTCAAAAATATAAAACAGTCACCCATATTACATGCATCTTGATGAAGCCAAAGCACCAGAACATTTCAACTCCACAACATTGTGAGGTTCCCCGCAGACCCAACAAAAGGTGTACCTTTGGTGTCTGGTTTCCTCAAATAAGCTTATTTGGACATTTTTAGGTGCATTTGAACTTCTATTTCTCACATTCCAAGAGCGTGAATTGCGCTCAAAGAGGTGAAGACCCTATTTCATTAATATCTATGTTTTAGCTTTTCAAGCCCTCATTAGCAGAGCTAACTCTGAGATGGAAAAAACTAGGGCTGACTCAATACAACTAAATATTTTTCAGTGAATCAAATAATAAAAGCAGTTAATGTTCCAGATTTGGCCGTGATATACATATAGGCCTAATATGTATAACCAAATAAACTAACTTAAGTGAAACAAAATAAAAAGCTTTTTTTTTTTCAATTTATGTTTCCAAGCTCAGTTAGCCGGACTACATATCTGGTAATGTTTTTACAACTGTGTGTTTCTTTGTCAGCTAGATTACGGAAAAACTAATGGACAGATTTGCATGAAATTTTACCAACAGGTAGGTTTTTACATTTCCCAGAGATTATCAAATGTTGGTATGCTTTATGTGTTGCACCATTTAAAAACATAAAATAATATAAAGCAGGTTGTGGCGGTGCCACCTTGTGGGAAAAGTGCTGTCTTGAAACTCTTGGTTTTGATTTGATGACGTTTAATGAATTTAAACCGGAGATATAGCGCTATAAAGTTGATCCAAACATCCTCTTTTCGGCCTGCATGTGCAAAACAATAATGGATGGGGTTATTATATATTTCTTATTTTTCATCAGATGAAGAAATTACAAAAAATGAGTCAGGGTCTTAAACATTATTGTGCCAAGGTACTGTTGTGACCTGGAGGAGGTTTGTGCTCTGTGTGTGCTTTTTGTGGCTTCTCTGAGAGAATCTACATCTTTTCAAAAACCAACAGTCTGATGAAAATATTTTTCAGGGGCCCTAAAGGTGTTCATGTCATAATTTACAGTTGTCATGTGTATTTTCTCACATCCACCTATGGTCAACCCACATCAGCATAATTACAGTTTTTCCATTAGAGTGTCATCTCTGTCATTCCTATATTTTAGGGATTTAACTCATAACATGTCTGTTTGAGGGCTGAAACTAGATAGGTTTTTACAATTTTAAGGTACTTTCACAAAATTATCCAACCTGCAAACACATAGGCTTTAGAGTTTATTATCCCTAGGGAGAAATTCTCTTCCACAGCAATGTACATATCAGATCACACAACAGTACAACAGAAATACAACAACATCAACAACATCAACAACAAAATGACATTTTGTTACAGAAACCTACCCACAATCTGTTCTATTCTTCTCATCTTTGTTTATAGTTCATGCAAGGATCAGGCTTTTCCGTGGGTTTTCCCCCGGAAAACCCCTCGTTTTTTTCGAGTGCGTTTCTTTCGAAAAAACTGACAAAAACAAACTATGTATGTGTATTATACAGGAAAAAGCTTATTCTAAATAGTGACGTTGTGTCTCTATTTGGCTTTGTGTGATGCGTCTGTGAGGTGATCATGGTAGGAACACTGGTCATAGTCATTTCTCTGACAGTGAAAGGGTTGTTATAGAGAATTACGGTAAGGTTAAGGAGGACAGGCAAGTAAATGTAGCAGGACTTAATGTAGCATTAAACTATGTGAAGTATTCTCTTTGGCATTGCACCCTTTGCTTGTCACATAAAACTGTAGCGGTGCACGTTCACAGGCAGATGTTTGGTTAGCTGCTAAAACGCTTGTCTAAGTTGTGAGTGCAACCCTATGTGGGCTTGGATTACAGACCCTTTCTTCCTCCCTGAACTGACGTGCCTTATAAATTAGAGTTAAGGTTGTGAAACATACATTTTCACGGCTTCTGAAAAAAGATGAGGATATGATTAGTTTTCTCATGCCTACTGCTTAAAATGTATATCAAATACAGGCAGTAAAGGAAAGTATTTTAAATGATGTCATATAACTCTTGTCATAATCTAATATTACATGTCATTTTGATTACTCTTTTTCTCATTAAAGAAACTAAGCTATTAGCATTCATTTCAAAATGTGGTCAGAATAACATATCGAAAACAGATTTTGCATTTATGACTGAACGAATGAACTGATGAATGAATATCATTTATCTCATACACATACACGTATGTTACATACACGTTAAGACAACAACATTTTTTCTAAATTATTAACACAGTAAATAGGAATGGGCTTAAGCCCAAGGCTTCATTTTGCATATCCCATACCATCCTATCTGCAACATCGGCAGCACAGAAGGACAAGAATACACATTTTCATAATACAATACAATACATGATCCTCAAATATTTACAAATCTAATCGATTAACATAATAATCCCCCATCATTTTATATTCTAACGCCCGTTTGAAACTAAACCGAGAGCTACACAATTTCAACACATCATTCAGTCAGTTCCATAGCTTAATCCCCAGAACTGTTTGTATTTGTATCTGAATCTTTGATGAGATGCTTTTCATTTCACAGCATTCGTTTCAGTCAGACCAAATTTACATTTAAGATAAGAGATATTGTTATTTGTACTATGTTGTGGCTGCATTGACAGTTGGCGAAGAGGCTACAGAAAGCATTATTTCCACAGCTCCATCAATTGGAGATGTGCAGGTGAGGGGAGTCTGGTAAAGCTCAATCTTACAAAATCTTCAGGGAATTGTCCATCACTGTGAGACCATCTGTGCGGACCCTCCCAATTTTCCTCGCCATGTTTTCACAAGTTAGGTCTTCAATTTACCCCTTTTCGACAATAAGGTTTGCGTTTCCTTGAGCTAAGAAATGAGCTATCTTGAGTATGTCAAAATTCGAAAATATCTCTCAAAACGAAATACTGTAGTTATCCAGCAACAACTTATTCATCATTTTCTTCTGTAGGTGGGGTGAAACGTCGCTCCATTGTCTTTCTGCCTTCCAACCAGAAAATTTCCAGTCTTACTATACTATTATACACATAGCAACATGGCGACCTCCATATGAAGGGGTATAAAGGGTTTTTTCAAAGCTAGAATGAAAAACAAAAAAAAAAAAATTCTTATTTTCAATCCATTTATTCAAAGATACGAGTAAGTTCTACAGACTGCAACTGTTATACATAAATACTTTGCGTTACAAATACAATACAACCTAAATATTTGTTGGCTAATTGTCTCAATTTTAAGATTTTTTCGTAAAAAGGCATTGAGTTGAGACTACACTTAATTTTTGGAGATATTTCTGCAATGGATGTAAACAATTTGTAATGTTACATAGATATTTTAATATTTGTGTCATATTATTTTATATTATATGATGTGCTGACTATGTGATGCCGAGGAGATGATTGTGGTGTGACAAGAAGAAGCGTAACCAAATGTTCAATTTAAATTATATCAGCCATAAGAACATCGTCCAATCATCTTTGTAGTTAAGAGCAGGAAGCTAATGAGTGATTCTCAACAGACGATTCCCCTAATGATGCTAATCACTGCTCTCAGAGGGGCTACCATGCTCATATTGTAACACTAATTACTGATGAACACTTATCAGTAGATATTTGTGCATAGAAATGGGGAGACCACAACATTCTGGCAACAGTTTCATGAGTGTTACTTCGGATTCTTTCAGCAAGGAGCAGTTTGGCCGACCGCCTGAGTGTTTTATTTAGACCGCCTCCGGGGCGATATTGAGCAGTCGCGGGAGCTGTGGCTTCCTGGAGCCAGAAATAACCAATCAACACAAAAGAGGAGGATATGGATCCATTTTCCCTGTTGTGAGTATCATTTTATGCCGGTGAATTTGCATGAATCCTAATATGCACATCGAGAGCGGCGAGGCAGTTGAGATTGCAGCAAGTCGGAGATTCAATTTCATATACATACTTTACACACGGACACATAGACACACAAACACAAGGCTGAGGAGCAGAGTTTTACGTGCCGGCTGTGCTGGTTGGAGATCGAAGGCTGAACACATGAGAGGAGATTGTTTCTACGCCAGCTCATTCCCTTTGTCATATTCAGGAAGATTTCTGCATCCCATTACTACTAGGCCTACGCTGTCGTCTCCGACGGCATGAGTATATACCGAAAAGCCCCCAATCCCTTGCATTGCGAAAGCTATCGCCCTGATTGAACTCCTCAAATTAAATGTGAACTTATGTCGAAAAACAGTGTTTTTCTTAAAAACAATTCCCACTATTGATTAAAATATGATCTGTTAGAGTTAAATGTGATAATGACATGAAACAACTGCAGTAGATCTATCTTAAGCACCAAATTTGGATGGTTTATGTCCAAAAAAAAATGTTTTTCCCGAAAAAAGCTCCCTCTGGTGAGGAACATATTAACTAAAGTACTGAAGTACAGGTTGTTGTCCATCCACCATCACGCCAATTTTCCTTAATGCTGTTACGCGAGCACTGATTTTTTTAGAGGACAATGTCAGATAAAGAAAAATAGAGATCAACAAGCTGGCAGAGAAATAATCCCGCCTCCTTGGCAATTAGCATTCCTCCATTCCTCAGCTGCTGCTCTGGTTCTCTCTGTGTTAATTCCATGCAAATTTGTCTGGAAATGCTGTACTGAATAGTGAATAGGTGACTCAGCACTAACACTATCCTAAATATCAAGCTGCTACTCGTGTTTGTTGATGTTTCAATATCTAAATCGTGAACTAATTAAAATTATCATCTCAACCTGTTTAAAATTGATCCAGCCTTGGAAACCACCTCAAGGTCAATTTAGCTTTTGTTCAAACGTTTTTTCCCCAAATCATACCAAATCATATTTAAAGAAATAAAAAAAAGCATGATAGACTTATCCGCTATAAAATTATAACGACATGTTTAATATTGCTAGGTTCACGATTTTGGCTTCAAAACACCTAAAATGGAGACATGGACTCCACAAGACCTCTAAAGGCGTGCTGTGGTATCTGGGGGTCTCCATGAATCTGGATTTATTGATTGGGCTTATTTGTCTAGCCCATCAGATACTGTACATATCGAGATCTTGGGTACTTACAATTCAGATCTCTGGCACAACAGATCCGTTCAGATCATTTGTTTAAATTAAAACATAATTACATTAAAAGGAGACTAATTACATATTTAAATAGGTAACTACCTGGTTGCCTGACTCACTTGAAAAAAAACCCTGAATGACTGATAGTCAGTCATTTCTGTTAACTGAAGGCTGCCTGAACAACTTTAAAGTGATTCCGCTATCTGGCTTTCCTTACCAATTAATCTAACATACTGACCGGTTGATGACCCAGACTCATTTCGGTATAAATTATGGACTGTTTCGTCAACTGTCAGGATTAGCGGTTTATTTGTATATTTACTCTGCCCTATAGGATGTTCAAGCAGCCTCTGGGGATAACAGGCCTGAAGCAAAGATGTAGGTAAACGATCCACAATCTAACTGTATATATGTACTGGCTTAATCCCCTTGACACCCAAACACACGCACACACGCACCCACACACACACACACACTCATACACATAACGTCGCTCCCTCACACTCTCCTCCCCTTACAATCTTTCTTGGAGACATTTGCTCTTTACTCTCCGCTCACTCTCACTAATATTCTGACCCCCCAAATGCCTTCTCCCGTCTTTAAAGAGTGGTCGGCTTGGCACCCTGTGGTAATTAAAGTCTGCAGTGATTGGAAATATATCCATGCACCAAATCATCTGAATACCACGGCCCTAATATGCCAAGATACTTGCTGTAATTGGATTTTGATTGGTTACTAATGGAGATGCACGTCCTGGGAGACAGACATGACAAGTCATCTGTTTTATCCCTGCATCCCCATCCTGAGCCCGAACACACTCACACACAAACACAAATACTATCATTATTATTACTATTATCATGATTCTGCCTCTTTTTTCTCCTCTTCTTATTAATGCTATCCTTGTTATTGCCGCCGCTGTTGTTATTTATCATCATTTTTTGTAATTTTTGTCATTGTTGATTTCATCATTCTTATTGTTGTTATTATTTTTATTGTAACACCTGTCGTCATTTATTTCAATGTTATTGTTTTGTTGTTGTTGTCGTTAAAATGATATCCCTTAAAAGTCGTGAATATTATGCAATCCACTTCGCCGCATCTCTCGCCGCAGATCCTTCACGTTAACACGATAACTGAAAAACTGCATCGTGTTTTACTCTGATAGTTCATGTTTTGACCCACTTGGCAGGCTTTTATGTGATGAAAAACATTTTTGTGACAAAACTTCACATTTAATTGAGGAGTTCAATACGGGGGATTGTTTGTACAACCCAAGGGATTGGGGGCTTTTCAAAGATACACAACAGCATCGACCAAGTTTTTGTTATTGTTATTAACATTGATTTCCTCCTTGCAGTTGTCATCATCATTGGTGTTCTCATTATCATTGCTATTCTTTCATTGCTGTGGCCGTTTACTTATCATTCTTTAAAGGGCTCTTTGCACTGTCTTGAATCAGTCAAGCATTTGTTTACCGTCAGAAACAAACGCCATGACAATGGGTACACCAAACCCAATAACTGAATACCAGGCCAATGTTAATCCATCTCCATTAGTTAACAGAGACTACATAGTTTACCACCTATGGTTGCTATTACTTTAGCAAACAGAGTGAAAACAGTATTTACCAGTTGCTATCAAGTCTTTTAGCAGCTTCCATATTTTTGTTTTTAGAGAGATAGTAAAATGCCATTACCGATAGCCGTATTAGTTCTAAGGTTGAATGGTATATGATTTATAACATGATATCAATACCGTTATTATACTGTATTATGTATTTGGCTGTGTACAATTAATTTAGAACTATTACTCGATGACACATTCCACTTTTTGGGTAAAAAATGTTCTTTTTCTCTTAATATCTACCCACACCCTGTGCACACTGTCATGAAGATACCAATTGTCATTTCTAAGTGAATCGTGAATTGTGTTTCAAACGTTCTATGCGATTTGGTTTCCACATGAAGATATATAATACCTGGTAGGCTTATGTGTGTAACCCAAGAACCTACATACAGTAGAACATGTGGTGCAAACATTGCTTTAATTAAAGGTATTCATCTTATGTCAGAGCGGCTTTATGAAAGCAGATTAGTCCACCCACATGGCACAAGCTGAGACATCCTAGCTCACATTTCTTAACAAAAATACACACGCCCTGTTTCAAAGCTGGGACTGCTGAGCCAGTCAACCTTTAGAAGTGACTAAAACGTGTGTTTGCTTCATTTCCATGAGCTGCGCTCCATGCAGTTGAGGCTATTCACAGCGCTAATTTTGTCCGAAATTATACAACAACACACATAGAATTTGGAGGAATGCATCCGCAGATTACATCCATTTTTGTCCAGACTCCTAACATAAAGATACATTTAAGGATTTATATAACAGGTTTTAGGTATCATGTATGAATGTGTTGATTAACACCTGAAGAGAACTTAGAGAGTGTTTCTACAGATGAGTAAAGAAGTCTGCCAAATTCATGTTGAATGCAGGATTCTTCATATTTGAACAAAAATGTACATATTTAAAAAAGTAAATGATCCATACCGAAATCATATTTTCAAGCTTTGCACACAACGTTAGTGTTACTGATTAAGTGTCCGACCAAGACTGGAATATCACAATCTGCCCTTCTGAGGCGGATCGTCCTGAGTTATGCCGCTGAATAATGAGCTGAAAAGAGATTTCTTAAAAGTATATATTAACTTGAACTTGACCTTTCATATTTTGGAAATAAAATGCCATCACTTCATATTTTTATCCTATTTGTGACAAATTTTGTAATCATTTGCATGTCAATACTTGGATTTGGTGTTATAGAGTGATTAATCAGTAAGGTATATTTCTCAGAATTGGAGGCAAGAAACCTACATTATTAAGTTTAAGGACATATCAAGGTTTTTTAATATAAATGGGGCATCAAAAGAATTGGGATGAAATGACCATGTGTCGTCCTTTTAAAAAAAAAGAAAAAGAAGCAAACATTAATGCGTACTTGTTCATTAATATGTCATGTTGATGCATTTCCTCTAACAACTGATACAGCCTGGACCAAATGGGGGTCACAGTTGTCCCATATTCCTTTCAGTATACATTTTCATGCATCGAGAGTCTGCTACAGTAAGATTTTAAGAGCCAAAACCATAGCTGATATGATCCAATCTGATGGCTGTGAGACTCTCACTTTTCCTCTATCGTAATAATTAATTTACCAGTCAAAGCTATCACAGTAAAAATGGAGAGATTTTACCTTTTCTTTGATAAATGAGACACGCAATAGTCAGCCTGCACTTTCAAATACTGAATTAATTGGAGTAGCAGGCATTCCTCTGCCTGGTATGTATAATAACTCTTAAATAATTATGACATACTTAATATTTAAATTACTAAAACTCTGAGATTTATCTTTACCAAGTCGATTGCTGATTTAAAACTCACGCGTATAATCACTCTACTCTGTTCCTGCTAACATTCCAAATCTAGTGCAAAATGAGCCGATTATCTGTGCATTCATGGAAAATTTAAACGTGTCTCAAAACAATGTTATTCATGCTCCTGTGCGTGCATTTGCACGTTTGCATGCGAGTATGTGTGGATGTAAACATGTCTCTCCTGACATCTAATTAAGCCTTTCTCAGCCGGAATATATTCCTAATGCATCAGTAACAGGAATACATTGGAACTGCTGTTGAGATTAGGCTAAAACATCTCTTTCTCAAACACACACACACACACGCACACACACACACACATGTTCTCTCTCTCCTCCTCTCTCTCATTCTCAGTCATCCCTGGTTCTACACTCTGGCTGTTTTTAATCTAACATCTCATTTAGTGAGACTGCAAGGTCAGTAGCTCATGTTAAATTTGCTTTCCACCTTTACTGTCCTCACCTTCTCTTTCCTCTTCAACCTAAATCCAACCGCTGCTCTACCCCTTCCATTTCTGCTCCGCTCTTTTAATTCGCTGTAAAACGTCGACCTCTGTCGTGTCATCTTAACTTCCCAACCACTTCCCAATATCATCCTCCTCTTCCTACTTACGCTTAATTTATCAAATACTTGTTTACTATCAAACCTTTTTTTTGTTCATTTTTAAACATTTTCTTTTGCTTTTCCAAGGTTGGGTTGTGATGGCAGCAGGCCAAGATGGGTATTCAAGATGTTTCTCTCCACAGCAGTGCTTTCCAACTCATCCTGAGGATGAGATTTCTTCCCTTTTCTCATTTAATTGCTCTTTTATCCCCTGTTTATGCCACCAAGTCCACATCTGCTTGAATACCTTGTGTGTGCGTTTGAATATGTAAATGAATTTCAATCCTTGATTGGTACAGCTCCTCAGATTTGGAAGTCATCTCTGGCTGATAATGTAGCAGGTTGGGTGTTTCAGTGCCTGCAAGAGTCTTGGTGCATGTACAGCATCCCATAAGGACACTAATCTGTTTGAGCATCTGTGTCTCAGATGGCTGCTAATGATTTCCCATTATGGCTGGAAACACACAACACACACACACACACACACACACACACACACACACACACACACACACACTCTGATGACCTGGCTAGCTGTAGACTCTTGATTACCTCCGTCAATGAGAGTTGGAGGGGGTTATGTGATTGGTGTCATTCATTAGCTGTGTGTAAGTGTTTATTAGCGGGATCATTCAAAATGTTTTGTACAATAGAAAGTCAGTGTGAAGGGGGAGGGGAGCAGTTTATTAAGATTTTTGAGTCTCATGTGGTGTGGCAGTGCTGTCCCCACTGACCGTGGTCCAGTCTTCCCCAAACGACTCATTACAGGTAGGAGTCCCAGCGTCCTAGACTGATGACGTTGATATCTCAAAACCCAGCTACAAACATAGCACTATCTAGTGCAATAAGTAAATAACCTTTTTATTAGTTTAAAATACTTTTTCTAGCCCATTGACCTCAAACTGGGTCAACAAAGCCATAGAACCAGTATCAAGGTTTAATGTGTTTTATCAAAACACAAAACACATTAACCCCCCAAAGTTCTAAAAAGGTCACAGATAAAGACAGTATTTGTCATAATGCCACCTAGTGGTGACTTTAAATGATACATGACTATGATGTCAATGTCGTTTTATATATTTGTCTGTCTGTTTTAATTTGGAATAAGGCAATCAAACATTTTTTTTTAATTTAAGTGAAATTCAGTGCAACCAATTTGCCAATATATTGGCAGATTTAAAGTTTTTTTTCTTGTTTTGCTTTGTTTTTCCTGTATTTTGCAAATATTTTTAAACCATACTGTTTAAGCCATGAGCCAGCTCATTCTGTCTCTGATTGGCTTGTATGAAAAAATTATTCCGAGGTAGTCAAAGCTCTTTCTGGGAGGGGGTACCTGACAAACATCGTCAGCATACCAAGCCAATCAGAGGCCATGTCAGATGGGCCATTACATTGCCTATGGAGGATTTGAACGTTTTCTTGGTGAAAATATGGAACGCTGATTGAACTTGCCGTTTATTTCATGTGAATAAATGTGCTATTAGATGTGAATAGATGTACTATTAAATGTAAATAAATGTCCATTATATTAATTCCTTGCTAAACAAGCTCACTGACAATTGACATCATTCAGTAGAGTGTGTGTAAACTTTCTTGAAGACAAGTAGCACTGCATTTTATGTCAACCAGTGAAGACTGGCTGGCCCGAATTGAAGGGAGACCACATGCAGCTGGTGCCCCTTTTATTATTGGACCACCTGCCCCTAGATAACTTAGTCCAGCATTACCTGTTGCTGAGGAGGTCAGAGTGTATGGATGGACATAAAACACAGAAGAACACACCCTGATTCTAGGCTCATATCATCATTTCACTGTGTTCACACAGTTCAGTGTGTTTGAATACTTTTATTTGCTGAATAGAACTTAATATACAATGGGGTTGAATATCATTTGCTTTACAGGTAGTTTACTACATCAAAGTGTTGGATAACTGATACTGATAACTGATTTAACTTATAGTGGAAGGGCATTATTTTAGTTATTAAAATTCATTGTGGGGGGGTCGTCAGAAATTAATTTAATTACCGTTGCATAAGATTTGATGTTTTCATTCCCGTTCATCTCTTTGTTTGTTAGCAGAATCTCAAAAATGTCTTACTTTAATATTTATTTTGTGGTTATTTTGGTTGGTTATTATTTTTTTGATATTATGTCTATTGTTGTTTCCTATTATGTACGTAACTGAAAAAAAGCGTATTTAGCATCATCTTCATCATCAAAGATGATACATCTGAAATGTTTTGTGAGTGGCTATGTGGAGATATAGTAAGTTTCATAGTTTTCCTATGTTTTGTTATGTTTTTTCAGATTACTTTTATTATTTTACAATTCCACTTAAAAATCAGGGAAATTAGTTATGGGACATCCCTGGTATAAATGAATTCATCCTAAAATGAGCCCTCCAGCAATGTTTCTAGTTACCTGGTCCGCCATACACTTGGCTAGTTTGCCATTGCTTTCTACATCAGCATCTCTTTAAAGAACATCCACAAATTTTAACTTCGGACATCTTTGGGGTCGATGTCCGTAAATGACTCGAAAATACGGTACCAGTTGTTTAATGTGTCAAGTTGACACGTTTTTCCCATGGAAGGTATGAACTTGATGTCTCTAAAGTGCAATTGAAGTAGACGCTGTGTTGCTGCTGAAAACTTAGGAGCAGTTGTTGCAGGTAAAATTTTCTCTGAAAGGATTTTGACCATGAAGTAATAAAACTCTCCATTGAAAAAAAACATGAATTAATTTCTTTTTAAATGGCATTTGGCAGTAAAAGTATCACACTGCAGCCAATACTAATGACAGTTTTTCTCTCACTATTCAGATCATACCCGACTATAACTCTGTAATGAAATCATTGACAGCCAGCTCAAATGCACTTTTGGGAGAGCAGGTCTCCTTCACAATTCACAAAGCAACAAATCTGATGCGTTGCCATGTCAACCAGAACGAACAGCATTATTAAACATCTCCCATTTTATTCAAGGTTCTAAAATGATCTGAAAATCTGACCCTTTCATTAAGTGGCGGTTCACCTGTATTGTAATCTGTTGGGTCAATCATGAGCCAGAACAATGTAACTACCGACAGTAGAAGTCATTACAACATAGTTTATATTGTTGCAATGGCACCTCACATACGGTGGGATATATTCGGCAGCAACAATTTGTTCGTGAAGTTGCTATTTTGGAAGCAGGGAGAACTGGCTAAGTATCTTTAAAAAAAAGGCTTATTGCGATGGCAAGACAAAGGGTGGTTTACAGCATGTCCAAGACCGCAGGTCTTGTCTACAGTGAATAACCCCATACCAAGTGGTCTAAGGCAGGCCGACTCTTGAGTAAGAAAAATGTTCTTGAGCACCCACGGCTCATTGATTTACAGGGCTTGCAAAGCCCATAATGTCCAATCCCACATAACAGCTATAGTAGAAAAATTGCTGAAAAGTAAATGATGGTTCTGGAAAATCTGTCAGAAAACACAGTATATCCCTGAGCTGTAATGACAGCAAAAGTAATTTGCAAAACTAGGCCTATGCTCTTGTACCTGACAGCATTGGTATAATCCTGAAAAGCCCTTAATCCCTTGCGTTGCACAAGCAATTCTCCTGATTTTGCTCCTCAAATTAAATGTGAAGTACAAAACAACTTGTTTGTTTAAAAGAAATAAAAACCTATGTAATCTGTAAAAGACATGTAAAAGAAGTATTTCTTCGAGACTAATCATATGCACCAAATTCCGACTAAATCCGACCAAATTATGGCCTAAAGCCTTTTGGAGATAAAGCACCCCTTGGTGTCAGAAATATATATCGGCCTTTCCTTATAACAATCTACTTCTTCATCACAATGATTTCTATTATGACATAAAATGTCATTGATTCGATTATATCCCCGACTTTTAAGGGATATAATTATGCAGATGGTTTAAATGTTATGGCTGATTCCCAATTGGGGGAGAAACCACTGCGTTCTGCTGGTGGGCTGGAAGATTCAGACAAATAGCTGAGACGAGGACAAATAATTAGGAGGAAATGAGAAGAAAAAACATCTAAAGGAAGATAAAAAGGAAGGCTTAAGGGGTGAATCAAAATTTAAAAAATGTTAAGTGAAACGGAACTTAACAGAGATTAGGAATGAAAACACACAATGATAATTAATAAGAAATTACATATATTAAAAAAAAGAGGAGAGAGACTACAAATAGAGTATACCAGTGGAATCAGTATAAATCCAGTCATGGGTTTGATTTGGTTTTCATTTTCTGATTTGGTCTGCCCTTCGCTGACTGAGGTTTAATCTAATCTCATCTGTTGAAGAGGAGGACAGCCAGGAAAGAGCAGAAGAAAATGCAGAATGAGAACCCGGCATGGAGGCGATGAGAGAAGATGACATTAGCATTTGTATTACCTCATCTTCTGCCAGGAGCCCCCAACTCACCTCTGTTAAAGTCTACACATTACTGTGGATTTGCAGCATTATTATTAGAGAGCACAGATTTGTGCATATGCAACAAATACAGCATAAGTGCATTCAATGCACACACATGCATGGTTTTCCACATCCAAGGTTCTAGCATGGAACCCAAATAAAGCACTGATCTGTTTTTGGCCTCAAGAATTCACTGCAGTAGGTATTTAGCTGCCACACACTCACAGTAAGAGCTCATTACACAGAGGACCACAGGCTATGAGTGTGTGTGTGTGTGTGTGTGTGTGTGTGTGTGTGTGTGTGTGTGTGTGTGTGTGTGTGTGTGTGTGTGTGTGTGTGTGTGTGTGTCATCACACTGCTTTAATTAGAGGCAGAGCTCTAACAGCTTCAGCAGGTTGGGAGAGAGTGTCAGAAAGATGGACAGAGGCACTGGGTCCTCAGACACACACTCATTCACAGACACATATTAAAGCATGGACACCATCACATGGATTTAACACACGGAAGTAGCAAAGTTGTTCCGCGATTCAGTATTACAGACTTTTTGCGGCTATAATTAAGAGGAAATTAGGTAAATGAAGAAGAGATAGAAAACCAATAGTCTACTAGTCGAACCAGTGGAAGTCGAGTCCTGGATTTTAATTGGTTTGACATCAATCTGAAATTTTGCTTGTTAACACAGCTGGGGACACTCGCAGGCGCTCCTTTGTCTTCGCCCCCCCGCCAATTGCGTTATCTGAATGTTATATTAGTATCATTTTTGATTTGAATGGTGTAGTGAGAAGTAAGAAAAAACAAGTCAGGTGTGATATACCTACAACATGTGAATGTTGTCTCGAACGCCATCTGTTTTAAGCGTAACAGGATCCTTGTCTGCACTCATCAGTCACTGTCGCTGCTCGTCAGTACTTAATTGCACATGGGCTGCTTCAGAGGCAGATCTAAAATGGAGCTGATGCTGCAGAGTCTTCATTCGACCCCAAGACATTTTCTGGATCTGCATCACCGCCTCGGACAGATGCACATGTATGACTCTATACGTAAGTTTTTTTTATTTAATAATGTACAGGATTTATGTAATGACATATTACACATGCTTAGGGTGTGCTTATGCAATAAAGACCTATGTGAGCAGATTTACAACACAGACTCTCTCTGCTGCATGTTTAATCTGAGTTCTATTTTCAAACCTGTTGTGGAATCACTCTACGCTCTAGGCATCACATCTCCATTACATTAGCATGTCTTCTTTCACCCCCTTTCATTTTAAAATGACATAGCTCATATTAAAGCCAAGCTCAGATTCTGATACTAATGATCCACTGCCTCTTCAGCGCTGAGCTTAAGGGATAATGCGGAATCCATTATTTAACCAAAACCTATTTCATTTTCTACTGTCCGCATGACACCAAAAGTTTCTCGTTAAGGAAATAAATGAAGTTCAGTATTAGATTGGAGATTTTAAGATTCAAGTCACACATGCATTTATCAAGACTTTTTATGTGTACATATTTCTCATTTCCTGCCACGCTGGAATGTGCAATTTTCTCTGTACTTCAGCCCTGGTAACTCCTGGGGAGGATAAAGTTACCAGCGTTGCCACATGATGCCAATTACTTGCTTGTAACCATTTTTGTGGTATTGAATGTATTATGACCAACAAGTAGTATTTTATAAAAGGAGGAAGGCTCCGCGGCCCAGTTTCTAACCGACGATCATGACTCAGCGGTAACTCCGGGACAGGGGTTTAGTGAAAACTGTGTTAATCAGAGCTGGGGTAAACTGAGTTTTTCCGTTTAATTACCATGGTAACTCACAACTTGAATCTAGCCTGTAACCGTCGGAGGTTTGGCCTTCTGCTCCCCAGGGATGGGTCAAAACCCCAGAATTAATTACATCACTATTGATCTATTTGGGGAATTGTCAGAAGCGTAATTCTGGGGGAGGGGGCTTTATCTCAAAATGTTTTTGGGCCACACTCTATAAACCGATCCGATACAGTCAAGATTTTGATGGATATGAATCGACTCTAGATGACTCTATTCATCTAGCTTGTATACATATTCTTTTATTCTGATGATTCATCTTTAACTCACTATAGGGGGAGAGTTTTTTTTTTTTTTTCCAGAAAGCACTTTCTCAGACACAAGTTCTCATTTAATTTGATTGCGTTCAATCAGGAGGATTGCTTGTAGAATAAAGAGGATGAGGGGCTTTTGAAGGAGATACCTTTGCTGTCAGAAACAGCAGTGTAGCTGTAGTTTTACTATCTTGTCCTTGTATACACTGTGTAGAACACGGTGATAATAAAGAGTTAACATTACCAACTTTAAATTCAGAAAGGACCGAATGTATTTTCATCCTCTGATGAAAATGTGGTCAAAAGATAAAAATTTGGGAAACAGGAGCTACCACTACAACACCCATATACGTAGAGCTGTAACCAAAGTGTCCATTGCACCTCAACGAGGAGTTCTACTGCACAGCAGGTAAGGGATGAAGTATTCATTCAGTTGAAGAACATGGCAATATCTATATATTTTATATTCTGTTAATGACCTTGTGCTGCAACCTCACATTGGGATTTATTTTCTCATATCAGGCGATAGTGGTTCTGTTCATTCTTATTGGGACAAAGGAAACAACCATAGCTTCATGTCAATGTCAGGCTAGATTCAGGACACAGGTAACTGGGTGCGGGTCCAAAGCCAACCATAAAAAATCCATAAACCAAGGAAAAATCTGAGGGACTGGAAAAACATCAAATTCCAAAGAAGCAGAAATGCAGGGAACACAAGAGAGATACTTTAACGTTTGGTGCAAGATCTACGATGAAGTGACATCGAAACAGACAGAAATACTGAAAGAGTGAAGAGATAATGAGATACAGGTGAATTCAATCAGGACAACGAGACGTGGGTGAGATAAATGGGCAATCAGTAGACAGGTTTGCGACAACAGAGAACAATAGTAAAGGAACAGGTTGAGAATGGACATAGAAAAGGAGATAGAAGACAGTTGGGATCTAGATGAAATATTAAATAGAATAATGTTAGATTTTATAGTATCAAGTATGTTCTGACTATAGTGTGGAATATAGGTAAACAGAGTAATATATCTTAATGTAGAGATTAATTAAATGTAGTAAAGAGTAGTGTAAGATTGAATAATATCAAATAGGTAATGATAATAGTGTGGTAATTGATACAGTTTCAGATAAAGAGGTTAAGAGTAATATATTCTGGTATAGAGGTAGATGAAATGAAAAATACCGTGTTAGATTGTATAAGTATCATACAGGTACTGATTATAGTGTGGGATATCATACAGCTGCCACCAGGTAAATAGATAATGTATTATATCCCACTGTGGAGATAAATTAAATGTAGTATAGAAAAGTGTTAGATTGATTGATTATAGTGTGGGATATGATACATTATCAGATCAAGTTTGGTGATACTATACTTTAGAGTATATCAGTATAATGTGCAGTTTTGTCAGACATGGATGTACTTTTAAGTGTTATTTCTCATTCTTGTGCACAGGAAAACGAGGAGCTGCTGCAGTATCTGGAGAAGACAGAAGAAGGATTCCTGTAGGGTGCCAAGATTTCCATAAGAAAACGTCATTGGACACATTGCACACTTTTATATTATTGTGACTTTTGAAGTCTTTGTATATAAGATGTATTAAAAACAGCGTGCAGTGGTGCTACAAAACAAGTCTATTAAAGTAGACGATTATTGATGCCTCTAGTGTCTGTTAAAGTTGACCGTTAATAATAATAAAGCTGTGTTAGCAGAAGAACATCAAAAGCTTTAATGTCATAATGCCCAAACAGAACGTTTAATATTTACATGACAGTCTGGGCGTTCATCAGTGAAATTATCTCTGTGTTCCTCAAATATGCTTTGGAGACACAGCAGGTGGCCATCAGCTGTCAGGTAACCTGTCAGGCAAACATTGTTGTATCATTAATTTATTTGATTAATTAAAACGCGATCAGCTACAATTAAGTTGCTGCTATGTGGCTAGTCATAGGCTGAAGCTAACAGGCTTGCATTAGCATTTTACGTTAATATTTAGGCTGTGATAGGCACTTACCCTTCATCTCCGACATGATCGTCCTCCACAGCAGTTGAAATGAGCGGATGAATCCGCAAAAATACCAGTAATCCAGTTGCACCATCTGCAAAGGGAAGCTGACCGCCATTGTTGTTGTGGCTTTAACGCTAGGGTTTCTGTGAAACCGGAGACGTATCCAAGACCTAAATAGTAACGCAGTGACGTGGCTTTCCAGCCATAGGGAACATAAGGTGTTCATACACTTAACCAATTGAGAACGGGCTCTCGCGCCGGTTTCGATCCAGCAGCTTCTTTTATGTTGGTGGAAACGAGGTATGAAGTAGGAAACACTGGAGTTCTTTGCAGAAGTCATCCGTCTATAATTCTCATATTCACCACAGTATGGGGTGTAAGTCCTTCTGCGTTCTACCCGTGTCAACTTCTGCTCTTTATTCAAGCATTTCCTGAGCATTGATTAATGATTCATGACTAACAAGTTCAAATTCCAGACCCTTCATTCCATCTCAGAGCAGCAGCTTTCCTTTTCAGAACGAGCAGCCGTGGCTTATGGTTACCATATGAAGCCCTGATATCCTGGCTAATTTCCGGAAAGATTTAATCAAATCAGAATTTAAAACAAAGCTTTCTCTGCAGGTCCATCATGATTCACCTGAGATCAATCATTAAATCATTAACTATGATTCTTTTCTTTTCCAGGTGATCATTGAGAGCTACCAAGCTAAGGGAGCATCATAGAAGTTATTACATTCGTAATCATTTGTAAAATGTATGACAGTGCAGACCACCACTTTTTTTAACCAGAATATTGAGCATATTTTGGCCGCCATCAAGCTTATAACTTTTAATGAAGCAAAGATCTTTGGTGATGAACCCAGGGCCATATCTTGGTTCCGTTCTTTAACCAGGAGACATTGTTAACCACATGGCCCAGACTTGTGTCAAAGTGGCGCAACTCCCTCCGAATTTCCCCTCTGGATCCACAGCCACCGTGAGTAATTTTCAGCAGTCTGTTTTTGGGGGCTCTTCTTAACTGCCGCCCGGAAAAGTCAGGGATAATATGAAATGTCATCGCCCCTCACATTGGTCGTGTTACTACAATACCTCAAAAACTATCATTAATCATTTTCAAATTTTATACCCATCTAGACCTTAATGTGATTAAGTACTTTGATTTCGAGAAATATCGGTTGTCTATTTCTGACACTAAGGGAAGCTTTATGTCCAAAGGTTTTCAGGCCATAATGTCTCAACCGTGCAAAATGTTCCAAACTATATTCCAATTGTTCATCTTTTACTAAATAGGGGGAGCTTTTTTAGGAAAAAATTTTCCCTGACATAACACCACATTTCATCGTCAGGGGGATTACTTGTTTAATGCAGAGGATAAGGGTTTTTTCAAGGAGATACCTTTTGCTGCAGTTTAAAAGTTCCACAATGTTGTCCTACATGTATGTACTGTGTATCACAATGTGATAATAAAAATTTTTAATATATTTTACTCACTTGGGAGCTTTTTCTTTTTATAAAAAAACCCCCACACATTACTTTCCATTTAATTTGAAGGGGTTCTATCAGGGAATTGTTAGTACAATGCAGGGGATAGTGGGCTTTTTGGGGATATACCCTTGCTGTTGTAGGCCGAGTTAACCCTTCCTCCTCCTACCTGTTCCTACCTCTAATCCCCACATGCCTAAATGTGCTCTTCCGTGCAAATAACAAGGCCATGCTTGTGGGTCTGTCTGGCCGTGACGAAGATATTGTCATCAAGAGTAGAGATTTTTTACTCGCATTATATATTTTACCCGATCAGGGTGAGTACTTCATGCACCCATATACCAGACGTGTTCATAAATTTCTATTTGAGGTGGAGAGTGAGCGTTAATCTCCTGGTGTCACAAAGTATCGACTGAGATCACGGAGAAACGTAATCGTTTGTTCCCTTCTTTTTTTCCTCCCACATCATCAATTGGTCATTAGTTAGAGAGACCGGGATGGTGTTTTTTGGGGGGAGGATTGTCCCTCTAATCGTGCAGATATTGAGCGCATTGGGAGGCTTACATTTTCCTCTCTGTTCCTCCCACATCATCAGTTAGTCATTATGAAGGCTGAGTCATTAGCGAGCAGACAGATCGTTAATGCAGAGACCGATCGTTAAGAGGGCCCAGCTCTTTGTCTTTATTGAACAGGGAAGTATTATTATTTTCACACCTGAGTGTTATTCATCCTTTTGACAGTAAACGGGAGAACAGAGTCGGATTTATGACACTGTGAAAAAGCTCCCGTTGTCCAAAATCCTAATGTGTTAAGATGATGCCAGGAGGGCTATTTGTGGAGAGGGGAGAGGAGCGGGACCCTATGCAGCTGACTGCGTAGGCTTAATGGAGATAAAAGGATACTCCACAGAAGGGTCGTGGTTATGGATGAACATACAGCCACACAGCAATTTGTCCCACACAAAGAAGTCACATTGCTCATCATTTGAAGGTTTTCATTATGTCTTAATGTCTGTTAATTTGTCATGTTTCCTTCCTGCCTTCATGTGAGCCAAAACCCACGTTTTACTTCTTACGTCTGCATGACTGGCCCTTCCAGTCCACAGCCTAGAACTGATCCATTACCAAATAGCAATATGAGAAAAGAGGTGAAACGACAGCATCAACATTAAAAGCTTCGTAATTGTAGCATTTCCTGTTCCCAGGCAGCTCCTAATGTACTTTAGATCACGTGTTCCTGTTGACAGTTCCTGTTGAAAGGCAGCATACGTGTGCGCATTATCAGGGAACTGGGAGACGAAATCGTTTCCACTCAAATCAATATCTATATTCCTGTTGTGAGTATTGTTCTCACGTCTGTGAAAGCCATGAACAGATGCCCCTGCAGGGCTTGAACTTCTCCCAGCTTGCTGTATTTGCTATATTATGAAATGAAATCAATACGGTCACCATGCAGAAACACAAGCACTAAATTCAGGTTTTTTTATTCCTTATCCACCTACTTTTTCGCTCCAGAGACGGGGGCCTATGGTGCTTCTTCACTTTTTCTCTGCACTGACACAACATGCACAATATACAGGCTCAGGGGCAAGAATCAAAAGTCGACGAGGACCAAGGGGGAAGAAATAATTCCTGTATTATATTAGACGTTCTACTCAGTACCATTTGACTTTCTAAACCTGTACATGAATCATTTGTGCATGACTATTTGAATTAGCACAAAAAACAACTGTTTATTATCTTTAATTTTTTTGACAGTTCTTGTTGTTGTATTGGGGAATTTAGATGTGGGTTGAAGTTAATCCGGTGTACCTGCTGTGAAATGTGCACATTGATCCTCGTTTGTGCTGAAGGAGGATCTCCATGTAACTAACAACAACTTCCAACATACATATTGTCTGCATGACTTAATGTACTCTGGATGTACATAGAACATCAGAATTTTAATAGTTTACAAGATTAAGCAAATCAATTGTTTGATGTCAAGTATTTTTACTTTTGAGATGTGATTATTTACTTAATTGTGGTTGCCTATCTCTCAAATTTGTATTTTAATTGGTTTTGATCAATTTTGTTAGATCGAATGAACAAGTGAATATGAATGAATGGATTATTTTACTTTGGCTACATACATCTTAAGAAATCACAATAAAATCCCCTAAATTATGTCCCAGTAAATAACGGAAAAAGGAAGAGCCTGAAGCCTACAGAGCTCATTTTGGCCAATCCTATAAAAAGAATAACCCAGAATATCAGCCATAGCAAAAGAAACATACATAATGATATTAAACTCTAAATTGTAATCCAATTTACATTATAATCCTTAATTATGTTTACATGTTATTAATCTCAACAGAGAGCTACTGTACATAATATCAACTCATCTTTAAGGCCATTCCATATTTTGACCCCTCAAAAGTGAAACACATCTGTATCTTGCAGTAGTTCACACTTTACCCATGTTTCAATGATAATCAACCTTCTTGAATTAAAATTTTCTTCCACTTAACTTCAAGAGAAAAAATGCCTGATTCTACCGACCCTTATATAAACTATTTAATCATCATCTCTGCCTTTTCTACATTTTGAGTTATTATGAGTGAAGTTCAGGAAAGGTTGATCCACCTATTGCATGCTAAATCAACCATTTGCTCCTCATAATTAGAATAAACACACCTATACAGGTTAGTTTAATTCCTTTCTCTCCCATTCATTTAAAGTGGATACAACCAATCCGCCAAAAGCACCTGCATCTTCTATCTTTCCTCCAATAGGGTGGCTCTATGGCTAAGTGGTTAGTTTTGCTATCCAACAGCAAGAAGGATCAAGATCTGAACCTCAAATCTCAGGCCCTCTAGAGTTAAAATGATCTCCTGCGCTTGCATAGATTCCACTTTGTGCTGTGGTTTTTCCCACTATCAAATATAATCATGCCCAGGTTTATACTTCTGTCTAAGTACTTGTTATATCTTCAAAGAATCGGGGATATTATGGAATCGTCATCGTGTCTGAAGCCGCAGATCCTTCATGTTAACACGATAACTCAAAAACGGTTTCATGGGTAATTTTCAAATTTTATAACCACATAATCCTTAGTGTGAGGACTAACTGGAGTGATTTGAGGTAAGATCAGTTATATATTACCAACACTTGGGGGAGTTTCATCTCCAAAGCTTTTCGGGCCATATGTCATCAACTGATGGGCCGATTTAGTCCAAGTTTGGTGCATAAGAATCGAACAAAGGAGATCTATCTCGTATTTATTATATTTTCCTCAAATATTTCGTATCCCACTCACTAGGGGGGACTTTTTTTTAAAAGAAAAACAATTTTTTCTGACAACCTTACATCTAATTTGCAGAGCTAAATCAAGGGCATTGCTTGTACAAAAGCAGGTGATTTTACCGGGGATATACAATTGCTGTCAGAGATCTAGAGCATAGGCCTAGTTTTTGTTCTCTATCATGGGGACCACATGGTAGATGATGAAGCAATACTCTTACTCAGAAATGGCTTCACCAATCTCATACCCCGGGTTTCAAAACACTCAGACAAACCCCAATGCCGCCATTTGACCCCCTGGTACTCATCATCCAGCCAAACATGCCCCTCTCACAAATCCAAATAAACTATGTATATTCTATACATTATAATGGTGTATTGCATGTTTTGAATTGGGATTTGGTTAACTGTTCTATTACGCCGTATCTACAAATTTTCAAGCTGTTTTGAGGAGATATTTAAATATGTCTTAGCTATAACTGAACACATACAAATTATACAAACCCATGAGGACTCATAACATTACAACCAGGGTAAATATATCAAACCAGGACTTGCGTAAGTTTAATTTGGTTCAGTTAGATGAAAGTTTCATCAACACATCCCGTTAGTTCCTTCCAAAAGACCTGCTGAGCCACGAAAAATCTTGTTAAATGAAATATATTGGAATTAATGAGAAGTATCGACTGACTAGATGAAGAATAGTGGACTTCTCCGGTTGGCTTGGTGCTCTACCATTGGTGAATGGGAAATGATGCCGAGGTTTGCTGTTGGATAGGTACACACATACACACACACACACACATTAGGGACATGCGCATGTGGCCATTCATCCAGGCATTGACTTGAGTAATGAGTTGTTTTAGTGAAGGGGACAGCTCACCTTCTTATCAACTCTTCTCAAGGAGACTTCAGATCATTTTTGTCAGCTACAGCTAAGCACGTTAAATGGATACCGCATCGTCCCATCCTGTGTGTGTGTGTGTGTGTGGTGTGTTTGAAATGGAAAAAAGTGTGTGAAATCAACAGAGGAAGGAAACATAATGTAAGATTATGTATATTCTGGTATATGTAGAAAACAGATTGTGTCTGTCTGTCTATATTCCTATGTGCGCGTTTGTGTGTGCATCCGTGGAACAAAACCTTACATATGTCTTCCATTATGATTAGCACTAACCCACTGATATGTGTATAATGGACATTCCTTGCTGTGTTTTCGTGTGTGCGTGTATAGTAGTGTTTGTGTGTGTCTATGTGTATGTGTGCACATATGTGTGAAGGTAGCATTTAGCAGTCAATCAATCATGAGCTGTCAGATGGGTAAGTCTGGGGAACTGTTTCAGCAGAAGTGAAACACACTCACACTCTCATGCTCAAGTACACGCACTAACACAAGTGTGATGCATTAATATGGGGGCAAAACTTTTTTTGCCACCAGTAAAAAACGTAATGGAAGGTTATTTTTCGGCACTCTGTCCTCCTATCTGAAAAGGGTCTCACCCAAGTTAACCTTCCCCCCGTGGGACGTATTTCACATTACAAATATATTGCTAAAATAAATAAAATTCCCGTAATATTAAGTGAATGTGTGAGCAGTGGAAGACAAAACAGGATCAAACAATCATTATTGCATAATACAATTCACAAGCAACAATAACTGGAACAATGCTGTCGTCCCCAACAATAAGTGTAAATGCCCGAAAAGACCCAAATATCCTCCATTGTACAAACAATCCACAGGATTGAGCTCCTAAACTTAAAGGTATAGATACACTCACTGTATTTTTTGTAAAACAAAACAAACAAACAAGACCCCGAGACAAACAAACAAACAAGACCCCGAGATACTTGAGCTCCTCCTTTTGGGGCAAAAACTTCTCCCCGACACTCGGCTGCAAATCATCGCAGTGCGAGCTGGAGGTCAGTAGGATTGCCAATAGGATCACATCATTCGCAAAAAGCAGAGACAGGATCCTAAGGCCACCGAACCCGAGACCCTCCACCTCTTGGCTGCGCCTAGAAATTCTGTCCATAAAAATTAAGAACAGAATCGTGACAAAGGGCAGCCTTGGCGGAGTCCAACTGCAACTGGAAACAAATCTGACTTACTGCCGGTAATGCGAACCAGACTCTGACTCGGAGATTGGACGGCCCGTAGCAGTGGGCCATCCACTCCATACTCTCGGAGCACCCACCAAAGGATGACCCGAGGGACATGGTTGTAAGCCTTCTCCAGATCCACAAAGCACATGTGGACCGGTTGGGCGGACTCCCATGTCCCCTCAGCACCCTCAAGAGGGTATAGAGGTTGTCCAGTGTTCCACGACCAGGACGAAATTGTTTTCCGCATTGTTCCTTCTGAATCCGAGGTTCGACTATCGACCGGACTCTCCTCTCCAGTACCCTGGCATAGACCTTCCATGGGAGGCTGAGGAGTGTGATCCCCCGATAATTGGGACACATCCTCTGGTCCCCCTTCTTACAAAGGGGAACCACCACCCCAGTCTGTCACTCCGGAGGTACTGCCCTCGATGTCCACGCAATGTTGCAGAGGCGTGTCAGCCATGACAGCCCTACAACATGCAGAGCTTTCAGATACTCAGGGCGGATCTCATCCACCCCCGGGGCGCTGCCTCCGCCGAGTTGTTTAACAGCCGCAGCAACCTCAGCCCCAGTGATGAGCGGAACCACTTCCAAGTCATCCAGCTCCGGTTCCTCCTGGGAATACGTGTTGGTGGGATTGAGGATATCTCCAAAGTATTCCTTGCACCGCCCGATAACTTTCTCAGTTGAAGTCAGCAAGTCCCCATCCATCCCATAGACAGAGTGGACGAAAGACCGCTTTCCCCCCCTGAGACGCCGGACAGTCTTCCAGAATTTCCTCGGGGCCGACTAAAAGTCTTCTTCTCACCGAACTTCTCCCACGATCGGGTTTTTGCCTCTGCCACTGCCACAGCCGCGTGCTGCCCTTTCCTGCACGTAGCTGTCAGCTGGTTCAGGAGTCCCACAAACCAGCCATGGTGGATTCCTTCTTCAGCCTGACGGCATCCCTCACCGCTGGTGTCCACCAGCAGGTTCAGGGATTACCGCCGCAACTAGCGCCGCCAGACTTGCAACCACAGCTCCCAGCAGCCACCTCGGCACGGAACATGGTCCACTCAGTTTCCATGTTACCCGCCAACCCCGGGGCGCGGTTGAAGCTCTGCCAGAGGTGGGAGTTGAATACCATCCTGACAGGGTCCTCAGCCAGACGTTCCCAGCAGCCCCCACTATTTGTTTGGGCCTACCAGGTTTGTCTAGCTTCCTCCCCCGCCATCTGCTCCAACTCACCACAAGTTAGTGATCGGTTGACAGCTCAGCTCCTGTCTTCACCCTAGTGTCCAAAACATGCGGCCGCGGATCAGCGGAAACAACTACAAAGTCAATCATCGAACTGCGACCTAGGGTGTCCTGGTGCCAAGTGCAGTGGTGGACAGCCTTATGTTTGAACATAGTGTTCATTATGGACAAACTGTGACTAGCACAGAAGCTCAATAACTGAACACCACTTGGGTTCAGATCAGGCAGGCAAACCAGGCAAATTGCCCCAGACAACACAGCTCCTAGGATAACTAGGGTACTCAAATCCCTCCACCACGATAAGGTGGCGGTTGGCGGGGGGAATATATATATATATATATATATATATATATATATACATATATATATATATATATATATATCTTCTCTTATAGAGAAGATATATATATATATATCTTCTCTTATAGAGAAGATGTGATGTCTGAAAGCTGTGTATGTCTGTGTGTGTGTGTGTGTGTGTGTGTGTGTTGCTCGCTGAGAGTTTTTAGTGCCTCAAACTGTAAACAGATCCAAACTTTGACCGGCTGATTTGTTTACATTCAGTATTAAGGGGATTAAAAGTGACACAGTAAACCCCAAATGGAATAAAATCTTTCATTAAAATAAGGACATTGCCAGAAGTAGACAGACTTTAGCATCATTTCAACAATAGCAACCAAACACACTAGCATACACACACAAAAAATATTTAAGCCTAATATTTTAAATGTGCGTATTTTAATTAAATTGTGTTGTTAATTTCCTAATGAAACAAGTAACAAATATATTCATTATAATTGTTCTGATTTACCTAATATGTTATACAAATACATTTCCAATTCAAAACCGCATCATTTCTTGACCAATCTCTTAAATTGTAACTAGGTGAATCCTGATTATTCTACAATAAAACTTATTAAAACCGTGTTTATATATTTGACTGATTTAATTTTACGGTTTTCAAAATAAAAAAAATGCATGCTGACTCTATGAAATTTGAAAACATTCATTTTAATAATTGAACCAAATCAAACAGATGCAAGTACTTAAACTTTAACTATGCATTAATTAATTTTTTGGAGTGTACGCTCAGCAAGGTACGCCAACTTTACATTAAAAACAACTTATATTTGTGTGCCATTTTACTCCCATGATACTTTATTCATGTCATTTAACATGGTCTGCAGATCATTGCCTGTCATTTGATTTTTCTTTTCCAACTTTAAACATTTTTATACGAGATAATTGTATATAAATAATTATTAGGTATATTTACACTACTCTAGTGCACACAGTGTTTGCAGTTTTCACTCGCCTCTCATGTGGAAGTTGGTGCTGGTGTAACAATAGAATTTCCCCCCTGTGGGATGACTTAAGTATCTTCTTATCTTATCTTACCTACAGTTGAAGTGTCATGATGTTTTGGATATTACTAATTATATACCCCAAAAGTCAGAGATATTATGGAATCATCATCGTCGCCGCCGCAGCAGACCCCTTATATTTTCCTCCAATAATTAATATTTTACTCACTAGGGGGATATTTTTATCCACATTTAATTTGAGGAGTCTAATCAGGGGGATTGCTTGTACACTGCACGGGATTGTGGGCTTTTCAGGGATATACCATTGCTGTCGGGGATATACCAATGCTGTCGGGGATATACCAATGCTGACAGTATAAGACTGGCTAGAATCAGGGAACAATACTCGGTTAGGTTAAGGAAAAGAAAAGTGTTTGAGTTACAATAAGTTCACATCCATTACTGCAAGATGAATTGAGAACAATTACATTCATATCCATGATTGAATTGTACACTATTTAATTTTTCTTCAAATGAAACACAAACAATTACGGAAGCTGAGAGCGGCCATTCATTTAATTTAATTATCTTATTAACACAAGAAAGCAAGAAACAGTTTCTTACTTAAGATAATGACATATTGAAGTCATTATCATGATAAACCAAACGTTTGTTTACTTTAATTTTCTCTGTTTATCAGAGATCAGCACATAGGTGACATCTTGACAACTCTAGCAAGTGATTAAAAATAAAAATGTCAGGTTAGGGAGAATCCATTATTTTTTTATTTTCGTGACTCCAAACGCAATTACAACGTATTCAGGATATACTTAAGTTATCTTACTTCAGTAAACCTGATAACATAATTGGCTTTAAGCCATCACACAGAGGCTCATGAACACTGGCTTTTCCAATGTAGCCATAGGCATATCTGTCTAAAATAGTTTTGTTTCTAATATCATTTATTTTTGTTATGTAATTAGTTAAGAATAGGTTATAATAATTACTATAAATGTGTCTTCTGCAAACAGAGGTTCACTTGCAGGTTTTGTACAAAAGGCTCGGAATCAGACGTTCTGAAAAAATTTGAATAACAACAATACGCTAAAAATAGTCGAGTTTTTACCCATAAGGAGGGCTATTTATAAGCAGACTGCCTTAATCAACTGAAGCAAAGTCCCACTGGACAGAAGTATCGGTGCATGTACACACACACACACACACACACACACATAAAAATCCCAGTACACTACAACACAAACAGCCTCCGATGATCCGCTGTCAAATATGATCAAAACAATCCATACAAACAACAATTTGTTTACAAATATTTGTTGTGACAGGGGACACAAATCAAGTGCTAATTTGCAGATTTGACAGGAGAAACACTGCATGATTGACTGGGAGTCAATTCGAGAGAAATCTCTGTGAATATGATTCAAAGAAACGAGCCAATTCTAGCAAAATGAAAATGAAGCCTTGGATAACAAATACAATCTGTAGAAGATGAAGCGTTCCAAAGATAGTACAAAATATGTGCATGTGAGGTGAGATCTCGGTCAAAAGTGCATCAAAAAGGTTTCATCCAAAATTTATGGTAGAAATCTGACAATGTAGAGACTGAACTACACACACACAGAGAGTATGCACACACACCGAAACACACACTCACAACATTAATTTCCTGTCCCCTAAACTCAAGCCATCATACAACTTGTTGCAGATGTGCAGCCAAGTAAAATATAATGACTTAGGAGCTTCGTCCTGTCACTCACGAATGCCTGACCCGCACACACACACCACCACAAACATGTAGACACACACACACACACACACACACACACACACACACACACACACACACACACACACACACACACAGTACATCCTGCTGTACCACACTCCGAATACCCCTTTCATAATTCACGATTCCAGTTCCAAGGGGGATAAAATAAGAAGCTGCTGAAGTGTATCTATGAATATGTGCATATGATTTCAGTCACCTCAAGGACATTAACCTCAGATGTGGTTTCACATTGCTTCACTATTCCCCTTCGCATGACTGTGCATGTGATTTATCACATATGTGCTAGAAATCACGTTTTACTGTATGGTCTGCGGTATAGAACATTCATATTGTAGCTCATAAGGTGGGCATGCACTAAATAATCCTGCGGTTTTCTAAAAATAGTCTACATTCAATAGACTCCTGCTGCCGTGCATTGTGCAGCGAGGACGAAAAGGAAAAGCTGCCGTAGGTGGCTGCAAAGGGTGCAGTGCCAGCCTGAATATTCACATTTTGGATGGGAGTTTAGTCTACAGACAACATGTTGAGTTCCACACAGTGAGTCGTGTCCATTATGTTTTTTTTTTTATAATGTAATGGGTTTTGCAGAATGTATGTTCGCGAGTGTGCCCAGTCTCATCGTCAAGAATAAATGTTTTCCTCTGGGTTTTTTTTGACTGCATCTAAATGTACATTATGTGTAAGTACCCACTTATGATGGGTTTGGAATGGAGCCCCCCTGGCATAATGTTGAGCGCAGTGTTCTGTGTTTCAGAGCCAGTAGATTGTTTAAAACTCTTATTCCTAAAAGTTTTCTTGATGTCAGGAGAAATGCATCTTTTGCAGTCATTGTACAGGACAGGATGTATTAAATTGTTAATTCATAGTTTGTTTGTCAGCTAGTGAGTCAATGACATTGCTTTGCAGTTTGAATGTGTCTTGCTAAAGGGACAGTACACAGTCCCTTTGACCAATCTCTTAACCAAGTCAGTATACAAAGAATATTAAAGCCTAATCTTTAAAAAGTACATAATTTAATTACATGTACATGTGCATTTGTAATACATAGTATTAACATAAACTAATAAACTTAATGTGATTCACATGATTTTTTAAATAAAATCAAACAGATGTAAGAACTTGAAACTTCATCGATGCAGTTATATATGTACATGCAGACAGTTTTTTTAAACAGTTTTTTTAAACTGTCTGAACGTACATTTATCGTCTGTGCAAGTTGTTATAAATGTCTTTAGAAATGCATGCAGTTTGATCTTGCCGCAGATATTTAAGTGGAATTTTGAGGTAGTTTGTATAAATTACAAAAAGTTCATAGTTATTTTTTAAATGTTATCTTTTTTTCTGAACCTTTTACACATCTATTTATATATATATTCATAACCTGGCTCTAGGATATGACAAAACAAAAGGGAAAGGACGCAATGTTCCAAAAGTGAACGTAAGATATTTATTAAACAACTGTAAATAAATGGCAAAACTGCAAGATGGATGTTTATATCAGAAGAATCATTGATGTAAGGGTGGATGTTTGAACATGTGGTGTAGTGTGAGTGCTATGCTGTTCTCACAAAACTGCTGGTGCTGTGGAGGGCGATGGGAGAAAAAAGAGAGTGAAGGTTTGGAAGCTGGAGGCTTTGTATTGTCTGGAGCAGCGGACCCATGTGCTCCTGATCTATTAATCAGGTCAGCTCCACTTCCAAGAGACCCCCCCCCCATAACAAAAGTGGTAACAAAAAGTGCAATAGACTCATAACTTTCAGTTCTGCCCACGTAATATACTATATATATATATATATATATATATACATACATAATTGCATTGCATTTTGAGTATAGCCTTGATTGAAAGTTGATTTAGTTGTTTTCTTGGTCCCTTTTCAGTTTGAGTTTTGATGAAACTAATTTCTTATTTTGTAAATATTGGCTATGAGGACAACAGTCTCACAGAATTTCCACCAGCCCGCCCTATTATAGCTGGAAAAAAACGGCCCTGCGCCTTAACGCTCATATTAGCGTGCCAAGTTGACTTTTGTCTTCTGTAATTAACACAGACACAACTACTAAGTTGATAATGAGTGTATTAGATTTACAGTGATGATAAGTTAATATAGACAATAGTCAGTATTCCTGACTTTTGACTTCGGGCTCATAAAGGCTTTATCTTCGGCTCTGATGACACATCAATGTCCCCACCTGAAAAGTAGTAACTCTTCCAACCAGGCGTACTTCATTCTACAGCTCATTAAGTAGTGTGACACGAGAACAGCCAATGAAAACTGAGTATTTATCAAATGTGCATTCAAAACACACAAATCGAAATAATTACATTTGCAGCTGAGGGGTGTCTGATAGCACATATTCAAAACACTTTCCGGACCTTTCTTAATCTTGCTTGATAAATGAGCTGTGCTGTGAGGAAAGAGCACTTTCGGAGCACCCATAAGTCCTCTAAACAGATTACAGAGACTTATGGGTAAATAGATGCAGCGAGCGTGAAAAAAGTGAGCGTCGTTTTTGAGAGAGCTTCCTGGAAGCGGAGTGCGGTAAAGTGACGCAACTGTTTCTCTTCCCGTCATTCGCTGATGAGAAATAAATTAATGAGATTAAGGTCTTAACACTGCATTATGTGTGCTTACTGTGTATGTGTGTGTTTGTGTGCGTGTGTGTGTGTGTGTGTGTGTGTGTGTGTGTGTGTGTGTGTGTGTGTGTGTGTGTGTGTGTTAAGTGTGAGAAAAAAAGACGGAGTGATATTATGATACGGCAGAGAGAGCTTCAATCTGCCCTCTTTTCAAAGTGGTTGAAGCGGTGTGGTTGGTGGAGGTTTGGTTCCGTATATTAGAGTAAGCTGGGGTCATCTCAGATTCCTTCACAACTGCTCAGACGGACGTGGCCGTATTGTCGCTGTACAATACAGTTTGATGCCTTTTGACGGATAGTTAAGATCTTCACATTGCTACTACTTTAATTTATATCTTTTTTTCCTGAAGTTCTTTTTCCTGAAACATAAATACATGTTGATTTTTCTTCATTGTTGGCACTTTACAAATGTTGGAGCGGCAGTAACGACCAAATTTCCCTGTTGGGATTCATGAAGTTATCTCTAAACCCGGACCCGGACCTCGGTGTCAAAGGTGGACCGATTAAAGGTGATAATTAAAGGTAGACTAGTACAACCCTGCTAGTCTACATAGTACAACCCTGCTCCGGTACAACCCTGCTAGTCTACAGAGTACAACCCTGCTCCGGTACAACCCTGCTAGTCTACATAGTACAACCCTGCTCCGGTACAACCCTGCTAGTCTACATAGTACAACTCTGCTCCAGTACAACCCTGCTAGTCTACATATTACAACCCTGCTCCGGTACAACCCTGCGACATACAAACAGACATTTATATTCACACATACATCGCGGGGGTCTAAAGCTTTTTGCTGCTCATCGTAAAACTGGCCAACATGCACCAATTTACTTTCCATTCCTGCAGGAAGTACAAATCCTGACTCATGTCCATCCTGCTCACTCCCAGAGAAAATCTTAACATCTTCAAACTCTGCCACCTCCAGTTATTCCTCCTGTCTTCTGGTGCCACAGACTCCAGTACAATTTCAATTTGATTTATACACAAAAAAAAATTGGGAACTGCTTTGGACTTGGGCAATGTGTTCATGCTTTTGTATTATAGTATAATATTATGTATGTATATTAATATTACACCCAGAGGGATCCAAAAAAATAGATTGTTACAATGTATTAAAGAGAGCATGCGTGTCGGCCAGTTTTAGGATGGTGATAGCGGAATATTCTCTTGGTGCAGATGTTTCACAGGACCTTTGGGATGGAGACCAAACATCAATGCATCTGCAATACTAAAAACAAAAGAAAAAAGAACATGTTATAATCTTTTTCTGACTCTTTTTCTGACTAAAGCTTTTAAATGAAGATATTTAATCATTTGAGGTTTTCTGTTTAATGAGGAACCTCAGAAAGATGACAGGTGTGACTTAGATCTAACCTTAATCTTCGGCTGGATGATTGAAAACTTCTGTTCTTTCAAGTTGTGATGAGCAGAAACAACCGTCACAAATGTCATTTTTGTTTGGATGGAACAACACTGAGGATGACTTGCCTTTTGAAGATGGTCCCTGGTGCCCCCATTTTTATTGGAAGCCTGCTTGATCTACTTCAAATAAAACTAAAAAAAAGATTAAGTAAGAGAAGTAAGAGAAATCTGTAAATGAGAGGAAAAAGGCAGATTACAGACTTGTCCGATATATCTATCTCGTGCTAATCAACAACTGATGTGGAGTTGATGTTTTATCTGCTTTTGCTTTGTAGCACTTTGAGATTTGATCCAAATGTAAAGTGCATTATAAATTAAATGTATTATTATTATTATTATTATGTGCATGAGTACTCCAACGTAATGTCTGGCAGTTTTAGACTGTACTTGGCTCAATTTTCAATCTTGCTCAGCGCACAGACGGAAGGAAAAAAATGCTGTCTAAATTGTTGTACATAGTGTCAACGTTGCACAAAATCAAAACAAAGGTTCATCCTAAATGTTTGTTGGTTGGCTTGAAATATCTTTTGTAAGTTATGCACCAAATTCCAGAGCCTTAGTTATATTTTACTGCTGTCCGCCCACAGTGAAGTCAAAGCGTGTTAAAATATAGCCCTGTCTCTTTGATAATATTAACTATTAACTATAATGTATAACAGAATTTTAAAAAAGCAACACAAAACAATATAGACCCATTAAATAATAAAGTTAAAACTCATTCGTCTTAAATAATAAAAAGAAAGGAAAAATATCATTTAAATACATGAAGATGTACAGTAAGCTTGTGTATGTTCTTCTTCTTTGGGCTTTTCCTAGGGATCGCCACAGCAGATCAACTGTTTCCATTTTGCCCTGTCCTCTGCTTCTTTGGGGAAAATGTAGTCATGTACATTCTGCACCACTACTATCCATTAGTAAAAAATGTTAGTAATGCGACCCAACCCGGCTTATCCTGGGTCGGGTCGCAGTCGTAGAAGGTTAAGCATATCCCAAACGTCCCTCTCCCCGCAACTTCAACCACATTCCTTTAGTCTCTACCCAGAGCTCAAGACCATAGGTGAGGGCTGATTGATTATGATGATTTCTTCATCATGAAGGACCTTTACAACAACTCACATTACTGCTGATGCTGCACCAACCCGCCAGTGCGTCTCATAGTCCATTTTCCCATCACTCGAGAACAAGACATCAAGATACTTGAGGCAGGAAATCACCCCAACCTGGAGGGGACAGTCCACAATTGTCCAGCCGAGAACCGTGGCCTCAGGTTTGTAGGCTGTCACAGCCGCTTCTTGACACTCAGCTGCAAACTGCTCCAGTTCCCGCTGGAGGTCACAGACTGATGAACACAACAGAACCACATTGTCCTCAAACAGAATATAAGACAAGGGACAAACTTGTATTACGAATTGTATTTTTCCATTGAAAAATATTTTTCTACCTACGTCAAACCATTTTAAACAGCATTTTATATGTCTGTTAAGTTGACTATTTAGTAATAGGCCTATGCGGTTCTTTCAGGACATTGAGGCTATAAACACACCATAATGATCTTATAGATTAAAATACTCAACAGTTTTTTGAAATACTTGATAACATAACCCTGTTTAACACATTACTTCAGCCGAAATATGAATCCAAAATAAGGGAGGGACCATTTAAACAAATACTTTTATTTGTTTATTTGTATTTATTTACAATCAGCTGATATGTACTACTTGAGTTACGTTTGGAATGCAGAGTATTTTCACAGTCTGCTATTAATACTTTTACTGAAGTATAGGATTTAAATACTTTGTGCACCGCTGTACTTAAACTTTGGTTAAATATAGGCCACTATTGGACGGGATCCTGTTCTTTTCTTTCTACCTGCTGCCAGCTACACTGTATAATCTCCTGGTGTCTGACTCAAGGTCCGATCACCAGATGTTCTTAGTACGGCTACATCTTCCTTGCTTGTTGGAGTTCCATATTATGGTATATCTGCTGGCTCTCAGGCTTACGGTCTCATCCATTGCCATCTTCTTCCAATTTTCTCCTCCGCTGGTTGTTTGGTTCCAAGAGTGCAGTCTAAGTAATTAAATGATTAAATAAAAGGCAATGGCCAACAGAAAAGGCTGCAAACTTGTTTAAAAGAAAAGAGAGTTGTAACAGACTTGTGGGAGTTTATTCTAAACATGAGGAAACTAAGAACTGAATACTGGGTGTCCATGTTTGGTTTTGAATGTGGGAACAGAAAACAGACCTGTCCCAGGTGACCCGAGTCTGGAAAGTTCATAATGGAGCAGTAGATCTGAAATACCAATCAGTACTGAAGGTGATGCTTTTAAGGACAGGAAGCCGGTGTAACGCGAGGAGGTGAGAAGAACGCGACTGATATGACCCACTTTCCTGGTCTATGTCAGCTTTGGAATCAGTTTCAACTGGATTTTTTTTTGAAGACCTACTTACACAATTTTTTTTTAAAGAAAAGTCAAACTGTTTTGTATGAATCTCTACATGAATTTTGATGGATCGAAAGGTTCCAGGCCATCTAAGTTCAGAGATTCATGAGTAATTATGACAATTTTAAAAAATACTTATTTCCTTGTTTTGATATATTGAATTTTTCACAATAAATAAATGGATGATTAATTAAATAGGAGAAAACACAGACACAAACAAAGAGAAGTGTGAGCGATGTCTGTGTGTATGTTTGGTGTGACGAGTGCAGTATGTGATGAATATGTAATAAAATAGTATATAATACAATAATAATAACCTGTGTTAGTATAATTACTCATATGCTAATTAACATAGGATTCTACATGAATGTCAACAAAATAAAAGTAACATCAGAAAGTAATTTCATTAGATGGCTAAAATATATGACAATAATTAACAGGATGATATATTATTATAATATATCCATGTATTACATATATTCTCAATTTAATAAGTAATGCTATTATAATCAAATTATGGAATGGTATGATAAAAAACACACAATACATATATTATTTATATGAATATAAAATGTTCATGAGATTGATGAAGAACAGTGCAAAAAAAGGGCTTTTTTTAAATTCAGTGTCAGGAACATGCCGTAACAAGATCAAGCACAGCATTTTATCAGACAACATTAACCATATGTCAAATATATATTAGAAAAAATATATATAATTTTACTGGAGCTGATGATGTAAGAAGCTCAGCATTGAACTTATTTTCTGCTTTTCACGGTTGAGAATGAATCTGTACAGCAGTGAAGTAGCATACGTACTAGTATATTTGTATCCTGAAAAGTGGTGTTATTATGGAATAATTATCCCTGCTGACGCTGCATCCGTCCACAAATCCTTTTTGTTAAGGTGATAACTCAAAAACTCACTCTTTACCATTTAGTCCTAATTTGGGGCCTTGGATCTATCTTATATACGGTATATCATATAGTCTAAATGAACTTCATATGAACCGCCTTGATCAGATCTATCTTGTGTATTTGTCTCTATATCTATATATATCTATATCTATATATCTATATATCTATATATCTATATCTATATCTATATATATATATATATATATATATATATATATATATACTGTATAACTTCAGTAGAATAGTTTATTATTACTTATTAGGGAATTAGGGGGAGTTTTTTGTAGAATACCCCGTTTCCTATAAAAATAATATTCATTTTCTCATCCGTAACGATACGTATCCGAATGATAAGTACATTTCTGTCTTTATTTAGCTCATATGATTTGAGACAAGGAAATCTGTCTTTTGTCTATTTAGCTTCGTTATTGAGTTACTGTGGGATCTTATCTTAAAGCATATTGCTGACTTCATAGAAATAGTTATAAGTTGAGGCAATATGGACTGTTTGAGATTATTAACGAGTCCCATTATGGATATGGTGAGAGAGGACACACAGTTGGTTGGTGTGACAGAAGATGAAGCAGAAGACGGGAAACAGATCGACACAGTGGATGTCGTATCACAAACCTTAAGGGCAGAAACCAGAAGAAGTCGATTTATTTGAGGAAATAAATCAGGCGGATTGCTTATAAAATCTGGGGGATTGCGTACTCCCCAGGTATATATCCTTGCTGTTGCTGACAACAGTGCAAATCATGTATGTGTTATGTGTTTGTGTGTGTGGGTGTGTTTCTATGACTATGCATAACTTTTACATCATTCCCCACATATGGTTTAAAAGAGTCTTGGTTTGTAAGAGGAGCTGAGGAGAGAGCCAAAGAAAACAACATTTCTGGTGAAGAGCTGAAAGATGTGTAAAATGGATTAAATCAAATGCCTTGAATTTACATTTAACCATTTTACCAGCGCAAGAGCTAACACAGATGAAATTAGTTTGTGAGATTCAATATTCTCATGCTGCTACTGCTGTTATTCCAACCTACAACAACAACACATTCATAATAAACATTGCTCCATTGTGCTGCACATAAATAACTAACCTAAATAATAAAGTATAATGAAAAAAAATGTACTCTGGGATTAATCTTCAGGGGTAGGAACAAGAACTCTATTTAATTCAATTGACTGCCCTGGGTCAAATGATAAGTCCATCAAGAGAGAGAAATTGCTAAAAACTGCTTTTAAACATCTCGCTCACCTCTTGGAGCTGATTTGCATATTTTATTCCTTGTTCTGTAAATGGTAGGCAGATGATGCAAATCAACAAACAACTTAACTGCCTCATCAGAAAACAGAAGGATGCGTAAATTTGTTGATTCACCATACCTCACAAACTGCATCAAACCCCTAATCTGCTTCCTTTACTGTCTTTTAGTTTAGCCTGAATGTCTTCATTACATGCAACCATGTCCCTATAACGTCTGATTTCTTGACAAATATCCTGTGAAACTAGGCCTATACTGTCGTCCCTGACAGCAAGGGTATTTTCCCGGGGGAAAACCCCCGATCCCTTGTGTTATGTCAGAAAAATAGTGTTTTTCATTAACAAAAATCTCCCCCTAATGAATCAAATACACTGTCCATTGTGTCTGTAGCACCTTGAGATTTGTAACAAATGAAAAGTGCGTTATAAATAAAATGTATTATTATTATTATTATTAGAATACGATAAATAAAAGATAGATCTCCTCAAGTCGATTCATATGAACTAACTTAAATTGGGCCAACGGTTGAGAAATTATTTTTTTTTATTTTAGGCTGAAACATTAAGTAGAACGAAAACAATCATGAGTTATGGCCCACAGCAGCTGAAGGAATGAAATGGACATTTGTTTACATGAAAATGTCATATGTTGTTACCTTAACTCTGATTCAGAGCAGGCAATGAAACTCATACCCCTACAACTGAAACACAGCAGCCACCCGGCATAAACTGCGTCTCACAGTCGCTCTCTCACAGCCAGAGAATAAACAGTGGAGACCGTCATGTCAGCGGGGTGATGTAATCTCTACAGTGATATGATCCAGTGTGTTTCTCAAGGTAACTCACTTAGAGACACATCAAGCGTGGTGGATGAATGAAGGGATGAATGGACTGAAGAGAGGAGGGCAGGTGAAAGTCGCAACATAGAGATGGCTGGCCAAGGGAAAGATAAGAAAGGTAATAATAAAGGTGTGTAAAGAGGAGGAGGAAAGTGAGCGATAAATTGTTGAAAACTAAGGTTAGATTAATTAGAAAACAGGGGTCAGAGATGAGTGGTTGTTGGGTGGGAGGAGCCAATCAAACAGCAGAGAGGAGGGCTGATAAAGTGACTTGAAGCGAACATGACTGAGATAGGAGCAGATAAACTAATTACAACAGGCCCCCTCTTTCCTGCAATCTCTCCGTCCATATCTATCCATATCTACTGCCGGTCATCGCCTCATTCTCTACGACTTTCCCGGAATAAAAGCGTGATGTTTTCCCGCCGATGGCGACCGGCTCCGCTTCCCGCAGGCTCTTTAAAGTGAAACAGGAGACGTATACATCCAATCGGAAAGCTTTTAACTAACAGAGCTATGGCTTGCCAGGTGGATAAAGTATTTAGCTTTCGGGACACTCAGCGCGTGTGTGTGTGTGTGTGTTTGTGTGTCTGTGTGTGTGTGTGAGAGAGTGTTCGAATGTGTGTGAGTGTGAGTATGTGCGTGAGAGTGAGGAGTAAAGCATTTAGTGGTCAAGGGACTCTACGGAACTCTTGAGCCTGTGTCTGTCTGGTCAGGCATAAGTGTTTCACTTTCTCACTATCCAATATCTGTGTGTGCCTGCATGTTTGTGTGTAAATGGACTATCAATATTCTACATTTGTGCATAATCCCATTAACAACCAAATTTCCCCATGGGGATTAATAAAGTTATTTCCTTTCTATTGAATTCTTCTATAGTAATCCTTTAAGGTTGAATCTGAAGTTGAACCTCACTGTGTGTTGGATTTTGTCTTGATGTGTACTTGTGCACATACTTGTTTATTTACTGCTTTTGTACGAGTAGCAGTTTGTAATAATATGTTTCTTAAAAGGCTGTAAAAAGAACAAAAATCACCTAAACTCAAAAACCCAAAAAGACACAAATATTCTGCTGTCTTGTTTTGTATTTCAGTTTCCTTATCTTTATAATCCAGATGTTACATCCTTCATAACTTTGAAGATTCTGGATTCACTTTATAACACTATACTTCCAGTCGATGTGTATCTGTGGACATGTTCAAACAGAGAACATTTGGCAGAGGTCGACAGCTTCAGATGGTTTCATTTAATGGTTTGGTTCCATTTACATCTGTTCATGCAAGGACTTGTTTGTGCCAACGAACACCTGTAGATAACCATTAACTGGCTGACGACCTAAATGTTTTGTGAGTGCGTAGTGATTTGAGTGCTAAGAAACCCCAAAGTGATAGCCCAGCAGACGATCAAGACCGCAATGTTCCTAACGACTCCTGACGACTCAGACCCCCCCAGGATAGCTATGCACAGCTAACTGACAATGACTCTCTGTGTACCAACATCTACTAAAGATACTGGGGAAAGAAAAGCCCTGAATCCCCACCAGACAGCCAGAGCTGAAGAAGCCTCTTGGATGAGAGGCAAGACATCTTAAGACAAAGAGCCAAAACAGAACTCCAGGTGCTCTGGATGCAACCCACATGGATTAAATTAGTTTAACTGAAGGTTTTGATAACCCCCCCCATTGAAATTTTAATTAAATCGTTCATTTGATTGTGTAATTGTTATTGTTGTTAATAAAATGTATTTTTTTTAATTCTTTGTACAACTTTCATAAAACCAGAGAAAATATGGAAACTTAAGGTTAGAGGGCAGCCATTGCATCTAATACTGAATAAAAGCCCCGAGGCCCGAGGTGTTCCCAGACCAGATGAGATATGTATCCTTACAGCAACATCTCTTGGTCCGTAAACCTCAAGGGGGGAACCCTTGGAGCATCCTAATCAGATGCTTGAGTCACCTCAATATGGCTGCTAGAGCCGTGGCTCAAATCTGAGCTCCTTCCAGTTGACTGAACTCTTCACGCTATCACTGAGCCTGAGCCCAGCCACCATACGAGGGACATCATATTAGCCCCATTCATCCGTCACCACTCAAAGCTCAGGACCATGGGTGAGGGTCGGAGCGGACTGAAACACAATAAAAAACATGCGAAAAGACAAATTACATGAATCAATTATCGTATTAAACATTATAGAGAGTCTGACGTTTAATTGCTATATATGTAGACTGTAAAAGAATGCAGCAAACAAAGCAGCCACATATTCTCTGTTAACATCCTTTCTCACTCTCGTAGTATCAGTATCAAAAATGGTCTACCCAAAGTTCACTTTGGGGTTCTTGTAAAAATGGTAAAATGTGTGTGTCTTGTGTGTCTGAAACTCTTCATTCCCGATACTTGTAATATTGAATTTTCCCACTTTTGATATTTTGGGTTTAAAATGCTTGTTATTTTATTTATTACTTGTGTTTGAGGGAAAAAATCCTGGTTTCTGGACCCCTCATATGTGTGTACACGTGTTTGTGTGGATGGGGGTGTGAATCTCATCACTGTCTTCCAGTGGTACTATTTAGCAGATACTTCTCAAAGATTTCAAATCCATGAATAATTTACCGAGGAAGAAAAGACTATCCCTCTGTTTCCTCTCTTTAATTCCCACACCACTCAGACCCACACACACGCGTGCATGCACACACAGGAACATACACACTTTCAAATGAATAATTACATTAGAGCTGGGATCGCATGTCACTCACAGATGGTAAAAAGTCCCAGAGTCGTCTCCGTCTTTCTAATGCTTCATACGTACATGCACTGGACTTTCAATAATTGAGGTTTGCAGTGTCATAATTTAATTTCGTCCTGCTGCCAAATCAATCATTTTCAAACACATTGCGTAGTGAAATATCAATCAACAAAAACAGGAAAAATGTCTCCGTCTCTGGTCTGTCACTTCCTCTAAATATTGAAATGAAGGTGGATACGGCAGCTAAAAGGGGATTTGATTAGCATAATGAACAATAGGGGCGAGAAGGAGAGACTCTTTCATTAGGTTGTGTGTATAATCCACACTATTTGAGAGCAGGGTGAAGCGGGGATATGTTTAATTGCCTGCTTAGAGGCTCTTTGTATATTAACTTCCGTGGGGCCATCCACTGGGGAAAAAACATTTAACAAAGGATTCATTCACATGATGTCATGCAAACAAAACTGATGTTTGATGATATTGGATAACTTCCAAGCAAAAATGAGAGCGAGAGAGGACGTGTTTCACAGACTGGTAGAGACCAGAGGTGATTTCCAATAGAGAATCTGTCCAGAAGAGATTGAGACAAAAGAAAGAGGAAGGTGTCATCCTGCCATTATGGGCGCAGATATACAAACAAACAAACTAAAAGAAAATTCATGAGATATGTTTGAAGTTGCACCACATTTACCAACCACTTAGATGTCATCTTCATCACCTCTGCCCGGGATATGGGATATAAGTTATGTTTTCACGCCCGTATGTTTGTGCATTAGGCTGTCAACAAGATTACAGAAAAAACAAAAAGATTGGATTTGCATTCATTTTTAACAATAGATAGTTTCTATCATATCCTAGAGATGCTTACAATTTGGTGACGGTAAGTCTTTTGGAGCAATTAAAATTAAATTAAATAATAAGCCGTTTACAGCAGTGAAGTCACAATGTGGCGAGAAGCTGTCTTGAAACTGTGTCCATTATTGAGGCATTTTTTCCTTGCATGTTTTATATTTTAGATGTCACTTGCTCTGTTTGTGATGGTTACAATAAAGTAAAAATAAAACAGTCCAAAGACTGGAATTATAGCGTGTAGATAAAATCAAAGAGCTACAGCGTTTTAGGCGATGTAATGAAAGTTCTGTCGTGAAACACTGTTGGTTTTGGTATGGTGTCTATAGACAAATTTAAACAAGAGTTACAGCGCATCTGCATGGGATTTTCCGAAATCATGTGATCTAATTGATTCTGATCACAATTCTGTCTACGTGAGGTTCTGTTGAGCCTCGGTGGAGGTTTGCGCGAAGGGAGTGCGTTTTCTAGTTTTCTTAATATTTACTGTTGCATAAACCCATTGAGTCATCCAACCGTGTTCTCTAACCACTTACCCTAATCAGGGTCGCAGTGGCCTGTAGCCTATCGCAGTTGATATTGAGTAGGAGGCAGTGTACGTCCTGGTTAGGTCACCAGTTGATCACAGGGCCGACACTCAGAGTCAAGCAACAAATCAGACTCACATTCACTCATACGGATAATTTAGTTTCACCAGTTCACCTTTATTGCATAACTTTGGACTGTGGGAGGAAGCCGGGGTGTACCCGGAGGGAACCAACACAAACACAGGGAGAATATGCAAACTCAGAAAGACTCCATGGATCTGAACCTGGGACCTTCTGGCTGGTCTAGACACTGAGTCACGATTACTACCCACCAGAAGAATCATCTTTCTGCCCTTCCTGTCTGAAAGGAACTGCAGAAGGATGCAGCTACTAAATATTAGTCGTGACTCACATAATCAATCAATGATTCAAATTGGTAAGTGGCACAGAATTACCCTTTAAAAGCAGGAGAGGCATCGGGGGAAGGAAGAATACTCAAGCTTCAATCAGACATTTATATATTGTTCCCTATTTTTGCTGTATGCTATTTTGTTCGAGTGATTGAGATAGTGTTTTTGTTGCAACATTTTTAATCTGATTCTAAACGTTTTCATGCATAATAAAAAAGGGGGACTTTTAGTGTGAAAATCTTTAATAAGAGTTTTTATATTAGCATCTGTTAGCATGCCAACAACTGTTGATAGCGTCATTTTGATTTGTCAGACGTTCTGTCCTGGTGCTGTATTGAAAGCCGTGTTTTAACCAAAAGTCATTGCAATCATGCGATTGCAATGACTTTTATCCACCGAAGATGACCGAAGATGATTTTATTTACCACATTTCATGAAAAAACAAAAATAAAACCCCCAACCCTTTTCACTCAAAGCTGAGTCGACCATTTGGAAACGCACGAAATGATTGGTAAATTCAAAAGACAGAGTGATGGCCACATACACTGAAACAGATATTCGATGTAAAAGTAAATATCAGCAACGATGCAGTGTAACATTCACAAAACAGCAATAAGCATTTCCCTCACAGGTGGCGGGCCCTGGGTTTGTTCTTGTGGGCTGCAAGTTGGTTGTTGTTGTGTCTTTGGAAAGCTTTATGGTTACATACGGACAAAGAGGAGCTCAGTGGAGACATAGAAACGATTGAGGTCAAGGAGAAAGACAAAGAGAAAAATAAATTTACGATACGCACCTATCGAGCCTCTTGACAAAAACGGACTCATCCGTCACACATTTTCTATATAACATGTTGCCTCTCCTGTGTTTTTCTGTGTTGCGGCGCATGTTGCCATATAAATATGATAGAGAGTGCAAGAGGGGTGAGATATCTTGATTAGATTACGAATGTCTTTCTGCAGTGAAGAAGCAGCCGGGTCAGCCATAACAGACCAATAGATAGAAAATCAATAACATGAAGAATAAGGCTGCAAAAGCCACAGCCCCATTTAACAGCCCACATGTCGACCTTCGTATACAAAACATACAAAAGCCACGTTGAGATGTTTCAGTTATTTTAAGCAGCGCTTCTCGCTGTCATTTGATAAATGTTACAGGTGTAGATGGATTTGTGCTGTAGACAAACATCGGTAACAAAGTTACAGAGACAGATCGTTCATGCAGCAGGCGGCTCTTGGAAATCATTTTCCCACAGAAAGGATGGTGAGAGGAATTGTTACTAAAGGCAATAAATACTAAAACAATGGGCAATTCAGCAACTCATTAGTGTTCATCCTGAATTCTTATGGCGAGAGCCTGGACATTATCTCAGGTAATTAGATGCCTCTAACATAGTGTTCCTATGGCTGTTATTTAGTGACACACTGTTGAGAAGAGGTATTGAACCCCTCCTGGTTTCCCTTACTTCTGTTATTACAAACTGCACTGGAATCACTTGATTAGACCATTTTCAGGAGCATGAAGTTGTCTTGCAGGTCTCAACAGCAGCACACTATGCTTAAATCAATAATGGCGAAACAGATGATTAAAGGACATTAGTCTGGGAGGGGATAAAAAAATATTTCTATGGCTCCCCAGATACACAGTGAGACATACAATCTACAAATGGATAAGATTTAGAAATCAAAAGGCCAAACATGGCATCCATAGGTGAATGATCTGAAGTGAACTGAATTGTTTAAGTTAAGCTTCTCTAGAGGAGAAAACACAACAAAACACAGTACTGGATTCCATTTCCTGCTAGTGGTGACAGAACCTGTATTCCCAGCATAATGGCAGTCATGGTTGAGATGCTCCATCCTGCAGGGTATGGAATTGTGAGGTTTTAAAGGGTTCTTGTCTGTTTCACTCAGTAAGCCATTTCCTATTCATTTTAGTCTTCCCATCTGGTGTGTACCCATCGTTCCCTTCACAATGATCTGACCTCTGTAAAGCTTGACATCCTGGAAAATACAATTGGCTGTGATTTCGTGTTTCAACACTGTGACACCCAAATCAATATGTTCAGTTGATCATTTAATTGATTGACAGAGAAGTGGGGATATATGTATGTCATATTCATTGGCAATTAAAGGTCAAGTGTGTAAGATTTAGTGGGTATATAAGGGCATCTCTTTGAATAAATGCAATATAATATTTATAACCATTTCTTTTTGTCTGTACTTTCAGCTGGATGTAAAAAGATATTTTTTATTAATGTTTGTTTACAAAAAGCCCTTATTATGTCCATGGAGCGGGTCCATATGGAGGCTGCCATGTTTGTACAGACATTTGGAAACATGTCTGTAAGTGACAGTGATATGCGATACCTTTGATTTTCTTTTTCGATCCGATCCTAATTAAAACAAAACCTAATATTGCAGATATCGATAATCTGTACAAAAGCATGAGGTATTCAGAAAAGGAACATGAAATAGCTTATTTCAAAGTATAGATCAGTGCGGTCCTAGGATTTTCCACCTGGGCCTTCACCGCTATACACCTGCAATTTAACTGTGATCAAATAACTTGACAAACCTAAAAATATAAATATAAAATACATACCAAAAGACACACTGGCAGCGCCAGACCACTGAATCTGGACCTCATTACACACCAGAACAGCAGCAAACATCTACAGGCAGCAATAATCAACAGCTATTTAGGATCCATCAGAATTCTTTAGAATCACCAAAACTGTTCCTGATTTAGAGAAAAAGTCCTGAGACTCCTGTCTCCTGAGAAAACTCCACTAACTTAGCATTGACTTTAGTGACATTGTTAGAATCACAATTGAGAGTTCAAAAAGGGAAAATTAAGCAGCAGAACCAAAGATAATTGGACTTTATTTTCCACACATTCTTCTTTCATTTTAAGTCAAAGGACCTGCATTACCCACAATACAACTCAACCACTGACAGCAGATGATTTACATGGTCTCTGCTAGCAAGGGCTAAAGTAAGCTACTAGCATCCAGTACAAATACAGGAAAGCTGTAGAGGTCTTTCTAAAAAAACAATCGTTGATATTTATTATCAGCCTTACCAGACCTAACCCAATGATTCATTCATTCATTATCTACCGCATATCCAATTCAGGGTCACGGGTGGGCTGGAGCCTATCCCAGCTAACATCGGGCGAGAGGCAGGGTACACCCTGGAAAAGTTGCCAGTTCATCGCAGGGCAGACACACATGGAGACACACAACCACAATCACTTACGGGCAATTTTGCCCCAAACCCAATTTTCCTCCAGATACTGGAGGAAAATTAGCAAATTAAGTTTAAGGCAATTTTTTTTTTTAAACATAGGCATAGAAAAAACTCTAATACCTGTAAGCAGACATTGGACAGTGAAAGTTTGGGTCTGCTACTTAACCTCATATATATATATATATATATATATATATATATATATATATATATATATATATATATATATATATATATATATGCTGATCAGCACCGGAATTTATACAACAATATGTATAGACATTATTGCAGTTATGTTACAAATCTCTTGAAATCCTCATCAAAATGCAGCCCCTCACAGACGGACATTGACACATCATTTTAGATAGTCAGCAGCGTAGTCCGATCCTGGAAGTCTTCCAGTTAATAATTTTTCTTTGAGCGCAATGCCAGTCGTGTTGCTAACAGTGTCCTATAGGGATCAGTGCGCTCTGAGTACAGACCGAGGCTTTAATGCTCAGTCCAGCAGCTAAAAGCACTGAATGGAATCATCTCCCCCTCCAGATCAGGGAATTCATTACTTCAAAAAAGAGCTCAGCATGAAAAGAGGAGGATGGAGGTTTACAGAATAACATGAGAGAAAGTACTAATATTCTACCAAAAATGCACTCATCCAAGGACGTGACATGCTTCTGTTTACAAGACCAGAATGGTATTCAACTCTGTGTGTGTGTGATTGTGCCTGTATTAGTGTGACAGAGGGTAAAGGAAAAGAGAGACAGACAATGGGAAAGGGGACAGAGAAAGAGAGAAAGGCACTCATGACTCAAACAGAAGCTAAAGAAAGAAAGAGTTCCAGATCATTGATGGGTGGAACTGATTCAGTTTGAATGAGACATTTTTCACGTCTTTTTTGAACAAGTCTCCTCATTTAGGTCACCAAAGCTCTTTATTTTCCATCCTTTCTCTCCCAGAGGCTGGGTTTTCTTTTTTCCCTCATAATTTATGTAATTTTCTTTCTTTTCTCACCATCGCTTTGCAGTAGACCACCTTACACACCCACACACACACACACAAACCCACATGCACGCACACGCACAAACACACGCATACACACACATACAGACACACACACACGCACAAGTCCAGGGAACATAATCCGATCTCTTCCTACTTCAGAGCTGAATGAATATAAAAGAGCCTTCTCAATTTCTTAGTGTGAACAAGGAAGACTGTGGTATGGAATGACCCATTTGAAGGATCAAACTCTTTTATTTATTTGTTTGAACTTTGATCTGGCCAAATTTATTCAAGTATTATTGTGACAGAGATTACAACGATACGTAACTCCCAGAGGTTCTCTATCGGATTCAAGACTTGGGAGCGTGAGGGCCAGTCATAGATATCTATGCCTTCGTCAATCAGGACCTGCCTACTCTCTCTGGTCCCATGCGTTGTCCCCACCAGAAGGAACCCAGTGTCCACTTCACCGTCACAAGGTCTGACAGTGGGTTCGAGGAACAGTCAGGGAACCGTTGATTAGCAGAAGGAGGTCCTGCTGTAGGATGTCGTAGACAGCGTAAGATTTCCCTTGGGGGTCTGCAATATCTGTCACATGAGCTCTGTGTACCTTCAGTAATCTGTGAGGAGAACGGGGCGCCAATGGAGAACTATCTAAAGTTAAAAAGCTCTGACGATTGAGGGTGGATGCTGTTATAACAGCTTGCAGGGGTGTTATTCAAGGAATTAACCGGTCTTGGAATAGAAGGAGGGAGTCTATCTATCAAAGATGTTATTAGGGATCAAGTATCCATCCAGAATCCAGAAGAAGTTCAATTTCTTGGATATGACAATGTCATGTCCACATGATTACTCTGGGGGAAGCTCCAGCTACTTGTGTTGAGTGGTCCATCATCTTTAATCACGAGAACATAATTAATATACTGAGCCACAGTATGTATATAACTATCCTGACGCCTGTCCTTCAGCATCCAAGTTTATTCATCCTGGCAGAAAAGGATAATGACAGCAGACAGAGGAGGAGAATGACTTATGCCAGTCACTCACCAAAGCAGCAAGAAACCAATATCGAAAGTTTACTCTCCTACTCTGAATTTTCTGCGGAATCATCCAAATTGAGTTATATACACAGGAGATTTTATATTTCATATTCTTATTTTACCGCTAACCTTGGGCCAGATTTAAATGAAAATTTGCTTAGGTGTTTTCTGATGTTTTTCAATAGTGAGAAACATGGCCTGTGTGCTGGACCATCCAACTATACATATGTGGGTCTTGTGAATTTATTTGAAAAAAAAATATGTACATGATGATTTAATTAAATGGATGATTATGAATGAATATTATTAAATAGAATAAAACTTAGATAAAATTGTATTTGTTGAAGGAGACACAGTCATGTGGACTGTGTCTCAGTGTATTAGTGTAGTAATTATTATTAGTGTTATTAGTTAGTTAGTGTATTAGTATTAGTAGAGTTTTTACTTACATATATCACAATTCACAATTTAAATAATATTAATCTAAAGGTGGGAATATTTGATTATGCATTTCATTAAGTTTAAGAAGAATGTTCTTTCATTAAAAAAAAAGAAAAAATTATGTTATCTGGCAACAATTTACCCTGCCTAAATTTAATCATATTTCAAGTAATTTAAGCTCATTTAAACATTTATCATGTTAAACTAGTGATTAATGATTTAGAGCTTTAAGTTTATGCAAATTAGGATTTTTGTGGTATTGTTTTGGCTGAAGATTTTGTTCACACTTATTTCTATTCCTTTTCTACAGCTTAAGGTGATAAGATGCTCAAATGCTTGCTTGCTAACTAATTGATGTATGTAGCAAACGAGAATGTAAATTAAATAAAAATAAAAATGTTTCACTCGAATACAATGACATGTAAGGAGGATAAAGCTTTTTGAATGTTTGATAAATTGTGTAGCATCTAAAGTGAGTGGTGCACTTACTGCACTTCGAATGTGAAGATCACTTCATTTGTGATCGCCTCAAAAACTTGTGAAGCTTTTCTCTGAACATATTTCTTAAATAATGTTTGTTATAAAAACAGCATATATACTGTCCCATGCTATACTTTAATAAGGTTGGCTAAATAATTATTCCTCTGCCAGCAGAGCAGTAGAGCCCTGTCACTGTGACAGAATATTGTAAAACACTGATAAAGGGGCTTGTTACTTATGGTTGATTATGGTTTCAATATTGCCCAATCTTTCTCTGTCCTTCCTCTGAGAGATTTACAGCCGTGTACCCATGTGCAGTATTTATTCTATTTAAACCCAGCTATATGATGACGGACTGATTCCTACACGGATCCCGGTGGAAGTTCGAGACAGACATTCTGCGTGGGGAACCATGTTTCTGCTAACGAGGGGTCAGCGTTGAAGGATAATGATTGGCATTGTGCTGGTGTGAGTTTGTGTCGCTACAGTTGTGTGTGTGTGAGTGTGTGAGTAGTGGTGTGTGTGTGTGTGTGTGTGTGTGTGTTTGTGTATGCATTATTGATCCATTCAGGGATTCTGGATAGTGGATTTTCTTGGTAGGGAGCCCCCATGCTGAGCTGAATTTTATGCATCTGAAACCCTTGACACTGTTTCAATCAACCAGCCCCCACCACCCCTTTAGCTATCCAGACTTCCGCAGTAGATCTTTCCTCCCTATTTGCAATCGCCTACCATTTCATACTTGTGTTCTTTTCAGGTTTATCCTCTGGCCGACTTCCTCATTTGTCTTCTTTCCACTCCAATCTCCCCCTTCTCTGTTTCTTCTATGGCTAGTCATTTGCCTCTCTGTGGCTCTTTCCTCCCTTCTCCACGCTCTCCTCTCTTCTCCTTCTCTCCTCGCGGCCTTGAGCAGATGTCGGATCAGACAGAACAACATGACTCAAAGATAAAGGCTGAATTCCCTTTGGTTCACAAGTCGATATCAAACAGGAGTGGAGAGCCTTAAACTATCGCTGGAAACATGAAACACTGACAGAGACTAAACTGTGGTTGTATGAGAGGTCAAATCGTTCACAAGAGGACTGCAAAGCATTTTGAGATTCAATCTGTTTAAGATTTCCTGCATGGAATGGTAACATTCTTTGCAGTCATAAAAAAAATATCATGAATGAAAAACAGCAATGATGGGAACCTCTCCCCACTATAATGGTCTGCACATGTATTTATACAAAGTGCAATAACACTGCCTATAAGGGAAAAAGTGTATTATATACCTGGAAATTCAATTGTGAAGGGTGAAAAACAACAACAACAAAGGATTATTCCATGGCCAAAAGTTTGTAATCCAAACAGTGGAAACGAACAGAACCAACCAATTTTTATTCCTCTGAAGGTAAATAAAAGAGTGGAAATACAATCTTGGGTGTCCAGTCAACGGGTTAAACGGGGTACGGAGTCAGGGGAGGTCAAATATGATTTAAAGTGGTATAGAATATCTTGGCAACCATTTTGTTAAGGATGACAATGAAAAATATCCTCCTGTCTGGTTCAATGCTGTCTATGACTTTGACACGAGCAACATTAAAGTGACACTCATTAGCAGTTTGTTTGAAAGTTCCAGATATGACAAAATACACAGTAGTTGTTTGAATAAAACTTGGGCAACTGATTAAAAGCTGATAATAAATTGTGTTGCTCAATGTGTGAAAGTTTGTTTTATGTTTCTATGTTGTGGTCAGTTTTTATTATTTTATGTTAATGTTTCAACATTTCAGCAGTTTTTTTTTATTTTATGTAGATGATTTAAGTCAGGTTATTTTAGTATTTAATGTTTTCGTTTCAATATTTCAGTCAGTTTTTATAATTTAAATTCTATTTTTCAATATTTCAGTCAGTTTTTTAAAATTATTTCATGTTCATATTTCAATATTTTAGTCAGATTTTTCCAATATTATTTTTTTCCAATATCTTTGCCAGTGTTTTATTATTCAATGCTTGTTTCAACATTTTAGTCAGTTTTTAATTTATGTTTATGTTTCAACACTTCAATCAGTTTGTATTATTTAATGTTTCAATATTTTAGTCAGTTTTTTTATTATTTCATTAGCAAGTTTCTACATTTTAGTTAGTATTTATTATTTTAAGTTTTATAGTTGTCTCTTTTTATGGTTTTTAAGACCTCCAGTTATTTTTCTGAGTTTAATTTGGGAGATTAAGTAAAATGAGAATAATAAAAAGTATGACTACGTTTCCAAAAACTATAAAAAGTATATATTTGTAGTTTTTTGGGGTTGGGGGTTGGGAATAATAGTTTTTAAACTGTTTTATTGTAAATCCTGTTTTATGTCTTACTTTTCTTCATTTGTTGTTTTCTATTTTTGTCCTGGCGTTGGGTGATAGGGGGTTAAGGGGAAATTGTTTTTATCGTGCAACACACTTTGTAATAGTTTTTTATTACTTTTTTATTAATGAATAGTGCTATATAAATAAAGATTGACTGAGTGATTGATTTATTTCTAAATTAAATCTGGATGTATGTAAACCAGAGTATTATCTGATCAGCAGTATCCTCTCAACCAGGTTTAAAGGCAAGAACTGACTTACGATATCCAATACAGGTTTTTCTACTTGTCTTCTGACACCGAGGAAACTATTCCTTTACTAAACGCTTTGAGTGTGGAATGTCTCAGCTCTTGGCTTATGGTTTTAGCTGTTAACATGTTGTATATGATCATTTACTTGCAGATATTTCCCATGACTAGTCAGATGTTTAAACTCAAAGTATCGTTTCAAATTCATTGCAGATGTCTCTGACATTTTGATGCCTTTTCTTTTTTTTTTTTAAATGTTCATAAAACTTCCTCAGGGATTAATGTAAACTGGCCTAAGTGGTACCAGTAGCTATGTCTGAATTGCCAAGCGTATGTCCAGGCCCTAATGTGGCTCAAGACTTCAAAACATGAACTCTTTCATTCAATGTAGTCTATAATGTTAATGAAGAAAATGGGTACTAAATTTATTAACTTTTATAACACATTTCTAGTCTGTTTGACCACTCAAAGAACTTCACAGCATAAGCGACAACTATTCACCATCATTCACACACAAATGGAAAATCCTTTAAGAGCAATAAAGTTTCAACGTACAACATCAGTCATAACAGTAACATGAGAAACGATGTTTACCTCTTTACTTTGTCAGTGAGTGAGATATGTTGGTCAAGAAGGGAACATTTTAAAATCAGATTTGATATTCAGGAAGTGAGAGAAAATAAAGCGTGATGACATGAGCAAGTTTGACAACTAAATTAAGATTACCGGAGAACTGGGTCATAGCATCTCCCAAACTGTAGGACATCTCCAGAATTGCAGATACTGGTGGGAGATCCCAGCAAGCAGTTGCTGGTACCAAGCAAAGGTTGTTTACGCAATGGCAAACTTAGAACCAGCCCACACCATTGTGAGGGCCCAAGGCTTGTTGATAAGCCCGGGGAGTGACGGCGCTCTTGTCCAATCAGAAAATAGAGCTTTTGTCGTGCGAAAGGGGGAAAAGGTTTGTGCTGGTTATGATAGAAAGTTTAAAAAAGTCCTAGTGCATTGCATCTAGCTGCAACAGGCCACAGACCAGTAAGCACCTTAGTAGACTCAATAAACTGATCCGTAAGGGTGGTGACATTGTTGAGGTGGAACTGGACTCTCTGGAGGGGTCATTGGAGAAGAGGATGCCGTGTAAGATGCACAGCATCCTGGACAATGTTTCACACCTTCCAAGACGTGCTGGCCGAACTTCAGAGCATTCTGAGCAGGAGACTGATACCACCGAAAAGCACAACGGAGCGCCACAGGAGGTCCTTCCTGCCTGCAGCCATAAAACTCTACAACCCCTCCCTCTGATAGACACTTAAAACTCACCCAGAGTAAATAGACTGGTTTCTGGACTTCATTTATGATCTGCTTGCACTTTACAATGCACTCAGGAACCCTTTTCATATGCACACATTTGTTTGCACTAAAATTGTAATTGTAAAATAAAATAGGTGTTATATTCTCAGATTCTTGTAATATATTCTTACATTCCTATACTGTTTTGTATATTGTTTTTCTTTTTTCTTATTCATACTCTTCGGTACTGGGCTGCCTAACTGTACAAGTGACGCTATTTCTCAAACCGGCCCGCTACCGATCCGGTTTGGAAATAAGTTCTGTGCTCCACATGTGGATTTGGCGTAGGTTTTAGCCTGGATGCCCTTCTTGACACAACCCCCCCCACTTACTCGTGCTTGGAACCAGTACTAGAGGTACAATGGTCCGTGACCCATTTGTGGCTGGGTTCATCAAGAGTGCACTATGGTTCTGAAATCAGTATTCCCTGATGGCGGTAGCCTCTTTCACCAAGATGGTATCCTTCAGAGATGTATTGAGTGCTTGCATCAATGGGTCAAAAGGGGAGACCTACACAGTATTTGGCACACATCTCGTTTGTTTGCCTTCTTTATGCTGCCTGGGCCTTATCCTGAACAGACACGGGACAGACACGGGACACTGGTTGCTTTCCAGACACGGGCCCGCCTCTCCGAGCACTGACAGATTGATTTCAGTGTTGAAATCTTGCTAACTAATGACCAGAATTGTAATCCCTTCATCTGTTAGAATGTTTGAGTCAGACAGAGGGACGGTTGCTCCCAGAAGCTAAAGTAGTTGGGACTTCTGGGAGTTGGCTGTGTGGAATAAACGGGGAGCACACCATGATATGCAGTGGCAAGTTTGGCGGATAAGTATGTCATTGTAACTTTAGACTGTTGCAGTAATCCTTCCCAGTTAGACACACTTCAAAAGAAAGGATCTTTGTGTGTGTGTGTAAGTGTTTCTTTAATGGGTGCGCATGTGTGGGGGTGTTAAAATATGTCTGTCAGTTGAGGGTTTGTGCGTGGGCTGTGCAGAGAGGTGAGGGCTTGACCCCAGAGGTTAATCCTACATCTTAACCATGGAGAAATGTGATCCAGAACACACACACACACACAAGTGGCGGTGTGGAGGAAGCAGTAGGGTGTCCAGACGGTATTAGCCGTACTTTTAGCTTTCCTCAAGCGTGCCTCAAACAAAGAAAGTCTTTCACACACCCAGTCTGGCCCTCCCTGCCTCCCATTTTCTTTCCTCTCTCAGTCTCCTTTTTTTGTTTTCCTTTCTCTCCCTCCCTCCATTCATCCATCCCACCCTGCTCTTTTTTCTCTAATGTCCTGCTCATGTTCATTTTCTCTCACCCCATCCCTTCCTCCATCCCGTCCTGCTTCTCCCTCGAGGCCCATTCATCCGGCAGTACCCTAATAAAGAGCGGCTCCCGTGTCCTCTCTCCAGTCACAACTTTCTTTCTTCCCTTTTTTCACTGCGATCCAGCAGCTTTGGCTAAATAAACACTAGGCGCACAGCTGGCGATCAGTTTTATATTTCTTCCCAAATCCTAGGGTCTTTTTCCTCTCCTCCTCCTGCCTACTCCTCCTCCTTCTGTCTATCCGCCCAAACCTTCACACTCCGTGTAGCTGTGAGGCCTTAAGAGGCTTTGCAGTCGCGCATCAAATGGGGCTTTTCCATACAGATGTGCTGGCTCAGCAGGAGGAATTTGCATCGCCATTACAAAAGTGGCTCCCCACTCGACGGTGTGTCTTTCACTGAACACACGCTCAACTTGATCGAAATATTTAAAAGTAGAGGGCTGATCTAATTTGCATGAGAGGCTTTATATTCCCTGTTGTTTTGCTGCAAGTATGATCAGACCACACGACGGATAGAGTAAACTACCTGTTGGATGTGAGCTGTTTGCAGCGGAGCATTAATTGAGCCTTTTGTCTGCAGCCTTTCATCGGACAGTTTCTGTCTCCACCCACGCCGTACCCCATCGTATTGAAGGATCATCGCCGGCAGAGCTAGCCCAAGACTGTTTTTCTTGAGGAAACTCTGACTATTACTGGAGGGCTTTGAATAAAGATGTGACCCATCTAATCAGATCAATAATACTATGATACCACTAATATATATATAAAATATGCATACTAATACATTAATTCCATTGTTCTGAGTGCAGCCTTTCTCAGCAGCAAGTTAACAGCATGAGTCAGTCGGATCCTTAATGCCCTGTAGTCTACATGGGTCCTTAGACCCCAATTTGCTCCTTAGTGCTTCACTTGGACTGCTCCTCCGTGGTGGGTCTAATAAAGGGAATTCATTTTACAATGTGGAACTGACTAACAACAAACAGTATACATCATTAAACAATGACCCTATGATGTGATCCAAAAAAGAAACAAAACTGTGTGCTATTGCACCTGTAAACACATGTACCAACTGGCCTATGCCGTCACCCCCAACAGCAAGTGTATATCGCCAAAACCTCTAATCCTCTGCTGTGCACAAGCGATCCCCCTGACTCATAATCTCAATCAATCTGTATTGACTCAACCTAACTATTTCTATGAAGTCTGCAATATGTTTTATGTTCAGATCCCAGACGTACTCAATGAGGAAGAAAAACAGTTAACTATGTTTTCTGATTTCCTTGTATCCATTCATTCCCTAAGTGAGTAAAACATGACTTGTTGCAATAAACTAATGCGTGATTGAATTAAACTGATGGTGAGGAATTATGCTTTAAAAAAAGATTTTTTTGTAAAATGCCCACTTTGTGATCAAAGTATTAATTATAAGAGTAAAATATGATACGTACAAGATAGATCTCCTTAAGTCGATTACATGCATCTAAATTGGACCTAAGGTTGAAAAACAATGGCCTGAAAACATTTGGAGATGAAGCTCCCCCTAGTGCCTAAACTCAAATCTTACCTTACCTTAAGTCAATGCAGTTCTCCCTTCCGCTAAGGTCTTTGTGGGTTTAAAATTCGAGGACAATCCATGAAATGGTTTTTGAGTGATTGTGTTAAGACGAAGGGTCTGCGCTGGGCATGCGGATGCGGGGATTATAATTCCATAATAACCCACTTTTCGGGGATCCACACATCCTAACAGAAACAGTCAAACCACTCAATGTAAAAAAATGTACAAAACACCAAAAGACAGTTGTTTAAAATGATTTAATCGTGGGATGAGGAAGCTTGTTTACCTACAGAGCAGAGATATCAGGTCCAGTCTAGACACTCCGCACCTTCCAGTGTGACATTTACTGATATAATTGGACTATTGATTAGCCTACAGCACCGTTCACCTTTCATTGTATGTCACATTTCTGTATTATGGCTGACAATGAGGTCCTGTCACGCATTTTTCATCAGTTTATGTCTATGTTGTTTCTGAGCACTTCACAAAAGGTCTGATAGTGAAGTTTATGTCTGAGTTTTGCGACAGTTCTGAATTATTAACTTTACTAGATTTTAAGCCAAATATTGCATAAGTTGATGTTTTTCAAATATGAGTGCAGGGAGTTTGCGTGACCATTTTCAAAAGTGTCAGTCTTTAATGATTTTAAAATAATTTTGTCGTAATAAATGTTGTTTAAAAAATTCAAATTAGTCCATTAAGCTACACTTGATTTCCATTTCCCCATTTCATCATTTTAATAATTCTGGTAATGTGCAAAAAACATCAAAACAATTTTGCATTGATCTGAGGGTGCTTGGCTGCAACAATGATTGAACAGGGTCCTCCTTCACTGTTGAAAAAGTTTGAGAACTATGAAAATAAATCATATATCTACTGTTAATAGAGGTTTAGTGCTTTATTTTGATCTGATTTTACCGTCCCCTTATATTCTTTTTTTTGAATCTCTATTCTCTCTAGACACACATTCAAACATATGAACTCAGCAAACACCCTAAAATAAAAATTACACATGTCTACATATTCAAACGTACGGACTCAATGGGTGTCACTTACATGAGAAGACATAAACGTATCAGTCAGGAACATTGTCGCACACACTTTTAAGATAAGGATGGAATCGCATAAAGCTGGCCCTATCGCTAAAAGCCAAGTCCTGGCTAAGCTGCAGGAATGGAGTGTGTGTGCATTTCAAAGCGATCAAGTTTGTGTGTCTGCAAACGTACACGAGGGTGTGTGCTTCCTTTCTGATAGAGTACGATGAGAGGTATCACATGATGACAAAAGAGCTGGAAAAAACATAGCTCATCATTGGAACAGAGTGTAGGAGGCTTAGAGTTGTTTTTGGTCACCATTTTCTTTGATAGCCTCATCTCTGCTGCATTACAAGAGAATTATATGTGGATGAGTTTACTATAAATCCTATTGTGGCAATACCTGGCTCAGCCTCTTCTTAGTTCATATTTCACCCGAGGATCATTTTTGTCCCTGGTGCTGGAGAAGTGAGAAATATTAGTTCTATAGTGCTCTTGGCAACCTTTGCCCACACAGAGGTCTAGGTGTTATATGCAAGGCTGATGTCTACTACATTTGCAGATTACGTGGGACCAACTGAAGAATGTGGACAAACATCACATGAAAGGGATGCTCTTCAGTTCTCCTCAGATCACTGAACAGGGGAATTAAAGACCGCAAATCCTTCCTGTTAAACTCAAACACTATTTCATGGATCTTTTTCAAACTTAATGCCCCCCTTGACATTAGTTTGAGGAAGAACTGGAGTGATTTCTGGAAAGTTCAGTTACATATTTTCACCACTAGAGAGAGCTTTATCTCCAAAAGTTTCCAGCCCTAATGTCTCAATCGTTTGTTCGATTTAGATCAAATTTGGTGCATATGAATCAACTAGAGGAGATATATCTTGTATATGTCATATTACACCCCTATTTCATATTTTTCTCATTTGGGGGATCCATTTTTGCAAAACATTTTTGCAATTTCATTAGGGGGAGTTTTCGGCGACATAACCATAAGTCCGAATGATCTTATCATATATTGCTGACTTCATAGAAAGAGTTAAGTTGAGTCAATATGGACTGTTTGAGATTATTAATAAGTCATGTTTAATTTGAGGAGTTCAATCAGGGGGATTGCTGGGGGCCTTTTCAAGGAAGACAGCAGTCTATGACCTGTATAATTATGATTTCAAGACAATATTTATCAAATTTATATTCAAGTATTCATTTAGATACTGCACAGAATAAAAATGCCTGTTAAATTGTTCATTAAATACATTTAGTTCCAGATATTTTAAGTTAACAATATTTCTGAATTTGGCTTAAATGACATTATATGTACTTGCCACTTGTGGATGAATGTGTCTCAGGAGGTCGTGTTTATATCCCTTGTTTGGAGGGTTGGTGGTTTTCCCAATGTACTTCACATAGGCTGCCCACCACTCCTCATATGAACATAGGACTACATTGTCTTATGTATAACTCGTATGACTGAAATAAGGTAAAAAGTACGATCAATGGCAACAACAAAACAAGAGTTCATGAGATGAAGATAAGATTCAAATTTTAAAAATCTATTTACCGTGTGTGAAAGAAAAAGCGCTGAAGAAAAGCACAAATCTGAATATGAAATACTACATCCTCCTGAAAAAAGTTTCATTGGATTTCATGATGAAACTCAATATAATGTAAAATGAGATGTTGGTTGGACCACAAACATAATCAGTCAACACTATGATTTAAGTTTGAGACCTTCAGTCTGTTACAGTTTAGGTCGTTTTAAAAATGGGTGGCAAAAAAGGCTTTTGTTACAAGGATAACATTTCTTATCATTGTGGCTCCCTGTTATTTCCGTTAACAAAAGTAGTTTTCTTTCAAACGATGTGTGACAACTTCGCCAAAACTGGACCAAGACTGCACTTAAAATGAGGTTAATATTTGGTTTAATTATTCATGACTATAATTCTCTGTGAACCATAGAAACAAAAAGGTGAGGGATATTATGGAATCGTCATCGCCAACGCTGTTGCCGCCGATACGGTCCCAGGTCCTTTGTGTTGAATAATAATAATAATAAATTGGACTTATATAGCGCCTTATATAGCGTTTTGAGTTATTGTTGACACAATAACTCAAAACTATTTCATGGGATTAATGCCAAGGAAGAAGAACAGGATTGAAGTTTAGAAAACTGCATAGTTTTAGTCCAATTAAATCCAAATTGGGTGCATATGAATTGACTGGAGAAGATATGTCAAGTATATTATCTTTTACTGTAAAATTTTACAAAAAGGCTTGATTTTTGAACATAACTTCCTGACAGTTTAACTTATATGAACCACCGTAAGGTGATCTAACCTCTATTTGTCACATTTCACTCACTTGGGGAGCTTCTTTCTTTTTTAGCCATTATTGACTCAGTATGGGATCTCATCTTAGAGCATAATGCTGACTTCCTAGAAATAGTTAGATCGAGTCAATGTGGACTTTTCGATATTATTAAAGAGTTGCATTTAATTTGAGGAGTATAATGATTGAAATTGCTTGCACAACACAGTGGATTGTGGGCCTAGTATGCCATCGCCTTCATTGTTAGGATGTTGTATTTGTTCACACTTACAACTATTCTTTGGTTTTGACCTGTCATTAGTGAGTGTCTGTGAATTAACGGCTGCATTTATTCATTCATGCTTCATTAATTTGATGAGATTTATTGCCACTAATGTCATTAGCTTACGATGGAGTCGATCCCTGCTCCAGGATTTCCTGGCATTAAGGGGCATGTAACTGATTATGGTTCTGGTGTCTAGAGTCGTCTCGATAATCTGTTTTATATTTGTGATGTGAAACACTCTACATAAATTGGGATAAACCAGCCACGTGTTCCTTGAAATTTGAGCCATTTCATTTCACATCATTTCCCCATTATTTTTGGAAATTTTCAGCCAGAAGATTCTATAGTATATATAGAATATATTCTAACTTTAACATGAAAAATCAAAGCTAAGACACCAGTTTAAGTATTTCTGCACTGTGTCACCACCACTGAGTATTGCTCTGTCAAAAAAGTGATTGAAAAGCATTGTCGCATTATAGCCATTGGGTTCTATTTTATGAGATGAGTCTGATCGCTATATAAGTCTGATGGAAATATAATAGCTGCTGGTGTACAAACAATGATGTGCACATAAAACTGTGCAATTGAAGACAAATAAAGAAACACAGCAAGGCTCAAAGACATGAGTCTCTGTGATATTTAATTTTTTAGTGTAGATTTGTTTTGTTTGGCTTGTTCTCTAAATTACATTACATCAAAAAACAATTATTTTGAGTCTGCAAAAATCATTTTCCTTGAATAAATTATGATAATACTAAAAAGAAACTTCATTCTAATGTGATATTAATACATTACAGTCTTTTTGATTTGTCTTTTGAGTGAATCAACAAGCTGCTGTTATGTGACACCAGGAGAGTAGGGGAGATGTTGTCATGACAGCCAGTCAGTCACAGATGTCTCATTTTAAGATAATAAGATAAGATAAAATAACCTTTATTAGTCCCACAATGGGGAAATTGCAGGGTTACAGCAGCAGAGCATGTTACAGAATATGGAATAACAGAGCATTATGTGCAATTAAATTAAATTAAATGTACAGTTGACATGTTGGGAAGTGTATTGTCCCATAGTGCAAAGTGCAAGTGAGGTAGGTGTGTGTGTGTGTGTGTAGTTGTGTAGGTGTGTGTGTGTCGCTAACAGTGCTGGTTGTGGAGTCTGACTGCTGCAGGAAGGAACGATCGGCGATATCGCTCCTTCACACACTTGGGGTGAAGGAGCCTATCGCTGAAGGAGCTCTCCAGTGCAGAGATGGTTTCCTGCATGGGGTGGGAGACGTTGTCCCGGAGAGATGACAGCTTGGCCATCATTCTCCTGTCTCCCACCTCCTGCACCGAGTCCAGAGGACAAACCAGGACCGAACTGGCCTTCCTTATCAATTTGTCCAGTTTCCTCCTGTCAGCAGCTGAGATGCTGCTGGCCCAGCAGACCACTCCATAAAAGATGGCCGAGGCGACTGCAGAGTCAAAGAAGGTCTTCAGGAGCGCCCCCTGCACTCCAAAAGACCTCAGTCTCCTCAGCAAATACAGTCGGCTCTGACCCCTTTTATAGAGTGCCGTGGAGTTGTGAGTCCAGTCCAGTTTGTTGTTCAGGTGAACACCAAGGTACTTGTAGGACGTGACCATCTCAATGTCCATTCCCTGGATGTTCACCGGTGTGTGGGGGGATATGTGCCTGCGGAAGTCCACCACCAGTTCCTTGGTCTTAGCCGCGTGGATCTGGAGGTGGTTCCACTGGCACCAGTGCGTGAAGTCCTGCGTCAGTCCTCTGTACTCCTTGTCGTCCCCGTCTTTGATGCGACCGACAATTGCAGAGTCATCAGAGAACTTCTGCAGGTGACACGTGGGTGTGTTGTATGAGAAGTCTGAAGTGTAGAGGGTGAAGAGGAACGGAGCCAGGACCGTTCCCTGTGGGGCCCCCGTACTGCAGACAACCACGTCCGACACACAGTCCCGAGTCCTCACATACTGTGGACGGGTGGTACTTTCCCCAGCTTCAGGCTCAAATTGAAGTAGTCGTACTACTGGACATTAAGTAGTCATATTATTCATGCATTACATGTATTGTCTGAATGCAGATAGTAAAGATTTCGGGAGACTGGTTTCAGTGTCATAAAATGCGTTAAAGAAGCATTCAGACCCAGTTTGTATTGTCTTTATGTAATTGCTCCTCTCTGTCTGATTCAAAGACACAATTACACTCCACAAGCTGGAGCCTTGAACCAATATTTTCATCTGCAATACAGCTGCTGTGAGTTTTCAGAAGGGAGATAAGTAGCACAGGCAACATCCTACATCAATGGCCTCCTGAGCATCATCGGGTCAGTCTTGGACAGAGAGCCCTACTCACTATTGTTTTATCGATAACTGAAGTGTAGATAAAACTAGAGGAGAAAAGTTAGACATAACATACCACCCTAGAATTTTCTCCATCAGGTTCTTCAGGCTGTAGTTACTGATGGAAATGAAGAAGCTGGATACTATGCTAAAAATGCTTTTCACAGTGCTGATTAGTCATTAAGCAAGAGTTTTGATGATTAAAGCCACCCACTGAGAAAAGAATGAAAAAAAGTACTTTTTTCACGTCTCTTTATTACACATTAAATACCATGGATATTTGTTGTGATAGAGCCAATAATTTAACTGTGTGTCTAAAGGCTCTGGGGATGTGTAATGTTTATGATACAGTATTTTAAGGATAATATTCAAATTGCAAATGTTATACTATTTTACGGCTTTTGGCTAAAACATTAAGAAGTGCTTGTCATGGCGGACTATTATGACTAACATGGCAATGTAGGGGTCACAATCCAGTGTACTTCTAGTGCCGGTCCCAAACCCAGATAAATGGGGAAGGTTGCGTCAGGAAGGGCATCCGTTGTAAAAACCAATGCCAAACCAATATGTGTAGTGGAGAGGGAGGTAGGGGGTAGGTTTCAGGAAAGATAGAAGAAACATTTTCAAAAGTAGGAGCAGCTCTGTTACTGGTTTACGTGAAGAAGAGAGGCGATTCGCTATTGGATGAGGACGAGCTGTTGATGGGTAACATGAAAGCTCCTAATGAACTAGACCTATGCTGTCGTCCCCGACAGTAAGTATATATCCCCAATCCCCTGCATTCTACAAGCAATCCCCCCGATTGAACTCCTCAAATTAAATGTAGAGTTATATCCAAAGTATTTTGTTGTACAAAGATCCCCCTAGAGTGTAAAATATGAGCTTTTACATTAAAACACAATGCATAATAGATAGATCTCCGAGTCATTTATAATACACCAAAATCCAAGACGACGATTAGGAATTTATATCTAAAAAATGTCTAAAAAAAAAGCTGACTAAAATATGAACTATTTGAGTAAAACTGGATCAATACAAATTAGATCTCTTGGACTTGATTCATATCTATCTATGAAAGCTTTCAGAGATAAAGCTCCTCCTAGTGTCGGAAATAAATAACCAACCTTTCCCAAATCGGTACAGTTCATTATCGCAACGTCTATTTAGGTATTAAAAAAATGTAAATATGATCCAGGAAATATTTTTTGAGTTATGCCCAGAAATAGTGTTTTCTTGCAAAAACAAATAAAAAAAAGAAGAAAAAATCACACAAGAGGTGCCTGCTAATGAAAATTCCATAATTAAAATACCTGACTTTTCGGGGATATAATGGCAGCTGAGAAGGATAGTGAGCATAGGAGCCGTTTGAAAGCTAGGAGGGAGGAGAGCAACATTGCACTGGTGAGGCCAATCCTCCTGACTGAATATTCTCTAGATCTTCATTTGATCTGCTTGCGTTCAACTTTGTGTTTCAGTGTAAAGATTCACAGATCATCATTTCATCTCACAGAATGATTCCCTGTCACTATGATATAAGTGTACATCAACAAGTGTGCAGCCATTTAAAATGACTCATCACAAATAAACAACGAAGCATGCAATACAACTAGACACTCACTCCCACAGACCTTCTGTACAAAACATATCCCCGCCTGCACCAGCCAACTCTCAGTCACACATAGTCTTATCTCAAAGCATCAACCATATTTTTGGTCTGTGGGGAAATATGTAGTTTAATAAAAAAATGTATTAATTTCCACATGTACACACAATCATCTTATTTCTCTGTCAAACGTAAAATTGAAGAATAGCTACACAGACATTAAGAGACGAAAAACCCTCATTTACTCATTGCCCTACTCCCCCAAGACTTTATTCTTTTTACAAGTTGATTAAAATTACGCAGAACCAAGAATTGTGATTGGGCTTTTAGTTTTTCTTTCGTAATGACCAGTTCAACACTGCAATTAAATGTTATGCAATATGTTATCTTATGCTTATCCTCTTCAGGAATGAGGTTCTGCTAATTAAAGAGGGGGAAGAAGAGTTTGTGTTCAGACTCCCGCTGAGAAAAGTGGAAAACAAAGGTTGTGTCGGTTAATTTAAAGAGATAGAACTAAATTGCTTTATGCACACCAAAGAGTGCCCTCGTCAAACTGAAGGTCATCCTTGTGTTTAGTGCTTAAGTGCAGTTCAAGCACCTTTACTGACCCGTAATGTCTTCTTGACAGCAACAGAACAAAAAGTTATGATCGTCCAGTTCCATCAAAAATATCATAGGCATAATGTACCGGGGTTACAGGAGACAACACACAAGAGAGCATGAAGAGATTAAAATGCCGTGGGATTTACTCTAACATATTTTACTCAGCAGAGCTCTTCATGAAAAAACATTTTTGCGGACATTACTTCCAAACCATTGGTTATATTTAATCCAAATTTGGTGCATATGAATCAACTCAAGGAGATCCATAGTATTTTACACTAGCAGTTTATATTTAACTCACTAGGGGGAGTTTTCTTTTTCAAACAAATAAGACTATTCCAGACATTACTCAAAAAATATTTGATTGATCATTTTCAAATTTTATATCTAAATAAACCTTAAAAGGAGGAAAGGTTGTCTTGATTTTTGGAAAAGATGGTAGTATAGTTCTGACATTAGGGGGCGCTTTTTGGCAAAAGGTTTTGGGGCCATAAATTATCAAAAATTCTCCACATTTTATCCATGTTTGGTGCATACAAATCGACTCAAAGAGATCTAGCGTGTATTTATCATATTTCGCTCTGAAAGCACACCTTTCACTCACCGGGGGGATTTTCTTTTAAAAAAAAACACTGTTTTCTTGACATATGTCAAAAATTGACATGGATCATTTTCAATCTTCATACCCCCATGCACCTGAGTGCGTGGAAGAAATGATTAAGTTCGGTAAAGCTTGGTTGTATATTTTCTAACACGGGGGGAGCTTAATCCCCAAACGTTTTCTGGACAGAATTTTCAACCGCTGGTCTGATTCAGTCCAAATTTAGTGCATATGAATCAACACGAGGAGGTCTATCATGCACAAATCATACTTTTTTTTTTTTTTTATTCCTATTTCACTGTGGAAATAACTTCATATTTAATTTGAGGAGTTCAATGAGAAGGATTTCTTGTAAAACGAAGTGGATTGGGGACTTTTCAGGGATAACCCCTTGCTGTCAGGGACGACAGCATAGGTCTAGTTTCCTCCCTCACCTGGTTAGTTATCGGCCTGTCTAAGCATTTCCTTAGGGTGTGGTCACAGTTGTATGCTTATAGCTGCAGAAAGCTACAGCTGAGACATAGGTGCCCACCGATGTATGTAACCCTGACGCCTCATAAACTCCTCAAGTTATTTATTTGTTTATTTAACCTTATTTTACCAGGAAGTCGGATTAAACATCTTTTACAAGAGAGATATGGCCAAGATAGCAGCCTTAAAATAACAATGCAACATGTTACAAAACCCATCCAATAAAACGAAAAGGTATATTCAGGTTTTTCATTTAACTCATCCATTTGAATCGATTTTCAGATCCTTTTTGTGAATTGCTCTTTCCCAATATGCACAGTAGGACATGCAGATTTTCCCACATTTTTTGAAACACTACTTTTCTGTACAATGTCATTCATGTCCAAAAGGGCAGGACCTTGCATTTGTGATGAAACATAGAGGATGTAAAATGAACAAGGCTGCATGCATGTACAGTATGTCACTGTTATTAATTATAGACAGAAAAGTAGCTATGACAACTTTTTTTGTAGCACTGAATGTGGAAAAAGTTAGTTTAAAAAAAGAATTATTTTAAGTTTCCTGTCTTGGTTTGTCAATGTGAAGGAAATGAACTTCGAAGCTAACGAAATACCCAAGTACTTAACGTAGGGGACCCTTTCAGTATGTTTGCCATCATTTGTGAAAATGTTAAAATCATCAATTAATTGTGAACGAGCTTTTGAGAAGACCACAAACTTTCTTTTCAGAGCATTTTAATGTAGCTGAATCTAGCACTTGAACAAAACTGCTGCAACAGAACAATTCCCTGTAAAGGATCAATAAACTATATATCAATCTATTTTTAAACCAACTTCACTCAACGGAGCAGATTGTAATGAGTGGAATGTATTCGGAAATTCTGTGCCAACGGGATACTGTGGTGGATGCATTCATGTAACCCACTGTGTCATCGGCATAGAAATTAGTTTTTGTTTAAAACTAAAGCCTCTGGGACACCTTCAGTTATCCTTGGAAATTCAGATTATGTAATTCTGCATGAAACACATTGACTTAGATCAACAAAACAATTCCTGAACCATTTCACAGCATCAGGACTGAAACCAGCATCCGTCAGTTTGTTCGGCCACAGTTTGTAGTCGACTGATGCCTAAGAAATAAAATAAACAAATTGCATGTGTCAAGGTTTGAGTTTTCACATACTTGTTCAGAGTAAACTTTCAGGTACTTTCTTTGGCATAGAATAATAGCAATTACAAGAAATAGTACAATAAATTTATAAAAGGATAAAACCCACTCACACAATATATATTAATGCACACCCATGCTCAAAAACCACCTGCTAGGAACAATCCACAGGAAAGCACATCTTTGTATACATGATATAACTACATGGGTTTGGGAACATGAGAATGATATGGCTCACTTATTCACCACAACACTTACACTTTATAATGGAATCAACCTCCCATTAGATAATTTGCTGGACATCACTTTAAGGCAGAAGAGGGAATCAGGACGTTGAGCTTGTACTTTCTCTTTTCTCGGCACTCATCCAAAAGACAGCTGAGCAAAGGTCACATGAGAGGAGGGACTAAGTGGATAAACGATGGAGAGATGTAATGGGGAGATGAGTAGAAATTGATAAATTACCCATAAAGAGGAGGATGTAAAGATGTATAAAAGTAGAGTGTAAAAGCAAAAACTGAACCAAATAGTGTAAAATCAATAAGAACCCTATAGATAAAACTTCTTGTTCTAAAGTGAGATGACGATACTTTCATGCAAACAACCTTAAAACAGGGAGTTGTAAGTTTTATCTGGGGGCTCTTGTTTTAAATTGCACGGTTGTGAACCATGTGTCGTTATGGATTAGCTCTGCTGCGTCGGTCAATGATGTTAATGAGACATGTGCATCAAATGGCCCTGATTCCATTGTAAAATTGATCAACCAATTACTCGTAAACCTCAGGGAGTGAGTGGAAAATAGGGTGAATTACTGTCAAATCCTGCTCTCAGAACAAACCAAAATATTCCTTATGGTGAATAACTTTTGGTGTCATTCCCAGAGCTGAACTATCAATAGATAAGGATATGGACTGAATAAAAACTGAAGGCTTTCACTTTTTATAAAGAGCTGTTTCCAGGATAGACAAACTATGAAAAATTCCAATATGGGGCAACCATGGAGTCTCCTCCTCTTTGGGATTATCCCTTTCTGGCAGCGAGTGTACCTAGCAGCAACACTGTCAATAAGCTAATTCGACTGTAGGCTACATTATACCGCTATTCCCTGTATTCTTCTTAGTTGGTTGACTTACGTGATGACCCAATCTTTGCTGGTCGTGACAGCAAAGTAAAGTTAGAAAAGACTTACGATTTTTAAAACTCCTTTATTCTACAAAATACAATCTTTCCTGCAGTGATAGTCTTAATCAGCATTATATAAACCTGAGAGAGGGATTCCATTCCTCTCAATCATTATACACTGAAAAGTCGGGGCTATTATAGAATCATCCTCGCTGAAGCTGCATCAGCTGCAGATCCTTTGTCTTGGCAATATTACTCAAAAACTATTGAATGGATAATTTTTAAATGTTATACTCTCATAGACCTTATTGTCAGGACTATTTTACTCACTGTTTTCTGGACAGAACTCAAAAACTATTCATGGATTATTTTGGAAATTCATGCCCCCATTGATCTTAATGCATAGAGGAAATTTTTTGATTTTTGGAATGGTTGGTTGTATATCTCTGACAATAGGAAGATATTTATCTCCAAAAGTTTTTGTGCCATAGTTCTCAACTGTAGATCCGATTTAGCACAATTTTGTGCTGATGATTCAACTCGAGGAGATCTATCTCATATATATCATTCTAGTTCATATTTCACTCTTGGCAGACCTTTCTTATTTTTACGAAAAATATTGTGGACATAACTTCACATTTATTTTGAGGAGTTCAATCTGGGGGAATGCCTACACAACGTAGGGGATTTTGGACTGGCGATATACCTCTAGTTTACTTATCGAACACATGGCTGCATATCTTCGTATCCATGGGTTTAGATAATTAATAACTAATAATTAATAATAATAATAACAACATTTTAAAAGCTGTCAGCTTGAGGACTTGTCCATATGCCTTTCGTTTTGAATCTTTTAGCTTGGTTTTAACACGCCAGATCCAATGCTACATGTGCCAGATCTACCCTGGTACTGACCAAGAGAAGTTAACTGAAAGTATGAAGACAACCTGAGAGTGTATGCTTTCAGGTCTGATGAGGTGATGCAAATAAACCATGGAGTACTTCTGAAACATGGACAACATGGCTGACAGTTAGGAGTTAATTACTGCTGTGTCCATCACTGAGACGCTGTGACTAAGACAGATTGTGTGGGAGCATAGATTGAAAATTCTGACAGTGTCAGACATGTTTTTGAACATGTGTGTTTTTTTATGCGTTTGCAATGGATGAGTCTGCATGACATTGGTTTGATGGCTGTCAGACTTGCATGTGGGTGTGTCTGTCTGGGAGTGTGATAAGACATTTGACCGATGACAATGTGTGACACAGAGTCATGAGGCATTGGAAGACCATGTTTGCTTCATGGCAGGGTCAGCTTTGTTTGTGCAGGCCAATAAAACATTCATGGAGATTTAATGGTGGCATATTAATCCTTTTTTTTTGTGGTTTTCTCAGTTTGCTCATTCAATAAAGTTTTCATTGTTTGTTCTTGAATTGAAAATAATGCCATTTGCTTTGGCTGGCCAAAAAAGCCTTAATAGTTTTATGTTATGTCATTATATATGCAAGCGGTCCACAGCCTTATGGCTGGAGACCATAAAAGCATTCATTACAGTGCTGTAAAGCATTTATTACCAGGCTGCATTATAATTCAGGAACAAAAAAACAAACAAACAAAGTAAGCCCTCATTAGGAAAAGATTTTAGGCTATTCTCACAGTATTTACATTGGACTTGTTACCATCTGTGCAGCGTGTTTCCCTTCTCTCTGTAAATGTACGTCTAATTTAATGTTGGACCTAACATTCCTGATAGCATTCTGGATCATAGTCAAGGATAAATATCTCAAAATCACCATCAGAACTTCCATTTTCCAACAACCCATTAGTGAAGCAAGGTTTACTGAAGTGATGAAAAATATAGACAAGATCTCCCACTAACTCAGTGACTTTGGAAATGTTAAAGTAGATATCACATGTATGCTTCATCAACATGTTTTATATAAATAATTGTAATAAGACAATTTAAAAATCGTTACAGGTCTAGTTGTTTGCTTCCACATATGTCGGGCGTCTGTAACTGGTGACCTACCTAGGATGAACCTTGCCCTCACCCAACCCAATGTCAGCTGGGATAGGCTCCAGCTGAACCATGACCCCACAAAGGATAAGTGCTCATAAAAAAATAAATGGATAAATGGGTAACAATGCTGTAGGTGACAACAAAAGTCATCTCGCCAATTGGACCATGTCGCTGAATCAATTATTTTATGTGTGGACTTTATAGAGTCTGGGTTTCGAAAGAGACAAGAAGCGTAGTAACTCCTTAGCAGACAGAAACCCATCAGCATGCAGTTTTACTGTTTCTACACCTCATGTCATCTTCAGGTCCTCTCAAGTCCTACACTCTTCGGGAAATAATCTTTTTAGGATCTGTGGGACGTCTTTATTCGCTTTTCACCTGTCACACCTGTTTCGTCCGATGTCTATTAACCACACTTTTGTATTTTTTAAAAATCATTTGGACTTTTTTTCAGCGATCCATAATCATAAAAAAAGGGACAGAACCAGATAGATCGACTCTATGACCTTGGAGATTGTGAAAACTCTGATATAATATTTATATATAATTTATGTTAATATTCCTACATTTAGGGTGCACTCACAAAACATAAATAATATGAAAATAAATATACATATATAAATATATTCCTTTGTATATATAATATTTAGAATAAAATCGTGGTACAGAAAACTGAGGATGTAATTTCACAAGGATTGGGAAACTGCTATTTTAGAACAAAACACACACACACACATTCACACATAACACACCCTCTCAAACACACACACACACACATTCACACACACACAAATACCCTGACACAAAAACACACACAAACACACTCAAGCGTGTCACTGTACTTAAGAAGTAGTTGCCCATTGCCTAAAGGTCACCGTTTGTGGTTGAAGCTTCTATCCACATTATGTGGTGGCTAAATCCGTCTATGCAGCCATTAATTAAAATTCCATATGGTTATAATTTTCCATCGTCATCATTCCATATCATTCCATATGCCATAAGGCTTTGGGACCTCTACAATTGTTCTGTCGCCAACTGAGACGCAGTATTCGCCACAGTGAACCTTAAACGTAAATTTCATTGGGTTCAGTATTCAAATACAATAATTTATAGTGAAGAAATAACCAACAGTTAATAGAGGTCATGTTGAAATGCAAAAAATTATAAATTACATTAGCATATTTTATAATATTGCATGCGGTGTATAAATCCACAGCCCTACAGTTAACCCCTACTACCAGCCACCTCCTGCTCAGCAAGAGCTGACTTCCACCAATCCATTTGGTTCTGTCTAAGGAACCGACTCAGTTTCTTATACAACCTTATCAGAGTCCTGATATTTATAATAATGTGGTTATGATGAGGATTATTATTTTTATTTGTCAAACCCTTATAGTATCCCCGAAGAGTCCGTTGATATTTTGGAATCCTCATTGTAGCCGCTGTGTCCGCCACTGCAGGTCCTTCATGTTAGCGCAATAACTCAAAAACAATTTCATGGATCATTTTCAAATTTTGTACATGAGAAGACTTTAGCGTGAGGAAGAACTGGATTGATTTTGGGAAAGTTCGGTTGAATTTCCCAACAATAGGGCTAGCTCTATCTTCAAATGTTTTCAGGACAGATTTACTTAACCGTCGGTCTCATTTAGTCAAGATTTGGTAAATATGAATCAAGAGGTTGGTTTACATGAAATACTTTTCTCCTTTCCGAATTCCAATTTCGGTCGCCTGTTTACATGACTCGTGATCTTTTCCGACCTGGTGTTTACATGCATCGACTCACATATTCGGAAATGCTTTCAGACATGTGCAGACGATCAACACTCCATTAATAAGGTGGCGATAATGCTTCGTGAGCTTGGTGCCAACCACCAGCATGGGCCCAGAAAAAGAATACGACAAAGAGGGCGTGCGCGGAAGTGACTTTTTGCCCCTCTAACCATCCAAATATGTCGAAAAATTTCAAAGTTGCAATGAATAAATCACTCTCCAATGCAGGGGGGCATGGCGGCGCATTGGCGCATTGGCGCAGTGGTTAGCGCTGCTGCCTCACAGCAAGAAGGTACTGATTTGAATTCACCTCTGCAAGCCTTTCTGTGTGTAGTTTGCTTGGGTGGGTTCTCTCCAGAAACTTTCTCCCAGTCAAAAAACATTCAATATACTTGAATTGGGGACATTAAATTGCCCATGAGCTGTGTCTGTCTCTATGTGTCAGCCCTGTGATGAACTGGTGACTTGTCCTGGGTGTACACTGCCTCTCAACCGATAAGCAGTTGCTAATGAATGAATTAACCATGCAGACCTGTACTGTTTTGAAATCGCCAAATTTATAATGCATCGCAGCGCTGAAAAAACTTACCGGAGTATTACATCATGACGCTGGCCTTGCGCAGACACAACTCAAACAGAAAGCGTTCCGATAACGCGTTTACATGCAGAAACTGGCGATTTGAAAGGATTTTGACTACGTCCTTGCAAAGGAATGACATCTAATTCGGAAAGGGGTGTTTACATTCAGCATTTTCTTTCCGATTAGACGTCTTTTCCGAATCTAATCGGAATTATGCTGTCCATGTAGACACACCTAGATTTGATATGAGATCTATTTTGTATATGTTTTATTTTACTCTCTTCATATTTTACCCACTATGGGGAGCTTTTTACAGTGCTTGCTTGTACGATGCAGGGTACTAGGGGCTTTTCAGGGATTTACCCTTGCTTTTCGATGATTTAATTTATATATTTATGCTGCAATGAAAGTCTTTTAACCTGCCAGGTAGTTTTTATAAAATGTGTAGTGGTATTTCCTTTGTATGTACCTACACAAAAATTGCAAATAAAAGGAATCAAATCAAAGTTTGACAGTGTAGGGCTAGTTAAAATATAACTTCACGTGCTCCACGTCCTTATTTTGATGCTGGCAACACTCTTCTGATATTTTTCCTATAATGTATAGCCTAAAAACACAACTTAATCCTTGTAAAATTATGACTGTTTGCTTGTAAAATAACATGATCTCTTGTAAAATTTAATTTTTATTCTTGTGAAATCATGACTAAATTCTCATAAAATTACAACTTTATTCTTTAAATATCACGCCTATAATCTTGTAATCTATTTTTATTTTTTGTCATAATAAGCACATGCAGTATTCTTGAAATATTTAAAAAAATTACATGTTTATCTCCACACAACGAAATCTGAGAACAGACATTTATACAGCCTATAAGCACCTCGCAGTACCACATCATGAGTCACTGCACAGAGTAGCCTGACTGAATTTTTCTTCAACCAAATGAGATAACACTTGGAGAAGCTACAGTACGTTAGGAAAGTTATAAAAGATGTACGATAAAAGAACAGGAAATCACTGCCCTGAGGCCAGGAGATAAGCTGCACAAGAGAGGGAGGCTGTTAATGGCCACATGCTTTACTGAACAATGTAATATTTATCTAGCTGCAGATATAAATTGTCAGAATACATAGAATATATTTCATGTTTGACAACTGTAACCACACCTGATAAAATTCTATAGCAGCCAATAAGCCTACCTGATCACAAATAGTTTTTTTGGAGATTGCAGCCATGTCTTTAGGTTATCCGGGAGTCAGATTGCGATCCTTCCTGTGCTGTACCAGTTTTTATTATCAAAAACTGCTTATTTCTGTTTTGAAAGAGAAAAATTCCAGGCAGTTCACACACACATCTAGCCATTGTATAACCTCTATAATACCTTTGAGGAATTCTGACTTATTACTTATGGGTTGCTCAGAACTTGCACCATGCATCCAGCTCATCACTCTGTTTTCCCGTGATCATAGTAAACAGCAACCTCTGGGGCAAAACAATTTTAATTGGAAGATAATGTTATTACCTCGGTACTGATGCGTTTTTGCACCAAAAACCACTGTGAGCCCAGAACAGACACATTTATTGTTTCAAAATTGGATAGCCTCCTCTTGAATGTTAAAGACTTTTACCATTTAAAACCACGGCCTTCCGTCTATCTTTCTGAAAACAACTTGAATCAAAAAGTTGCCATGTCTTTCTCTGATATGTGATGCATTAACTCATGCCACTATAAATCAAAAATACTTTTGCCTCACGTTATGGCGATGGCCTTGGAGTCTTGACTCTCTCTCTGTAAAGTGAACAATTATCTTCCAAACGTGAGCAAAGGAAGGTCCAAGACTCTAATCAGTGATACCTCCAGGCACTTACATTTAAATGCCAATTTATTTAGAACCGAGCCAGCAGAGTACAATATTACTTTTTGCCACGCCAACTGACTAAAATACTCAGAATATTTTGAAGAGAAACCTGTAAAAAGAGGTTAACAAGTTTTTCCAGTACGTTTTGTAGGCTCGAAATGCCGAATGACTAGAAAGGACAACTCAAAAGATGAAAATTGGCTGCACTTCAGAACAGGACAAAGTGAACCAGACACGCTGCCACTTTGCAAGTATCAATAAGTGACACAACCGACAATGGTGCCTCCCCATAGAAGCCCCAAACTGTTAGGCTTGACATTAGGTAGCAGAACCTGCCATTACCTCGCAGAGCAACAGATGTTCTCAGACTCTGCCATTTGATGAAACCATTAGTCTACATATTAAGAGCTAACGCTATTATGACATCCGACACGGGTACGATGGGTAAACCACAATCTTTACCAAAACCCCACGCTTAAAAGAAAACATTCAATATTCAAACAAACAAAGAAAGGGACAGTCAAGACTTTTGAGGCAAGCGGGTCAACACGTCTGTCTTCTGCTGTCTCCTTTTCTCACATTCTTCCTCACAACCAGCATGTCAAACACTTTCCTCTAAAAATTGTCCCCGTCCTGTGAAAGCCATGTTACTGTCTTCCGGGGTCCCCTGGGTTCATGTCAGAAATCTTCTCGCTCTTTTTTATTCACAGTGTGAGGTCATTTCAGACCCCGGTCATGTAGGAACTACTCTTAGACACACAGCATGATGCATCTGTTTATTTGTTTTCAATGCAACATCAAACAGCTGGGCTTTTATGTAAATTTTCACATTAAGCTCTTCCGTCTGACATTTCAGGGGATGCAGCAAGAAAGCAATCAAATGCACGTGATCCAAAATTTTCAGTCCGTCAGCAGGCTAAAGGTCCATTACACTGTTTGAAAAAGCAACAAAATGCATTGTTTAGCCGCTGGGGGTATGCTTACCAACTAACAACTGGCAATCGATCAAAAAGTAGTACCTCATGACTTCTATGTGTGTGGGTGTGTCTAAGTGTGTGCACCTGAGACCAGCACAGTCGGTTCACGAATGTGCTGATCTGAATAAGCCATTCTAAATCTATTTCACATTTAAAATCAGTGTTGGGACACCGCCTGTCGATAATCTCGCAAGATCGCCTTCAATCTCTCTATCTTCCTCTTTCGAGAGGAAATGATGAGAGGAGAAGGAACTAGAAGGTTGTGGAAGTATGGAAGCGAGGTAAGGCAGGAAAAAACAACCTTGCAGGGGAAGGATGGCATAGGGGAGGGAAGGAAGATGGATTATAGCCGAGAAGCACAGAGAGGAAGAGAATTTCCTGTTGGTGTCAAGTAGGTGGTTCCTGTTTAAATGTGGGTTGCCTACTAATGACTATGTGCGTGTGTGTTTGATGTGTACCTGAGGGGATGCTAAATAAGTTGGGGGAGTATCTGCGGCGGCTGCTTCATATTCACAGCACTGAGCGCAGGCACACACTTACAAACACACATTTTGGAAATCCTGACCTATGTTTAATGGTTGTGGTTCATTATAATTGTATAACATTTCTGCATTAAGCTGTTGACTGAGCGGAACCGTTTAATGGTGCTTTGCCTCCAGCGGCACCTTTTCTCGCTCCCTGTAAACCAGCTGCAGCCGTACAGTACAGCTCATCTACATGAACGTATAGGTGAACACATTCATCACTAATTTCAATTGTAAGAGGTTAACTCTCTAAAATAAATTAATATTTTTCTTCTTTTTTTAATTTCACTCGTCTGAAATATCATGTACCAATCACAATAATGTCTTCATAGTTCAGACATTTATTATTATACATTTATTATACAAATCAAGTAATTATATTTTTAATTTCAGGGATTTCTCATCTGCCACTTAACAAACATGAATTAATAAAATGCCGTAAAAATATGCATTTTCCTCAGCTCTTAAACTTTTATTGTGTTCTTCACTCTCATGCTTTGATTCATCAGGCTTTGCTCAAATCTTCACTGATGACATACAGTAAATGTCATAAATATTATATATTAAATTCCTTTTCATAAACACGGCCAAATACTCCTTTATATTTAGGATTGTTCACACAATGATGATAATACAAATGATTATCAACATTGTATTATACAATGTATGATATTGTAATTAACACAATATAGTGAATTTCAGCGATTAGCAGTAAAACTCATGTTTTACTGAGGACATAAAAAGTCAAGAGAAAATTGCATAAAATATTATTTGTTAATAATAATTTTGCATGTTTACCGGCTTAAATATATTTAATTTAATTTAACAACAGTCCCGATCCTAACTGATATAGTAATTAATTTTCAGGATTTTATTGTGGGATTTAGGATAGCATCTATTGTCCCTATGTCCTAAAAACAATAGAGAATGTCATTTTCACATAGAAAACTGCAAAACAGTTATAAAAATGTACTTTATTTATCACATTCAGTTATAGGCAGTACAATTTTGTGAAATTAGTTCCCTGCATTTGAAATCACAGTTTTAATGGATCGCAAGGGAGGCAATTTTAACATGTTATGAGGGTAAATTTTCTGTTTATTTATGACATAGTAATAGTCACAGATAGAGTAATCCAAAAAAAAAAAAAATGAAAAGTGATAAGATGAAAATGTCCACACTGAGCACGGGGGTAATAATCTCTTGCCTTATACTTTTGGAAGATGTCCATAAGACACACTTCTCACCTTGGCCAAGGAGACGCAGCCTCCCTTCCTCACTGATACTAGCGCAAGAGTATTGCCTTTAAATGATAACAAATTATTCATATGAATGAAATTAAAATGGAAAGGAGAATCTGGTTTGTGGAAATAAGGACATGGAACATGGAAGAAGGAGGCTCTGGGTTCGAGATCCAACTTCCATTAATAAAAATCAGTGAAGGAGGGGTAAAGCTGCCGAATTGTATCTTAATTTTATGATAAACAACACAGCAACAGCGAAAGCAGGAGGTATGAATGAAGCTGTCTGTAGGAGATAGATCATGTATTCTGAAACCTCTCAACTTTCTTCTCTTCTTGACTGGCCATGTTGAACATTTTCACCAATCGCTGACCCGACTCAAGTTATCTTTGCTGCGAGCTAGCTAGCGGTGGAAATGGAGGAGGTGAAATTATCTCAGGTACTGCTCTGTCTCATGATGAAGAGCACCTTGAGGTAGGCGTGTACAGTCTGCATAACATACAGCCAAATACCCCGGGCAAGCTGTCAGAGCCGTCCATACATCCCACTGATAAGATGAAGGGCGTCTGTAAAGTTCCCGTGTGGCTGTTAACATGTATGAAAACAACACCTTATCAAATCACTCGTCTTACACCGCTGCTAATGCACCGATAAAGGTCACATCTGCTATTAGGAGGTTGTAGTCATAGGGAGTTAGCTTTTATCTCACTTGATAAGGATGAGTTTGCACGTCGGGAAAAAAACCCACACAGACACACGCACTGCTATAACATGCATACTTGCCTCAATAATGGCATGCTTTAGTTTTTGCTGTTTAACATTAATGAAGAGAAAACACAGCAGCAAGAGGAGAAAAAAAAACTAAACAAGGAAGGTGAAGAAGAGGGGGGTTAAAAATAAGGGAAGTAGGTGGGAAGGGAGAATGATGGGAGGGGATCAGGCGGCAGCAGTAAAAGCAATGACACTGTATACGTATTGAATCAATGTGTGTGTGTGTGTGTGTGTGTGTGTGTGTGTGTGTGTGTGTGTGTGTGTGTGTGTGTGTGTGTGTGTGTGAGTGTTTCAGCGAGTAGGTGTGTAACAGATATTCTCGTACGTTTAGATGGTGGCATATGAAGTGTGGAACAGAGGTAATTTGAAGAGGTCTCACGTTAAATATAAAATATAGGGGGATATTATGACATTTTAATCCAGATAATGAAATCGATTATACATTTCATGTATATACTATATTAGTGTGTATAGTATACACTAATATCATAACTTCCTTCCTTATGTTGTTTAGTTGTTCTTTTTGCTGCCAAAACAAATGTGACCCATCGATGTATGGACTCCAAAAGACCTGTAAAAGTGTGCTGTGGTATCTGGCAACAACTAAAGAATTAATAACTTTTTTTATAGTTCACACTCCTAAATTTATAGCATGCATTCTGACACCTTTCTATCGGAAACAGTATAAACTTTTGTGGTAGTTTTTCTGTTGGATTGGACAAAATGTGCATCATTGATTCTTGGGTACCCATGACCCTGCAGCCAATTTATTGGTTTTCCTTCCTAAGAGCACTTCCGTTGGGTACGAACCTATGCAGACTGGGAACCGTCAACCAGAACAGGAGTGTTGGAGAGGCATCCAGCCATTACCATTTGAACTTTGAAAACTTTAAAACAGAGTATGTTAATGTATTTTATTTAGTTTATTATTCCCTCTCTCAAATGTTTCCAGCATAAAATCACAAATCTTCAGTGTATTATTTTGAGTGTATTATATTCTTATTTGATTGCTTCATAAGCTACATTGTTCGAACTTCCTGTCTAGAGTCAGAGGGTGGGGGAGATATTTGTCCAACATCACTGAACCCAGATGAATCAATCTTTAAACACGACCTTTTCTGTGGTCTTTCCAGACCACTTCACATCAGAGAGCTCTGATCCAACACACCACCACCGGAAACTCCCTACTGTAGGGCTGTGTACTAACAAACCTACTGAAACTCTCCGAAACCATTAATCCAGAAAAATGCTGTCACAAGTCCCAGGCTCTCTGTTGATTTTCTATTAAATTCCTATTTGAATAATTAAAAAAAAAAAAATCTCCTTTCCTTTCCCTGTTCTGATTCGCCCTGACATGTTATAATATCTAATGCGAAGAAATTAAATATTTAACGACTTTAACTTTGGTTCTTCCCTATTCTGCCAGTTTCTCTTAATATATTCAGGCGTCTGATTTTAAATGGTTCCTTTTTTTCCCTTCTTCCTCAGGATTTTATAGTTTCACTTATAGTTTCCAATTTTTCCACCATTGCCTTCTGCATCATCAGTGTTCTCATAGCAAACTATAAGACACTGAGACATTTCTAGCTTTATAAAATCTTTGAGTATGGCTGCTCAACTAATTATATCCACGAAAAGTCAGGGATATTATAGAGTAATCATCGCTACGTCTGCCTACGCCTCCGCCTCTGCCGCCGCAGATCCTTCGCGCCATTAACTAAAACTATCTAAAGTCTTCCATGGATAATTTTCAGATTTAATAGTCCCATAAACCATAAACCTGCGAGGAAGATCTGGATTGATTTTGGGAAAGGTCTTCTAGTTCCAACACTAGGGGACGCTTTATCTGTAAAATATTTCAGGCCATCATTTCTCAAACCTTTGGTCTGAGTTAGCCCGAATTCGTGCATAGGAATAAGCTTTAGGGGATCTGTCTAATACATATTCTATTTTACTCTATTAGTTAATATTCTACTCACTAGGGTGAGCCTTTTTACCAAAAACGTTGCTTTTTACATAACTTCCTAATCGTTGGTCCGATTTGGACCAAATTTGAGTCAAAGATCTGTATCTTGTACATTCAGGATGTGTTACTCCAATAATTCATATTTTACTCACTACGGGGAGTATTTCATGAAAAAACACTATTTATCGAAATATCTAAATTTCAAATTTAATTTGAGGAGTTCAATCAGAGGTGTTGCTCTTGCAATGCAGGAGATGGGGGATATAACCTTGTTGCTGGAGATGACAGCGTAGGGCTGGCCAAATTTGAATCTTGAGCATCATGTTTGCTTCCCACTACCTGACTACATTGGCGAAGTACCGGTTCAGGGAGAGCTAGGGAAAAGTTCTTCTGCAAACAAAGAAAAGAAACATTTCCTTGATGAATCATGTAAATGTATATGACCGTCTAAGTGATAATTTATTGTCTGGAGGAGGATCTAAACAGATGGTCTCTGCTCCTACGTATTCCAGACATAGGATGGTTGAAGAACAAACCTTATGCGAAGAGACCTTTCAGAGACGAGTTGTGTATTTCACTGCAAAGCATCGCAGCTAATGTGCTCAACCATTTGAAAACACAACAAAAACGGCTATAAGATGAATGTATGATGGCCACGGAAAACAGTACCAGCATGAATCGTGCATCATCAACTGAGACATCCAGTACAGCTGCTCACAAGTCATGCTGAATTCACAAATGCAATCACATTTAATTTGACCAAACACCTGTGGCAAAGAAACAATGTTAGGGATGCCCTGTGTAATTATTCCCAATGATACATCAAATAATTGATATCATGTTAGTCATGATCACGCATTCCATCTCAAAGTACTATTTTTTTTACAACCCCATCATTTGCCCTTGTATGAAATTACCCAGCATATAATATCAAAATATCAATATAAAATCATTAGCCATTACATTATAACCAACACAGGTAAAAAATTCAATTGTCAAGATGCTGACATGACACAGTATATGAGCTCTTGTTGATCTGTTTTTGTTTTATTTTTACATAGGTTAACATTTGACCTAAACATGAACATTTAATTAATTCCATTAACCTTTCGACATGTTAGCCAATTCTTCAAGTACTACTTCAACTATTACTGCTCATGCTGCTAGAACTATGTGTACATGTAACATTTGATAACGTAAAACCATATAAACAGTATTCGTGAGTTTCAATTTGTGAATACCTCATTCAAAGTCATGTAGATTGTTTGCTGAGCCTCAATCCCTGGTCCTCAAATACCAACACTTTGGGCTGGTGGAATTTGGCATTCAGTCTCTACAGAATTGATGACTCCTACAAACATCCTATGCACAATCAAATAATACAAAAAGAAGAATCATTTATACATAGTTTGGATTTGGTTCAGAAAAGTTCCTGTACAGTTTATCTCTAATATCCGACATTTCAATACAATGACTTAAAATATCCACATTAAATGTATAATTATACTATTACACTATACTGTTTGAGCATTCCCGTTAAAATTGGCTGTGAGTAAGCCACTGATATTTTGAAGGTACTTCCAGCCAATACTTTATGACTGATTGTGAGAGAATGGAAATACCAAACCTTGAAAGAAGGTTAAGTGATAAGTTTAATCATCAGATGACCTTAACTGAAACTAAATCAAACAAATCTTTGTCCATGTCCATGAAGCTGGTGGAACCAATGAATATTACACTGGAGAAAAAAAAGGCAGAATTGTGACCTTCATGTTAAGTGTGATGTTAAATCTATCATCTGGATAATCAGAATGTCGCTTCACCATTGTCAAGGAAACCACTTGAACCATTTTATGAGTTTTGATATATAATAGATATTTGTAATTTCCATGTCAGGAAATGTTAAAAAAAGGGAAAAAGTCTTTGTGGCAATAAAATACATACACATAAGGTGTATAATAATAAAATATGTAGATATCCCCCAGCTCACACTGAGCGGCAGGCGGGGCGTAGCTCGTTCAGAAGAAACACCTAGAGACAAACAACCATTAATATTATTGGACAATTTAGAATCAACCTATAACCTTTTCACTTTGAGGCGCTCTGAGAACCACCACGCTTCTGTGCTTGTGTAAATCATGAAAACACTTTGATGGGGATAAATCTATAATCAGATCATCAGGCCACGTTAGTTTTAGATTCATACGCTACAACAATTTCTTCTTTTCAAACTCTTCCAACGGACGACACTCACATAACACTAATTTACACACTATTTCAGTATGCCTATGTTTCTGGGTTATTTTCTGTGACATATTGTACACCTTTCTTGCTATCAAATCTCCCCTGCAGTTTTATCACGGGTCTTCAGCCGGGTCGTAATACATGTTAAATACACTGCTAAATTTAAAAAAGAAAAAAAGTGGTCCATGTCTTTTTCCCATAAGTTTCCTAAGCATGTTCCGAATGTCCTATAAGTGTAAATTGAAGTTATTGTTGCACTGTTTTTCACTATTTTTCCTATGCCTCACAGAATGTCTCTGACACTCATCAAGTAACACACATCGGTGTTGAAACAGAAAAATGTGTTTGGATGTAAAAACATCCGGAGGTACAAGAGCTTTGCCCGCCCTATGAGAGTGTGGGAGAAAAAACCTTTTACCAAAGAACACTCCTTGTCAAGAGGAAGCACTCTGATAAGAGTGTCTATCTGTGAGCTCTGCTGTTCCTTTTTTTTTTATTCAGTGAGTGTGTTTAGGTGTATTTCTGGGTTTAAATGTATTTTAGCCAGTTTGAAATGTATTGGGTATCTGTTGTACTTGCTTCTGTGTGTGTGTGTGTGTGTGTGTGTGTGTGTGTGTGTGTGTGTGTGTGTGTGTGTGTTTGGAGGGTGGTCTGCCCTTACTTTATTAGAAGCTTGTGTGCTGTAAGCATTGGTCAAGGGGTTCTCAGCTGAACGACTTAGCTAGCTGGAGCATCAGCAGTGTAGTGTGAATAATGATCACTTTGTTAGTCCCATAAAAACACAGTGAGAGCCACTCACAGAGACCAGAGTGAGAGCGAGGCAGAGAGATGGTCACATTGTGATGGGGAAAGGGGAGCCACTCGTCACGAACATTAGGATCGTGTCATACACGACGATACACGCATGTTGGGGATAATTTGGGTACTTTGTTTGGACTTCATCAGGAGTGGGATGGCTTTTAAAATGAAACTAGCAGCCACGGTACCACCAATAATCTGCCAAATGGTATAAATAGAGGAATCTAATTATTTTTTCAAGTGCAGAAATTTCCAAAATTTCTTCACTTCTTTATTTTTTTTCCTTTTCGACTTTGTATCACTTCCTGTTTATCTTTTGAACATGCTTAAATAACCTCAACTCGCATGAACGTGGCTTTGCTATAATGCAATACACTAAGAGTCAAGCATGGTTGTGGAAGCCAAAATGGCAGCATGGTTTCACAGACCACAAATTGCCTCACACTGGAGGGAGTCGAGCAAATCAGTGTCATTAATTTGCTAAAGTATTGCTGTGGTGATTCTTCCTCAGGCTGAGATTTGGGGGATTTTTTCCATTATGATGCAAAGCCTGCAAGTATGCAAAATACAAAGGACAAGTGATGCAAGAAAACGAAACAGGAGCCGACCAAAGGGGGTTGAACGATGGCGAAGAATCAATTGGAAATAAAAAAAACACAAGGATGCTACGTCAAAAAAAAAATTGTCAAAGAAAAGTTATTAAACAACTGGAATTTTCCCAGCATAAACACGCCCCTACAAAATAGAATTTGACAACGGGTTTAATTAATTTAATTTACCACTCCTTAATAATAGCTTCAATTATATTATATATAATTGTTGTTGTTTAACATACAAGTTCAAACCTACCAAATGGTAAGTGAGTAATTCTACTTAATTTTGTACCTTTTGTACCTTTTGTACCTTTTGTACGTTTGTTTGTTTGTTTCAATCTCAACAAACTACAGTGCATTCAGAAAGTATTCACACCCCTGCACTTATTTTACAGTCTTATACTTAAACGATTTAAATGGTCCTCTCCATGGTTTCCTCTCATCAAATTCACCCCATACCCCATAATAACAACATGAGAACTATTTCAAAATACTGCAATATTACATTTTAATAACTACTCAGACTTAGATAACTCCCATTTTTCTTGATCACCTTTGAGATGTTTCTACAACTTTAATGGAGTCCACCTGTGGTAAATTAAGTGGATTGGACACAATTTGGAGGCAAAAGCCAGGTCAAAGGAGCTGCCTGCCGAGCCTACAGACTGGATCTGGGGACAAATTCTGCTGTATTGAAAATTTTGCTAGATTGAAATTTCTGCTGACATGATCAGGACCATGAGTTTTACAAGGATTACAGTTTAGGATTGACAAAAATAATGTTCCTATGTCAGTTTCCCCAGCTCTATCTATCTATCTATCTATCTATCTATCTATCTATCTATCTATCTATCTATCTATCTATCTATCTATCTATCTATCTATCTATCCATCCATCCATCCATCCATCCATCCATCCATCCATCTATTATAGTTAGTTATTCAAATAGAATGATGAAAAAATACATTTTACTGAGGAAAAACACGGAAAGCAGCAAAGTTGGATGTTTATTACTACTGATGATATCTTATAATTAGTCCGTTAGAGTCATAATAGTGCGCAAGCTCTTCATCCATCCATCCATCCATCCATCCATCCATCCATCCATGTAATTTTTCAGTCTGCAGATTAATACTTTTGTTCATTTATAACATTAATGATTGAATTTTATTTTAAAAATACTATCCAATTATTTTGATCTGAATGGATTTTTGATTAACCTTTTGAAGGGAGTGCGAGAGACCGATTATTCTCCTTTAACAAATGACTGATCCCTTGTTGTGAATCATGACAACTAAATGTGACTCTTTGTATTATTGTATATTAGGGAAACATCCATTCATGCACAGCACTGAAATTATGGTATTATACTATAAACTATTCATCGTAAGAAATACTTTTTTGGATAGCTCGACTGAATTATACTATTTTCAGCTACAGAGAGAGATGAACTGAAGTGAGAGGGTGGAACAATAGAAACAGTCTCTGATTGTATTGTTTCAGTAGAAACATTTTCTACCGAAGTTCGGTCCGGAAGACTACTCCCTTTTACACTTGACACACAACCTTGTCACTCACACTTTTCACCCATACTGTCTTAATTCCCTGCTGTCGTTTACATATCATGTGTTCATGTCAGCCAGTCACATCTATCCATATCCATAGTTCTTTCTTCTACAAGTTCACAATGACTTCTATAAAGAGACTTTGCATTTATAATTCAGACCTGAGAAATGCAAGGGGTTACTTCTTCTCGGACGTCATCATCAAAAACAACAATAATAATGCATGCCCTCAGCTTGCTGCAAAGGACAGGCAAACAAACCCACCTGCGTCAGAAGCCTCTGCACTTCTATCCACCATGGCCTGCAATGCATTTGTCTCCTTTTTCACAGAAAAAAAAGAAAATCAGACGAGCAGTCAGTTCCTCATTACCAGGTACAAGATGTGTATTGCCCTTATGTCCTCTTAAACCTGGTTCAAACAACTACAATTTTATCCAATAAACCAGATATACCTGGAGGACTTTGTACAACATCTAAAACCCTCTTCCTGTAGCCTTGACATTCTGCCAAGAGGCTTTTTCAGATTTCAGTTTCAGATTGTGTGGTCTCAGAGCTTTTACCAGCCTCAGGCTTTGAAAACTGCACTCATCAAACCACTCTTCAAAAAAACTAAAAATCTGGACGTTTCAGTAGTAATTACAGACCAATATAGAATCTTCTAATCTTGTCTTAAATAACTGAAAAAAATGATTTTTGACACTTAAATGTTCTTGCACTGAGTAACTCCTTTCATGTCTTCCAGTCAGGTTTCCTGGCCCACCAAAGCACTTACACTACCCTGGTTGAGGTCTTTAATGACATCCCATCGAACACAGACAATGGTAGATCTTCAGGTTTAGTTATGACTGGATCTCAGTGCTACAATCTACACTGTTGACCCGAAATTATTACTAGACCGACTGGAAAACTAGGTGGGTATTTCTGTCACATCACTCAGCTTTTTTAAATCCTACCGAAAAAAAAGGGAATAATAAGTGTCTATTTGTAGTGGCAAATCTGAGCTGAACAAAATCACATGCAGAGTTCGCCCTGGCTCCATCTTCGGGCCTCTTTTCTTTAACATCATGCTTCCACTGGCTCAAATCTTGTGGAAACTGAGTGAATGCATAGAACAAGTCAACAAATGGATGTGCCAGGATGTCCTTAAATTGAACTAGGACAAAACTGAAGTAGTACTTTTTCGAGCTAAAGAGAAAATATTAGAGGTTAATGCTGACCTTCAATCTGTAATGTTAAAAGCGCAGTCAACCTAGAAAAGCACAGAAATCTTTCTGTAGTCATGGACTCTGCCCAGAGTTTTAACTGAAATATTAAGAACATTACACAGTCCGCATACATTCACCTGAGGAATATTGCAAAAATTAGAGCGCCGATGACTCAGCAATATTTAGAAAAAACTAGTCCATGCATTTATCCAATATCCAACGGCGTCTTGACTGGTCTTCCTAAGAAATGGATGAGACAGCTGTAGCTGATTCAGAATACTGCTACTAGATTCCTCACTAAGACAAAGAAAGTTGATCATATCAGTTCAGTTCTGAGTTCTTTACACTGGCTTCCTGTCTCTCAGAGAAGTCATTTCAAAATACTCCTGATGGTTTAAAAGCATTCAACAGTTTTGGGCCAAGAAACAGCTCCAATCTTCTGCTATTTTATGAACCATCCAGACCTCTCAGGTCGTCTGGATCAGGTCTGCTCAGTGTCCCCAGAGTCAGAACTAAACGTGGAGAAGCAGCGTTCAGTTTCTACGCACCATATTTGGAACAAGATCCCAGAAAAATGCAGGACTTCTTCCAATGTCATTTCTTTTCAATCAAAGCTTCGAACTTTCCTATTGGCTGCTGACTTTTATTAAAATGTTCTTTCTGTCTTTCCTATACAGTATTCTTTAGAAAAAGCTCAATATTATAACTTAGTTTGAAAGGGCTTGAACAGGTGATTTTCTTCTATCAATCTTTCTTAATGTTTAATAACTTTTTTTTAATTATGTCTTCATGTTCTTATACAATTTGTTGCAATGTTCTTGATTGTTTGTGTAAAGCACTTTGAATATACCAGTTGGTGACATGTTCTACATAGATAAAACTGCCTTGCCTTGCTTTTCATAGAGCTGTTATGTGCACCCTCCACAATCTTTGCTGATTGTGCGCTCTTCAACATTTATCAATCTCAGCCAACTCTTCAACGACCACCACCAACTGAATTCCAATCTTGTTGCTGCTCATGGCAAATACCATTCCATCACAATCTCCCTAAAGACTCTAAGTGCAAAAGACCTTCTGACGGACTGACTTTCACGTATCATCGGTTGTAATATACATTCATCTTTATTTCTTTCACTTGTCTCTCCGAAAATGATTTCAAGGAAATCATGTCAATGTAATTGTAAAAATTGAAATACAACAGAGTTGACCAAGTGCTTCACAGCATAAAATCACAAATTTTAGAATAACTTTTTTGTTCTTTCAGTTCAGAGATAAATGAATATGTCTTGTCTCTAAAAGACAGGAAGCAACAAAACTCAACTACTAATATAGATAACCTACACACCCAAATTCAAAGAGGAATCAAAAGTAATCCAGAGATTCTTGACAAGAGGTTTTACAGTAGTGTGTCATGAAACTGGCGAAAAAAAAAGGATTATTGCAAGAAGACACTGCTGGATGGTGAGAGGGATTAATAACTAAGATTTATATTTTTGTTGAGGTGTAATTGAGAGAATTAATGGATGAGTTTTTTTCAGGTTTCAGCATAGGCAAATCTGAGAATCATCAGCCTTAAAAGTAATATTCAATGTTGTTCGATGTTTCTCAAAGACATACCCCATTAGTAAGATATGTCCAAAACCAGTACAAAGACAATCAGGCCTCTCTAGATGATAATCCAGTGTACTCATGGTGCCGGTCTCAAGACTGGATCTTTCTAGTCTGCATATCATTTTTAAAATAAAGGTTTTGAAAAAAGAAGGTTTTGTCATAATTACTTTAGCGGGCAACTCATGTAACACTATTTCATGTTTATTCCGTGTAATATCAATAATACCACTCCTTGTCTCATCTCTGGGCTTTTGTTTTTATGAGATTTAGATGTGCCATATTAAGATTACAACGAGAATACGGCCACTGTGGAATACGGTGCAGGAAATTAAGAGATTGAAAACTGAAATCCACAATATTTAAGGGGGGGCAGTCTTCTTTTGGATGCCCTTTCCAGGCATCCCATAGAAAACTATTTAGGATATAGTATATATTGAAACTTCATGTCAGAAAACTTTTAAGAATGGGAGCATTTGTAATTATTGGGGTAATTTCTGTGCTTTTGCTCTGGGTTATAATCTATGATTGGATTTGACCTTATTAAAGGACATGAACAACTTAAATTTTAGAACATGCTTGATATATTTTTTTTCAATTTCAAAACTGCACGCCATGAAATGCAGGCTGTAAATATAAATAAATATCGATGTAGCATAATACAGAAAAAGAGAGAGATGCTTGAACTTGATGAAGATGCAACAAGCCACACAGCCTCTTTGCTAAATAAGCCAGACTAGCGGCTATGCTGTCTGAATAGATATGCCTTCATGGGGGATGAGGGATGAGGATGTACAGATTACTCTGATCCTTCCTATTCCGGCACTTGAAGACTAGAATGTGCAGAAGAAAGATAGAACAGATTAATTATGTCCTCTGTTTGTAAATATAAATGACCTGCCCATGTAGCTATTGTCATTGAGTTTGGACTTAAAGCATTTGTTATGCTAGTCTGATTGTTTCATCAGTGGAATTCAACCACAGATATTCGACCGAACAAATTAATGCACAGGTATAGATATTAATCTACGGATCCCCATAGCAAAAATTCAGGTTTTGTGATAAAAATCAAAACTGTCATACTTAACCCATCTTAATCATTGCGTAGGAGTTTTAGGTATCTTCTTCTATTCTTAGAACACTGTATGATGTAACTTACACTGAAACTGAATTACCTTAAGTCTTACCTGCCGTAAGACAAAAAGGTTGTGCAAATACACCACATAGGTGTGGAGCTATTTTATGTCTGTGTTAGGTATGTGTAATTCAGGAGCGACTTAAAACCCAGCCAAAAAGGGTTCATAGGCCAGTATACCTCCAGTTCCGGTGCCAAGTCCGGATAAATTGGGTTGCATTACGAAGAGCATCCAGTGTAAGACCTTTGCCAAATCCATACACAGAACACAAAACTGATTTCACAACCGGATTGTGTGTGGCCCTGCTTAACAGATACCACTGGTACAATTAGCCAGCTGGGTAACAACGTATGGATGGAAACAGGTGATCCGCTGTGGTGCTCCTGACAGGGAGCAGCAGAAAGAAGAAGAAGACTTCACGAGGAGCTTAACTTAAAATAACCAATGAGCAGAATAGGTTAAATTTTGAGTGCATCGTCAATACCCCCAAACCTCCACGACCAAGGACCCGTCTAATTATGACAGCGGAAATATCACTATTTTGGGCACTAGAACTGGGCTGTCATATATGCAACATGACTTACATGTCTTGGTCATTATTAACTAAAGAAGAAAACAGACTTTCCCTACTGATAATCCTCCTGCAAATGTCCCTGGGACTTTTGTCACAACTCCAGGGCGGTCAGCTGACATAGCATATCTCCCTGCTATCATGTCACCTGTCAGATGTTCCCAGAGGATTGTGCAGAGAACATGAGGAAAGAGCTTGGAGGCCGACAGGAGGTCAATGAAGGTAATGAGGACAGATCCCCAAAGGAGAACTTAAGTAAGTTTTAATGCAGTGATCTGTCTAAAAGGCACCAGTACCAAATCATCAAGTTGAACCACACCCTCCATTCCCCACCGGAGAGAGATAAGTGAGACTTTTGACCTTTAGCTGTAACGTCTGTTGCCAAAATCGTTGGAACTTCCAAGTCCCATTCCTGCAAGAGAGGCAGATATAACAAGGTAGAGACTTGAAGATGCTCCTTGAGAGGAACTCAACATCTACTCAGGATGAATCACAGGCTCCCAGATGAACTTCAGCAAGGACCCACGTCTCATAAATAAAATTCCTGCCTTGATTTAATGCTTAGTAAGAATCTCCTGCTCTCATGTTTGCCTCATAGAGACCGTTTTTTACCAAGTTTAATGTTTTTGACTTTCCTGACGTATTACGTTTACTTCCCCTACAGAACAACAGCAATGATCAGATATTGTAGTGAAAAAAAGTAAACACATAGCAAAATTTACTTCGTTCCAGACGATGGAACATTGATCATCAATTCTCACCTGTTTTTTAAAGCAACACCAGCTAAAAATCAGGGATGATGCAGAACTTAAATTGCAAGATAAATGTGATGTGGGTGAAAATCGTCCAAATATATGCGGACCATGTTCATTATACGGTAGAACTCTGTACATTTGTTTAATTTTTAGGGAAATTTCTATTTTTTGAGAAATGTTAGCTTTGTTTGTTAGTTTTTGGGGACCCTGTAGCTAAGCCTACAGATATGTGGCATTTTAATACATTGGAAATACTTTGAAAATATGATAAAATTAAATAAAATAAATAGAATATTTAAAACAAAATGAGGATGGTTATTAACCAAGAAAAGGGTGAGTTTTGGCAAAATTTCCGTAACAAAAGTTGATAAATTACAGAAAAGTTTTACCCCATTATACAAACTAGGCCAACAACCAAGGTATATCTCTAAAAAGTCTCAAATCCACTGCTTTGTATAAGCAATACTCCTGATTGAACTCCTAAAATTAAATGTGAAGTTTGGCCACGGTATATTAGTAAAAAAGAAAAAAAAAGCTCTCATTGCTCAGGAAAATATTGACTCTTCATAAAAAAATATGGTGAAAACAAGATATATACGTATAAGGGTTGAATCATATTCACTAAATGTGTATTAAATCAGGCCTAATGGTTATGAAGTTATGTCCAAATGTGTTTTTCATTAAAAAAAAAAAAAAGAAGCTCTTTCTAGTGAGACAAATGTGAATTATTTGGGTTAAACACGGTGTATATAAAATATATATCTTCTTGAGTCGATTCAGTCAATTCCCCGACTTTCGGGGATATAATAAAATTGTGGGTTGGGTGAGCAAGGAGATACTTCGTAATAATTGTTTATTGTTTTTATCACTTTTGTTATACATAGTACATACTTTAGTATTTTTTGTATTTTTTTGTAGCACTTTGAGATTTGATCCAAATGCAAAAGTGCATTATAAATTAAATGTATTATTATTATTATAATTATACTTTTGACCCATCATTGAGGAGGAGTGGGCTGCCTTAGTGAAGCGCCCAGAGAGAGGGTTAAAGTTCAAGGACCCTACGTCATGTGGCAAGAGCTGGTATAAAACTGCAACACTTCTGATTTGGGCATGATCATCCTACCCACTGAGGTACAGCTGTCCCCATTTTCTCACTGTGTAGATGCGTTTGTATCAGGAAAAATGGACAAGTGAAAGGAACCAAGTGACTTTGAAAAGTGCAAAATTGTGATGGCATCTCCAGAATTGCAGGTCCTGTAGGGTTTTTTCTCAGCCTGCAGTGGTTAGCACCTACTAAAGCGGTCACTGCAAGGACAACTGGTCACCGTGGTTGCCCATTTTCTCTCTGTACCTGGCTATTAGACTGATGCCCTATCATCACAGCTTTCACCAGAATTGCTTTTGTCCATTTACTCAGACAGTAGAGAGGCCATTTTGAAAAAGATTAAACGTTGGAACCTTGATCAAAAGTTCACTTTTTTTTCAGAACTGTTGTCATCGTGTGAATGACAGGCCAGATCACAACAAGAGTTAACTGTTTTAGGGAAATATCCGTTCGGGTAAACTCTCCATTAACTCTTGTATGATCTGTGGTCATCCCATCAGCCAAATTTCAGTCATGACTCCATTCATTGGTGTTAAACGCACCAGCTTCTAGTCTACAATGAAACCTTTAAAAACCACATCTGAAGGACATTAGCTGCTAACTCCCTCTGTCTCTGCCATCCCCAGCTGTCTCTACATACCAGCTTTAGCTGTCGATGCTAACAGGAAGCTTACTTGTGCCGTATCCAGCTCTGTGACGGAGTTCTGGCCTCCACAGATGGGAAAATCAATTACCAATCACACTCTTAAGTCCCTCAGACATGCACACACAAACACGAGAAGCAAATCTGAAATTGTTCTGTCTCACACACCATCCTGGCCTTGTCCACACATACTCTCGCTGCGGCACAAACAGAATGAATCCACTTAACACAAGCACAGTCTTGTACACGCACTGATTAAACACATTGGTTCCACCTCACACACACATGCTGGCTATACACCAGAGCGGCTGCAACTCAAGATTCTCTCATGTGCCAATAATCAGGAGTGTTTGTATGTGTGTGCGTGCGTGTGTGTGTGTGTGTCCATGTCCTTGTGCATGTGTGTGAGTGGGTGGGTGTGTGATAAGATGAAGGTGTCGTCTCCAGCATAAAGAGATGGAGATGTATTCAGACATTAATTTGTCATCCTGAAACGGAAACGAAGGAGAAGACAGAAAAATAAATAAATAAATAGGCAAGGGAGAGGACTGACAGTTATTCCTGTCACGTTCACAAACTTTTTACTGTGTAGAAACACACAAGCTGGGACACACACACCCATCTCTTAAACATGTAAATGCTCTGAAATCCATAGCTGCATATCAATGTATTTATGTCATTGATCCCCTACTTAATCATTCAGTCAGCAAACACACTTGCTCAAGATGTTATTGCTTTATTGCTTACATGGCAGCAACCCTTGTTTATTTAAATTAATAGACTGTTCAAAATATTCAACTGCATTGCAATGGAAACTCATAAAAACATTCTCTGTTATGTCTGTATGTTACTGTAATTTTAAACATTGAATAATAAATCCATGCTAAACACAGGTGTCAAAACCCATTTAAATGTTAAGAAAGGACTTTGTACAGCCTATTCCTTGAATTTATTTTTAACTTATTAAATCCCCGAAATCTAACTTCTTGTCTGTTTTTTTTTTTTTTTTTTTACAAATCATAATCTAATCTTTAAATTCTTATTTCTTTAAATCAAATTATTCAGAAAGAAATATCAAATACTTCCAAATAAACAACTAATTTTCTCTTAAACATGGGGCCACACTTATTGGAACCCATAAGAAATCCTGTGATTCAAAGTCAGCTGGAGCATATTATAGCATAATTATTTCAATATGATACTTTTAGGTTTGCCTGTCTGAGTAGGAACTTGGAAGAGATGAAAAAGGACTTCCTGTTTTACTGGAGAATAAATATGAGGCGACACAGGCCTAATTCTCTTTTTTACGTTCTTGACAATAGGAAAGACCAGAGAACACAGCGATGATGTTCAAAGAGAAGTCGTAGAGCTGTACCAATCTGGTAATGTATAGAAGTCTATTTCTCAACAGCTCAAAATGCAAGTTTCAATAGTTAAATCAATGATTAAGAAGTTTAAAAGTAATGGAGAAGTAAAAAACAAACTGTGTGAGGATGATGGTCTGACTGGCAAAAGAGTCAGGACGGCAGAGGTCGGTGGAATCTTGGAGTCAGAAAGTCCCAAACCTCCATCATACAGCACCCAATGACCTTAAGGTACACAGCTGCCAAACTACAAAAAGCAATCATTTCCTTTAGATGAGAAAACAAAATATATTGTTTTCTTAATGGTCATCAGGGATCAGGAGTCTCATAGCTTTACAAAGTGATTCAACACAAAAATGGCATGATCAAGAAGTTTCAATTATTAATAAAACCATCAGATTGTACTAATCAATGTTTAACAGGTAGGAATTGCTTTTGTAGCTGACACTCTTGGTGTCCAGTGTGGTCACGGTGCAAATGGAAGTCAATAATTGTAATATTTTAAAGGTGGACTAGAGTTTTCTTAAGCAAGTACAGTCAACCTTGTGTACTTGCTTAAGTACTTGGGTACGGTGTGTGTTAAGGTCAGTATTAAGTTTAATTTGTTGTAATTACAATTCATGTTGAATAAGGTAATAATCAAAATCACATGACCACATGAACAGGAAGTTTTAAGTTCATTTAAGAGTTATTTTTTTGACTAAGTGAAACATAATTCAGAAGTGGCTCTAGAAAAGAGAGTTTTTATTTTCCGTTGATGAATCGAATGATAATGTCTCACTGTGACCTTTGATTTAGAAAGTAACATGCCCAATTTGCCCACAAGAAACAGCATAATTGTTGTCAAATACACATAGTATACTAATATAGTATAGCATACAAGCTGTGAATGAAAACTCTAATACTTACATTCAAAATGTTTATCTACTGAGCTGGGAGTTTTAACCATCTAATCTGTTTGGACAAATAATCTGATGGGTCAATCAGAGCTGCATAATCTAATAACCTCTTCCCCTGTTTGTCCTCAACAGATGCATTTGACAGTTGCATGGGTCTGTCGCCCTGGCTCTGCGTAGCTCATTAACGTGACCTTTCCACAAACACAAAATGTGCTCTACTCGCTCACTAATTGGGAAAATAGATAATTCTTTTTGATGCTTTAACCTTTTCCATTGAAAAAAACAAAACAATTTTATGAAAAGAAACAACAAACCAGGCATCCAGGCAGGTGTACTTATAGACAAAAAATAAATAATTACCAATGAGCTGCAGCATAATCAGAAAATTAGCTGTATTATAGTAGACGGGACACATGACCTCTGGGTCAGTCCTTTGTCATTGACAGGGATAGTGGCAGACAGAAGAAGCTTTGAACCTTGTGGGTTTCTGCTAAAATTAAGTGCGGAATGCGAACCTGTGCGACAGACGATGGATGGGTTTGGTGTAAATAATAGATAATGAGTGATGATGAAGGATGGTTGGTGCCATGTGTGGAAAAACTAGGAAGTCCATCATGCAGTTTGTAGGCAGGTTGGCATAAGCTGGGTTTTTTGCTGAGGAGTGGTTATCCTGAAGCACAAAGAGACAACAGGTACACAACGAACCAAGCAAGGATTAAGTATTCAATCTATAAACTGAATCTACATATCTATCAACAGTAATGACCATGGCCACAAACAGAGATCTTCAGGGGACACAGAAATTATGTTATGAAGTTATACAGCTGTAGGACTGGGCCTCCAAGGATCAGACTTGTTCAGATTGGACTAAAGGGAATTAAGTGGCAACACCTGTGTCATTTTTCCCAAGGGGGTGCCCTTGGGAAAAATGACACAGAGAGGTCTCTCCATGGCGATGAGATTTGGAAGCCAAGATCAAGAAAGCACAGAGAAAATTAAGAAAGTTAGCTAACAGAAGCGAGATGCAGAAGAACTTCATGAGAAACAGCTCCTGGATTGAAAGGAAGTTACAACTAAAGTCCATAATTGAGCAGTTTTAAATAAACTGGACTAGATAAACTAAATATATGTCAGAGACGTAAGGGCAAAGAGATCGGCTGTTCTCGAAGCTGGTCCCATTTATGCCTTCATTGTGTCCACAACCATCCTGAACACCATCCTGAACATTTTCTAAGAGTCAGTGGTGGCACCTGCACTATTTTTTACGCCGTGGTAAGCTAGGGGAACAGTGTTAAAGATGCTGATGCCCAAAGGATAGATAAACTGTTGAATAAGGCTGTATCTGTCCTGGAGGTTGGCGTGTTCCCACTGAAAGCTGTAGCTGAGAGGAAGATACTGTCCAAACTACTGTACATCAGAAAAAACCCTTTCATCAGACTATGAACAGCTACAGTAGCACATTCAGTGAGAGACTATCGATGCCCTGCTGTTCTACTCAAAGCCACATTCGGTCTTTTTCACCCAATGCCATCGAACTCTGCAACATGTCCCTGTCACAGGCACCCTACCCCTCCCAAGGCCACCACCACAACCATCAGATCATTTCATCGCCCTAACATGTCACCTTTATAAAAGCACAGGTCACCTGTACTAATGCACTAATACTAATGCCACTGTATTAATATACACTCACCGTATATAGTTACACAGTGTCTCACTCTGTACCTGCTTATGACAACACTTGGTCACTTTTTTAAACCACAACCAGATACTATCGTGGCATTTTTTAGCCAAAACTCTGTTTTTACCCCTTCGTGTATATTTATTGCGTCTCTTTATCGCCTGTATTTCAAATGTCTCTCATGTAATTTGTTGCTGCACTGGAAGCAAAACTCATGGGAATTTCCCGATGTGAGATGCCTAAAGTAATTTCTTATCATTTCTTATCTTATAATTCTCACCAAGACAAGCTGAGAAGAACAGGCTGGTTAATGGTATATTTCCAGAGCTCCGCAGTATTCAAATGAGTTTTTGTGTTGCTCCAAATGTCAGTGCTTGAAATACTTGCTTGAAAGATGTTTTGCACTTGAGCACATTTGTGGCTTTCTACAAGATTTTGGAAAGTGGTTGTAGGGATTTCTTCCTACTTAGCACCAGAGCAGTGATGTTGGGGATAATGTCTGCAGGGGTAAGCAGCAAATAGAGCAGGGACTTCACATCATGAATGAATGTGTTTCGATAAAAAAAGAAACAATACTCTTTTTCATTTATACTTTCTCATAATTAAAGACGGATGAATAATTAAAGACAGGTACAATATAACATTATAAAATAAGACAATTGGAACTTTCATCTTAAAATTCATACAATTGATCAAGGGGACCCGCCTACGGAGGAGGATAGTGAAGTCTGTCCTCCTCTGTTCTCTTCTTCACACAGACTGCCTTTCGCCTGCCCTGTGGGGGTTGTTGTTGAGGCCTAATCCAAATTTCAATAATGGATTTTTCCTAAAAGCAGATCCAAAAATATTTTAAAAATGATACTGATAGATGATAATGGTTTATTTCAACCAATTACTCTTTTTATATGTAGATCTCCCTCTTGCCTCTTGAAAACAGGACCACCCTCCTCTTCCTCTACAGACCAGCTTCCTCTGATCTGTATATAACAACGTCTTGAACGTTTAGACATTATGCATATGGAAAATGTAAATAGTTTATATCCTAACTGACGTCCTGGAGTGCTAATTCTCCACGGGGTGAGACGCAGTTAGAACTGTCCTTTAGTGTAGCTTCATGTGCTGCACAGACTTAAGACAACAACTTTTCCAAGTATGTATTTGTGGACATATTTTCTTTTCTACTCAACCCTGCATTAGTGACATTAGGAGATTTACATCCCACCTACATGAGCCTAATATTTAAATGTTTCTTTTTCTTACATATCTGTGCACATGATGACTGGGTGCAGAGTGGAGAGGGCCATATTTAAACACAAACAGACATAATTTTAGACAAACATAGAAATTAAGTTATGTAGCCAATGGCCACTGCTCTTTCCTTTTCTCTGCATTTGCTCTTAGCTATATCTCTGCCATCAACAGGAAGGATGGAAGAAAGACTAAGAGGATGAAAGACGGCAGGTCCAAATTGCTGAGACTTGGTTTTATTATCGCTTCAAAGCATCCATCTCGGCAGCTGGAATGTGATGAAATCTGCGGATTATTGGGGAAACAGGAAACGTGCTGCACGGGTATAATAAAACAAATGATAAATATCCATGGACCAGGGGCTTGGTCTGTGTCATCCCAGTCAATCCCCTGAATCAACTTTGTTCATACTGGATGACTCTGAAGAGGCAGTTTGTACAACAAACAGTTTGAAAACTGTTTAAAATGGAATTGTATTGGAATGTATTAAATATACAGCAATGCAAGATATGTAAATTAAAACTTTCAACATTACTATCATTTTTGATATACAAGTTGGATTGCTCTGGAATCTTTGTTGTGTTATTTTGCGTAGCACAGTGTGCCACATACACCATATGTCATCCCAAAAACCTTGTGCATCTTTTAGCATTAACGGTGCCACCACAGATGTGCTAGTTAACACGCTTTTTTTACAGTCACAGATGCTGGCCACTCAACTTTGCACCACTAACAATCAGGATGATCCCTTTCCTTTTTTTCAGCCCAGTGGGAAATTATTTAAAAGCATTTTCCTGCCCTGTCTCATCAGACCACATTGTACTTCTCCAAGGTGCATCAGTCCATCACAAACAAATAACAAGTGCTACAATGGTAGTGATATATTCATTTCAAATGTCATTGTATATTAATTAATTTCAATGAATTTATTGTTGTTTTTCAGGTGTACAACTAAATTAATTTACTCTAGTGCTACCGAGAAACATCTCAGACAATCAGACACATTAAAGGAAACATACATAACAAAAAAAAATAAAAGTAAAAAAATATTGTAGTATTAAATCAGGATAAATGTGTTGTACAGTACTCAGATGAGATTGCATTTATTTAGGATATTATAGAACATATACTGGATACTCCAGTTAGCTATATGTGTTGCTGTGTAATATGTCTCCATTCCTTTCTGGCTTTGCTCATGTGTTCTACATCTTGTTTAGTCCTGTTCAGAAGGTGGAAGATCTGGACTGTTTTTAGTTCATTGATGGTTTACTCTGGTAATCTTTGTGGTGAGAAATCCCAAGGACATGGTTTTTATTACTTATGTTGTTAATTTTGGTCAGTGCTGGGGTATTTATTATTCACCCCCATACGGCCATAAACGTAAGTGACACCATAGCAGCACATTGCCTTTGGTTGAAAACCTTACATTTCAGTATGAGCTCATTTTCAATTCAGGTTCAGGTTACTTTACTTGTACCTGTAGGTAGATTTGTTTGCAGGGACAGTCACTGTCCCTGCAAACAAATCTAAGAAGGGATTTCAATTCCCTGTGCAGAGGGTGGAGCTCATCGCCATTAAGATGGAGTCAGCTATTCGCTGTAATTGTCTGATATATAAGGACTCCAAGTTAAGCTGTGGCTTCACAATCAGTTACTCAACCATTTAACAATCAAGTTAAGATAATTTTTACACCTTATAGCGAGGTTGCCAAAATCATGATACCAAACAAAAAGATAAAACAGATTTGATAAAAGTAAGATGAAATAAGGTCCTCATGGTTTTGGTCAATTTGAAATATGGACAATATCGTCAAGCAGGACAATTGTTCCAAGATATTTGCATAATTGGACACATTCAACAGTTTGACATTTAATAGATATGACTAAGTGTGTGGAGATTTTTTCCTAAATCTATGTGGATATCTTTAGTTTTAGATATAGTATGTTTATCTGAAGATAAGACTCAGCATTTCACAAAGTCATCAATGACTGGACCGAGGCATGAGTCATGTTCCTCTAGGAGACTGATTAAGACTGTATCACCTGGATAATTTAAGATGGTCCTGTTTTCATACATGCTCTGACACATGTTTGCGTAAGGAATGACTAAAAGTGCGGAGGGGACACATCCCTCTCGGGAGCCAGTGGTTGAGCAGACTTGTTCTGATAGGGTTAAATTTACCCGTACTCTCTGTGTCCGGTTCGTTACAAAATCAGGGTCCTGGACTCTTTTTTGTTCTTGCAGAGTTGAAAGCCTCTTGAAAATCGTTTCGGTCTACATCAAAGTGGTGATTTTCTTCCAGCTTGTGACACATTTTTTGAATTTCCCTGCTAAAAAGAAAAGTATCAAACCATTTATAAAAACAGTTAGGAGCATTAGCGAACTCAGAGTTGGAGTTGAAGTCACCAAGAATTGCCAGTCGGTGGTTCGCTGAGGTTCCGAGGCCTGCAATCGTTTTCATGCTTAGCCATGCTGAACCCAGGTTATTTGCATCCATCGTATTCTCCAGTTTAGATCTATTATGTTGTTTTGCTCCTAAAATGTCCAATTTCAGCTCTTTGGTAGCTATGTGCAGGGCCGTGGCTACTGCCTCTTTGAAGGCAAGTCCCTTTTCTTGTATGCTGGACTTTACAGTTTTGGTTATTGGTGAAGATCTTAACTCGCTTACAAGGAATTATCATATCCCTACAAAAGGCAGCTTATGCGCAAGTTACATAAGCAAATTCATCAAGTCAGTAAATGACTCCTTAAACATGTCCCAGTCAGTCTAATTGTAACATTCCTGCAGGCAGAGGACAGCTTCATCAGTTCAATCATTTACACCCTTGGTTTTTGGGCTTTTCCCCCTCAGAACAGTTTTATAAAAGGGCAATAGATGCACACAGTTGTGATCAGACGATCCCAATGGAGGAAATGGGAATGATATGAAGGCATCCTTAACTTACCCGTAGCAAAGATCCAATCTCCTACCCAGCCTGGTCAGATGGGAAACATATTAATAAAAGCTCCTAAGAGTATTTTTAAAGGAGACATGGTTAAAATCCTCGGGGTGAATTACACTGTAACTTTTGCACCACATCGAAAATGGTGCTGGAGGCAGACGCAACATTTGCTTTAGGATGGATGTACACAATTGTTATAAAGCTATGGAAACTCACGGTGCAGGTCGAAGCGACGCAGTGATACTGATACTGAAGATTTGGAAGTCTAATGTACAGACAGCTCCTCTGACCGTCACAGAAGGGGCATTGCAGTAGCGTTGTTGATATATTAATATACCCTACCTACTTGAGTTTTCCCCTTCACCTTAGCAGAATAAAACAGATCCATGTTCAATTGAAATTATGAGCACTTAACACCATCACTAAACAGGAAAAAAAAAAGATATTAAAGCTTTAGAACACATCATTGAATTGATTTTACGTACAAACGTTTTCCAAAGTGTTCTTCAGCCATGTAATAATAAATGTGATACAAGATTCATCTTATATGGTTATTATAAATTAAATGTATTATTATTATTATTATATAACAACGTAAGTTCAGAAACACACATACTGTATTCCATTATATGTCTCACAAAAGCACATTATATGAATTAAAGAATGACTAATCAATATATTATTCTCCCGGTGGATGTGGACTTCAGTACCTTCAGAGGAGAGAAACGGTTCTGTAATCTGACGCTGTGGCAATGAACTCAGTGAATGTATAGTTAAATAGGTTCATGATTCCACCTTCATGTTATTCCTGTACATCTGTTTTAGTGATCATGTAATGATATTGTGAAATGTAGATGTGAATTCCCTAACTGCCTTATGAGGACAATTGATCTTAAACGATCAGACAATTTGCCGACTTAGCATTGCATAAAATGGCAGACACGACTTCCCCAGCTTCTTTTTACAGGTTCTAAATGATTAAAAAAAAAAAAGTTTTTGAGAGAAACATTATATATGCATACTTTGCCTCCAATACCAATTGTTGATGGAGCATATGTGACTGCAGACATTTGTCTTTCTGTTTGTCCTCAAGATTTCTTGAATACACACTCGTAGATTTTGACACAATTGTTTATAGGCATAGATAATTGGTTAAGGAAGGGGTGATTACAATTTGAAGTCGATCCAAGTACAAATGTGTAATCTGGATTTCTTAATCAATTTCCTCAACACTGTATGATAGGACCATCTTTAACATCTAGCCATGTCTAAAATAATAGATTAATCTTAAAAAAATAAGTAATGTTGTTCTACCACTGTGCAGCGTTTTATCTGGATTCATGTGATCGTAATGCAGATCTGGGAGATTCAAAAAATACGTATTTTTGAGAATTTTCACATTTTGTTTTATCTCTTTGTGGTAAGAATGAGTAACTACGAAATTATAACACATTTTTTTATCCATTTTTATTGCAACATGCTTTATTTTAAAACAAATTCATCAGCATTTATTTATTTATCATAACCCGGCCGCTGGGATACACTAGCCAGCGTGAACTTAGTTCCAGTCCCAATACAGGATAAAATGGGAATGTTGCGTCAGGAAATGCGTCCGGTGTAAAACCTTTGACAGTTCAATAATGTAGATGAATCCGCTGTAGCGACCCCTAATCGAAAGTACCCAGAAGAAGACTTTCATTCATTTATCATGTCATTTATTCTTTCACATCCTGTCTATGAGCAGGTGGTGAGCTGGTACATGATCTACTGGCTTTGTTTCATCTCACTAATGTGATGCCATTACATGTTTTTCTCGCCAAATGTTTGACATTATAAAAATTTGGATGTCTTGTCCACTTTTTTTTTTAACTTGTAGTCCACGCCATTAATCTTGATTTGCGAAATATAACATTTTCTAGGCTGTGTTTACACTGACTAAAGTATCTCGCAAAGCTGATAAAATGAATTGTAGGTGTTAAAAACATGCACCAAAAATAAAAGCATATTAATATGGGATCTATTAAGGTAAAAAAGTTACAATGAATCAAAATAAACAATTTCTTCTCATTATTCTGTGTGATCACCGTTTTGACGTTTTAATTATTTTTTATCTTCTTATTGCATATCGTTTTACTAATGTCCTGATATTTATTGTTTTCCTCTTGTATCTGTATGGTGACCTTGAGTGTCCTGAATAAAATGTATAGTAATAATAATAAAAATAATTATTATTATTATTGTTATTATCATTACTATATATCTATTAGGGGTGTAAACCACCAGTGGATGTTATTACTTTCATTCATTGTACAATGCAATATTTGCCAATATCACAAAGTATACCACGATACGATTAGATTCGATTCAGGGGCCTGCTATTCATTTCACGATATTATGTACCCATTTTAAAAGATTGGTTGTATTTCACCTGAAGAAAGAAAAATTATAAAACAATTTTGAAATGTTTTGAAAATGTCATGCTGAAATGTAATAATTACAAAAAGAAAGTGATGGTAATGGTTTCTTTTTCTTATCAGTTAACATTAACGACCCCTGATTACCTTTGAATTGTGAACACAACTGTCTACATTTATGTTTCATGACCTTGTAATTACATGGTTCTGATAGGTGCTGTGCTCAGTGGTTTGGAGGTATTAAATTAAACTTGAATGTTTTTTACATCCTACAGAACAAAACGTCAACAGAAAGCTGTATTTTTCTGTAAACAGCCAGTCTTACTTAATGTCTTCTGTACAATATATTATTTTGCATTGCCTAATTTATGTTATGTTAGAACTCAGCGTCTCATTAACAAACACTTTTTTACGCAGGTGTGCGCCTGTAGTAATTTTAAAATGAAGTTATATCTTAAAAAAGATAACATATTGGTATTTTGACTTTCCATTGATTTGGTTGGATTTTTTTTCAACAAACTGATAAACCGATATGGATCAATTAATTATTATCTCCCTGGTATCTACAAAATAATATTGTGTGTCAGTATACAGTATATTTATGTATTAAGATGCAGATGTGAAAGATTTTACATCTGTTATATTAGATAATGTTTTTATTTTTGAAATAGCATTGTTAATAATAGAAATATTATTTTTTTAAATTGAGATAAGGTGCCGGGTTTAATTGGAAATCATTTATGTCAGCTATTTCCCGCTCATTTGTGTTTATACTCACAAAATTGAATTCCATTGATGTACTTTTATATAGTTTAATTAATATATGTGTGCAGTTATAACTTCAAATTAAAACTTGTGTGACAAAGAAAATATAATTGATTTGCCTTCACAGGCAATCACACAATGAAAAAATGAAAAACACACAGTATGTTTGTCAGATTAATTATGTAATTTATTAATGTATAATGTATATTGTTCAATTCAATACATCAATTTTTGAGTATAGACAGTAGAGTATCTGTTGAAATGTCAAGGTTGAGTTAGCAATGGTCATCCTCGGTAGAGATTAGAAATTATCACTTACAGTATATCCATCAAAGCATTTTATAATCATTTTTTCAGCTAAAATCATTAAGGCTCCTGGTGACATTTACATTTTTTAGATGGGGCAATCAGAAATTGATGTTGCTATAACCTTTTAATTAGATTAACTAATAATCTGTAACGCCACATTGGGACGGCAGCAGGCAAAACATAAAAATTCACATTAAATCAAGCTTCTACTCAAAGCAAAACTTATTCAAAATATGATTATATTGCAAATGCTGAACCCTGTTTATATGTCCCAGTTGTGTATGTTCATGTGTTACATGTTTATATTTCTGTTGTGCTCACATGAGACCGCGGGTGTGTCGTAGAAAACACAGGTAACGCATAGATTTTCTACGTGTACTTGAGTCCATTCAGGATTCAAAGTATGGCACAGTTAGAGGCTTTGCCTATATGCCATCTTTGAGATACAGCCTGCAGGCAGGGAGGACCTGGCTAGCATCAACATCGCTCAATAATTCATATTGCACAGGCCCAATTGCACAAATTTCTAACACGCAGTGTTGTAAGGAGCAAGCATTATCAGCCTTTAACAAATATCCAATGCACTAACTGTGACATATGTGTGCAACCGCTGCTAACATGAGTTAGATGACCGGGAGGAGAGACGGGAAGAGAGAAAAAAAACACCTTGGGATGGACTGTGCTACTCACAACAAACTACTACTTCAAATCCATAATAGATAACCAGTAACCCAAGGGCGTCAAACTGAATCAAAAGAAGGAAAAAAAAAGTCCACACCGGGGGAACAACAGCACTCATATTGGCCATGTTGAATATGAGGGATTATGACCATTCATTCTTATTTTATTTACCCTTTTTATAGAATTATGAACAAACCAAGGGAATAGAAAAATAGTCAGATAAAATTCAAAATAGATCAGCATAATACATTTTTACGTCACCCACCCTATTAGTATTGTTTCACGCATTCAATTCTAAAGAAAAGGTATTTTATTCACAGGCATCAAAAACAGCAAAATCTATAATCAATCAGGTTTTCATTGACGATATCTACAAAGGAATTTTTAAATGACCATTGGTAAATGACTAAGCTGATTTCTATTTTCTGCTACAGTAAAACAGTAAACTATTGCTCCTCGTATCTGTTCCTGCAGTTAGGAGCAGCTGCTTCTCTGAAAACAATTAGGCGCATGAATAGCCTACAGGTGCATTTGATATTAAATGTAAGCAACTTCATGTGTTTTCTTGTGTTTAACACAACGCACTCGTTGGTTAATCAAAATAGGTATAATAATATGCATTATTTTACGTGCTTCTATTTAATAAACTGCGTATGCATCTTAATAATAGGCACAACCTGCTTCACAGTACGGGGTATCAATTTATAGCAGCCAAACTCATCTATGCAAAAATCACAGTCATCTTGCTGCTGTATTTTTAAATATGACTCTCTCCACTCCACTTCCGTCCTCCATTCCCTATGCCTGCCCATCTCATGTCTGCCCAGTCCTAGCAGATCTATCGGCCTCATCATTTATCAGTCTCAGCTGTGTCATCAGTCGCCACCAACACCAGTATCCAGACTCTAAAGGGGGCATAGACCTTACTGCTACTCAGGGCAGACACCTTAAATCACAATCTCCCTGAAGAGCCTGCGCATGATTATGACTCTAACGGACTAATTATAAGATATCATCAGTAGTAATAAACTTCCAACTTTGCTGCTTTCCATGTTTTTTCTCATTAAAATGCATTTTTTCATCATTCTATTTGAATAACTAACTATAATAGATAGATAGATGGATGGATGGATGGATGGATGGATGGATGGATAGATAGATAGATAGATAGATAGATAGATAGATAGATAGATAGATAGATAGATAGATAGATAGATAGATAGATAGATAGATAGATAGATAGATAGATAAATAGATAGATAGACAGCAATTAAATTATTTCCCTTGCTTTACCCATGTGGAATAGCACTATCAGCAGCCCAAAGTTGTCAGATTTCAAATTTCTACCTAGAAGATGGGATTGGGTGGGTGTTCACAGACTGTGATTGAATAATTCCTCGTTGATTTTCCTCTGAGTTCTATGGAACTTAGAGTATTTGAAGTGCTGCATAGAAAAGGTAGACCTTGGCAGATCCCGCGGCAGGGCTCCACTCAACTTTCAGCTCAGAAAATAACCTAAAACACCTGTGTGTGGGTGTGCAGGGCCATTCGGTTATCAGTGTCATTTTGCTTCAACTAGACTTTAGTTTAAGATATCTCCTTAGCTCAGGCTACACAATATTAAATGTTTTAGTAGTGACATTATATTCTCTCAGGGCCATGTTCAAACACCCTCACTGTACTGCTCTTGCATTGTTATATGTACAAAAGCTGTGAATAGTAGCAGAAGTTGATTTTAATGAGATGTATATGGTTAAGATTACCGGTTGAAACAGTTAATGAGTGACAGTTGTACCATTTTAACACATTGTTAAACGTCTATATATTTTGTCATGTGTTCAATCATTGTTACTTGTTGTTCTTTATTAGTATTCACATTATAGTTTTGTATTGACTCTTATATTGGTTGTGTGTCCTCGGTTGACTTGAAATGAGCAAATAAATAAAAAGGCCGAGAGAGCAGTTAAGGTCTAGCTCTAGATTCAGGTGAAAAACAGATCCAGTGTTAATGTAGTTTAACAAGCCAATACGTCCAAATCAAGATAATTGATTCTTCCTGCTCTCCTGGTTTTTCACTTTTATTTGGACTTTTACCCTTGTCACCTCAGCTACGTCACACTTCTGAAAGCCACACTAAAGTACTTCTCTCCTTAATTTGTATCATCGGACTGACGCGTATACACGTTACTTTCACTTTAGATATCTGTATCTAGTATATATTATATAATTATACCAATGCGGTAATGCTGACTTGCGCAATTGCTGTGCTTCATTGCTTGATTATATATTGTATCTACCAATGTTGAATTGTATTATCATATACAGTTACAAATACTGCTTGATTTCCCAGCCGGATCGATAAAAGCCTGGGTTGACAAGTACTGCCACTGGTATTGTTACTATGGATTGAAACAGATGATTTGCTGTGGCGACCCCAAAAGGGAAAAAGATTAGCATCACCATTAACAATACGTTATAGATAAGAGGTTACTTTTAACTATAGTTAGTTAAAAGTAAAAATATATATATTATATATATATATATATATATATATATATATATATACATCCGACAAGAACAGCATCCTATATAGCACAACATCCGGTCAGCCCCAGTACATCCAGAAATCCGCTGTTCGCCTCCTCATCCACACTTGTACCCATGACCACATCACCCCCTCTCTCCACGACTGGCTTCCCGTCACGCAACGTTTCCAGTTTAAACTCCTTTCCTCAACCTCAAGCCCTCTTGAATCAAGCCCCTCCTACCTCAAAGACCTTCTACAACCTCAAACTCGTACCTTTTCTCTACACCACACAGCACCAAACACCAGACCCGAGGTGATAGAGCCTTCTTGATTGAACCCTCCCTCTTGAACTCCCAACCCCCAAATTTTAGACAATGCACTGATCCTCCAATTTTTAAATCTCTCCTCATTACTCACTTTTTCAGATCGGCTTTTGATTATTGCTGTGTGTCATTTGTCATTAGTTGTTATTTCAGCTGTTTATATTTATATTTTAACGTGATGAATTTAAAAACTATTGCAACTATTATTTTCTACTTTTATAACTTGTACTCCATAGACTTTAGTACGAGAGAGAACGGGATTGCATATTAATCAACTGGAGGAGATCTATCAACAATTCACTCACGGGCAAACACTGATTTACTCAGTAGGGGGGTGATTTTTACGGACATACAATGCTAACATTCGGTTGGTCCGATTTAGTCAAATTAGTGCAAATGAATAATCTTGAGGATATCGATCTTGTAATATCATTACTGATTCATTCTGATATTTCATATTTACTATTTTGGATCTTTTTTCTTCTTTTTTTCCCCCGGAAAACAGTTTTTTGGACATAACTTCACAACTTCTACTTTGTATTTTTTTTCAGAGATATACCCTTACTGTCTGGTTATTATTGTTATTATTAATATCATTATTATTCTAATTCTGTTTTATAGTAACAATTTTTAATGATGTAACATTCAGATATATACAACAAAACAGGTTTTACACAGCCTAACTTATTCCTCACCATTTATTAGCTGGTGACAGTGACAAAAGTGTTAAATAAGGTGGTTGGTGCTGCCAGGGTTTTGACCATCCATCAAAAACACAATCGTTTGACAATCCAAAAATACGTGGCTGGGATGATGATCCGCAAAAGGAAGGGAGGTTATGTAAACATCTGGCACCCCTGACTCTCCTTAGTATCAATGGAAAGAGCACTACCTCCTTCTATATGTGTTCATCCATTATGCATGATCAATTTACACTGTCAGGATAGGAAGTGAAGGAGTGAAGGGAGAGAGGGGGGAAGAAGCAGAAAGAACATAGCAAACTAGCATCCTTGCAAATTGAGAGTCCATATCTTTATTAGCAAAGGATAATCAAAATATTGAGAATACGGCCACATCTGCGCATCTATTCATAAGTGATGACCAATTTTCATACTTATTATAAAGAAAACAAATATTGCTGTTCTCTCCCTTGAGGCAGTCCTATCTTGGAGCAACCTTGGCGAGAGTCTGCTGTTATTGCTTACCTCACACACTGTAGCACACTTTTCGTGTGTTTGTTTGTGACAGTAATGGTCCTCTCTCCTTGCAACAGATGTTCTCAGCAGATGTCCTTCAGCTACCAATGGTGGTAGTCAATAGGACAATGAATTGTAGCTCTCCAACCCACTTCATCCATCAATTAAGGTCTCTCAATCCATTAAAAAAAACCTTCACACTTTTTTAAACAGCTATAGACTGAGATGACTTTAAATGGGAACACTGTTTTGCTGCGTAATAAAAGATCAGAGAATACAAATGTTTGAATGCTTGTCTTTTTTTCGCCTCCATGTTTGCCACAGATTTCCTGCCATTGGTGTCTCTTCTTATCACTCGGTGTCCGAAATCTAAAACTGACCTTTGGGCTAGAATTTGGACTAGAATTGAACCAAAGGTTGAGAAATTACAGCCTGAAAACTTTTGGATATCAAGCTTCTCCCAGTGTTGGGAATATACAATCAACTTTTACAAAAAACACTCAAGTTATTCTTCGCACTTTGGGGATATAATTATTAGATAAAATTAAATCATCCATGTGTTGTTGGGGATTTGACCCTTTAAAACTGGTGATTTGGATATTGAGCTCTACAGGGCTCCGGTGCTTGCGGTAATGCTGCATCCTGCCGCCCCATGAAAAACCCCTTCAACTTCCGACGTGTGTACAGCACATCTTCTGAAACTGCCTGACTCCCAATTGCCACCTGAAGAGCGTTCTTAATTGAACGGACTTCCCTTTCCCACACCCCCAAGGATTTGGTTTTCCATGAACCTGCTCAATGCCTGGTGCAGTAGATGATCATCTATGTCTTTGATGAGGAGCTTTGTGGCTGGGTACTTGGCTCTAGCACAATGGGGTGGATCTCTACTGCACTTGGGTTTTGCAATCTTCTCAACCTCTCTCCCACTGTGATCACATTTAGAAATCCCACTCTGGAGCAAGACTAGCTAGATGACTATGGTGGACTAGGGTCTGTCCGGTTCTGAGCTAGACAATGTTCTGTAGAGGTAGACCTTGCTTCTCAAGGCAGATGATCTACCACATCTTGGCGGTTACTGGCCCACTGTCTTAGCTCGAACCCTTCGGCCGCAAGTATGCTGCATAGATGATGCTTGGCAGCAAGTATGGTGGGATGGCTCTCAAGGCAGTTGTCCACATAGAAACTTTGTTCTACTACTTGTGGAAGGGAAGGAGTAGTGTCTTGGTAGTTGCAAGCTAGCCTTTGTAGAGCAAATATGGTGCAACAGTGACTGCACGTTGTTCCGAAGGACAGCACCTGCCATTCACAGACATCAGGTGGGTTCTCGCAACATAAGTCTCTCCAACTGAAGCGTAGTAGGGATCTGTCCTCTGTCAGCAGGCGGATCTGGTGGAACATTCCCTGAATATCCCAACTGATAGCAACTTGATGCTGCCTGAATCGCAGGAGAACTCCTATCAGGGATGGGCTCAGTCTAGACCCTGGCAGCAGCTGATCATTCAGCGACATGCCTTGGTGCCTGCATGAACAGTTGAAGATCAATCTTGGTTTAATATGTGGTAAGGCACATACCAAGACTCCTCTGACTGATCTACCTCCTCAGGCTTTAGCTTGGTGACATATCCCGCTTTAGAAAGCTAATTGGTATCTGCACCTTTGGGTTGGGGAACAGGTCCTGAATGTTGTGTCCGCTAGTTGCGTCAAACATCAGTTAAGAGTACCTAGACTTTCTTGAGTCCTTGGAACGGGTGCTGGAAATCGCCCCAACTGGCAACTCAATTGTCCTACTGGGAGACTTCAATGCACACGGTGGCAATGACAGCGAGACCTGGAGTGGCGTGATTGGGAGGAACGGCCTGCCTGATCTGAACCCTAGTGGGGTTCAGTTATTGCACTTCTTTGCAGTTACAGTTTCTCCATAACGAACAACATGTTCAAACACAAGGGTGTCCACCAGTGCACTTGGCACCAGAACACCGTAGTTTGCAGATCGATGATCGAATTTGTAGTCGTATCAGCTGATCTGCAGGCGCATGTTTTGGACACTAGGGTGAGGAGAGGAGCTGAGCTGTCAACTGATCACTACTTGGTGGTGAGATGGATCAGATAGCGGGGGAGGAAGCTGGACAAAACTGTTAGGCCCAAACAAATGGTGAGGGTCTGCTGATGATGGGGACTTGCTGATCTCCACTGGCTTCGAACGGTGGTTGTTTTTTTGGTTGTAGGTATCTCATAAACTATACACTCTAGTGTCCGTATATATGACACATATCAACCACAATGGAAGGTGTAACTTTTGATTTTAAAATTACAAATAAAAAGGTGACATCTTGTCCAGAAATTATCTTGTAAACTACAAATATATTCTTTCCTTAAAAGTAATTAACATGCTTTTTTATTATGTTGGTTTTATTTATTTCTTTTTCTGTATAATTCATAAAAATTTTTTTTAAATATAATACTATATGTTTTTCTATAGAAATATGAATTTAAGATGACACTGAAGGTTAATGATGTTCTTCATAGTGTTCACCCAAAACAATACTTGATTAAAAAATGATGATATTGTTGATATTTTTGTAAATTTCTACATTCTTGAAATTTGCTGATTTTAATGTCACTTGATATGGGACGCCATTGCGGTATTCTGTAATATTTCCAATTTCAATATTCAACTTTGTAATGTTGTCTTTTTGTTTTTTTACTTTTAGCCTGTCACAATAAATCATTTATTTTTACATCAACTGCTTGCTTGACACAGGAAGAGTTTAGCTTAGCTTTAACTTGTCATTAGTATGCATAATGCAAGCAATCATAGAAAAGGATGAGTTGTCTTGTCAAGAACAAAACATGCTCTGACAGTGGTAGCAGCAAACTTTATTGCAGTGAGTGCTGCTAACACGATGAATAAGAACTACAAATAGTCGTGGTGACGTGGTGACATGATATTTCCCCTTCAGTAGCTGCTTCTGGTTGTGGCTGTAGGCCCTCATTAACACAACTTACATGTTTTGCTTCACTTATCGTGTCATCTGTTTCATCCTCACCTCATTCACACTCTTTGTACTTAATTAATATAGAATCATCATTTTCACTCTTATCAACTGCTCCCTGAAACTTTCTAAAAAGGGTGTATGGACTAAAGATAAGATAAGAAGATTAACTTTATTGTCCCCTTAGGGAAAAATGCTTCGGGCAGTGGTAAGCACAGCTCTGTGCAATTACAGCGGATACTGGTATAAAATCACAATATACAAGAGCAGTAAAATAAAAGAATAACAACAAAAATAACAAAATGGTAATGTAAACAGTTTACCTAACCTAAGGTGCATGCAAACTCAACATGGAATGTGGAGTTTTGCACTTCCCATGTGGATGCATTTGAGATATTTACAGATTGTGCATTGTGGCATTGTGTCTGCTTCACTTCTTGTAGGACTCTAGGAGTCGTTTTTTTTTTTAAAAAGAAGAAAAATAAATAAATCAGGCTTAATCGTGAATAAATAACAAAATAGGACATGGTGTGGTCTCATTGTGGATTTCAATACAAAGGTAACTAACAAAAAATGCAGTGTCATACACACCGGTACAATTTACATTCATGCAGGGTGTTCAGTAACATACTGGCCAAAAATGCATGTAACGGTTGAAATGTTATTTTCATAATAATAATACCACTGTTGTAAATGGACTGTGCTTTTATAGCAGCCATCTTTGCAGTCTTACCAACCACTGAAAGTGGTTTATAACACGAGCCAATATACTTAGTTGTGGCAGAGGCTTCCATCCAAAGTGCCACCTTCTCATTTGGAGGGATAACCATTTGGACATTAAACTCACAAACCAATGGAACGGTTAATTAAGGTTTAGTGTTTTGCTGAAGGACTCTTCCACATGCAGATTACAAGGATCCATAATTGACTGCTCATCTTCTGCTAAATGGAGCACCTCTCTACAACCTGGTCCACAGCCATCTAAAATGTAATGAATACAATACAATTAATTAACAGGAAGTTGAATCATGTGATTATTCTCATTAAAGTTTTCCTTTCCTCTTCCTTTCTTCTGAAATATTATATCAGGGAAAGAGGGAATTGTTACTTACTCTTTGAGCTCACAATCATTCCCTTGAAGAGAACGTTTTGAATAATCAGACGATAGGTACACGCTGCTACAGAACAGAACCTGTACCTGCTCCTGTTACCCAATCAAAAATAATGATCTGCCAAAAAATTCTTGCATTACCTAATTAAAAACTAAGAGTAAGAATGTAGACATAAATGTGTGTATCTGTCTTTGCCAAATTTGGGAAATTCTAAAAACTAAATATTCGCGAGTGTGATAATAAGTCTTCACGGTTTGTTCTATAATGAGGAATAACAGATATTAACTCTTGCACTAGTGGATTCTAGATTGCAGTGTTAAATGATTTCTAGATGGTTCAAACTGCTGATGGTCATGTGACTAAAACTTTGATACTATTGCAGAACAATGATAAATAAAAAGGCACACAAAAGAGTTATAACACAGTTATTACAACAAAAAAGTCCTCATGAAAGAGAGGGGCAGTTTCACTTATACAGATCAAAAATTACACCAGGGATAACACATCGTAGCCACAGCCAACTCTTACGTTGTCTTTGACACATTTATTTCTCCCGTATGATTCCATCTGTATTCTCATATGAATTTGATTCCTTACATGCCTCAAGCAAGAAGGCCATGTGGGAATCCTAACTTCCCACGATAAACAAAGATAATTTGGCGGTGTTTCTGTCTAGCCGGCTGTTTGACTGACGTCTGAGTGATGTGGCAGACTGAAGTTCTCCAATCATTACTGGCAGTCACAAATTATTGACATTGTGTCGTGTAGCAGAGCAGGCAAGGGGAGATCTGCCGTTCAATGCCACTCACACGTTAGCACACTAATATGCCTCAAACTCAGCTAAAGCAGCGAGAAAGTCTGTGCTTGACAGCATTTCCCTTGAAATTGTTGTGTGTACCTGTGGGTGTGCACTGTGAGCAAGAGATCAAGGGTGTGTCAGTGTGTGTGTGCACATTTAAAGTGTTTTATTTCTTGGGTGGATGTGTGTCTAATGCCATTTGCATGCAGGTCATGATAACCCTCTCATCTCATCTGTGCTTCTCATTAATTTAAAGCATGCAGAAAGTGCAAAACACGGACACACATACACAAAAATACACACACAGATAGACACACACCAAAGTGCACACACACACACACACGAGTATGTCAGGGTCTACAAAGGCCATCACATACTAATCACTGCACCCTGCCCCTTTAACCTCTTTTCTCATCTTTTTTTTTCACTCTACCACTCTCCCCATTTTTGTCTCCCTACCTATGTCTCTTTTTTTTTTAAATAGTCAGAGCATGTTATTAGGGCAACTTCAATATGCAGACCTTATTGTGACACTCCACTATTATGCCCCCATTATTGTGGCATACTCTCATGCACTGGGCATATTGAGTCCCTGTTGTTCTTAATATGACCTCATTACGATGACCTTTTGTGTAATGGCATAATGACACCTTCCCATTAATACGTTGTTTAAGTTCGTGGTATAATGACTGATACCACCTGTGTTTTTGGCAAACTCAATTCTTTTCTGTGACCCCGATGTCAGTTCCTGACCCTGATAGCGAAGGACAGAGTACCGATGAACAGGTGAAAGTTTCGGAGATAATATTAAGGGTCATTAATCTCAGCAACCAGGCCATGCAGGAAAGAGACAAATGTGAGATAAACATCAAGAAATACTGCTGGGTGATTTTTATGTACTTTCATAAACAGTTTTTTATTTTTCGTTCTTCCAGGTAAGAACTAAAAAAACGGCATTTTTCTACATTTTGAAGCTGTTGCTTGAAGGGGTGTTGCAAAATCCCATCACACAGTGTAGTAAAGCCTACCCTTAGGACGCTTTCAATGTGGATCAAGCCTTTATCAAGATCTACTCCAAGAATCCAGATTCCCTATGGTCAGATATTTGTTTGACTGCCATATAGGAAAGATCATGTTATATAAAGCGAGGAAACTTTCCCGGATTGACCCCGTTTTGTATAAAATGCACAAAAAGGTGATCAAATTAAGTCAAATATACAAAATTACACCCAGTGATCCAGTAAAAAACATGCATTCGTCAATATATATAGTCTTCTTTTCAACTCTGAGGGGACAATTAGCACTGATGGGGGTCTTACAGCATGATCCTGGACCAACACACAAACATCTACAAAGACCCAATCTTCGGTAGTTGCTTGGGCCACCAATGGCTGCTGAGCCAGAGTTCGAGGTCAACATTACAGCTCTGTATTATCTGCTTTCGATTCTCAAGACTCAGTAGGTCCTGGGCTGATTGTAAAACAAACTACTACACAGCTCATTGATGTTAACGTCCTTTCCTTTCATCCCTGTTGGTCTTGTTTCGCCTGTGTGTTTCACACAAGGTGGATCATAGCTTCTTCATGAGAAAAAGGTCTTATTTGCAAATAAAAGGCAAATCGCTAGTCACTCAACAAATGCTTGTGTAGGTCTCAAGCACACTCACAGAAAAAGAAAAGATCAAGAACAAACTGCATGCAATTTGAAGAAATGTGTTGCCAATCTTGGCACGAACCACAAATACACATGAAGACAGATTAATGAAATAAGTCAATGCCATCTCAGTCTGATGGTAACTTATTATGCAGTTTATGTGTAACTGAGAAGAAGCTCAAATAGGCCAAAAAGGTCAAAAAAATGAAACCATCAAGTGGTTCTTGTTTAAAACTGCTAACAGAGCAACAAATACCCAAACAAACAAATAGTTGCCTGTGAGAACATTAACTCCTGGGCAAAGGTGAATAAACTCATACATACACAAATCTTCTGTTTCATTTTGCAGAAGGCTGAATTCTTCTCTTTCCTGTCTCAGCCTATGATTGTTGAAATGGTAATTCCAAATCCACAACGGAGTGACCAACTGATGCTGGACAGCGTTTTCCTTTTAATGTGGTAATCCTCCCACCTTATTAAATCCTATTATCTACAGAATGCTTCTAGCACTTGTGAAATCACACATAGAGTGTACCAACACAGGCATTGTGCTGCAGAAATGACCCCTGCAGAGTCATAAGCCCATAAAGAGCTCCTGTTGAAATTGTCCGTCTGTGAAATGAGGCAGAATTAAAGGATTAACCACAAAGTAACCCTATTCAAATCTACTGTCACAACATCTGTCTCCTCTCCTCTTTTGTCCGCCTTTAATTTCCTTTCCTCCTCATCCTTCATGTCTTTCTCCCCTTATGATGTGGAATTTCCGCCTCTCGGTGGTCTTTTCCTCCATGCTTCCTCTTCTGTCCTCTTCCTTTCATTTTCTTTCACCTCTCTATCTTTGCCGTTATTATTCTGCTCATAATTTCTTTGATAAAGGCTGTCAGATTAATTAACGTGATTAACTCGGCATGTCCTCGCTAATAAAAGACCTTCAAAATTGAGGACATTGGTGTGGCCCGCCAGCTGGATGCATGGGGGATTGTCTGACTGGAAATGAAGGACTGACTGTCCTCTTGACTTTTTAGTTGACTTGTTTAAGATTGTGCTGTAAAAAGGCAATCAGACTGGAGGCAAAAGGAGAAGTCAAATAAAGAATAAGAATATTTCAGAGTTTATCAGTCGATCACTAACATTCTAGCTGCAGATTAATTTGATATATTAAAAACAAAAGAGTAAAAGCCTCTTGTTCTTGTTCATCCAGTAAATCAAGTATTGGTGAGGCTGAGGCAAGATGTTTAATACTCTTCTGAACTTTAACTGTTTGCCAATTTGTTATAAATGTATAATGAGGAAAGATAAAGTACAAATTTATAACATTTATGAAATATTATCAATGAAATATCTATGAACTTCATTTTTTAACTGCTGTCATACATAAAGGACTGTCTCAAGGCACACACTTGGCAAAATAAATGCTAAAGATAAAGTGGTCAAAAAAACACAGCAAAACCAATTAGCAATGCAGCAGCTCTGTGATGCAGTGTGTTCTATACCTTTAAATCAGAACCTGCATTGAGGTTTTTGCAATGTGTGCTATATTAGCCCACTGTGGAATCAGACAATCTGTGTTAGCCTTCATTCCCCAATGACATCTATGAGCCTTCTTTGGACCACTTTGGTAGGTACTAACCATTGCAGACCAGGAATACCCAAGAAGACATGCAGTTCTGGAGAAACCCTGACCCATTTGCCTAACCATAATAAGGGCTATGCTTGCTGAAAATGATCCATGAAATGCTTTTTGAGTTATTGCACTAGTGAGCAACACAAAGGATCTGCTATGGACGCGGCAGCGATGATGATTCCATAAGATTCCTGACTTTTCTATGAGATAATAATTTGACCCTCGCTCAGGGTATTATCCATGCCCATGTTTTTCTGGTTCCAACATACCAACTTCATGGACAAAAGTTCACTTTCCTCCCTAATATAGCCCACCCACTTCCAGTTGCCATTGAGTTAAGTGATAGTCTGCTAAGTTCTTACAAGGTTTTGGCTGATCGGCTGAATATCCATCCATCCATTTGATTCTACCACTTATTCTGTACTGGGTCACCAGAGGGGGATGTGCCAGTCCAAGCAGACATTGGGTGAGAGGAGTCTTACACCTGGACAATTTGCTATCACAAGAAATAAACCATTCACACTCAGATTCACACTTACTTGAAATTTTAAGTCACCAATATTGCATGTTTTCATACTTGGAAGAAAACCTGAGCAACCCATGCAGGCTCCATTAAGAAAGGACTCAGGTCCCTAGATGGATTTGAAACCAGATCCTTCCCAATGTGATACAACGGTGCCTACCACTACACTACAAGCTTTTTTTGAAATACATGACCATTAAATAAAAATCAGTATATTTTAACAAAACTGAAAAGCCTTTCACAGTGTAAGGTCCAAACTCTTACTATATAGATGAATAGAATGCCATGTGAATGAGAATACCACAGCCGAAGCCAAACAATCGAACAAGAAAGCTTAACGTAACTAAACGTTAAGCTTGGCTAGGGGTAAAAACATTTTTTTGAGATGTTAAAAAAGGGAAAAACGTGGTTTCTGTGCCACTATTTGGATCCACTCTGAAACTGAATGGGTTCTGGTCAGTAATCCTGGAAATAAGGACATGGTGAAAAAGATACCATCCTTGCAGAAAAAAAAGATACAGATTTAAAATGAAAATACCATGGGTATTCAAATACACTGTAGAAGTAGAAAGGAACAAAAAAAATAGAGTTATCTTAATTCATAGGGTGACAGAAGTCTAAGTCTGAGGCATCCAGCGAGTTGCTGATGACCTCAGAAGACCTTTAGAGATTAAAAGGAGCTAAAATATCAGTCGTGACAAAGAGCGTGGAAAGAGTTATTTGAAGTTCAGGCACTAAAAGCACGGAGTCTCAGTTTGAAGCGAACGTCTTTTAGGGAATGAGATGGCCAGTCGAGGCATATAGGAAAGCTCCAAAAGGGTTGAAAAGTCAGAAAAGTTTTATATAAAAAAAGAAGCTCAATAATGTCGTTGTTTTTATTGATTGATTACATTTCTGGTGTTATTTGTTTCATTTCTATATGTTCTCTGTAAAGGTACTGATCAAGAAAAAACAACAACAAAAGAATACGATCAAAACGAATGACAACAAAAATTGTGAAAGCAACACCTGTCTGCCATCAAACCTCAGGTGAGGGTGTGGATGACAGCTTTCACAAACGGATGTGATGCTCTCTATATTCATCCTCGCAGGATGTAACATCTGATCTGACCTAAGTGCTGAAAGAATCTGATATGACAGACAACTAATGGCCTCATGTTATTTTTATCCTGCAACACAAAATAAAGAGAGGATATGATCCTCTTTCCTTTAAATATCACAAGTTACACAGTACACCTTCATAAAATGATCTCTGCATTCAAACCACCCCTGAGGGAGAAGTGGGCAGCCCCTGTAATGCGCCCGGGGAGCTGAGGGATCAGGGTCTTGTTCAAAGAGCAAGGGCATTTTTGCATCAGGGACTGGGCTCAAACAATGGTCTCCCAGTTGACGGACAAATGCTCTAACCACTGAGCCAAAGCCGTCAAAAGGGTTCAGTATATCCTACTATATGTAAGATTCTGATATTTTGACTTTGTTTTGTTTGACTTCTTGTTGTTTCCATGGAAACATGGAGTTTAAGTTGTGTTTGAAGAGTGCTCATCTTATTAAGAACACCATGTCTAACTTGGGCAAACTTATTGATCTCTTACATACAGTACTTGTGCCATTACATATTTTTAGTTTTATACTAATTTTATTTAGTCTGATTTCCATAGAAACCATCTGTCCTGACTGAAGGGTGGTCATCTTGTTTGAAGCATATCTCGCGAAGCGTAATTAGCCATTCGGGCTTCATCAAACTTTACTCATAAATTAACCACAATAAGTATTTTTTATTGTTCCTTTTATTTGTTGTTGTTTGTTTTCCATTGAAGACTGATCCTAACCGTATGGTATCTGAGTTCATGCCTGCATTATACTTAACCCTCATCCGGCATGTCTTTGGGATCAGTCTGTTAATACAGCATTTTTAAGCAAATAAATAATAATGATATAAGAATAATAACATCCTTTTTCAGTAACTGCTTATCTTGTTAAAGGTCATGGGAAAGTCTGGTTAAGGGTCAATTTTCCCAATGCCCAGTGGGATTCATCCCAGGTGACACACATAGAGAAAGACAGTTCTTCACACCCTTTTTTAAGAGTCACCCATTCAGCTATATTGCATGTTTTTGGGCCGTGAGACTAAGCCAGGGTAGCCGAAGGGAACCCATGCAAACATAATTAGAACATGCAAATCCCTCAGTGAAAGGCCCCAAGGACAGGGGTGTTTTTGGACAAAAACTTTATCCTGTAAGGTAAGTGTGCTTCACAATGTACCACTGAGCTGCTTAAACATTGGCCTTATTTCATTTGCTCTAATAGTTACATGTCAACCTGATGCCAGAACCCAGAGTGCTGAGGTGCCTCTGGCGGTTAGCTATCTTACTCCATAGTCTACATCCAAAACGCTCTACACTATCCTGGCTCAGCAAAGATATATATATATATATATATATATATATATATATATATATATATATATATGTATACCATGTTCTGATGCCTTTGTTGCACATTTTTTGCAGGGATTGGAGGTATGTGTTATCTTAAGACGACTCTTACTTCAGTTGGTTCATGATTTCTTACCACATTAACCCTGGCGATCATTCCAATCCCCCTTCGGCTGAATAAACTTTCCTAATGGTCCATTTTATTGGGCTTAGCCTGGTATCAGGGTAAGGAAAACACAACAGTTTCAATGTCAACTTTGCAGGCTAAGAAAGGCCCCAAAGCTATTTGGCGCATTGTGAGGAAATTCCTTTCACCATGGTTCTACTCCGAGGCTAGTGCACGAACCGGAAGAGAAGGAAAGTGAAAAGTTTCATAGGGTTAAATTCCAATTCTCCAATGCAGAGCGATCATATTCTACACATGACAATTGAGTCTTTGGGCAGCAGACAGAGGAGAATGTACAGTCAGGGGAGAGTCAGAGCCCTCAGCGTAACTGAATGAATCCATAGGTGACTGTTGAAGTCAAATCTGTTGACTGAGTGTTAAACCAACATCTTACTCATCACACAACCAACTTAAAAATAACGTTATAGATTAATATTTAAGATTCATGTTTTTTTATTATATGTAAAATTTTCAGGAATTTGGAATACATAATTTTAGCTTAAATAAACTAATAAACTTTAAGATTCATGCAATTGTTCTGTTAAACTTTGTGTTTTAATATACTTGATACAACTGTTTTATGCATTTATTATCACCTAATCCAAAGTCTTATATTTAATGTAAATATGCATATTATATTCAGAAGGAGTATGTCCAATGTCTTTAAAATACTTAATAATAAGGTTGATACAATAAAATGAATGTACGCAAAATGTATCCTATTTATCTAGTTTAAAAAAAAGAATGAAAAATCCTTATCATTTTTATTTTGTAATATGTATTTGTAAAATGTGAAGCATGCAAGATGGATCTCCTAAATTCGATGCAAATACACCAAATTGTGACTAAATGAGACCAACGATTGCAAAATCATGGAGAACATATAGAGATAAATCGTTGGTGGAAACACTTATTCCCTAATATCGCCGGCAGTCAGACTTGCAGTTTATTAAATAAGGATTTAAATGAGAATTGGGAATGAGAAGTATTGAATTGTATTCTCCTCAAAATTAATTAAATCAAACGCTCAATTATAAAAAGTGTAATTCAGTGATTTTGGGCAATGCCCTGCTTCATCATGGGTTTACACCAGACATGTCACACTCCATGCCCATGGGTCATATCCAGCCTGCAAGTCAATATCTAATTTCTATAATGGTATACAGCACAAACACCACAGATACTACTACTAAAAGTCCCATTGCAATAGCCGGCACATCTATTAGGAGCATCAGCGCGTCCTCTGCTCCTCAGTCCTCAGTTGTCAGATATCAACATTTATTCAGTCACTCTGATGCTTTTAGGTTAATCCTTTGAAGAGATGCTATGGTGCCCAGGAGGGGATATAGAAGATCATTTTTTTTAAATGCTTAATAATAACATATTAGTAAGTCGCACACCTGCATTAGAAAATCAGAATGCACGTGTTAATGAACTTGCGAGCGCGCTCACGTTCTCCAGCTGTTCATCCTATGTCAGTGCAGTTGCATTAAAAAAAGAAAACAAATGTAGTATCTTACATTCAAGGTGAAATACACCTGTAGGCTATCCATACACCTTAATGTTTTCTGAGGTGCAGCTGCTCCTGACTTCAGGAACAGATTTGAGGAGTAACAGACTACTTTAACAGTTTTATTATGGAAGAAGAAAAGAAAACATTAAATTAGGCCAGCCCTTTACCAAGGGTTATTATCTGCTGCTAGAGAGGGTGCCCTAATAATTAATTATGCTGATCTAGTTCGAATTGTATCTATTTTATACCCCTGATTTGTTAAGAATTCTCTAAAATGGGTAAATAAAATAAGAAGAAATTGTTAATATACCTCATGATACTCATTGCCACTCTGTGTGCTGTTCAGCCCCCTTTGTGAATGAGTTTGACAACCATGGTTTACACCACCCAACAGGTCCACCAACCCAGCACTGAACTGTATTAAGGAGAAATATGAAAGAAAATAGAAGCGGAATTGCAGACCATCTGTAATCAACACAGAACTGATCTTTTCAAGTCTGAGACAAAATGGCTCAATAATGTGGGAACCAAGTCAAAAGAAAGTTTGAGTGAAGAAAAAGCTCCATATTCTCCATTAAATGGAGGTATAGTGTGTTCAGTGCATACCTTTAAAACAAATATTCCTTAAAGACATCAAAGACAGCCAAAGTATAAAGTAATAATAAAATGTGTATAACCAAAGAGTCCTCACTCCTGCACACTGCTATAAAAGAACTTCTCTCACCAGGCACTTTCAAAGCTATGTGCTTCAGGTTTTTTAATTGGGAAAAAGCAAACGATTTGATTTGCATAAGTGGTTTTAATAAATCAGACACCGAACTGAGGAAAGCTCCTTGTTAGGTTTTCTACGCTGGAGTAATTAACACGCGTCATAAACACATTTGTAGGTAATCTGCTGGCTGCTTAAACCACCTTCATAGCGGCAAAGCAATAATGTAACGACCAATAATGCAACATTCTAAATTCAAGGGTGACGGCTTGGATTATGGGTAGGCAAAAAATTAGGCCAACTCTCAAAGAAACGTTGTAAGTATATGTAATATACTCAGTAATGATGAAAACATGACTGCGGGGTGGCTATGACCATGCTTTTAATATAGGATGCTCATAAATACTGTGTTTGTAGGTGTCATTTACAGTTTTATTACTCCTCTTGAAGGCTGCATTAACTCAAGATGAAAAGAATACAATAAATTCCCCAATTAAACTGCTTGACCCACATTATGTTTGAATATAAGCATTTGAAAAGTATTTCAGATGCTTTGTCTGTTTTACAGTCAGTCAGCAGCAGGATTTTTTCAGTACCAAGGCCAACTTAGATATGTCACACATGATAAACTAGTGGTATTATAGGTATGTCCTCTCTAACTTGTACCTCTATGGACTCCAAACAGCCTTTATAAATACATTTCACATGCACACGGATGAATTCAGGGCCCATTCAGAACTGGTTTAGAATCATTTCAAATGGATACTCTTCATCTGTTGAATTGTCCAATCACAGCTGATGAGTGGTAAAGTCTATAATCTTCATGGTTTTGTCTCTTTGCTGCTCCTGCTGAACATAACAATACAGTGTACATAACATTCTTCAAAGAAATATCCTGCTTCCTTTAAATTCATGACTCACATTAACCCTTCACCGGAGAAAATGCTAACGTCCTCCAGTCGCTGCAGCCTAAATCGTTTCATCAGGGTGTGTTTGGAAGAGGAGGCAGGCACAACTGGAATAATAATTGCACAGGGTTGATGTTGTGTCATTTGTTGTGTGTTTTTTATATTCATTTCATTGCACCACGTATGTGATGAAATGCTTGTCTTAAACCACTTTTGAAGTTTCTAATTGGCCTGCAGGCTCACTTCCCTTTGGAGTCTGAGATTGTTTCAGCACGACCCCTAACCCCAAACCCCTAACCCCAAGAAGGCCTGGTTTTGGATTCATGATGTTTATAGAGTATTTTAAATTGTGGAAATATCTGTCAGACAATCATAGAATAATAGAAGAAGAATCCATTGTTTAAACGTCAAATGTCAGTCTTGTGGAGCAGGCACAGAGGCTCCGGTTCCTTGTCCCAGAAGGCAGGAGGCTGAAGAGGCTGTGTAAGGGGTGGATGGGGTCACCCACAATGCTCGTTGCTTTCCGGGTGAGCCGGAGTTGTAGATGTCCAGGACGGAGGGGAGAGCAACACCAATGATCTCCCCAGCTGTGTTCACTATGCGCTGCAGGGTTTTCCGGTTGTAATCGATAGAGCTCCTGCACCAAACAGTGACACAGCTGGTCAGGATGCTTTCAATGGTGCCTTGGAGAAGGTGGACAAGATTAGTGGGGGGGGGGCTCTAGCTCTCCGCAGTTTGTGGAAGAAGTAGAGGAATCGCTAGGTTTTCTTCGCCAGTGTTGGGCATGGCCTCTCCGGAAATCACTAACGATCTCCATGGTTTTATCCACATTTAGGAGAAGGTTGTTATCTCCGAACCACTTGGCAGGGTCGATCTCCTTTCTGTGCGTCTTTTTGTCTCATTGTTGTTGGAAGTGACAGTCATCCAGACCTGTCACATACTCTGTGTGTCTCTCCTACTCTTGAAATGGCCGGTTACCTTCTTTGTGAAACACTGTTTGGCTTTCCAGACGCTGCAGGACAAGTTGGCTCTCGCTGTTCTCAGAGAAGTTTCGTCCTCAGCTCTAAAGGAAGTGTTCCTGCCCCCCAGCAGCCTGAGGACCTCTAGTGTCAGCCGTGGCTTATGGTTTGTTTTAATGGTGATAGTTCTAGTGTTGGTCACACCATCAATGCAGTGACCAATTTAGGAAGTCATAGTGTCTGTGTGTGTGCTCCTCAATGTTGTTGTTGTTGTTTGTGGCTGCCTGCTTAAACATTTCCCATTTGGGAATGCGATCGTGTCCCTCCACAGGAGAACACTCACTCGCACTGACAAGCGTTGTCAAGAGTATCCCAAGCCAACAAGGGGCGATATAACTACAACCGTATATTGATGTTGACCAATCAGAAGCCAGAAAAAAATCATAACAACAATGATGTTAGAGGAGAACTGAGGTTTGCATGGACTGTATTTTTTCTTTATCAATGTAAAAATTGGAAATCAAAGTGAGCAAAACTCTAGAAAGTGTGGGCTGGGATTCTATACAATTCCGTTCCTTTTAATGCCGTCTCAATAAAACGACAGGGATGCACACTTTTACATCTCTTGCTGACAGCCTTGGATACATCCGGTTATCCACAGGTCCACTTGCCAACACTTCAAACGAATACTCTATAATCTTTTTCAAAAGAAAGTTTTCAAAGTATCCAATTATGGTAACCGTTTATAGTGTTTACAGGAGGCAAAAGGGCCAAACGAAGAGAAAAAGGCAGATTTCTAAGAGTAGGGCCTAAGGCCCTGGTGAGCCTCAGGGTTAGCTCAGCTCCTCACAGGATGTCTTTATTCCTAGTGTCTTTCAGATAGTGAAACCATGACCTCTGACATTTATGGAGGTGAGAGAGGCGTTCTCGTCTTTCGATATTTATTAGGGATCTTCGACATTAGAACTCTCAGAGGAACTGAATTAGGTCGGCAACTCTTTATGGAGGGTTCACTGTTATTCCAAGTCTTCTGTAGTTGTAGATAATGTGTCTCACTGTGGATCAGTGGAGGCCTAAGGCCTTACAAGCCTCCTTGTAACCCCAACTGATATATTTCATTCACATTCTACTTAATTTCTCCTGCAATTTCTTTAAAATTTGACTGGGTGTCAGAGATCTAATAATAGTGATGATCAGGCCTGGGGGACTTTAGTCTAGCTGCAACCAGTCATTATTGCAGTTTTGTATTTGTTGAGGGCGATTTAGATCTGAGGGTTCAAATACTTCTATCCTCACAGGCCCATTTGGAGCAATCTTTTTAGTTACACATATATGTAGTTATAAATCTAATACTTGCTTATTGTGTTTAGTTTGCTTGACTTTGTTTTATGATTAGTTTTGTTTGAAAATCCAACACAATTTAATTGTATATACACACAATAATAGAATAAACTAGAATGGAGTCTAACACTTATTTTCACAGTTTAACTCAAAGCAACGGGCGAAGATACAGTTCATACTGTTCAAATGCTGCTATGCAAAATACAACAGTTCAAACTGTTCAACTGTGACAAGACTTTACTTCAGTGGAGCAATGGCACCCTAGATGCCTGTATTCATGTCTGTTCCTCCACTGGGAAGCTGTACACCTCTGCTCCTCTGCTTCCTTTTAGTAAAGTCTACAAAGACCCAGAAAACCTTTTAACAAGTGAAAAAAATATGATCTCTTAAAGTTGAACGTGGGAACGGTGTCAGTTCGTTACAACCAATGCAACTTGTGGAGAAAGAGCAAGGGAGCGTGGGTAGCAAAATCTCTCTCTCTCTCTGTCGCGCTCTTTCACTCATTGTCTGTGTCAATTTCTCCTCCTCTCTCAGTCTATTACTCTTTCTGACTATACCAGGCTCTGATAACTTTGTGACAGTTTCATAGAAAAAGCCTATTTTGAAGTGGGAACGTTGGGCTCTTGCCACGGAGGAGTAGGGGATCTTGATCTGATATGAGTCTAAGTTTGTATCTGCGCATTCATGTGTTAGTGCAATGGTTTGTATTTGTGTCACGCATGCGAAGAGTGACAGGTGGTGGGCCAAAGGAGGGTAGGAAGGAAGAGGATATGAAAAATGGCATGTCTGATCACCTAGACTTTCTTTTCCACCTGAGATTTCCCACAAAAAGTTCAGAATGTAATAAAAGTTCCAGGAAACGATAGAGGTGGACTCTGTTCTGATGAAGGCGAGGTAATCGGGATGAAGGGGGAGGATTAATCAGGATTTATATTTGGAAGACCTGCTCTGCAAGTTCAAGTTCAGTGTTTGTCTGGTCTCGTGATTAATTATCATATCAGGCTCATGCAATTAAAATAGGACAATAAAAACACCATAAGTCTGTCTGTAACAGTAGAGACAACTGCTTTTAGAGGAGGCACATGTGTGAGTCACCAACTCAGACTTTAACGATTAACTCCTCAGACATCCAAGAAGTGACATCTGCTTCTCTCAACTCCTGCTGCTTGCATCAATACGGACGAGCTGCTGCTCGTTCAACCACACCTCTGTCACACATCCAGTATATTTATCTTATCAATGTTTATGTCTTATCAGACGTGGACATTGGAACTGTCATGAAAGAGTCATGGCTTGGCCGTGACTCACTCTCAATTCTTGTGTTTTCTCCGTTTCTCCACACGTCTCCCTCTCCCCTCTGTCTCTCTCTCTGTATGGTCATGGTTTCACACGGGCTCTGCTCCTCATCTGTCCACAATCATCTCATCAGCTGCAGTTTAACCCTTTGGACCCTAAGGTCGTTTTCACACATGATAGTCCAGAGGACTCGTTTCGATTGGGGCATTCAGCACTTTCATCTGGTTTGGGTCGCTTTCAAACCAAACCAATGCTTCTGAACTACGTCACACAGTCCAAACGATTGCTCGTCAGTGTCTGCAGGGAACTAACAAACACCAAAGAAGAAGCAAAATGAGAGGACAATTGTTCATTACAAGGGGGAACTGAAAGCCGTCCCCTTTCGCCGGTTCACGCCCTATTCTCATGGGACTACTGTTGACTGGGGACCTGTGGTAATTTCTAATAATTAGGTTAGGACTCTGTCTGGGATATCAATTGAGTTTACTTGGCATTTAATTTGCCAAGTAAATATTCCACTGCAAATCACCGACCATATTTCCAAACACATAAGTCAGGTGATAATTTCAGTCATGCGCGAATCATCATCTTTGATTTTGGGTGAATTTCTAAAATTTATTGTTACCCTGTGGTGGATATAAATACTGTTTTGAAATTTTTAGGTTCAATGCGTCCTGCAATTCACATTAGATATTGCAGCTCGCTATATCTTCAACGCAAAAGTATGATTAGAGACATGGCAGTGTGAAAATTATTTAATGAAGTTTGAAGGTTTAAGTTTAACCCTAACCTTATTTCTTGCCTGACCTGAGACTCCAGAGGGTTAAGAAACCTTACCAACCATTACCAGATTATTGAGATCACTAATGAGTTTTCATCCCGCGGCTGCATTTGAAGAAGATTCGGAGAGAAGAGGCATTATCTTGTGCTTACCCAACACCTACGCCACTCAGAGTGAGCAGCACTTAAACTTCTCATCAAAATATTCTGAACTGGATCTTAAAGAATGATGAACTTCAATTCGGGTCTTATCTCTAACTGGGTCATTATTTTTCAAACAATGTTGGGTCAAACCCACTCAAACTATTACCCAGTGGCAGGAATCCAGCATTTGGATTATTCAAACAACCCAGCATTTGTAAGTGTTTACCTAAAGCAAGTTTGGTGGAAATTGTTGACATAAGTGCATTAATTAAATCCGAACTAGACCTACGCTGGCGTCCCCGACAGCAAAGGTTTATCCCCAAAGACATCCCAATCCCCTTAATTGTACAAACAATCTCCCTGAACTCCTGAATTTAAATGTGAAGTTATTTCTTATAATTTTAATTTAAAAAAAAAAAGGAGCTCCCTAAACTGAGTAAATGATGAACTATTAAATTAAAATATGGGCACAATATAATATATACATGATAAATCTCCTTGAGTCGATTCATATGCATCAAGTTAGTTGTAAATTGGTTGAGAAATTTTGTCCAGAAAACTTTTGGTGATACAGCTCCCCCTAGTTTCATAACTATACAACTTATCTTTCCAATAATCAACCCAGTTCTTCGTCGCTCCCCACAATCTATTTATGTATAAAATTTGTAAAACAGTGTTTTTCGTAAAAAGCAGCTCCCCCTAGTGAGTAAACTATGAACTATCAGACTAAAATATGATATTTTCAAGATTGATCTCTTTGAGTTGATTCATATGCACCGAATTTGGACTAAATCTTAGCAAGGGTTACAAAGTTCTGAAAAACTTTGTTTTTCATGAAAAGCTCCCTTCTTGAGTAGAATATGAACTATTTGAGTAAATCACAATGTATACAAGTTATAACTCCTCGAGTCAAATCGTAAGCACCAAGCTTAAACTAAATGAGACCAACGGTTGAGAAATTATGGCGTGACAATTTTACAGATAAACCTCACACTAGTGTCAGAAACATACATCAAGGTCTTTCTCGCACTATGGACTATGTGGATCTAAAATTTTATAATCATCCATGATATAGTTTTTGAGTTATCGCGTTAACATGAAGGATCTGCGACGACACTCAAATAAACTATAAAATGCAGTAATTTGTTTACAGTTAAATACTCTCTGGGTTGAGAAAATATGTCTAGCATATTAACTCAGAACGAAATGTGAAAAAAGGATGAGAGCAGTTACACTTCCACAAGGGCACTCATCCATCCAGATATCCATCCATCTCCCCATGCAACCCAGCAGCCAAAGAGCCGAGGAGTCCTTGAACCAGCTCGCCAACTAGTCATCCCTCTATTCCGCCATCCATTTTGGCCGGCTCATGGAAAAGGCCTAAATGGCAAACAGACATCCACACACACTTGTACAGAATCCTCCTTCTGTTTTTGCTCCTCTTCATTGCCCCTCTTTGTTTCATCCTTGCTCTATATTTCTCTTCTCCAAGTCGCTCTCTCAGAGCCAGCAATCAGGATTTGTAGTGCACTTTTTGGACGAAGAACCCTCCCTTCGTTCCAGCGAGAAAGTGTGTTAGTGGCCTTCACAATACTCGGAGGATTTGTGTGTTTGTATCTGTATGTCTCCACGAGTTGTGTGTGTTGCAGAAACAGATGTAATATCAGAGAGAACATCTGTCTCTGGTGTGTTGGCGTGGAAAAGGATATGCAAAGCTCTGCACTTGGCGGGGTTCTGATGTGTGTTCGTGTCCATTCATTTGTGTTTGTGTGCGACTGTCTCAGAGATGAGCTTTTATTGCCTCATAAATCTGCCTCTGGGAGCTGGTGGAGAACTGTACATGTCTGTGAGAGTGTGTGTGTGTGTGTGTGTGTGTGTGTGTGTGTGTGTGTGTGTGTGTGTTGTGTGTGTGTTTGCTCACTTGGATTCAGGCATTTTCCAAAAAAGTACTTTAAATACTGCACTGTGAGAGTATTTAAATTTGTGCTACACTGTTTTGAATAAAACAAATCAGCATGTGTCAGTTTTTAACATTGATTACATAAAACCTTTCAGTTTACAAGAATTATTTGTATCACTGTAATTAATCAAACACACTCATTTTTTTCAAAATAAATACCAAGAGTACCATGGAAACGGCAGGCAAAATTGTAAGCATCAGTAATTAAACATATCATAGATATTTCATAACATTGTTCTGTGCCATGTTTTCTTGGACAGACAATAAACATCAGATTATGAGACAATTTAGAACCATTTACACTGTCTCACATTTCACCTCATGTTATGAAAAAATCTATCTTTGCCTGATTTCATATCTAAATAATATTTTATTTAGCAGGAGTTCATCAGTAACTTTTGACCATAGTCATTTAACAATCTAGGTTGTCATAACTTCAAACTAAGCCCGTGCCTTCGTTTGGGTGCTTATATACATTCAAAAGCTTTCCACGTTAAACATGTAATGCCACGAGAGCCATTTCAAGGCAACAGAAAACCCGAATAAAACCATGGAACGTAGATCCAATCTGATGCGTGCCATCACAAATGTTTCTGGGGGGATATTAAGTTGCTTACTGTTGTCGTGGTAATTGTTCAGAGCCAAAAAATTCAGTTGAGAGCAATGGAGCACAGACAGGTAGAGCTTTATAATAAGATTATCCTTTGTAATTGAGTTTATGACAGTTTTTTTGAGTTGTTTATAATTAGTTTATGAAAAAATTGTGAACAATTTAGAAATCATTAATGAACTGGAAAGCGCAAACCTCCGGCAAGGCACAACAGTACCCAAGGTAGACATTTCTGTGATCAGCATCAATTAGATGTCTTTATTGAGGATACTTTCTGATTACTGAACCCATCTGAATAATAAACTTTCCCATGGATATAAATTGATATCCTAATGTGGAATTGGTAGCATGTAATGCAAGCTGTACTTTATGCTTATATATGATTAAGCCCTTGGAAATTGACCATTTGTCAATTACACCTTCATACTTATTTGAACCTCTTTATACAGTATTATACCTTGGAATTTTAAACCTGCCATAAATGAACTAGTTAAATTTCGTTGGGTGGATGTCAGGTTCCAGGATTCTATAGGCCATACGCCTATAGAATTTGAAGCACAGCCGTAGACATGGTTATGAACAAAAAATCTCCATCTCACAATGGTTTTCTGGACTTGACATAAAATGAATTGACTTGACTTCACCAAACGTTATTACATTATCTTGCTATCAAAACGAACAAACAAAGGTGAAAACATAACTTACCTAGCAGAGGTTATCACTATAGGCTCAGGGTCTGGGAGTTTAGCAGGGTCTTTGATTTGTACAAAGACAGAATGAGGGAGTGGATTAGCAGGTCTAGTCCGAAGATGTGAAACGTTTGGGAGCAAGAGATAAACAGAAAAACACACACACACACACAAGGGAATCAAAAGTGGACCTGCCACAATGGTTGACAGGCAATCTGACAAAGACTGGAGGTGGCAACCAGGGTTTCGATTTATGCAAAGCTTGATTGTAGATATGAATCAGATCAGGAAGGTGAGGACCAGCGTATGACACCAGCGGCCCAGAAAAATGGCAAACAAATGGGAGAGATGAATAAAACCTGAAAAGAACCATGACAATTAATTCATGGATGGCTAGAAACGTAGTGCTGGTCAAGTAGATTAACCAGTAAGATTTGGACTGGAATGTGTCCTAAACAAACTCTAGACTGGGCTTCTTAGTACCGACAGGAATCCAAAGGTGTTGCTCAATATACTGACTGAAGTTTGAAATATTGTGTTTCAGAAAAAGAGCAGTCCCTCCTTAAATAAGGAGGTTAAATTAAAGTGTGACTCCAGCATCCTTCACAAGAACTAATTTTTTGAAACACCATTTTTCAGCCGGTGCCTCTAACACTTCTTTTAAAGCTCAACTCAGAATATTCTTTCAGCAGAGGCTCTTCCAACACAGGCTGTCACACTCCAGAATTCAAGATTTAATCAAAGATAATTTAGCATCTAAATATGACGTTACTCTTTGATGAAGTATATTTACATTTCCAATTCATGAAACAATAGATTTTTTTTCACCCTATTACTTTATATCGCCTCGTTCATTCGCATCCAGTGTAATTTATAAGTATTTTAACAGGTAATTCAAACGATTAGATCTAATGAATAAACATTGTGAAAGATAATATGTTTCTGCCGATGCCAGAGGACATATTTGTGCAAATAGCAGCTTGACCTTGACCATTTGTTTTAACTTCATTATTCCTGTCAGGCGCACCTCACCCCCCATGTGCAGCACGAGATGCATGGACCATCAAATTAAAGCTCCATTTCTCCTTGATGATTATAGCCAGGCAGTAATTATAAATGGAGAGCAGCCCCCATATGTAAACGAATTATGCTCAGAATGCCCCTCCCCCTATATATTGATATAAAGATATAACACATTGCTAAATGTCATCAGCGTTTGAAGTGGTATGGAAATAATCATTTTGTGGTGAGGAAAGCAGAGGAGTGGAAAAGAGAAGACCGGAGAGAATGAGTAATGCTGCAGAAGAGATGATAGATCAGGAGGAGATATAGGAGAAAAGAGAGAACTTGTCCTTGTCCTGTCCATCCTGATTAATAGCAAAAAGACCAATGTAGAATATTTCAGATATATTAATTAAACCTTTCAACCTATACATTAATGAGTTTTTGAATAGCTAAGCTTAGAATTAGTAAAATAATTAACAACCAGCGGGGCTGCCTTTTTTTTATCGCATTGTTTCTGGTCATTTATTTGAAAATGTTATTTATTTTATATCAAATCAGCTTTATTTACCAAGTATGTGTTTATATACAAGGAATTTGGCTCTTAGGTGCTAATACAGAAGACAACATACAAACAACATATATTTTGGGTTATATACACGTCTTTTATATATTATACATGTTATTTAAACAGTATATTATATAAGTATGAGTGATATCCTCAAATTAAATGTGAAGACCTGTTAAGACCGATGACCTGAGGGAAGAAACGGGAGACGTTTTTGTGTGCATGGACCTGTAGCTTCTGCTAGAGGGGAGAAGTCCATGTCCAGGGTGTAATTTGTCAGCACTAATGCTTCCAACCCATTTCCTGGACGGGTAAAGGTGCTGGTTGGATCTCAGTCATCGGACATCTGGAATCTTAAAGTGTTACTCATACATTTTATTGGGGTGGGCCAGCCATGTTCATTAACTTCTGACACAATTTAGCATCTTAATTCTTCAACTTTATCCATCCAAGTAGCATCTGCAACTATTCTCTTAATGTTAAGACCAGATAACAGCCAAAGACTGTAGAGAATCTTGGATGACAGATGTAAAGACGAGAAGAGGAAAAGGAGATGAATTGTGAGAGAGATGGAGGTTTGACAGATTGAAGAAAAGGAAGGAAGCAAAGAAATAAAATCTGGGCATTGTTATTATATCCATAACAACCATTTGATGTTGAGATTAATATAAATGTTGGAATCCTTGAGAAACTACCGTAAATCCTCCTTCAACCCACCTCAGGAGTATCTTGGACATTTTGTTTGGACAGAGTTTTCCTTGCTTCAGGTAGGCACATCCTGAATGGCCTGTTCTGATTATTATATACCCGAAAAGTTGGAGGTATTATGGAATCATCATCGTCACCGTCACAGATCATTAATATTAAATGGATTACTCCAAAACTATTTCATGGATTGTATTATTTGTTTTATGCCCACATTGACGTCAGTGCAGGGATTTGAAGTTGATATGAATCAACGCAATAGGATAAAAGAATTATCTAAAAAAACAATGTGCTTTATTCTAATAGTTCATATTTTACTCAATAGAAGGAGTTTTTTTGCAAAAAACACAGAACAGAACTCAAAAGCTATATGGACCGTTTTCAAATTTCATACCCACACATTTCCCAAAATAGGCGGAGCTTTATCTAAATTTTTTTGTCCAAATTTGATGCATATGAATCATATAATGATCTTATTTTTACTCACTGAAGTGAGTTATTTCACAAAATAAACTCTGGAGATCCCGTTTAATTTGAGACGTTCAATCAGGTTGTTTGCTTGTACATGGAAGGGGATTGGGGATTTTCTTTGAAAGATACCGTTGTTAAGTTTTATGTTCAGTGAGCAGCAAACATGGGAGTTATTGAGGTGATTACAACTGAAAGATTCATTAGTCCTTTACTTATAGAACAAGGTTGACTTTTTACCTTTCATTCAAATTTAGTGCTAGCTTCGATACTTGAACTTAAAAGATGTATTACGAATAAATAAAATAAATATAACACTGGAAAGAAATGTAGACCTAGGTGGTTACAGACAGCTGATGTGAATACATTGAGACTTGATCCCTCTTGAGAGGAAAGGAAATACAAATGCCGAAAGGGCGAGACAGATACAATGGAGAAACAATGGAGTTCTGTTTTTCAATCGTCTAATTCTCAGTCGACATCAATTCAGTTACCAGTGTGTGTAAGAACAAACTGGTGCGGAACTATAGATCTTATGATGAGATAAGGTTCCAGGTGCACAAGAGGATGTGGAAAAGAAGGGGTACATGAGTTTAAAGCAGCCAGGTCTGAGAGAGAATGATGAGGTGATAGAGAGGAATGAGCACAGGGAGGTTAAGAAAGGAGTGAGGAGAGAAAAAAGGGAAAGAGGAGCAGGCGCCAGGAATGGATGAAATGGAGAAAATGAGGATGAGTAGACAGGGGAAGAGTGAAGAACCTTGTTCTTGCTGATAAGCACATATCAAAGCAAGGCTGTCAGATCAAAGACTTGGCATCAGCACAAAGTTGACTTTTGTACGGATCGTACGTCTAGTTGGGCCACTGGGATCATCAGTCAGTGATAAGAAATGAGCTAAACTGACTCAGTATCCCAGAAGAGAGCCCAGAAGAACTTTGTGTTACACCCGAGTTACAATGAGTTGGGTCAAAGGCCAAACAATGATGTTGATGCAACACGAAACGTTTTTTCAGCCTTCATCATCTTTCATCCGCCACATGAAGACATATAGAAATAATTAAATATTGGATTATTCCTTCATAGTTTCTCATTTGAATTTTGATTCCATCTTCTCAGACAAAACTATTATTATATGGCAAAGTGAGTGCATGGAATGTTCTAAAGATACATATTAAAATCATGTGTAAACATTCTGAGCTTTTTCTGCCATCCGTCTCACTCTGTTATTTTCTGTCATGTATAATAAAATGATCATAATATAATTATTATGAGAGTGCAGTAAAAATGTAGTAGTAGTAGTAGTAGTAGTAGCAACTAGTAGTGAATACTAGTAGTAAGTACTAGTATTCATTCATAAAGTGAATTACTATGTATCAAGAAGCAGTAATGGTCAGAATATGTTGAAAACACAGTGAAAATACAAACTTTAAAAGAAAGAAAAATTATGGAAAAATATATATCATATACAATAATATACCACAATCACATAAGCAATACTGTGTAGGACTACAGCTCCCACCAGCAAGCAACAGCAACAGCAACATCCCCGGTATGGCCATGGCACTATGGGATGGGATGACCAAGTATCCGAAGGCGGATACATTCACTTCCCAGTACACTGACCAAGACTTGGAAGACGCCCTTACACTCTAACCTGAGAGTGAGGATATCATATTTAACTATGATAAAGACCTATCCTTGCAATCACAACTCACCAAACTAGAACAATTGAAACAACAGGAAGTCCGTTCTCAATGGCATGCAGCCACATTATCGATATAACTTAAGCCACACAGTATCCCCATAGGATTACGCATCAACTAGTCCCCCACATTCGGTAAAGATGATCCACAATACCGGACACCTACCGGACTTAATGATGACTTTACCTTCAAATGTTTTCTCTGAACTGATTTCAAACTACCATTACACAAACATCGTGACCATTCCTACGTGCCGGGGACCTAGGTGACCTCAGGACACGTCTACTGGGACCCACCACACAGCACTTCCTGGTCATCTATTACTTCTGTCTTTACAAAATGTCTTTTGGATCATCTCATCCTCACCTCGTGACATCATGAACCAACTTTGAAGCCTCAAACATAAATTGATGGAACTCCAATTACATCCTCCTTCTTACCTCTCTTATTGGTCTGAAGAAGGCTCCAGAAGCCCAAACGTTAGCAGGAGTTTGGCATAAAGAACTTTTAACATTGGAGTTTTTTTTTTAACAGTCTGCGTGCTTGTTTTGTTAGTGCCACCTTTTTTTTCACACTTTTTTGATCTTTACTGTGTAGTATTATTATATTATTTATTTACATTAATATTTATTCCCTTTAACTACATATCAAAAACATCCCTTAACTTCTGCAGAAACAAGAGTTTAGAAAATACCGTGTACATTCAATATTATTTCATCAACATGGATTTAATAACTGTTAGGGTTAACGGCGTGGGTTTCCTGAGCAGACGGAAAAGAAAAGGGCAGGTCAGAAAAGTAAGTACAAAAGACAAAAAACACTAGAAATATATCTATACTCAGGTTGAGTTGTCGATATAAATCGCAGGTAACTTGCAGTACAGTCTGGCGATGAGCGGAGGGACGATCGTGGTAATTATTCTTCCGGGGATGAGGTGATGATATTCAGGTGTGAAGATGAACCAATGCCAGTCCACGCCCCCGTATGCCGACACACAAGAAGGCACAAGGGAGAGGGAAAAAGAGACACTGGGAAGATATTGCGAAACTAAAGGGTCACTGGTAGTCAATAACAAATTAGCTAGCTAGTTCGGCTGCAACACGGGGAAACTAATAAACAGCCTAGCTGGCTTACAAAATGTTTGCATATAAATAAATAATTGACTACCTTGCTATGTTTAGCAGCAATGGCCGTAACTGACAAGCGTAGCTATTTCGACATAATACGCCGCACCACATGAATTTTAAACTTTAGCTAATGTTAACTAACATGAGCTAGCTTAGCATTAGCTAGCTATGTGAGCTAAGGTTAATAATAACTTATAACCCAGCGGTACTTACACAGCATTAGGGTCATACAAGAAAGCAAGCATTTTTAGTGTGAATGTACTTGTTTTTTTTTTGTGATTTTCTGTCTTTTTTTTATGTGCTGGCAAAAAGGTTTAAACTGTACCTGGCTTTTCATGGTAATAAACCATAATTTTACCGCCATGCAAACATAGACAGAACATGTAAACTCATAAGGGCCCCAGGGGAACTATGAACCTTCTAACTGTGAGGCAACTGTACTGTCCAGGAAAAAAAAGAACGTAATATTTTGGGTTTAAGAAAAAATAAGTCTGATTTGTCATTTACATCATATATCATCTTTGTATAACCCAGCAAAAACACTGTGATGACCCATCCCTGAAGATCAGCAGTTAGCGGGGGGAGAAAATTGGGGTTAAATTTCTCGCACAAGGAAAAATTCAACATGTAGACTGCAGGGGCCGAGCATCAAACCACAAACCTACGGAGTTTCAACCACCGTAAGCATCATCTTTATGAGATACAAGTTAAACGTGAGCAGCACAGAGTGATGGCAGCAACATGGTTTGGTGGCATGTTGTCATTTTCTGCTATGTTCTATTATGTTCTTTAACGTTTAATTAAAAATAGGTTATTATAAACCCAAGGTATAATATAAGATCCCGTCATCGGTTTACTGGGTGAAAGTCCTGTTTGTCTGATCCGTCTTCCATTTCATTTACCTTGAAAACATCACATTGTGATGAAGCTCGAAACATCTGACAGTGACAATGGACTGTTATTGTTATGCCACTCTGTTATTTCAGGTTGATCTTGGTGTGGTTGTGGTTTTAACTTTTTTTAGTACTAACAATTTTTGTATTGAGGATAAAGTTAAGTCGTAGTTTATCTCTACAGGACTTTTATATAAACCCCACTTGACCAATGTTTTGTTTATACGTAAATAAAATCAACAGTCCATATCAACGTCCATACGAGCAAAGAAAAACAAGAAAGCCTCATAAAAAAAAAGAAATTATCAATTGAACTTAAAAAATTAAAAGCCAAGGTATCTTGCCTAACAAGAACTGGTAATAATCTCAATAATTATATCTATATATATGGTTAAGATTTATATATCTTTCTCTCTTCCCTATATATTTGAGCGAGAGAGGGGAGCATGGGAGAGAGAGAGAGAGAGAGAGAGAGAGAGAGGGAGGCTTAAAATGAAACCAATGCCAGTTATGCAACGCCTTAGAAATGTTTGAGTTTGAACTAATGTTTGAAAACAAAGAAAAACTTTTCTGCCCCTTTGAAGCTCGTCTCGGATTTGATGTGAGGTTTTAAGTCCAAAATACCAACAGACAAACCAGCTAAAAGAGCCTTCCTCAGCTCAAATAAGCCGCTTTCACACGACCCCAGTTTTATTACATTTCGAAATTAAACTGAACCAAGAATGGATCACGGAGAGCGTTATTTCAAAATAACATAGGTCTGAGGGAGACATAGAGACAAGATGGAGTCTTAAGAAGACAATCATTTGAATAAATATACAGCTTATTTACGTATTTTGAAAGAAGAGACAAAGCAGGCAGACAATCAGCCATCATGAAATAGTGGTTCTTATTATCATGGCTATTACTTTGAAAAGTTTTTGTTTGGTCAGTGGCATATGTGACTGTTTTCACTTGTTAAGCTATTTGGAGCGGAAACAGTTCCAAATGTTACTGTAACAAACATACTTCTTCAGGTAGAGGGGGTTTTTGAGTCAAAGCTACCAGCTGAGTCCAGGGACGTCAGAGTAACAGTAATGTACTGCGATTACCACAGCATTTCCAGGAAAATGTCACTCTTTGCTCTTTTTGTCACACAATAGTCTTTAAGGGTCTGACAATGCCAACTTCTGAATTTAGATTTCAGAGTAATCATTAAAAACCTCTATTACCAATCGCTGTATCACCTGGAGACACACAACCCTTGTGAACACCGTGATGGTAGAAATGTAACACCTATAATTCTATTGACTAAAGTATTGACTAACCCATTTTGCCTTATTTATAGCCCAGTAGTTTTAAGAGTGTAGAAATCTACAGCATTTCGAAAATGTACAAGGTATTTTCTAACCTCTTGTTTCTGCAGAAGTTAAGGGATGTTTTTGAAATGTAGTTAAAGGGAGTAAATATTATTCCCCATTCCCTCATAGCTATTACGTTTTCAGTCTAATCGCCACAGGTGGACAGAGGAACAGCAAAAATAGATAGATTATATATGCATTTGCATATTCAATGGTGTTACTCCGGTGCTGACTTTTAGGAATTTCACAGAATCCTACCAACATGCACGCGACAGCATTTTGAATTGTTTTTGCAGATCCATGAGCGTTAGGATATTTCTCACAAAGTTGTCATGTTCTTTAAAAAGCAAAGGAAAAAAAGGTTTTCACTGTTTAGCAAAACTGTTGTCATGTAATCCTGGCCTTAATGCGTTCAGTTGAAGAGGTTTTAGATTGTCTCATCCAAACAGCAAATGAGGCTTACCACAATGAGTATGCTGCACACTGGGAACATTTTGAGAGCAAAAAACGAAGGAAAATACTGCTAAACCATACCAACTCTGAGAAATTCTCCCAATTCATGCAAAATAATAAAAGCAAAACCAGTCTCTTGAAGAAAAAAAAACTAGTAAAAACCCACACTTACGATTTCTTTATTCATCAAGTTTGACTTAATGTATCTTATGAGTCGTATTTGGAAAATATTTCATTCTCAAACCACAATTCAATGCAACAAATCCTTTGCCCAGTACTAATCAGCGTGCATGGCTCTCAAAGGCTTGTTTGTACAGTAGAATGAATTCAAAACATTCTGAAATATTGTTTAAATTATCTGTAATGTATACTATGAGGTCAAACCTAACCATTCCCTTGATATAATTTTCATCACTCTTTAGGGTGGCTGTAGCTCAGGAGGTGGAGCGGCCATCCCTGGTTCTGAAGGTTGGAAGTTGGACCCCCGGACGGCTCCTGCCGTCCCCTTGAAACCCAATTTGCTCTCTGTGCACTTCACAGTCAGTGCCCACTATTTCTCAGGGATGGGTCGAATGCAATGAAATTATTTCAAAATGTTGTAGTGAGTATATCTAGGTGTAACAAGTGAGTATATAGTATTAAATCCCCCGAAGAGGCAGGGTTTTTATGGAGTCATCATCGCCGCCGCCACAGATCCTTTGTGTAAAGGCAATAACTCAACAACTACTACATGGATCACTTTCAACATGATACTAGAACCTTACGTTGGTTCAATTTAGTCCAAATTTGGTCCATATGAATTGACTCAAGGAGATTAATCTTGTTGATATTACATTTTACTCTCTCAGGTCATATTTTACTCACCATGATGAGCTTTTTTCATGAAAAACATAACATTTCCTGGACATCTCTCAAAACATGTTTCATGGATCATTTTCAAATTTTAGGCCTTAGTAGACCCCAGTGCGGGGATGAAGTGGATTTTTCCTGGGAGAGTGTGGTTGTATGGTTTCAACACAAGGGGGAGCTTTAGCTTAAAAAGTTTTCAGCCCATAATTAGTTCCGATTTAGTCCAAAATTGGTCTAATGAATGGACTTTCAGAGCTCCATCTTGTATATATATTATACGTTACACTAGTAGTTAATATTGTTCTCATTGTTCAAGCTTTTTTTTGAACAATATTGTTTTTCAGCCATAACTTCCTAAATATTGGTCCGATTTAGTCCAAATTTGGTGCATATAAATGGACTCAAGGAGACATGCTGAAAATAACATATTTTACCCTAGTCGTTCATTTCTCATACACAAGGAGAGCTGGCTATACAAAAAATACTGTTTTTCTGACATAATTTCACATTTAATTTGAAGAGTTCTGATCAGGGGTAGTTCATGTACAACGTAGGGGATTGGGAACTTTTCGGGGATAAAACCTATAGGTCTAGTTATTATATCACTTTAATAGGTTCAGCTGTGTGGCTATTTCAAATAGGGGTCATAAGTTAACCTTAGCCTCAGGCCCCGAGGATCGAATGACGCAGGAATGACCTGACCTCAACTAACTTGTTGATCGTGTTCCTCAAAAACAGCAAAACCAACCCTGTCTGTTCTCCGTAATACATATATAGACCGCTATTGTTTTCTAAGTCAGATGAATAATGTTGAGTTTAAGGTTTGTTTACATTTCCATGAACTAAATCACCAAAAAGAGAAGACGACAGACGGAATGAAAACACAATATGAAAGACATGTGAATTTCACCCAGAAAACAAATATTATATTAAGCTATCAACGTAAAGAACTGCTGAAAAACAACTTGCACAAGTAATGAAAGCCCTAAAACATAATGGCCCCAGTCATGGGAACATGATTGTGAAGGATCATGTGAGTGAGAGGAACAGCCACTGAATAGAAGTTGTAATTGCCTCAGGAACCTTTACAATATTAATCTTCTAATAATGTGACTTTACAATGGCTGATCTCTTGGCAATTGCAGTATGTGTGAATCATTATTATATGATGACACCGGGTTTAGCCTTTCAGAATGAGGTTTGGAGAAAATTACCACAGTGGGGCATATTTTACATTCGGGGGTTCATTTCATTAGTGGATCAGATGCTGCTGCCTACAGGGTCTGGTCTGGGTCAGCTTTATAGAAGCGCAGTCAGTCAGGTGGGAATTAAGTGTTCTGCTTAAGAACGCTTAAGACGTTCGGCAAGACTTAAGTATTATCTCCCTGTTGACTATAAAATAGGAGCTTTGCCCTCCCGTTATGCATGTCTTCATCTCGGCAAAATGGATTTCGAGCTCTACATAGGCTTCAAGAGAGTGCAATTGATATGTCTAAGTAGCGCCGCGAGCGCCGTGTTAGAAAAGCGACCCAAAGGGCATGACAATGAGTGTGTGTGTGCCTTTGTGTGTGAAAGAAACATGGTCAGATTTTATGTGCATGAGTAAGCCAACCGAATTAAAGCGAGGACACGGAGGGGCCACATCGATAAATGAGTGAAATGGAGAAGCTTAAACAATAAATATAAGACAACATGGCTCCGTCCAACTATGTGTGTGTGTTTGTGCTTGTGAGTCTGTCTGTAAAAGGCAAGATGGGGAACATAAATGTGTGCGACTGTGTGTTTAAATCATCAATGCAGGGTAGGAAAAGTCTGTTTATTCATGCAGTGACCCACATATGCTCCCCAGAAAGTATTCATCAAAAGCCTCATTGTCCTCCTCCTTTCGATCCCTTCACCTCCTCTCCCTGTCCCCTCTGTCCTCCCTCTTTCTCTCTCCCTTTCCCTCCCTCAATCACTCTCTCTCTCGGGTTCTCTTTATAAGCCGCTCTTGACAGTCTCAGACAGTCCCCCCCAACCCGCTGCCCCTTATGCTCGACTTCCTGAACCCCGTAGTAAAATGAAACCTCCAGCACGGTAACACATAGCAGCAGAGGGAAAGTGAGAAGTGGCTACCTGTAGTCCCTCAGCCTAGGGACTCTACTCCAGCTGGATCAGCCCGCTCAGAAATTACCCTCTAAGCACCTTGGATCAAAAAGGCTTTCACACTCCACTCATATTTTTCAAGAAACGTGTCTTGAGTTATGAACGGTTACTTAATTAGCCAAGCAGATACGACTTCAGTGAATTGCAGAAAATTATCAAACACATTGCTCCATTCATAAAAAGCAGGAACAATAATTGCTAACAAGGCAATACCATAATTATGATGAGGGCATGTTAATTTAGCTCCGGTATTGACAGTATCACACTTTATGATGCGTGAGACCAACAAGCAAATCATTCATATCAGGTAGATGCACAAAGCTTTGTCTGGAGTTGCAGGTCAAATGATGTTTGCATATCTGGATTAAAACTAAATGAATGACTCTAAATGAATGTGAGTCAGTATAAAGCAGATGTCTTTACTTGCAGTATATATCTTAATGTGCGATTAAAAAACACCTCGGTTGTTTAAGAAATTGTAATTAATTTAACCCATATGAACTCAGACCCATTGCTCCTGACAGGGAAATTATAAAATAGACCAAATTGATCAAACTGAACTTTTATGTAGTAATTTTTTTTTTCTTTCAAATTCTGCTCCTTATCAGAAATCTGAAATATCACATAAATGTTCTATTTTATGGTAGACATGGTTCCAAATTCCCATATACGTTGGCTTGTCTGTTTCGGAACACAGATTTCCATTTTTATTTTCAATTCCACAAACTATGTCAAAATTCAGGGTTTGCTGAGGTTTAACAACAAAGTAATGCAATAATATATTTGAAATTCCCCAGGTTGTGATCAATAAAGTATGCCTAAGTCTGAGTCTATTCCTACTCTACTGCTTGTTTTATACGAGTATATGGTCACAAAAGTTTATTGCTAAGTGAGGAGGTGTTATAAAGCATTACATGGATGGAAACATACCATAACAAGATGAAAATATGGATTTCATCAGTTAAAAGTCAAGAAGAGAGCTTTCCGTAGAATTTAAAAAGTGATAATTGTGTCACTGTGATTTCCTATGGGTCAAGTTGGAAGTTACAGTTTTTACAAATCTCTTAAGTCCGGTTCTAAGAAGTCTTATCTTGGTTTTTCAAAATAACCCTCTCATAATGTATGGTTTGGAACAAATACCTCGACATGAATATTCTTACATAAAACATTTAATTTAACATACGCCGCATTGAATCCTTGATATGATGCATAAAGGTATAAGAATTTTCCCGGCGAGCCTCACTGGACTTGAGACAAAGGGCATTTGCCTGACTCTGTAAATGAAACTCTACCTGACAATATGGGACAGTCTCAGTTTCCAGATTTTCATAATGGAAGTCAGCTGTGTGGGTTTTTCTTTCCCCTTTTCCTTTGTGGATGAGAATGTTGACCTATCGGGAAGCAGTCCAGTGAAAATAGAACGACAGAGCGAACCGAAGGATGGAAAATGGGAATGGAGGGGGAGAAATTACAGTGAGAAGTAAGTCCAACAAAAATATGGTGTACTCACTGAAAAACAAGTGGGAGTGGTGAGAGATAGAAGAAAGGGACGGGTCATTTTAAGGGCTTCTGGCTTTTCGGAAATAGGAGGAAAAGAAAAAGAAACATCTGTGTTTCTTTGGAAATACGAGCGCTATCTGAGATTTTTGTTTATTCTGTCTTGTAGATTGCCTTATAATGTGAAACAATCAGCCCAAGTGCAAGTAGAGCAGCAGTAAAAACGGACAAGTGGAGGGAACATGGGGAATTCTTGCAGCTTGAATAGTATAGCAGGTTGGGAGGTTGTATTTGATGATTTGTGGTGAGTGCTTCATGCAGCAGGGCAAGTGTCTATCAGAAGTAGCTTTCAGGGATCACGCCATCAAAAATTTTGTAATCACACTCAGGGAGAAGATGACTTCAATCTAATACAAAAAATAGGTAAGGACCTCCAAAAGAAAACCCAATGTTCTCTGGAGAATATGTGAATTTTTATCAAGCAACTATTTGTATATATACCACTTATATCAAATTCAGTCTTACCTCAGGGTGTTTATAACTTGTTTTTGTTGGCATGTACGACAGCGTGAAATTGTTTTACATGGATGTCCTCTTTTTTTCCTCAGTGAAAATCTGATGCTACCATTTAGGTTTATTATAACCATTGTGAATCCAGACTGCGTTTAATAGCTCCTGTGCGTGAGATATAATGTCATGGTCTGTCCATTTTCAGGAGTTTTCCCGTGTTGCTTTCCTGTCTCTCCTCTCTCTACTCCTGTGGTTTAGGGGTCGTGGCACCACATTCCTGAAGATTGACTATAGAGCTGTTCTCCATCATATCTGCAGCTGCATATCAACCATCGCCGCTCCTCTACTCAGATTATTCAATTTACCAACAGTGAGTTTGCTTACTCTAATGTTTGTTTGAAGGGAGTTTGTTTTTTTACATTTCAGTGCTTTTCGATTCTATACCGCACTCAGTGATTGCAGCCATCCTCACAGACGCTTCTGTCTCCACAGGTCCTCTTTGATCACAGCCTCTGCAATGCAACCGCAGAACCCAGACGTTTCCATTCTTCATACTTTTGCTTCATTTAGACTTAAAATTCAAAACTTTAACACTTGGACACTTGGATGGATAATATTCAACAACATGAGTAGTTTTACAGTGAGCAATGTAAAACATAGTTGCACCTCCCACTGTTGTTGATGTGGAAATTAGGCTTTTGCACACTGCTCAGCTTTTGCATACTGAAGGGTTGGTGGAGGCTGGTTACTTTCCTAGATATCTTTCTCAAGGAAGAATCTGATGGAGCTTGCTCATGCTGTCGTCCTTAGTTGGCTGAACTCACTGCATACAGTAGTAGTAACCAATGTTTTGAGTCGATACTCGTGACATTCTTTTGTCGGTGTTAAATAGCACGTTTTATGCATTTTTGATTTGTTTGAAGTTTTTTTTATTACAGTAATTTCTTTTTGAATTTTTTCTATTCATAATTTATCCCATCTGGACTGGGAATTCCTCAGGATCCCCCAGAATAAGCAGAGAGTGTGGCAGTGGAGTTGAACGTCTGGAATGCCCTTCCACTGCAACAAGACCCCTGCAAGCGGAAGAAAAATGAATGGATGGATGGATGAATGTTAAGTTTAAGATTAAGTATTATTGTGTGTATGATTCCTGTTGTTTTATGTTTGGTTAAGAACTTTCGCCAATTCTCAGACTAATTCCAAATAGACAAACACACAAGTAAACACAGACTCACACACATATTTAAACAATAGTCCACCAACGTACAAGCCCCGATGACCGTCCGATTTATCCAGCTTAACACTAATTGCTGAGCTCATGAACTTCTGCCCATGGAAGTCACATTTAGCATGACCCCAACCCGCACTTACCAAATTAAGTCTTAGGGTCAAACTTGTTGGACCTGAGTTTGGAGGTCATATTGTATTTCACAGCCTCTATGACTTCTATAGCTGCCCAATTTATTGCCTGGTCTTCATTAAGACATGCTTTCAGGGTGAACTCCTTAATTAACTGTGCCCTTTATTGCACTTTTCTTTCCAGTTGCAGAAATACTCCTCTTCAATATACAGTATATATCGAAGCTGAACAATACTGTAAATGGATATTCCCTGCAGGAGCAGCGTAGTGGAGAAGCACTGCTGCTTCTTCTTTTTTTTAATCTTTTTTTTTTATTTTTGGGTATGTCAAAGTCATTTTATCTGGGTCTTTTAAATTCCTGAGTTAATACTGCTTACCTTAAATTGTTTCCTAAATTATTAATGTGATTCTGATAACATTTGAAATTGCAATATGAAATTTAATTTCATATTTACCAAGCATAGTTTGCATTCAGCCAATGCTCAGATCTATGAAAATTAATTATGGTTGTGTGGCAGTGGAGTTGGCTGTAACCCAGCCGGAAGAGAGAGATAGTGGAAATGGCTCAAGGAATGGTGCCAGGGAGAGAAAGTAGCACAGGTGTCCAGTGTAGAACGGATTGCTTTGTCTCGGCACTGAAAAGCTCACATCGTGCGTCAGTTAAGAAGAAGACACCAGAGCTTCAAGATTGGCTGATAATTTAGATTTTTTTTTGCCGTCGTTGAATCAATACATTTGTTAATTTGGACCTTTGTTGTATCTATATTTAAGGACATACAATCATTTTTGTATTATGTACATGGATTAAAGTTGTTTTATTAAACCACGGGTCAGAGTGACTTCAAGGTGAGCTAGACTGACTTACTGAGAGAGAGAAAGAGAGAGAGAGAGAGAGAGACAGAGAGAGAGAGAGAGAGAGAGAGACAGAGAGAGAGAGAGAGAGAGAGAGAGAGAAAGGGAGCGAGGGATAGAGAAAACATCTTCTGCATTTGAAAATATAAAACAATGTGACTTAATGTACTGCTGATACAAGCATTCTACACAATTGCAAACTTTCACTTAGTTTTAATTCTTATAAGACATTCATAACTCAGTACAGCTGGTCCATGACAATGAGGTAATTTAGCGGTAGAATACAATTGTGGATGGATTTCTCAAATAATTATTTCAGTCTTTATCTGCCAAAAGTAGATATGCAGACCACACAAGGGTTAGGGATATATCTCACGGAGAGTATTGTGTAGTTCTTTGAAGCTCAATGAGATCCACTGCTGAACAACATCTGTACTGTGAAGGGTCTGCCCTGGCCAATGCAACATTGCTCTTGTGATTGGTCCAGAATTCTTGCATAGTAATATTCCAAAATAGAATTTATTTTATTTTTTATTCTTGTAAATACTCTTTACTTTGTCTTTGCACAATAACTTCTTGTTTGGTTGTAATAAATTCTTACTGCATACAAGATTATACAATTCTGACTTTAAAAGCCAAACCTTTTCTGCTGCTGATTCCGGACTCCCTATTACCTCTTTAATGGCTCACTTCTTCTGACCCCCTTTGCTGTGCCCTCTAATGCAGTTGTTAACCCTTTGGAACCTATGATCACCTCGATGGGATTCTTCCTGTTTTGGGGTTCAATATACGAATACAGTATTTTAAAGTGAATATATAAGACAGGCATTTCACATATATTCAAATAGAGACTTCTGTCCAACCATTTTGGACTCTGTTGAACCTACTCCCCTTTCTCAGTAAGCTCAAGGGGCCACAAGCTCCACCTTGATCTTAGATAAATTAGGCTTTAGCTAGAGCCAAACAGGTTTGAATACATCAGACATGATAATATACAACATTTTTAATAATGGATGTAGCATCGGCCTGGAGTAGAGTTCAGCAAAATGTTTCAAGCCTTATCCACAAACACTGTCCTGTTGGCAGGTTGGCATCGGTGGCTAAATCACTCACCTTCTTACCAAGGTTTCCACGGAGGGCCCTGTCCCTGCTGACCGATCCAAAATCAGGTGAATCTTTGTTAAATAATCCAGATGTCACACCCGTTACTATTCACGGGTCTGTAAGCTTAATGACGGCTTTGTCACTTTCTTGCTTGGCTACCTGGGGTGACACTAGGTTACTAGTAAGCCACAGGCGCTGAGGGATTGCTAAGGTTGTGGCATACTTCTTTTCCTTGGTTCTTGGCTACGTCTCGCCCACTGCAACAAAGTATCTACGGTAAAGTAGATTGTGACAAGCAGCTGACTGTTGCTCTTGCGATACCCTTCCACCTATGTTTGGAGGTGCCATCAAATGTTGGCCATAACTAGTTTGTCCTTTGGTGAGACATTATAAAGAAAGACAGTGCTACAGTGCGCAGAGTGACACCGCAGGGACAGAGTAAGAAAGAGAGAGGAGGGGTGGGAACGGCCAGATGAGAGCTGACAGGAAGAAGTACTGGTGGCTGGAGAGAGACAGGTCAGGAAAAGGTAAGGACAGGGAAGAGGTAATGTCAAGATGCAGAAAGACAGATAAGTAACGAAAAAATGAATAACAAGAAACATAAAGAGGTCAAGAAAACATCAAATGATAGGAATGGGATTCGGTTGAAATATTAGGTAAATGTTATCCAGCATGGCCACTGTCCAAGAAAAATGGTTCAAATTGATGAGAAAAGGAAAGGAGAATCTGGAAAAGGATTTAGGAAATTCCATCGAAAACAGACTTACATCTACAGAGAGCCAAGGCCTGATGGGAAATTATTATATAAAAAAAAGGGTTGAGAAAGCTGAGAGGTAAAGGAAAGAGGAGAAAGAGCAAAGACTGGAAACAACATGAATCACAGATAAGACTACGCACTACGCACACAGACTACACTGACAAATACAGAAAACGCTCAATAATTCCTAAGCAATGAAGCACAGGTGAATAAAACACATGTGGCAATCAAATCAAAATCACTAGAGTATAAATACATTTTATCCAATCTATTCCAAAACTGGCCAGATAATCTGCCAAAAACCACAGAAGCTCCATCTGAGAGTAATTTCATTCCCAACGATTGATGCAATTTGTCCTAAATAGGTACAAATAACAGTACGCCACAGGAAGTCAATAAGAGCTCTTTAGTCTCATGGAGATGTGTTTTGTAATAGGTGAGTATAAAAATTGGGTACATCTAGTCAAATGAAGTGGTGTGCACTATAAAAAAGAAAAGCCCCACAAAAATAAAAAACAACTAAAAAAAACATGACAAGTCAAGGACCAGTATTGCTCTTGATACGGAATTCAAATTTAAACCCTGAACAATATGGATTTGTCTGTGTTTTTATGAAAATAATTGTATGTTTGGATGATAAACATGATTAGAACGGACTTGCATATAATTCACTAGCTGGCATCAATTCATGAGATGGTGTTTATTTTACTTGTTTTGTATCCACACTTGATGTTACAAGAAGCATGAAAACTTCCTGCACTGCTCAGATTGTTTATTCTCTGGATTCCCATAATTAAATCATGGTAGGTATTTCCACACAATTAAATGTGTTTCTTTCAGCACTAATTCTGTTCTGTAATTCTGTGATTCTGCCAGCTTTACTTATCTGTGTTTGATAATCGCCATGTAGAAGGTTCATTTTAGTACTGCCAAATAAATTGCACCTAACTTAATATATAAAGTTGGATATACTCCAAATAATGAAGTTTAATCAACACTAATAAATACAGTTGGAGTCATCCAAGTAATGAATTATAATAATATATTGATAATATAAATAATGTTAATAAAATGACTATCCCCTGAATTGTGGTGTTGTTTGGTTTGAACAAATCCTATTTACTAAATTGAATCAACCCATATTGACCCAATCAAAGTTAAAATACTACATAACTGCTTGATACAGAAATAATGCTATTAGATCATGTAGACATATTTTTATATTTATTTTTTAGTTAATTCAAAGTGTTTTTTTTTGAGTGAAGTATAATCAATCAATCAAGTTGAAAGAACTTTAATGATTAAAGTCACACTTAATATAGCAAATGTAACACTGGAAACACATATACAATTTTGACATGTTCCTTTATTTATACATATACTTAGTTTTTGAGACCCCTTGTATCCAATAAACCAGTGTGTAGCATTGGTGATACACGAACGAGTGATATTTGTATGGTGGAGAAAAAGAAGGTCACCCAAAAAAGATGAGAAACCATGAGCGGTTGAGCTTATGGTTTGGTTTGGCTTAGAACAGACGGTCAAGTGATCCAAATTCTCCATCCAGGGGCAAGCCACGAAGTATACAGATTTAAGTCCAAAGACAGGGCTGTCACAACATATTGCACAATAAGCCAGTAATATCAGGGGATCAAAAGTCATGCCTATGATTTTTCTGTTTATTTAGGACAGTATGCATAACAACGGTATTCTACTGACATGTTTAGTAGTTTTAACACCCAGACACAAGCGTTTAATCAATGTTTACACGCGCCGTGTGGTTCTCAGTGTCAAAGATCCTCATGCTGTAATAAAGCAAGTTTATATTGAATTTTATGAATAAAAATGGTTATTCGGCTACAGTGGTTGCCAGCTAAAGTACATGAATCAGTGTTCTGCAAGAATTTATTGAGCCACTAAAGTTTGTTACTTGTGGTATATGGAGGAAAGAAATGCAATGTCTAGTGTTGGCACTGATTACATTAACGTTCTACCACAGAACGCAGTGTTCTTTCCGGAAACACTTAAAATTCATGTCTTTGCTCTTTACAATTTATTTGTCTCCTCTGTCTCCTCTAATATCCCGTCTTCCTGTTCCACCATATGTGCTGCCTCCTTCTTACTTGCATATTTCATTATATTTATTTGTCCGATGGATTTTTTTTTTTTTTTCTGATTTAACCTGATTGTTTACATTAATTTAACTAAACTTTTTTTTTCATTACATGTTCTCTCCTTCTCTAATCCATTTGATTTGAAGGCTACATTACCACCTGGAAATTGCAAAGTACATTGAGGTAATGTGTTTGTGCAAAGGTGTCCCATGTTTTCATTACTAGGAGAGCTGTATCACCAAAAGTTTTTGGGCCATAAATTCTCAATAATTGGTCTGATTTTGTCCAAATTTTGTGCATATGATTAAACTTGAATATGACTGTGTGCATATTTGATTTTTAATTTTCATATTTTACTCACATATTTCATATTTTAAACAAGTCTTTTTTACAAAAAAGACTTGTTTTCTGGAATTAACTCAAAAATTATTTCATTCCTTTTCATATGAATCATGTCCAGGAGATCTACCTTGCATAACTGGTTTTACTCAAATAGTTCATATTTTACACACTATGGGGAGCTTTTTATGAAAAACATTATTTTTCGTACATTTATTTGTCGGATATGGTGCATTTCAATTGATTCGAGTTGATCTATCTCTTATACATTGTGTTTTACTGTAAAAGTACATATATTATGTATTAGGGGCAGCTATTCTCAAAAATATACGGCGGACATGACTTTACATTTAATTTAAGGAGTTCAATCAGTAGGGTTGCTTGTGAAATGTAGGGTATTGGGGACATTTCAGGGATTTACACTTTCTGTCGGTGACAACAGCATAGGTCTAGTTTATTAAGAGAAACTTGCATCCACGGATCATTTTCGTCACTTTGTCACAAGTTGTTGCTAGCTCTCTGCTCTGTTTTCTGTCCTTAACTGCAGTGATATGCTGTTGTCGTTGCATAATATTATGCTTTAGCTTAACCATCAATTATTCAAGCAATTACTTAACTGCCATACATTTTACTTCACACAGATCTTTATCTTAGGCATGTATAACCCCGATTTACTAGTAATATTAAGCTCACAGCAGTGTAGTTTCAGAAGGGTCATCTCTGTTAGCTAGCCTACCCTCATGTTAACTAATGATAAAGCGCTTTCTTTGGTCAAGCAGACTAGAAAGGCGCTACATCAGTGCTTTTAGTGAAGAGATACTCAGACTTGACCCTAACTACGCAGCTGGCCATTAATGCACAAAGATTGTGGTTAGACGTACTGCTCTGCACCCGGCTGATGCCTGGGGTTATTAATACTTAGAGCTATTGTAGCTGTAAAAACAAATACTGTTTAAATTATTTCTATTTAGAAGTATTACTTTTGTTGCTCTCTGTTTGACTCTATTAGCTCCACACCTATTACTCTACCCCTCTTCCCCCTCTCTCTCTTCTCTATCTCTCGCTCAAATCAGCTGGCCAAAACAGATGGCCACCTACTTGGAGCCGAGGTCTCCTCTGAAGTGTCTGGTATTTTTCCCTCTCCACTCGAAGCAAATTCTTGCTCCTAGGGGGATGCTCGGTGTTTGTAAAATAAAGAGTGCGGCCTAAACCTGATATTTTGGAAAAGTGTCATGAGGTAATGATGCATCTGAATTGGCTCTATTAATAAAATTGACTTGACTTTTTTAAAAAGTTATAGAAAAAGTATACGTATATAAGTATGTTATACAATATATAATATTGTTTATGTCAGAAATGTTTTTCTTGGTCTGAAAATGAAACTTTGTGGCAAACAAGGACAGTTCCTGTTTACTAAGGAAATACAAGTTCGATATCCTGAATTGGCGATGGAACCAACAATCTTTTGGCCATAAGCTCACTCACAGTTGGCTACATCCATGCATGTGTATGTTAGTGTATGTGTGTGTGTTTGTAAGATTAAGGATAATTATGATTATTATTATTAATCCTTAGTTAATCACATACAGTCAAACGCAGTACAGCATAGTGAAATAGTTTCTTTGCATTGGACCATTCCCTGAGGGAGCAGTGGGCGGCCTCTTTGAAGCGCCGGGGGAGCTGGGGTTTCAGGGTCTTGGTCAAGGACCGTACAACATGCAGACTTGCTGCGGCTCGAACCGGCTACCTTTCGATCTTCCAATTGGGAAATGGCCACTATATCCACTGTGTGTGTGCGCGTTTGCGCGTGTCTGTTTGCATTTCCGCATGATGTAGCACTAAGGGAGGCTAATGGGTGTGATTTATCAAGTGACATAGTCTAACTAATCTGGCTATGAGCCTAATGTCACTCATACACAAATGTGGGCCCATGTTCTTTTATTTGGTCTGGATAGAGTTTAGGCAGGACTACTGCAATCAAACAAACTTACACACACACACACACACACACACACACACAAACACACGCACTATAATAATAATAATAATAATACATTTAATTTATAATGCACTTTACATTTAGATCAAATCTCAAAGTGCTAAATCAACAACTATCAACCACCATGGCCCTTAACAACAACAAGGAAACAATTAATCTGTGATTAGTCAAGCCTGGCACTACCAGGTGTTCAATTAGTTACCTATGAGGGTGGATGTGAGACGGTAGACCCTCAATGGTGATTTGGTTGAAACTCATTCATCGGCTTACGAAGTCAAAGGTGGGTGGCCCATTTCTGTGTGTGTGTCGGAGAGAGAGAGAGTAAGAGAGAGAGAGAGGAATCTAGAGCGACTGTGTGTTAATTGGTTTGAAATGGAATCATTCGCACACTGGGGCACGAGCAGATGGCAGCAAAAGTGCATGCTTATAAATGTGCTTTTTGTGTGTGTGTGGGTGTGTTTGTTTGTGTGAGGCAGTTAATAGGGACTAAATTGATTTACTGGCAGGGCCGAGAAGCGCTATCGTTAGGTCTTTACACGAACGGAGAAAAGGACAGACAGTTAGACTCAGGAAGAGAGAGAGAGAGAAAAAGGAGATGGGTCTCACGTGACACCTTACAAGGGGGTTAAAGTCCCACCACCAGAACTACCTGTGACAACATGTTAATGTGTATGTTTGTGTGTGTGCATGTGTCTTTATGTATTAATGAGGGACCTGGAGTCTTTTTGACATTTCAACCCCTGTCAGTGTTTTGAAATCTCAAGGCTGAGAGATATTTAACCATCCAACACTCAAACACAATTTCTACCCAGCGCACACGCACACACACATACACACAAACACACGTACACGCATACACACATGCACACGCACACATAACACACACACACACACAAAATTTATAGTAATATAAAAAAAGTTTGAATTTAGGAACAGATATTTTTGTCAGGCAGCACACAAGCATAGTGGTTTACTCTATGCCTTACAGCACCTTACCCGGTCCCGGTTCCTGGGGATTTTCTGCGTTGAGTTTGTATGTTTGCTCAGGTTCTCCGGCTTCCTCTTGCATTAACTTTTTAGTCTGAGCAAGAACTGGATGGATTTTTGGAGTTGTCAGTTCTATACTAACACTGTGTAACACTGGGGGGAGCTTTATCACAGGGTTTTTGGGTCATCATTTCTCAACTGTTTGTCCAATTTAGTCCAGATTTGGTGAGTATTAGTCAACGCAAGATGATCCATCTTGTTTTTATCGCGTTTTATACTTTGCACAGTCTGTACTACTACACTGTCACTTTTATTTTATAGTCATAGTAAATATCTTTTTTTATTTACGATTTTTGTAATACGCTTGGATTTTTGTCACGTCTTGCTCTGCACCAAGATACCAGGTCAAATTCCTTGAATGTGTGACTTGGTTGGCAACAAACCATTTTCTGACTCTGATTTGGATTCCAATTTCTGATTCCTATTCAATCTTCTTATTCTGGCTGTCCAGACGGGATTAAAATGGTCGAACATCCAAGCAATATTTCAAAAATGGACCGGCCTCCAAAGTCTGCCAACGTAAAGCCTTTTGTCATCCCTACTGATGAGAAAAACTGAGTTAAGTGCATGACAGCAAATGATGTATAAAGCACAGACAAACAGCTACACGTTGTATGTAACATGTGATACTTATTATCTTTAAATTGTACCGTTATGTGTTTTTTGCTTGCTGGTGTTTTTTCCTGAGTCATACGGCAGCCAGATGAATGTTCAAATGCCTACATTTGAACATTCGTTATATATGAGTTTTAATGAAATTAAAACTCATATATAACTCAGAATATTTTCTTTGATCATTTTCAAATTGTATACCCACATAGACCTGAGTGTGAGGAAGAACTGGGAATAGTAATAGTTGTATACTACACAACACTCGGGGGAGCTTTATCTCCAAAGGTTTTTGAGTTATAATAACTCAACTGTTGATCATATTTCCTCTAAATTTGGTGAATGTGAAGCGACACTAGGAGATCCATCTAATTTATCTCTACTTTTTTATTAATTTAATTCACTGAAACAGATCATATTGGATTTAGGGGATATTTCTTATACAACACAGGGAACGGGGGGCTTTTTTTCAGGGGCATACACATGGTGTGTGTTATTGGTGTATCTGCACAACTGAGACTTAATAGAACCCTACCTTAATGTAATGTATAAATGAAAAAAGTACTAAACAGTAAGTATACGGTGGTAACGCTATTCCATCCAGCAGACGAATAACGATTCTGGGGTCTTGACCTCAAATTGAATGAGAGCGATTCAGAAGTATAGACTAGCCAGATTTAATATGCCAGTAATGTTTTTAAATGGTTTAGATTTCCCAATGAACTTCCTTAAGTCAGGGCTTACAAACACTCTAGTCAGTGAACACACACACACACACACACACACACACGCCAGACATCATGTGGTTCTTATTCAGTCGTGTGTAATGAAGTTAGCTCAGGTCGGAGCAGAACCATATCACATGTATTACTTGAGTGTATGTTGACACATGTGGTGATTGACGGGAGAAGCAAAGGCAATAATAATATGAAATGGCCTGATTGGGAACATGAGGATTGGGTCTGTCCTCTAAATAAAACTCCTTAACTCTCAGTGTCAACTTTCAGGCTTGTTTAGCCTGCAGAAAGAAAGAAGAAGGAGAAACGCGGGGTTGAATAGACCATGGAAGAGAAGCACAAAAATGAGGGAAGAGATGAATGAATGCTCCATATTAAGGCAGATTTAAGTGATTATTAACGCATTCAATGCCAAATGCATTTATTGCTAAAACAATGTATATATAAATAAATACAAGGGACATTTTCCTACTTTGGGTTCCCAGCAACATCAAAAAATCTGAAAATGATTGCTACTCATAACTTTTAAAATGCAAAGAATAATTATATCTAATAACTATATATATAAATATATAAATATATATATATATATATATATATATATATATATATATATATATATATATATAAATATATAAATATATATATATATATATATATGTATATATATATATATATATATATATATATATATATATAAATATATATATATATATATATATATATACATATTGGGGTAGGGAAAAATCCTTTAATTCCTGAATCCACTTTCTGCTGCGTTTGTCTCTGGGCCATTGGCTCCTATAACAGCTCATGCAGTGCATCCTGGGGGATCCATTAGATATTCCTGGGCCGGAGGGAATTTTTAATACCACTAAAGTCTTCCGGGTTTGCCTTAAGGTCTCCTTCCAGCTGCACCTGCCCTAAAAATGTTCAGATGCTGAAAAAGTTAAGAGGTTCATCTCAAGCTCTGTCTGAATGCCCTCTTTGTTAAAAGGCGGTGAAATCCAGCCAGCCCAGAGTGAACGCGATCAAATAAGGATGGCCTTTATCAAATTTTTTCACCGTGTTTTGCATAATTGGTTTATAAAGAAAAACTGTAGGTCCTTGAGTTTAATATATTCAGCTTTTAGTTGAGTTGTGTTACAATGATGTTTTGATGAAACTGTAAACATGACTTTATATCATCACACTCATTGCTAGGAAGTCTTGTTAATAATGAATCCTAAAGTCTGCACAAGTTCCCCCAACATGTAAACTGAAAACAAAACGAATGCATCGAAAAAATAGAACCACCATGTGTTTTCTTATTGCACGATTTATATTTATATGCATGATTTAGATTATGTGATTTTAAATGTGATATCGTATATTATATCCTGGATGGGTTGTTGCACTACATATTTTTTTTGTGAGGACTGAATTGATGAGGAACAGCTGTGCCAATCAACCATCACTTCCTCGCCACGCAAGGTTGGATATGGCGCAGCTCAGTCTCGTTTTTACACAGGTTGAGATAGGTGTCCAGGAGGAGAAGGAACGGCAGGGCGGAGGGAGCCAGAGGCAAAGAGGGCACATGGAGGAAGGAGAACAGAATGATCAAAGCTGAAAAATGGAGAGGCACAAGAGGGACCAGAGCAGCCAGATGAGAGTGAGTAAAAGGAGTGGAGGACACTAGCCAGATTAATTCAATGGCTGCTTAAAGATAGGTAAAGAAACGTGTGTGTTGGATATGCTCCAGTGTGAATCCCCCACTGGGGAACACATGTCGTCGTCGTCGTTGCCCCCGCCCCCGGCGGCGCAGCAAGAGGAACCGCGGACCACAAGGCCACGTGGCTAGAGATGGGGAACGCCGCAGCTCCTGGGTGAAATTATTCCAAATTCCGAGGGACGGTAGTAGGACCATATCCTGGAGCAGTTATTCAAAGCTGTGACTGATTGAACGTTCACTATAGCAATTCATTTCCTATTCCTCTTGGCTGTTTATCCCATTGGGCTTCTCTTAACTCATCTTAAGAGAAGCCCAATGTATCTTAACAGGTGTGTATTACCTTGCCCGGGAGCTATTTTAATCAGTTGGTTAAGGTATTTTATATATTTTAATCTTTTGTTTGTGAGTTTTTAGTTTTTAGCCATTTTTACTTGTTGCAATCTTTATTTTAACCTGCTTTTTGTATAAACATTTCTGAACATATATTTATATTTATATTTATATTAATATTAGGTGGTTGAGATTTATTTATAAGCTGTGGTCTATTGATAACTCCTATCAGACCAATGTAGAGGAAGACGAGATGAGGAGAGAGAATTGTGCTAGTGACTTCCTCTGACTCTTCCTCTCTTTTCCAGAGTGCCCAGGAACAGAGTGCAGAAAGAGACAAGCTGTGTTTCCGAGTCACTAAAGTGCTACAATAGCAGGGATTGAAGAAAAAGGTAATGGTGACTCTGACACTGTCAGATACAATGTCTGGAAGGTTATTTGAATGTTCTGGCTTATTGGTGTAATTCTATTTTTAAACCACTGCATGTACTTTATTTGGTTTTATGTGTCTGTATTTGTCTATTTGGACCTTGTTATATTTTAGCCCTTATTAATGTCTCCCTGAAATGGAAAATAATGCTGATTGTGTCATCTAAGAGACTGTTTATAATAAAACTAGCAGAATTGACATTAATTACCCTATCACTGCCTTTTTTATCACAAAAAAAAATCAACAACCATAAAACAGATACACTCTAAAACCCATGTACACACACACACACACACACACACACACACACACACACACACACACACACACACACACACACACACACAGCCTCAATCATTTGGCACAACTCTCAGGGTCATAGAAAGAGAGAGCGGGGACAGATGAGAGAAATAACTGTAGAGAAAGGCTTAATGAGAAGATAACTAACAGGGATAATAAGACAGAGGGAACCATTAAGAGAGTGTGAAATAAGAGTGACAGCATGAAAGATTGATGATCAGAGGAGGAGAGGAGAATGGGACCAGTAATATCGACACAAGTTTTCCAAGCTAGGACTTGTGAGGTTTACAAGCAGCTTTTAGCAGACTGTTGGAGGTTTTAAAGCCCGTGGTTTAATAGGTGAGTACAATTCCTGTCTATGTGAAAGGCACTTAGAGAGAGAGAGAGAGAGAGAAACATACACACCTGCGGAAACAAGGGCAGCAGCAGCTTAATAGAGACCAGATTATTTCTCTTTTGGTGTTTTTCTTTTTAAAACTTCTACTTCACCTCACTTTAGGATTTAATTTCACTTCGTATTTAAAAAAAAAAAAGTTGTGATTATTGATAATTATAACAAATCGCGAGCTAATAAAAATGTCATGCAAATATTGTGATCCTTTGCATGGTTTTCTGGCAAACCCGAATTGTATCCTCTACACAAACATAAATATATTTCAGTCATGAGTGACAAGTCATCAGCCCGAAAGAAAGTATTTGGCACAGTTTTTCAAGGACTGTGTTATGAAAAAGCAGCTGAAAGGAGTAAGTGCTCTTATGCTGCCTTCCTACCGAATATAACATGAATTTCTAACTCTGTGCATAGTCCAAGCAAATCTTTAAGTGGTTACAAAGTTCATGCCGGTTGATACGTATCACAAATATCTATCGCCAGAAGTGGCGATACGTATTTGCAGAACTCGAGGAAGCTTGTCGGAGCTGTTGTGGACTCAAACTGAGCAATGTTTGTTTTTCAGGCGTATCTGTGACTTCCACAATAAACACAAAGCAGTTATTGTATTTACTTGGCTCATGGTTGATAACAAGGGAGTAAAACATTGACAAATATATCTATAATTTTGCAAATACTCCTATGAGTGATGCAAATGATCGAAACTAAAATCGCAAATCAACATGAATAGAGGAAGTAGAATGATACAAAAATGCGTGTCACAAGATATGATGCTCAGACACTGGTGGTTCTGGTGGCTGAGGAATCTGCTGAAACTGGTGAGGCTTATGAAGGTGGTGCATCTGCTTAGAACAGATGATGGAAGACTGTGATTCTGTTCAGATTGGCCAGTGATGCCTAAGTGGAGGGTGTCCATATCACGAGCCTTAATTAACTGCAGGTGCAGAGAATCAAATTTAAAAGGACAGCATCAAGATGACACATTGGTTAACAGGGACATGTTAGTGAAATATTGGATAGATGTGACCAACTGATGAGAAAAGGTGAAGTGTCTCCACTGGCAGCAGGGTATTAACACTGAGGGGTGTGAAGAAAGGTTTGAGAATATAAGTGTGAAAAATAAGAAGTATTCCTTTCTTACATTTTTCCAGAGCTTTATGTACACTGTAAAAAGAGAATTGTTCAATGAACTCAAAAAAACACTAAGTGGTAACACTCAAAGTATTTTCAACTTAAATTGATAAGCTATAATAATACATATTAAATTTAGGTTACTAGTTGAGGTAATTTTTTAAAGTTCCTCAAAAATGTTCTTTCAACAGAGCATGATGAGAACCCAAAAGTATCAAAGAAATGAAATTCCCAGGAAAGTATAGTATTCAAATCTTTTTCAAAAAAACTTTCTCAAGGGTTTACCTTCACAAAAACCTAAAATATAAAAAATAAAATAAATATTATTGATGCACAATGAAATTATTATTCTCTTTATTCCTACTGCATTTTAAAAGAAATATCACACACTGTAAGAAGTGAATTGTTGGTAATTTACAAAAATGACTTCCACTGGTGACCCACAATTAAGTATTTCAACTTAGATTTTATGCTCAATAATACTAAATTGTATTGTGTGTGACTCCAGTCAACAAATTATTTTTTACAGTGTTAATTTGGGCATAACCATGACCAAAGGTGAGTAAAAAGTCCAAAATGATGTCCTTATTAAGTAAAGTTCTACTGAAAAACCTCAGCAGAAGTAGCAAAAGAAATCCATTGTCCGTTCCTACCTTGAGAAAATCACAAGGGATGTAATTTATTTGTATACAACATTCTTGAAAATACTTAAAAGAATGTCCAGAGGGGATTCAGGATGGAGCTCCTTCATGTCGGGAGGAGTCAGTTGAGATGGTGTGGTCATCCGATTAGGATGCGTCCGCTACAACTTCAAGTGGAGGTTTTCCAGGCACATCCCATAGGGAGGAGACCCTGGGGAAGGCCCATACTCCCTTGGGACATTATGTCTCATCTGGCCTGGGATTGCTTCGGGTGAGCTAGAGACCTTTCCTGGGATGAGGGACGGCTGCAGTGTCTCTCTTAGCCTACCATTGAGACATGACCCCAGGAGAGTGGTAGAAAATGGCATGGAAGGGCAAAATAAGCACTTGATTGATCAATTCAACTCAGAGGTGGATCAAAAGTTGAAAAGTCACCAGCTAAACATGCAGCTCAAAGTTTTCCATCCCTGTGAAACATCTGGTTATCCCCTATTCAGCTCAACTTCTATGAAACAATCCACACTACTGCAAAATCCTCTTAAGACAGGCCAAATGCAAGCCCAACCTTGGAATTTTTATTCCAAATGGCAAATAAATGGGAATGCTGAGATAATTGAGACTGTTTCTTCAGCTTTTAGTGTAACTATTTTATAAGGTGGTGGCCAAATCTCTTTCTACTGTCTTCTAATAAGGGCACACAGAGACAGCAAATGAACTGTGGCTGTGTTAGAAGTACCCTGGGAAATGGACAATTACACTTCCCGTGAACACGCACCAACACACAACAGCAGTTAGTTTGTGACACACATATATATGTATACAAGCTTACTTATTCCTGGATACAGTGACAGATACAGGTAAGGGGGGGGGGTGTAAATTATGCACCCATACCTCAGTATCCATGGGTAGAAAACAACATTATATTTCCCTTCACAGTGCAGAAATACCCATTCACACAACACTGAGAGCTGATATTAGTGATACAGCAGGGCCTTGTTTATGTGATGTGCTGGACACTGGAGCTTGTTAACTGACCTTAATGGAATTGCCAACGAGGTAGATGTCAAGTTAAGCTGCACTGAGCCGCCAAAGAACCTGTCAAACCAGCTGCACTAGATTTGCCATTTATACTCACACTTAATCCTACTATTTATTTCCTTCAGGGACTATCCGTCCATCTATCTTCGAATGTATTGGAAGTAATAGATGGATAGATGGATAGATGGATAGATAGTCAGATGGGTAGATTAATAGATAGAAGGTTGGAAGAATAGATAGATAGATGGATAGATAGATAGATAGATAGATAGTCAAATGGATAGATGCATAGATGAATAGATAGATTGATAGATGGATGGATAAATAGATGAACACATAGATTGATAGATGGATAGATAGTCAGATGGGTAGATGCATTGATGAAAAGATGAATAGATAGATTGATAGATGGATGGATAAATAGATGAACAGATAGATTGATAGATGGATAGATAAATAGATGGATGGATAGTCAGATGGATAGATAAATAGATAGATGGATAGATACCCTGTTATTAATCATATGTTGGACATGTAGTTGTCTGTCAAGTCATTGGTCGTGTTATTTTTCCGCTCATCTCCACCACTTAAATTTAAACCAATTATAACCAGTGAAAGGTTAGATGCTGTGCTGAGATTTAGATTTCAGAATATAACAGCTTTGTAGTTGTTAGTTGTTGCTGGAAGCTGCTACTGGTTTATCACCTACCAGGGACATCACCAAAGGAGGAAACTGTCTCAGAATTGTCATAATTGTCACGGAGAGACATTTCCAAACAGATTCTAACACCTCTGCTTTCCCCTCACAGCCGTCCTCCATGTTTTTCTCTTTCCCTCCGCCTGCCATCACCCGCAATTGCTCTGCACCCATCTGCTGCTCTTTCTTCGCTTCTTTCTATTTCTCATTATCTCCCTTCCATTTCATTTTCTCAGTCGGGGGTGTTCATAAAAAAGAGATCCATTTTTAAAATCTGCGCCGTCTTTGAAGTCCAGTAATCTCTCCTCCTATCCTGTGCAATCTGTCATTCCCGTTCTCTATTTTCATTCTCGTCGGCTCACCTCTTCTCTTATCACCTTGTTGATCTTCATCACACTCCCATTTTTTTTCGCTCATTGCTCGACCTCTTTGCCTATAAAACTCTCATTTGCTTCAACTTCTTCCCTCTATACCAACCTGTCTTTCCCCCGTTGGCTACTCTTGCCCTTTGATCTAGTATGTGCCAGGCATTCCTTCATTGGCCAGAAGGCATTTCTAAATTTGGACTAACTTGACTTTGTCACAGGACTTTTGTGCACTTCCTCAAAGCTCAAGTTTTGCAATTGAAACGCTGAAGGGCCCTTCAGCTCTTTCTATCAGCCTGTAGGTACATAGAAAAAACATTCCGGTACCAACTAGGTGCTAACCATGGTGAAAGGCTTAATATGTGGTTGTGTTTAATCATTCATTTATTGATTAAATTATATTATAGTATTATATTGTTAATATATACCTCATTCTCTGTCAGATCTTGAATAAAAAGTAAAACAACTGTAATTTGAGTAAACAATATGAATGAAACAAAATATAAGTTTTAAATGTTTATTTAAATTTTCAACCCAAAACCAGGCCTACGCTGACATCCCTAATAGCGGCCCAAAAGTCCCCAATATGCTGCCTTGACAAAATTAAACTGCTCAACTAAAATGTGAAGTTATTTCCGAAGAACAGGGTTTTTCGTAAAAAAAGCTCTCCTAGTGAGTAAAATATTAACTATTTAAGTAAAACTTGAAATAGATAAGATAGATCTCCTCAAATCAATTCATATAATCTAATAGTTCATTATTTACTCAATTAAAAGAGCTTTTTTCTTTAGAGAAAAATTCTGTGGAAATAACTTCACATTTATTTAAAAAGTCCAAATTAGCTCAAATATTTTACTCCAATAGTTCATATTTTTGTCATGTATATATCTTATTTTACATTCAAATTTCATATTTTACTCACTATGGGGAGCTTTTTTTCTTTTTAAAAAAAAAATCATTGTTTTTCCATCATAACGTTATATTCTGTTTGAGGGGTTCATTCAGGCGCAATGCTTGTACGATGCAAGGGTTTGGGTACTTTCAAGTGTCTAACCTTGCTGTCTGGGCAAGGATAGCATAGGCTTTGTTATTAGAAGGAACTGAAACTGGAGAACTATCTTAAAATATTGGTATAATATTACTCTTCAATGTGATTGTCTCTGAAATTACACTGCATTAGTTATATTCTTTGTATTCTTACTTTTGTAGTGTATGAGAGTTTCATACGTACTCTATTGGCCCCCTTGTTTTAATCTCATTGAGGATTTTACCTGGTAACAGAAAAAGGATATAAATTATATTCGAAAATAATCTTGGCCTACATCATTTTTTTAGTCAAATACATCAGTAGGTTAGAGCCTGCATTAGGATGGCGAGAAGAAAAATGAATCAGAGGGGACTAAAACCTCCTTTTCATAGGCCCCCTACGGGACATAAGACACATGAGCAGGTGAATTTCTCAAAATGTTTCAGTTCTTCCCTGTATTTCCAATTCCCATACATCCAATATGGTACAACAAGGATGGATCCAATAGTTTACAAATTGTTCAATATATCCAGAATACACAGTACCGATGGTTCATTGCACCAAACACAGTGTCTGATCACTTCCAACTGTTTTAGTGGATTGTTTTTCCATTTCTTCCTACACTCTTTTCCCATCTTTCCAGAATCCTCCACATGCAAGTGAGCTCACCCAGGAATTCTTAACCACCTGTGCATGCAAGGTGGCCACCGTTATGTATGGGAAAATAGTTGGTTTGATGTTTTGAGAGCAGTTTGTTTTTGAGCAGTGGAGACGAGGGGAGTTGAATGGAAAGCATCAGACGGCAGTGGTGACAGAACAGGTGGAATAAAATATAGAAGATATTGGAGAATATGGAGAAGGAAAAAAGCAAAGAGGGGAAAAATTGACAGATTTCAAAGAAGAGCTAGGGATTAAACACAGGACAACCCCAGCAAAGGGAAACACATATAGACAATTTAAGAAATGAAGTACATATGTTTTTCCTAATTGCCTTAACCCACTTGTTTGATGGTTTTGATCTAAATCGGACAACTTCCTCCCATTTTTCTAAGATGACCAGGAGCTGCTGGTGTCAAAACACCACAGAGGAACCCATTATTTGGCATTTTTCAACCGTTGGTCAAATTTGGTCCAAATTTGATGCATATGAAATGCCCCAAGGAGATCTTGGTTTTATATATCATATATTATTCTAATCATTCATATTGTGCTTACTACGGGAAGGTTTTTCATGAAAAGCAATGCTTTTCAGACATTCTTTCACATTTAATTAGAGGAGTTCAATCAGAGGGATTGCTTGTACAACACAGGGGATTGGGGGCTATTCAGTGATATACCCTTGCGATAGGACTAGTTTTTTGACATGGAGATTTTTTGGGGGAGTGATGACTAAACAACTGCAACCCTTTAAACAGAGCTTACTGGCGGATGCTATAGGGGCTGGTGGGGCTGAAATTACAGGTAGCAATAGATGTGCAGAGCAGCAGCAAGGCAGGCAGACGGAGATGTAGGAAGTGTGCAGCTTAAACAGACCGCAAATTAGGAACAGGTGTGCCCGATGGCGAGTCAAGTCGATGAGGCAATTGATCTGAATGTCTGTCTGTTACATCGCACCTGAGTTCGAAACCTCGTCCCATTTATGAATATTATATTCAGAATGCCTGTGTTTTTTACTAAGTCTGGCACAGTTCAATAAACGATACATACGGATGCCCTCTGGTGACGAAAAGGACCAAAATTCTCTGCTGGCGAAACACAGGAACATTTTCTTTTTTTCAACATGCAAAAAACAAAACACACTCAAATTACACTCATCTTACTCAAGACCATAATGAGGTTTGGGGCTGCTCACTACCTCTCCCGGCTGAGGACACTAATAATGGCAGTCGGTTTGAGCAACTCTGTGATGAAGAGGCTCAAATATGAGAGCTGTATTGATTCGTGCCATTAAGAGATTACTGGAAGGCTTCAATCCAGTAATGTAGCGTTCATATTCTGGCGTTATAGAATAGGGCTGCTCACCTTCATATAGCCCCCTTTAAAAATCGATAGCTGGAAACGTAGTCTGAATTTTTATTTTGTCTAGGTTGTTTCATAAATAATTTCTCAGAAGGATATAAAATCAGGAAAAACCAATATTGACTCATTTGAAGAGATGTGTAAGTCTTCAGAGGAAGCAGTGTCAAGAAGAGTGCGGGATTTAAATGTTTCATATACAGTACATAGATTATTGAAAAAGTACCGCAGACATTCTCATATATTATTCCACAATATGAAACAGGATTTGTTTAGATGTTTGTTATAGATAGTTTGAGTCATAAGTTTTAAGCCTGTTTGGGGGTGGGTCATTGAGGGATACAAGATCTTGTCTTTAATTGGCAAATTTCCTTAGAGTGGGAGGTCAAAATATTGACTGAACTCTAATTTACAGCTTTCCCTTATGGTAGGTATTACTGCAAGCCAGTTCTGTAAAAATACTGCAGATGTCCTGCTATATCTGTCACCTATTATTCCATAATGTGAGTATGGAAACAGCCTATTAGTTGCTGAGGCTGTGCTCTGTAAGGCTGATGTGCTCCTAATGGCCCCTTTGGGTGCACAAGGTGGTCCCAATATAACATTCTAGCTCCCTTCTAACCGGCTGTCTTGGTTTTCAGATTCTCCCCTCTTGCAAAAACAGCAGAATGATGGAATCACTGCTGCAGATATGATCTGGTAAGAGAAAGATTGTATTCAATTTTCCAAAATATCGCCACCCGACAGATGTGTACACTGCATCTGCAAACTTTTGCTTCCAAACAAGCGCGCTAACTTTTCCAAAAACTCTTAAAATTGCCTGAAAACATCAGATTCTAAAAGTTAGATGATAAACCAGAGCTGTATCGGGTTAGTATATGTGTAACTCAAGCACAGTGATGGGTTTCTTATCATAGATCTCATTATTATATCCCTGATATGCGTTCACACAATAACACATCAACATTTTAATGGATTATATCCACTTAGACCTCAGTTGCATGTTTCTGACACTAGGGAGAGCTTAAACTACAAATGTTTTCAGTCATAGATTCTCAACCGTTGGTCCAATTAATCCAAATTTGGTGCATATGAATCAACTCCAGGAGAACTATCTTGGAGGAATCGTGTTTTACTTTAATAGTTAATTATTACTCTCCATTAGGAGATTTTTTACAAACTACACGGTTTAAGGACATAACTTCCCTAACCCTTGGTCCTATTTAGCTCCAGACTAGACCTTAGTGCGGAAGAACTCCATATGAATCATCATATTTCCCTCTTAAAGTTCACATTTTACTCACTAGGGGGAGCTTTACTATCCATACTCTTCAGCCCTTTTTTCTGAACAGTTTATTCAACACAAAATGGTGCATTTTTACATCATATTTTAACCATGATATCTAATAGTTCACATTGTGCTCACTTTTGGAAGCTTTTTTTCCTATCCAAAAATACAGTGGAAATAACATTTATTATTTATTTGAGGAGTTCAATCAAGTGGATTGCTTGTATAAGGGGTAATGGAGACTTTCCGGGGATGACAGCATGGATCTAGTTTGAGGGTAATGCTTTACTGAAAATATCTTGGTTCCAGATGGAAAAAACTTAGGAGATACTGGATTTTTTTTCACCGATATTATCACATGACATTTATTAATCATTCATTCATAATCTGTATAAATTTATCTTGTCCAGGGTCTCGTGGGGGGGAGAAGCCATCCCAGTCATTATTTTGTTAATAATTTTATTTAATGTTATGGTTATCATCAATGTGTATATATGGCAATTCATTTATATATATTTAAAAACATAGCTGACAGTTGATCAATTATTTATGGATTTTGTCTTATCATTGAAATACCAACATTTAATGTCACGTTCAACTGTTCGGTTGAGTACATTTTGACTAACTTTTTCTTATTGAAAAAATGTGCCATACGGCTGAACGTTTTTATAGTATGAGCCAGTGGCAGCATGTTTCGCTCAAAGAGTTAACTTAATCGTCAGCCAGACTGGTGAAATCAAAATGCACATTAATTACTGACACATCTTTACCCCAATACTACAGGCATTTATAATACATTACATTATCCCTAAACCTTGGTGGATGATTAACCCAAAGTAATTTCTTCGGCGTCTGACGGGAAAAGGGAAATATTGTCCAAAAAAATTATTGTTTCTTGCTTGATGTGCTGCCTGTTATAAGTCTGTATCACACAACTTTCACAGGATGAGGGGTTCCTGCTGCACTGCCTGCTGTGTTGTGCAGCCCTTTTCTCTTTACCTGGAAAACATTGTAAATTTTATATTGTTTTGTGGAAAAGCATCAAGGGAAAATAAGAAAGAAAAAACTTGATTTCAGTCATTTAAAGCTGGAATTGGTCATCAAAGACAAAAACATTGCAGTCGCAGAGTACAGCCTGTTGACTGACCTTGTGCTCATCCTTCTTCCGCAGACTCTTTATATAAAAGCTTTAGAGAATAACTTTGCCGTTATTAAATTTTAAAATGTTATTATACCCCTGAAAGGTTATTATGGATTTGTTTTCATCGATGCAACATCTGCAGCAAAATTGTGTTATAACTTAAATTCAAAAACTGTTTCATGGATTATCTTCAACTTTTACACTCACACTGATCTTATTGCAAGAAGGAAATTAATCAAGCTCAAATTTGATGCATATGGATCGTCTCGAGGAGATCTATCTTGTCTACATCATGTTTTACTCTAGTAGTTCATATTAACCCCTAAGGGGAGCTTAATATTCCAAAAATACTATAATGCAGACATAACTCAAAAACATAGGTTTCATAGGTAATCTTCAAATTTTACACTGACATAGAACTTAGTGCGAGGCAGAACTGGATGGATTTTGGGAAAAGTTGGTTGTATATTTCTAACATTAAGGGGAGCTTTATCTCCAAAAGTTTTTGGGTCATATCGCAGGCTTTGGTTTGACTGAATTCAAATTTACTGCATATTGATTGACATTAGCTGATCTATATTTTGTAGATCTTATCCTCTCTTATAGTCAATGTTTTACTCACTAGGGTCCATGTTTTACTCACTAGCGGGAGGTTTGAGGGTTCAATCAGGGAGATTGCTTGTACAACACAGTGGATTGTAGGCTTTAACTAAAACTACACTGATTGACAGTGTAGGCTTAGTTAAACTTTGGGAAAAGAGACAGTTTGGTTTGGTGTAGCCGCCTCGAATGTACATGTAGGTATAGCAATTACATAGATATTTTGATTTGGTACAAAAAATTATAGAAAACAGAAAAAACAATAGAGACAATGTACATTGATCAGACATAATATTATAATCACTGACAGGGGAAGTCAGAATAACACTGATTACCTCGCAACAGCAGTCAGTGGGATATATTCGGCAGCAGGTGACCAGTTTGTCCTCAAGGCCAATGTGTTGGGAGCAGGAATAATGGGCAACTAAAGGGTCTGAGTGACTTTGTGGATCTCTAGAACTGCAGGTCTTTTTGGGTGTATCCGGTCAGCAGTGGCTTGTACCCACAAAAGTGGTAAGTGGGACATAGGATGTAGGTCCAGCCCATGCTTTCCAATTCAACAGAAGACCACTAATTCAAAATACCTAAATGGGGTTCTAAAATAAAAGTGTCAAGCATCATAGGGCTGTTTTCAGTACCTACACAATATTATTTATGTAATTTTAATATTATGGCTTATGGTGGTATGTACATGGCACGAAAAAATAACTTTTGCATTTGGTTTCACCTGTCCTCATGTGGAAAAGTCAAGATATAGAAAGTCATTTTTATTGGTGAAGCACCAAGTCACAACAAAAAGTTACCAAAAGATATTTTGCTAATACAGCTCTTAATTCTACAGGGACAAGTCCATCGCGGACAAGCTCTTTACCACATTGGCAAGAGACTATGGCCTTCTAACAGGCAGAATCCACAAGCAGACGAAATTCAGTTTGCATGGAGAGAGACAGAGGAAGGAATGAGGGGAGAAAGAGGAAAATAGAAACAAACATGCATAGCAGATTTAACAATCGAAAAAATTGCAAATGTGAGTCATTACAAGAACTTCTACAATAATTATGTTCCTAACTGGGGGTGTCTTATGATAATGAATTACACTCATCCAGGCTACACTTGAGAAATGCATGGACCGCCTTCACACAGGTAGAAGGCGGAGCTAGAAACCTGTATTATGTGGGAGTTAAAGGACTGATTTAAGATAAGCCCCAGATTCAGAAAGTTGACAAAGTTTGACCGATCTGGACACCAGAATCTACTTAAGACTCTACTACTACTACTCTACTACTCTACTACTAAATTCTCTGTCATCCTTTTCTTATTCATCCAGAATGTATGCACATATACAGCAAAGTCTCATACAGCATGGGGGGTTCATCCTCACTCAAGCTACTTTACTTCACAACTTGCAAAAATCACTTTATAAACGTCTTTATTCAACAAGTTAGTGGATTTTTTGCAACAAGTGCTAAATTGATGAGAGATGTGAACGATGTTATAATTAAATTATACTAATTCTCATCACCTAAGTGGAAGGTGTGAAGATCTGCTATTGTCAAGTGTTTAAAGCTGTTGATAATAACAAAGTGATTATCCAGATATGCACATACTATCTCCATAATAATAAGGCCTTCTTGTGTTTGTGTTTTTGTGTGTGTGTGTGTGTGTGTGTGTGTGTGTGTGTGTGTGTGCGTTTGTTTGTGTGTGGGTTTGCTTGCGCATCTTCCACTCAAAAAATACTTTGATTAAATCGATTCTAATTAGGATTTGAGGTCAGGCATATCTGAGTGTTGTGTTACCTTATGACGATTCCAGTGGCATCTAGCACTTATGTTCAAGGGCAATTTGGATCAAAGCATCCATAATTTTTTGAAAATTATTACTCAATTCATATTCAACTCATTCTCTACAGGTCATACATGCCTCTTTCTTGTGTCAAAGGCTGAATTTGAATGAGCGTACTAATTAAACAGGATTTCACTGAATATGCAGAGTGTTTAACACATTTTCTCCTTTGGTACCTGTACTCTATTATTAAGAGCTCCACTATTTTAATTATGTTCCTCTCTTTGATTTAAAGTACATGGCGGATTTAGGTGACAGTCAGTTTGTATACTTAGCTATCTCATAGTGAGAGGTGGTTGCAGGAATATTTGTGATTGTGCAAAACTACTTCAGTAATAGTCATGGGATTCAAGCATAAGCACATTGAAAAGGCACAATGAGTTCCTCTGGATCAAAACAACTATTCTTGATTTATATTCAGTTGATGCTTTAATAGGTCCTTAAAGTATGTCCCCTCTGTGTGAAGCTGAATAATAAGTACGACAGCGCCAGTGGTTGTGATTATCACTCATGAGCAGCCCCTGAATATGGATTATGAACATTTCCTCTCTCTTTCACTTTTTGTGTCAAGTAAGAGCCTGAACCCTGCCAACACCGCTGGGTAATCAACATGATTACATAAAACGCTTTTAAATACTCTCTTAGAACACAAAATGTTCTGTCCACATAATCTGACACTTGTGAGAATCATGCTCACCAAGAAAACCAAACTAATGAGCCATCTAAAAACATCTTAGATGGAAATCTTTCAATCCGTTCAAATACTATCCCATTTGTTCAGATTGTTGCATAACAGTTAAGTGATTATTTGGGGACAATTGATTATTTCGCTACTGTGGCTTAGACTATTCAGGAATGCCAAATAAAATACACAAAACCCAAAAGCCATAACGGATTAAGTTACTATTCTTATGTTTTCTTTGTCTTTCAGCTGGTCCCTTTCGGATTATCTGTTTCCATCCAAAGGCCTTTAACATGTTAACCCTTGCCCATGTCCATCAAGTTTAGAATCAGTTTTGTGTTCTTTGATTTGGCATTGCTTTCCATCGGATGCCCTTCCTAGCGCAACCCTGCGCATTTATCCAAGCTTGGGACTGGTACTAGAAGGACCCTAGAATATGACACAAACACGAAGCAGAAGATATTAAATCTAGATTCAATGAAAAAAACTAACATCTGGCTGTAATAAACAATGCATATGATCATGCTTTATCATCTTCTAGAGCTGATCTAACAACATTTCCAATACCATAAACTTCGAGACTTCATAAAAAGACATTGGCGAATCCTGCTAGCAGAACCATCACTGCATGGGATCACACGAAAACCCACACTCTTTTAATTCATATGTGGTTCACATTTTTAAACCCAGCGACGCATGTTCTGACCATATCTTCCCAATGCTGTGATGAAGGCACAATAGTCGAAAAGTTAGCAGGAATTAGAATAAAGGCAGAGAGTAGAGAGTAGATAAATCTACCAGCGATGGTTTGGTGGTGCCACCATTTTTCTTTCTTTCTATGCTCATTACAGGTCTGGGTTGAGAACAACAAACTAACACATGAGGGAAGACGCGTTATTGTCATACAGAGATGCAATTTACATTGCTTTTCATTATAATTTGATGTTCATGGAGTTTACAGTCCAATGTTATTAGGCAATTACTAAGCTTACTATGCAGTTCCTTCATATTATCATTAAAATAGCTTCAGTCATATTTGTATGGAGACCCAGCGATATCTGGTGGTTCATTATATACATATAGATGATTCAATTACTATGTATAAACTTGTCAACTGCTTTTAACAACATGGATTGAACAGCTCCCTGTATGTTCCACTGCCTATAAGTTAGTTCTAATTTGGAAATATCCATTGAAACTAAGTTCATCATGCTGAGAGAGACAGTTGTCAATGATGTGTCTGGATCCATCACAGCACTTGATAGAGAGAAGCGGAGCCTTGTTCTGGATATTGATTAGTTCTGCCAATCAATTTCTATAACAACTCATACTGCATATACTGAAACCGATTTTCCAGAAACCGTTTTTATTGTCATTCGTTGATGTCTGTTAACATATTTTTCTTCACTCTGGATTCATGTCTGTTGAATAAAAGCAGAAAATGAATGTTGGAAGTTGGAATTCATCGTCAAATATCAATTTGTATTTGCCTATAATCAAATTTTCTTTTTCTTAATATTTGTTGATAGGTGTGATTCATAACAGCCGATGTTCAGCTTATTGTTGGCAGAGAAGCGCTGTCAAACAATGAAAATAATAATCCTATTATTATTGATATTATTTCATTGTTATCTGTTTGGTTAGGTGATGATAATGGTTTTGATATATTAAATTCATTATTGTGAGGATGATAACAAATTTTATTGTTACTATAAGTGAACAAATCCAAACAGCTGGACTATGTATAATTTTATATTTATATATTTTATAGGTAAAATTTTGGATTTCTGATTCTGGTCGGGGTGGAGGTAGGGGTACCATAACCAAATTCCGCGTAGGGCACCAATTTTGCCAGAGACTGCCCTGCATATAGATGTATAGTCCCTATATTAAAATATAATATGTTTTATATAAAAATACTATACATATCTGGCACATTATCAAATTTAAGTACCTGTCCTTGAAACAAATATGGAACTGCATTTCTTTAGATAATTCCTACTCATAGATAACGATGTACTTCCCCTCACAGATAAATTACACAGACTTTTTTTCTGTGTACATCCAGCGTCATTTACCAGCCGGACACAAACTGGTTGTTGGCTGAAAACATCATGAAAGACAAGTAAGAGCAATAACAAGAAACGTATGATGTCGCGATTTGTGGGTCATTCATTCTGTTTTCCCCGGTGTACAGAGCACTACTACTGCACACTGGGCTCAAAGATCTCCACATAGTGTAATGGCAGAACTTTTGCTGTCTGAGCCATGCTGTTGCTCCTACCAGCAGTTATACTGACCATTAGCATCCTTTGATGGAAAAGTGGGCAAATATGACGTCACTTAAAAGGTCTATTCCAAGACTAGCAATTAGCTTCCTACCCATTCGTCACTGAACCTCCTCCTTCAGTCTACAGCTGACAATAAACATAGCCTCTCACTTGGGAAAAATAAAATTTTGTCCTGTTAAATAAATTATTAAATATTATTAACTTTGAGTTTTGAAACCAGCCACTAAGTGGTCAGTGTAGTAGTCACTGTAATTTTATGGACAGTCCCGATCCTGGAAAAGTGGGGAGGGTTGTGTCATGAGGGACATCTGATGTAAAAAATAAGGCAGGCCAATATGCAGAAGGCAAAACTGATTTCCAAACCAGAAACATCAGGGCCCGGGTTAACAACAATGCCAACCAGAAGGGTGACAGCAGATGCTATTGTTGGTCATAGAAAAAGAAAATGGAGAGGGGGAAGATGTGCCAGGAATCAGCGAGATGAGGTAAGGCAGCAGTGTAGGGGTGAGAAAAGGAACTTTCAATGTTGGCATAATGACCGGAAAAGGTTAGAGCTAGCTGATATTATGGAGAGAAGGAAAGTAAATATAATGTTTGTCCAAGAGACCAAGTAGAAAGGCAGCAAGGCTAGAAGCATCGTGGGAGGGTACAAACTGTTCTATCATGGAGTTGATGGGAGGAGAAATGGGGTAGGGGTGATTCTGAGGGAGGAGTATGTGAAGAATGTTCTGGAGGTGAAGAAAGTCAGACAGACTGATAAGTATAAAGATAGAAATTGGAGGTGTAATGATGAACGTTGTCTGCGATTATGCCCCATAAATTGGTTGTGAGTTTAAAGAGAAAGATAATTTCTGGAGTGAGTTGGATGAAGTGGTGGAGAGTATTCCCAAGAGTGAGAGAGATGTACAGACTTCAATGGTCATGGTTGGTGAAGGGAACAGAGGAGATGAGGTGATGGACAAGTATGGTGTTAAGGATAGGGATATGGAAGAAGAAATGGTCGTAGATTTTGTGAAAAGAATGGAAATGGCTCTGGTGAAGCTGATTTCAAGAAGAGGGAGGAGCACAGTGTGAAATATAAGAGCAGAGGTAGGAGCATGCATGTAGATTATATCCTATGCAGAGGACGATACATGAAAGAAATTGGAGACTGCCAGTTGGTAACAGGGGAAAACGTAACCAGACAGCATGAAGGAAGCCTGCTGTCTGAACTTGTGGGCAACCACAGCAAATGTGACAAGGGAGACAGGTAGGAAGGTGCTTGGTGTTAGGGAGCTGTAGCAACTACAGACGTATAAAGCTGATGAGCCACATGATGAAGATCTGGGAAAAGGTAGTGGAAGCTAGGTTAAGAAAATTGGTGACAATTTGTGAGCGCGGTATGGTTTCATGCCAAGACAGAGCACTACAGATGCAATGTTTGCTCTGAGAGTATTGATGGAGAAGTACAGAGAAGGCCAGAAAGATATAGATTTTTTTCTTTTGTGGAATTGGAGAAAGCGTAGGACAGCGTGCCAAAGAAGGAATTGTTGTATTTCATGAGGAAGTCCGGAGTGATGGAGAAGTATGTTAGGGTTGTACAGGATATGTATGAGAATGGCATGACAGCGGTAAGGTGTGCAGGAGAAATCACGGATGGGTTCAAGGTGGATGTGGGACTGGATCAAAGATTGGGCCCTGAGCCCTTTCCTGTTTGCTATGGTGGGAGCAAGTAGAATAAAACCCCTTGAGAGGGGGAGGTATGCACTAAAGAGAAGATGATTTGAAGGGCAGACACAGCTAGACAGAATACATGTTTGTGAATGAAAGAGAGGCCATTGCAACGGTGAGGATACAAGGTGAAGAAGGTGGTACTTGGGGTTTATTTTTCAGAACAACAGAGAGTGTTGAAAAGAGGTGAAGAAGCGAGTGCAGTCAGGGTGGGGTGGATGGAGAAGAGCGTCAGGAGTTATATGTGACAAAAGTGTAGCAGCTAGACTGAAGGGAAAAGTTTACCAGACGCTAGTGGAACCAGCCCTTCTTCATGACTTGGAGACAGTGGCTCTGACCAAAGGGAGAGGAGGCAGAGCTGGAGGAAGCCGATCTGAAAATTCTCTTTTGGAGTCTAGGAGACAAAGTGAGAGAGGCCAGGTTGAGATGGTTTGGAGACGTGAAAAGGAGGTATAGTGGTTATATTGGTAAAAGGCAGGTAGAAATGGAGCTGCAAGGAAGGACATCAAGGCGATTCCTGGATGTGGTGAAAGAGGACATGCAATTGGTTGGTGTGACAGAGAAAGATGCAGTGGACAGGGCAAGATGGAAACAAATGATCCGCTGTGGCCTAGGTAACAGCTGAAAGAAGAAGATATACTTTGAGCCTTGCATTAAGCAAAATCTTAACTGCCTAGTTTACAGCGGAGCCAAAGGGTGTAATGAGTTGAGCAGGCTAGAAATAGTTCACCTGAAATTTGAAGTCTAAGCAGGTTTTTTCCATTTGAAGAAACACCCGATGTGGACGCAGACTTGGAGTTCATAAAATCAAGATTATACTGAGGCTAGACTGACTTTTTTCAGTGCACCACAATTATGTGGCTACTTGGAAGAGGTTATTAAAAGGAGAATGCACGACTTCTTCAAGCGCATGCACGACTCTCTGAAAGTGAAGTACAACCACATGAAATAAGTTGTCCGTCAAGAGAACAGTGAATGAGTGGATTATCCATTCTCAAAGCGCCGACGCTCTGTCAAACACACCAGCATGCTGCCGCCTGTGCACACATTGTTAACAGATTTGCTAATACTGCCACAGGCTTGATGCCTCCTTCCCATTTCTGTGATTAACAGCATGTTTGAGTAGCAGCAAACTGGCATGTTACTGTTTCTGCCTCCCCCTCCCCTCATCTGCCCTCCTCCTGATGTTCCTAAATCAGCAGGCCATTGCAGTAGCAGCAAATCATTAAGACAGAGCAGAGAAGGTCAAGTGCTTTATAAAGACGAGGGGCAATTAAAAACCCAATGAGACAATGTAGCTCTGAAAAGGTCAGCGTACCCTTCTTGCACACGCACAGAGTTGCACACGCTTACATACACACACATGCACACACACACAGACATGCACAAAAACCTACAGACACACACATGTTCACAAGCAAATACTCGTACACGCACAAACACATACACGTAGATACACGTCCACAAAAGCACAAGCACACACACACAAGCACGTGCACACACACACACACACATACTCACATACGTGGAGCTAAGGAATTCATAGACATGCTTTAAAACAGCAGAGGAAGAAAATAAAAAAAACACACAAAATTACAAATAAAAAGATTATACTGAGGCTAGACAGACTTCACTTTTGCCAAAATGTGTACATGACTGAAAACTAATCTGATAGCCACATTCATACTTTAGCAGTCCAAGTGAACGAATCAACATATAGCCTACCTTCGTTAATAATATTATAGTTCAGGTCTCCTTGCCACCGTTACCACTTTTGTGTGTTCCTTGCCAGCATACACAAAGAAACACACAGATGCACACGCTCAAACACAGCACAATATCCACAGCATTACGAGGAACATTTTTAAAGCAATAACGAAGAACGATCCTGATGAGCGTAGAGGACATTGTTCCCATCGCGCCAATACAGCAAATTACTGTGATCTTATAAACAATTTCCCAGACAGCGATTTTGTTTCTATTATCCATTTTGTGTCTATTGTCTATTTTGTGTCCATTATCTTGTCGACTTTGAGGTAAGGGTATGGGTCATAAAAATGCAGCACAGCACATTGTCCTCTGTGTCTTATTTTCAAGTTTCTCTCAGATTTAAAGGCTTCCAAACTACATTAGCCACTGAGCTAACTGCTAATATGTTAACTTACTGCAAATAATAGTTACCCACGATAAGTTATCTGAGCTCTGAGTGATGTTTAATGTAAGTATTTGTAACATCCCCTATTGTCTCTTCCCAGACGAGAACTGAGCAGATAAGATGGAAAGACATGCTCATGATAATAAAGAATTACTAGCATAAATGTGTTCATTTGAGTGTAAAATGTCACAAAAATGAACGTAATAGTAAATGACATTGTTTGTAGATTTTTTTGTTTGTCAATCATCTATAAGATTATAACCAGGGACATGCTGACACTGATTACCTTATTAGAGTCACAGTTGTAAGGGTCGGATAATTAAGGCAGCATATTTGCATATTTTATCTCTTAAATTTACCATAAAATATGCCTCAAAAGGAAATACGTCAAGCACATTTTTGAATAGTAAAATATAAAATTATGAAATATTTTCATGATGGAATTTTATATTTCATGGAAAACAGTCAACTGTAATTAGATTAGCGCAACCTTTTTTTTTTTTTTTTAAATAGTTGACCCTCATTAGATTCATTACAAATTTTTTGGGATAAGTAAGTTTATGTAACATAATTCTGTTTAGTAAGTCAACACACACTTTAATATGCCAAAATAATCCTACTTTCTCTACAGACATGGTTTATGCCTCCTCACCGGTGGCTCCATTGATCTATGGTGTCTCACGAGGCTCCATTACTGGCCCCTTACCCTTTTATTACACACATACTGCCACTGGCTCACATTATAAACAGGTTCAGTGTCTCCCATAATTCAGTAAGAAATAGTGATTCAAAATTTTCTTTATCAAAACAGTTGAGCAGGATATTAAAGGCTTGAATCTAATTCGTTGGAACCAGGACATATTGTAAGGTTCTGTGCGACTTTAACAGTCTCTGCTGTGGTTAAAGTGGTCTTTACCATGGAGATATGGAAGGAGATGGCAAGGTCATACGCATCCCATTTTGCATGCATATGTGTCCCACAGTCTGGGGAGAGATGGCACCAAAGTACACTATGGGAAGAAGTCAAGCAAGGGGGAAGCAATGTGATGCATTGTTCTACTGGGAAAACCTAATGAAACAGTAATGTGGATGTCACTTCAACTGTACCACCTTTCTAAAGATTGTCACAGACCAAGAACACACCTTCAGGATTCCCTGGGGTTCCCAGGATAAGCTGGCAACTAGTTTACACATTTTCCTTCAGGGTAATATTGTTAAAGAGAAAAATATCTTTTTTTTTTATATATATTCCTGTTTACACTTTTACTATAGCTATAGTTTAGATTTAGTTTAATTTTTATTAAATTGGTTTGACTACCGCAATAATAATAATAATAAAAATAACAATAATAATAACAATAAAATGCTTCTGTGTGCAGTATCCACTTTATGTAAAGAACGCTAATTTTTCTATTTTTATGTAAATAATTTTTTTTTTATGTTTTTGCATTTCTTCCTGTTCAGATTTTCTTTATTTTGTTATGGAGTCAAAAGCAAAAAAAAATTAAATCTGCTGTTTACCTTTCTGGTGGATAGTATGAATGACAATAAAGTTAATCTTGAATTTTGATTATACATATATATTACATATTCAGACATTACTTATTTCAGACTTATTTCAAAATAAAATGTTCATAAATATATAATATAATGTTAATGTTTAGAGTAAAATTGATTAAAATTAGTTAAGAAATGTAAATAAAAATGAAATCAGGATCCACGTAAAATAATCAAATCAAGTAAATATTTCCAAAAATATTAAATAATATAATACAATTAAAAAGTCCTGATGCACCAAATGAAAGCCAGACTAAATAGTGAGCTTTAAGTTCAGTTTTAACAATATCTATATTTTCGGCTCCTCTCTGATCCTCTGGAAGTTTGTTCCAGCGACATGGAGTGTTGTGGCTGAAGGCAGCATAAAGTTTCTGGCAATGCCATGTAGTGCCTAACATACTAATAGAATAATTTTAAAATCAACACGAGAACTAACAGGTAGTGCAGTAACTTTAAAATAGGTGAAATTTGAGCTCTCCCTCTGTTCAACACTTGGCTGCAGAATTTTGAATAAACTCCAGTGGAAGTCCAGAAAGGAGAGCTTTACATTAGTCTTACCTGCTGGTGATCAAAGTGTGCATCAGAGTCTCTCTGCGTTGGTCTGAGAGAGACACGGCCTCACCTTAGGAATGATTGACATTGGCTCATAGGTCTCAACAGTTGCACCAAATCAGAAGAAATTTATTTGTATGGGGAGTGTTACCAAGCTGTTTCTAAGTCTCTGCGTCTCCATAGTTTCCGGTTGACCTCTCCTTTCTTCATCAGATCATATCACATTTAATTACCTCTTCTCATCCTTTGTCAAATTGTTACCACTTGATCATTTTTAACATCCTTCTTCTTCCATCTGTTTTTATTTTATTCATTGGTGAGAGTGTAACAACTTTCTGGAATTGGCCTGAAAGTCTGAACCCATGCAAAGACGTGTTTTTCACACATTAACCGAACCATGGTTCAGTTTATTCCGGCCAAGACCTATCTCTACCTCGCTTTGTATTATGCAGACACAAGACTTTGATCTTGATGAAACAGAATAATCTTAAAGTCTATACCAAACGCGGTAAGTGTGAAAGCTCCCTGACCTATCGGACGAAGGCAAGTTGACCCGCGAAAAAAACTTTTTTTATGATTAAAAATATATAAGATACCTTTGGGGTCGGTAGGACAAAGGTGACAGCGTGATAGGTAGACTAAAAATGAAGAACACATAAGGCGACTGATTTAAACTTGTTATAATATTTGGGGTACCAGCCCTATATTGTCAGTGAGTAATCATTTTCACCTCACAAAAACTTGATATTCATTATGCCCCCGAAAAGTCAAAGATATTATGGAATCTCCACATTTGCCACGGATCTTTCGTGTTAACGCGGTAACTAAAAACTATAACATTGATCATTTTAAAACTTTATACCCTCATAGACTTTAGTGCGGTGGAGAACGGGATTGATTTTGGGAAAGATCAGATGTGTTTCTGACAATAGGGGGAGCTTTATCCTCAAAAGTTTTCAGGTCATAATTTCTCAACCACTGGTCTCATTTTTTCCATATTTGGTGCATATGAATTGAGTGAAATAGATCTACCTGAAAATGGCCAGGTTGTGTTTTACTCTAATATTTTATGCTTTACTCACCAGGAATGTCATTTTTTTTTTTTTTTAAATACTGTTTTTTCTCGATTACTTCCTAACTGTTGGTCCCATTAAGTTAAAATTTGGTGCATATGAATATATATATATATATATATATATATATATATATATATATATATATATAATATATATCATATTACTCTAAAAGTTCATATCTTACCAATTAAAGGAAACACTTTTTACGAAGGATAATGTTATGTCCACATTATCCTTCGTAAAAAGTGTTTCCTTTAATTGGTAAGATATGAACTTTTAGAGTAATATGATATATATTATATATATATATATATATATATATATATATATATATATATATATATATATATATATATATCATATTACTCTAAAAGTTCATATCTTACCAATTAAAGGAAACACTTTTTACGAAGGATAATGTGGACATAACTTCACATTTAATATGAGGAATTCAGTCGAGGGAATTGCTTGCAAAATGCAGGGAATTTGGAAATTAGGGTTATCTGCGAGCTTTTCATCTTTCTAACCATCAGAGAACGCACAGACGCACACAATTCTTCATTTATTATTTCCTATTTTATTGTTATTCTGTTTTGGAGCAATAACGCATACTGCTGTGCACAACCTACCCCTTAATCAACTTGTTCACAAATTTATAACTTCAACTTTATTTTACAATTATCACTTCAGCAGTATCAAGCTCTGTAACTGTAATCAATATGGTTCATGAGAGTGGTTTTTATATCAAGTAATTATTTTTAATCTGTCCGCTGGGGCAGAAAGATGGCTTCAAATTAAAGTTACAGCTGTTTAATACCTGTTTACCGGTCAAACAAGACAGCACGTATAATTATTGAAGAATTTAATCCTTGGAGAGGAGATGTTTCACCCACTATCTCAGTAATATCGAGTTATATGCTGCTTTGAAACTACACCGGTTTTTGGACTACAGAATTACTGCCAGAATTAAACTTTTCAAATCATTGGTATTCCAAAAATGATTTTCAATCAACATTTTATGGATGAACTGGGAACGATGGAAAGTGAGAGGATAATCTAACTGAAGTTTGAGATGCTGCGGTGAGAGAAGGTGAGAATAACCACATTTTTATCTGGATTTTTTGAGAACTGGCAGACTGTTTAGATCACTACGTGAAGATTTGTAAGAAAAAAACACTGTTTGTGGGGATAACTTCCTAGCCATTGATCTGATTTAGTCCAAATTTGGTGCACTATCCAACTCAAGGACATTTATTTTGCATATGTCTTATTTTACTCGAATAGTTTGTTTTTAATTCACAAGGGGACCTTTTTTTGCTAAAATCACTTTTTTTGGATGCAACTTCAGATTTTAATTTGAGGAGTTCAACCAGGGGGATTGCTTGTACAGGTTTACAAGCAATCCTCCAATCAGCTTTCAAGCTATATCCCTGAAAGCTGATTGGAGGCTTTTCAGGGATATATCTTTGTGAGAAAGAAGACGTAGGCATAATTTAAAATTTAAAAATAAAAGTTGATTAAAGCCATAGTCACACAATTTAAGAAGACAAAGCTTTCCATAAAAAAGAAAAAAAAAATCAGTATCGAGAGCCAAGGAATATAATTTAGAGTTGTACCTCTGTTTACGAATGCCTTGCTTTAATAGTATTTTGATTCATGAGCAAAGGTTCTTCAAAAAGTGTGTCTTGCTTTACGAGCGGTGATTTAATATATTTTTTTTGCTCGTATCACGGATTTTCTCCTGATACAAGCGAGTACCTGTATCTTGTAAGCAACTTGCTTTGTATACGAGTGCTCTGCTTTGGTTCACTAGCACCTGTTTCAAAAAGTGGAAGACGCAAGCTTGGGCTTCCTTTGTGCGCCCAAAGCCTAGAGCAAATTTTTTTTTTATCTCAGGTCACTCTCTCTAGCGCTCGCTCTCAGTTAGCGTCATACACTCACAGAATAGTAGTTTGGGTGGAATCGAGTGAGACAAAGTTAAGTGAACCAGAATCTGACGGCTTTTATATCATTTATCATTGCTATTTGTTAGCAAAGTTACTTTTACTCTGTATAAAATAAAATCAGAAATTATTTTTAAATGAATATTTTTGCGATATGGAACAAACTAATGGGATTTCCATTCATTTGAATGGGGAAATTAGTTTTGGTTCATGAGTTTTTTCATTTGCGAGCAAGGGCTCAAAACAAATTAGGTTCGTAAACGGAGTTACCGCTGTACTTTCAAGGCAGGATTTAACGAACAAGCAGTGTGAAGGCCGCCCTAACATAGTAGGGAAACTGTTTCTACAATTTGGGGTCTGCAACAGAAAAAGGCCAACGGACAACTTTGTGTTAAGGACGATGAGAGACAGTTGATTAGCTGACTTCAGTAAGCTTAAGGGGTTCATGTTAGTATAAGAAAAATGCACCAGTTACCAGCTAACACTTCCTGTCAACAATAACCGTATACTGTAAACCGCATATTTCAAATGTATCTGGGTATGAGAACTAAGTGTGTATTTTTGAGTGTGTGTGCTAATACTGTGCTCGGATTTGTTCAAATGAAAGGGACATTGTATTTAGATGTAAACATTAATTTGTATGCATGTTTTTATTTAAACAAGTTGTTAAATGCACTGGAATTATAAAAGATATTATCATGGTTTGTTACTGTTTGTGTTGAGGAAAGAAATAACAAGTGTTTGTGCTTGGATGTTTGCAGTCATGCGGGATGAAAGCGACTGGATGTGAATATGCATATTTTTAAATGGATATTGACGCATGTTTGATTACCGGGTGATGTTTGCAGTGGTGTTCCATGTTAGTTAATGCTATCCGACTGAAGCCATATGTAATCATTGCTCCCCCCCTCCCCTTGTACTTTTCTCCAATATAAGCATTTGATGCAATTAATTGCCAACATGAGATAATCTCGTGAACGGACCCACGAAAGATAGATAGAGAGAAAGATGTACACGGAACAATCAGAGGCAATAATAAATGTGACAGAAAAACCAAAATCTCACAAGGTCAAAGAAGTTGAAACAAATGATCCATATAAGTAATAATGAATACAATCAATATTCTTAATATCTGAAAATTTAATCCTAACTACTTGATTTACCTCTGGCGGCCCACAAGGACTGTACGTGCACAAACTAGTCCTGGTGTCCATACTTGCGTAATCCCTGACATAAACGTTTTAGATACATTTTAGAGCTACTTTATTTCATTTTTGGCTTTTTCTGAGAAACAAAAAAAATCTAACATTCAGCCAGAAACTTATCCTATATTCTTATATTCTTAAATATTTTTACTTAAGATTGATCATATTTCAGCCCATCTCATGAGTCATGATGAGTGACTTTTTGGATTTAAAAAAAAGCTATATATCTGAACGTTTGTAGCACCGTAATTCAAATCTATGTGGCAGACCAACTGCTGGGGGACTAGGCTCCCCTTGTGTTTTTGAGGGTTCCCTCTTTATCCTCCGAATTCCTACCGGAGTAATAAGAGATTCTAAATAGCAAGTACATCCGAATATGAGTTTGAATGTTAGTCTTTGTATTGGCCTTCTAATGAACTGGCTACTTTTCTGTAGTTTGACCTAGCTCACGCCTCATGTCAGCTGGGGTATGGGTCTACCTCCCCACCAGCCACATGCAGAGGATAATCCGTAACTAAAAATGGATAGATGGAACTGAACTCTTGTTTAAAGCGCCTATTATAATCTGGAATTATATCACATTCCCAATGCAGATTCATTTGTGTTGAAGAAATTGACATTACTTTAAATGTTATTATTTATGTGATACAAATTGTCACAAAGCTGGCTCGAAGTCCGTGACACAAATCGGGAAGAAAACTGTTGGTGATACATGAAATATGAATTGTAATTAATAGTCTTTAAAAAGTAACTATAAATATATTGCGTGTCATTCAGTAAAACGGAACCACAGATATTCATAAACTGCAGGGCACTAGTGGCAGCTACAGGGTCCTCAGCTGTTGGGGTCCGTAGTTGTTTCAGCCCTTCAGGCTGAGAACATCTCCAGGTGGTCAGGCAGTGGTAGGGACGTCTCTCTGCCTCTCCCTGCAGCTACCCTGAAACAGCGGTAGGTTCATGCTGCAGAAACGTCAGTGTACTACTCCTTCTTCCTTTCATAGGCTGCCTCTATGTCCTCCTCCTGAGGTACATCGAGTTCCGCCATGATCACCGTCCCTGCAGGGGTCGACGACAGAACTATGTCTGACCTGGAGGTGTTGGTGGTTTCATGGGGGAACTTGAATCAGTCAGATCCACACATCCAACCACTTGATGCAGCCTGGAATTTGTAGCCGTACTCAAAAAAATATGCAAGCTTAATATTTAAAATGTATGTATTTGAAATAGATGTCAAATTTTCATGTATTTGGATTACATATTTTTAACAAACAAACTAATAAACATAATGTGATATTTTTTTTTCCTTTAAATTAGGAAAAAAACAAGTACAAATTATATTCATGCAATAGTTCTGATAAACCTTATGTGTTTGAAATACATTTAAATTCACAATTTTATTGTTTTCATAATTGATAAATTCACTCTTAGTTAATAAAAATTTGAATATATATACATTTTAAAATCAGGATTATTTAACTAAAAATAGATCCTGAATATCTTATAAACAAAAACGAGTCAATTAATTTAATGATAAATATTAGAGAGATAAAAGGCATTATTTTAGAAACCTCGAAACATTACTAAAGTTAGTGTCAACTGAGCTCAACCGGATCCTCCGATGTTGTTTTGTTACACCTGAACTATGGAGAATTAATTATTGAGACTAAATATAACTACACAGACCACAGAGAGAGAGAGAGAGAGAGAGGGAGAGAGATCGAGAGACTTTTTTTGACTTGACACAGTTTAACAACAGTTAATTGGTAGTAAGTCATTTTTAATTCATTGCTATAAACCAAACTGAAGTTTTGCATTGATGTTCAGATTTGAGATTTGGAATAAAACCTGACATGATTTTATCTTCCCTTTTTGAATACTGGACAATGTGTTCGGCTGTAGCTCAAGAGGTAGAGCGGTCCTCCACCAGGTAAAATATTGGTGCTTTTATCACTGGATGGACCCTGCGGTCTACATATTGTAGGTTCCTTGAGTAAGCCCTAAGTTCACGTAGCTGGCCAAATGCTCCTCGTGGCTGGGTCAAATATAGGGATGGGCGGATCAATCCCAAGGTATCGATACTACTGAGGTGAAAGTGGTGTTTAATTTTAATTTCTTTAATAAATATGTAGTAACACAGACTAAAAAGCATGTTTGTTGTCAAATAATTAATGTAAAAGCTTCATTTCAGAATAAAATCCCCGAGTATTATCATATAGTAGCCGTGTATTTCAGTAACAGTCATTATTTTTTTTGCTTTTGGTTACACAGCAGAACCTTTTTCCGTCCAACCCCCTCCTCTGGAGAGTGCAATAAAAGCACCGCAGCACAAAGATCCTATAATAAAGAGCTAGACTAGAACAAGGGCTGTATATGTTTATGGCACTGGGCTCGGATTTGTGTAACTTAATGCAACAAATGTAATAAGAGAAAAACCAGAGGGCCCAATTCCAGGCTTTGTTTTTATTTAAGTTTCTCAAGAGAGAATTCTGTCAGCTATGGTTTCTGTTGAGAAGACAATGTGACCTTATTCTAATTCTTCGCCAGGCTTTAAATATTGCTGTTGCCAGTTAAATCACTCCCACAAGAGACTTCCTTCAATGCTGCACTTTTATGTCTTTATTATTTGCTAGAGCTTACTTAGAAATAGGGATTTTGAGGACACAGCATATAATAATACTTCTTGACCGTTTAGTATCAATAATGAATATACAAATTAAGAATGAGCCCGGATCTGTACCCAGCTCTAAGGTGTGTGCAAAATCGAGATTTTGAATGTCATGAAATTAGTCTGGCATTTTAGTAATACTATGAAAAGCTTGACAACCTTGAAAATTAATCTAGCTCTAGTTTTGGCTGCTATTTTTGCCTCTTTTTTCCAACAGAATTGTGAGGAAAGGAGCTTGGGGGATAGCCGGGCTGACTCGATGAGGCCGAACAACAATAAATCACAGCAAACAAATGAGAATGCTACTGCAACAGCAAGAAGGAGTCACAGAGAATAAAGGGGACTGAGGCAGAGCTATTTGTCAAAATAAGCCTTTTTTAAACTTTCACACCACGGACCCAAATTGTGACTTAAGATTGCATGAAAGGAACCAGGAGCTCCTGCTTATTAAAGCAAGTCTTCTTTAGGGAGCTCACAAACCAAGAGCCCGAGACTTAATGGTTTACATTTATGAGGTCTTTAATTTAGCATCAAAGAGTGCAGGTTTTCTAAGGTTAATACACAACCAGCCAAAACGCTATACCCACTGCCTAATTTGCATAGGTTCCTTGATTCCTCCTAAACAGCTCTGACATGTTGAGGCATGAGCTCCATAAGACCTATGAAGGTGCACAGTAGTATCTTGCACCAATATTGATTATATTTTAAATTTGAAGAATTTGAAGGTCAACACCAGAATTTTTCTTTTTCATTCATTCATATATCTGTTACCGCTTATCCTGTTCAGAGTCAGGGGGCTTGGAGCCTATCCCAGCTGAAATTTGGCGAGAGGCAGGGTCCAACCTAGACAAGTCGCCAGTTCATAACAGGGACGATACATGGAGTCAGACGAACATTCATGCTCATATTCACTCCGACGGGCAATTTAGAGTCCCCAATATTGCATGTTTTTTGGACTGTGGGAGGAAGCCGGAGAACCCGGAGAGAACCCACAGAGACGGGGAGAACATGCAAACTCTAGACAGAAAGGCAAGGTGGTGGGAATGACCAGAGGTGGATTTCAACCTGGTAACTTCTTGCTTCTTGCTATACCTCAGACCTTCTTGCTTTGATGAAAAAAGTGACCCACTACAAACCCCTGCCACCCTAATTCTTTTTTGTGTTCCTCAAACCATTCATGAACTATTGCTGAGGATGGGCTGGATGAATTATCATTCTAAAAGAGTAGTAGTAGTAACACATTTCTATCAGTACCATTATTAACTATTTGAAGCAGTGGTTGCTAAAGTATTTTTTCTGTAAAATCAGACAACAAGTATTAGCCTTTGCAAGCTTTCTCACATCAATGAGCATTGGATGCCCGGTTCACCAGTTGTCCTTCCTTAAAACACCTTTGTAAGGCACTTATCAATGCAGATCGGGAACAACCAACAAGTCCTGCAGTTCTTGAGATGCTCTGACCCAGTGATCAAGCCATAACTACCTGGTTATGGTCAAAGTCACCCAGATCAATGTAATTCACTTCTCCTGTCCATGGTTCTACATTTACCCAATTATAATTATTTACAAGAGAAATATATGAGAACAATGTTAAAAAAATAATAGTCACGAAATTGGTTTTCTTCTTCATGCCTATGTTTAATGTAAGTAAATATATATGTGAATGATTGCATGTTTTTGTACACACAAACACATAAATCACACACACAAACACACAACTGAAAGAAAAGAAGAAAAGAAAAAGAACAGGTACAATGGCAATTAACAAGAAAGATACTTTTCGGGAAAAATTAGGCAAGATTTCAACAGCATGAGACTTCAAAATTCAGTTTTGGATTGTTCTTGTTGAAAACAAAAAGAAAAAAGAATGTTCAAGGTGTTGTCTTAACCTTTTCATAACTAAGTCTACACAGCAAGGGTATATCCTTAAAAATTCTCCTTGCGTGTTACTAGCAAACTTAAACCTCAAACGAATTTATGTCCGAAGAACAGTGTTTTCCATAAAAAGAGCTCCCCTTAGTGAGTGAAATATGAACTATCATCATAAAATATGATATATATACATTATAGATCTACTCTATTCTTATGCACCAAAGTTGGATTAAATCGGACCAGGGCCTGAAAACTTTCCCATAAAAAGATCCCTCTAGTGTAGGAAATATACAACTGACCTTTCCCAAGATTAATCCAGCTCTTCCTCGCACTAAGGTCTAGTAAAATCTGATTATGGTATATTTAGCTATAATAGTTTTTTAGTTATCGCGGTAATCCGAAGGTTATGTGGTGCACGCGGCAGCAGTGACAATTCAGCGGATACAATTTACACACAAGGAAAATTTAATTTAAAAATCACGCCCTTATTGTCAGTGATTGTATTTCAGACCTTTATAACAGCTCCAAATGAATGCATGCAGGGGCTGAACTGGATCTAGGAGCACGTTGCACATTTCCATTCCTGAGTAATAGGCCCCACAGAGGGACACCACCACCACACTCACAAATGCAGTGGGTGTACACGCTTATGCACGAGTGTACATGTTTATGAAGATGTGCAATGAAGGACATATTCTCAGTCAAGAGCTCAGCTGTTGAATTGAACTTTCATCTGTGTCTTCAAATATAAATTGACAGTATAAGTTGAGTTTAAACAAAACACTGTATTCAAAACTGCAGAGTTTTTGTGGGAGACTGAAAGAAAAGCATTACTTCTGTATTTGTTGCCCACAAGGACAACCGTCTCTCCCCGTCTCTGGTCTCTTTTCATTTATCGTTCCTTCATGTTTTCAAAAAAAAGACTACCGAGAGTAAATTAAAATGTTGTTCTTTTTCTCTCCCTATGACGTCCCTTCAAACCCCCATTCTTTCTTTTTCTTTCATATCATAAATCTCTTTACAATCCAATGTTTTGGATTTAGATTAAAACAAGTCAACTTTAGGGAAAGAATGTCACATTAAATGGTTTCTTTTTTTATAACAAAATCAATAAAAGTCCCTCAAGTCCCCTAATCATCCCTTAACATAAGAATATTGCGATCATATTCAAAACACTTGAGTTGAATCTGTAGAAATCCAGTAATCAGAATAAATCCACATACATTTAATGTACACAAATGTATATCTTTTATATTTTATAATAAAATCGCAATGATGGCAATGACGCTCGAAAATTATCTCCAGCTTTTCATGGATATAAAGAAAAAAAAACAAAAACACCCATTTTTCATTCAATCTAAACATCAGCAATAACAGAAGATGAGGTTAAAGTAATGAAGGCTAGAGCTCTTTTTGGCACATTAGGAAAGTTCCACCTTCAGATACACGAAGCATCATCATGCTACACACAAATAACTGATATCATAGCAGACGCATAAATGTTCAAATTTATTCATTTCAAATGCAAAAGTTTTAAATAATTACATCAGATATTAATAACAGCTCTGCTGAAAGGATCTTTGCTCATTCTCCATCTTTCCTGATTGAAATGTTATAGTTTTGATTTCCATCTTTACTATTCATACCTTTACTAGTCATGTGACATGGAAAGGCAGAATTCTTCTTAGACAGTTTTCCTTGAATCGTTCCAGCAACTTCCTGTCACTTGCAGATTATTCTGTATATCTTTCTTGTTTATACTGAAGATCAAACCTGCACTTCTGCAGTGGTGAAATACACAAAGGTCATCACACGATAAGTGATGTATTCACGATCGGAACCACAGTCTGAGCTTTAACAGAGTCTGAAACAGAAGGACTGAGATTACAGGAAGTGAATGTAAATCAGGTAGCATTTCTCTCGTCAGGCTGTTCCTCGTATGCCCGCTCCTGACACGAGCTCTACTGGCGATAATATGCTTATTTCTATTTTGAGTGACAACAAAGGAAAGGAAAGTTGGCAAGCAAGCTCATGAGCTGAATTTCAACCGAGAGCTTGTGGAGTACGTGTCTGAGCCCGTTGAGATGTCTGGACACCTAGAGGTAGATTTCTCTGGTTGGTGAAGAAACAGGGTTTTCACTGTAGTCATCTGGGGTTAGAGTTGACGCATCAGGAGACAGGCAAAAACATCACACCCTCTAACTCTATCCTCCACAGCATGACCAACCATCAGATCTTGGCTCTCGATCTGCCAACATGTCTCTGCTGTTTTAAATAAAGAAAAAATAATTTCACTTGTACTCCTCGTAGCACAATGGGAAATATGTTGTTGTGAATAAACACAATTAAACTTTGCATGTTCTACTCAGCTTTAAAGAAATAAAGCTTTCCAGACAGTTTCCTTAAATAGCGGCAGTTTGACTTTTAACCGTCAATATACCCTGAAGACACCCACTTATCTTGCACAATACCCAGCTGTCATTTTATCTGCACTTTGTTTGCTGACCCTCTCGCTGTCAGCCATGTTTGTTTTTACAAAGGAAATAAAAAACGCAGGAAAGTCACATGAAAGAAACGCATGAAAGAAATAATGTATATTTGTAACATTCTGTTCCTCTTTCTGTTTGCCTTGGCTTTGAAAGTGAGACATATAGTCAGAGCATAGTGTTATGAAAACCCAGAGAATTAAAGGAGATATAAATTACTTTTTCTCATTTGAAAAAGTATTTTTTTAACTCATGAACACGGGTTTTCCCTTTTTTATTTGCCCCTAAACACATCCAAATTATAACTGTGCCAAATACATTGTTGACAAAGAATTAACTGTGTTTTATAGATATATGTAATGAATCTCATAGTGAATCCAATATAGATTAGATTTACCATGAGGCAAGTTATGGCTTACTTGCGCCTTTTTGTCTAATATGTTATAGCAGCTTAGTAATGATTTATTATATTATTTCTTAAGTGTTCACCTCTTAAGAGATTAGTTATAAAACAGTAATAAACCCTTTATAATTTACATTTACTTTAAGACTAATATAATTATTACTAATAATAATAGTTATTATTATTATTATAATATTAATAATAATTATGTAATAAAAATTAGAAAACGAGCGTAAAATTTGCACATTAATTTATTAAATTAAAATGCAAAAAGCATAACCATAATAAATCAAAGATGAAACAGTATATGAAGGAGATCTTGATCGCAATGAGATTTCCTGATTAAATAGATCACTGAAATTAAATTAATTAAAGATTTCTCCATTTACTTTAAACAGTTTGTTATGCTTGTTTCCCCATGGTTAGTTATAGGTTAAAACATGGCATTTCAAATGTGAGGAAACAACCTTGGAATTATTTGATTATTATAGTGGAATGGTGGTGTGAACATCAAGTTCAAAGAAAGTTAAGCTAATTATAGTAAACTTACCAAAAAAAACAATCTTCACATATACATTTGAGTCTACGTCTGCTGTTATGCAATAGGAACAAAAGTAAGCAGTATGACAAGATTAAGCTAACACCAATAGATGAATCCCAAAGTTCAGTCATGACAGCTTCATCCACTGAGCTCAGGAACAAAACAAAGCCCAAGTCCCAGAGGAGATGCTTGCAGAGGTAAAGGTACTATCTCTACTACCACCATTAAAACCAGCAATCTTTTGTTTGCCACTTCAACTGTAATCCTGGAGATACTTGGGCTTGTGTTTGGGAAGATCAAGAATACTGCACGCAGAGTGCCCCCTGTGCAGAAGAAGGTTTGAAGACAACCAAGAAATCACAGAGGGAAGTCAGTTGCCACAGAAAGCAGGAAGGGTATCAGCTGGGATAGACCCTGGATGGAAAAGAAGTACAATAAGATGTTGAAAGGTCGGGCACTGAAGACTTTCACAGAAACATCTTGAAAAGATATGTGAAAAAAGCAGAGGCCAAGAGAATGTTCTCCAAAGCCCCAGTTGAGGTGTACTCCCAACTGTGAGGGAATTACAGCACAAGAACAGGCTAACCCAAGATGAGAACTGAGCACTACTGGAAGGCCATTCCTGAAAGGGAAACCACACACAATACCAAGTACTGGTGGACCTAAAATGAGAACACAGCAACTCTGAGATCAAGAACTAGTCCCAATTACAGGGGAAGCTAGCCTCAGACATGAGGACACACAAAGATCCTACTTAATCCAAACCTACTGGCTGAGGAAGTCATGAGTACTCAACGACCACTTGGCCGCCAATGATAACCTTTACTCATACAGGGTGGGTCAACCCTCACCCACAAAGAAAACACTTTCAAACTACTGGCAAAAAATTTCTTCCTTTCAACAACGTATGAGCTCCTCTCAGGCTTCACAACAGCCAAGCTGAGTGGGATCATGAGTCAATATATGAGCAAAGCTCAGAAGGGCATCAGAGACAACCAGCTGGCCAAACACCCAGTCTGAAAGCCAACTCTAAAGATTATCTCCACCAAGTTCAGCATATAACAAGTTGATGCACTATCCCAGCTGTTGTTTTCCATAGGAATGATCCCCCTGTGCCAGATTATGGCAAGAGTGGATGTGGATGCCGCCTTAGTGAAAAATATATTGAGTCATTATATACTGGATCTGCACCAAAGGTTCTGAATGATAGGAGGTACAGGAAGAAAGACTAGCAGACATACAGGACAGCTACAAACACCTGCAGATCCCACAGGCCAATGGAACAATGGCAAGGATGCAAGGAAGATTGATAAAACCAAATACTACCAGAAGGCAAGTTGCTATGAGAAGAATAAAATCCAAGCCATCAACACTTATTCCGTACCAGCCATCAAAACCCGGCTGGAATGATAAGCTGGCCTGAGGAGTATACCACTGATGTCAAGAAACACGTCCTCCCATCAATGCATAAAGGCTTTGACCCAAAGCGATGTAATGAAGAGGGCCAGGATTGGCAAATGTCAGAACCATGCCCTTGATGAAACGGAGAGCATCCATATCCTCTCGGTATTACTTGAATGAATACTTTATTTCTCATGCAGCAGTATTTAGAAAAATCAAAACCCATTCATTGGATGTTTCTTGACAAAATAAGGAAGTAGCTGTCATCAAGAAAACAGAACCAGTGGTCTAACATAACAGACAGGACCCAAGGTTCAGGCTGTAAAAGGGTTCCCCTGAGACAGCCCAGCACATACAGTAGTGGCGGCGGGTTGTAAGATGTAATCTTGGTCAGCGTAAACTAAGAGTTACAACCAAGTGGTAGGGACAGTTTACAGGAACATCTACTTTATCACAGCTGAGGGTGGTTATGATTAAGGGAGCCAATATCCTGTGATACTTCAAATTCCACATTGACAAGCAGCTGCTGGCTTACCAACCAGATATAGCCATTGTTAATGAGAAACAGAAGAGGGAGGCTGTAGTTTAGAGTAAGATCAGGAAGAATGGAGCGCAAAAAGATTGAGAAGTTACAGGGACTGACTGAACAGCTGGAACAAATATGGAAGGGTGAAAGCCAAAGTGGTCTCGGTTACAGTACGAGCATTAGGGGCTGTGACCCCATAACTGTAAGAAGGGATCCAGACGATGCCCGGAAAAACTGAGTTCACGGGAGAGTGTAGTCAAAGAAGAAACACATCACCCCCATGTGGGGGTGAAAGGGATCTATATTTATTTATTCTTATATTTATTTATTATAATCAGGGAGTTTATACTTTGTTATTAGTTAGTGACATATAAACATTTATGGCTTAAAGGAAAAAAGAGAGGATTGTAAAAAAAAATTCTTTTTTGAGATATCTTGTCAGAAGTATAAGGACACCATCATAAAATATGAAGAGAACTTTCAAAGGAGCTGGCTCATGTTGGAGGTCAGTATCTGTGAAGAATGTCAGTTTAAGGGTCCATCCATCCACATTCATCCACACCTAAGGGTTCGGTTATTGGAGCTGATGAGGTACAGGAAATGTCTGGAGAAATTAGAGGCCTGTTTGATCAGGTTCACCTTCTTGTCATGGTAGTGCTCTCCATTCCTATCTCCACAGCAGAACTTGAAGATCCTTTCAGCGCATTTAGACATCCCTCAATGCAGTGCGGGTGTCGAAGATCGCTCGCAACGGTGACATGAAGGCGGCAAATAACAGCTGTTTGAAAGGTTTAGCATGTGATGAAACTAAGTTTCACCAAAGTTTATAATTAATCTAGGTGTCGGACACTTGTCACAGATTATAGCTTTTAGTTTTCAGAAATAGCTGTTGCAAATCCTTAATAAGATATTTGTTAATTACGTTTCTAGATAAATCTGTGATGAGAAAATAGGATTTTCCTTTCTTGTTGTTTCATGACTTTGTCTGTTGTACTGTTGTTCAGGTCTTTTTGAAAGCCAAGATCGCCTATTTTACATTTGCCAGGCTTATTTTCATATTCCGTGCAACTTCTCCTCTTGTAATGAAACTAATATCTCACTGGAATACTAAGCTGGTGATATTTATGCTGGCTTCCGCGAGGCTGTAGAGGAGCTTACAAGACTGCAATCCTGAATTACAATATCTTCTAACCTTGGGACTATGTGCAATCCTCCGTCCCTCACCTGCCCATGAGAGAATGGAACTGTTGCTCCATCACGCCCTGCTCCTTCTTTAATAGTTGTTAGTTCTTGCTTCCAACTTGTATTTTATCAGGGTAAACTTTTATCTTACTCTTTAAAGCCACATTTAAAGATTTCTTTGGGCCACCTTCAGGAAAACGAACAATTTGTAAACAACAGTGTCGGCGGATAGATTAGCTCACTGATTAATAGATTGGATATTATGGATGTTTTAGCAAACAGTTGTTTTTCTAACCTGAGAAGAGTGACATTAACATTCATGGGGCTTCTCTGGTCACCATCAATAAAAGTCTCAATTTTGACTTTTTGACTTATGTGTTTAGACTCCTGGGGGAATTGGTGTGGTTTGTATAGTTCTTATAGCTTAACTTTCACCAGTGCATACTTGTGAAAGTTAAACTAACTAACTAAAACTAACTTGGCGAAGTTAAAATACAATGGAGAAGTAAATTTATTTTTTAATTTTTTTAAGAAAAATGAAGATAATGAAATGATTGGTGACTCTAGCAGAAAAAAAACAGTATTTCCTTTTTATGGAAAACCATAGCTGAAGGATAAAAACCAATAAGAACTTAGACGCATCCCGTCTTAATTAAGTAGATGAAACGTTACACTCTGTTAGTAGCGACCTAGTTGATATTTATTTATTTATTTTTTTGCTTAGATTACCTTCTTATTTGCAACAGCTATTACAATTCTCCCAATGTTGATTAGGTAAACAAAATATCCCTAACTTGTACGTGTAATATGTCATATGCTTTATTATTATGCTTTAATATTATTGTCATGACTGTTGAGTTATTTCTTGGTTTATTCTTTTTTGGTTCTCTGGTTTTATTTTGAAGGTCTTGCTCCTTGTTGTTTTGATTAGCTTTACACTTCCTGTCCTGGTTTCTTTGATCTGTTAACCTTGTATTCCCCTTTTTCAGTTGGTATTTTATCTTTCATCCCTCCTGTCTATCTCATGTCTTTGTGTGTTTCTCTTGTGCTCCTTCTCCCTCGTTGTGTGTCTTTTTCTGTGTTGTTTCTATTTTCCTCTTGTATGATTGTTCATCATGTTCACCTGTTACCCTGCCTGCCTCCATTGTGTCTCCATGTGGGCTCAAGTTTTTGCTTCTACAACGGTTCCTAACATTGTTTGATTGTATGATTTTCAATGCTGATTTAAAATTTATACAGTGCATTGATTGAAACATAAGAAATGCTTTTAACATCATCATCGTCGTTATTAAAAGCTGAAATTTACGTGACTGAAATATAAACGAAAAAGCTGCAAAATAAACTTTCTGTATTTAAATGGTTGGTGACACTTTTGTCACTCAGGTTTCTTTTGGGTACAAAAGACCTAAAATCTCACCCCCCAGATTTCAGTCATATTTTTCCTCAAATACATACATTTTATTTGTTTTTAAAGTAAGGAATATTGCATAATTTTAACTTTTGCCTGTTGAATGTTTTATTTTATCCATTATTTTTAAGCTTCCCTTTGTAATTAAAACTAGCATACGAAAATGTGTCAAAGATATTTTGAATATGTGGTTATAATGATGTTGCTTATCTGTTAAATGTCTATTGCCAAGGATGATGTACTTCCTAAAATTGAGCGATGACTGCAATAATAAATATTGTGTATTGTGTGGATTTTAGTGCCTAAACATGCCCATTTGAACACACACACATGTTCACACACACAATGCACTATTGCACACTGACTTGAATTGACTTCTATTATGAAGCTCATGCTAGCATTCTAAATCGCTCCCTCCGGTCCTGCAGTCAATCCTATTTCCATAACCAGCATGGAGCCACATTGCTAATAGAGTTAGCATGCTGACACACACATAGTTTTCAGTGTTCGTTTTGTGTTTTAATGTCTCATTCTGAGCCATGCAATGGATGTCCTAGGCCTGTTCCTATTGGTTTTCTCCCTTAGACGTTAATAGTTTAGTTGAGTTAATGCAGTCCATTCAGATCCCGCGGTGAACATTGATTTTAGTGTTTACTTTTCTCAGTGTGTGTATGAGTATGTGTGGGCTATTCTCAGTGTGTGTGAGTGTGACTGCTGTGTTCACCTCCTGAGTCGCATCAAAGAACAGAACACTCAGGCTGACCTCTAAGGATATATTGGCTTTAATCCCATGGTTTCATTGTCATATTATTAAACAAACTGATTTCACGGTTTTACTTCCAGCAAAATTCGTCACATTTCTTTCTGAGAAGGATCAGATTTTCATTCTAAACTGGTGATGAGGTCATATGGTTTAAACTTCTTATATTTGGCTTTTATTTTGGCATTGCAGTAGACGGTTCAGAGCTTTCAAGTTGCATCTGCTTGTCAAAACAATTATTATATCGCCGAAAAAACAGGGATTTCATGGAATGTTCATAATGATCGCATGGATCATTTTCAGTTTCTATAGACATTAGGGCGAGGAAGAACTGGAGCACTTTTGAGAAAGGTCAGTTGTATATTTGTGAGACTAGGGGGCGCTCCAGATAAACCTCAAAAAACTTTCATAGATCATTTTCAAACATTTCAAAAAACAAAACAAGACCTTAGTTCAAGTAAGAACTGCATTGATCTTGTGAAATGTCACTATTATGTTTCCAACAGTACGGGGAGCTTTTACTCCCAAAGTTTTCGGCCATGAGCTCTCAACCGTTGGTCCAATCTAGTCCAAATTTGCTGTATACGACTTGACTAGAGGAGATCGTTCTTATTTAAATCATCTTTAACCCATATTTTAATCTAATAGTTCATATTTCACACTTTGGGGAGTTCGAGGGGTTTAATCAGGTGGATTGTTTGTACAATGAAGGGGGCTGGGGACTTTTTGGGGATTTATACTAACTATCTAGTTTATAGATAACAGCTGATGCATTTGGATGTTGCAGTGTACACGTATTATTGAATTTTGGATAACATAGAAATGATTGAGTCTTTAATATAGAAGCTGACCCGCCTTTTTCTTGCCACACTTGGATTTTTGAGAGAAATGATCATCATCTTCCCCATGGTGATTAGGACATGGTGAATAATCTTGCAATAACAATTGAGGTTTAACATTACAAAAAGTAAAATTTGCAGGGACATTTTTATACTAAAAAGATACCTTTGTGTTATTTACATTATGTTGTTTTAAAAACTGTTTTTAACTATGTCGTACTGTTTTTTTGCATTTTGTTGCAATGCTCTTGATTGTTTGTGTAAAGCACTTTGAATTGCCCTGTTGCTGATATATGCTATATAAATAAAAAAAAGTTGCTTTGCCTTTATTTTCGTCATGGTGGTATTAGTCTATGTTTTTTGTGATGGTTCTGAGTTTCGTGTTTCCACATTTGGACTGACTGCTTTTGTTATTAAGTTGCTTATTTAAATCCTTCAACGGCACTTCTGCCCCTGTGAATCTGCAATTTTGGTCCTTATTGTGAAATGCGCATAACAATTTCCCTTCTGAAATCACAACAGCATCAATCATAAGTTAAATGGTGCTGAATGTCCTATACAAAATGTCCAGTCAAATATTTTCCTCACTCAGTAACATTAGCTCCGATGGTGGGAGGGAAATGTAAGTAGCCACATTTTGATCTTTCGTGCTCTGAAATTGACTAATTGAAGTTCCCCCACTTAATCTCAACACGGACCATTTAATGGATGCTTTTATCAAAGCAGCCTCTACACAGGATGAGTGCACGCAGTTTCCATCTTATGTGATTCCTGAGCTGCAGAGATTTCTCAAAGGCTCTAATTTCTTTTTTCCCAATTCCGTGTTCTACTACCATCTTAACAAAGCTCCCTCTAGAGACTGTCGCTTCTGTAGAGAGGAAGCCACGGAAATGTGATGACTAACAGATAAGAATTATCTCTGTACAGCAACCACAGAAGAAACATTGGATGTGTTTCAGATGACATGGTATAAATTCTGTGCAAAAGCGACTTCTGTCAGATCTCGATAATTTTGATGATGGTGAAGGTGATCTCGTCAGTGGGGAAATTAACAAGTAGCTCACTAGACCAATATAACATTATAATTTGATAGTTAGTCAGATAAATAATGTTATATAGTAATGAATAATCAATAAATTCACACATAACACAAAGATATACCCTGTAATATATACAGTAAAATACCTTTATGATAAAAAAAAATTCTGTTTCAGCTGGAAAATCATCCAGCCAACAATCTCCCTGCATATCATGAACATGGCAACGGGGTCTGGGGTCTGTTCCAGTCGACACTGGGATAGAGGCAGGGTACACCATGGACAGTCACCATCACCATCCCAATCATTCAAAGCTAGAGACAGCTCGCTGTATTTCATGTTTTGAACTTTGGGAAGAACCTGGCATGAACTCGGGAAAACATGAAAAGAGCAAGACAACTCAACACAGAGAGGGTCCGGTTGGATTTGAAACAGGAACCATGAATGTCAGGTAGAAAGTCTAATTATATCCCCGAAAATCTGGGATATTATGGAATCGTCATGACTGCCGCCGCAGATCGTTCGTCTAAACCCTATAACCCAAACTACTGTGCCTCTGTCAGCGTGCAGTTGCTCAAATAATCTGCTATTACTTTTGGGTTGTTGTTCATTATATAGGCCTCCACCAATTCTATGTAGCAATTAAAACCATCAATACAAATATTGTGTGCAATGCTGTATTATTTCAGCTTGTCATACAAATCTATATTTAGATTAAAAAAAAACCTTTCTACTTTTTTTCCCCTCAAAGTTTGAACATTTTCTCAAAATTACAAATAAAAAATAGATTTTCTCCTAATTTTCGGATCATAAAAAGTCATAGTCTCTTGTATTACAGAGACTGGTAGTAACTCTAACTTGGCATATTTTACTCTGTATGTTCATTCATGCTATGTCATGTTACTCATGATGAATTAAAAAAAAATTACAAAATGTGAGTTTATTAATCCAACCAGCAGATTTTGACACCATGTATAATTTATTTACACTGCCCAAAATTGAATGGAACAAGGAAATAACAGTCCGGATCCTGATGAAAGAAATCTTCAAGTTGAAAATCTTTATTGATATACATTGCCTAATTTGTTAAGAGCAATATCATGCAAGAACGATTTATGGATATCAAAATAATTAAACTAATAAGGGCTGGATTCTACATTACAGGAGAAATAAAAGTGAAAAACTGAAATCACAGACTGATCCAACTGGAGTGAATTTCATTACAACTACTCACAATATCACCCTCGAATGTGTTTGAGCCCCACATGCCAAAGGGACCTCCTGAAACATCTGGACATGCTCCTGATGAGATGGAGGATGTTCTCCTGGGGGATATCCTCCCAGACCTGTATCAGGGATCCTAGACAGTCTGCGGTCAGTGGTGGTGGCGTCTGATGCAGCGATACATAACATGTCCGAGGTTCTGAGGTGGATTCATGTTAAGGGAACATGAGTGCCAGCCAAAGGGATCAATACCTTCATCCTCCAGGAACTGCCTACACACTCTGACCGCATGAGGCAGGGCATTGTCCTGGACCAGGAGGAACCCAGGGCTCCCTGGACAAATGTAAGGTCTGACAGTGGGTCTGAGTTTCATCCTGGTACTTAACAACAGTCAGGGTATCGTTGGCTAGCCCTCGGAGGTCAGTGAGACCATCCAAGGATCTCTATCCCCATACCATCACTGACCCACCACCAAACCGGTCCTGTTGGATGATGATGCAGCAGCATTAAGTTCTTCACAGCGTCTCCAGATTCTATCACTCCTGCCACATGACCTCAGTTTGAACCTGCTCTCATCTGTTAATAGAATTGGGCCCCAATGGAGAACCTTTCAATTCTGCTGTTCTCTCGCGAACGCCAATTGAGCTCCACAATGCTGGGCTGTGAGATGTTTCTGACAGTTTTGTTAGAAACATCACACCAGTAGCCCAATTGAGGTCATTTTGAAGGGATCTGGCATTGTTCCTCCTCGCACTGAGGAGGAGATAACAGTCTGGCTGCAGGGTTGTTGCCCATCAACGGAACTGTTCAACTCGCCTCGCTTAACGGCCCGGCTCCTGGCATCTCATCCATGCACTTGAGACTGTGCTGGGAGACTCAGCAAACCCTCTTGCTACTGCATGCAGGTTGCACTAAATTGGATTAACTACTAGAGTAAGATATTATGTAGTCAAGATAAATCTTTTTGAGTCAATTTATTTTAATTTTTTCAATTTAAATCTTTGCAATTTTGGACCAAATTGGACCAACGTCATAGAAATTATGAACCGAAAACTCCTGGGATTCAGCTCCTCCTAGTGTTGGAAATAAACAACAGACCTTTCCCAGAATAGATCCAGTTTTTCCTCTCACTAAAGTCTATATAAGGGCAATAAAATTGGAAAATGATCCATTAAATGGTTATTGAGGTATCAGGGATCATAATAATTTTCGACACCGTAATGTTTGGAATCTTTTTTTTAAAGCATAATATAATCTCAATGACTGGTCAGTTATTTCTGCACTTAAACGTCACTATTATACTGAATCCAATATGTCCGGTTATGCTAACAGCTAGCATGATGTACTAGCAGATAATCAAGGAGCTACATTAATGAGGCCTGGTCATTCTTGTAACCTAAGGACTCTCTTTGTATCAAACACATCTCAGGGGGCTGAATATGTGACTCTGAGTGAGAACTGTGGAACATCAGACGTTCACCCATATAGATTTTTAGCACCAGCTCACCTTCTCTTACGGCTTCATGACCAGAACAACATTCTGGTTAGTTTTTGTCACTATCGCTTAACTGTCTGTTGCGGTTTTGGCTGACATCAGGTCTACACAGTGCCAACCTGGCAACGCTCCACTTGGCTCTCAAGTTTTACTGCAGACCCTGAGAACACTGACAGAGACCCTGGAAAGTGTCTCTGATGAATGTAAATGCTTGCCAACGAGCTGATAACTGCCAGCAAAACGTCTCTGAACATTTCCTCTGTCATCAGCACTTTCTCGTCACAAAGCGCTCACCTTCATACCGCTGCCCCCATCAGCATTTAACTCATTCTGTGAGCAACTGAGCGAGCTGTGAGTGTGACATTATTTCCTGACTTCCCTGCTTCTCTTGTGTCTAGCGCTGGCAGCGATGGATCAGGATCTCCTTTGTCTGCAGCATGAACAGACTTGGTTGTGTGTGTGTGCTTCTGTGTATCCATTACCTGTACACCATGAGAACTCCGACAAGGTGAAGGTTTGTTTAGCAAAGTGGCTCGGTTGTGTGCAAATAACCTTCTGGGGAGGTAAATAAAGAATTGGCTCAAATATCAAGAAGTCAGCACAGACAGATTGATGGATGGATACAGTCCATGCAGGAAATAGGAGTGACTGCAGTCCAGCTTTCAATTTGATACTATATTTACAGAAGCCCAATCAGACATAACATTAATTTATCATTATTAATGACTTTTGGTGTGTAGTAAAATTTATACTGACCTGTTTATTCTAACTAATGACTAATAGTAACCACAGTCTTGTAAAGGACGTGTTACGTCTTTAGTTCAAACAAGTGCAGAACAGAGTGGCACACGGAGTTTGACAAAAGGAATTTATATACACAAAAACTATGGTATTCAAAGTCTCTTGGAATAATGATTAATCAAAATACTAATCTTGAATAAAAGGTCACAGGAAAGGGAGCTTCATTCTTCAGGGACTTATCAATTGATTACCAATACAAATCTTCAGCATTATTATCGCATCACAATCTTTAGAGCCAGAGTGTAAAAATGGCCCTTCACCAGTTTGCCTTTAAATCAGCGGATCTGTGGTGTGTTCAGTTCCAGTGGGTATTATGCTGTTCTTGGGGCTCCAATTCTGGAGTGGTGAGGTAACTTGAGTTATTAAAACACACTATCCATTCAGTACATTTGCCTTGATGGATATACAATATTGGCGTATCTACCCAAGTGCACAATATACTGGGACGAGTTGATCGAAACAGGTTAATTTAGCAAACGCAATGAAACTTAATAAGTATAACTTATGGTGCTTGTGATTGCGTTTGTATTTAATACATTGCTAATCAGCACAGCGTTGCGCACGGACAGTTTGGCATACTGAAATGCCGGTTATGTTGTTTGGATTGCACTAGAGTATAGAGTTACAGCCCAGAAAAAGTTGCTCAGATTGTAGTTGTCTGCTGTGTGTTGCAGAACATTACCTAACATCACGGGTTGGAGCAGGATTTCATGGAGGTCGAGGAGGAAACCACTGGCCACTTATGTGGCTGTGTGTGCTTCTCCTTCTCCATTCCCCAGTTGCTCCATTGTGGGACTGCTTGGATTGAGACACCCCACCACCGCCTGTACCCCATCCTCTATCCCTTTTACCAGGGAAAAGTGGCCACCCTCAGATGAGATCCAGGGCTGACCAGCTTCCTGGTAATCCTCTGTTGCAGGAGTGCGCAGACACCACACCACAGCTCACCCCTACTGCGCAATGGATGACAATCCATCTTCAAAGGCTGCAGACGGATTTTTCTGTTGCTGCAGAATCTACCCATTAATGTCCTCATAAACTGGGCCATTTGGGGCTCTGCTGGGCTAAACTAAACTGGGGTGAGCTGAGGAGTGCGGCACAGTTTACCAAACTTCTGAGGAAGATTCTCAAGAAAAGGCCAGCACTTTTAGGTTGTTGTTGTCAACGTACAGTATACTGTTTATAGTCATTAAATATTTTCACTTTCCTTTTAGACCTTCGACATTTTCTCTTCTTGCACTTCTAGACTTCATACTCTCAAAATAAAGTTAAGTTGCAAGTTACAAGACTAGCATTTTCTTTTTGATTTCAAGCTAAAAAAAAAGTGCAGTATTTTATAGGTTAGATGACCAAAGGGTAGGTGTAAAACTCATGGCTGGTTTGGAATCCGCATGTTGCAGTTTCTTTGGTTATGCATCATGCGTTCAAATATCACTTTAGCTGCTTGTTAAGCATTGTGTCCTTGAAATTTGATATGTTCCAAAGGCTGATTATTATTTCATTGTTTGATTTAATGTTGTTCTGAAAAATGTCAGGTGTTCCACTGGAGGCTATTTGACCTTATAGGAACTAAACAATGTAGACCTTTTTTCATGGACTGTCAGAAAAATGCTGCTCTAGTGAAGAAGTAGTCAGGATTTAAGCCGAGTGTGGCTAGGGTGGAAAATGTGTATTTAAAACAAGTATAAAGAAAGCCAACATGGTTGTTATGACATTGGAAGAGTTGATCACATGTGCTAGCACCAATGGCAGCAATGTCACTTATACTTAAAGTAATTGAACAATAACTTTTAATTTCCCCAGACAGGTCATTACAATTCCATCTAGAAAAATATCCATCAACGATTTCCTCTTCTGCCTCCAATACCCAGCATCGTCATGACACTTTTCCTGCCTTGACCTCCTTCCTATCTCCACTCATTCAATCATTTGTCTCCTTCCTTCCATCTCTCCAGCACGGCCCAGCATCATTCCCGTTGGTCTTTCATCATCCGTCTCTATTTTACTCTCTCATTCTTGTGTTGATATGCTGGACACAAGAATGAGAGCAGATCAATTATGAACACTCTTCATAATTCTCTCTCTCTCTTTCTCTCCCCTCTAGCGGTATGATGGCAGGTAGCTGTGATGTCATTTATCCAACTTACTGTGTTGCCGTGGTGCCCCTTTAGCCAGCGTCACTGTAGTTAAACAAAGGCCTGCATGAATGGAGCAGTCATCAATAATGAAAACAATTATAATAAAAACCCTTAAAATGGTAAATCACAAGCATACTACACAGATTAATGCTCCTGCTTAATGTGAATGTGAAATAGACTCAAGGATGCATGCACAAGGTCACTACTTATACTGATTCAACAATATAACCACAAACACTGAATATCATGAATTCATTACTGTTTTTTCCAATAAAAAAAACATGTTTTTGTAATGTAAACTGGGCCTGTGTTGTCTTCGCCCACAGCAAGGGTGTATCTGATGAGTCCCAAATCCACTGCCTTTTTCAAACAATACCCCTGATTGATCTATTACAGTAAAAAGTGATTCACAGAAGGTAGAACTCCATAAGTCAATTAATATATGCCAAGTTTGGACTAATTCAGACCAATGGTTGAAAAATGAGACCCCCAAACAAATGAGAGATAAAGCTCCCCTTAGTGTCAGAAATATCTAACCGACCTTTTCCTAAAAAAAACTCAAGTTCTTCCCAGCACTAAGGTCTATGTCGGTATAACATTTAAAATCGATCCATGAAATAATTCTTGAGTTATCGCGCTAACACAAAGGATCTCTTTGGCATGGAGTTCAGCTCAAGAAGAACCTAATGTCCTATCATGGTGGGAAAAACCACAGGTACAGGTGTTCTTCACTCAGCTGCCTGATCGGGAACAGTGCATTATGGGCCAGTGATATTATAGAGACCACCAAACTCTGATGGATTGTTTCTTGGACCATACCCTGTATCTCATCAAAATCTATTCTAAACTTGTTCAGCAACACCACTAATGGACAAAAAAATTCGGTAATACAGGATGCTGCTGCACCAGAGTAAAAAAAAAAAAAATAATAATAATATATAAATATAATAATAGTAATAATAACAATACATTAAATTTTTGACGCACTTTACATTTGGATCAAATCTCAAAGTGCTACAAAGTAAAAGCAGATAAAAGCATCAATAAAAAATATAATAATAACTATATAAAAATATGATGAAAAAGCAGCAATGTTAGTTAAAAGTTATAGGTTCTGCTAAAAAGGAAAGTTTTAAGTTCTTTTTTAAATGTGTCAGTTGTATGTGGAACCCTCAGATGATCAGGGAGGGCATTCCACAGACGAAGCAGAACAGAAAGCCCGATCACCCATGGTGCTGAGCTTGGTCTGGGGAAGGAGGAGATGGTATGAGTGGGTAGAATGGAGGGATTGTGTTGAGGTCAGTGGGGTGAGTAGTTCTTTTAGGTAGGGGGGTGCGTTACCATGGATGAACTGGTGAGTGAGGAGAGAAATCTTATAATCAATCCCGGTGGAGATGGGAAGCCAATGAAGGGAATGAAGAACGGGGGTGATGTGTTCGTGTTTACGAACTCTCATCAGGATCTTTGCAGCACTATTTTGAACATACTGTAGTCTTTGAAGACTTTTATCAGGGATCTCGATGAGAAGTGTGTTACAGTAATCCAGTCTGGAGGAGACAGACGCGTGGACCAGCTTTTCAGCATCACTCAAGGTTAGTGAAGAACGGAGTTTGGAAATATTTCTGAGATGTTGAAAGGACATCCTGCAGATGTGTTTGATGTGGGATTCAAGAGTGAGTTGAGGATCGAATCTTACGCCGAGGTTGGTGACTGATGAACAGAGGGGAATCTCATGATCAGAGAACGTAATGCTGGTTATGGAGGAGGACTGGGTCTGATGAGGGGTGCCAATTAAAATTGCTTCGGTTTTGCAGCTGTTCAACTGGAGAAAGTTGTTTTTCATCCACACCTTTATCTCCTCCAGACAAGCACGGAGAGTGAACAGGGGAGATGATGATGACGATGAGGATGGAGAGGCTGCAGAGAAACCTGTGTCAATTTTTATGTAGATTTGCGTGTCATCAGCGTAGCAATGAAATAAGGGTCCATATCGACTGTTGACACGGCCAAGGGGGAGCATGTACTGTATGAAGAGAATGGGGCCAAGGACTGATCCCTGGGGGACTCCACAAGTGACGGTGTGTGTCCGGGACTTTGAACTTCCAAGGGAAACGTATTCTGTTCTGTCAGTGAAGTAGGACTGAAACCAATTTAGGGCGGTGGCAGTGAGTCCAGTGGTGTGATGTAGGCGGTGTAGGAGTATTCCATGGTCAACTGTGTCGAAGGCAGCAGACAAATCAAGGAGAATCAGGAGGGAAGGTGAACCAGCATCTGCTGCCATCCGTAGGTCATTTGTGACTCTAAGCAGAGCTGTTTCTGTGCTGTGGGCGGGGCGGAAACCAGACTGAAAGGTTTCAAAGAGGTTGTTGTATTTGAGGTGGTGGTCCTAAATATATATATATATATATATATATATATATATATATATATATATATATATATATATATATATATATATATATAGTACATAAAACTCATCCTGATTGTGGACAATTTTGGCTGCCACATAGTTGCATTAATAAAATAATGTACTTCAATGGCAACCCAGTCAAGATGTAAGTTACAAGAGTTTTAATGGACTCACTTACAAAAACAGAACTATAATCTGCAGACCCATTTCATTCTTTGCACTTTGCTCATTCATATGCAGAACACAGATGAACACATTCAATGTCTTTTTATTGAACATTCAATGTCTTTTTATTGAACTGAATGGGAATAAACAATTTTATTTTTGTTTTTTTAAAAATGTTGTAAGGTTGTAATGTTTAGGTTTTATACTTTATACTATCTCATGAGTGTACAACAGGTGACTGTTTATAAACAATATCACTTTTATTTGGATTTAATAGTTCCATAATCAAAACAATCTCTTCATATGAAAAAGAACAAACAGTCACAAAAAAATGTCTTCATTACTGGTTGATTTGAAATGGATTTTATGTGACATTAATATATTAGGTTACTGATCTGAGGGTCTATAAGGTACTTAATCCAGACTATACATACAAGAGTATTATCTATAAGTCCAACAAACTATTCCAAAAAATACAAACGTCTATATATAAAATAGAGGATTTAACTTCCAGGAGTACTAAAGAATCTCATTTTCATGAGAATAGTCAGGCAGCTAGCTGCACAGCAATCGCGGAACAGCAAATATTTTAATAAGTAATTTATTATTGTACTCGTATTAATTAAATGTCACATGTGATAAAGCTCTTTCCTGTAGTCTACTTTTTTTCTCAAACTATTCTGGACCAACTTCCTCTTTATAAATAATTTTAAAAAAAAATCTTTCAGAAAATTGCCAAAAGCAATCCAATTAAATCATAAAAAGAAATTAAAAACGGGTTCTCGCACTGAGCTTGTGATGAAGCCGTTCCACATGTTTTTACTAATGTTTTTTTTTATCTGTTTTTGTGTCTCTGAACCAATTTGTGACAAACAGGCAAGTTTGTTCTATGAATAAATGATTCACAGGGGACATGTGGAACATGCAGCTTCCCATTCAATCACAGCTTGAGGGCAAACCAGAGGGGCAGAGGCCCTGTGCAAACTCTGAGTCTGTTGTCTTATCTCCCTCATTAGATGTTTTATGGAGATACAAACATTATCACTGCAGCAATACCTGCTTTTCGTTTGGTTCTTGTTCGAACCTTATTGAGATATTATAGGTCTATAATTTATCTGTGTGAATAGAGCAACATGACATTTGAGGGACAAAAGGAGAGAAACTGACAAGAAAACTAAGAGGGAACATAGACTGAAAGAAATGGTAAAGAAGAGCAATCATAAAGAAGGCATAACATTATAACAGTCTACCTAATATTGTGAATGTATCCTTTTTTTTGGTAATAAAGCTCTGGGTGATGTTTGCAGGAGAACTGTCATTTTCTTCATTGTGTTTTTCAATCCATTCTTGAAGCATTTTTGCAGTGCGGCAATGTGTACTAACCTGCTGAAAGAGGCGTTATGTGTTCACAACAATGTTGATGTACGTGGCAAAGTATAGTGAACGCCAGGACCCAAGGTTTCCCAGAAGAACATTGCTCAAAGGTAAGTGATGCCCATGGATCAGTCTACAAGATATATGGGAGGACATTATTCATCACACCAGGCCTCCTTCTTCCATTGATCCGTGGCCCAGTTTTGATGCTGACTTGACCTTAGGAGGTGGATGGGGGTCATTCTGGACACTGACTGATCTACACAGCCCAATATGTACCCAGAGCACCTTTGATGTTGGTGTGGTCAACAATGGTCAAGGTAAGGTATTGACTATGAGTAGACATTTCTTTAAACAACATTCCTTCACAAATATAAAGAACAAATATTAACAGTCATTTGAAGTACAACCAACATAGCATTGAAAATAAACAAATAAGTCTGCATGATCACCTGCCCAGAATCCCACTTGGGCTTTCCCTGACGTGTCCGAACCCCCCGAACGTATTTTCTGACCCACAATTTGAAACTATGATTGACATGATGTGCAGCATCATTAATAGAAAACTGATAAGCATCACTTTTCAGATTTTTTTTTTCAATTGATGATGAGTGCGCAAGTGTGTATGATATTTATTGTCAGTAAAAAAAAGCACATTAAATGAGATAGGCATCCAAAGCTAATTTCCTCTTGTTCGCCTGACCCCACCTTTCATGTCTCTTTTCCCCAACAGTGGGGCAAAGCTAATTCTAGGAACCGCGGATCTGGTGTGACCCATCTGTCGCTGTTCGTGCACCTGCTCTACAGAATTAGCATACTGATATCATGGAGATCAATAGGAGAAAGTGATTTACACAGTTTTTCTTTGTGTCTATGGTCCTCTCATTTCATTTATGCATCAGTTAACCGTATATAGACTTTGTCAAGAACCATGGGGGATGGATTTCAATTCACATCTGGGCCAGTGATCACATTTTATAATGGCCTAAAATTTGAAATTAATCTGTAAGCACAATTAAACAGAGAAACACAGTCCTCAAACAAACTCATTAAAATGGAGGTAGTGGCTGTTTAATACGATAGATTACATACAGGCGACAAATCATAAAGTGTTGTTCGCATAAACACACATTGATGTGTCTTAAAAGTGGAGTGGAATGAGCTGGGAAAAATTTCAAATAAATAAAACCCTAATTGTTTACTAGTATGATCACACACACATACACACACACTAGAAGGACATGGATGCAATCGTTCAAAACCAGCGTGCTCAATTGGTCGGGTTAGGGAAGTGAAAGCAGGAATTTTGTTCACTGCAGGTTAACTTCAGTCTTGCAAACGCTGTAGAATGTTACAGATATATGATAAATGCTCAGTTGCACCAAGTTTTAACCATCCCCAAAAGAAATGGTGTTAATATGTTTTTTATTGACTTCAATGTGAGCGTTGGTGAGTAAGACTGTTACTATCTTATATTACTAGAAATTTTGTTTGTAGAAGTATAGTAATCAAGGGATGATAGGCGTACCTCTTGTTGATAACGCTATCTTCCCTCTTCATAATTTCTCCTTGGAATGTGTGATACCTGTTCTTGCAGAGTAGTCTAATAATAAGATTTCCTTTATTTATTATGTTACAGAGTTCAAACATTACACTTCAACATCCTGAAATTTATTCCTGCATTTAACCCATCCCTGAGGGAGCAATAGACTGCGCCCGGGGAGCTGAGGTTTCAGGGTCATGCTCAAGGACCTATGTTGAACCCTGGTCTCCTGGTTGAGGGACGACCGCTCTACCCACTTAGCTGAAGCCGCCCAGCTTACCGTATTTGATTTGCTTACCACTACCTAGGCTGATGCTGTCGTATTTAACGGCAAGATTATATCTCCAAAAATGGGTGAGGGTTAGGGCTCATGTGCACCAAATTTGGACTGATTCGGACCAGCGTTTGAGAGATTTAGGAGATAAAGCTCCCCCTTGTGCCAGAAATATGTAGCCCATCTCAAAAATAGATTTTTTCCTTGCACAACAATTAGACAGATAAATGGATGATGGATGGATTGATGGATGGATAGATAAATAGCTCTATAGGTAGCCCATGAGGATCTGGATTTTATTTTTTAAACTAAACTAGCATACTGAGACCAAGTGTCAACCTTCCATAAGAAGGTTTTAACTGAAAGCATTAAATTGCACTTTATTATTTTGTCCGTCATTTGTTTTATTTTGATGGCACTGACTGATTTGTCCTTCCCACTCTCTTTATTATTATCAAGGGAGAACGAAATATGTTAAGAAGAGAAATACAATGGTAAAGAAGATGATAAAAATGCCAAGAGTTCATAACAGGGGTCCTTTAAACTGAATCTCTGCACTATTGGCCATTTGGAGAATTGATTGCGACATTAACAGGATGAACTATTTATTGTGAGATGTTACCATTGACGGTGGGAACAGAGAACCAGTTTATTAGATAAGAGCTACCAGGTCTGCATTATTGATCCTCCACCCATTTGAAGCAATCTCTCCATCTCCTTCTCTCTGTCATCGTCTCTCTCAGATGCTGTTGGTTTTTTTAATCTAATATTTCTGGTTTAAATTTTTTATTTTTTTACCATTGCCTGTGCCTGTGTTTTAATTTGACCCTTTATTGGCTGTAAACCCTTGGAATTCATTATTAATTGTCTGTAACCAGTATTGGGGACTAATGAAATAAATGTAGCTAATGGCGTAACGTATTTAGAATACAAAATTTGAGTAACTGTATTCTGTTAGAGGTTATATTTTAAACTAATGGTACGCAGAATACAGTTACAATTGCAAAATGGATGGCTTACTTTATAGAATACATTTTTTATTTCTTATGCTTATTACGCAAGTTCAGAGCATTTCCCAGAAACCCTTGAAGGAAATCGATCAATGATCACTGGGTCACACTACGACACGGGATGAATGATGGATTTTTCACACAGCGCTGTCAAAGATACATTTTTGGCTTGGAAATTAAATCATGATATCACCCACCATTTTGGAAAAAAAGATCATTACATCAAGTAAAACTGGTGTAACTTTTGCTCGCCAGCAGTCTAAGTTACCTTCAGCATCTAAAGACTCTTCATCAAATTAATAGAAACATCTTGAGGTAAGTTCTCTGTTCTCTGGCTGAATGTGTCTGCTAAATGCTGATTAGTTATCCTAACTAGATTCCTTTTCTGCCAACTTAGCTGACATACAACCAAAAAACTCTAGCTAGCTACGTCAGAAGGGTTAGCTACCTCAGTTATTGCAATAAGGTAGTTTAGTAGTTGCAATTAGCTATTTTAATTGCAATCCATGTGTGCCACAGCTACTTAAACTGTAATTTTTTTCTAAAATTACAGTTTTATTTGTGTGTATGATTGTCCCTATTGATAGGAGGGAAGTGATGATGTGTTTCCTTTTTGGTTAAACTGTGAAATGTATGGTTGATGTTGATAAAGCAGGACATCCACTGATACATACATATCCATACGTGAGCAAAACATTGAGGCACAAAGCTCAAAATAGGACATTTCGCTTCAGAGTGATGTAGACAGCAATGAAAGTTTGGATGTTTTTTGGGAAATTTCAGTGTTGATGCATAGCCTGGCTAAGAGGAGAGTTCAGAGATGCTTCTGGTTGTCTCACTGAGCCCAGTGACTCAGTGTAACTGAACTAACCCAACAGTTTGGGTAGATTATTCATAAAGTCCTTAAAGCACTAAGTAAGCATCTTTTTTCTTATCACTTTAAGCTAAATCACTTTCTTTGGTTAACAAAATACAAGCTAGCGAATCAATTTAGGATTATTTTTACGTATTTTTTTTCCGAGGAGAAGTATTCCAGTGTAATACATAAGTCAGTAACCACAAGGACATCAGATGATGATGATGATGATGAAGTGCTGTTGCCACCGGTGAACCTCCTCCTGTAAAACAAAAAAAACTCATACGAAGAACCATCCAGATCAAACTGAACTCAGACAGTTTAATAATTCCGTCTGTTTAAGACCAGCTGGTATAAGGTGAATGATTGCACAGATGAAAGTCAATCACTAGTTGTCTGGTGAAAACTTTTTTGATCTGGAGGCAGCTCTGGCCTGGGATGCCATCTCATACCAGTGGGGATGCTGAGTGACAAGACAAAGACGGTTAAGCTATTATCCCTGGAGAACATGTCCAACCCCATGCAGGAAACTCTGTTCGCTCTCCAACCATGGTGTGTGAAGGAAAAATCCACAAGGTCACACACACACCCACACACGAGAATCATCAATTCACTAATCTGCATTGTATTAGCATGTGCCATACTGCAATGTCAATACTTCCTATGTACGATCATGGAAACATAGTAACTGTTAATCTGTTCATCGTTTACTCAAATACAGCGTTGTGTTTGCTGCTCAATGTATGGGGCATTTACCAATTATTTGTCTGCTTGTGCGGCTATTATATCTTGCTTTATTATTTGCTCATTTCTTACTGATGGGTGACATTGTTCCTATAATATGACAATTCCCCCAATGTGGGATGAATCCATAGAGGACACTTGGAATACTTGCTGCTGTTACTAAGGCAAAATGATGCCTTTAACTAAGTTGAGTCATTGAGTGCATATTTAGATGTGGATGAAGTGATGCATCCTCCATTTATCCTCTTTATCAAATCATTATCATAAAAAGTTGCTCCTGTGCTGTTATTTTTCTGTCTCCAGGCTAAAAGGAAACAACTTTGAGAAGCCTGCAACATTCTCTCTCCTGGGTGTTTTGAGGCATTTCATTTAACAGATGCTTGTGTCTTCCAATTATGCATATCTAATATAACCTTAAAACTTCGGCAGTTGCGCTAAACTTTCAGAGACGCGCTGCCTATCGATGCTAATACTAGTTATTTTTCATGTAAAACTGAAACTTCTAAACGTATGAGGAACAAATACACTAATCTGGATTCCGTTATGACTTTTATCAAAACTTGTACTCACCTATCAACCTTATGGGAGGCTGATCAGTGACCCTAAGCTACACGGTAATTAGAATAAAATATTAATATGCAACACCGGACTAGATATAAACAAGCTTGGGGATCATTAGGAATCCCCTGCCATGATTCTATTTTAATGAAGACAGACAGAAGCCCATAACTGAATTGATTTTGATGAGTGATGGGCCTTATCCTCTTACAGAGTAATGTAACTGTTTACTACCATTTAGCAATTACAAAAAAAGCATTATCATGAAAAACACAAAAAGCTGTCTCGCTAGTTGGACAATATCAAGTACAAGCATGAAATACTCATAACTCTGAATAATGAATGTTTTTTATATAGTTAACTTCCTGGAAACTTTTAGTATTAACGTTTTATCTTTGGAGTTGTGACTTTCCTAACAGTTGCATCAAAATGTATGAAAAAGGAAAAAGAACAGACTAAAAGAGTTCAGGAAGACCGGGATGAATCAATAGCAATTTAGTTTTAGGTAATACCTTAAATCTAATATAGAAATCAACTATGTAGATTAGTTCCCTCCACATAGCTGTCCCAATCTTAGAAGAAACCAAACTTTACAAGGCAGAGGCCCATCAATCATTTGGTTATCCGAGTAATAGACTGGCCACTTAATTACAACAGAATAGCCATTACATTAAAACTGCCTTCCTGGCTTATGCACTTTTGTACTGAAGCGTTTATATAGGACCCGGCATTAACTTTTCAGCCATTTCCGCTATAGTACCTGCTCTGTGGGATCAGACGACACAGGCTAGACTTTTTTCTCACAATATGCATTATTGAGTCCATAAGTTGCCCTTTCTTGGCAATTCTGTTTGGTACGAACTGCTGCAGACTGGGACCATACTACAACATCTTCCGTTTCGGACATGCTTTGACCCAGTCTAGCCATCACAGCTTTTGCTCAGGAGATAGAGATAGGTAAATGTCATATGGTCCTTGAACAAGACCCTGAACCCATATCTGCTCTATGGGCACTTCAGAGATGGATGACTCACAGGGATGGGTCAAAGGCAGAGAAATTATTTCACAATGTTACACTGTGTATAGATTGTCCTTGTACGTGATAGAAAAAAGTCTACTTCATTATTATACACGAATAATATACTATCATTATTATTGTAAATTAGCCCTTGTCAAAGTTGGTTTTATCCTTACGCTTGCCGTTTTCCTGCCTCTAAGACATCTATCTTGAGGATAAAGTGTAGACTTGCCATCTCATTAAGTATATTCCAGCCATTGACCGGTGTCATTGTAAGGAGGTAATCAATGTTATTTTGACCTCAACTGTTGTTAGTTGTAATGTGTTGACTAATCAGTGTATTCTCCAAGTATTTGAAGGTGCCTGGTCCGGATGTAAAGTGGAGATGTTTTTGCTTGGTGGGGTGGAAATATTGAAAAGTTTTTGAGTTACTAGAAACCATCTAAAGAAATCTTAAAATCTGTTCAACGTGTAACCAGGGCAACAAAGAAATTCAAAAATTGAAAGTTGATAAATGGCCCTCATCCATTAGTCTCTGATATTTTGAAAACTTTTGCTGTAAAACAATGAATTTAATTGAGAGAATGAAAGCAATGACCATCGAAAGCAATGACCACCAACAAAGTTTGACCATGGAAATGTAAATCCAAAAATAACAAAAGGCACCAATTCATGTTATGATTACTGTGTACTTAAGTTCATTTGAAAAAAAAAAAACGGTACTCAGGTAAAACCAGACGAACTGACAAACTAAACCAGTTCCTTTATGTCCCTCCACTTTTTTATGGCAGGGGATAATGAGAATTGCTGAAAACCGTTTTACATATTGCCTATTGGAGTGTTAATGATGTTTTAAAATGGTTGATTTGGTTATATTGAGACACAAAAAGTACTTGATTAAGATTAACGAAAGAGCTCCTTTTAGGCTTGAATAAGTGTGTCAGTTATGTAAATTCTACAGTCCCCCTTTGTTGGCCGTCGAGCAGCCGAAGCAGCAGAGCGCCATGATCAAGCATCGTTCTGTGATTTCCCCCGTGACAGACGCCTCTGGTTCTGTGTGTATTGCAGTAGGTTGCCATCAATGAGGAAAGGAGACGTCTTAAAGCCCATCTTATTTTCAACAGCGAGCAACAAGGGTTAGCGTTATGAAAGGCGTTTTCAAAGGGCAAAAACGTCCTTTTATTGAAAACCGTTTGTTGTATGAAATGTATGCCTGCCACAGTCTCTGGTGTGTGCCATGAAGCGTACATTCTCATAGATGGTCGTAAATGAGAGAATTAATAATTGACATCCTGCATGAAGAAGCTGTAATGAGTCTTGGTCTGCGCCTGAAGCCCTCTGGGGAAAATAAACATCTATTTATTAATATTAACAATAAAATGGAACACGATGAAGGTCATTATGCTCGGTCACACGTTGAAAATACGTTCCTGTTTTTTATGATTTGATGAACAGATCATGCATGGAATATAACAGCTTGGACTGCACCGAGGTGATTTAGCCTCATATGCAATAGAGTGTTGAGAATGTAATAATCTTCAGTATAGATGAGTGGTTCCCAACTTTGAACAGTCATGTAGCCCTTGAGACGCTCTGCATCCTCCTAACCACCCCCACCCGTACGGGCATCTCACCACGTTTTTACCTTGGCCAATTAAGTTATGTCTTTTGGTTGTAACGGCTGCATTAACAAAAAATTACCATATTCTCATATCATACATTAAAGATTTACATATGTGTGACATATTTGAGACTGCAAGTAAAGATTGTCTTTTTTTATTATTTTTTATACTGTCAATTCTTTTCTTGATTAGTCAATTTTTCAAAACATAACTTTTACCAGTAATCTTTCAAGATTCACCCAAGAAGCTGCTCATTTTATAACAAAATCCTCAAACTATAATACGATAAGGCATTTATTTGTGTATGTGTGTTTGTGTGTAAGTGTACCAGTGATTAGTTTGCTATGTTTAGTACGTCGATGTATTTTACCTTATCTTATTTTGAAATTATTTATTGTATATTAAAAAAAAAATCTTCATTTTTTATTATTATTATTATTATTATTATTATTATTATTATTATTATTATTATTATTCTCCGCTAGATGTTCTATGTGTAATTGTAATCAGGTGTAGGGTGTTAAACTTTTAAACAGCAAATAAAAACAATAAAAGAAGAAGCTGCTCATTAAAATAGCTTTCTTTTTTCCATAGTTTGCGGTGGAGTTTGATATACTTAAATGTCTAGTGCAAGTTGTTATAAGAAATGCACTTTTTTTTTTTTAAACCATACAGTATAAGGTTTCTTACACCGCTTCCAACTCCACTAGGGTGTCGCTAGTATAGCCATTAGCATCAGTGCTACATCGTTAATGTAGCGTTCTCATCTGAAACGCAACAGATAAGGAGGCAACGATGAGTCCCAGGCACTGACGGATGACCAGCTCAGCTCCAGGTTATTTTTCTTTTTAATGTAGTTTACCAATTCAATTATAAAAAAGTATGCCAAATTCATAATATCTGGTTTCTGTTAATAGAATTTCCGTATTATGGATAACCAGCTGTGTTTTTTTTTCATTTAGGCTACAGAATTCCCATGAGAGGGCAATCTCATCTCCAGTGGAGAAGAAGGTAGACAGCACAACAAGTCATCACATTCCATGTATATCAACATTTTGACATAATAGATGTAATCAATGAAGTCTTGATTTTTATTTTGTTTCAGACTATTAATTTACTCACTGTATGCACTCATCACATTCAGAGGAGGTGTTGGCAATTCATCCTCACTTCATCTTATTCATCTCACCACAGATTAATTAGAAAGATACATTTGGATGGTCTCACACAATGCTTCGATGTGGGCTTGAACGGGGGAGCGTTACGGTCTTACTCATACTCTATTCCTGGGCTTCATCTTTACTCTAGAGCTGAGATCAAAGTCTCTCATGGTTAAGTTGTCTCAAAGGGCATTGAAATCTTCAGAACTGGCTTTATGCCAGTCATGTATGTAAGGCTATTCCAAAATTTGGCAGCCCATTCTGACTCAACTCAATTCTCACAGCACTGTTTGAAATATCAATGAGATCATCTACTTTTCATAAACAGGAAGTATGACTTGATGGGAGAAAAAGGGTTAACAAATCTAGTTATCAATGTCATATTTGTCATCCATGTTATTACATACAGATATGTTCCCCTATGTCACCATCGGATGTTTTCCTTTGCATAGACAAAAGCATGAAACAATGATTTTTGTTAACACCGTCAGACAATACTTTTCACCCAAAACCTGAATTTTGTCTCAGTCATTGTACGTCCTTGCTGAGAGACACTGCATTCTAACGCTGCAATTTCCCCATTGTGGGAGTAATAAAGGTTTATCTTATCTCTATGTTATCGTATCTTATTCTGATATTCAGCTAATCCGGGCAAGCAGAAATAGCCTACAATTGCCACTTTCATTATCAAACCTGAGAATGTAGTTCAATGACAACATTTGGGAAACTGTATAATGCGATAAACCATAATGGTCAGTTTAAAAAAATCCATTTTGCATCTGTGGGCGTTAACATTTCATAGATTTGCACACAAGTTAAACAGACACTCAAACAACATCAGGAAATCAACCCGACCTTTTGATTCTGTTTGCAGTGGTTCGAACACTGATTTTAGTCTTACAACAGGATAGATGGTTCTAAAAATTATCTCTTCAACCTGTTGAGTTCAGATTGAGAGACTCTAAATCGCCTCTTTGGGGGACACAGTTGGTATTCAAAACATGCAAAGAATCAGAAGTTATTTTAGTTAGTCAGTCTGAGAATGCTCGTATTGTGAGTTACTTGAAAGAATTGTGCTACTGTTTTAGCAGATTTTGATTTAATTGTATTGATGTAGGTTTTACAGACAGGTTGCTGACTGGACTGACTTCTGCAGTGCAGCAGAACAATGCTTCAAAAAGCAGGAGACTGATCTCTCTTCTAGCTCCAAATGATCAGAGATAACAAAGGAAGTTACCAATTTACCGGTTACTGGTTACCTATCATACTTCTTTGTGGGATAACTGGTCACTGCTTTCATGGCAAACCATATCCGATTGGACGACTTGAGTGGCTTGACTGCTAAGGGGATGGGGTCTGGGCTTACGTAGTAGAAAGCCGGCTGTGATTGATTAAGATGTAAAATGACTATACTTATATTTATACTGTTGGCACGGTACAACAAAGAGCAGGGGGATGTGTGTGGTGCTCTCTAGATGAATGGACCCTTGAGGCTTAAGTTCAAGTTTTTTCTCTATGTGCTTGAATGGTCTACAAATGAACTGTTAGTGCAGTACCATCTAATCAGAGCCGACGTAAGAGAGCAAGCCTCAAGACAAACATCGGGCCTGACCCCAGCAGGGTGAGCACACTTTGCATGTCAGAACTCCCAATTATATTAATAATTACAGATTAATTTTGGGTAACTGTTAAGTTTGTCCCTGTGAATTTACTTTGAAAAACCAAGAGATGGATGGACCTACCTAAACACCCTTACTTGCACAGACTTGAGACCATGATTCACATTTGAATTTCAGTAACAAGGCTGTTTTCAAATAAGTTCTGCTGCTACAGTCAGTGTGTGTGTGTGTGTGTGTGCGTGTGTGTGTCTGAGAAGCCTGAGGAAGAAAGGATATGACTGGGTGTGTTATTGATCACAGACAGGTAATTGCCAGCTCTGATTGTTAATTACACATTATGGATTATCTTGAAACAGCAGCAGCTGTGTCTCCACAACCCCTTCACTAACTGACAAGGTCACAGCAAAGACAGTCAAGCTAAGGAGTAGTTGCCTGGCAGAGGTGACACAGTCGATCCATAATAATGTCAAATGCAGACGATTGACAACAGTTTCACTTCCTCGACAGCACCAAGGAGGACTTTAGAGGGGGAAAAAACATGTAGATAAATCACTGTGCCATTCCCAGTTGTGGTCTACTGGACAGATTGAGAGATTGACTGAGTGGGAAACCCAGTTACCCACTATAGAGAATAAAGAGAAAACTTTATATCATCAATCAGACAAACATGCTGAAGCTTCTATCATCTAGGGTTCTAATTTGATAGATGTTCAACTCTCACCACTGGCTTACTTTCAATTTGATTAATTCATTTATTGTCAAATATTCACTAATCGTATGTGTGTGAGTTTAATAAGAGTGGGACCCAACTTAATTTTAGAATGCATTACCAGTTGAAAGTTTCAACACTTTTGAACACTTCTGTGTTTGGATTCAAAATAAAACAATGACCTAAAAAAAGTCAAATAGTTTCACTGTCAATACATTCCACATTTCCATCAAAAATATTGTAAAATGAACAATGACAAATGAACCAATGAACAAATGAACAATGACCTAAAAAAAATTAATCATTTGAAAGATATTTGTTTGAAATAATTTAAAAAAAGTCCTAATAGCACCAGCGGTCCATTTTCTGTAACTGCTTATCCTGTTCAGGGTAGCAGCCTATCCCATTTTACTGTTGGCGAGAGGTAGGCTAACAACTGGATATCGAAACCACCGAATCATCACAAGGCACACACAGCAAAGAATACTACCATTCATGCTCACAATCACACATACAGTTAATTTTAAGTCTGCAATTCAACTGTATTCTCTATAAATGTATTTATTTATTTATTTTTACTCTGGTTCAGCAAACAACCATTGACACCTACAAGCAACATAGTCCAATCATGCCAAATCTCTGTTACATGTTTTTGACTCTTAAAGGAAGCCGGAGGGAACTCACCCACACCCCATGCAGTGAGACCTAAGGTGGATTTGAACATGGAACCTTCTTGTTGTGAGGTAGTTGGTCTATCTACAGCACCACCACACTAACACAAATAACCAAGAAAGCCAAAACACTGTATGTTTTCTGCAACAAATTGCATTATCGACGCAGTTTATCTGCCAAACACATCACCCATAGGTTTCTGAAGAGCCACTGTGAAACATGGTGTAGTAGCTGTGACCGTGACAGAGTTTAAATGCTAAGCTAAAACTGTAAACATGTCAACGATTTATTGAATGCCCATAAGTCTAATGGAATTTTAAGCATTTCAACATTTAGTAAATTTATTAAGGGAATATACATGGCCACCGGCAAACAACCGTAAAACCAGAGACACATGTTTGAGACTTTTCAAAAAAAATGTATCAATCCCTGAAGGTTCAAAGGTTCCCAGACAATACAAGTCTTATTAATATAGGCATCTGAGTAGGTCTGCATGTTTGAAAATGGCAATGAGGTTTACCAAAGACTTCTTGGATGGTCTGAAGTCTCATTATTTTTCTGCTATACCCATGACAGATAATCCAGACTCTACTGATAACAGCACAGCCAAGCATTGTAACCCAGTGACACAAACCTGGTACATGTTACAGTTAGCTGTCATTCAAAGAATATTATTAAGAATTTAACCAATTTAAGTAGGATAAAAACTCCCTGATGTATGATGGTCAAGAGAAATAGGCAAAGACCAAAACCATTATTTTACCTGGCTTATAAATGTATCATTTAAGATGCTATTTGAGTTACAGCAGCTTTGGTAGTCATGCACTTGCTTCAAATCCAAGCTGCTTGTAGTCCCTCCACTGAAGGTGTGTTAGAAATGAGTCAATTTTCCTCCAAAGTATTTGTTCCATTGAGAGCTGGTAGGTCACATGTGTACAGATGACCATGCTGCTTTATCTCAAAAAGCTTTCAGAGGATATTTTTTTTCTCAGATTAAGTCTATATCTGGTGCAGACGAATCAAATCGAGGAGATCTATCTTGTATACATTGTGTTTTACTTTAATAGTGCATATTTTACGTCCTAGGGGGGACTTTTTATGGGATACACTGTATTTCAGAATAACTTCATAACTGTTGAGTTGACTTTGTCCAGAATTGCTGCACGCGGTTCGACTTGAGTGGGTATATCTTGACGATATCAGATTTTACTTTATTTGTTCCTATTTTACTGGCTTTAGGAAGCTTTTTTTATGAAACAAATACTACAGATAACATTTCAAATTTAATTTGAGTAGTTCAATCTGGAAGGAATTGGAGGACTCTTGCTGTCGAGGCAGCATAAGCCTAGGCGTCTTCAAAAAACTGTTGCTGTCCTTTAGATACAGGTGGACTGCAGACCATGTTCTTATGGAATGGTTGTTTGATCTCCCCTTTATAAAGATCAGTGCAGCAAAATTGCATTCATTACATTGCTCAGTTTGTGGCTGGATCTTTTATCCTTGAATGAACCGATTTTTGCCCCAGCTGTTGCTGGGTTTGAAGTGAACTGGAATGTTGTGTTTCGAGAAAGCCTTAGTAGTAGCCTCGGTCAAAAAAACTTAATCACAATCCACCATCCGGCTATCTATGTGCATTCTACAACTTGTCCAACCTATAACACGTCACACAACTGCCCAAAAGTTGGAGCAGATTTTCTCTTCGGCTGGTAAATCTTGGAAAGCTGCACTTTGTGATTACACATTTTGGTACAGGTAATACTGGTTTCACAGCTAATTCAAAACTATGATCAAGCCAAAGTTCGAAGAGATAATGAGGGTGTGTAGGAATATTGTAGGACAATATTTTCACCTTATTTTCTTACTTTTTTACCCTCTCCTTATTTCTGCATTACCACCTACACCAGAAAAATAATAAATTATCTCCAGTTAAAATCCAGGAAAGTTCAGAATCATTTTGGGATGCTATGTGTTATGATACAACACTATACTCAGCCCTCATTCTATCCTTGAAACTCCAATAGTGGATTTCAGATTCGAGCACAAACACAATTCCCTACAGAGAATAGATTATTAATTGATTAAATCACGAGATTTGGCCTGTATTATCTTTTGAAAGACAAAAATCTTTTTACTTATGTTCAATCTGGCTTTGGAGGCTTTGCTGCCTTCAATCTCACGGATCCTGTCTTTCTCCGCATTGTGACGAGAGCTATTTCCCCCAACACTTTCTCTCTCTCTCTTTCTGCTTCTCTGTGTGACACACTGCAGTGTGACAGTTTCTCCATGTTCTGATGTCTGTGTTTCCATTCAGCTTTCACTCTCGGCTTGTAAGAGCTTAACCAGCAGCTCCCTGTGAGCCCGAGTGTAATTACGACAACAACAGCCTCAGTTCAGCTAGTTTGTCTGACAGTGAAACTGATTTATGGAATATTCAACTGAAAGTTTTGTGAGTGTGTGTTTGTGTTGCAGCTTTTGCTTATGCATACAATATGTAAATATATATAATCATGGTAGTTTCAGTGTTATTCAGCGTATGTCGGACTGTAAGTACTTATTTGTGTTTTACAGAAGCAATATTAAGTAAACAACTGACAGTGCCAGACATATTTACTCTACAAGGGTAAGTTTTCCTCCTGTTGCGAAAACTTGGAGAGTACATACAGGCACCGCTCGCCAGCCCCAAGGGAAAGCCAGCCAAGGTCCATACAGGAAGCACCATATCCGCAAGAACCGATGCACCCAAGACCTGCCCAGACCCTCGACACTGAGGCCGCCAGACACCGGAGAGGCCAAGACGACGTTTCCCCATGCGGACCACATTTATGATTATCTTTCAGCACTGATTGAATCTGCCAATAGATGTAAATGTGAGAGGATTAACTGTAACCTGACATAGAAATTTAAGTAACAGACCTTTAAAGCACTGCCATCAAAGACTCATCTATTGTGCAGTTAAAATATTCCATTACTGACTCTACTGGTTCCCAAAATGTGGTCAGAGATAAACTGAGCTAAGAAGGTAAGGATGGAAAAGCAGAATAATCTATAAGTAAACTTTAAAAAAGACGAGAGGTCAAGTAAGGAAAGAACATTTAATAAAGAGAAAGATATAAAGGCAAGCTGCAATGAACAAACTAAAATAAAAAGAAACAAAATGAACTTAGAGAAAGAGGGGACCATCAAATTTCCCCGGAAGGCTCTGTAAGTGTTGAAAAATGAATTAGCAATTGATCCAAAAGTGCTGAAGTGTGCATGATAAAAGGCTCAACAGATGAATACATTAGTTTGGATCTCAGACATTTGGGGGCTTTGATAATTCTAGGCAGAGCGATCATTTTAAGCTGAATGCTCCTAAACTAAATTGGTATGAAGTTTGATGGTGAGACTTTCGAGACTAATGGCTAACTCACTTACAAAGCGAGTTAGCCATTAGTCTCTAAAATAAATGTAAAGTAATAATTATTCACCAAGCTGAGCTAGAAGATTATTTGGGAACAACTTTTTCACTACTATTCATACTATTTTTCTTCTAGCTGGGGTACGATGTATAAAATTACTAGAAATGCATGAAGATATTTCAGTCAATATTTCAACTGTCCAATCACTTGGTGACTTTATCATTAGCCTGTCATCTTGCTGCTGTTTTTCTAAATTATGATTCCTCCTCATCTCCGCTCCACCTCATCATTCATCAGTCTCAGCAGAGTCAGCAGCCACCACCACCACTATCTAGATTCCAAGGGTGGATTAAACTTGTTGGTGCTCATAGCAGATACCCTTTGGCCAAAATCTCTCTGAAGATTCTGAACGTCAAATACTTTCTGACGGATGGACCACATTTCATTTGTCGTAGTAAACATTCATCATTACACCTTTTTCTGTCTTTTCCTGATTGAAATCTGATTTATTTAAATTGCAGGGCAGATAACAGGACTTACATGAAGTGAAGGTCAGCATAAGATGATTACAGCTTTCTGTGAAGATGGCATCTTGTAGTTTATGTTAGGCCTATTACATCTTACTCACAGGCCTCACAGCAATCATAATTTATTTTTCTGTGGATTGGAGCACTTTGTTTTTGTCATGGCATTGGTTTCGCCTGTCATGTCCCCTCACTCCTTTATGAGCTTTGCTACACTATTAAGGGCAGAATGTAAACCCCCTCCCCGTTTATCCATGCCTGGTACCGGCGTTAGAAGTACACTGCTTGTAACCACTACAGACTAAGGCCAAAAGCAGGCTGACAGTCAGCAATAGAAAGACAGTTAACAGGGAACAGACAACGCCAACTGAGAAAGCATTAGCCTCAAAGTAAGACTGACAACTCAGTAAATTAGACTTAATGCAGGAATGTGGTTCAGATGCGATGAGACGGCTAGATTACTAATCAAAGGTGTATAGTAAGAATAGAGTAGGGCATTATTTATACTCTACGTACAAAAGTACATATGTTGATTTCAAAAGTCGTTTCTGTCAGTGGCCATGGTGTGTCGTCGGTGTTGACAACGATAAAACCACAAGCTGGCCATGAACACAAATGTGGTTCCTAGTTTGGTTTCGCACCTGTTTGCCATGCAGTCACCATCTGGCAGCAATAGAACCCGGACCCTCCTACCATTCCTTGCCTAAATATATAGCCTGTAATGTGGATCTCGCTGCTAGCCAGGAGCTCCTGACTTCATCGCCATCCTTTCATCCATCCTGCTTTCAAGCACCCAAGCCTCCCGCAGACCTTTCCATTCACCAGTTCACCCCAGCCGTCACAGACACCACCCCAACATCAGAAATTCACTTTTAAAATCTAACAACCTGACTCTGAGTCTATACTTCAGAGTTGAAACTGCGGCCTAGCATTGTGAGCCATAGCCAACTGGCTCCTTTTCGAGACTTGTACTCTTACAATAACCAAAAGATTAATGCCCATATGTAGATTTTAAATCTAGTGTAGATGTTGAAAGTTTTTACACAATGATATTGTAATGTGAAATGCTAGGTGACACATCTGACTAAACTAAACAAAACTTTTCCTTGAACATCTTTCGCTTCTGTCAGTGTGTAAATATGAATGAATAATGAAATGACCATATATTTTTTGACAAATATGTCCCAGAGCAGTAGCTTCTCTGTCAGTGTCTTGCAGCATTGGGGATTTTTTATGAAAGCCAACCATAATTAAAATGTACTTTTGAATATTTCACGTTTAGCACAATAAAAAAAAAAGCGAGTCTTGATCTTGCCAGTGGCTCATGGTGTGCATAAAGGAAACTAGCAATATGAATTTGCAATAAGCACAAATATGTCACATGTGTCTCTTCATGTGTGTTGAGTGGCAAAAAAACGTATAGGTACAAGCAAAATAAGCATGAGTTTACTTTACAGTAAAGATATGTATCCTACTGTGTGTGTATGCATGTGTGTGAGTGCGTTTGTGTGTTAGTGTGTCTGCATATGGAGAAAAAGAAGAAACTTGGTTGATGATGCTAGGAGGACACAACCCTTGCATTTGACGGAGCTAAGCATTAAAAACATGTACATCAGGCTGCAGAACCTTCTAATTATTGATGCCACCTTACATTTCTACTCATCCAACCTCTGTATCGACCTGCTGTCCCTATTTTCTGTCTGACACCGTGTCTGACCACTTTTGCAGGGAAAGGGGCCACTACCACAGAACTCTCACATGACTACTGGAATGCTTTTAATTCATGCTTACCTTAATGCTTTATCAATCTACTTCATAGACTTTACAATCTGGAGAAAAACAATGACAAAAATCCTATCTGCTGGAAGACCAAAAAAAGATATACACAAAAAGAGCATAGATATACTGTTTTAATAATATCTTCTAATGGTTGTAAATTTCAAAAAAACCTCGCTTAGATAAACTGCTCATAATCATCAATACAGGGATACATGAGGTCAGCATTATTTTCCATCAGCCAAACACGAAGATATTTGCCCTCTGGGAGTAAAGAAAGAACTTCATGATGGTAAATGATTAAACATAAGACTTATATCTATTTGTATTTTTCTGAGTAAGAGTTTGCACTCAAAGCCGTCTCTCCCTTTTCTATCTGGTCTTTCACATCACCCAGTCACTGCTCATTTGTTTGTGTGTGTATCATTATGTGTGCCAGATAACCTGTCGGAGGTGCTATTGAGGTTAATGAGGGGAGACAGCATTGTGCTCCAGATCCCTTTAATAAACCTCAGCAGCCCCACCTGCTCTGTGCATGCTAATGAGGGAGCCAATCGCTGGCTCTGAGTCAGTGTAGAAAGAAACACATGCTGTCAACAAACAGTGGTTTGATGCCAACAGAAGAAGAAAGTAGTCTCTGAAACCCATTGACAGTCTTCCCCTCACCTTTAAAAAATAGCGTTAGCTTGTGGAATAAAAAACAGTATAGCCTGCATAGTATCGTAGCTGTCGGTCTAAGATGAGATGTGGAATGTCATTGATGAAAGTGAAAACTTATTCTTACATGTGGGCAATTTAGAGTCAACAATTCAACTGAAAAGCATTTATTTTGACTGCAGGAGGAGGCTGAAGAGACCGGAGAGTCCCCATTGCAAAAACATAAGCATTCCAGCTATGAGACAACAGCGCCAACCACTCTGTTAGCATGCTTGACACCCCAGTAGTAAGGATTATCGGGAAGGTTTTCCTGGAACTCTGTTCAACGGCTTTATGATTACTCTCAGGATATCTCGGGATTTCACAAAATGCTGAATGTTTTCTCGTCATCTTCTGATATACACACCATAATAGGTTGGACATATGCTTTTACCAGAAATGGGTCTAAACAGCCAGAATTTGCTCATATTCCTTCGAAGAATATTTTGTCACCGAACTTCCTTCTATCCATATACCGTAAACATTTAGTGAGATTGGAAATATCAATTACACTGCACACAGGTCGACGGTGAATACCGAATCTTCAAAATGATGCGTGTCCCAAAAAAAAATTACAAGTCCATGGCGTAATTGAATCGGACAACAGATAAAACTATTATCGGAGTCCTTTTTAAGGACTTTTGTTAGCCAAAGTTTCCACATGGATGACAGTCTCTCCAGAGTGTGAATGTGGATTCAGATGGTGTGTGTCCAGATTTTTTGAACCATATCCGAAAGATTGGCAGCAGGGAAGCGATACATTTTGGACACTATATGTAGGCAGCCCTATCTGTGCATTTTTCTTGTATTGCCAAGTGCTGTGTCTGAGCATAGGACACTTGTGTGTTTGAATCAAAACAGTTGAACTTGGCCCCTGAGGAGGAATTGTCAAGCATCTCTTTTGATTTGACGCCAAGTTCAACTTTTCTGTCTGCTCATGCCAAACACAGATGTGAGTCACAGTTTGTCTTATTTTGTTAAAGTGTTTCATTTGACGGCTGCATTCCTCCTCACTGCCCTCAGTGATGCCTTTCACCATAAAGGTGTAGTCACGTCACGTCTTTCGGTGATATGATCCAGAGGTAATACTGAGACATGATGTACGTTCTGAAAAAGTAGAGGTGACAGCGTTAAACCTGTGCCTACGGATGAAACTCCTCCGAATTTTTGGTGCCAAGGCAGCCATTCAAAACAATGTTATTGCAGATGACAACGACAAGCGCAAGATCATTGTCTGTGTGTGTGTGTGTGTGTGTGTGTGTGTGTGTGTGTGTGTGTGTGTGCATGTGTTTTCATTTGCAGTTACAATAAAACAAAACAGTACCCCATGGACAGAAAAAGAACAGACAAAGCAATAAAGAAGGAAATGCAGCTCTGATAATTTTGCAAGTTAGCCCCCCAACAATAAGATACTCTACCTCACACACACACCTGAACTCAGTTTTGAGTTCCCCTAAGTAATATATTCCATGTACTTAGGTGTAGAAATAAACAGAAATGAGTCATGCATTTTTCTTTGTAGCTTATTTCCATATGAATAAATCTCTGCAGAGTCATACATATGAATATGAGACTGCAGGAAGAAAGAAAGAAAAGAGATAGACAATAATACAAATGAGGAGGGGGAGAGGTGAGATGGAGGGAGAGGGTAGAGAGTAGTAGTAGATTCAAGATTCAAGATTTTTTTTTGTCATACACACATTAGGAACATATTTCAAACTGAGAAATGCGATTCTTATTTTTGCAGTTTCGCTTCACACAAATAGGGAAATACGATAAAAAGGATTAAAAATATATACTAAAACTAAAAGTATAAATTTATGAAATATATAAATATGTTCAATAGAAAAAAACAACAAATTGTAGCCACCGTCTGTGCAATTTAGCAGCAATTTTTGTATCGGCGCTGAGAAGATAAAATAGGCCCTCCTACTAAAGTAAGTAGATTCTGACTGTATTCATTTTGTATTTAGCAGTTAAGGAACTATCTCGGTTTAAATTGCATACGCACATATGCACAACAATGCCCCATCAAGGTCACATGATCATTTACTTTGGACATAATCCTGTCACCTAGATACATTTAGCGGACATCTATATATAATGCTATTTACCAGTAGGGATCATGATTTATTCACGAAGCAGCAGAGGTAATCTTTTACCCAGTAAGATGGAATAATCCGTTGTTTTATTCATGGCGACAAATATATTCGGTCACAAGATCTCAGCAAGCTTATCCATCCAATCCCTCAATGAATTACGGCCAGAATTATGGTGGACTCTGCCAGTGTCGACATAGGCAACAGAACGGAGAGATGATAAGAGATTAGACGGAGGGGAAGGAAGAGGAAAAAAAACCTGAGCGGAATAAAGGAGGAGTAGCGAGGAGGAGAGGAGGAGAAGATGGCCGAGGAGGGGATGAGATGAAGAACATAATTATGTAGGTGCTTCAGATGTGGGAGCGCCATTTGAGGTTGGCAGGGCTCAAATACACACACGCAGGCATGCAAACGCACACTCTCCTGCAGTGCAGCTCGTGTCCGCTCTTTTTCAACTTGTTTACAATGGTGGCACTTTTCAATTAGTGGGACAAATGAAAAAACACACAGACACACTGTATTGACTCTACTGACAGAGTTAGGACACACAATGTCACATACACACAGACTGCTAGTCTATTTTTCAGAGGGGGGAGCGATCAGTTAAAAAAACAAACGGAAAAGCCGGCAGAGTAAACGAGCTGCACACACAACCTCCACCACACACACACACCCTATCCCAACAACAAATACGTACACACAAACACGCACACACATACAGAAACTAAATGGATTAAGGCAACACTTTCCCGACTAATGTGAGTGTGTGTCAGTTTCTTTTGATGTTGTCTCACGCCAATACTAAATCAGGCACTCACTGACACAGACGTATAGCAACACACTCACAAACACATGCACATGTGCACACACGCAAACGCGCACACACAAACACAAACACAACACACTGATGCCCAACACGATTTAGATTCACATCAAGAATTTTGTACAAAAATCTCTGGTCATCCACAGTAAGTCTATTTGAAATGAATTATTCCCATTTTCTTTCTGTCTCCACACCAAGCCATGGATGGACCTCAGTTTATACTGTAAGAATTGTCTTAAGAAATCATGGTAAAAACGTCAAAAGTAAAGCTAAATTGTAAAATTCAAAACAGTATATCAAGCTAGTAGTAACAGTGAATCTTCTCCCCCCCCGGTCTGATTTTAAGGCCGGTTGTAAATTTCCGACTAATGGACGAGTTTTATCTCCAAAAGTTTTGGGCCATAATTTCTTAACCGTTTGTCCAATTTAGTCCAAATTTAGTGTATATGAATCAACGCGAGGAGATCTATTGTATACTACGCTAATATTTCAGATTGTATTTACTAGAGGGAGGCTTTTGATTTGATCCAAATGTAAAGTGCATTATAAATTAAATGTATTATTATTGTTATTATTATTATTTTTAGTAAAAAAAAAAAAAGACTGGAGATCCTACATAAGTTCATATCCATGGGTACGATTTAGACCAAATTTGCTGCATGTGATTTAACGCTAAGAGATTTATCTTGTGTATGTATCATATTTTACACCAGCAGTAGGAGAAAGCTCCTTATGAAAAACAATAACTTTCAAACAGAACTTCACATTGAATTTGAGAATTTCAATGTGGGGGATTGCTTGCACAGTTCGGGGCATTGGTTACCGTTCGGCGATTTACTTCTGCTGTCAGGGACGACTGGCAGGCCCAGTTATTTACTCACTTTGAAAGAAAATGCACCAGCCACCAACATTTGAAGAGATGCCTTGCTGATCTTTGACCCAGTCGCCTTAGAGGTCATATTTTTTTCCAATGATTAAACATTTTATGTTTCAGTTAGACATGCAATGTTTCTTCATGTGCAATACAGCACTACACATCCATCTGTACGTCTGTAGAGGTTGGAGACCCCTTTTAAGTAATGCCCACGAGAACCACGCATACTCTCAGAGGCTGATCATGAATGCAGTGATGCACTGGCACATACAGTAAATGCATAATATGGGAAGTATTGAGCGAGCGAGTGAGAGAGAGTGCTGGGCCTAATCATCAGTAGCAGTGTTGAATTGACCTTCAAACATGAATTATAAAAGAGCTACTCTTACTTTCATTGTGCAATACACAAGTCACAGAAAAAATATGGATTATAATGAGCAATTGTGATGATACAGTAATTCTTAAGTAATATTTCACGCCCAGGGACACTCAACACAGGAATTCACATCAACTTCAGTATAAACTCTTCACAGTAGCAGGTCAGTGAAAACGATTAAAACATGCTTTTTACGTGCTAATTATTTTGAAGACCCAGAATGGGCCAAACATTTTTTTTTAAAGTCAAATTTCACTGCTTTTAGCTTTTGCTTAATTTTTGCGCACAAGCTACATTTTCAGCGATTATTCAGAATTTATTTCATAGATCATTAGAAGAACTGGAATGATTGTAGCAGAGATCAGGTGAATATCTCTGACACTAGGGGGAGCTTTACCACCAAAAGTTCTTTGACCATAAATCATCAAGCGCCGGTCCGATTGAGTCCTAATTTGGTGCATATGAATCAACTCAAAGAGATCTATCTCTTATTCACTGTGTTTTACGTAAATTGTTCATATTTTTAAAGAAAAACATAGTTTTTCGGCCACAAAACTTCCTAACCGTTGATCCGATTGAATCCAAATGCTGTGCATGTCGTAACCCAAATAGTTCATATTTTACTCACTAAATGGAGATTTTTTTTTTTACAAAAATGCTGTGGACATAATTGCACATTTGATTTAAGGAGTTCAATCAGGGTATTGCTTGCAAACCGCAGATTATTGGGAACTTTTCGGGGATATAACCTTGCTGTCAGGGATGATAGCGTTGGCCCAGTTTGAAGTAACAGAAACTGTCTAATGTGCCGTTCTCAGTCAGAATGTCAGTGATTTTAGTTTTGAAATGTCTATATAATCTCAACCCACACAAGAACACTTGCACAGCCAGGAGAAGGTATCTTGTTGAGAAGCAGCTGCAGAAATCCATCCATTCTGCGGTGACACTCCTGCAGCAGGGAGTGGCTCTGGAGGAAGAATGCAGGAGCCGGTGCAGGAGGGACTGGGCCAGCAGAAGAGGTTGGTGTCTGTGTTTACCGTGAAAACTAATAACTGCTCTGTCAGCACTGCTAACGGCTCATTGTTTTACAAAACAACTGCAAGGAAACTAGAGACAGAAGCATCACCATACATTATGCAGCCACTATGCTCAAACTGTTTCATACCTTCCCATGTAGTGAAACATGACCTCATTATTTTTTGTTTTTCTCCGTGTCCTCTCAGGGGCGCCATACTTTATCTAGTACAGTAAAAGAGCAACATATTTATCTGATTTGTGCTTGCTATGTAAGACTTGCTTTTTATCACCTGTGTTAAATCTGGGCTTAAAGACAAACCATTAGTCTTTGTTTGCCATATTTTTTACATGTATTTTCCATCTTACCCATTTTTGTATCTTCTTCTTTGTTCTTTGGCTTTTATTTTGGCACCTATACATTATCCAAAGCAGTGGTATTCTGGGCAACAATTTCTATTCATCTTATACCTCCAAAAAATATTTAGTTTAAAGGAAATACACAGTGATTATTTCGTACAATTCAATACAAGCCGACAGGAGCTGTACAAGGGGAAAATACAGAAATGCTTTTTCTAGTTTAACCCCGTTAAAACCTTATTAAGAAAAGGTCCATCCAATGTTTAGTGAGGAAGAAAATACCTTTTCGTAATTATGCTTTGGAATTTCTTCTCGTAGCAATCGGTGATTCATACATTTTACGCATGTCTTAATTTCCTGCTATCACAGTCTGGGAATGTCAGTGAGATATCAGCTGTACTCATCAGCTCATCACATCTAATGCACTAGCAGAGTCACACGCCATTATTATCAGCCTATCAGCTTGGTGCTGTCTAATTAAATACGATTTCCATCATTCTATAGCTCCGGTACGGAATTATGCTACTGGATCTTGTTGATGATTGGTAACACCTTTGGTTTCTGTTACTGAAGACAGACCTTTTAAAATAGTATATGTACAAACAGTCGCTGATACAACTTAAAAACGTAGTCAGATTGATAGATGGGACCTTACAACCTTGTTTTTGATTAAAGTACTGATTTTCTAAAATTTGAATCGACCAACACATTTATGATCATGGGTTTTAGATTTATTAATTTTGTTCAGAGATGATGTTTAATTTTGTTTGATAAATGTTTGAACTTTATCTGTAAAAGTTTTCGGGCTGTAGTTTCCCAGCCGATTTACATCAAATTTAGTGAACATGAATCTCCTCAGGGAGATTAATATTCTTTGTTTCCGCTATCGAGGTTCAGGCAATTTTTGTTGACCCAAAGCTCCTCTTTTCTCCTCTGCAGAAATAGTCTCAAAGTGAATGGGAAGCATGTCCCTCAGTAGAACTTATTCACTTACCGTACATTTCAATTAAGCTATACATTTATTTTCTATTAAAGCTCTGCATTTACTCCGTGTGGTATATGAGTCTGTGCAACCGTGGATGTTATCTACAGCTCAATTTGTGTAAAACCGAGACACATCGATTTGTGTTGTAGTGTACTTTAAACAATTTGTGCAGAATATGAACCCTAAAAGGGTCCTACAATCCAACTGAAAAAAGTTGCCATGTGACCATGTGATTCAAACCAGGCGTCAGGCATGTTGATTTCTATAGACATAAAGTGGCCGCTTGTTAACGGGGAATAATTAAAAACGGGAAGGTTTTGTAATTTGCATTATGAGGGGAGCACACTCAGTGAAAATTGAGCCCTTTCTTATTTGAAATCTTTCTCAGCATTGGAATGTCTAACGGCTTTAAATGAGTAATGCATACTACAGCACTCTAATTGCTGCTGTAAAAGTTAAATTAAATATGCATTGCTTTCCTTAATGACATTTTAAGTCATTAGTTTTTTCCCATTTCCCTTTGTGCTTGTATTTAAAAACTTCACACTTGAGGATCAAGAAAACATGAAAAATAGCGAGTGCTGTACATTTTTATTTTTCCTCTATTCTTCTAATTACATTGCACTCCCCTGAAGCCATAAGTGTTGCTGTGTGTGTTTTTGTGTGTGTGTGTGTTGGGCTGGAATGCCTAGATCTCACCTCCCTCCCTCTCATCATATTTGTATGAGGAAGTCGAGCCCTGCTCTCACACACTGACCTACATTCTACATCCTTTGGGAGTGTTCATACTTTCACCGAAGACTTGTTTTAAGATAAAGTTTTAAAATTTATAAACTGGTCTTCAGTGTCTGTAACATGATGGATATAACAAGTTATAAAGGAAGACAATCTCACTTGTGACATTCCCAGCAGTGCTAAATGTGTCATCACAGATAATGAGACCAGTGTGTACGCATGTGTGTGTGTGTTGTTATGTGTGCGTGTAACAGAGAGAGAGGGAGAGAGATTCCCAGATATTATATAACTCTTAAATCCGCCTTGGTGAAGTTACATTTTCTAGGTAATGTAAGGAATTCTTCTCACTCTCACTGTGACCTCCATACTCTGCTTTCAGAGAATAAGACTGAAATCTTGGCGCGCACACACTCATGTGAGGGTTTTGTGTGTCTGTCAGCTGACAACACTTTTCTTTCATCTATTGACAAAGGCGATGCATTAGCTCCCTGGCCAAACAAGCAGCACCATACCTGGGATATGTATCAATAGAAATCAGAGAGTCTGCCTTTAAACTGTTTATTTACTCGTACAAACAATTGTTTATAGTCATAGTTAAACTTTCACCCGTATTTTATTTTATTTGTTTGATTAAAAAAATCAATTGATAACTTTTTAAGGATGGCTGAAACTCAGGAGGTAAAGAGGTCTTCCAACAATCGGACATGGAATAGTCCCAAAGTGAATAAGAAGCATGTCCCTCAGTAGAACTTATTCACTTACCGTACATTTCAATTAAGCTATACTTTTATTTTTCATTCAAGCCCTGCATTTACTCCGTGTGGTATATGAGTCTGTTCAGGCGTGGACGTTAGCTACAGCTCAATTTATGTTAAACCGAGACACATCGATTTCTGTTGTAGTGTCTTTAAACAATTTGTGCAGAATATGAACCCTAAAGGGTCCTACAGTCCAACTGAAAAAAGATGCCATGTGACCATGTGAGTGTCAGGTTTGAGTCACAAACCTAAAGAGGTCGTCCAACAATCGGACCTGGACTGCTGTTGCACCTTGCTCCTTGAGCAAGATTCTGAACCCAATTGTTCTCTTGACGGCGGCCACTGGTCCTCAAGAAAGTGTCAAATGCAAATAAGTAATTTCACAATTATGTATGATAAAAGTTATTTTATAAAATGTATTTGAAAGTACTGATAATGCAGTTAAAAGAGCTTTGTTGCCTGATAGAGATTGAGGAACTGCATATATCAGTACATCTCATATACGCCCTAAACATGTTAAAATTCATTTAGGTCTATAATCTCTCAATCATTGGTCCAATTTAGTCCAAATTTTGAACTAATGAATGGACTCAAAGATTTATATATATATATATATATATATATATATATATATATATATATATATATAACTCTAATATATAACTATATATATAAGAGTTATATTGAACTCTACTTTTATTCTAGTTTTTTTTTTTATTTACTCTAGTTTCTTTTGTTTTATATTTTACTCATAAGGGGGAGCTTCTTGAACCCTACATAGGATAAAACACACTATTGTTCAGAGAAAAAGTTATAATTAATGTTACTGTTATGCAAACCATACCAAATGTTCTTTATGAATGAAAGCAGAGCTAAATTGCTGACTTTTCAACTATTTTTTACAACAGCAAAACATTCAAAGCCTCTTTTTGCACTTGACTTTTTTTCGTTTCGATAACGGGATATGCAGCACTATTGCATGCCTAAGAAAAATGTTGCCCCTTCAAGGTTTTGTGCCTCTCTAAGGTGTTATTCCAACAAATGCCTGAAAAATTATAGGGGTTCTTTAGACTGTAAATTTTTTTCATTTAATGTATTGCATTGTGATCCAGATTGAATCATCAAAGATAAGTATTTTGTCTTCATAGTGAATGTATAGCCTGTATAAAGTGGGTTCTTTCTTACTATAGAATATATTTTTACTTCTTACCCTGATATCGTTCTCTTTCGACATCTGAGCTCTTTCACCAGCTAAGCCTTTGTTAAGCCTGGGAAAACCTTGACGTACCAGAGTCTGCGATGCACTTTGAGATGTATTGATTTGTCACCTTTGCAAGGAACAAAGTGGTTTTATGTAGCTTTAATGGTTTGAATGAGATACACTGGGAAAACCTCATCCATATTTAAAACTCATTTAATCCTGCTCATGTAAAGGATTAAGATAAAAGTGCAGGAGGGTGGCATGCTAATAGAGGCACGCTGCCAATATTTGTAAGAATATTCAGAGTTCAGTCAGATATGATGACACCAGCAACTTTACATTACCTAGAATGTTGTTGCCACCAGCTGCTACATGTAAATTGCACCGGGAATACGAATTTATCATTCGAAACGAAAAATATATCCCCCGTCTTTTCTGGAAATGGAACCTTTCACTGTGTTGTTATTATCTCAGAGAAATAATCTGCTAAAAAGAGTATTAACTAAGATGAATTCCCACTGATTTAAATCATAAGGTCCTGTCCTAATCCACTGTGTTTGCCGTTCCGGAGTTGAGGATGTGTCACATTCATCAGTTCTTTGAATCACCGCCATGGTTGCATGAAGAGAATATTTTTGATCTAAGAGTGCCAATTAAATGATAAATACTCTTCATCATTATTTTTTCAGATGAATCTAAAGTCCTTTGATTTTTGGATTCACCATTCTAAATTGTACTATGCCTTTGATCTGTTGATGTTGTACCTTCATCATTACAAAGGTCACTACCAACAGATGACAATCCAAGATGCCCCCAACTATAAAAGAAAACCTATTGTCACAGCCCGTGCATATTGTTGAGAGCTTTTATGCTGTCGGGTTATTGGATGGAGAAAAGTAAGCTTACCAGAAGCTTTTTAGCTACGACCCCCGCTCAATGTCACTGCTATGGCTTGCTTTCCAGAATATTTTTTGTCCGTTCTCCACCAACAATTAAGTTATGGTAAATTTAAGAACACAGACAAATACATGCGAGGAAGAACTGTGAGTGTTTTTGGGAAAGCTTTGTTGTATATTTCTGACACAAGGGGGAGCTTTATCTCCAAAAGTCAGTTTTAAATTATGTAAAAACCTAGATCTTAGTGCGAGGAAGAACTATTTTGATTTTGGGAAGGGTCAGTTGTATAGATCGATCCTTCCATCTAGTTCAAATTTGGTGGATATAAATCAAAGCTAGTATATATATCTGATATAAATCCTGTTTCACTCAAATACTTCATATTCTAGTCATTAGGGGGAGATTTTTACAAAACACAGTTTTTCAAAAATAAATTGACCTAGCCGTTGCTTCAATATATTCCAAATTTAGTGTAAATAAATTAAATTGAACGATATATCTTTTATATGTTGTTTTTTACTGTGATAGTTCATATTTTATCCACTACGGGCAGCTTTTTACGAAAACCATCGTTTTTCATCTCAACTTCATAATGGGTCAAGATTTTATGCATTTTTATTGACTCAAGCTTTTTTTTTTTTTCAAAAAAAAATACTGTGGACATAATTTCTTCACATTCACTTGTTAATGACGACAGCATAGGTCTAATTTTTAACTACTGCTGCAGGATAGCATCATGTAATAAACTGTTATATATTATAGTATATTATAGTTGTGAAAATAATATTAATTATCGAATCCTAATATATTTTAAGTTCAGCTTAAAATCAGCACCAAATTGCAGACACACAGACACAAATGAGCGTGATGTTATCAAACTACTTTGAATCAAGTGAACTAAGTGAGCAACAAAAACCTATCCAGAGTCTACGGCAGCTCACTAAGAGTGAGCCCTCTGTTGCACCAAAGCATTGTATGGAGGGTTTTGTTGTATTTGAGTATTCATTTAAATTTATGTCAAAATGGAAATGGCAATTTATTTTTGTTTTAGTATATATTTTTGTTGTTGTTTTGAATAAAAAGGAAATTTTGCTTTGAATATAACAGTATTATAGGTTGTGGCTTGACGGACTATAATAAATCGACCTTTGACTCGTATTTGAGTGGGGAAACAATAATGGTGCCACTTAGTTAAATCCACAAACAGAATCAAAACATGGTAGAGTTAACATAGCAGAACAGTATTGTAGCAGGAACTATGGTCATCTTATCCTTATAGGACAGCCCACTTAGAAATGTTTGCTCACTGCTGGCATCTAGCGACTTTATCTTGAAGATTCCGGCTGTTCTGTGGTGAACTGGGATACTGAACCACCATTATAATATCTACTAAAATATCCGCATGATCATGCTTTAATGATATCGCACGTCTAAACGTGCTTGACACTTGTGTTCAAACTGCAGTGTATGTTATGAAATGTAAATTCACCCACTGGAGGAAAACCTGCTATTGTTTAGGTGTTTGTTTTGTGTGATTTATTTTAAGTCACTATTCATTTAGATGTCGTTTCTCTAGTTCGGACATTTTCTTTAGGCTGTTTGCTTTATTTGTATTTTATCCTCCTGATCTTTGATAAAAGATTTCCTCCGTTCATTATCATTATATGTAAGATGGATAAACTGTTTCCTTTTTTTTCTCGTCATTCTGGGCTTTCATGTCCACAGTTTGGATAAATTTGTTTATCCAGACTGTGGGGAACTTAACCTGTTTTTGTTTACCCTAACCCCCATTTAAGGGAGTAATTTCTGTATTTATCTGTGTACTATGGTGGTATTTTTGAACATAGCGTGTTAGATTTGAGTTAGTCTGCCTGTAGGTCGATCTGTCAAAGTCCATCCACCAGTCACTAAAGACTTCTTGAATACATTCTTGGCTCTTTTAACCTACTTATGTTCTCTACCCCCTAATAGTGATTTTCATATACAACTCAAAGCTTGAGCCCTTTGTTTTGAATGTTGTTTTTTTCATTTCTAAAACCTTCTGGCCTTATTTTTCATAGAGACATATACAATAACTACCTATTTAATTACAAGAAAGCTCTCTCGACAGCTAAATCTGCCTCTTAAACGGAATTAATGAGGTCAGTTGTAGGGAACAATAGTCCCCCATTTTCCAACATTTTTGGCCACCGTGCACTCTTCCGCATCTTATGCATTCAACTGTTCATCGTAACACCCTCAGGACCTTTTTTAATGCCAGAACTACCCTCATATTCTACTTCGCACTGCTCACCTTATTTGTCCTTATCTGCGCTCACTGCCTCTTTACAATTTAGTTTTAAGCTCCCAACTGTTATTGAAGTATCGGATTGCACTTGCACAGGTGTCGACTGACAAGAAATAGTTTATGGGGGTGGGGGGACCACATGCAGTGCCCAAAAAATGAAATCAAAATCTGTTCAATATCATTCCGCCACCTTGCCACCCACAATATTCAGAGAAAATACAGTAAAATTAACGGATACATTCACTCAGGCAGCAATTCCTTCCCAAGCAAGTTTTCTCTCCGTTTCTAATGATGCCTCGTTTCTCCTTTTTCTGTTGCTTCTGCTTTTTGGTAATTCAGTTTACTGGGGATAAATTTAAATCATTTAAATTTGTATAACATCCAACAGCATGCCTTAGTTGTCATATAAACGTGTGGCTAATTCATAAACATAATCAAAAGGCAATTTATTTTTCTTTTCTTTATTTCTTGTTCAAATGTCTACTTAATTCAGTGCTTTAATTGTGTCATTGCTTGCCAAGCATTGTTGGCATTGTTGCTAGTTTTGGTCACTGTTTTGGACCCAATGTTTTCTCTGTTTCTTTTGTATTCTCTTGGTAGTGTATGGTGTTTAATTTCTATAGTTTATCTGATACTAGCCTTCCTGGCCACTGGAGGTTGTAATATTAACAGCCTCCTATATTTAATACTTTAATCTTCTCATTTATTAATATTTGTTCTTTGTGTGTGGGTACATTCCTTCTGTATTTTGCTCTGCATGTTCTTTATATTGTGTGTGTTTGGTCATCTTTATTCAATATTAACTGCATTTATATTGTCATGTAATGATTGTGTCACAATTTAAAAACAAGATGATACATCTCAAAGAGTTATGCTTATAATGAGACTTGAACTTAAATATGAAAAGGTGATATACCCTAAGCCAACTGACTTACAGCAGAGAAAAATAATTAAAATTGCTTATTGCTGCCTATCACATCAGTACCATGACCATAAAATTTAAAATCATCCCTTAAATTCAAACTGCTGCAGCGGCATGAGTGATTCTAAGGGCAAATACTGCCAACAAAGTGTGCAAAATGTCACACTCTAGATATGAAACAGAGAAATGAAGTGTGACAGCCTACTTTATCTGCCCTACGTTCCTGAGGATATGATACTCAAACCACACGTTACCCTTGAGAGCTGCTTAGGTCATTGTCACTTTATGTGACCACATTGACTCAGATTAGAGATCAGATTTGTATGGCTCCCATAGTAGTGCACAGCACATTTCCTCAGGTCGTTCCCCTGAGGCACAGCAATCAGGTGCATTTCAGTAAAACTGGACTCTAAGTTTGGAAAATGTAGTTCATCCACTTCGTACTCACTAATGATGCAAGTATGACAACATTTCATTCAGAAAAGACAAAATGAAGAAAGATGATTTTTTTTTATCACAACAGGTGATGTGTGATAAAATCAGAAAGAGTTGTGTGCTCTGACTCTTTGTGGAGATTGTGATCCAAGGGTTACTGCCCTGATCAGCAGCATGGAGTCTAGATACTGGTTTTGTTGGCTGCTGACTCTGCTGAGGCTGATGAACGATGAGGCTGATAGGATCTGTAAGGACCATGTGGAGATGTGGCGGTGGGGGGCATGCAAATCAGCAGCATGTACAAACTACAACGATGGAAAAAGAGACATATTTAAAGACAGCAAATGGTTGTGATCGGCGAAACATGCCTTATTGAGTGTGTGTGACACCACTTAATGCCCCAGACTGTGAAGCAGGCAGGTGAGACTAAGCATGTGTGAAAAATGTGGATAATAGAGTGTAATGAGTAGTAAATGTGGCCTGGGTGTGCAAGAGGATAGTCCTTCTGATTGAACTTTCAATAGATCTCCATTTCAACAAGTTTAGGGTCATAGACCAGGGTCAGAAATCCCAGGGAATGGCAGGGAGGAGATGTCAGTGCCCCCCCCCCCCCCTATAATAAAACTGTAGTCGAAGACTATACAATATAGTATAATCTCTAATAATATAATTATTTTATGAACAATTGTGCTGCTTCCTTGGAAAATGTAGTTTTTGGCAAACAGCTTGAATAAAGGTTTTTTGAATGAACAATTTGTAGTTGTTTTCAGGGCAAAACTATCAAATCAATATTAGATAGGGATTTGTGAAAAAATGTTTATGCTATGTTACCCCTTTCGGTGTATTTTTTTTTTTTTCTTTTCACTTTTTTTGGGGGGGTTGTGGGGTGTGCCATTATGAGCTAATAAATAAATTAAACAATAACCACAAATTCCAATCTGATATACATTTTAACTGTTTAGACATCCAACTTGAATTATAGTGTGTAGTTTGGTTTTGTGGAGGCCTTTGTGAGTAGTTCCCAAAGTTTATGTGTCTGAGAGGCATATGGAATCAGCTGACTGCTATGTGTGTGTGCTGACCTTTAATAATTTCCACGTGTGGCTTTTGCCCATCTGATAAGGATCATTATATCCCTAAAATGTCAGGGGTATAATCAGTTGGGGTATGATATAATTATTCCAATCTCGTGCATATGAATCAAAACAAGGATAATTTTTTACGAGAAACACTGTTTTCCGGACATTTCATGGATTATTTTAAGATTTTATACCTAAATAGAACTTATTGCGAGGAAGAACCGGATTGATTTTGGGAAATGTTGGTTGTATAGTTCTGACAGTAGTGGGAGCTTTATCTCGTTTTGGGCCATAATTTCCTAACCGTTTGTTCCATATAGTCCAACTTTGTCAATATGAATCAAATCAATGAGCTCTATCTTGTATGAATCGTACTTTACTCTAATAGTTCATATTTGGCTTATCATGGGCAGCTATCTTCTGCAAAACAGTCCTTTCCAGAAATAATTCAAATACAATGCTAAGGATTACTGTCCAATTTTAAATTGACTTTTTAAAGATCACTACGGGGAGCTGTAGTTTGAACAGTTGGTCCCATTTAGTCCAAATTTGGTCTCTATGAATCGACTGGAGGAGATCTATCTCCTGTATATCACATTTTGCTCTAAAATTTTAGATTTAACTCACTAGGGGAGCATTTTTTATGGGAAACAATTTTTTATAATAAAAAACATAACTTCACATTTAATTTGAGGAGTTCAACCAGGGTTACTTCCTGCAAGATGCAGGGGATTTGGGACTATTCATGGTTATATCCTTGCTTTTGGGGACAGCAACCACAGGTCTAGTTTTTTATGATTCAGGAGTTTTGTGTTGATTTTATGAGTTCTGTGTGAGCCTTGCCGTCACTCCATAGCCACATCACAGCCAGCCGCTAATCTGTATTCATGGGTGGTAAACAGCTGGTGCACCTTTCTGTTTGCTGAGATAAGCACATGAATGCACAAATGTATATCTCACATCTAAGTGCCTAGGTGAATCCAGAGATGGAGGAGAACGGTAATGTCTATTTCCAACCCGTTTACTTTCAATCGTATGTGTTTTCAACATTATTTTATAAATCACTGATATTCTCAAACTCTACCAAAGAGAGGACTGACAGCGTCAAGTACATTATACTATTGTACTCAACTGGCAAACTGCTGTAGGCCGTCTAGTATAATGAAGAGAAGAGAGCGTTTGAGAGTTTTCAGTTTGTTTCCCATTTCCCTTTTTGAAAAAAATAACAATTTAAAAGACGTTTTTAACATTGTTAACGTTTGAGAAATATAGTCAATGCCATGGCTTTGGGTTTCCACTTTTGAGAGATTGTGACATTCATGGTTAATTTCATTGAATAATTTCTGTCAGCTTGCTACATCTATAGAAGGCACATATGTTGAGTCAACTAAAAGTTGACTCAACATATGTGCCTACCTGCACTCAAATCCTGCACTCAAATCAACTACCTACCTGATTTGAGTAAGTGAAGGAGATATGAATTGGGAGACTAAAAGTGGCCTTTTACCGGTGTACCAACTTTTACTCTCTTCCATCCACATCCAGATTTCTGTATACAATATTTTTATTATTCGTGTTGAAGCGAAGCCACGCGTCCTTTTGCTTCTCAGACAGATGAGTCAATAGTGACACAGACACAAGAGGTTTTTTTCCTTGGTCAAAACTAATCAAATTTTTGAGGTATGAATGATTTATGGAGATCAAGAATGGTATGAAATAAATGAATGATGAGGATGAAAGTGAGGAGTTAGATAGAGAAAGTTAATAACAAGGGTTAATGACATCTTAACTTAAAAGAACAAATGTGATCTTGTGAGAATACCAGAAATTGTTGAACAGAGGGTTTTGACACTTAATCCAAACTATTGCCATTGCTGTCAAATCACAGTCTCACTCCACGAGGATACCAACTAGTGTTCTGTACCTGATGGCCAGTTTAATGTCAGATCTCTTCCCATGATAAAGTAAAAAGTACACTCTATTATATTCCACTTTTCTAGCTTCTTTATTCCTAGTTTATATTTTGATCTCTGTGGACTTTCTGATCTACATCGTCTGTTTTCACAGCGGCGGCAGCCTTAAACTTCATGTTCAGGGTTTTGAGCTCTTCCCTCTGGTTAAGCGGATCCTTTTTACTTCCTGGCCTGATAGGTATGGCACTGTCAGTGATTTGTATGTGCTCCCGTGTATTCGAGTGCAGGGAGCGCTCTTTAGAACCGAGGTTCATTCCCTGCCCAGACCTCACCAAAGTCTCACTGTACTTAATCTCTGCAATGTGAGTATAAATCTGATCCTTTTCTACACTTAGAGATATGACAATATTCATGGATCTTTCAGGGGCAGCATTGTGGCGTATTATGTTGCACAGCTTCTCACAGAGACAAGTTTCTGGCTTCAAAAAGTTCTCCCTTGTATTAAAGTCTAAGCGGGTATGAAGTTTGAAATAATCCATGGAATTTGTTTTTTAAAATGGAATAGAATAGATGAAAACAAACTTTATGAATCCCCATAATTATGGGAAGAAGAGTCTAATATCCACTAGCAAATATAAACTAGACCAATGCTATTTTCGACAACAGCAATTGTATATCCACGAAAAAGTCGGCATTGCCGTGCCTTGTACATGCAATCTCCCTGATTGAACTCCGTATATGAAGTGTGAAGTTATGGCTACGGTATTTTTATGTAAAAAAGCCCCCCCACCTGGTTGTGAAATATGATATATCCAAGACACATATCTTTCAGTTGATTAATGTGCACCAAATCTGGAGTAAATCGGACCAAAGGTAATGAAATTATGTCATGACTGTGCTTTTTTGCGAATAACACCTAACCTAGCGAGTAAAACATCAACTTCTAGAGTAGAGTATAATGTAAAACAGAACGATCTCCTCTAGTTGAATCATATGCATAAAATTGTTACTAAATCCGTCCAATAGTAATAACGTTATGTCTGCTAAACAGTTTTGTGAAAAATCTCCCCAAAGTAAGTAAAATATATACTATTAGAGTAAGTCAAAATGTTTAATGCTTAGATCACCTTGAAACGATTCATAGCGACCAAATCTGGAGTAAATGGGACAAACAGTTGATCATTTATAGGCCAAAAACTTTTCAGGCTTAAGCTCCCCCTAGTGGCTAAAATTTGAACCAATAAAACACGGCGTATTCAAGATAAATATCTTCAAGTCGATGCATATGCACCGAATTTGGACTTAATTTGACCAACAGTGGATAAATAATGGCCAAAAATCTTTAGGAGATAAAGCCCCACCTAGTGTCAGAAATATACAACCGACATTTCCCAAAATAACTCCCATACATTTTGACCAACTGGATCCTGTTTGTTCTACAGCCAGACATAAATAAACATTGTTCAGATTCATAACTAACAAAATGTGTTGATTATTTTAAATTTGAATAAATACATTTTAAAATAAGATTATTTAACTAAAATCAAATAGATGCAAGGAGACAAATTACACATAATGCAATGATTAATTTTTTTGGAGTGCATAATGTTACAGAGGGAATTAAAACAAAATAAAGCCTGCCTGCTGTTCTTGCAGCATGCAGGCGTAGCTAAACAAACTAAATTTTCATTTAATGATCTCTAGGTGTTCAGCAGGAGCGGAGCAGACCTTTCTGACAGCTTGTATCAACAATATGTTGTCTCAACTGATTGAAATGACAAAGAACCGACAGCAGGATATGATCTCAATAAAAAGAAAAAATGTGAGTGCATCTCATTTACTTTAAAAAGCTTAAAGCTTTTATGTTAATGACATTTAACGGAACATCCCGGTAATCGGGAGGCTGGTACTGTCATGATGCCACTCAGCTAGAAGGCTCTGGCTTACGATCAAAACATGGCGCCTTTTTGTGTGCAGTGTGTAACAGAAAAGAAGGATTACACTAAATCCCTGCCGACAGTCATTTAATTCAGCGATAATTCCGAATTCACTGTAACCCAAGATGGTCAATTACAGATAGTTTAATTGGACAAGTTAACAAGAGGGGATTCCAAACAAATTCTCTCAAACTGATGAAGTGAAATATTTTATCCTCACATTCTTAAAACAGCCCATGTCAAACCAAGCCACATGTTACACATGTGATTTGGTGCAAGTACTTTATGTTTGTGAAATATTAACAATTATTGGTAATAATAGTTTTCCTAGAGATACAATAACATTTATTATTTCCCTGGTGTTTTTATTGGAAGGTAGGGTTTGTGTATGTATTCAAAGTCTGATTTTACAGTACAGCTAGACTTTTAAAGCGTTTATAATGGTTTACAATCATTTCAGTAATAAGATTGTTTGAACTTAACTGAATGCTGCCATAATTCATTAGATAAAAGGGTGAAGAGAAGAAATAGAATAAAATGGTGCATGAAAGTGATCTTGCCATTAATGAAACCGGCACCATTTGGGTCATAATATGTTTATAATTTGTTTATTGAATGTTCAAAACCTAATTAATAACCTAATTATGACCAATTATAATTCCCTTGAAAAGGGTAGGGGTTTTTTATGTAAAGCTGTACCGCATTTGCTGGAAAGAACAGTCGCTAAGGACCCTTTACACCGCTGTTAAATTCAACTTAGGTGGTCAAACGTAGAGAGCTTTTCGCTAGTATTAATGCATCCGGGATGCATTGAGGTTACAATGATTTCAAGACTCTACAGTGGTTTGGGACACATGGGACCACAGTCGCTTTGCAGTTTATACAGTTACGTCTCTTGGGACCATCACTGAAGGTCCACCTGCTCCATGTCTTCAGAATTAGGGGAAGGATGCATTTATATACCCAGTCTAGTGGACTATAAAATATTAGGAAGAGTAAGAAAGTACAAAAAGGTCAAATGTATCTTTGTGGATGGAGGGCACAGAAATCAATTTACATTTGGGTTGAAGAAGAAACAGAAATAAATAATAATATTAGAATAATAATTCTAATATTAGCAGACTTTGGTTCTGAAAAAATAACCACCCATTAACAGGCATTAATATGCAATGTAGCTTATTACTCTGTTTTAATTAATTACTAATACATTATCAATAAATGTTACGAATTCTGCAGGCTGTGCACAAATATTAACAGTATGTTGTGGTACTCTACTCATAACATATCACCTCTACACGAACATATGTTCAAATTATATGTAGGATCCCTGTGCGTCCCAACAGGACCAGTCTGGTTTTTGTCGGACATGCACACGCTGATAGACGTGATATGACGGAAGGGAATAACACATTCTGAACCTCTGAAGATGGAGATGGGCCAGCAGGCTGCAGCAAGTGGTACTCTGATAGGGTACTCTCCCGATGGATGTCAGGTAATTCTAGGTTTATCTGTTGCTATATTTTCTGATTGTTCAATTTCCTGCTGCACTACATCGCCCCTCCCCTTCTCTGACCTCTGACAGTGGGATTCCTCTCTGAAGGAAGAAACTTGTCTACTCACACACTAGAGGCGCGCCAACTCTGACCAGATTAATTGACCCACACATTGACATTATAATTAACATGACCTGCAGCATTAGCGATAGGAAACCGATCAGTGATATCACCATTCAATAAAAAAATGTTTTGGTTGATGCATGCGCCATTCCGCCATTCAACCTGGGCAAGATGCCTCACCAACCGCTCATTTCACCCATATCTACTTCCACCACTGCCTGAGAAACATGTCATTGTGATAACAGGGTCTTCATCTGCTACTGCTGGCACCTGCAAAAATCCCTTCATTGAACATGAAAAATACTGTTTATGGATGTTCCAGGACGTGGATTTCGATCAATCCATAAAACCTCCTCCAGCTGGAATGTGATTTTCACTGATGGCCTGATGTGTGTTAATTGTGTATTTTATAATATCCTTACATTCTATACAGTCTGTTGGGCAGTTACGACCTACCTTAACAAGGTCTTTAATGTTGAAAAAAAATGAGAAAATGTGATCAATTTGAGTGAAACTAACCAGAGTTTTAAGCTTTGCATTTTTTGGCTGTAATCGAGCAAACATTGGCACACGCTTAGTCCACAGGTGGAGCTGTTCAACACACACACATACACACAGAACATGTCCGGCATGTGTGCGGAGGCGTTTTACAATGGCACGGGTTTGTGATTTTGCAGGGTAATTTGAGAGCAGCTGCTTGATTCGTGACTTACACTTGAATACAAAAAAAACACAACCACCCACTTACACACACTTAAACGCTCACAATGAGATGCAGAAAACTATACGCTTGCTCGCTTAAGGACATATATATATGAAAATATATATGGGAATCTGCAAACACTCTAATATACCAGAGAACATTATGGTCCTTCCTGAAAGAGGAGTCAAGTGTGTGCTTTCATCAGTTTCATTTCAATTATTAAAATTTAAACCAAAATTTAAAAAAAGAACCTGAAACACATCATACATCCAAATTGTGAAAACATGCTGTATTATTTGCAGCAATTCACTGGGTATTTGAACTGTTACTCTGTACTCTACCGTGATCATTTTACAATAACTAAACTAAAATCAAAGTTTTCAAAGTATTACTGTGTAAATGAAAATCAAAAAATGTTTTTCTTTCGTAAGTTGTAACAGTAAAAAAGTAACAACTGTGAAATATCACGGTCATTTAAAAAAACAAAAACAAATGAAGACAAAACTGTTGAATCATGTGAATATTTTTGGGCTGTAGTAAATCACAGTAATAAGAACACAGCTGTAAAATTTTATAATAAACACTTTTGGACTGTTGTAAATCACATTAATAAAGTCTCAACTGCGAACTATCGCTATAAAGATATTTTGTGCTGTAATTTCTGTTTGACAGCAAGGCTATAGCTCCTAATTGTCCCCAATTTCCCACGAATACAAGTAATTCCCCTGACAGAACTCCAAAAGTTAAATGTGAAGTTATGTCTGAAAAACTTTTTTTTTTGGTCTAACTATGAACTTATACAGTAAAATATGTTCAACAAGATTGATCTCCTTCAGTCGATTCATATGAACCAAATTTGGACTAAATCGTACCAACAATTAGGAGGATATGTCTGGAAAACAGTGTTATATAAGTAGTAGATACCCTCGCTGTCGCTGATGATAGCATAGGACGAGTTCTAAAACAATTAGCACAGTGAGAACATGGGGATTAGTAGTTTCACATGTCGTACCCTAAAAAGGAGACGGTAAAAACCATCTGTCCCCTGTTAAAAAGTAAAAAAACTGCCTCCTGTGTACAAGACTGTAATTATGAGTCATGAGTCAGGGAGGACTCATCAAAAATGTGACCTGATGCCCAGAGTGTGAGAGTCTGAAAATAATAAAATCTCTCCTTGTATTTCCTTATTTAATATGCCAATGCTGCATCTAGGATCAAGAGACGTTCTTCTGAGATGAAAATAAATGTTCTGAGCTTTAAAATATCTGTAAATGACCTGGTTTAAACATAACCTACCGGTTTAAACAAAAGCAGAATGGAGAATATAGTACCATAACAGTAGTAGACAAACTCTGATTCTCTCACTGAGGAACAAACGGCTCCGGTTCGTTCCAGCTTTCCTAATCATGACACAGGTTTCTGCTATGACAACAAGGAAACCCCTGATCCCTCCCAGTTTAAATAATATATAACTGTACTGGTCTGAAATTAGGAGATTAATAAGAGCTTATTGTAATCTTTAGTCCAGTCTGCACATTTCTAACACCCAGCTGGACCAGTCCTGACAGATTTTCTTTCATTTCGAAATCTTTCAAAATCTAGTAATACAACTTAAATACATGAATTTCTAATACCATAACCCTCATATAATAATTTCCTTTCCTTCGCCAAGCTGCCCCAGGATTATCCAATGGGGACATCCACACCGAAAGTGCAAGCACAGCCGAATTCAGCAGAAGGCCACTATTTTTCAGCAGTTTTACTCAAAGGCAGTACCAAATTGGATTCTGCAGAAGGTTTTTCATCACAGTTATTTATATATATAAGGAATTTTCCCCTTTGTTTCCAAGAATATTATACATTAATAGGCTTTCATTACCATTATCTGTTTTTGTATCTGTTTTTCCGTGTAGATTGGCTTTCATCCTTATCATGGTAATCCATGTGGGCTTGAATCCAAAGCAACCGTAATTATGTTCAAATAGGGTTACTTTTATTTGTGTATTCCCATCTCTTCAAACACAGTTTGACAACAGTTGGACAGAGTTCAATAAAATCTCACATAATTAACAGGGGGACTGAAGTAGTGCACCTCATAATTGTTTTCTTCATTTCTTTTGCTTATATTTGCATTCTCTGGTACATTTGAACTTCAGCCCTTTTTCAATTTAATTTTGAGTTATGTCCTAAAAACAGTGTTTTTTGTTGAAAAAAAAAAGCCTCCCTCTACAGAGTAAAATATGAGCAATTAGAGTAAATCACTATACATTAACGATAAATTAAATGCATAATCTGATTCATATGCATCGAATTTGGATTAAACGGGACTAACATTGCCAAATTATTGCCTCAGTATTAGTGAGATAAAGCTCCCCGTAGTGTTGGAAATATATTACTATTCTTTCCCAAAATCACTCCAGTTCTTCACACTCAGCACAGAGGTCTATGTGGGTATAAATTTGAAAAGGATGCATGAAATATTTTTAAGTTAGCACGTTAACACAAAGGATGTGAGGCGGCGGCAAAGATGATTCTATAATATGCCTGACTTTTCAGGGATACACAGTAAATATGATAGACATAACATGACATTTAATTTGAGCTGTTCAATAAAGTGCATTGCTTGCATAACGAAGGGGGTTGGGAACTTTTCGGGGATATACCCCTGCTGTCAGGGACGACAGCATAGGTGTAGTTGGTTCATTCAATAGTCTTTTCTATATTTTCAGATACAATGGACCATAAGTAGTTTTCTAGTGTTTGCTCATAATCCAACAGTGACCAAGTATAGATATTGACTTTTCCAGTAGCAAAGGGATAGGATGCTCTTGCACATAAATTTTTCTAGCTACTTATGTTTCCTGTTATACATGAATGGATTTTCAATAGAGGTGTTAGTCAGCACCTCACAGTTTATTGATTACATTGTTGGTTTGATACGTTTTACTAGCATTGCTGCAGACTGTAATTACTGTTTTATTTTAATATAAACGCTATTGGCAGTCTGGTTAAGCCCTCGCTGAACTGACATTTAAAGAATCAGACAAACATGCAAGGTGAGAATTCTTTAGAAAAAAAATAGGTCAGATATCATGGTAACGCAAATAATTCAAATCTAAACAACAACACAGCTAGATCAATGCACACACATACACAAACACACGCACGCACACAAACATGCACACACAAACAACACTGTTCTCCCTTAGCCAATGCATTCACACATTCAACGCCTACACACATAAATGCACATAAACACAGAGACAGACAAAAAAACAAGCAGGAGGGCTCAAACACACGTTGAGAGGGAACAATCATGTCTACTTTGTTTTGCCTCCTCTTCCACTGAGGAGTGACATTTTAAAGGGCTCATGGGATGGGGTCGAGGGCAGGAGGTTGAACTATAAAAAACATGAGTGAAAATGGAGGGAGCACAACAAAAAAAAAAAATACAGAGAATACGCAGTGTCAGAAGGAAAGAGAGAGAGTAAAATCTGTGTAGTGCCAGCAGACAGTGAGGCCTGCTATGAGAACCGGTGCGGTAGATACAGTGAGACACCTAGAGGAACGGGGAAACAGAAGGAGACAAAGGTGGAAGAAAGGAATGCAGGGAGGGAGCATAGGTAGCATTAATTGGTTAATTTCAGCAGGAGCAAATAGTTGATAGTTGATAGCCACAAACTTAAGGCATTAGATAAATATAAGGACATGGCAAACATTATGCCATGGGGTATGTTCTCTCCAGACTGAAAATTAGGATGAAAAGTACAAAACAATCCACCAGGTCTCCTACAAATTACATTTAAAAGCAGGTAATATGCATTAAGATTAAGGAGGAAGTAGCCACAGCCTGACTGAAGAGCAGCTGACATAGTAGATGATCACACATTGGTTTTACTCAATTGATGCAGAGTGAAGTGCTGTATATAAAGGTCATATACCACTGGAAATCCCCAAACCCCTGCACTGTACAAGCAATCCCACTGATTGAACTTGAATTTAATTTTACTCATTAAAAATCTCCAACAGTCCAAATTGACTCAACCTAACTATTTCCATTAAGTTAGCAATATTTTCTAAGAAAAGGTCCCACATGTAATGAATAATGAAGATTAATACAATAAATATTTTTTTAATGGTTCAGTAATAAAGCAAGACAAATTTCCCTGTGTCAATTCCTATGAACAAAATTAGACACAACTGGACTGATGGTTGGGAACTTATAGATCAGAAAGTATTAAATATATATATATGTATATATATATATATATATATATATATATATATATATATATATATATATATATATATATATATATATGTATGTATTCATATGAAACTGTATTATTTGGAAAAAAAAGCGCCCTAGTAAGTGAAATGTGAACGATTACAATAAAATAATACAGCTGCGAGTCAGATGTCTTTCGGGGAGTTGCTATGAGGTAAATTTGGCTGAATTGGACCAACCATTTGGAAGCCATGTTAAAAACAAACAAAAAACAATCTTAAACATGGAATGGAATAGACACAGCTGATGATCAATGAGACACTTTCTGTTTCTCTAGTGAACCAAGAAGGACAAACCCCATTAGGACCTCAAGGAAGGAAGTCAGGAATCACTATTCTTCACCAGAAACGTTAAGCAACCAAAGCACATAAAGTTGTCAAGTTGTTTGGATTAAATGTTGGGTACAAAGCACAGATGACTGGTTCCATAATCCTGCATCTGCTTATGCTAGCTACAAATTAGAGGATAAAACGCCTAATTTAATGTCCGATTTCAATTGAGGATTTTATATCGACAACTAGCTACAAAACACACCAGTAGCTGACTGAAAGTGGAGCCTGTTGGGTCGCAAAGACTGAGTCTTCATTTCGGCTCTGGATATTATCGTGAAACCCATGCGTATCATTCATATTTGAAGTTGTAAATTCAAACGCTGGAGCTGGATATCGAAACTTTGCCTGTAGGCGAGGAGAGATCCGTGTGGTGATATGATGAAAGGCAAGATGATAGGAACTTATTTACTTCAAAAAGTATTAGAATGTTTCTGATTGTTGCTACTGATAGAACCCTGACCAAGTAAAGTGCAAAAAAATACCAGCTCTTTCATGGACCTGACTCTTAGTCTTGAATGTGGAGGTGATGAAGAGGCCGAACACAGCCCAAAGCCCCATCATCTAATTATACGTAACAGATATTTTTTAAGAATTGTTTGAGTTGTCCTCGTCTTCCCCACTGCCTCTGGCTGCAGCCTGTCCATACTTTGACTTATAACCGAGTCCTTCCCAGGATATATAGACATTTTCAAGGCTTAGAGATGAAACCCCAAACACTGTTGGCATTTTAATAAGAAGAACAAAGTTGTGAGCAGGGGTTTGAGGTCATTAGGGACTTAGCCGGGATCTCTGCAGGGTTCTTTTTAAAAGAGGCTCTATTTTGATGATTTTTAATCTAGCATGGCACCAAATTTCCATTCAGTTTACATGTCTTGAAAAATAGAATTTGAGTTACTTCATACAGTCTTCACCGCAGCACCATATGCTGACTGCTGCTGTCTTTGTCCTCTTTCTTTCCCACAGCACTGGTATATTTTACAACAGTAAAATAGGTTTATGGGAGAATCAACAGAAAAATGGAATCGCTAATTTTCAAATTTCATTCCCCTATAGACTTTAGTGTGAGGAAGAACTTGAGTGATTTTGGGAAAAGTTGGTAGGATTTTTCTGACACTATAGGCAGAGCTTTATCACTCAAAATGTATGGGCCATTAATTGATCCGACTCCGAGTCTCATGTACGAGGACTGTAGAGTGTCAGTCAAGAAAACAGCCACATCTGCTTTTACTGAATCTTTAGATGATATTGATAGTTCTTCGACTAAATGAGGGGTTTGTCAAAAGAGATGTAACCATTGAAAAGGTCCAACAAAAGGAATTAGGCTAATACACCCCCCGTAAAATCACGTATTTCTCTTTTATTTGCTTATAAAAGTTCTTGCTTAGCAGTATTATCTACACTTTCCTTTTTCAGTCATGGGCTCACTTTCTTCTTTCTCCACTCTCCTCCTCTGTCCTTGTTTTAACCATATGTGTCTCCTTGCTTCTTTGACATCCAATCACATTTCTATTCTCTGTCTGACAACCTTTTCTCTCTTGAGCTCCTTCTCCTGTGTCTGTCTCTTTTTCAGGGAGACAGACACAGTTATGATTTTGGTTCATAAATGTAACAGAGGTTATTGATTGGTAAACGGGCATGAGTTTAGCTGCCTAATATTCCAGAAATGATTTTAGCATTCAAATCTTTTTGTTCTATGGCTTTCTGTACTTCCTTTAATTTACATTAAAGGGTTTTTTTTTATTTTGAATAGGGGCTGTTTTTAAATTAAAAAGGATCTATAAGTTTAATTAGTTAGTCAGCCAGGTGTCAGATGATAAGCACACCAGTAAGAACTCTCCGTGTTCATTCTGTGCTGTCCTGACCTTGTGGTTTTATTCTTTTATGACAGATGGGTAGGAACATTCTCCCCGAGAATACAGCTCTTTCTTTTTTGAGTTTTAGAAAGGCCTTTTTTTCCTTGAAAACAAACAACAGCTTGATTACAAAGTTTCTGGCTCGCTGAAGGTTGAATTTATAGACCGAAAGTGTCACGGTGGCAGGTAAAGGACATTTCGAGGACTCCTTCAAATGCAGCCAAGCAATGCTCCTTCCTCCGCTTTGGTCATGAAAGATTTTTTTTTTTTGATTTTGATTTCGCCAAAGAAGAGCTGCTGAACGGTGTTTCGTTGATTTTAATACAATAACAATAAATATATATTCTATTCTATTTTAGGAAGGGATAAGCGGCCCACTTTGTACCAAGTTCCATTCAGCGTTGGTCATGCTCATGTTTTATTCCTAAAAACATTAAACACCTAAGGTTATCCCATTAAAAATGTACTGGATACTGATGCAATAGATTATTGCTATCTGCAACATAATTTCACTTTGTCAAACCTCTAATTCAAGATATCTAAAACATAATTTTGACTAATGAATTTCAATCTTCTTTTGCCATTCATGTGTAAGGGGTTCATCATTACAGATATCTGCAACACCGTTTTGTCCAGTCGAAACAATTTGATTGTAGATATCTACATAATTCCTCTTCTGGATATCTAGTTCTTTGTAGATAACTTACATTAAGTTTTGAATGGTCAGAATTATGTTATAGATATCTTTTATTGGGATTGTAATGAGTCAAAATTACATAGTAGATATCTACAATATTATATTAGATTCTAAAATTAGATAATCTGGCCCAAATTTATGTTACTATTACTGCTGCCTTCAATACAATAGCAGTTTTTACTACAACCACATATTCTACAAACGAGTAGTCCTTTACTACTTCAACTATGACACATCTTTTACTATGACTACTTGCACTACAGAGCTTTTATTACAAAGACTTGAAGTGCGACTATTTATCATGTTGCCAGGCAACAGGAGCCGTGATTTGTGACCCTAAGGGTGAAAACAGGAAGAGCTGCTGAAATTATCCTCATTCAATTATACTCAATGTACTAAATTAGTACCTTATTTAACTGAGGGCCTGATGCATTTTTATCTCTATAGCATGATAAATAACATAAAGGTGACAAATCTAAGATTTAAATATATATAGTCTATGGGAGGAGGAAACCAGTACTCGATAGTAATGCAAGTAAAGATAAAGATAAAGATAGCCTTTATTAGTCCCACAATTGGGAAATTGCAAGGTTACAGCAGCAGAGCATGTTACAGAATACGGAATAATAACAGAGCATTATGTGCAATTAAATTAAATTAAATGTACAGTTGACATGTTGGGAAGTGTATTGTCCCATAGTGCAAAGTGCAAGTGAAGTAAGGCTTTAGTAATGTATGCAGAGCCAAAGCATTTGCCCTCCTTTACCAGAGCACCAGCTGGACATGATGACGGCTGAAAGATTCTAACAGAGATAGGGTCATCAATGTAATTTGAATGGCATCCCTCACAAGAGCTGACAGTGTTGAGTTGTCTCTTATGACGCAATGTTCCTGGTTGGACATCATTGCAGCAGTCACATTTCAATGAGGTTCTGTGATGGTGTTTCAGGATTTATTGTATGCCTCTTTCAAATCTAAATAATAGGAGGGAATATTAGGTCAGAAATGCAGTGTAAGCCAATTAAGTAGTAACAGAGATCCTGCTTGGATCAGGCCAAGGCAATAAATGATACATGGTCATCTGGGAGAGCCAGTGGTGTGAGGGGATCTTTTATTAGGCTGGGGGGAAACATTCTGCTGTCTAGTTGGTGACTGTCTAGCAAACTGTTGGTCAAACATTTTGCTCAATTTCTCTACGAAAGGAATCCATGAATGTAACACAGGAGATTTTGATTGCCCTCTCAGCTGTGGCCTAGGCTCCTGGACAGTCTGACAGTGGAGTCTTTTAGTCTTTGAGCTCAAAGTGAAGATCACATTGGACAAGGATGGCGTTGCAGTTTCCAGAATGGCTGGAAAACCGCTCTGGCTTGGCTTAGTGAGGAATCTGGTTTGGAACCAGAGCTGGTGTAGAAAGAGGTCAAATGGTGGCAGAAGCAGCAAAAAGTGCGAGGAGGAGGGAATCTACAACTTAAGTCAATCATCAAATGTTTTGAATTGGAGCTCAGGGGACTGGAAAATCTCATAGTACATCTTTCAACAGATGTACTATGAGATCATCAGGATAGGACATTCACTATCCTGATGATAGTGAATGTGTTCTAGTCAGGCTTGCAAAGCAGCATGAAAGTACTGCTTTTTGGCTGAGTTTGTGTCTGAGCAGTTTGTACGATCCTCTCATCCTGGCACCCATAAAACTACAGTGCAGATTCACATGATAGCAAGACACTATAGTTGGTGATGTGTTAGACCAGATGCGGCTACTCTTGCCTTGGGCAGAGATTTTAAGCTGGCTGCTGAGGTCTGGTTACCTCATTTCTGTCTGATTTCTATAACTTTTCCTGTTGTCTTTCAGCCCTACATGATACTTATTCGAGTTATATCAAGGCATTTATTGAACCTTACACAGCTCCCTTTGTAGAAATACCCTTCTAAGGAAGTTACAGAAAACAATAAACTCTTCTATTAACATTTAAAACACTGTAAATATGCAACATAGAGTACTGCACTATTGGTGACTGATGGCAGTTCTATTGGTGTATGAGCGATTGTTTCGTTGGCTGCCACTCCCGATCAGCTGGTGTAGCTTCTGCCACCAACTGGAGAAAGCATGCAAATGGGTAAAAGTTGTCTCATGTTGTTATGCTCTGAATACCAGAAAAGCACTATGAAAGTGTATTTTCTGATTTGCCACAAAAACTGGCTTGTTAGATGTTACTTTAGGCTTATACAGTGGAAAGAAAACAGCTTTGTATCAATAACAGAGTTGAAGTGGTTTTTGCTGTGTCGCATTCACACTTCCATACATCTCATTTATGGTTTACCTGATGTAATGAAAGCTCACAATGAAAAAGTGTTTGATGTTTATTGGTTTGAAAGACAGCACTGTTAGATAGTGGTTAGCACTGCTTCCTCACAGAAAAGGAAGCTCTTCTGAGGATTCTTGTGTGGAGTTTGTTTGTTCTCCCCATTTTCACACTGGTTCCCAATTTGTTCTGAACAGAAACTTACACAGGTGTGAATTTAAGTGAAAACAGTTGTTTTTCTCTATGCGCTGTGATGAACTGTTGAATTATCCAGGGTGGACTATGCATGTTACTTAAGGTCGGTTCCAGCCATCGTGCAACCCTGACAGGATAAGCCATTACAGGAAATGAATGGTTTTAATTGAATGCCACTCAAATAGTGTTAAGAAAGAACTCTGGGCTCTGTCACTTGTGCAAAATCATTTGAAAAATGGAAACAATGAGGAGATAATTTGAAAGCCACGTAGCTCTTAAATAAAAACACACACACATACTCTTCTATCTCTTCATAACTGGGCTGCCTGGGTCCGGGCACTTTGAATTTTGTTTCCAAATGGACTAAAACCAAAGCCTGTTAGACACACTGGGATGCTCTGTGAGGCAGCAGGCTAAGACACACCATGTACTCAAGATGCTGTGGGTTTGACTCCAGCTTTGGGGATTTGTTGTCCAACTTGTCTCATCCTTGTTCTACCCAATTTGCTTTTTCTCTTTATCTCTGTTCTCCCCTCTATGTCCTAATTTTTTTTTCAGTTTTTCCCTTTCATTTCAAAGTGGTTCACTGGCATCAGATGTTCCTTCAACTGCCAGGGCCTCTTGTTTCACATTGCTTCTCTCACCCTCTGTGAGTGTATTAAGCCACAATCCTGCTAATCCCACTAGTAATGGTGTGTATTGGGAGAGGTATCAAACATGACCCCTGTGGTTGGGTCTTTGGCCGACTTAAAGCCATGAGAAAACAGGATCATATAGCTAGTGGCTTTCCAGAGCCTGCTGTAGAAAATCATTTTTGTCAGTACAAATAAACAATATTAATATATGCTTAATGCCTTTCTAGCAGCAATATGAATAGTATAAATGGGAGAACAAAAACAAAGCTACTACGCATCCAGTAATGTCACACATATTTATATAGTATATGTGTCACTTAACCATGCTTCAGATCTACCATTGAGAATCTGTGCAGCAGCCATCTTTACTGGAATACCGGTCAATTTGCTTTTAGTGTACAATTATAATAATAAAGATGTGTGCACAGACTTACATAATAAACCAACATAAGTAGGAGGTTATGAGTACCATCCATCGTAATTTATATAGTAAAGTTGGGTTCAGAGGTATTCTTCACTCAGCAGACCATTATATTGTTTTTTCGCACCCAAAGCGCTGTCCGATACTGTGCCGATTAGACACTTAGGTGAAAAAAAAAGCTTAATTTTGAAATAGATTTAAATGTATTAGAAATGGAAAATAAAATTCCGATTTTCCCACCAAATTATAATGGCGAAAATTAAGTGTAATTTAAATTTTCCCATACCCCTCATGGGAGCTTTAATATTTTAACCAACTTTTTAAAAAAGTATAGCAAGCTAGTGTGGCGAGGTAGTAGTATTTGGGCAGATGTAAGGTGTATTGTCTAGGATATCCGAATAATTTTATAGCCATTTTGGTGTAAACTGACAAAGTCACTTTTGAAATTTTGCCTCAGGAAGTAGTTTTAATGTTCAAGTACCTCCAATTAGTCAAGCAAGACATAAATGACATAAACCAAAGCGTTGAGACAATTAAATTCTAAAAAATGTCAGTCAGACTGAACTATCAGCCTGACCAGTTACTCTGGCAGCGTAGGCCTTACAAAGGTCCCGTCTTGTCGCCAAGACACTGCAGCAGAAAGAGCTATGTAAAAAAATAAGAACACGCATTGGCAGCGCAACAAAGGCTATGTGCAGAGGCAATTAAAGGAGTCAGCCTACCTCAAAAAAGAGCGGCAGCGCGAGCAATAAGCTCAATCAGGGCATCGGCAACATACAGTCTGCAGATGCCTGATCTCGCTCCATCTCGAGTACTACCCGGCCCATTAATATTCCGACTCTTCCGGTCACATCCCAGGCAGGCTCCTTTCACACCGCAGCTCATGCTGCCACCCAAACAACATTTTCAGCAGTGAGGAAATTGCGCACCTGCCAACAAACGCTGACCCAAATAAAACGTTTCCCTACAATCAAGTTCAGGATGAAAGACCTGCCGAAGCAATCAATGAGAGAGTGGAGGGGGACTGAACCCATCCTGCAACAGTAGCACTGGGAGGGAAAGCAAGAATTACAATTATCAGTACAACATAGTGAAATGTATGCTATGCATTTCAGCCATCCCTTAGGAGCAGTGGGCAGCACAAATAGGAATCTACTAATCAGTATCTTGATCAGGATACTTTGACATGTATACATCAGAGGCCTGAGATCGAAACACATATTGTGGACAATGGCTCTACCTCTTGCCCACTAGAAACGGAAATTCTACGCCCAACTACTGATATTGTAAAACTACATGATAGATGTCTAATTTACCCAAAAACTGCAGTGTCTCTTAATTGCTCAAGGCCGTGTTACAACCAAAGTGTGAGTGATAGCAATTGCTTAGGATATAGAGGATACATTAGATTATTTGAATCAATGACCTTAACCCCTTGACCACCTTGACCGAAGTTGATTCCAATCCACACCATCAAGGGGCGACTGCCTTATTGCAGTGCCTTAGACCTCTCAGCGGTCCTCACAGTAATGTTTTTTTTATATTTGTAACCACCCAACACACAAGTTCAGTCAACTTTAATTACTTTCAGTAACAATTGTTTCCCATATAACCTCCTCACATACAAATAGCTTCCAGACAAACCCTTCATCATCCCACACATCCACAACAATCAATCCAATAATTATCATTGCGTCCATTGGCTTTCATTGAGAGACCACAGACTCCTTTAGGTTGGTTCTCTCAGTTGGGGAGAAAACAACAACAGAACCTGGAACTCTAAATTCCCGATACTTCCAGGTTACAACTGAACAAGTGTATCGGGCCAATATAGAGCACCAACTAATGGGTAGAAAACCACCAAGTTTTGTTTTGATCTGAAAGTCCGGCAACAATGTATATATAACCCCAACATTATGATGAAGGTAATCCCTACATTTTTGCTATTAAGCCCCCACAGGGCCTGTTTTTGTGCTTTCCGCTCAAACCTGAGCCATGTCAGTGAGATTGCACTGAAATATCATTTTCAACGTTGTGTGGTCGACAACATAGTAGAAAATTAAGTTTAAAATCTGAAGTGTCATGATTTCTTCTTTGTAGGGTTGGTGTCCAGTATCTCATATAGCATTTAGGTAGGCAACTTATGCTAGAAAGTTCATGTCGGATTTCAGAAAGTTTTTCAGTGTTCTTCACTATTTTTGACGAAAGTGTACAGTTGTGTAATATATTTGGTCAATACTTTATGTGCGGGATGTTAATGTGAAAGTTGGATGGTGTTTTCCTTGTTGTGAGGTGAATTTCTTCAGGGGATTTTTAAAGATTTGTGTTGCTCTTTTCCTCAAACAGGCCTGAGAACAGAAGCAGAACTGTGTGCAAGTCAAACCAGAGTTACCAGTTTGATGGCTATGGCTTTAGTTTGCGGGTTTTGTTTAAGACATGTCGGATGCCAGGTGTATTTATGAAAGGCCCTATAGCATTGACTGCTGGAGTGTTTCTGTTCTGACAAAGCTGAGACATTATTGAGGTAAGCTGACCCGCACAGCCCACTGTTCTGCTGGAGGGATGCTAGCTTCATGAAAACTATGTAAAACCTGAAAAATGACTTGAATTTGAAACTGTATATTTTCTTTGTAAATAATGACCTTATCTTATTGGTCACTCTGGCCATTTGTCAATGTGAAAGAATGTAGAAATAATCGTGATATATTGAATTATGCAACTGCCGGCTTTAAAATATGAAGCTTCCTTGAAAATAGTCTGGTCGCCACTCTCCCTTCGAGCCATGCTCTGACTTATATATTAAATGCATTTATAACTTTGTTAGGTTTCATTTACAATTTTCCGAATTGAACACGCCACTTTTCCCCTTTTTTTCATTTTCCAAAAAAGTGCCTTTTATAATACATATTTTGTGGCTTGAAGAAAATCATGAGTGCTGCCACTGATGGCGGTGAAGTCAGTCTGTTTACAGAAAAATACATTGTGGCGTCCCCTAAGCAGGAGCTGGAAGACGAAGAAGATGCAGACAGAATATGATTTCTTTTTAAACTATGTAACTCAAAATTGATAAATAATGTGAGGTTGTTATGGCTACTTTTTCAATTTACAGTGCGCATATAAAGATATACAAGAGTAGAATAAAATTTGGAAATGGATTTTCTGGCATCTTAGAGTTAGTTTTATGTCAGATTGTTTCTAAATTTCACGATCCCGATAATTCTTTTGGGATATTATATGTATCCCTATTTGACCCTGGTTAAATGCGTTTCAGAAAATGGATGGATGATTGGCCAGGACTCATAAAAGAGATCTAATCTAATCCAACCTAATCTACTCCAATGTTCACCAGTCGGGTTCAGTCAAGTTTAATATGAGAGGGATATATAAACCGAGATGAGGGTGAAGTAACCAATTTTCATGTCAGGAAATTATTAAAGGTATACAAACGATGTCAGAACTGAGGGAACAAGACTGATGAGAATTTGCTATCCTACTGAGTCAGGAAATCCAGCTGATTGAAAAGACCCTGACATTTTGGAGCATGATGAAGACTGTCAATAAAATATGCATAGATAATTCTGTATTCAAGCTGATATACTTGTAACACTTCAGGAACACCGAGACAATTCCTGTCAAGTGTCTGCGCTAGGTTTAATGTTTTTTGTCATTTTTGATATCATGATATTAACTAACATTCATTAGATTAGATTATGTTTATCTAACCCATCTGCAGGTTGAAGTCACTTCAGCCAGATACCTAGTCCAGTCAGTTGCTGGGTAGAATTTGATAATGCAGTAAGTTACAGTGATGACAAGTTATATTTTGAAGAGAAAATATGAAAGCCAACATAGGTGCATGCAAATAAACATTATTAAACCCTTTAATACACTGCTGAACACTTTGAGTCACTATTTCTTATTAAAAAAATGGTGCCACCTAACTGAGCTTGTTTATGATGTGACCCAGGGGCAGCAAGTATATTAAAGAGTAAGGGGCGAAGGATGAAGCTCTGGTGGACACGTCAGGTGAAAGGAGCCACCAAAGAGCAGGCATCTAGGGCAGCTTTAGCTCAGTGGTAGAGCGGCTTTTCTTGTCCCAGCATAGTCTGTATGTTGTAGGGTCCCTGAGCAAGAAACGGAAACCCTATCTACCTTGGCGATTGATAAGGGCAGCCCACTGCTGCCTCAGCGATGGGTCAAATGTAGAGAAATAATTTCACAATTTGTTCTGTGGCTGACTGTATGTGATCAATAAATGATACGTTATTATAATTATTATTAACCATGGTTACTGAGAAAGTACTATTTGATAAGTAGGATTTTTTTTAAAGCCTGCAAGGACGTACTAAACAGAACCTATAACAAGGGTAAGGTAGTCTTAGTTATTAAAAGTTATGTCACGCTAATTTAATTAAAAATGGAAAATTTTTACATGAATTACAAAACGTCATCATGACATATCTTTATATAGATTTTTTTTACGTTTGAACATACGCATGTTCTCACGAGTTGTTATCCTGTGATGAATTTAGAGTGTAAGAGATATTATTTTAATGAACGAATAAGGAAATAAAATATGCAAAGAAATAATCTTTTTCCCTATTCTTTTTTTCTTGAGGATATTTTTGGAAAGCTGGAGGAAGTTGGAGTACCCAAGTGAAACCCACCGAAACCCAGTGCTGCCCGATTTAATACACAATTTAGTTTATGCTGTTGAGGCTGGGATAGGATTCAATAAACCCCAGACAGTTTACCCCTAATATCTCTGCCAAGTCTATGTATTTAATGTTTTAGTAGTAATATGCTGACAGACAGTCGCTGCCTCTGTACTCCGCCATGATTTCCACATTTCCCATCATGCGCCAACAGGACGTCGACGGTAGTTGACCCAGAACTATGCTGCAGATCTCAGAAAAATCGGGGAGTGTGTGTGGGTGCGTATACAGCAGTGTGCTGCCAGACCACCCCGCTTTGTCTTCACAAGCAACATTAACCAAATTATCTGGCCATGTGTGAAATTACATGTTTGACCCTGTGGAATTTGAAGTGGGTGTGAGTGCTAGAGCTCCTCATATATGAGTCACCGAGGATAAAAATTATGTGTGTGAGTGTGCTGAAATACGACACGAGTCACAGCTACATATTAGTGTGTTCAACATTGAAAATATTTTAAAAATAATCTTTGCGATTTGATCTATTCTGTCGTTTATGTGCATGTATTTTGTTTGTGTGTATGTACTTGTGTGCCCACAACATTGCAGTATGAGCCTGACCTCATTCTCAGGGCATCCGATACTGCTATTCTGGCTAATCTGGATGTAGAGTGGATGGAGGGTTTTTCAGTGTGGTTGATGTCCTTACACATTTTTTTATACAATAAGATGCATACATTTCAACAGTCAGTCCTTGTTTGCTGATTGATGCATTAAGGCTTTGAACAAAGACACATGATTGAATATTGTTTGGAAATGATGCCTTGTTCAAGCATCTTGTGTTAGGCTACATCAAAGAAATCCTTTATGTTTTGGCGGCTTTAGCTCAGTGGGTAGAGCGGCCCCCCATCAACCACAAGACCAGTGTTCAAGCCCAGCCCTTGACACAACAAGCCATGGGTCTTTGAACAAGGCACTGAAACCTCAGCTCTCTGGGTGCTTTACAGGGGCCACCCACTGCTCCCTCATGGATGACTTAAATGCAGAGATACATTTCAGGATGTTGCACCGTATGTATTTACTGTGTAACATGTCATAAATAAAGGATAGATTATCATTGTTAAAAGATTTTTTAAGCTGGGTTCATAGAAAACATTTTCATTCCCCAATTATCTTAAGTAATAAAAATACTTTAAAACCGGTCAGGCATAAGCTCATGTACTACATCAGTTCAGAGCATGAAAACTTACAAGTTGAGCGCCGACAAGAATTTCCTTGAAAATTGTCTGTAGTTTTTACTCATCCTCTTTTCGCTTATGGCTGCTGTCGCTTTTTCTAAGTTTTTTACACTAATTTTGGGATTTGATACACTACAAAGTAAATACATTAATTTTTAAATGTACATTAATGCTGCTACATTTCATGAATTGCTGACAAGCAAAATTCCATTCTCTCAGCAATATGCAATGACTATAACCTGTCTAGCTACCTACACTTCAAGATGTTTGTAATTGTTTTCTATCCTCTATCTTTCTGACTTACTTTATGTATGGCCCTCAGACTCTACCTTAATTCTCAGTCTCTCTTCAGAGAAACTGAGAGCTAAGGTATATCCCCCTTTGGTGTCTGGAAGTTGGTGGTGGCTGATGACTCTGCTGAGACCAATGAATGATGAAGAATATGGATCTGTGAGGACTTGACAGAGGTGGGGAGGTGGAAGGGGGAACGTATTGGCTATTATAAAGGTTGTTCAGTGTCCCTGGATGGATTTATGATGAGCACAGCTGATATCAACTGCCACCCCAGACTCTGAATGAGCACATGTTAATGGTTGGACTGACAGTGTGTTATGAGAGGGGAGTTTGACCCAAGTTTGAAAGGGGATAGTCTTCTTGACTGATCTACAGCTAGAAATTAATGTATTTTCTAATTTAGACAATGAGAGATAATTATATCCCCGAAAGGCAAGGCGAATATGGAATAAATGTAGTTGCGGCTGCGACCAGAGCTGCGCCAACCGCTGCGTGGTGAGAGTGTGGTGAGAAAGCTAGCAAAAGCAGTGACAGGCAGTGAAAGAAGAGATTCAGAAAAAACAAACATACAATACAAATGAAAAAGAAGAAACACAAAAAAGAAACAGTGACAAGGGCTGCAAGACTCTTCTCCTAGTCTATTAATTAAAGTTATTCCTGATTCAGAAATGAAGCAGCCAGTCAGCAGACAACCTCACACATCATTAAGTCTATGATTATATCTACAGAAAATCTGCCCCTTTCTTATGAGAAAAGAATGAGAAATGATTGTAGCAGCAGCTATTAAACAGGGCAAGAATCATTACATGTGCTGTCAAAGCAACAGTTTTCAGGCCTGAAAAACAATGTCAGCGCTGCTAATTTGTTCTCTGGTATCAGATAGATGAGGCGAGAAATGAGGAGTCTGGATAAGAAGAAGCTAAGTCTGAAGCAACGAACCACAAAGACAGAAGAGAGATGGAATCCTACGCCTAAAAAGAAAGAAAAAAAAGTGTGATAGACAATTAGCTTTCTATGAATTCCCTACATCTGTGAGTGTCTTTTATTCTGTATTTCCACAGTGTGAAATAAAGAGGAGACGTAGATCTCTGAGCCAACAGTGGCCCACTAATTAAGCAGCGGAGCGTAGACTCTGGAGTGTTATTCTCCTCTGACATTTTTATTTCTGGGAGGCTTTGGAAACAAATGTGACTGGGTAGATCATTAGTCAAGAAAGATAGAATTCAGTCATGAGGCATCTGATGAAGCTCTTTTTAGCTGCAAGAGAATCAAAACACTGTACTACAGGAACTAAACTACATTGAAAACATGAAACAACCAAATATTTATCCTGGGTTTAGAATAAGCATGCAATGCTCTTTTTAAGTTCAGTTGAAAAATAGAAAAATAAATAAAAACTAAAAATGTTTTAGAGTCATCTCATAACACGAAGGATCTGCGGCAGGGGTGGACACAACCTTATTGAATTAATTTGGGGATTTAAATATTTTAAAAATCAATCCAAATCCATTCTTTTTTATACAATTGATCCAGTTTCTGTTAAATTTTGCTAGTTCACTACAGAACTCTTCATGACATGCCTTTTGAATGCCATGCATTCTTCAACAACATGCCTGCACCCACCGGTTTTTGATGACCGTTTATGTGTCTGACATCAGTCCTCTTTTCCTCCTTATCCTCTTGCTCCAAAAAATAATAATAACAGTACATTTAAAAAAAAATTACCATATCCCCAGCACAACCTGAAACAATTATTTCAAGTGGCCAAAAGCCCTCTTGGTCTAATAGTCTTAAGATCTCAAAATGGTTTGCTATTAATCCATTATTGCAAGCTAATAACTACAAGCACTGGTATAGTTTACTATCAGATAATTTATCACATATAGGCTCAATGCTTTAAGTGTCCATAGCATACTATAGTATATGGTATGCTGCATTATTTAGATGAATCATTTTCCCTTAATTTATAGGTAGATAAATTCCAGTGTTTGTATTAAAAAATACATGAACACATATTCATTAAATTATGTTTAGTGTTTGCATACTATATCAGACTTTTTAATAGCTTTACCTTAAAAAAAATATGCTCAGACAAGGGTCCTATTTCTTTGTTTCTGTTAAAAATAACAGACTTTGGTCCTGAAAAAATAATAGACAAACTTTTAGCTGGCATTCAGGTGGGGGTTGGGGGTTTGGGGGGTTCAAGGCTGTTCCATTCCATATAATTGACATGACGCACAGCATGAACGATAGAAAACCTTTCAGCAGTGTCACCTTAAGTTGTTTTTCTATTGTTAATGCATGTGCCATTGCGCCCACGGGCAATGTGTCGCCCTGGGCAAACGGCCTTGTCGCCAATGGCTAAATCGACCACTGGCGACAGCATTAATCTTCAAACTAGGGTCAGGCCTTGCTAACATCATTTCATTAATGATGAAATATGTTGATGAAATGCCCCTTGCAAGTGATGCGTTGCTATTGAGCAGAGATTTAGAAGTAAAACATCTCATTCGCATTTCTATCACTCTCCCACTCATATTTTCTCAGATGCAGGAAAGCTAGTTTTCTGACATCATCCTGTCAGCAAACTACATCCTGGAATGTTGTGCAGGATGAGGTGAGGATTCCAAGTAGGGGAGGTCAAAGCGGCTCAGTCTCTCCATTATAGCGTGACTCACCGAGCTCCAAACCCACACCCACAGACATGAGTGTGCAGTGCAGAGTGGAATCTGGTGTGTCAGAGTATAAAGTCTGTCACCAAGGTACCAATAATGGAGAACTTTGATGCCTCAGACCACAGGAGACACGTGCACTTCAAAGGCTTCAAAGACACTGAGCCTGCCACTGCTCACATTCAGTGTCTGTGTGTGTGAATGTGTGTGCACGTGCGTGTGTCCATGTGTGTGTGCATGTGTTTTTGTGCAACCTGAGATGAGGAGAAGCATTGAACCAGAGAGGATAGGTGTGGTACGATGAGAGCAAGAGCTAAGGTCGGGCCTATATAAAGAGGGACATGAAGAAGGAATAGGTCAAGAAAATCACACGTTAAAACCTTTAAAAAAATGCATCATGTGAAATTACACAAACTCACTACTCTGTCACAGCAGGTTTAAATATACCAGAGACTAAATTAAAACCTGTTGGGAGGAGCTCTGTATTTTGCTTATAACCGCAGAGTCTGCTTATTTTCAGATGTGTCTGAAGGTACGAGGGTGAAAGCAGAGAACAGGACAGGAAGCCTTTGAATTCAAAGCGATGTAATCAAACTTGCAATATCGAGGGGTGTATTGCTCTTCTGAAAAATTTAGATGATATCATCTCCTTGAATTTGAAAATAGAGATTTATTGTTTAGCTTAACGCAGTTTTATGATTTGGCCATCAGGTAAAACTGGCAACGAGATGACTCAAGAGACAGTCATGCTGAAATATAAATATCCATTATGTCGTTAAGGGTAGAAAACTTTCTCCTCGAGTGAATGCACCACACTTCTGTACCAGTCAATTGTTTTCGGGAGACACATTTGGAAATGTCGTCAGTTATGGGACTTGTCAAGTTGAAAAAAAATATTGGTTTTAAATTGTGTGAGGAAAATTTAAACAATACATATGAATTTTTGAAGTACTTTGACTTAAAATAACCACAATCTAATCAGATCTTGTCTTAACTTTGATGAAAGTGATTTTGTGTCCACATCCCAGAGTCTATTGAGTCTTTGACATTAATTATTTGTACATCTGCTAATCACCTTAACCACATCCTTGTGACTCAAATACGGAAAATTACCGTAGTGCTTAATTTATTAATTTGATTTGTCATTTTAAATAGTGAGCAATAGCAGCAGACTGGTGACTAATTGTCACATTTTCTGGATAATTATGGAATTGTCATCGACACCATGTCTGGTACTAACACTTTGTGTAATGCTATAACTCAAAACTATGTAATGGATCATTTTCCAATTTCATAACCACATAGAACTTGGTGCAAGGAAGAAGCGGATTGATTTTGGGAAAGGTCAGTTTCATATTTCCGCCATTAGTGTGGAACTTTAGCTCGAAAAGTTTTTAGGCAATAAGATTTCAACAGTCCAATTGCTCCAAATTTGCTGTATATGAGTGGACTGAAGGAGATCTAACTTGTATAGATCATATTTTACTTGAAAACCATAAAAACATTACACCCTTTTCATGTCTTTCCAACTAACTTTCATAGAAATGGGTAACATAGTCACCTCTGTTACTACCTTGTGTACATTATCTGCTACAGGCACGCAATAAACATTAGGTTTAAATAGTTTTTTCTAAATTCTCACCAACCTTGAGAGCAGCAAGATTATGCAGAACAAATCGACTGATGGGCCCAACTGGAATGCAAGATTAGTGGACACACACGGGACCAGATGCATGATCTCATCCAGGCTTAAGCCTGACAGACATTAAGGCAAAGTCTATCCAACAACCTGATACTCACATCTTGTCACAAAACAGAGAAAGACAATTACTTTGGGAATCAGTATGGGGGAGCAGCAACCTGTTGAGAACGAGTGGCATTTAGAGGAATTAAACTATCAACTTGAGTGGTAGGAACTGATCATGGCCATGCAGGAAATAAGAGAGAGGGAGAAAGATGGAAACGGAGAGAGCAAGAATGTTGGCTGTGTTTCTGAATGATAGTCTGTGTGTGGTCGACAACACATGACCTGACACAACACCGTTTCCCCCTGTGACTAACGGCAAAGACAGGTAGAGGAGCGGGAGGCTGACAGGGCTGGAGGAGAAGTGGAAATATTAGGAGGGTGAAGTGGCAAAAAGAAAGAATGGAGGACTCAGAAGAAAAACGGGGGATGTGAGAGCAATTTTGATAACAAATGACCTGCCAAAGAGTCCATAGACCTGAAGCAGGGACTGCTGGTGGAGAGAGAGAGACTAGGGAAGGTGGTTATTATCACTTCCAAGCCTCGCTGCGGAGCTGGAAAGATGTCATCGACTCGTGTAAGGTAGCTGGGTATTTCTTTTTAAAAGCAGTCAGTAGTTTACAGTAAAAGCTTATCAACGTCTATTTAGTCTGTGACTACAGAAAGCCTAAGGAACCAAAGGACAAGTTACTTTTGAGAAATACATTGCAGAGAAAATTCTGGTTTCGGAGCATACTTTGAAACATTACATCACTGTTGTGACATCTGTTTTGTGACACATATGAAGGAAATTAAAGCCAATTTGAAAGGTTCCAACTTGCTCTTTTGGAAAATGCCTTGAATAAATTGACTTGGGATTTGTCACTATTGATTTGATCCTGATGAAGATTAAAGAGGTTGTAGCTTCCTGTACCTGCCGCATAGTGCTGAAACTAGTTATTTTCATATCCACAAAAAGTTGGGATATTATGGAATCGCCGCGTCCGAATCCATGTCCATGTCTACTGTCCACCGCTGACAGCATAGGTCTAGTAGGAACACTTTCAATCTGGTGTTCAAGGCTGCTCTGGCTTGAAATGTCTCTTGAGACTCACCCACATGTCTATTTATCCTGAAAACCTTTCTAAATCCACACGGGGTCCAGCAGCTGCTGTTAATGAAATCTCTACCTATGCTTTGGGGCCCCTCATTCTGCATGGTCTCCCAGGGTATCTGTTGCTCCATTTTGCTGTCCCGACTCCTACCACACGGACCATTCCGCCTCGTCCTCTCTCCACCGAAGTTGAATGGCAAAATGGCGTCTGCCTAGCATCATTGGTCTCCAACCGTTTCTCTCACGGACATGACTTTGTCTTCCCTTTCCAATGAATCTTCACTTTCACAAAAGTTTATAACCTCCTTTACAATTGCACAAGTTTTATTACGTATTTCATCTGTGTCTTTTCTAGCTAGTTTGCAATATTCGCAACTCAATTCAGTTACAGTCAATGCAAGTAATTCTGTCTCTATTTCCAAAAAAACGTTTGAAATTGATTACTTGGAAAAATATCAAAACGAGACGGTGTCACCCTATAAAGACTTGACGGGTACATATAGCTAACGTTAGCTTGATTAACCTGCTGCTCTCACACACACAAGTCTGATGTTACAGTGTTTTTCCTGAGTTTCCAGAGTCCGTCATCGTGCAGTAATATCCATTGGAATCTCGGTTGAATGTCCAAATTTTTAAACCACTCAATATACCCAAAAGCTTTCCTTATTTCTGTAAAAGAAAATGTTAACATGAGTGCATGTATGCTGCATGTATACCTTATGTGTGTTTGGCTGTCTCCTTAAACAATGAAGTTTAACCAGTAAATGTATTCATTTGATTGTTAATATTAAATATGCACAAAATTGTTAGTGCATAAATTAAAAAAACATAACTGAATATATTTCTCGGTTTGATTAATTCCGTATGAAACTAACCACGACGATATTCTGTGAGTGTAGCATAAACCAGGCTACAAACATGCTTTTAACGTGAACCTCAGTTCTGCACAGGAATAAATGAATTAACTTGAGGCTCGATTTACACCCCACACCTCACTCTCCTTGTCGTGCAAAGGAAAGAATAAAACAGATGTGACACGCAACAGTGATTTGTGGATTGGCTCCGCAAAGCTCATTCAAATTTGCCCACCTGCATAAATATCCACCTGCCATTGAACTGAACCGACTACTTATCAAATTTAGATACCGCCGTCCGCATGATTTCATTTCATCAGCCGCTGTGCTTTTATTTCCATTTCAATTATCTGAAGCTGAACATTATTTCCAGGTAATTTCTACATTTCTGTTGTTCCTATTAAGAGTTAACTTTTATGCTTGTTGAGGCTGATTTTAATATTCTATACATTCCAAGAGGACAGAAATGTTTAGGGACATTAAAGCAGCCAAACTCAAGCTGTAATGATAAACTGAATAAACATGAGGAAACCAAATTAACATTGGTTTCCTGATGACACAGACACTGTGTCATCAGGAAGACTCCTGATACACGCAATTTCAGTGTATAAATCTGGACGGTGTAGACTTTTCAATGGCACAAATATCATTTTGCAGTAAATCTGGACCAATCCAGTAGAAGACAACTGAAAACTCAATAGGAACATGCAAGTCTTTACGATAAGAGTTATTAAAAAATAATAACTAATTTGGAACTGACTAAATGTTTCACGAGGTCAAAATAGCTCCAATCATGTGCCACAGTAAATTGATACTAAAGTATCCATCCATCCCTCCCCCTAGCATCAATCTCCAGCACATCTTCATCTGAGATAAAAGATCCTCCAACAAACTACGGAATTCCCATTTGGAAGTTCCTGGAAAAGTTCCAAAGTGCATTGCTTCTTTTGTCTTTGCTCATCAACCTATCTCTCTGGCAAAGCCCCGCCAGCCTTTAAAATAATAATCTAATTTCGTCCCCTTCATCCCTGATATAATTTTCTCCGTCTCTACTCAGAGCTCCTAACCGTAAGTGAAGGTTGGTCCGTTGATCAACTGTGAAGTTGCCTGGTCTCCCCTCACCACGCCAGGAGAGGGGAGACCAGGACAGCGTTCTGGAGGCAGACTTGGGACGGGAGCTTGATGGTGGCATTGGGATGGTCTGTGTGACCACCATCTTTAGGGATATACATTGGGCTTGATTGTCAGGTAGCAGAGGAGACCTGGACATCCGTACTAGTCAAATGTACTGAATGGAATAATTATAAAATAGTTTGATGAACTTGTGACCAGACATAAGCATTCTATTCAATTCAATACTCACTGAACAGTAACTGTCGTATTCCAATGCGCAAAACTTCAATCGGACAAACATATTTCTCTGTTCTCGGTTTCAAACTTTGGAACTTTTTACCCGCTGAGCTGAAATGCAACACAACCTAAACAATGTTTTCCAAAAAAAATTAAATAATGGCTGAAACAGAAAAAATACTGTTCTCATACCCAAGACCCATATGTAGACTCCTGCTAATTTTAATTTTGTATTTCTAATGCATTGATAATTGTACTGTACTTTTAATATTATTGTATTTTTACTCTACTTTTTGCTTTTCTTCTATTATTTCTAAGGATAAGTTTTAAAAGCCTCCCGTAGACAGGTATTGAAAATAAGCATTTCGCTATTAACACTTATGGCTGTGAATTTGTTTATTCTGCGTAGTTAAATGTAGCACAACCGACGTAACTGTATATCCATGTTAAATAATTAAAACTAAACTAAACTAAACTAAACATCTACATCAGTATAGATTCTTATAATGAAGGGAGGGGAAAAACATTATGTAACATCAGTTATCATAATAACCTCCATCATTATTTATTTTCCTCCGTATGCTGTTTTTTATCTCCTTCATCAGTTCCTGCTTTCAGTCTGTTCCTCTGTCATGTCTCTCTTCTGCTGCTTCTTTGAGATCTCTGTAGATGCAGTCCAGTCAACTCCACCAGACGCACTCAGATTGTATTTTATAACTGCCTGTCTGTATTTCCCTCCCACTCATTCTTTGTTTCCTCCCATCTCAATCTGTTTCCCTCTCTCCATCAGCATTGGCCTCCAAGTGCACTGGAGAGTGGAATAATGATGTTCAGCTTTAAGCTGTGTGCGAGATAATGTCTGTAACCAGAGTGAGTGTGCGTGAATGCCGTCCTTGGTCTCAGTTTGATGCTTCATGTGGGACCCTAAGTCTGATAGATGTTGTAAACTTTAAGCACACACTATGTTCTCCTTGTGCAGGAATGAACGTAACAAGATGGCACTCAGTTGGCAAAATGACAAAATCATCAATATTTGCGCTAGTCTAGCAAAGAGGTTGTATTTTTGTTCGTCTGACTTGTCAAACTACCGCAACTCTAAAACAGCTGACAGATATTGATGATATTAGTTGGGAAGTTGCATATTCGCATATAATCCAAATTTCACGGAAAATAACTCTTTATATATAGATTTCTTTTTTTGAATTCATACTAAAGTCAGATGCACATTCATTTAAAATTGCAGTCATTAACAGTAATTGTATATATTTTATACTATTTTTATCTAAGGATTCATGTTGATGTTAAAAAATGTATGGTTCTTTTAATGTAATTTGATGGTAAATCCTATTAGTTTTACTTTAAAAAAAAATATTTATATATATATATGACCATGTATTTTTTTTACATCCAAACTGTTTTTTAAATTTTACTTTCAAAGTGGACATGTAAGGAAACATATATAAATGGTTTTAAATTTGCAAGAACCTGGTCTCCTGTACCAGATATATATATATATATATATATATATATATATAGAGAGAGAGAGAGAGAGAGAGAGAGAGAGAGAGAGAGAAAGATAAAGATGAAGAAAGTGGGCAAGAGTACAAAGAGGTATGATATAAGGTGAAGAGTGAGGTGGCGAAGGCTAAACGAAAGGCATATGATAAGTTGTATGAGAGATTGGACACTAAGGAAGGAGAAAAGGACTTGTACAGATAAGCGAGGCAGAAAGATCAAGATGGGGATGATGTGCAGCAGGTTAGGGTGATTAAGGATAGAAATGGAAATGTGCTTACAAGTAAGGAGAGTGTGCGGGAAAGATGGAAAGAATAATTTGGAAAAATGTTGTGAATTAAGAAAATTAGAGTCATAGAAGGATGGAAGGTGTGAGACTTGTAAACCTAAAAAACTCCTAAACTGAGAGGAGCTTCGAAAGAAAGTGAAGAATGGAAAGGCGGTTTGTCTTGATAACATACTGCTGGAGGTATGGAGGTTTCTAGGATAAAAGGGAGTGGAATTTTTAACTAGACTGTTCAATCAATTAGGGGCGGCTGTGGCTCAGTGGGTAGAGCGGCCGTCTCCTGATCAGAAAGTCGGAAGGTAGCCGGTTCGAATCCCACCAGAATCTACTTGTCGTAGGGTCCTTGAGCAAGACCCTGAATCCTTAGCTCCCCGGGCGCTCCACGAGGGGCTGCCCACTGCTCCCTCAGGGATGGGTCAAATGCAGAGAAGTAATTTCACTATGTTGTACTGTATGACTATGTGACTAATAAAGGATTCTTTCTTTTCACTATCTCGGAGAAGGGAAGGATGCCTGAGGAATGGAGGGAAAGTTTACTAGTGCCGATTTTCAGGAACATGGGTGATGTTCAAACCTGTAGCAACTACAGAGGTTTAAACCTGATGACCCATATATATATATACAGTATATATACAGTTTATACTAGCCTTATTGTCCCTTGTTACTTAAAGGTTGAATCAGAGGCACCTGTTTTTTCTTTAAGTTGAGTTTTCAACTTTATATTTATCATTTTAATATACAAAACATGTTATCCAAGACATTATTTAGTTTCATTTTCAAGGGCTGAGGATGTAAAAAAATCAATACAGTATTAAAATCCAGAGAGCAGTGAAGAGGATATAAATATATAAGTATTTATAATATTATAAATAATATTATATTTACGATTATTTAATATAATAATATTAAATAAAACAGAAATATAAGACTTGTGTATTTCAATATATATAATAACGGAAAAGGGGGTTCATTCAATGCATTAAGTTGAAAAAAATCAGATAACTGGGGTTTGGCATTGCATTATGAAAATATTTGGAAATAATTAAATATCTTTGTACATTTGCATATTAGTAGCTTTGTCTCAGGAATTCTGCCACATGAAGTTGTGGGTTAGTTATTAGTTGTGTCATGTTATATATGCTACAATTTGTTAGCATGTATCCAAACATTATTTTGTTAATTTTTCTTTTATGAAATCATACTGCATGTAAGTGTGTGTGTGTATGTGTGTGCGTGCCTGTGTCAGTGTGTGTACACGTTTGCGTAGCATCTGCATTTACTTGCAGGTCATTTCATATTCATGTCCATTCCTAGTTGTACATAATTGAGAGGCAAAGGCAGCGTGGCAAAGTAAAGGGCAGCAATGTTCGCAAACACAAACCTGATGAATTTTACAACACTTTGCAGCGCTTTACTGTGTTTAACAGCGTGCGCGAAGACACGCATGGCTGCCCAGGGATATCCTGGCTCTTTAACGCTTTCCTATGTCTGGTTCAAAATCACCTCCTCTTCCATCTTTAGTGTTTGTTTTATTTTACACAGTTTCTCTCCTGAGTCAACATTATCCATGATTTGTTTGGTTACATGGTGTTTCTAGCAGTGTTTTTCTTCTCGAGGCTGTTGATTCTAGTGAAGACCATCCTAATTACCTTTCACACCTGTCCTTCAAATACTGTTGTTAATTATGCATGAGAATTTTGGGCCGCTGCAGATGAGAAATAATATTTTAGAAACTGTTTCTTCTTGATGTTACCCATGGCTATGCAGCAGCTGCACATTAAAACAACCTTAACACCAACTAAATGCAAATAACTGTGAGTGTGTTTGTGTGTGTGCGTGTTTTAATGCACATGGTCAAAGTGATAGAAAGCCATTCAAGTACCTCAGACACCCTTTAAAAGCGTAATGCTTTTAACAGAATGAACCTTGTTGCAATCAGCAAGGGCACATAGATTCTAGATATCATCAAGTGCAGATAACTGCTGGAGCTAGAAATCTAGGCTGGTGCACTTTCTGCTGGTGTGAGACAGAGGTGTTAAGAAATAAGCAGCATAGACAACAAACAGAATAGCATAAGCCTTTTAATCAAAATGTATCAGATACAAAACAAGACATTTTCAGACACGAGTGTCAAACACTCATTATATGGTAAAAAAAAAGTGTTTTGGTACAGATAATACAAGACAACACAGTGTGCAAGAAGGTTGGTGCATCCTTAGAGGGGTTAAGAAGCTCCTGAACACTGTAGGGAGTCACAATTACAGGCCAATTACAGCTAAAGCCTGTAACCAGATATAGAAGGATCCTTCAGCAGATATTCTGTCTATTTCGCAGATATTTCGCTTATTTTGGGAGAAAAACAACCTCTGTCGTCTCTGATAGTTAGGATATATTACTCCCTAAAAAGTCCCCACCCATTATTTGTAAAAGCAATCGCCCCAATTGAATTCCTCAAATTATATGTGAGTCCAAAAAACAGTCTTTTCCATTAAAAGAAAGCCCCACCCCTTCCTCACATTAAAATCTATGTAAGTATTAAAATGAAGGATCTGTTGCAGATTCCATATATCCCGACGACTTGGGGATATAATAATCAATGACCGGAACAGGTCAACACATTTAAAGATTATTTTATATACCACTTTAAATGTTATTTAAGGTATATTTCCCATCAATACTGACAAAAATATGTTAGGCATGACGGAATATTACAAATTAGCAACACGAAACCAAAACTAATCAGATAAAAACATCCATCACATTTTCTTCCACTTATCCAAGGACAGGTAGCCAGCCGTGCAGCAGCCTGAGGACGGTGTTCTAGACATCGTTCTCCCCAGCAACCCCACTCAGCTCATCTTTAGGGATTATCTAGGTGTTCCTAGGCCACATGTGATATTCAGTGTGGCCTGGGACTATCCCAGTTCCACTCCCAAGGAAATGTATATTTTTTTATCTGCTGTTTATGTCTATCAGCGGATTAAAAGAATATCTTGATTAGAAAAAAATCTTAACTTTGGTTTGGATCTTGGCTTTCAGGTATGAGAGCACCTCAATTTTTTATCTTCGTGTTTTGGTCCTTTGTGTATGATTACGTTGATTACATGCCTGTGCAAAGGGGCCCCTTATGTTATTAACCACACATCATCAACCTATCAGAACATATACATCATATCTAACACTTATTGTGATCAACCACCTCTGCGGTAAAAGTCTGGTTCACGCAACTAAAAGGACTTCAGGTAAGGAAAAGTTGTCCACAGTTTGGATGTGTATCTGCATTGGTAGTAATATTCAAATATTTCATGCTAAAACAGCTTCAGCCGTGTCCAGACTGTTTGGCGAGAAAGCCGGGCACCCGTTTCTCTCAGATTGTTAGCAGAAGTGGCTAACGTGGCAGAGAATGCCGTAGCCCACAGCAATCTTACGATGGTGAATTGAAATGCCAGGCCAACCAATTATGTAGTCAGCCCACACACAGTGTCGAGAGTGCATGACTGCACCACTGTGATCATTTTAGGCTGAGGGGCACAGAATCTCAGGGAGAACACACTTACACACGCCTCAGCCCGGAGTCTGATAAATAAGGCTCATCTTGGCTCAGCAGCTCATTGGCCTGTCAGACCAAATGAGAGGCACCTGTTTCCCCTCAGCAACACACATACACACACACTAAAGACACCTATACGCCGATGCACAGTGCAATAAGAAACATTACATTCATATGAGAGCTGCTGCTTTCCAGACCTGTGAAACATCAACACACACCTACCCGAGGCCATTACATTAGCGGAGAGAGACACAGTGTGGTACACTCATGACACAAGGATTAGTCAATCCTGTGCCCACAATGCACTGGAGTGGAAAAGGAAATCGCAAGTATTGAGAATGTGAATTGTGTATGTGTGTTTGTGTGTGTGTGTTTTTTGTGGTATTGTCCAGGAACATTAAATAATAAGAATGGTCAAATTACTCTGTGTATTACGGACCGGCTTACTGACCAGCTAGCAGCAACGACATGAAACACAGCTGTACAAGACATGAGCTTTCATAAACAAGTTAAACAGCTAAAAAGTTAATATAAATATAATATATTGCATAGAAAAATACCTAACATTAGAAAATATCATATATTAAATAAAGTCTTCCCTTTATCTATTACGAACAAACTTTATCATTAACACCATAGGCACCTATATGGCCTGCCAACATTAAAAGTTTTGCAAAGCCCCATACAATAACAAGTGTGGACCAAATGGATGTCTTCAACTGTCAGAGAAGCGGCTTAAAGACTAGAGGCTGTCTAAAAATGTCACCGTGGACGTTTCTGTATTCATGAAAGCAGTTATCAGCTTTCAGATGTGCTTCTGCTCCACCACAGCACTCTCTGCTTTTCTCTCCTTCTGGGTTAAGTGGTCCTCATGTGGCTATATCGATACCCACCTGTTATCCGCCATTTAAGTCACCCCTCTCTGATGAAATATGGACGCGCCCTTCGCTCTGTTTCCTTCCCCCTTTTACCCTAAAAGTGTCCCTCGTGCCTATTAATTGATGATCCGAAGGGTTGTCAGTTAGTCACCGTCTGTCCCTTTTTCACCGCTGTTTTCCCTGTTTTATTAACTTCATGCATTTCTCTGATGAAATATGAATGTAGGTCCCCTCTCTTTCGCTTGAATTCTTTTTTTTTTAACCACTTACTGGTTGTTTTAGCGAAGTCGCTCTGATGAAATATGAATACATGTCCCCTCTCTTTCTCTCCACCACTTATAGAGTGTCTCAACTGCTCATCGCTCTGGTATGAAAAATAGATGTTTGTCCCCCCTCAGAGCTCTACATGCAGAATGTTATCTATTATCCCTCCAGTACATAGATGATGTGTGTTCTCCTTAACTACAGGAAATTAAACATTTTGTCCCATTCATTAAGTGTTTTAGCTCGTATATTCAAATGCTGGTCTACTAAAACTATTCTACTAAATATAAATGTTGGTCTGTGACTGACCTTCACTGTCATTAAACATCATCTTCCCTCAAGAGTTACCTGGCCAGTTTTTTACAACAATAATATAGACACAGTACAAATATAAACATTCGTATCTACAGCTTTCAGCCTTCACCTTCCAAACACTTTGAACAAATGACAAAGATTTTGTTGAGGGAATAGTATGGCCTGGAGAAGAGGCTTATTTGAATTTGTCTTATTCAAAGATGGTATGGTTCTGATACTATAGGGACGTCATGACCTGACCTACCCTGCTGTAAATGACATCTTCAACTTCAAAATTCTCTAAAATTACTTCCTGCAATTGAAAAAAGTCGACACCCCCTCTACTACCTAAGCAAGGTGGTGACCATTGTTGGTGAGGAGTGTCCGTCGTTCCACTCCCTTTTTGGCCTCTTTGAGGGCTCCATCTGACGTAGTGCAGTATATTGCTTGGACGAGTTATTTTAAGTGTGGATGTAGTAAGAGTATACCCTCAAACTGGTAAGATTGAGTATGGAAGTACACGATTCTATACTTAGATTTTAGGCCTCTTTCAGTGAGCACCTTAATAAGTTTTGCAGAGATACGGTTCCTCCGTGTGCCCCTCAGTTTTTTCTGCAGAAGCAAGGGGAAAAATAAAAATGTTTGGTTTACTGAATATTTAACCTTATTACTTGAATTTCTTCTGTTAGTTTTTATTGTGTCCCTGTCTTGTTTTGAAATTAGAAATGCAAAAAGCTCAAAGAAATATTTAAAAAGAGACAGCTTTGTGACAAAATTATATAAGTATAAGTCGTTGTAATTTACCTTGCAAATCATACACAAACCTTGCAACCTAAACTGTATTATCTCTGAATGATTTATGTCTGATCCTATCCCCTCTCATTATGCTCTCTTTCTCTTACACTCATCCTCCAACACTTTTCCCTTCCATTCTATCCTCCTCTCAGTAAATGCAATCATTTGTTCCTTGACACTACCTCTAGCCTACGGTTAATAGTAACTGTCATTACCAAAGTAAGTCAAATAGAAAATTATGAGTTTTATATAACAGTAATAACACAAGATAACAATATAATTAAGGGATAACACAATTGGAATAGAACAAATCATAAATAGTCCGATAACAGATATATACAATTTCTAAAATAAGATTCATATGACTGTAACAACAGAATAAAAGGTTAATAAGAAAAAACAAATCACAATGATGTAGAATAAACACAATTGCCTACAGGATACACACAGGTGTTTGATCACCCTTGATGGCCGCCTAAGGGGAGGTTGTCTTGAACTTTAGGATACTTAAGCCACTGAATCCAAACTGGAATGGGCGATTCAAAACCAGATATAAACCCAAATAGGTACAAAATACAAAGCCAAACCAAACCAATTACAAATATTACATCTAAATTAAAACCTAGATAAGGCCAGCAAGGTGTGGAGGACAATGAACAACAGCAATTGCCTTTGGCTCCCAAGTTTCAACTTCCCAGTCGTTGCACCTTGAGGGCCTGGCATATGAAACATCAATGAAGAGGATGCCAACCTGATGACCCAAAAGATTTACCTACTGTCTGTTTCATCACTCCAATCCCACCACCGACATCAAGAGTGTGAACTTTCCACAGGGATTGAAACATCAAGTCCTTTTAGCACTACTGAAGGATTGCTGTTCTTGAATTGTTTTTAAAACTCGTATGATAAGGAATTTTTACAATATTTTGTAATATCTATCTCAATACACCACAAATATATCCCAAAACAAGAAAAAAATATACTGCAAAACCGAATCCTAATTATAAGCAACATAAGAATCTGCCCTTTGGAAGAAAAGAAAGAAATTAGAAACTATAACTGGTTATAATAAATATTTTGCAATGTAAGGAATCTACAGTTTAAATTCAAATCAAAAAATATCTTTGTTAATTTTAGGTCGTCAGTCCCTTTGTGATGTTTTTTCTATGTTGACAAACATAGACCAAACTAACCGAAAACAAAAAAAACTAAACTGAACTGAAAACTGAAGTTAATGTGTGTGTGAGTGGGAAAGTGACCTTGCACTGTGGCCACGGTAACCCATTTGGTTATGTGTTTTTTTCAAAGAAATGGGCTACTAAAGGGAGGAAGAACAGAAAGTTGCAGTTATATCAGGACACACAGGACCATAAAAATGCCTCCCCTGTACCATCTGCCACTCTGAAATGTCAGCACTTTTCTGAGTAGCAAAACAGCATCTCGTTCCACTCGTACCCTCTCATCCCTGTTTTGTCATCGGTAGTGTCTCTCCGTCTGAAAGAATGATAAAGGTGGCAGTGACTGCTATGTATTATTTAATAGCTTTGTGTGTTCCTGCCATAATGGAACAAAGTAGAAAAAGGGTTGCCTCTTTCATGGGGCTATATCCAGATCTCTTACTGAAACACACAAACACATCAGGATGCTCTGTGATGAGACACACATACACATATTCACACACACGAGATGAAGAGCTCAAGGCTTCAATAGGTGGTTAGCTCATGTTGGAGAAGGAAATACCACACAGACATACACACACACCAAAATAAACAGTTTCTGCCAGTTTTCCGCAGCGATCAGGACATTGAACTAATCCTTTAGCCCTTGCTGCTTGAAAAAAGAAACAGAGGTGAACTTTACTTTGTGATCAAAAATTTTCCTCTATTTCCAATCATCTTTATCCAAACATCCTGCCCCGCTCTGTCTACTGTACGGTAATTAAAGAGAATTGGGCAAGAGAAGGTAAAACTGTGGCGAGACGTGAGCAGGAGAGATGGCAGATAGTCTGGATGCGGGAAAAGAAGAGGAAGAGCGAGAGACAGCAATGCAAGGGAAAAGCTAAATGTCACAGGAAGTGACCTTACTGCGCACTGTAAACAGATTTAGTAGGCATTAATATTTACCTCTACATTATTAATGCATGGACATTTAAATAAGGTCTTTTCTGGTTGTGATCGTCTGACCTGCCAGATTAGAAAGATCTATGAAGCGGATTGATGAGGATATAACCGCCTGTCTGTCAGTTATAGATTGAACAATGCCCTTTTTTTAACCACCGTTTATCATGACTGTGTAGAAACGGGAAAAAGTGATTTCCGATACAAGGTGGACAGAAATGCAAATCTGAATGCACTGACTCAGCAGCGATAAGGAAAAGTCTTTGTCAGTGTGTTTGTTCATGCTCAATAACTCAATGAGTGAGGTTGTGTGTGCAGGCTTGTGCACATTTTTGTTTATGAATGCCCGATTATCTATGTTGACAATGTATTGAAGTAGCCTTTGGGAAAAACGGTGATACAATGCAATGTGTTAGGCTTGTGTAAACAATAGATACAATTTAAAAAAAGGTACAAATAAATAGAAAATTGTTTCTGTCTCTGAGTTTGCTGTCTATCAGCACCTGTGGTTGGTTAGACCTCCGCTAAAGCTGAAAGTGGGAAGCTCTATGCTGATAAAAGTGAACTATGAACTTGAAATATATAAATTAATTTTAAACGTAGTAAACATAAATGCTTATAGGTTCAACAAAGCAGGTGTGTGAAAGGAGATTCCATCCAAGCTGCCACACACTCCTGAAGAGTGTGTCTAGTGAAGCGAAACTCATGGAAACACATCTGCCAGTTGAAACTCCCAATGGGTCTACACCAGAATCAAGACCGCAGGTGACAATTATGTATTGCAAAGCAAATGATTTTTTCAAACAACTATAACCTGTTTAAGCACATGTCTAATGACTTGCCTTGAGGTTTTATCATCCTATTTGTTCTTCAGTCCCTTTATCCCAACTGTGCATGGTAAAATCTGCCATAAAAATCCAATGTTTTTGTACTTCTATAGTTGGTACTTCAATACTATTATAATACTAACTACTATTACTGATATTTATTACTGCTAGATGACTTACGGAATCATACAGTGAAACAGTCCAGGTTCATACAGTGAAACAGTACATGTTAATATCTTGAGACAGTCCAGGTTTATATAGTGAAACATTACAGGTTCATATTGTGAGACATTCCAGGTTCATACAGTGAAACAGTCCAGCTACATTTAGTGAAACAGTGCAGGTTCATATTGTGAGACAGTCCAGGTTCATATAGTGAAACAGTCAAAGTTCATAAAGTGAAACAGTCCAGGTTCATTAAGTGAAACAGTCCAGGTTCAAATAGTGTAACATTCCAGAATCCTTTAGTAAACAATCCAGTTTTATAAAAAAAAGAAAAAAGAAATTTATGATGGAAATGAGAAACAATAAAACTCTGAATAAGTTTAATGAATTTATTGCTAGTGTGTTTGGAGAGAAATGACTCGAACTCTATCAAGAGATATTAATTTTAAATGCCTTTTGAATTGAAGTTAATATTTTTGTGCCTTTTGTCTAGACATGATCAGCAGCATCCACTAAGAATTGAAGATATTTATTCCCCGTTGGTTAATGAGCATTACAGTTTGATCTAGTGAAATGATTTCTGTGAACATTTCACTTTCTCAAAAGTTCTGCAATAATTGTCTTAATTGCACACCAACTATTCATGAAGAATGGTAGTAGATTATAAGTGAAGGCACATTTCTTGTTTTCAGACGTCATCTGTAATCCAGCCAACAAAGAAACAGTAACGGCGTCTGTAGGCACTCCAAGTCCGCACTCATGTCACTGGAAGAGATCATTTAAAGCACATTTTAACAGTATTTGACTTTAATCGATGTGGTTTCTTCCCCTGTTGAGGCTCATCAGGGCTATTTGGATGAGCATATCTTCGTTCAACCAAAACACCACAATAAAATTAGATCAAATTCTAATTAAAATGATGGAGCTTAATGGGAGTCTTTCCTGTCTTTGCAGCTAAATTAACCAAAATGAAATGTTTATGACTTAAATGAATAACACATTACAGATTTACTTCAGTTGGATTAAAACTTTTATCAGTGAGAGGGGAACAGCACAGGATGTCTCTCAGTGATATTGATGAGGAGGGAATCAATGGGACAGACTCTACTCTGCTGCTGATGGACTTAGTCAATCAGTTAGACTTAATCTCATTTGTTACTAACAGAAAGCCGTTCATTACCACTCCTTCTACTCGTCATCATCATTTACCCATCATTTTTGCCACACAATTTCCTTTCATAACTGAAATTACTGTTTTACTCCAGAAACTATATTAAAGATATAAAAATAATGAAGCATCACTTAATGCACATCCCCAACTAAAAAAGATGCCTGCGTGAAAATCATGGATCAATCTATGATCCAATGAAATATAATTCACATGGATCTTAACTGTCTTGTAGTTGGAACATGTGTTTTCACATTCTGGTCATAAAACCAGCTGGAAAACACAACAGTAGATCCAAACCACATTTGTCATGCCTAACATGTACCTTTTTACCGAATTCAAATTATACTCCATTATCTGTTCCACAACATTCTGCAATCAACTCCTTTGACAAGCCACTCACAAAAAGGCTGGAACCCGGCCTGGTTGTCAACCTTAACAAACTACCTGCTTGTGGGGGACGGCCTAAAATGGGACTGCAGCAGCAATTATCCGCCCCATTAATCCATTCAATCGAAGATTTGTGTGACACATCCCCGTGGAGTGTAAGGGATGAAGAGATTAGCCAATGAGTTTAACTGGAATTATAAATTATCAAAGTAAGGCTGATCAGCAACAAAATGTTAGACGAACAACAGAGAGCTCATCCTTTTATTGAGGGGTTTGTAGCATATTCTGACATAGTGTGAAAAGGTGAGTTTAAAGCGAAGAGGGGACTGAGAGATTTTTTGAAAAATAAGAACTTAAAGCTTTCTTTGACTACAAAGGACATTTATTTGTATCTCTCCTCACAATTGTCTGTCTCTTTATCTCTCCCACTCTCTCTGTTTCTCTCTCTGTTTCTCTCTCTGTGTCTTTTTTTTCAAACCCGACCAATCATGGCAGTAGGCCGTCCACCTTAAGTCTTGGATCTGCTCGAGATTTCTGCTCGTTAAAAAGGCAGTTTTTTCTCGCCATTGTCGCTGAGTGCTTGCTCAAGGAGGAATTTGTTGGGTACTGTAGATAATTATATAAAAAGTTTGGTCTAGACTTGTTCTTTCTGGAAAGTACCTTGAGACAACTGTTGTTGTGAATTAGCGCTATAATAATAAAGATTAACTGATTGATTGATTATCCATAATATTCATGATCAAATACATGTTTTACACGAAATGTCAAGAATATTTCACCTGTAACATGACACTGACAAAAATGTAATTTTTTAATGGTTTTGACCTCAGTTAATGCTTCGGGAGAATTGTATGTTTCCTGTTACCAAGCAGTTTTTTTGGTTTGTGCTAAGTGCTCTTATTTTGAAGGGGTAGCGCACAAGCTGTGAGTGTCCTGCTTTAATCAGAAAATAAAGTACTAGCGGGTCTCCTTGTGTTATGGAACACCAACTGCATGTTTTATTCTTTTGTAGTATAAGCTTGTGTCATAAACCTTTGATTACACACACAAACGCACAAAAACAAAATTATGCAGCGAGTCAGCAAAAACTCCACCGGACTACTTCACCACTTCACACATGGAGAGAATGCAAACCACGTCCCCAGGTGGATTTGAACCCAGAACCCTCTTGTTGTCACAATCATATATATATATATATACATATATATATATATATATATATATATATATATATATATATATATATATATATGATTGTGATATGATATAATCTATCTACATATCTATGATATGATATAATAATTAATCGTGGATTTTTGTATGAGTTAAATTCAGAATTTCTCACCATTCCATGCCACGATACTAAAAGTCTGAATAGTTGATTATTTTCTGCAATTTGATATAACTATTGATAAGTTTCTCAAAAGCCGAACTTTCCTCCTGATCTGGATATGTCAACTGTGTTTTTTTGGCTTCTATTAAAGTTTTTCCACTGTTTATTATAACCATGGCGCTCTGCCTTCACCAGAATTCGCAACACTTGAACTGGTGGAGCAAAGTTGGAACAAATACTACAACGATACACTCAGCGATCAACAACTCCACGAGTGTGTGGAAAGTTCACAAAGTACTCGAAGAGGTGAAGCCTTGCAAATGTGTGATTTAGAAAAAAGTCTTCCTCACTTCGGTGCACACAGACACATTACTTTTAAATAACTGGAGGTCAGACAGTGTGCATCTTCATACTTGAATGCACAGCAGACACCTGAAGGGAACTTTGATAAATATACACCAGGAAAACTGCCAGAAGAAAACATGTCAACACAAAAACAAGGCAGCAGCCACACCGGTGGATTTGACCATCTGGTAAATTGGGCGTGTTTATACAGCCTCATAACCTGGACCATATTTAAGAGAAGAGCAAACGCATTTGTCGTTTGGATATTGTTGTGTGTATGTGTATGTATATACACACAGCATTGCGTGTATGTGTGTTCTTTTGTCATGTGCCTGCAACCTTAGAAAGAAAACATGGATGTTGTTTGCATTAACTGACTTTATTATGTTTAACATATCAAATAATTGCATTTATAACTATTTCATTGCATTGACTGATAAAAGTAAGTGATTTCAGAATTATTAAATTGTGTTTAGCTAAGTCAACCTTGCTTTTTTTAGAAGACGCCGACAAAACGGTTTTTTGAACATTGGACATAATAATGCTTGCTATGGATTTGTTTTCTTTTTCTTGCAGGACTTGACTTTTTATTTCGAAAAACCAAACAACAGCTTCTTTGACAACTAAAACATAGGAGTTTAACAGCGTTAATTAACAAGCAAATTCACATGCAGCAAAACTGTGTTCAGTGAATGAAACTCTGTTTCTACTAAATTCACTTGTACTTAACCGTGTTTATTACAGTACATTCATCATAACTGTATGATATGGCATCTAAATTAAACTTTGGTGAGATTTACTTAAGCAAATGCTTTTCCACTTCAAACAAATTTCCTGTGACCAGTTAACGTTACTTGGTTAAGTAAATGTGTCATCTTCATATATACGTCAACACGACGGTAATGCAACTTTCTGATCAAGTAGAATGTAGCTCCTTGTTGCAGCTTTCCTGTGAAATGATCAGCAGCACTTAATGACAGGAAAAGATTCAGATCAACAACAGCTAAAGTTAAACTTTGAGATTATACTCACGCAGGTGTGTGTATGTGTGTGCGTATGTGTGTGTGGGTGCATTTGTGTGTGTGAGTGTGTGTGTGTTCAATGAGCCAGAGAAAACAGATTGACACTGTGAATATAGCACCAATCATTACACACATCACAAATACGCACACAAATGTATACACTCGTGGAATCTGTCACTCAAAGGAAGAGAACTGTTTGTCTCTTAAAATCTTTAAATGAATGCAATGTCATGTAATGTCCCTATAATATTAACAGAACCAGGATACTACATTTTTCTCCATATTTTTATTAAAAAAGGTGTTAACTTGTATAATAACGGTAGGTAGTAGATTCGCTGTTGCAAGACTCTTTAGGATCATGTCAAGATTACAAGTTACATTGTGCAATTTTGATATTTTACTCAGATCTGATGCTGTTTTCATGATGCTCATTTTTACAGGAACATGTATCTGGCTCCATTTTTCTTGCCAAATGTCATCGAGTTATCCGCCTCACCAACAACAAAAAAATGTTGTATGCACAGTTGTGCAAAATAGGTATTATGCATGATATTTTGCTCTGGAGGACCATAAACACTTCCAAAGTTTCTAATCTGGCACAATTTGGAGGGTTGGAATTATCCTAAGGCCTCCTTATTGAGTCTGTTGATGCATTTCTTACTGATATGAGAAGCTGTCTACACAATGTACTTGGCATTCAGTTAAACGTATTAGGCCACTACTGCTTACTACTTCACATCACATTTGCACATTGTATAAATTGAAAATAAACATAATTTTAACAAAACTTGTCTTTCAGAATCTGCAGGTAAACACGAGACACAATGGAGAAGCAACAGGATAATACAGTAATAACGCTGGGGAGCCGTCAGTACAAAAGGAAGGCAACTTTATTCATAGAGCAAAAGGCCAATTCAAAGTGCTTTACAAAAACAAACAAGAACATTGTGACGAAGGGCAAAATAACATTAAGACATTGTTGAAACCATCTAAGAAATAATCATTCATCGGTCTCTGCAGAGTCATCATCCACCACCACCTGTATCCTGAATTTTAAATTCATCCTTTTTCTTCATTCTATGTCTCCTCTTATTGAAATATATCTATGCGTAATCTTTCCGGCTACTACTGATCTGGATTGGACCAGTAACAAAGGACCAATAGATTAAATAAAGAAAATGTTGTCAATTCAATCAAGACTCTAATACTAACCTCAAGTGACGATGTCTTAAATAGCAATGTCCGATGCTTGTTTTAGGGCTAATCCACATATATATTGGCATTTTTTGATTATGAAGGCCATTATGATCATTTAATGTCTGGGTTTTAAAATTCTAGTCGAGCTAAATACTATGACTCCATTCTCAGATTTACTTTTTCATTGCTTTATACAAATGTGAGTAATTTGATGTGACTAATTTTAAGAATGCTTGGATTATTTTTAGTCTGGCTGTCTTCGCAGTGTAAAGATTCCAAGTTGGAACAGAGTAAGCTTCATTGATGATTCCTGAATTCTGTCAGAGCTATCTGAACATTTTTGCTTTAAACAGCTACCGTTCAAATACTTATTAAAGATTCCAACCCTTAGTAGGCAAGATTAGATTTTAACACTCTTTGGAAAGGAATGAATCATGGGAACACGGCAGCAGTTTGTCTTTCTTTTCTTTTCTTTTTCTGTTTTAAGCAAAATGTGTAAAGCTTCAAGCGCATTAAGGATGTAAATAGACAAATGCCGATAAACAAAGAGTAAATGGTTAATGGCCAAGTGGCGTATTGATCAGTATTTACTGTTTTCATTTGTTAAATTGATTTGTTGCCGCAAGGACACTTACTACGTGTAGGTGTGCGTCTGCAGTCTGCTTCAATAAGCTTTAAGTGTCATGTGAGTGTTCCTCGCCTTTTTTGCATTTCTGTCTTTTAATAAATGTGTTTGCTTCCCTTGACTTTTATTTATGTGCTTCCTCTCTCTGACAAACCCAAGTAATCTATGGAGAGACCCCCCTTTCCTCTCTTTCCCAAGGCAGCATACAAATGGCTTCGACATATTAGTAATTGCTTATTTATTGACAATGGCTGTGAAGTGAAGTGAGGGCATAACCTGTCAGTATAGCTTTTATTCCTCAATGAGTTCTGTCCTTCTGTTGTTTCTGCTGCTGAGACAAGAGAAGCAAGTTAATGTTTCTTCAGACAACTCTGTGGTTCTAACAATTGTGTGCAGACCACCAGTGCAAAGTACAACTTGTATTTTTTTCATACAGTGTGTTAGTATCATGTATGAGTGTATGTCACATTTTGCATGTCAGGAAACAGGAACCGTTAGTAAACTTCTTTATCATTATCTCAAGTCCTGTATTTTTCCCAGCAGTCATACATTTCTGTATCAAATAGCAGCAGGATATTACCAGACTTACAGAGACTGTGGCAACATTTTGCTTTCTAGAAGTTCACAGAGGATTGTGATTTTGATTAAAAACAATTATGAATCTGATAGACCCCATCAGTTAGCCTGCCTGAAATATAAGCCTGCCTAAAAATCAATGTCAGTTTTCGTCTACTGAGTCTCAATGAACATTAAGAAGCAGGGTTGTATGATAAAACCAATACATCAATTTTTGCCAGTTTCTTGAGAATTGGTGACTTTGGAAAACCCTGTTAACACAGGTTACAAGTTAAGTTACACACACACCTCCGTGGCTCTTGTGTGCCTCATAAGTTAAACATTCTTGCATCAAAATAAAGATGATTTTCAAGTCTGCACATTTCTTAAAAACATGTAAGTTTGCAAAAAGTTGTATTGTTATCCCTCAATTCTTTGGAAAATTTTGGAAAAAGTCAAAGAACATAAAAAAAAATACTTCACCACCCCTTCCCTACGCCTTCTCAACTCTTCCCCACTCCCCTCCCTTCCAGCAACACCAAAGAATCACAGAGAAACTATATAAAATGTTTGGATGGAGAACATATCTGATATGATACTATAACGTACATTCACAACGGAATAGTTATATCTTTTGGTAAGATACCTCAACTGCAAAAAAAAGCTTTCAAATCCCAGTTGTCCCAGAAAAGTCGGGGCATATCATAAAATCAACATCTACACAACAGATACTTTGTGTTAACTCGATAACTCAAACACTAGATTAATGATCATTTTAAAATTGTGCATCCCCATAGACCTTCATTCCCAATTGTTTTTAAGAAACGTCAATTGTATATTTCTGACACTGGGGGGAGCTTTATCTCCAAATTTTTTCCGGCCATACATTTTCAACCGTTGGTCCCATTTAGGCCAAAGATGGGTTCTGATCGACTCGATGAGATTTATCTATTAAACATTGTGTATCACTCTAATAGCACATTATTTACTCACTAGGGGGAGCTTTTAAAGTGAAAATAATGTTTTGCAGACATAACCTCCTTATTACTGGTCCAAATTAGTTGAAAGTTTGTGCATATGAATCGACTCCAGGTGATCTTTTATGAAAAATATCATATTTTATTCTAGTAGTTCATAATTCACTCACAAGGGGCAGCTTTTTTATGAAAAACTATTTTTCAGATAAAAAAAAAAATTCCATGGATAACTTTCAAATTTTATACCCCAATGTACATTAGTGCGAGGTAGAACTGGATTGACTTTGGGATAGATCAGATGTATATTTCTGACATTTGGGGGAGCTTTATCTCCAAAGGTTTTTCAGGCCATCATTCCTCAATCGTTGGTCTGATTTAGTCCAAAGTTGGTGCATATGAATTGACTTGAGGAGATTTGTCCTGGAAACATTGTGTTTTACTCTAATAATACATATTTTATTCATTAAGGGGAGCTTATTCACTAAAATACTTTTTTGCAGACATAAATTCTCAACCATTGGGCTGATTCTGTGCAAAATGTATGCATATAATTTGACTCAAGGAGATCTGTCTCTTATGTATTATAATTTGCTCTAATTGGCTCCAGCTCAGTGGGTAGAGTGGTCTCCAAATCAGAAGCATGACTACAGCATAATCCTAGCTTTTTAAAAAGCTAATAATGGAATATAACTATATTCTATACGGTAAATAATAAATTAATGTTGTTCTTTTTCTATTTTTCTATACATGTAAAGGGAAATTTGCAATATATTGCAATGCAGAAGATTCTCTGAAGCCCAAAAACTTAATGTATTCACGTCTGCCTTGTCATTATTCTCTACATTTGAATTAACTTTATATCTGTGTCTTTGAGCAATATCAGAAGAAAAATATCAAACATCTGTTTCTGAATTAAATAAGGGATTGTGAAAATAATAACAATCCAATAGTGGTGCCCAGAGCTGAAGCCCAGCTGCTTTAACTATAAAAAATTTGTTCGATTAACTGACATTTTCAAGTCTGTTACAGTAATACAAGTAACAACAGGAGCGATATCTGTTTAAATATGAGATGTAAAGGCAGGTTTGGGTTGTGATGCATTATGTGCAGCTCATCACCGGAATAGTTATACTCATCCAGAAAACTGAGACAGCCGCTGCCTTTAACCAATTTAGTTTCACCTTATGTAAAAACTGTACAGGTTTAGATGTATCAACATAGAGTCTTAACTGGATGTAAATGGTACATTTAAGATAACATTGTAATGTACAATTGTGTAAACGGAAAATCATTATTTATGCCAGTTGGCGATTTTTTTGAATCATCATTGCTGCAGATGCATCCGTCGCAGATCTTTTGTCTTATGAATCATTTTCATATTTTATACCCAGAAAGAATATAGAAATAGATCTTCAAAAGTCTACAAATTATTTGCATATAAATTTAACTGGAGGAGATCTATTACTCAACAGGGGGAACTTATGATTAACATTATTTTCCGGACTTAACTTCCTAAACATTGGTCCGATTTAATCCCAATTTGGTACATATGAGGATTTTAGGATATTAGGATGAACTTTTTCATGAAAGTTTTTGGGACATAACTTCATAGTTAACTCAGGGGAATTGCTTGTACAACGCGGTGGATTGGGACACATCAGGGATACACCGTGGCTGAAGGGGGAGCATAGGTCTGGTTTAATAATGAGATGCTGTTTAAAAAGTAGAATAATTAATGATTGCTTAAATGTTTATGATATGAGCGCCATAAACAAATTAAGCTAAATTACTGTTGTAGTCAACATTACATTCTAAATAACATGGCTCACGTCACTAATGTTGTGCTTATCTCTGTAAAAAGGGATTTAATTTGAGATGCTCAATGGATGAATTAAGATTACGGATAATGAATGAATGACTGAACATGCTGAATCATAGTTTATGAAATATTGGTCCGTCATTTATTTGATATAGGGGGATTTAGTTGTATTAAATAATTGTGTTTTTCTTATTTTCTTAGTTTTTTTAATGTTTAATAGTTTGACATGATGATTTTGACATGTTTGTTTTTTTGGGTTTATTTCAGCATGTAAATTTGAAACTTTATAAGTACCTGGATAATTATTGTTCAACTTATATTGTTTCTCTTCACACTTTGTGTTTGAGAGTTGTGTTCATTCAGTGTTCTGATTTCTGCTGTGGGCGCATGCACTCAAACTTTCACCCAGATATTGAAAGATGCTTTCAATAAATGTAGTCTCTGAAATTTGCCATCACTTTAAAAGCTATGAATCTTACAAAAAGAACATTTTACTAGGTAAAATAAAAAAATTAGACGTTCTGGCATTATCATATTCTGGCTCCTGCAGGAGCCGGCGCTGATTTTGTTTGTTTCAAACTGAATTTCGGTAAAAAGATACCATTAGCTAATTGAGTAATCTTTCCCAAGATTCTTTTCATCCTCATCCCACTGCTGAAACCCTACTGAAATGCTGCCTTCATACATGTTCCCTTTTTAATGTGCTCTCTTAAACTGAAAAATTAAACTTTGAAGCTTCACTTCTTGATCAAAACCTGGGTCCCTTCTTCAGTATCTACCTAAGTATGACAGTTCTGTTACCTCAGTGTTGCTGCTTTTGTTTCCATTAACAGCAGCATGAGGGGGTTGCGCTGAAGAGGATGAAGCTGAGGCCTGCTTTTTTAATATACCTCAAAACAGCGGTTCGTGTTCATTCATGAGATGAAAAGTTTGAAAGGGAGATTGCTTTGTTATGTGTGTTATTTGAAAGGAAATACACAAGCCTTAGCCGTAGCTTATCTATGTCCCCAATATTCCAGGGTTCTATATATTCCCCAGTACAATAAACGGTTAATCTTGCTATTAGCTCACTCTGGAGCAGGGAAATATGGAACCTTAATCCGGTATGCAAAACTTCAATCCCTCTTGAGAGGATAGGCAAAGGGGTGGCAACATTTACGGGCTTTCATTAACAGCTGATTGAAATGATTTTCCTAGCAGGAGTATCTATTGAAGCAATATCCACCAAACAGTCATATAATCAGAATTATGTACAGAATATTGCATATGTCCCCCATCTGTTACCAAAACAGCTCCGACCTATCGAGGAATAAGTTCTATAAGATCAGTAGCCAAGACTTTAGCAGCAGATCCTTTAAGTCAAGCAGGTTGTGTGGTTGGGCCTACATGAATGGGACCTGTTTGTCCAACACATCATCCCAAAGGTGCTCAATTGGATTGAGGTTTGGGAATTTTATAGGTCACATCAACACGTGGAGTGCCTGTTGCATTCCACAAATATTCAGTGACAGACTTTTAATGTACAGCTGTTTCACTGAAAGACATATTAAACCCTTTCTGAACCACTGCCTCTAAACTGTAAAACATGTCATTTCCAAACTTATATTAATGTATTGATTATATTAATAATTTCACATAGGTCCACTATAAACCTATCTATGACAACCTTTGGTCACTTTGAACCCACAACCAGTATGAACAGAGTAGTTAATAAACTTAGGTTTCTCTTTCTAGCATATCGACCCTACACAACAAGGGTATTTGGGGTATGTGTATTGCCAAAGCATGACCCTGCCTCTCCAGAGTTCCCTTCTTCCCATGACGCATCATGGTGCCATCTCTCTGACTTAACCTGTCAGCGGTTATAATATTTTTGATTGATTGTTGTATTAGAATTCATAGCTAGATGAAAAACGGTGACTCTTATTTTCACGCAAAATTCCTCTATGTCACTATGTTTTCAAATGATCCCCTGACAAATTACAAAATCCCTCTCAAACAATGTAATACAGGATTTAAATTTCCAACATGTTCCTTACTGAAGAAGACAGATTGTGTTCCGTGTTTGTCTTGCTAGAGACTGGGAAGTGCTTATATGATATTCTGCCTTCTGTTCAGTCATCAGTTTTCTAATCTCCCAGTAAACTGCCAAATTGGAACCGGAGGGAAAACAATGGTTGGAATTAAATTTTATTTCATCTGAAAAGCTCTCTGTTTTAGGGTGACTCTAAATTGTTTGTACGTGTGATTTTGAGAGTGAGAGACTGTTGGCCTTTCTAAGTTGTACCTGGCATCTTTCCAAATGTTAACTAGTACAGAATCCAGCCCTCTTGCAACCTTGAAAAAGATATGCAGAGAAAGTGGACAAGTAAATTGATGCTAACAAACAAAGTTTCAAATAAAAATATTTAATGATGACATTATTTTTGTTTGTCAGTTCTTCATAGCTTGTAAAAGTAATTAGAAATTTTACATAATTGCTTCTTGCACAGCAATATTTTTTTTCCATTCAATGTTTTCGCAGACTTAGTCTTTTAAACTTAGTAAATGATCTTGTAAGTGAATCTGATCTAGTTATCTTATCCTTAACTAATTAATCAGAAGCTTAACTATGAATAGATTCTTGTAAGTATGAACATGCTATTTCTCTTAAATAGAGTACACTTCACTCATAGTCTACGAGTACGATTTTTCATTGTTTAGCTTTATTACAAAGACAATACCCTAAAAAGAAGAGAGTAAAATTAGATTTAAAAAGCTTAGTGTCTATACCCATTATCTATATTTCAATTTTTTTCTCAAACATCTAACCTTTCATTCAAGTAACTAGTTTGAAAAATATAAAATAAAAATAAAAAAATGTTTTTTTTTCATGTGTGCCAAAATTATTGGCAACTCCCACAATCATTAACAATCTTGTGAGTGAAAGCTAACTTAAGAATATTTCCTGTCCGGTTTTGTATTTTTGGGTTCACCTGTTTGTGTAGGAACTCTTACAATGATTTTAAGTTTTACTGGGGTATAAATAAAAGGTGACACAGGACTAATCCTCTTTGACGTTCTTCTCAATGGGAAAGACCAGAGAGCTCATCAATGATGTGTGAAGGGAATTTGAGGAGCTGGCAATGGATACAAGAAATCCCTCAACAGTTAAAAATACCAGTTTCAACGGGAAGAATAATAATTAAAACCTTTACAAAGACTGGGAATGTTGAAAACATGCCTGGAAGAGGATGTTTCTGCAAACTGACCCCAAACACTTCGAAACGGATGGTTCGACTGGTAAAAGACTCTTCAAAGACTACAGCTGGAGAAGTGCAGATGTCAATTTAATCATGGAGTCAGAATGTCTCCCCAACCACCATCAGATGGCGTCTATACCAACACAAGCTGTTGGGAGGGTAACAAGAAAAAAAGTCTCTACTGTCATCCACACACAAAGTAAGCTCCCAAAGTTTGAAAACACCCCAAGGATGTTTCAAAGAAAAAAAGACATAGGTCAGTTGAGACAAACAAATCTGTAGTGCTGTTTGGTAAAAAATGTTGAAGATTTGTGTTGTGTAGCTAGAAAGAAAGCCACAGAGAAAAGCATCTCATACCAGCTGTGAAGACAAGTGCTAGATCTCTCATGCTTTTGAGATGATTTTCTTCCAAAGGTGCAGGACATCTTTTTAAAAGGCATGGTTCTATAGACTCCATCAAATACAGCATATATTGGCTGAAAACCTAAAAGCCTCTGTCGGGAAACTTTAAGTTTCCCGACAGAGGCTTTTAGGTTTCTGTCGGGAAACTTTAAGTTTCCCGACAGAAACCTAAAACTTTAAGTTTCCCGACAGAGGCAGTGTCGGGAAACTTAAAGTTTGCCTCTGTCGGGAAACTTTAAGTTTCCCGACAGAGGCAAACTGTCGGGAGTGAGTGAGAAGAGAGAGGAGCAGTGGTTGAACGAAGCAGGTGATTGAGGCAGTGACCAACGAACCTCCTGAAAAATCGAGTGAGAACAGATAATAAGAAATGCTTTAATGGAATTTCATAATGTAAATTGACTACACCTCTGACGGTAGATATCTAAGTTAGTAAGTGGCATTTAAATGTGTAAGGAATTAATTGTTTTAAATAATGTACCACTTGAATATATATATATATATATATATATATATATATATATATATATATATATATTTTTATTTTTTTTTTATTTTTTTTTTTTTCAAGGTGTTGATTTAGACCTCAAATTCCCCAGAATTCAATCCAATAGAGCATTTGTTGGATATCATAGAAAGCCGGATCCATTAGGGGCCTACCTTTGAATTAACAGGTCTGAAAGGATCTGTTGCTAGTATCTTTGTTCCAGATACCACAACACACTTCAGAGGTCATGTAGATCCCATACATTTGCAGGTAAGAGCTGTATTGGCAACACATGAAGGAACTACACAATATTAGGCATTAGGTGGTTGTAATTATATGGCTGACTGCATGCTAAATTATTGCAATCATTTAGTACAGATCCTAAGCTGGGCCAATTTCCAGAGGTATAAATACTTTTAAAAAAAAGCTAAAAAATTATTTTGTAGAATCTGAATAGAAATCTCCAGAAATACTGGCACCAAAATTTCCCATAAGGCAACACAGCATGCATTAAACCCTTTTGCAGGGATGACATCCATGTCTTTTACACTTCTCAAAGACTTCTATGCTTTTGAGTCATCTCTATAAAAAGTCGTTTTGCGGGTCTGTGTCATTTATCTGCCTCAATGAATGGTAAGGGAGTCAGCGATGGTTGAAGCGTCCTCAGTACTTCACTGCATAATATTCTTTCCATATAAAAGCCCATGAAATTGTGGTTGTATAATAGCATGGCTCTGGATAGAGAAGTGATAAATTAACTGACAGCTGTCAGAAGCTGGTGCCTTGGAAAGTAGAATTAAGGCCAACAACGTTCAAAATGACATCCCCTCAAAGAGCAGTGTCAGCCCTGAGCCAGGAGTGGGCTGAGAAACTGAGTGATATATACGACATATGATACTCAGAAGCACCTCGGAGTATATACTTGAAACTTAAAGTTCCAGTAGTTCAATGTGAGTCTGCACTGGTGCAAGTCTTTGCCAAGATGCTCCATTAGCGTTAGGGCATTTAGCCTCTAATACGTCCCGTTAAGGGTCTGTTGAGATGGTGATCTCACACTGAAGGGCTTGCAAAGTAAGCCTAATTATTTGGTAAGTTCTGTGTAGTTAGTAAGCCTGTTCATTTTGTTTGCACTCACATTTTGAAGGGCAGGAGCTCTCTCTGCTCTACAGCTGGGATGGAATAATATTGGCATGAGCCCTAGGCCATGGTTAAATCCTGCTTAATGTGCATCTAGGGTGATTACATGCATAAATTATAATTTAACATTAGTTTCATATTGCAGCAAGAACCAAACCTCACACTAATGAAGGTGTAATGGGAATGTTTTTGAGAAAGAAAAAAAAAAGCGCTAATATCCCAGCTAAGCAAGATACAATTCTATCAAAGGCAGGCGCAGCAGAAGCTGCACACACAGAAGCAGTAATCTGTGATCCTCTTTAGCTTCCTACCTAATGCAGACTTCTCTCAAATCCACAGGTTTTAACCTCCACCTGAAGTTGTCGAACAATCAGCCAAAAATGTCAGTCGTCAGTGTCGTGCATTTCATCTATGCCAGTTTGCATAATGGCTAATTAACAAGTAATGTACTGCAAATTAAATAACTAATCAAATCAAATGTTAAACGACATCGTTCTTATACAAAACCGCCAACAGAACGCTGCCTGTCTATGAGCTTGTTAGCTACAATATACAAATCACAGTAATGGACTTGCCCCTGATAAGTAAGTCACTCTAATACTACAGTATATTATCAGTTACTGTAGTTTTCAACATAGAACCGTCAGTTCATGTGATTATTGACTATTGTGATATATTACTGAATATTATATTTTAGCATGATTTATTTTATAGCATATTATTGGTTATTATGGTTTTCTACAGCCATTATCAGTCTACCGTATTTGACAATGTACTGTAATTCCAAACAGTATGTTTTTATGTATGAGTATATTATCAGTTATGGGGATTTCCTATGGTATATTATTGGTTATTGTTATTTTAACACTTAATATTATCAGGTAGTGTAATTCCCTAGAGTATTTTTTGGGATATTGTAATTTTAACACTTAATATTATCAATTATTGTAATTCTCTACAGTATATTTTTGGTTATTGTTATTTAAACACAGAATATGATCAGTCCATTTAATTCCCTACAGTATATTATTGGTTATTGTAGTTTTTTATACAGAATATGATCAGTCACTTTATTTTCCTGCAATATATAATCGGTAATTGTTATTTTAACTAAATATTATCAGTTTTTGTAAATCTTTACAGTATATTTTTTAATAATGTAATCCACTCCACATTAAAGTAAGCTTAAGAGTTAAAAGAAACATTTTCAATACTTTATGAAGTAATTTCACTTAGATATTCAGTGCAGAAGCAATAATGCAATTGTTTAAACGACATAGGAAATCACAAACATTATTTAACCTTATATAATTCATCTTCTAGAGCCTTTGCTAGGCACAGTGATGACCTGATGAGCCGTCCCCTTCCCTTCAGGGGACATGAAAGCATCCAATTTACCTTAAAATGTTGAACTCACCCTTTAACGCATTGAATTGACTTTAGTGTGAGGAAGGGTTGCAAAAACACATAAATCCCGAAACTATAACGTGGGATATAAAAGGTGAAAAATGCTAAGTGAAGAGTGAAAGAAAGAGTGTGAGACAGGGAAGTAAGGTGTTAGTGTTTTTTATCCGTCTCCAGAGGTATTTATCACAGAGGCAGGTGTAGATATGGAGTCTTAGCTTCCCAGTGTCATTAAACATTCACTATCCTTACTTCTTAAGCGCTCACAGGAGAAAAGAAAACATTTCCTTTAACATTCAAACAAACTTTGTCTCTGCCATTTTCACACAGTTGCTTTTGTTCTCTGTTCCCCAAACACCCCCCCCCCCACCCAAACCCAATCCCGTCTCTGATGCTCACGTGAACACAAACAAGCATGCATTTCAATTAAAGCCGAGCTCAGCATGATGAATGTGGTTACCTTTTAATTTCAATTATAGTTGCTGTTGAGCTAGCTAGAAAGCTGTTGTGCGCTCGAGCAACATCCGCCAAGTGATGGCTCAATTACTCCACATAAAGTGCAGGAACGGGCGTACGCTGAGGCACAAATACACATTGGCTGCCACGCGGGCAAAATATACACAACGACAAAATGCACACGGACAGAGCACACACGCAAAAAAGCACATAAAGTTAGATTAGGTAATTTAGTTCCTGTCTGAAGACATTTTTCACCTCCCTCCACTCTGAAAGCTATTTGTAATTTCCACAGGGCAGCGTGGCATTTCAGCACCCGCTGACGATGTGCGGAAACTAATAATTATTGTTCCAAATAGACATGTTGTTCATTCACTTCGTAGCAAAAAGACACACTACATGAGAAATGAATGGTGAGGGACATCCGCCCCTTTTCATGGCAGCTTTAAGTTAGCAACCTGCTTCAACCAGACCAGCGTGTCACACCAGTCTGTCATGAACATTCATGATGTTCTATGGGGATAATATATGTCCTGGTTCACAGACATCCTGCTTCACATACGTAAGGTGCATATTTACATCTCAGAGCAGGCCAAGACATTCTGCTGCCCATTTAGAGGCTTTAAAATTTAAGCCAAATATTGAATCAAGCAACTCCACCTTCAATGTGACTCATGTTACAGTTCAATCAGACTGAATGAAGAGGATGCTGCTATAAAAAAAGGTTGTAATCTTTCTTTTGTAAATATGAAATAAGCATGACTCCCTGCTAGTCATGACTCCCTGCCAAATACTGTTTCAGCAATGCATGGGATACATCTCTGGATCAGAATAGATCTGTTATCTTACGCTGACCTGCAAAATCTCAAAATCTTACCAAGAGTATTTGACTAATCTTTTTTGCATTTAATCTAAGACGCTATCCCTGAACAAGTTACATTTCACTGAGATATAAGGACTTTTTTTAGGCAGTTTTTTTTAGGTCAAATAATCTTGAAAATATCTCAAAAGCTCATATATAGTGTTTCCAGTCAATATAAAAAGAAATTTCATTTTAAAACGCTTAAATATTACTTTCTTATCTTATTTCAGAGTCGTAATGGTCCTAAATCTAGAACAGTGTCACTACCAAATAGAAAGACACTTTATAAATCTCCACAGGGGAAATTTATGAGGTGGTTAAGGAGATATGATTAAAAATTAAGAATTTTTTTGCAGAAATGCACATATTACAACAAAGACAAAACTCAATACGGTGTGGTGTTGCAAATAAAGAGACAAAAATCCGCTCATTTCAAGTGGTTCTTTTTTTAAAGCTCACATCTTATTTTAAAAGGTCTTACCAGGCAAATTTTCACTTGTTCTATTGGCAGATATTTTTTTCTTGCTCCCAACTAAAAACACCCTGTATTTATTATTTTAATATTTATTTGGAAGGGGGAATTCTTTCCAGGTTTTATGCTAAAGTTGTTCCTCATTTGACAATACACTGCTCCAAAATGAACAGAACACTTAATCATCATAGTACAACACAATCAGTTAAACTTCCGGGACGCTGTCCGGTTAGGAAGCCAAAGCACGTGTGAATCAGTTTCAACTGCTTTGGTCCAAATGAAAGTGACAACAGGTGTCCTCATCCTTCCTTACTGATTCTTCTGTGGTTTCTCTCTTTGCTGGCGTCCTTGTCTCTACTGGTAGCATGATTTGGGGCATGCAGCCGCTGGAGATACAGATAGTTACACAAGAAGGGCTTGATAGGTCCGTAGAACGATAAAAACCAAGCAGGACCGGTACCCCCTCCTTTTGTGAGGAGGAACAGGAAGAGCACCACCAGAGCCCACAAAATGATCTCCAGCAAGCTACTGGTGTGCATGTCTCTGACGGAACTGTCAGAAACTCCGTGAGGAGGGCATGGCGCCCTAACGTCCTCTAATGTGAGCTGTGCTTACAGTCCAGCGTGGTGCAGTTCCATTGGCATTCACTAGAGAAAACCAGGATTGACGGGTTCTCCATTGTCCTGGTATCCTCACTGATGACAGCAGGTTTACATTGAGATCACGTGACCTATGTGAAAGAGTCTGGAGATGCCGTGGTGAATATTATTCTGCCTGAAACGTCATTCGGTAGAACCAGTTCGGTGGTAGGGTCCATGGTGATTGATACCAGTAAAAGTGACAACTGTTAGGTACCAGGATGAAATCCTCAGACCCAGTGTCAGACCTAACACTTGTACAGAGGACTCTAGGTTTCTCTTGGTGTGGGACAATGCCCGACCTCATGTGACATGAGTGTGTAGGCAGATTCTGGATGCAAGAATGTGATTTGAAGGTACTAAACCCGTTGACTGGTCAGTCACATTATGATTTATCGTAATGAAATTAATACTAGTTGGGTCGGCCCGGGATTCCATTTTGTCCACTCTGAATTTCGGGAGTAATGTATAATCCAGCCCTCAGTGGGTTTATGACTTACCGTCATTTTGTTCTCAACCAGTTACAAAATGTTCCTCCATTGAGATCCTATGTGTGATTTAAGTGTTCCACGAATTTTTTGAGCAATGTAAAAATCTTTTACTTTTTAGGATTAGGATTGATTTATTTGCAGTTGCAGAACGTATATATATAGGAGTAACTTTTGTCGATATTTCATCAAAATCAGTTGACTGTAAGTAAGGATATGTTAATAAAGCATGAGGGCTATAGGACCGATTGAAATGTCAAGATTGTGGTAGCAGTTGATAAACCAGAGTGACGAAAACAATGTAGAAAAACAGGCATGTAGAGGAAGAGAGGAACAGAAGGATAGAAGTGAAGAAAGAAAAAGAGAGATTAAAAGAGAGGGAAATAGAGACAACCAATGGTGGGAAAGTGGCTGTCCATTTTAGCAGCAGCTATTGAACCAGTTTATATTGCTGCTGTGCCACCTGACAAAACACTGAAAAACAGGGAAATTGCAGGAAAATAGGTCACATATGCAAAGAGTGATACGCTCACAGTATGTGCTGTCATTTCGAAGTGAGGTTGGAAAAAATAGATGCACACGCACACACACGCCTCCTTTGGAGTCAATCAGGAGATGAATAGGCCTAACTAGACACATGCCTTAGGATGGAAAAGCTCTCAGGGCCTATTCCGCTATTTCTAACCAGCAGCGCTGCGCCTCTCACATGTGCAAATGATCTTTTTGTCCCTCACACACATGTGGCCAAAGTCTGCACCACTTTCCTGAATAGCTTCTCCTGGCAATTGATGTTAAAAGAAAATTGTTTGGAAGGTTTCAGCACAGCACAGTTGCTCAAAATGGAAAGTGAAGCAGGGATACGAAAAGCAGATCAAAAAAAGGGGAAACTATGGCATTTTGTTTGTTGTCTCCCTTAATGTTTCATTTATTCATTTTCTATCCATGCCTTCCATAGTCCTGTGAAAGAAAGAAGAAATGAATCAGAGATAATCAGTAACACATCTTAATCTAAAAAAATCTAATTTCTGCCAAATTATTGAATGACACAATTTCATCCAACATTCACTCACTGATTAATATCTAATTCCAAAGAATAATTAATTCAATTCAGAATTTGAAGGAGTCATACTCTGGGATGAAGCGTGGCTGCACCTTCACATGCAACCTGTCCAACATCAACTGCATGAACTTCCACTGTTATTAGAACAATTATACACACAGAAATTAGATGTTCCTTTTGTACAGAAGACATCATATTGTCTCCTTCTTAACCCTTATAGTTTGAGGAACATGCCAGCGTCAAATCACATCGCCGAACGAAGGCGTTACAAAAAAATAAATTTATGACGATGAAAACATGAGGTGTAGAGCTATAAAGTTGATCCAAAGATCCTCTTTACCTATTGCAAAATGGTATTTTGATTTGTATATATGTAGGAAAACACAAAAAATATTTTTTAGATGCTGAACTGCTTGTTGAATTTACATAAGCACTTCAGGGGAGTTGAGCTGGGGACACACTTCACTAGTTCACTAGGCAGAACTCTATCCACAGTAGGGAATGGCCACATACAGGGTTACCCATTGCTCCCCAGGGAGGGGGGTCAAATGCAGAGAACAAATTTCACTACCTTGCACTGTATGTATAAAAATAATGCTTGTTCTTTTCTTTTAGAATGTTGTATTCTCGTAGATTTAAAAATATATTTAGGTATTTTGAGGAAAATCTGCAACCTACCGGAGCTCGGCACCATCTCCTCAATTATTTATTAAATTTCAATTTTTTTTGTTTTCGAAATTTAACGCAATGGTTAGAAAAAAGGTTCAGTAGCTGGAACAGCCCCACTCCATTTGTGGAGTGGAGGCCGACTATTCCATGGATCAATTCCACATCACAGCAACTTCTATTGGCCGGAGAGACGTGTGAAAATATACTACTCATGTCAGCAAATAAGTAAAAATGAGGTAACTAAGCCATAAATTGAAATGTCATGAAAATTGTCAAATTTTTGGACATTTAGTGTGCATTATAATATATCCCCGAAAAGTTGGAGGTATGATGGAATCACGATCTCCGAATCTACTTTGTACGCCGCAGATCCTTTGTGGTAAGATAATAACTTAAAAACTATTTGGTGGATCATATTCCACATAGTCCTTCTTAAGCTAGCTACAAACTAGAATAAATTTCAAATCTTAAACAATTCTTATTTTTTTTAAATGTTGGAGACCACAGACATAAGGACAGTTTCAAGCAATTTTTACATTATAATCGTCCGAACGCAGAAACTAGACAATTCAGCCGGACAGCTAGACCACAAATATGCAGTTTGTAGTGATGATTTCACAGTGTTGATTCCTCAGAAAAGAGATCTCGTAGAAACTTGCGTGGCCAAACGTGATTTCAGAAAAACAAAAACATGAAGGACGATCAACGTCCTTTCTGGTCCTATTGTGATATATATTTAATGACACGTTATAAAAGCCCTCGTGTTGTTGCCATACCTCGACAAGCTGGTCTTCTTCTTCAATAATCCACCTGACTCGGGGTACAGGTATGTTTGGGTTTCTGTTACGCAACATCCGGTTATGACGCTTCCCGGTTTGCTCGCTCTCATTGGCTATAGCGCGTATTCCGTCGGAGGCAGCCGAATAATCAAACACGTTTGATATTTACGATTTGAGATAGAGGAGGTACCGACTCGATCGGGAGAAGTAAGATAATCGACCACACTGACAAATTATTTGGACAAAGAGTCCAAAGGACCAAAGGTCAGTTGCATATTTCTGCCACTAGGCGGAGTGACATGGCATATGAATCGATTCAAGGGGATCTATCTTATATTTTACTCAAATAATTAATCTTTTCTCATCAAAAATACTGTTTTCAGACATGACTTCTATTTGTCTGATATGGACTGTTTGAAATACTCTCGCTGTCAGGGTAGACAGCGTAGGCCTAGTTGATCATGCATCATACACAGGTTAAACTTATAGTATGTACGCATGTATGTGGAAATGCCGACATCTATAGATTATTTCAATTTCTGATAAGATTGTATAGCTAGTTTTCATCAAAACAAAATTTCCTCTATTTGGCCATATAAAAAATGGATGCACATGAGAACCCAAACTCAAAATCAAATCAAAAGCCCTCTGGATTAACAAATATGTCTTTTTTCAATAACACAAATAAAAAAAAAGTGTGATTCATGAGTGTGATCTCGTCCACTTATCAATTCGTAAATTTAGTACATTTAATTAAATTGGACTTTCATGTAATTGAAACAGTCAACACACAATTAGCACACACAGATATAGATTCATCCATGCATCGATTTATTCTTCCATTAGTACATGGAAAAAAATCTGTGAAAAATGCTTTTTAGATAATTAAACAAAAATTTAATGAAACACCTGGTTGAATGTTCATTTCATCTCTTTGCTAGAAAATAAGCACATGGAGGGTCTTGGGATGTGACCCAGTTTCAATAGGCCCCACTTAAGCCATTCTCTTGTTCTACAGACTTCCAGTAGTGCTGTAGCAGCTTTTATTAAAATGAAGGCTTTTATCCCCAGAGTGGGACAGAGGGAGGATGTTAAAGGCTGGGGGGGGGAGGTAGGATGGTGATGTGAATGGGAACGATCTGCACAGCACTACATTGTTATATGTTAGGCAATTGTCAGGCCACGACCCAGCCCCAAATCAATTTACTTTAGTGCCCCTCTGAGAGAAAGCTTGCAAAATGCTGGTTCAATACCTCCAGAGTTCAGGGTTCTGGATTCCTCTTAATTGGAGGACTCATCACAGTAAGGGGTGTTTGGCTCAGTCCATTTTCTGTCTTCACAGAGGGTTTGACAGCCAACTATATTGACAATTGGAATGTGGACTTCTGTCAGTCTCTCTGCGATGGATTCTATCAAGTGCTTGTTCGCAATTGCTGCTACTGAATATTTTCTAATCTAAAGTCATCAGATACCGAAACATCACTAATGGGGAGGAAAAAAATGTCAATATGTGAAATGATAATGAACCAACTGTAGGTTGGTAGGCAGGGATGGCTGTAGCTCAGTGAACAGAGCGTCTGTTTCCTGATTGGCTGATCAGAAGGTAACGGGTTAGAACACCAGCAAGTCTACATGTCGTAGGATCGTTGAGCATGAACGTGAACCCAATATGCTTCAAAGGAGCCACCAACTGCTCCATCAGGGATGTGTTAAATGAAGAGAACTGGAATCTCCCTTTGTATTAAATAAAGTATTTACTATTTCATCATTCAACCAAGCACCAGTGAAAGATAGCATGTAGAAGATGAGGGCAGAAGAAAATAACAGCTAAATAATCTCTGTTTTTTCATATCGAGAGAAAATCCTAACAAAATGAAAAGTCTGTAAATGTTGAATTTAGGTAAAGAAAACAATGACTGTATTTTCTGCTGGCCCATTTCCAACAGGAAATGGCCTAGTGTTTGATCATTGACTATATTTGAACCATTCAACATTGGTTGTAGCCTTGGCCTGGAGACGTCAGCAGATAGATAAAACCTTCACTGTTGTAACCCTAAACAACACAACACTCTCGATGTGTTGAGTCGTAACCTGTAGGCCACTTTCTCTTTCTCCTCTACACAATAGCTTGCAGATGTTCTTCCTGTTGGCTGATGAAATAAATGTATCAGGATGGTTCCCATGACAAATAATACCGCACACACTGTTATTGGTTAGAGGCATTGGCTTTGACGTTTTTGTCCTGTCTGTGTTCTTTGAGGAACCTAGATGCAGAGAGTTTTCTAAGACTCTGTGACCCATCCATACTCTATCCTAATCTGACCAGTGTACACAAATCGCTACTTGTCCATATTTGGACCTGTTTCAATGAATCCCAAGCCTCTCCGGTACAGGTTGTTTATTGATCTCACTCTGAGTCCGGGTCTCCATCGTAGCTGTTCTCTAAAACTATAGAATGAGAGCATCAATACTCTTAAATGTCTGGAAATACATATGCATATCTTGGCTTGTTGTGAATTTTCTTTGGTCCAAGGTGGCTACAAGAGAATCTGGGTTGTGCTGAATTTATGGAGCATTGAATCATTGATTATGCTAACACCTTCCAAACTGCTGAGGAGTGATCGAAGTGCTACCAAGCAACTGTAAACAATCAAGTGCACAAGGCTAATGTCAGCTAGTATACTATTAACGACAGATATCCAAACAGCGCTCTACAACTCTCTCTCTCTCTCACCACTTACTCTCTCTCTCTCCCTTTCTTACCACTCTCTCTCTCTCTCTCTTTCTCATCACTCTCTCCCTCTCTGTCTCTCTTTCTCACCACTCTCTCTTGCTCTATCTTTTTCTCAAAACTCTCTCTCTCTATCTCACCACTCTCTCTCTCTCTCTCTCTCTCTCCATTTCTCACCAATTTCTCTCTCACCACTCTCGTTTTCTCTCTCTCTCTCTCTCTCTCGCTCTTTCTGTCGCTCTTTCTTTCTCTCGCTCTCTCTCTCGTTCTTGCTTGTTGCTCACTTGCTAAGACAAGTCAGTCGTTTTATATACTGTAGGCCACACACTTGCTGGTCTAATATCAGATCAGACAATACATTCACAGCCCTGGTCCTTCAGAGTCATGTATAAAAGTTATTAGATTTGAGACATGGTAATTTATGGAGCTTCTCAGTAAGTGGGTGGTGAAACCCAATTTTACCATAAATGAGGATCTTCCGTCTCAAAATAATCAATTGACGAAGGATTAACTGTCATAAGCGATTTAAATATTACGGAGAATTCCTTATACTGCTTAATCTTCTATTTTGAATACATGAAATCTGTTTGTAATGATTTTCAGTTTGTTTCTGTTTCTTATAGTTAGTTTCAATATTTTTAATTAATGCTCTAATAATATGTCTTGTATTGCATTTAACCAGTTTTGACAACATATTTTGAAGAAACATCTGAGATATAAAAAAACAAGCGAAACCTAACCAGCAAAGTTATAATTTGTGGAATTGCAATAAATAAAAAGTTATCATTAAAACCACAAAAGCCTACAGAACACGGGACTCATAACATTAAAACATAACACTTTTAAATAGGACTGCCGTCATTAAGGGCTTGTAAATGATTTATAACAGCTTTAAAAATGAAGTTGTGAACTCTTACATTGAGTGTAACAGAAACCGGTTGCTTGCCAGAAAGTTTGCACAAGTTTATTTGATCAACTTAGTCTCAGAATAGAAAGTGCTGTAGTAAAGTGATATTGCCAAAAAGTGAACCGATATCCATTATTGAGAGCTACGTAATCTGCTAATGAATGTTTATGAATGACTAATCAAGTGTGTCCATCCTAATTAATGACATAATTTTAAACAATTTATAAATCCTGTATAAAGGTAGTCTTATTATATCCCCGATAAAGTCAGGGATTCAATGGAATGGTCTGCTACTGCAGATCCTTCATCTCAATGCAATAACTCAAAAAAAATTTGCCGCATCATTTTCAAATTTTATCCCGACATAGACCTTCGTGCAACGTAGAACAGGATTGATTTGAGAAAATTAGGGTTTTAAATTTCAAACATTCGTTGGAGCTTTTTCTCGAAAAGTTTTCGGGCCATAATTTCTCACCCTTTGGTCCAATTTACCCCTATTTTTGTGCATATGAATCAGCTAGAGGAGCTCTATCTTGTACATATCATATTTCACTCTTTCACAATTTGAATTGGCGGAGTTCGATAAGGGGGATGCTAGTATAACTCCATAGATTGGGGGCTGTTGGCCAAGATGTTAGGTACGACTGTTACAGATCTTTGACAAGTATTTGAGCACCATTTGGTCTATTTATATCCTATTAAAATCCTTTGTGGGTCTGGGTTTCCCATCAGTTGAAGTTTCAGTCAGTCATCAATGGTGTATTAGAGACAATATTCTAAAAATGTGTTTGCTGTTATTGACTGTCCTCCACCATTATGTAAAACACAAAACATTAACAATCATGCTTCAGCTATTCTTTCTAAACGAATGCATACCTTTACAAAAGTAAATACTGGGCAAGTATCACATAAGAACAAATCGCCATGCCTTTTAGAGCTCAAAGAAGCTATAAAATGATAACATTCTTACCTTTCAGAAAAAGAATCAGACAAAAATGCATAGCAGAAGGAGTGTTTGCTATAGGTGGAGCAGAAAATCTGACACTCTCCCACTGGTAATGGCAGCATCACTGTATTTCATCGACTTTCTTTACTTTGTCATTTTAGTTTTCCTTCCCTCTTTCAGCACTTTCTCTACCGCCTCTCGGTGTCTACCGTTTTGTCACTGTCACCTTACCTCTCACCAATCTCCTTCTTCCTTATAGTCATCACAATTCATCTTCTCTCTCCTTTTTTATTGACAGCTGTCATACCGCATCAGTGATGCAACAGTCAACAACCCTATGTCCTTCTCTTCCTACACCCGATCATACACCTTCTTTCCTCCTCTTCCTCTTCCTTCATATTGACAGCTGTCACGAGGTACTGATGCAGGGAAATCCAGTTTTTCCTGTGACAACTATATTCATTTTGGCCTAAGATCTTTCGATTTGATTGGAGTCCATGTAGGCTCCACTATCCGATTGGAAGAGTCAGAGATATAACACTGTGAATTATTCTTTTTCTCTTTCTCCTTGGACTCTGCCTTTCCACATGCCTTTCTGCCCTTCCAGCATCCTCTTTAAAGGATTTACTGTCATTCTTTTTCTGTACATGAATGAGTGTGGATGTGCAATTTCCTCCTCTCCATTATCAGTAATGCATGATGACAATTTAAAGTGAATACGGACATACAAACACATTCCTGCACACCTCCATGTCTCTGTGTATATTTATCCGGATATTTCGTGTTCAGGCTTTATCATTGGCTATAGAACAACTCTCCACTGATAGTATTCCTACTGAGGATTTAGTCCTGTTAACCTGGATATATGCATCAGTGCTTCTCTGGTACTGGGATCCCTGTTGGCATAGATAAATCAACTGAAAAAATAATTCACATTGAATATAACTACTTTAAGTTTACACAAACCACCTTACAGGCCCATTTTTCTAGTTAACCTCTGTTTAAATACAAAATTTTCAATGACCAAATAAAAAGTACATTAAATACTGGAGTTTTCTTTCCTTATGTGCCTGAATAATATAATCTTCTAATGCTCTTAAAACAGCAGTCACTAAGATATTTTACACAAATAATCTTAAAGTGCAATTAAAAAATGTTCACCAAAATAAATCTCTGATGGACAGGGAGTGCATGATGAGAGATAATTGTCAATATCTTCCAAACCCCAGGCCCCACACCACTATGATTGACACCATCTGTAACCTGACAAGCCTCGCTTCAATCAACACCAAACACAGTTTTGTGAAAGCAAAACAGAACGGTTCGGCCCCTCAGAAAGATATTTCAGCCAGCGTCTCAAGATTGTGTGTAAATTCATCTGTATCCCGTGAAAACTCAGTTCTGTTTTTATATCAGTAGTCAATATTGTGTCTTTACCTTTCTGTGGTCATTTTGAGTCAATCGACATAGTTTCTGTCACTACAGACTCGGTTCAAATGCAAATGGCTAGCATCCTACTGTCGTTCATTATCACTCATTGTCCCAACCCCCCTCGACCTCTCTTCTTACAAACACCATAAGTTGTTTAATTTTATCTTCACATAACATGTTTTCCAATGGCACCTCACACGGCTAGGAGAGTTAAGTCACCACCTCTATTATTATTATTTATTATTTATTATCTGTTGCAGTCTGGACGCTGAAGGGAGAGGACGCTTGCATTGTCTGTTCAACGCTTTTCCATCAGAGTTCTACAGCCTACAATACTATAAACCGACAAGTATACCTTTATTGTTACTCACCGGCAAACCTTTTGGATTTATATCCGTATTTGTATATATTATTTTGTATTTCTATTTGCATTTCTACGAATTCTACCGAGTCTGGTGACGGTCTGCCTACCCGTTGCTGCAAGTGTACCATCACCCGGGGACTTCTGTATCTGTTTGTTTCATTGTTTATGTCCGTTCCTGGTTATTCATCGTGGATGTCAGTGTTTTTATCCGTCTTGTTCATCACTGCCCTCGGAACACTTTCACCAAAAGCCGTTGTTGATCACTTTCTGTGCTTTTTTCTGGGCATTTCTGGGTTAGAAAACATGGAGCGGATTTAAGTCTTCTTCGGCCAATACAGAACCTCACATTTCCATCTAGTATAAGAATCGAACTCTTTAATACACAATCTCTCACAAACAAATCATGCCTCATACATGACCACCTTCTGGAGAAGTGTCTGGACGTTACGGGACTTACAGAAACCTGGCAACAACCGGATGATTTTCCTGTCCTGAATGACACCTGTCCCGCCGGTTACTGTTACCTCCAGAGAGCACTGGTCGTGGTGGTGGTCTGTCTGTCATCTACCGCAGTGATTTGGACTTGTCTCCACTGCCGTTGCCAGAGATCTCTTCTTTTGAATGCCTGGCGTTTAATTGTAAACCCCTTTTCTCCATGACCATGCTTCTAATTTACTAACCAGCCAAACCAAACCCAGCCTTCATCTCTGAAATGTACAACCTTTCGTTGACATTTTGCACAACCTCCGCCAATATTATAGTACTTGGAGATATGAACATTCAATCCAACTCCCCTGCATGTCGTTTTGTATCCAAATTTCTCCAACTACTAGATTGTTTTAATCTCAGGCTCCTCTCAGCAATCTTCATTTGTACAATCTGGGTGTGTCAGACCACAAGGCCATCTCCTTGGAATTGTCACTTGTGTCCCTCCTCATTAAGCCCAAACGTCAAATCTACTTCGGGAATTTGAAAACATCAACCCAGAAACCATGACAGTCGACCTCCAGCATCTTCTTTCTGCAAACTTTGTATCAGCCAATGACGCAGTAGATGTCACGCCCCTGTAAAAACTAGAACAGTCACCTTCTCCCGCTGAGCCCCCTGGTTCACCAGCGAGCTGCAGAAAATGAATGCAGCTGGGCGTGTCCTTGAGCGGCGTTACAAGGCTTCAGGTCTCACTGTCCACAAGCTAGCCTTTCGGGAACACCAAAAGGTCTACTCAAAGTCACTTAAAGAGGCTCGGTCACTGTTTACTCCAACATCGTCAAAACCAGTCCTAAGCAGCTGTTTTCCATTATCAATCATCTTCTTAAACTACAAACTCCCCCACTTACAGAAATTACAGAAGAGCACTGTAATAATTTCATGGCTTTCTTCAAATCGAAAATAGACTAAATCCGTTCTGTCCTTTCTGGTTCCTCCACCGACCTATCCAGTCTGCTTACTCATAGTTTGAGATCTTCCAGCCTCTAAAGTGCTTCCCAGAAATCTCACAGCACAAGGTTGAGTTTATCATCAGGACGATGAAACCCTCCACCTATGCCCTTGACCCCTTTCCTACAGCCCTAGTGAAAACTAACATCTCTTCCATCAGTCCCCTGAACACCGCTGTAATAAACCAATCCCTCCAGGCTGGATTTGTTCCATCTGCCCTAAAAGACGCCATAATCAGTCCACTCCTCAAAAAACCTACTCTCGATCCAGAAGTTTCTGCTAATTACAGGCTCATTTCCAATCTCCCATTCCTCTCCAAAGTACAGGAAAAAGTAGTTTCTGTCCACCTCCAGGACCACCTCAAATACAACAAACTCTTTGAAACCTTTCAGTCTGGTTTCCGCTCCGGCCGCAGCACAGAAACAGCTCTGCTTAGAGTCAAAATGACCTACCGATGGCAGCAGAAGCTGGTTTACCTCCGATCTTGATTGTCCTTGATTTGTCTGCTGCGTTCGACACAGTTGACCATGGAATACTCCTACACTGCCTACATCACACCATTGGACTCACTGCCACTGCCCTAAACTGCTTTCAATCCTACTTTATCGACAGAACAGAATACATTTCCCTTGGAAGTTCAAGGTCCCGGACATACACCGTCACCTGTGGGGTCCCCCAGGGATCAGTCCTTGGCCCCATTTCATACTGTACATGCTCCCCCGTGGCCATGTCATCAGTCGATTTATATAGCTTTAATTTTATTTTTTATTGATGCTTTTATCTGCTTTTGCTTTGTAGCTTTGTGTTATTATTATTATTATTATTATTATTATTATTATTATTATTATTATTATTATTATTATTATCAAACGTAAAGATAGAGGAACCCTGTCTGCTCATGAGCCCTACTAAGACTGTATCACAGTCAAAGTTTGTACTATCTCCATGTCCCCTCAGAGGACTTAGGTGGCATTGTAGTCCAAAAAGAATTCTGCTGTCAAAATCATTGACTCTTGGGTAATTATCCAACTGGCCCGATGGAATCCTCCTGGACCTATTTCACAAAAAACTATTTAGAATAACATGAACTGTATGGAATTTCTATCAAATACTATGACAAAGTTCTTAAAGAGTCTCTGTGTAAATTAATTGATTGTTCGGCATTCTTATACTACAATAAGTATAATAATATAAAGTAATAATTTATTTATGCTCTGGACTTTTTCATCTTCAAAAAAATCATGTGAGGATACAAATATTGTTTTTTTTGTGTTTAATCACAGGCTAGTCAAAGTATTAGATACAATGTTACTGACCCCGACAGTAAATTGTTGTATGTCATACCTGTCCATAGATAACAAGATTATGCAAATACACCTGATACCTGTGGAGCTATTTCAAGTTTATTTTGTGATTGGAATTCTGACGAGGCTTGGGTTAAAATTACCAGTGAGTTTATTTAGCTTTATGATCATTTTAAAATTTAATCATGACTTTTTCCTCCTTTTATTATTATCATATCATATAATTATTTACTTAGGATCCCCAGCCAGCCCTCATTTCTTATGGTGGCAAAGAAAATGTACACGGAATTGAAATTCAAAGGAACAAATGTAAATGCATTAAGTGTCATTTTATTATATGATGGTTCAGATTAAACTACATTCAAACTAAATTTGTTGAAAACTCTGTTTTGGAATTTTTCTTGAACCTGGAAACTTTCTCTAAACGTTAATATGAGCTTATAGTTTTTTGAGACATCACTGTCAACAAAAAATAAGCAATACCTGAAAGCAGTACCTTCTAAAGTGTCGGGGTGAATGTCTCAATTATGTCATAGATAGATGACTTGCAGATGGTGGCTCCGCCTCTGGACATGCTAGGTGGGACAGGATCAAATAGAGTTCTAGCATCAGTTCAATCAGAAAGACTATCCTCCAGTACATTAGGACCATAATTGCATTTTTAACCACTTTGTAAACCTCACATTTCACACGTTTGGTATCAATTTCCTGCTTCACGGCCTGGAGCATTAATTGATATCAACTGCACTCTTTCAGGTAGAGTCTTTTATCCCCTCACTGTGTCACACCTGCATGCTCTGCCCTTGACCATCAGCTGCTGTCTTTAGATATGACTTTCTCTCCATCAATCTAGCAACCTCCAACTCCCCATCTCCACCTAGTCCTCGATCCATCAGCCTCATCATTCATCAGCCTCTGCAGAGTCATCAGCCACGACCACAAGACTCCAGAGGGGGGTTATTCTGTTTTGTTGCTCAGGTCAGAGACCCTTCAATCACAAAACTCCATGAGGAGTCTGAGCTCCAATCACTTTTTAATAACCATTATCACACATCTTATTACATTATGTCTGATGTGATGAAATGCATATAAGACATTCTAAAAATACACATTTTTAGAGTACTAACTTTAAAAAAGATATACAAAAAAATCCTCCAGTAATTAAATGCATCACTTCCATATTCCATTTGGTTATCTCTATTAATTTGGCCTGTTTTCATTTTAATTTGTTGCATCAGTCAACAAAAAGAATGACTAAAACAAATAAACCTGCATGTGTGTGGAATATGGGTTATATCTGTGTTAGTGTGTGTGTGTGTGCGTGTGTGTGTGTGTGTGTTAGCACGTGTGAATGTGTGTGTCGGCGTGCGCCTGAATGCAGTCCTCTGAACTCTCTATCTCTGTTGTTGTTTTTCTTTTACTGATATATTAAGGATGTAGATCAGGGTGGGACTGAAGACAATGTGCTACTGTTGAGTTCACATCCAATGTGAGCTGAATAGCAAGCAGGGAGAAGAGCTGAAATCATTGTGCATTGTTTTGTGCTTATTAATTTAGCAGTGTGGCACTTTATTACAATAGCAGCATCATGGTATATCAGTCTTCTCCAAATTTCAGACGTGTGAAAATCTGCTAATGGATAGAAACCAACTCCAACAAGGAAAATAAGGTAGAAAGTTAAGTTGTAAAAGGCCTATATCATGAATGTCCTTTGGAGAAGATGTTGGTATTGAAATTAAATGAAATTAAACTGCATTCATGTGCAGCAGAAAAGTATCACTGTTATAGCGCTGAGACCATTAAGAAAAACACTTAACACATACACAAACAGTCAAAAAAAACACTTACCTAACATACTTAACATACTTCTATGCAGCTTTTAGGCTATTTTAGCTCAATTCCCGTTTTACTCTTGGACCATGATGAAGGCTGGTGGTGGAGCCTCTGAGTCTGCTTGTGATTTTCATGTCTACAAGTATCCGTGTCCAAATAGGACCTCTAACAAACTTTATCTGAATCCAAGAACCGCTTCTATCATTGCATTATTATTATTTTTTCCACATCACTTGGTTGGATAATTAAATGAACGTGTCTTGATCATCAACCATTAGCCAACATTGTGGTTATCAGCTGTTTTGCCACGTTGCGCTTGGAATAGAGTGCATACATGGCAGAAAGACTTCAACAAACTCCAACAAATGCTAATGATGCTCGTTTCCTGTTCCACATGTGTCTATACATGACTTACTCTACTCTATGTTAAAGTAACTATATGTTTATTTTATAATGAATCTTCCACAATATCTTAGTCTAGCTCTCCACCTGGTTTGAACCTTGGTTTTCCCTGCAACTGTTTTTCCTATCCCACTGCACCCCTAAAACCATCTTGTCCTGTTCTGCCTCCTTCTGATTCTCGGTCAGTCTGCATGCTCTTTCTTCATCAGCTATATTTTGTCACCCATGAAAACATCATACTGATTTTGGATGTCTCTACCCATAATTTTTTTTCCACCCTGAAGCCGATCGAAGCGATTAAAACCAATGGCATCCCACTCAGGTGTTTCACCAAGGCCTAAATTAAACAGAAGAGGTTAATCCACAACCAGTTCTTTCACAGGGTGCATGCATCACTGAAGGATGTCTCTGTGTCGGCGATCTACCCTAAATTCAGACAGAAAGAGTAAGACTGGGCCCATGAGATATAAAATCTCAACCAATTGTAGCCAGGCCTATGCTGCCGTATATCCCAGAAAAGTCCCCTAGTCCCCTGTGGTGGGTCTACGACAAGTACAAGGTCCTTGAGCAGGACCCTGAAACCCTAGCTCACCCAGGCACCTTCCAAGGGGATGCCCACTGCTCCCTGAGGGATGGGTCAAATGCAGAGAAATAATTTCACTATCTTGTACTGTTTATGACTGTATGTGATCAATAAAGGATACATTATTAATAATTTATAAGTTATCAAGTTTTAAAATGATCCATGACACAGTTTTTAAGTTACGTCCGGAAAAAAGTGCTTTTCATAAAAGCACATGGAGGATCTTTGGCGGACATACCGATCCAAATGACAATTCCATAATATTTCTGTCTTTTCGGGAGGACAAAATGGTTTTTTTTTTCTCACACATCTCCACAGATTCTCCTTTCTCAAGTCTTAAAATATGCTCACACTACAAGAGTCTTTAATAATGGGGGATTACACACTTCATTAAGATTCGAATGCCCAGGGGAACAGTTATGAATGCACTACCTCATGCGATTCATCAAGAAACACCTGAGTTCATAAATAAAATAACTGATGTAGTTGCCGTAGAGATCGACCCACTCTGCACAAGTAGATAGAAGAGACAAGTATGGATGATGAAATGCCTGGAAAAAGTGACAACCGGGGACGAGAATTTTATGTACACTAGTATGTTATTTAACATTAGCTTAAAAGGAAGAAATGTTTTCTGTTGCTTGGTAGTACCTTCAACGGCTGCTTGATGGTTCTCCCTATGGCAAATGACAAACCATTCCGAAAATACTGATGTTATTACCAGATTGTCACACGAAATAATTAAACATTTGATTATTAAGGGGATGCCCCTGTTCGTTTAAGAACACATACAGAGTTGTAAGAATACATCTGGGAACACCTCGGACTACCAGATACTCCGGGCATAACAACTGGACTGATTAATGTTGCCGACCAGTTTTCTGATAGCTGATAGTGGAGAAGGGTGAGCTCAGGTGAAATCCACCTGATTCCTTGGAGAATGAGTTCAGTTTAAGGGAAAATTTTCCAGTTGCCATCTTTCTCTATGATGTATTACTTAAAATAATAAAAATATTTAAAATCGGTCACCAAATATGCTTTGTTATATTACTTTGCTTCCCACCCGAGAAAAGTCCCTGTGGGAAACATGAACATTAAAAACATTAAATTGAAGACTAAATGACCAAATTTGAAGGGAAGGCAAGGGGGATAGGTAGGCCACAGTTCTAATACTTAAATATAATTAAAAGATTAGCAAAGTAATGTAACAAGGAGATCTATGAAGAAGAGATATATATGATTTCAGAGGTGTCACTTGAAACACCTTGTATCCAAATCTGAAAGAAATGTTAACATATTTAATGTGAGGAAACATGGATGTTTGTTCTTCTGCTGGTTTTCTCCTTCAGTGTGGAACAGCACCACGCTCAGGTGCAGTGGGTTGTATAATTGCCTCCGAAAAGCTGCCAGTTTCTGTCAATCTACTGACAGTAGACAAAACAACAAGCTAATCAAGGAATATTCTTCTAACATCCTGATAACATGCCCTGATATAATCTAACTGCCTCTGATGCTTTATTTGATTGAGAAAAAAAAATCAAAATGCCTCTTTGTTCTCGTTCTACATCGGTGCACATGAGCAGATGATTGAAATACAAAGGAGAAAATGTGATAAAACCAAAGGAGGTAATCCATTAGACTGGTACTTCCTTCCTTGCTCTCTTATGATGATAAGTTGTTGTTTGACCAGGCTTCTGAAGCGGAGCTAGTGGGAGCTAGTACTATATTTCACCTATGTTCTAGTCTTATCTAATCCTCATCAGAACTTATTATAATTCATCTTTAATGTCAGGACAAAAAAGGAATTAGTATTGTTGTCTGGTGGTGTCTTATTACTGAAATTTTTGTGTTACCTTGGGCTAATATCGATCTAGTATCTTCAAAAAATAATAAAACAATTATTTTGTCATTTAACTATTATTTCTATTACAGTTATTCAAGTGTCTGGCCTGATAATGTCAGACAAGACACATGCCTCACAGCAAGACCATTCTGGGTTCAAATCCACCTCTGCCCTTGGCCCCATCATGCAAGCATGAGTGGTTTTCTGTCCCTATGGGTTGCCCTTGTGATGGACTGTTGGCTTGTCCAGGGTGCACCCTGCTCTCGGGCTCCTGTCCTCCCATTACCCTGAACAGGATAAGTAGAAAATTGATGGATGCATCCAGACAAAGGATGTGTTTGGATTTGAATTCTATGCCAGTCTATAAGCCAGCAGGCTGGGCTTCTTGAAGGTTTGAGTAGGTTGAGATCGATTCAGACTCATGACTGCTAATTGTTAGCTTTACTGATCTAGCCAGGTGGAAAATGGAAGATGTAATTTTCAATTACTTCACCAGAGGGCGTTTTTGTTTAACCTGCCCCTGTGGACACAAAGTCTTCTGGGTTGTTGAGTCCTGTAGAGAGGTATTTTGGTGGTCGCATTGTTCAGTGTTCGGATTTGCTGGGAAATGCTAGCTGTTGCACTGAGGTAAAATACCACAAGGGGTAAACGTTTTATGAGGTTTTGCACATGGAGACGACATATTTGTTTGGATATTTACAGAAAGAGAACAATCTGTTAAGGCAGTCTGTTGCTGCATGGACCGTCCTGGTTAATAACGTGACCATTCTGAATTTGCTACAGTGAAGGGCCTTTTTTAGAATGTTTGATTGGAAATGGTAAATATATTGAACCCCTCAGATTTTAGGTAGGAATGAAGAGCCCAAAAGACAACTTTGTGTCTTGCGCTGGCTTAGTTCTTCCAGGTTAGGCTAGATTAAACTGAAAGAAGAGCGCCAGCTATCCTGAGGTAATCCTCAAAATCAACCAGCACCTACAGTGCTCTATTAGTCTTTCCCCTTACGCATACTTCAGTTTACCCAGTTGCACATCACCGCTACAGGCTCCTCAAAGTCCACCAACTGTCGGGTACGGTCCTGTGTCTTCATGCTCCATGGTTTAGATAGAGCAGGTGAGACAGGCTGGTGGTTGTGATCCCATTTCATCTGGCATAGCACAGGAAACCAAACTGATGTACAGCCAGTCAATTAATTGGATTAAAATAAAGAGATGTTTTGACAACTTTTTTGATACAATCTTTGTCTGGTAATCGTGTCGTTCAGATGAAGAAATCTTGGAAAAACAGGCTGTTGATCAAAAGTTTTTGGTATAATTTTTTCTTAAGAAAAATTAACACTATTTGACTTTTAGTTACTGACTATGTTTGCTATAGCTTGATCAGCCATAACATTGTAAGTAATGACAGGTGACATCAGAATATCACTGATTTTTATATTATTATGGCACCTGTCAGTGGGTTGGATATTTTAGACAGTAAATAGACATTTTAACCTTGATGTTAATGTGTTGGAAGCAGGAAAAATAGGCAAGCATAAGTATATGATTGATTTCGACAGGTGCCTAATCATGATGGTTAAAAGATTGGGTCAGAGCATCTTCACAACGGCAGGTGTTGTTTGGCGTTTCTGGTCTGTGACGGTCAGCACCTGTGAATTTCGTCTAAGAACAGACAGCCGCTGAACAGAAGAAATGATCATGGGCACCAAAGGTTCTTGATACACATGGGGAGTGAAGGTTAGCCTGTGTTTTCTAATACCACAGAGAAGAAGCTCTTGCAGAAATTGCTGGAAAGGTTCATGTTGGTTCTGTTTTGGTGGACAATATTAGACAATCGGTTCTAATATTATGGCTGATTTTGGTGCATGACTTGTAAACTGTTCTTTCATTCTTTCATACCTGCATCTGATAACAGAACACAAGAAGAAGTGAGGATGGAAAGAAATAGAGCATAAAGGAATGCAAACAGAACAAACAAAGTGTTCTGCAAGAAACAAACGGGAGGAGGAAAGTAATGAATACGACCGGAAAAAAAGAGCAGGGTAATGAGATAAGAGAAGATGAAAAAAGGAATGAGGTAGAAGATGGGTTAGCACGGGAAAATGCAGCAGAAGAAGTGAAGGTGGCAGGAAAGGAATGGGAGAGAGATGCCTTCAGGTAGCCTATTTTCTCACACTGCAGGAGAGAGACAGCAATTAGGATTGCCGTGCATGTGCTGCCTGTCATGAAGACAGCAGGGTTTTTGAGGTTTCTGAGAGGAAATGAGCGACCCACCAGTCTACCCTACCCGTGTTTCATCATCACTTAACACTGAGCCACATCAAGTTGAAAAACCTGCTGCATGTAGCGTTGTGTGGATCAAACACAAACACACAAACACATAGAGACATTCTTACAATGCTGAAAACAACAGGATGACAGTACTTCCATGTGTGAGACGGGATGAGAGTGTTCCCCTTGTTCTGTGGCCGCGCAGATTCATCCTGGATCTTGCAGCAGATTAATCATGTCGTGTGAATCTGCAGGGAGAGACTCTACAGCAGGATTTGTGTCCTTTGGTCTTTTCGAGGGGATTTGGTTTTCCCCATATGGCAAGTTCACAGTGACAAGTTTGACTCTACCTTTCAGAAATCAGGTGCACTTGTGGGAATTCTGAGTCTTTTGCCATGCTGATGAAATGAAGGCTGGATCTCACACTGGAGCTGGCCATGTCAGACTATATGCTACAGTGACCCCATGTGGATACAGCCTCAAACTCATCCAGTTTAACACTGTATTATTCAGTGGAATGCAAAATCATAGGTGCACTGATGAACTACTGCTCACTTTCCACAGAAACTATATGGTTAGCAACTGCTGATCTCACTCTGACTGCAGAGCCTTTGCTATCATGCAACCTTTATCTAACACTCCTCTTTGAAAGAGCCATCACACAAGCAGTGTCAACAATATTGAATCACTGCAGAAACTAGAATAATTTTCTTTAGTCTGAACATGTAATCACTTTTAAAACTTCATTCCAGATCATATGATCAAGAATGTTCATAGCGCTCATGAAAATACGCAAGTATGAGATTAGTATATGAAAATGTTGCAGAATTGGAGATCTAATCAGGCTGGTACGGAAACTGGGCTGACTGTGTTTGGTGTTAAATTTCACAAGTTACTGAGTCTGATCCTGAAGAAAATCGACAGTCGTCAAAGAAAACGGTTTTCCAGAATAACTATCAAACTCATTCAAGGGTTATGTTTTCATGGTCAAACTACCATTATTTTAAGCTGCGTTGACATAATAGCTGAGGTGTGGACCTGCTGATCCAAATGCATTTATTTGGTTCAGGCATTTCTGAGGACGTCTTATAAGAATGCCTTCTGTATCTCAACATCCAGCTTGTGTTTCTCAGGTATCAGTTTACACCAGAATTTAAACACAGATGAGCTGGAAAACTGTATAGAAGAAAAAATAATCACATGTCAAATTGCAAAAAAAGGAGATAATCTCTGTTTCTATTTTTTCTTGCTGTTTATCCATGCCTGTTGAATCACAGAGTGTGTTTTCTGTTGTAAGTGTCTCAAGCGCCGTTACCATACATGAAAATATCATAATAATGGAAAAGCAGAGTTGGACGCCTGCTATATGAAGAAAAAGCCTTTCTTCTCTTCCACCACCGCCATAAACCTTGTTCTTTTCTCAACAACTTCATTATTTCATCTTTTTCTTATTTTAATGTATTGGTAGTACATTTGTCTAGGAGAATGAATAATGCAGTGAGTGTGAGAAGATAAGAAGGGGACATGGGGTTGCTTAGGGGTTAAAGAAGGTGGTGTCACTACATTCACCCTATACAGAGAGAGAGAGAGAGAGAGAGAGAGAGATTGAGCGAGAGAGGGAGAGAGCGAAATGGATAAGGATAAAGGTGAGGATGAAAAAAATACGGATAGATGAGTCTGAGGGAAGTGTCAAGCAGAGAGATAAATAAGAGATAAGGACAAAAGAAGTGAAAGAGGAGGCAGAGAAGCTGGTGGTGGTCTGGTCAGATGTTTTGCTTACCATACATTATCCCTTGTTTATTATTTATACTTTTCATACACACAGCAGGGTAGCCTCTCTCACCATCCGGCTTACAAGGACAAGAGCGTGGATGTATATGTGTGTGTGCGTATGTATGTGTGTGTGTGCGTGTGTGCACCCACACATCTTGACATGTGACGGCTACAAAATCAGAGCATTTTGTGTCAAAGGTGAGGTCAAGCTGATTTATATGTTGTAAGTGGCCTTCCATATTAAATGACTGCCCACAACATTTTTGTTAAATTTATGTCAAATGTAAACTGTATAGTCATCTGTTTTCCGCAAGTATCTCTTTATCTTTGGGGTCTGTAGGTCTTTTTATTGTTCTTACTTTGCTGTGACCCAGGATCTAACTTAAAAACAATTGGTAGGCACACAAAAAAGGCATAATCATTTAAAGCAAAAGGGATTAATAAAAAGCATCTTGATTTGAGAATGTACCATCCATCGAAGAAATTCTGGCCCATGAAACTGAAAGTCAGATGGCAGCAATTAAACATGAGAAACGGTGTAAAATAAATACATTTCTTGGTTCATATTTGAAGTATTGATTTGCTGTCTGGTCTAGACGACCAGAAAGCAAATCTGGTCTGTAGACCATATTTCCTCTTGTTTCCACCTCTCAAACAATAACTTTAACTTCAGTATCTTTTTCTGTCCTCTTGGTAGACCTTTCCATGATCGACATTATGTAATCAGTGGTGATTAATTAGCATAAATGTAATAACTAGGGGCATTTCACTGACTGTTCATAGGCAAGTGTGAGCGCCACGTGTGATATATAGCATAGCTCAGTACAGTATGGTATAATTTCATCTAGTGTATTGTAGTACAGTGTAGTCTATTATTATCATAGTATGATATAGTGTAATATAGTACAGAGTCGTATAGTATCCTCCTGAGACCCTGAGTCCTCATGTGAGGGCCTTACATTTTTGCCTTTCTGCACCATGATACTTAATTTTTTTCAAACTTTAACCCATTGGTCTCATTCATAGACATTGGTTGAAACTAGTGTATTAATGCACAATAACGTATGTAGCTTCATATGGCATGTCAATTTGAACAATTTTAGCAATAGTGGCAAACTACGTCGGCAAAGTTCATGTACATCTTTGAGGACATTGGAACTCTATTATGTTAGTGATTGTGCCATGTGGTTCGATAAACTTGGGAATAATTAGAAAAGTTCACGAGTGTAAATAGTTCTTGCAAGTGGTACATTTGTTTATCCTTGGAGTTAAATAGCTTGCAAGCTGGATAACTACATCCTATATTAGCCATCTGTCTCATGTATAGATTTTGATGTTTTGGAGTTGATTTTATCATTTAATCATTACAGGGAGACTTTCATTGTCAAAAGCAGAACAATTGCTCATTGCAATAGCAAACACCTCTGAGGTCGAAGATTTATCAGATGGTGAAGAGATTGATCCTGCTGTGGATCCATACAGTCCACATGAGTTTGACCTCATGCCTGTGGAACAACAACCTGATGATTCCGAAGATGATTATTCACCACCTGATTCACCAGAAGTCGATTCTGATGAAGACTATTCACCGCCTGATGCAGCAGAAGCTGATCACCAAATCAGTGAAAATAGTGACAGTGAGAATGAGAGTGAGCCACCACAACATCCACAAATGCACAAACGCAGGCGTAAAGGGCAGCGTGTTGAGAATGATAGTAAACCAGAACCCCATTCTCTTGTGTTTTTACTCTATAGCACCTTAATTTGTTTCAAAATGTTGAGTGCATGATAAATAAAATGTGTTATGTTTTTTATTATTAGAACTGGACGAAGATGAGCTAGTACGTGGTAAGCCCAGGGCAGAAGCTAGAAATGCTGGACGTGGAGAGCCCTGGAAGTCTGCTCCATTTAGCCGAAACTAACTCCAGTTTCAGGGTGAAGATTATGAACGGAAAGATGAGCGAGCAGCTTGGCGGCCACTGGATTATGTAGAACAGTACAGGGACTCAGAGCTGATGATATCCTTGTTGACTGCACAAATGCCATGTCACTGGGTAATAGTGGGAGATCTCTCAACACTTCGGTTGATGAGATGTATCACTCCTTTGGAGCTGCAATCTTGATGTCTTGCGTGGATTATCCACAAACAAGGATGTTCTTGTCCAATGCCCTACGAATCCCTGCCATTAGTTACACAATGTCAAGTGATCGGTATTCAAAACTGAGGAGTCATCTGAAAGTACTCATTGATGATGATTTTCCGGAAGACAGGAGGGAAACTGACAAATTCTGAAAGGTGAGGCCTTTTATGATCGCATACTTAACGACTATTACCTCCAGGCTCGACCGGAATGTGTCTCAATAGATGAGCAGATGATCCCGTTTACTGGAGCCAGTCCATTCCGACAGTATATGCCACTAAAGCCCAATCCAGTTGGCCTGAAAAACTTTGTGCTGGTATCAGCAGATGGCATTGTGCTGGACTTTGAAGTCTATCAAGGTGAAAAGACACTGGGTTCACAAGTTCAGGACTCAGAAGAATTGGGTTTAGGAGCCTTGGTCATCAAACGTCTGTCTGAAACCCTGCATGAATGTACAAAAGTGTACTATGAACGGTTCTTCACAACCAAACTAGCTGTCTGTTCACATACTGAAGACGCAGGTGTACCTGACTGGTACAGTGATGAAGAACTGGGTCTGTAAAGCAATGGAGAAGCTACCAAGTGACCAAACACTGAAATGGCAAGGAAGCGGTACCTCAGCAACAGTTACAAGGGCAGATGGGAAACTATGTGTAGACAAATGTTATGACAACAAGACGATTTTGATGCTTTCTGTCGTTCATGCTGAACTGCGCTCAAGACACCTGGGAGCGATGGTCCAAAAAAGACAAAAAATATGTGATCGTCACTTGCTTGAATACAAGACCAAAATGGGTGGGGTTGACTTGTCAGACAGGATGTTAAGCTACTACCGACTGAGTGTCCGCACCAAGAAGTGGACAATTCACATGCTGATGCATTTTACTGATCTCGCTCTAGTCAACAGCTGGTTGCTATATCGCAAAGATAGCCAGTAAAAATGGTACCCCAAGAAAGGCTATCATGAAGTTTCTTGAGTTTCGCATGGTAGGGGCTCAGGCATTCCTCAGCAAGCGTGACGTTCTTCCTGAAGATGCTAACGTTGCAGATTCAGAGGAAAAGAATGCACACCTTCCACAAGTGGTTAAAAGATCTCTGGTCACTCCAATCCCACATGTCTCAGTCCGCACAATTTCTGCTGCTCAACTTCCGGAGATGGCCGACCTGAAAAATCCAATGTGGTGCTGAGGACAGGGCTGCTCTGGGAAATCTCGTTTGCGGTGCATGAAATGCAATGTGTTCCTCTGCTTGCAAAGTCAACGCAACTGCTTTGCAGCATTTCACAAAGGCCAGTAGGTATGTTCAGGACAGGCAGACTGACTGCTTTCTAGAGAGGAGCTTGTTAGAGGAGAATAGTTAGAGAAGACTAAAGACAAAAGGCTGCTCAGGGAAAGTAATTGAAATTACTCTGTATTTTATTTTATTTTTTTAAATATTTTTTTTCTCTATAAAGAATGATAAGTGAGTCTGTAACTGTTTTGCAGCATTTTACATGGGCAAACATGTGTTGTGAAGTGTTCCTAAAAAACACAAAGTACACTAGGTAATTTCTGGCATTATTTGCACTTTAGTTGTTTTGATTAGCCTTGTTTAGGGCTTGAAACAATAGTTTACAGTTTTTTTCACTTTTCTTTTTGTACAGCCATGTTTAGGGCTTGAATTAAACAGTTTACACAGTTTTTTGCACTTTTATATTTGTATAGCCATGTTTAGGGCTAGAAATAAACAGCTGTTTGCTCCTTTGTTTTATACCATAATGTTTACAGTTTGAAATAAACTGGTTGATTCTTTTTTAACTAATGGTATCTTTATTTTGTCCTACATTAAGATAGTGCCATTTTTAGCATATGAGGACACCGATTTTTGAGAGAAGTATTTATCGTAGAAAGCTGAAATTTTGGTTTTAGAGTAATTGGTACCTTTTGATCCCAAAAAGCAAATAATAGAAAATCTGTAAATGCAAAAATTAACCGACTGACTCCATATGAGGACATCAGTTTTTGAAAAAACTACTTCCTGTACAAAGAAAAAAATTTTTTATTATACTTATTAGGTCTGAATAATCCAAAATAGCTAGGATAAATGAAAATTGCACACCAAATAAAAGCTCGGGTGTCAGGAGGATATGGTAGGATAGAGTGTAGTGTAGTTAAGTATAATATGGTATGGTATAATGTATTACAATAGAGTATAGTTTAGTATAGTATACAATAATAAATTATAATACAGCAGACTTCGGTATAGTATCTCTCGCATCGAACCCTGTGGCTTCAGATATCTAATTAACTTAACATGTATCTTTTAACATTTTAACAGCATCCTAAAGGAGGGATACATTAAATGTTGCTCCCTTCTGATGGCTCTATGCTGTGCCTTTCAAGGCAAGGTATAAAGTCATTGTCAAAGTCGTTCAGAGTTTTGTCTGAGGAAGTACATCACCTTGATATTTTCACAAGTTTTGCCCTGAAGCTGGACTTCATTAAACCGTAATGTCCAGAGTCACTGACCTCTACGGGGTGTGTCCACTGGCATTTCAGTACTAACAGGTGTTAGTAGGGAATCCCATCGGACTACAGATAAGAAAAGAACATTTTTGTTTGCCAGAGTACCTAGAGTTGTGTAACTGCCCTATCATACCAGGACTGCACAGGGAAGTATTGCAGAAAAATATCCAGCGTTATGGGGATATTGTGATGGAGAATATAGTTTGTATTTATCTACATTTATTTGTTCACAAATGATGTCAATGATGTCAAATGAAGTGTGAAAGTCAGCTTGTAGATCCACTATTAATAAGTCGGGAGGGACTTTATCACTCTTAATCTGTTGTAATCTGTGTATTTGTCATGATACTTTATGCAATCTAGGTGATATGGACATATTTCAAAGGAAAGAACATGGATCAAACACCCGTCACACAGCACATAATCACAAACATATCACTGGTTAGCCACAACATTCAAGCAACTGATAGGTTAGTAACTTTAATTATCTATTGACGAGGATGGGAAGAGGTAGATATGCCATCGATCCACAGCTATGTGTAATGCATTCACAACATAACATTATCACCACCTGCCAAATATGGGGTAGGCATGTCTTTTGCCGCCAAACATCTCTCCCTCCTGGTACCATTTCATCCTCACGTAAAAAACACACATGTCCACATTATGAGAAAAAGTCATGATTGATCTAACTGGATAACCTTCTTCCATTGTTCTGATGTCCACTTCCTATGCTGACACACCCATGCTGGACATTTTGGACAGCGGATAGGGGTCACGAGCTACCTTTCTATCAGAACCAGCATTAACTTTTTCAGCAATTTATGCTGAATTAGCTCTTATGTGGGACAGGATAACGGAAGTAGCCTGCACTCCCTGTTTACATCAAGCCTTGGTTGCCTGAAGATCCTTTATGTTAGATACCTTTGCAGATCGGGAACAATGATAATAATCTTTCCTTTATTTATCACATGTTATACATACAGTACATTGTGAAATTTAACTCTGCACTTAAATAATCCCTGAGGGAGTAGTGGGTGGCCACAGTGAAGCGCCCAGGGAGATGAGGTTTCGGGGCCTTTGGTTGCCTCAGGGGCTGTGCTCAAACCCTGGTCTCCTGGTTGAGGGACGACAGCTCTACCCACTTACCTTAAGTCGCCAGCAGGAACCAACAAAACCTACAGTTTCAGAGACTAGCCCAGTTGTCTAGCTATCACAATTTAGGCTTGGCAAAGTCGCACAGATCCGTACACATGCCCTTTTAGCCTCTGTCCAATATATCAACTATAAGGACGAGGACATTATTTGTCAAGCAACATATCAATATATCCCAATTTATATAAAGGCTCAATCTACAGTGCCATTGTAATGAGATGCAATTCACTTCACCGGTCAGTGGTCATAAAGTTGTGATATTTCAGTCTTTTCTTCTGAAAGCAAAGGATCAGTGGTGTGATATTTGCTGATTCTGCTTATTTATAGTGTTTAGTGTGTCAGGACATATTATTTTGCTGCGTCGTTCATGTTGATACACCAAAGTCATCGAGAGATTTCGAAAGTCTTGAACTAAACAAGTTGAAATCCAGACCTCATTATTCTGTAATAATGTCTCGAGTGAATTAGCAAATAGAGAAAGAAAGAGCAGCCAAGGAGTGTCAATGTTATTTCAACCTGCCCTTGAAAGATGCCGCACTCTGCTCTGAATTCACCTCGTCCTGCTTAATAGGTCGGATATGAAGGCATCATTTTCCGAATAAACCTGTTCCCTTTTGCCATCCACTCTACTTTCATTCTCTCTATCTTGCTTTTCATGTGTCCTTTTGTGCTGTTCTCTCTCTTTCTCGCTCCGTTTCTGGTGCCCTACAGCAAATTGAATCTGAATGAGCTCCAAATCATGTTCAAGTGCAGCCAGAGACACTTCCAACTCTTTCAGACAGTCATTCTGCCTGGTAAACTATTATCAACACGCGCACACATAGATGCAGACTGCTCTGTCTGGCAGTCCATCAAGAGCCTTTGGCACTTACATCGCTGCACCGTCATTATCCTGCAATGAATAATCTCTCAGTTGTTTCCTTCTTAGGGACAGAGACATGGAGCTGGAGAGAGATAGTCCACTGACACATAGAGAGCACATTTTTTGGTGTACTGTCAGACTGCAGGGCCTTAGAGTTTCTTAAAGAGGCTCTGAATGCCTTTGCCTCCCTTTGTGGCAACTTGAGCTGGGGGCTCTGAGAGCGGCTGGATGCCAACAGACAGGAATGAGAAATATACCAACATCTCATGATTGATGCCCAAATTACCCAAATAGATATTTTCTCTTGAGCTGTATTTATATAATGTAAATCAGATAATGTACAGTAACAATGACCAAATGAGAAAATCAGGTCAGGTAAGGGGAAAAAAACAACACTCATTTACCTTTTGAGGGGCCCATGAGCAAGACACCTAAACCAGAACAGTGGACACACTAGGCGATCCTTAATCCTTATCCATTGTTTAATGTATGTAATGCATGCAAATTCAGGGCGTTGTTTTCATGAAGGCTGCCACCGATGTATTCCCTACAGGAGCAAGGATATGGACTGGTTAAACAGTTAATACTTGTGCCTCTTGCATTTATATCCTTATAGGTGTTTTTTTTCACATTTTAATATACAAATAACTATATCTGTTAAAAGAAAATCAGGTAGCACCACTTGTTTTTTCAAGGTTTGTGATGTTCAATATTTTGCAGAATTATTTTCAAAGAGAAACAGATCCGTCGTGTTAGAGAATGATCGGACTTTTGGGAAAAGTTCAATGGTATATTTCTGACACTAGGGGGAACTTTATCTCCAAATTATCAGGCCATCATTTCTCAACAGTTGGTCTGATTTAGTCCAAATTTTGTGCAAATGAATCGACTCGCAACAGGTCTAGCATGTATAAATTGTGTTTTCATTAAGATTTTCATATATTACTCACAAGGAGAGTTATTTTTTTTAAAGTTTTTTTTATGAAAAACTCAGTTTTCCAGCCATAACTTAAAAAGGATTTCATGGATCTTTTTCAAATTTTTATACAGCCATAACCCTAATGTGAGGAAGAAATGGATTGATTTTGAAAAAAGTCGGTTCTATATTTTTGACATTAGGGGGAGCTCTATCTCTTATAGTTTTCCGCTCATAATTTCCTAACTGTTAAACCCATTTACTCCATATTTAGTTCACATGGATTGATTCGAGGAATTCTTTCTTGTATGCATCGTGATTTACCGTAACGTACATATTTAACTTCCTAGGGAGAGCTTTTTACTACCTAACTGTTGTTTTTATTGGACACATTAGTGCATATAAATTGACTCAAGGAGAGCTATCTTGTGTATATCATATTTTACTCTAGTAGTCCATATTTTACTCACTATAGGTAGCTTTCCCACAAAAACAATACTGCTTTTGAAAAAATAATTCAAAGAATGTCATGGATCATTGTCCAAATCTATACCTATATAGACCTTATTGACAGAAAAAAAAAAATTGATTTTGGGAAAGCTCCGTTTCATACTTCCGATACTAGGGGGAGCTTAAATTCAAACATTTTAGGCCAAAAAATTCTCAAACCTTGCTCCAATTTAATCTTAATTGGGAGCAGATGAATAGACTCGTGCATTTCTGTCTTTCTCTATATATATTATATTTTACTGGAATCGTTATCCTAACTAGGAAGAGCTTTCTTTACAAAAAACACTTCCAATCAACCATGAATGTCTTTCTGGATTGATAGTAACACTGTACTACTACACTTTTTTTGTACACTTTATAGACCATGTTTTGTTTTTTTGTGTGTTTAGACACATTGTTAAAATTCCCGATCAAATGAAACTCAAATTCTCCTGTTCACTTGACTAACTTCTAAACACCAATGGCAATTACAATTTTTTGAAATACTTGAATTAAAAATGCATATACACATACTGGATGGGTAATTCATATTTGTGAATTCCTTTCTAGCACAATTTCTGAAATAAAAACAAATGTATATATTTGAAATTTCATTTCATTATCAAAATAAAACAAAAAGTATAAAGTCTAATAAATATTTTTTCGGGTGTTTGAATATGTCCGTCAGAGCTAATAGTATGGTTCATATTTCATCTTCCTCCTCCTGACCTCCATTGTGTGAGTCTGCTTAATTAGTGGGGTAATTTTGGGGGGTTAACAATCATTTCTTTGAGTGCAGAGGGACAGAATATACATTTTTTATTGAATTAAGGTTGGAGTGTCTGATTCAGAGGCAGACGCCTACAGCAGCGTCATTAAACAGAGTTATCAAACCACAGACAAAGAAATCCAGACACGGACATCGGCGGCTGGATCAAGACTGGAATTATAAAAAGTTGATAATTACAGGCAGTTCTCTAAGGACAGGACGAGATAATTGGCTTTCAGAGTGAAATCACTTTGACCCACTTTATTACCAATAACTTAATAAGGTACAGAGTCAGATAGAGAAATCACAAAATATCATCATTCTAGTGACAAACCCATGGGTGTGTGTCAGTGTGTGTGGGTTTTTGGTTACACTATGGCGTTCCCACTACAAGCATCACGGTTCAGTTCAGATTTTTTGCTCTAGTCAAATTTGGTTATCTTTACGGTTCACATCCAAAATAATTAAAGTAATTAAAGAAAAACTTGAATGCGAATACCTCTGTCCGCGAACATGACATGAATGCACACATTGATAAATATTTGCATCACCAACAACAACAAATAACAAAAACGCCATCAGCTTTACATGAGCAGATTTCACTGTGCTGAGGTGATGACTGATGATGGCAAGCCCTGAGTTCTGTATATTCACAAAGCCACATGAATTACTATCTTACAACGTTTGTTCACGTCACATGGCCGTACATCAGATATGTAACCAGTGTAAGACCAGTGTGGTTTTGAAAAAGAAAAAATCCAACTCAGTGGTCAGCCTTCTCCACTCCTCTTCACAGACATGTGTCTATATCAAAAAGATCATCAAGGTGCCCCCTGTCCCAAGTCGGCTTGTCACAAGTTGTAGCTCATCATCTTATTGCAATGAGTGGAGTTGATCCCAATTAATCCCAATAATACCTTCCTCGCCTACTGTGGACAAAATTAGCTGAAAGAAACAGAAATATCATATTTTATCAATATTTCATGTGTATCATGTGTGAATGGTGCTTGATCATGAAACCGTGTTGCCCTTGCACTGGTGTGTCTGCAGTAGAGGATAAAATCATCTTTTTTCTGTCTTTAACTGTCCTTTGACTAATTGGAGCCACATCTTCACCAAATTTGCTGAACTTCATTTAAATCTATTATCTATTGCTAAAGCTTTAAGTATGAATTCTTCTTCATACAGTGTGATAGTGTTATTACACTGTGATAAGACTCATGCCATATTATTGGGGTAAAAAAGACCGAATAAGACTAAATACTAGGCTACATTTTCAGGGTGTTGAGAGCCCTAGTCCAAGTATGAGTTTTTAGCTCATAATAATGTATTTAATAAAGGAGACCATTAAGCGTGTCCAAGCAACTATGTGGAATCGATCATATCTAAGCATTGCAGATGGAGGGTTTTAGTCAGCTGATAGCGAAAAGAAAAAGAGGAGAAAGTCATGGAAGAATGAGTGGAAGAAATAAAAAAAGGGACAGACTTAGGCCAAAGAGTCACACAGGAAATAAAATCTGACTTGGTCTATTATTAACAGTCAGAGTTTACTGACCCATTCCACAGTTCAGCAGCTAACCTCTGCCCCCTCAGAGCATTTGTGTTGGTGTGTGGTGTAGTGTAGATAAGTGCATGGCAGAGATTATTTGCACTTTTTGGACACAGAGTTTGTGGTTGTGTGAGAATTTGAGATTAATTGCATAAGCTTACCAAAAGGGTCTTATGAGTGTGTATGAATGTATGAGTCATATTTAAGCTTTGGACTTTTCACAAAATTGGTCAGGGCATCATGTGTGGTTTTAGCTAAATACGTCTATATATTGCAAATGTCAATGTTTGTTACATTTTTTATTCAGAGATATTAGCTCAGATTGTATGTGTCTGAGTGTGTGTGTCAGTCAAGGGAAACTGATGTTCTTCTGCATGAGTGTTTGTGTGTGTGTTGGGGGTTTCGTTTCTTCGGCGATCACAAACATCCAAAAATCCACTTTTGCATTTTTTCTTATTTGAACTCCATGCTTTTTTCCCAAGAGGTAACTACTATCCAAAATGCAACAATGCCTCCACTAATATTAATCAAATTATTAAATGGTAAAACAACTGCTAAAATTAAAATCCAGTTGCCTGCATGGCCATCAACCATAATTAACCACTAGAGCACAGATGTATGCCTTTCAATTACTTTGACAACCAGTGCCTCCATGATGGTCCTGACCTTCTCTTATTTTTCATTACTTTCCATTCATGAGATTTCTATTTTTGCTTCATTGTAAGTTCAGTAAATAAGATCAGATGGCTCCGGTGGCTCTAAACTTTGCATTCACCACTAAAGTTGTAGACTTTTGTAAAACAACTAACATTGGGGAGAACTCTGCAAACCGCCTCGAACATTATAGAGGGACTTTATTTTACATAAATCATTTCAAACAAATGGTAGCTGCTTGGACTGGTGTTTATGCACATATATCAGAGTCAACTTGTTGTCTCACCTAATCATCCTGCATATTCATCCACACAGGCGAGTTCGGTGTCCCATCCGTTGCAGTAGCATGGGTCATTTGTCTGTAAGTAGTGGTGGAATGTATTAAGTAAATTTATCCAAGAATTTATGTCATCTTGCAATTCATGGTACTTGAGTATATCCTTTATATGCTAAATTTGCTCCCCTAAATCTTGGAGTGAAATGTCATACATTCATTTTTATTACAATCTTGTTCTTTCGGCTGTTCCTTTAGGGGTCGCCACAGCAGATCATCTGTTTCTATCTAGCACTCCCCTCTACATCTTTCTCTGACACACCAACCAACTGCACGTCCTCTCGCACAGGGTAAATGAGTTGGGGTTAGCTGAAGACGGACAGAGATTCTTTATAAGTAAGTAAGGGGGGGCTATAGATAAGAATGCTAAGTGCAGTAGGTAAGTGGGGGTGTAGGTTAAAATTCTGGAGGGTGGTAGTAAGTAACTGGGTATGTAGGTAAAAATTCTAGAGGGTGGGAGTATGTAACTGGGTATGTAGGTAAAAAGGCTACAGGGCATAATTAAGTAAGTGGGGTTGTAGGTAAAAATGTAGGTACCGATTGGGGGTTAGTAAGTAGGGATTAGCTAACAAGCTATGGGTCCTAAATAAGTAAGTAAGTGGGCGTATATGTAAGAAACCTAAGTACAGGAAGTAAGTGTTGGTGTAGGTATAATGGTTAGAGGGTGTAAGTAATTAAATGATAGGGGCCATTGTGGGTAAGGGGAAGGTAGAATTAATGTGAACAGGCCTATTGGAGGGTTTTTTCTGCACTCAATGATTTGGAGTCTATTTCCTTGTTTAGGGGCTGTGTTACATCTTAAAGAAAAATCTTGTTTAATTAAAAGATGGATGCTGGTGAATCTATGGCTACAGTATACATTTCTTAAAGAAAAGGGTTTGTTTTGGGAAGTAAAAAAGTTCAAGGCAAAAAGGATATTTGTCACTCTGTGTCCGCACTCAGATTAGCCATAGCGGTAAAAGAGTATGGGCCTGGGCAATGATAGTTAAGTACTTATGACCCATTAAACAAAATAAGTAATGTAAAAAGAAAATGATACCCACACAAAACAATATTAGAGGAAATACACATTTGTTGCAACAGTGGACTATCCAAACTGTTTCCATTTTTGCCATTCTGTCTCCCTTTCATTCACACACATGTATGCTGTCTTCCTGCAACTGACCTTCATTCCTTTTTCTCACCAGCACATACCTCCACTTCTCCAGCTTTTCTACCACCTGTTCCCACTACAGATAATGTCATCCGCGAAAATCATAGTCCAGGGAGAGTCCTGTCTGACTTCTTCTGTCAGCGTGTCCATCACTATAGCAAACAAGAAGGGGTTAAAAGATGATCCTTGATGCATTCACACCTCCACCTTGAACCCCATGCATGACTCCTGCTTCACACCTCACTGCTGTCATGCTGCTCTCATACATATTCTGTACAAATCAAACGTACTTCTCTGCTACTCCAGACTTTCTCATGCAATACCACACAGTGGCCATCCCTTCTAGGCTTCCACCATTTGATCTTCGGTACTGCCTTTGCTCTTTTTCTCTTTTGTACCACCAGAGTCATCCTACATACAACCTCTCTATGCTGTCTGGCTATGTTCTCCCTTGTCACCACCTTGCAGTCTCCAATCTCTTTCAGGTTGCGTCTTCATTATGGGATGTAGTCCACCTGCCTGCTCCTACCTCCGCTCTTATAAGCTCCTTCCTTCTTGAAGTACGTTGTCATCACAGCCATTTCCATTCTTTTCGCAAAATTCACCACCATCTGTCCATACTACTATACCTACCTATCACCTCCAGATCGCCTCTGTTCCTTTCAACTACAGGACCATTGAAGTCAGCAGCAACCACCACTCCCCACACTTGGGAATAGTCTCTATGACGTTATCCATCTCACATCAGGAATTCTCCCTCATTCAACTCACAACCATCTTGTGGTGCATAAGTGCTGATAACGTTAATCATCACATTTCTAATTTCTATCTTAATACTCATCACTCTGACACAAGCTTCACCTCACTTTTCAAATACTCCTCCTTCAGAATCGCCCCAACCCCACTTTTCCTTTCATCACTTGTACCCTTCTCTAATGCTTTTATCATTGCTCCCTTTCCACCTGGTCTCTTGGACACACAGTATATCTATCTTCCTTCATCATCATATCAGCTAGCTCTCTACCTTTTCTTGTCGTGGTATCTTAAAGTTCCTACTCTCACCCTCACACTCCTGGCTTTCCTCTTTTCTGTCGTTTACCTGGCATGCTTTCCGCCTCTCAAGCATCTTTTTCTTTGACCAACACTACCACAGTTCATGCTGGTTAATAATGCCAGTGGTGGTCATTGTTAACCCAGGCTTCAACCAAGCCGGTTTGGAAAGCCGAGTTTTATGTTCTGCATATTGATTTGGCATGCTTTTATGTTGGATGCCCTTCCTGACACAACCTTGCTAATTTTATCTGGGTTTGGGACAGGAAGTACAGTGAATCGTGACCCCTTTGTGGCAGTGTTCTAACACATTTATATACATATATAACCAATAAAATATACACAACAAATCAGTATCTGAAATTTTGATTAATTTTAATTTTTTTTTAATTTTTGGATTTAAAAAGAAGAAATACGTTCGCTATCAACATCATCCTGTCCAAACAGTTAAATAATAGTGAACTCAGATAATTTGGAGCGTTCAGAGCTAGAGTTATAACCTAGGAGAAGGAAAAAGTGTAAAATGTTAAAAAGATGAATTATGGAGATGAATGTGCCCTGTATCAGTCCTCAAACTAGCCATAGGTTGAATATAACAGGGACTGGGTGGCTAATTGTCAGGGTAAAAGTGCTAAGTGAATAAGTGTTCATAGAATATTTTAATATATCCATAGTATAGTAAGTAAGTCAGTATTTCATTTTTTTTTTTAAAGCTAGAGGGGTTATTTACAGTTACAATATTAATGTTGTTTAGTTCAAAATTTAGGAACCAAATGTAAACATTCAAAGAGCAATGTACACAAAAAGTAAAGTTTCTGGAAAAAAGTTCTATCAAACAAAAAATGAAAAAGATGAATGAAAAAATAAAAAGGAAATGAACATAGAAATAAACCTTCAAAAGAAAACAGGATATACGACCTATAACTGATATAATTAACTGAATACAAAATAAACACAAGAAAAATACCAGAACCATGAAAATTACAGAAAAGTAAGAATTGCTGCTATATTTGGTACAGTACTGGATAGGTCACAAGGGAAAAAACTATTTCTAAAAACTAAGGATTGACACAGCCAGAGATCTGTGTATACTCTATGATATGCATCAAAGGAACACACAATGGTTCAAGACTTTTTTTGATTCATATTTATTCTATTCCTGTAATCCCGGAGAGAGACACCAAGGGTTAATTGTCATTTTAGCCCAGAAGGTGAATTTTGTTGAGTCTGTGGATCCACAACCTTTCAGCTCATCAGCTCTGGGCATGTGTCCAATGTGTGTTACTTCCAAGCCTGCAGATCCTATTGTGAATTGTGTCATGTGACAGAAGTGATAAACTATGTGCCTGGGAAGCATATTTTTGGAGATGGTGTAAAGTGTGTTGTATGAGTGAGTCCGAGGAAGTTCCCTGTATTTCCAATATACTGTAAGTGACACTTTTTGCATTGATAATGTAGATTGCGTAAGTTGTATCCAGTGTGAGGGGGTCATTTGGAGTTGAAGGATGTGACTGGAGGTTGACAATGAAATGTTGGGGTCTGAAGTAGGCGGCTTAAGCTGTGGTTCTGAGGTGCAAAGGTCTGGAGAAACAGGAACTAGGGAGCAGATCTTTGAGATTTTGTTCTTATGGTGAGCTGAGACTAATCTGTACCGGCGGAAATAAGGATGGATGGCTGAGTATGTAGTGAGAGTGGTTTGAGCAGTTGGGGTTCCAGGCGAGAAGGAAAAGTAGGGAAAGAACTATTGTGGTTAGGGTGAATCAGGTTTAATTACAAGTCAAAAAATTAAAGTCATGCAAAGATACAAGATATTAAAATGGGAATTGATTGCTTTCAGGAATGTTTGTACCCTCCTAGATAGAAAAATAGAGGGTGAACCATGGGGTAACGTTGAGGTCGACGTTAGGACAAGGGCCAACTTTTTATTCTAAAAGTGGTTGCACGTAAACAAAGCATCGTATGGCGAAGCTGGTCCCTGAAAGGCACCTGCAGGTGATCTGTCCACCTTGACCTTTAAATGTTTCAACCTCTCTGCAATGGATAAAGCTAGTAACTTGGTTCAAAATGCGTAGCAGACATTTCTCTTGGCAATTTTAATTTTTAAGGCAAATTCATCCAACTTGTTTCCCTGTAAAATTAGGGCGTGACAAAAAGCAGAGAAATTCACATGGAAGTAGGTTATTTTTCTGAATATGGGTGCATTTGTACATTGAAATGCGAAAGTACCAAATGGAGATCTATCGAAAGTTCAGTCAAAAAGACTATCGTCTCTAACAATTGTGCATAATGCTCATGCCATGCAACTATTATCCTCTGCTTTCGCACATGCTCAGTCTCAATTACCTGCCCCACAGTCTGGTGCATTAACTGATATCAGCTCAATCACGCATCTTTATCCATCCAATCACCATGTCACACCTGCATGCTTAGCCCATCACCATCATCATTTCTTTAAAGATGTCTCTCGCCATTCATATAGGTCTTGCTACTGGTTGCATGCCACTGATCAAGTAGCTCCCAAGCATCTCAAAGTCCAAGCACTTACCATTCAGCATCTCATCATAGTAAGTTCTCCCAGTATTGCTTCTTCCAGTGATCTCCTCCAGGTTTCCTCACATTGCTCTGTAGTCCGACGTTACTTCATCTAAGGTGTAAAAACTTGCCACAAGAAAAATGCGTTTTCACTTGGCATCATCCATTTTCATACCGTTGCAGCGTCATTGCGCTCAACTTGCCCGCAAATCTCATCGCATCACTTGTGACAGATTCCAGGCCGGAGTTTTGGATATAGCAACAGTGGGTCTAAAGTAAGATCTCTCCTCTTTATTACATAAACACACCATTCAGGCTCCCACACAGCTCAACTTCATAAGAAGTTCCACCACAGCGCAGCCATCTTCAGCAGAAGTTTCACTTTAGCACAGTGACACTTGACAAATCAATCACGCCCACAACAAAATTGCGTTCACTAACCCAATTGTCTCTTTGTCCGCTTGCCCCCGTTTAAATGGACATTCTCTTTCAATTTGAGAATGCAATCTAAATTCTTATCAGATCATCATGCGTCTACTGGCACTCATCACTCTTCAAGCAGGAATCAGGAGGCATGTACCCTGACCTCATTACAATCAAATCTGGTATAACTGAGACGGTCTTAGTATGATAAGTTCCAATATGCAATACTCAAGAACATATTTTCCAAATTGCTTGACACAGAATGTGGTCCCTTACAGAATGCTGGTAAACTCTTTGGGCTTTGCTTCAACCTGTACACTGACCTGAAGCAGTTATTCGATGTTTCGCACACAGTCAAGAATGAGAGGAGAAGATGATGTTTGAAGAAAATTTGTGATTACATGGTAAGTCAAATCAAGTCTAGTCAACTTTATTTATGTGGAACATTGCGTTTTTCAACAAACAGAATAATCAAACCTTAAATCCGGTTAACTTACCTCAGGTTCCATACATGTACCTTCCATTGAGATGCTTTATCTAAACCTTAATATTGTGGTTTTCCAGTGTCATCACGTCGTACCACAGCTTGAGCCAATGTAGTTTCAATGGAACTTAAATGTACATGCCCGCCATTTTGCATGCTTGAGCCTAATAACTTATCTATTTTCCTGCTAGATACATCAGTCTGAATCATTCTGAAACTGCACTGAATGTTATCAACTAATCTTTCACAGCAACAAGAGGATATTGTGACGGGGGCCAAGAGGGTACCCTCAGATTGCCGGATCCCGAGGTCCCAATGTTGTCTACCATTGACATATTTATGATAGTGAGCCATGATTGTATTTCCCTGTGTGAGCTACATTGTCTGGTATCAGAGTCTATGTAACTAGCCACTTAAATTTAGTATTTTTATAGCGCCTCTGGCACAAGCAACAGTATAGCAATTAACAGGCACCTAACAAGACCTATAGTTATTATATTACATTCAATACCATATTTTCATGTATCGATTGGTTCCATAACATAACATAACAAACATAACCTAATATGTTTTAGGAGTATTAGGTTATGTTTTGATATAAAAAGTAAAGCTACTGATACCTGCTGAAATGTTACTCACACTTTTTACTGTAGGGTGCATTCTGTACGACTTTGAGGGGTTTTGCCTCCGCACTAACACACAATAACGCAAGAGACAATACCTGCATGTCCAGGAGCCATAAGTTCGTCTTATTCATGCTGGTCAGCTGTGACAACAGCAGGGTAGAGGAACCTGCTGTTCCTTAATAAAATGAACTAACTTGTATGTTGGTTTCTATTTTTTTAAATGTTGCCAAACCAATACAAATAAATGCATAAATGCCCTAACCTTAGAGCCATGGTCGTCGGTAATCCAATAAGCAGGTAAGCAGGTTGAATATATTGGCCTGAGATGTCCTCTCTCACTGTTGAGGTCATTTGATTCGTCTCTACCGATCGTTTCATAGAAGTGAGGTTTCTCTGTCTTTTTTTAAACAGGACATGTGGGTACCAGAAAAAAATGTCTGTTTTTATTCCATGTGTTCACATATTCATGGTTTCCCTTCCAAATAAACTCCTTCTCTTTTCCCAGACTCTCAGACTAAGGGTATATGCTATAACACATATATGCTATATGTTTTAGTTAATGTTCATGTACTACAGGTGGCCATCCTACCTTTCCAACTGGGGACATGAAGTCCCACGCATCAAGGGGATGCGGGGGATTTTTTTCGAAAATTGCTTTCAGGAAGAAAGCCAATTGTGGCCAGCAGACATAAAAAAGTTCCTCTATCAGTTCAAAGCTGGTTGTCCACAAAGTGCTTCGGAAAAAAATACGGGTAAGTGCAAGGTGTGTAATGGAATTAAATAAGCAGTATATATAATACCACAATGATAACAATAATCGTCCTGGGAGGTGCGAGTGTGGAACTTAATAGATCAACATGTTAACTAAATGTGCGTGATAATAACATAGCATAGGAAAGACATAGCATTCATTGATATTCACTTGTTTTTGCAGAAAATCAGTTGGATACTAAGCAGCTGATGCATTTCATGAAGGTTGCAAAAATGAAAATTCTCTGTCTGTTCAGTAAGAGTCACACACATGACAGGTAATTTAAGTTGCATTAAGTTGCATTGATTACCACAAATTACTTCTTTAATAATATATTCCATTTTCTTTTTCTTTCACATGTTGCAGAATTCTCCTTTGCTAAGCCAGATAGTGTGGAATACCACAACAAAGTGATGGGTTACATAATGGTCTATCTGTCCATTTTGACCGATCAAAGCTATATGGTTTTCAACAATCTGAACAAGGAGTAGGTTCTTTGAGAGGAAGCATTGTACCCCGAAACCAAATTCCATATTCTGCTGAGTATGCATTCCGAAGACATATTGAGGCCACAAAAAAAGAGAAAACACGCACTAAAACTGGCTGAAGATGCCTGAAAGTTTTTTGGAACCGTTTGTCATCCAGTTGGATGACAGCAAGACCGTCTGGTCATTTGGCCAGGCCTCACTCTCACTTAACAGGGCTGAGCAGGACTGGCTGGTAACACTCAAGATAATCTCCGATCTAAGAAAATTTTCTCAGGTTGGAATTATCTCAACTATACTTCTTCCACTTCCTGGACACGCGCCATGTGGAGAAGCCCATCTTGTCAAGCCTTTGTGTTTATACATGATAAGGGGAGGTTCGGTCACTTTGATTGTGTTGCCTTTGTGTGTGTTTTACTTGTGTTCTGTTCTCCCTCTGTGATTGGTCATCATGCTCACCTGTGTTTCCCCTCCAGCTGTGTCTCATTGTCTCGTTAAGTCAGTGTATAAAGTCTGTCCTTACCTTCCCTTCTGTGCCAGTTCGTTGTATGATGTTACCGAGTCATCACTCTTTCTCCCCGTGTGTAGTAAGTTTATCCTAGTGTTTTTGTTCCTGTTGGATCCCCTGTTTTTTCCTCGGGCCTCTTGTTTACAATAAATATTTTTGCACCTGCTCTGCCGTGTCTTGTGTCTGCGTTTGGGTCCAAGCTAAACTCCAGGAGAGTTCCTAACACATCTGGTGAATGGGAGAGGCATGGAAGGATGTAGAGTGATATATTGTGGATATATTGTTTTTTCATCAAGTTGTCTTTACAAAGAAGCTCAAAAGAAAACAAAAGCACTTGATTATAAATAGTAAAGCACTTTATTTTCATACCTGTTATAACCACGCTCAAGGTCATGAGAAAACAAATGGGAAAGGACGCAAAGTGCCAAAAGGGACGATAACATTTTTATTTTGATTAACAGAAAGTACAGGATGAGGTGTGTAAATCAGTTGCATCAGTGACGTAAATATGGATGTGTGAATATATTGTGTAGTGTGAGTGGTGAACAAAGAACAAAACAATAATGGTGTATGAGCTGGTGATGGAGATGGAGGAGAAGAGAGAGTGAACATTTTTAAGCTGGAGGCTTTTATATCCTGTGGAGTACTGGACCCGAGTGCTCCTGATCAAATAATCAGGTCAGCTCCACCTCCAAGATAACAGCAGATAGACCCTTGAGCAGAGCACATACACACAAGCAGGGATGGCCGTCACAATATATACTTTGAAAACCTTTGACCCGTAAATGAATTCTACTCATAGTGTGGTATTCCAATGACTGTTTTGCAAGCATACAAAACAACAAAATGCCAAAACAGGGGATTGAGGATGGAAGCTCGACAGTAAATATAAACAATCCATTTTTTTCGTAATGGTATGTAAACTAATTAATCATCTCTCTACAAATATTTTTGTAAAGATAGACTTATAATAACCTCGTTTTTGTTAGTCTTCCTCATCACCAGCCCACCTTTTGACTCTCATGTTATTACTGTCTTACACACTTTACCACTCACACCTACACACTACAAGTTTCCATACCTCGCCTTTCTACGTGATTCACTTTGTCTATTGTTCTATTTTAACAATTACTTTCCAAGTGGCATTTAAAATTACCGTTTTTCTCTCACCTGAACATCTTGCATTCTCTTCTTGTCATGTTTCCTGTCTTACAGATAAAAGCAAAGCAAATTAAACTTTATAGACATCACACATAGCTGTTTCACCTAAGACACCTTTATTCTTCTTCTCGCTATTTGCATTTTTGCCGTGAGTTGGCTGTATCTTTTTGTTTCATTAATCCTATCTTAAAATTTGTCAAAAATTTTTCATGTGAATTACTTTCAATATAAAATGTCCTTTTTCAGTGGAGGGGAAAAAATAAATGGGACACATTGCAAAAATGTTTTTAATGATTTATATGAATATTTGGAGGGCTTAATTACCCACTGAGGGTTAAAATAGACCAGTACCTGGTTTCTTGTGTTGAGAGGCACATCAGAAATCACGTGACTTTTGACTTCCGCTGACAGTCCAATCAAAGGAATCACAAAATTCTACCTCACGAAAAATGCAAGTCACTCAGAAACTCAGCCCTTTTTGAGCAGGTGTGAAAGCGACCTTATCAATCAATCAATCAATCAATCAATCAATCAATCTTATTTATATAGCGCCAATTCACAACAACAGTTGTCTCAAGGTGCTTTCCAGAAAGAGCATGTCTAGACCAGACTCTTTATATAATTATCTACAGGACCCAACAAATTCCTCTTTGAGCAGCACTTGGCGACAATGGCGAGAAAAAACTGCCCTTTAACAGGCAGCAATCTCGAGCAGATCCAAGACTCAGGGTGGACGGCCTACTGTATTGATTGGTCGGGTTCGAAAAAAATAGAGTGAGAGCGAGAAAGAAAGGGGCACAGGTGAGGAGAGATACAGACGGGGGAAAAGCAGCAAAGATATCAGCTATAATATCAGCTGTGGTGAATTCACTGATCATGAAGCTGTTCCAAAAATGACTATCATAAAAAATGTATATATATTATTAAAATATTACACGTTAAAATGCAAGAGCATTTTTAAAGCTTTTTTTCACGTTCTGTGATTGTTTTTATTTATTTTTCTTATTCCCGCTATGTTTTTTCCAATCCAGATGCACTTTTCTATTAATTCAAAGAGCAGTGACCATTTTGCAGCATTTAAAATTAGGAGATAAAAATTAAATAAACTCCTTTTCTCAGCAATCAAACTCAAGACAAATGAAAATGGATGAAAATAAAATATTTTTTTTTGCACTGTTACCTTTGCATTTGATCAAGTATTAACCTTTTTACCTAATTGCCCGGTCTCTGATGTAGCTCCAAGTATGCCATTATTCACTCACAACTCAGGAAACCTCAATTGGACCCCTCTTTTTCTAAGTAAACTATAGAACAATGTCCAAAATGCAACTTCAATCGCAAGTTCTGAAAGTTATTTAATTGCATTTGAATAGTATAATCGGTTACAGATAATGAAAGAATGGATATGTTTTTTGAACAAACATGGGTTTTCAATTTATTTTAAAGGCACTCCATAGTACATAGATGAGTTACAACTGTTCTATTTTGGGTTGCAGACGGAGATGACTCCGCCTTGATACTGTCAATCATTTCACCTTATTCTATGCTTTGCGGGTAGGAACTACCTAGCCTACTTTATTAACCAAACTTAACTAATTCTAGCCTATATCTCTCATTTACCTCTTATTTTCTTAATTTCATGTCTGTTCTGCAAGGTAACACTTCATCCCTGTGATTCAGTTGAGTTTTAGTATTGTGGTTTCTTCATCGGTCCACTCTCTATTCCATGATTATATATTCTACATAAAGTACCTGCATATTAAAAGAAAAGAAAATGAATCCTTTTTAATGAATCCTTTTTATTAATACTTTATTCTGTTTAATAAAAGATTGATAAAAAAAACAAAACTCAAAAAGTATCGACAATACATCAATTTATAAACCAATTATTTCAACTAAGAGAATCAAACTCATATGGGTGGATATGAGTCAACTAAAACCAAACCAAATATAGCTCGTATGGCATATCCTAAGATAAGACTGTTAAACTCTTTCTGAAACTTGTTCGAACTCTGTGTTTTACTTTAAAAAAAATCTATTGAATGTCCGTTGGAACCTTTCGTAAAACTTATGGGCACTCTTTAAGAGTTGAAAAGTATATACTACAATTCAAATTCATATTTATTCAACACTACGTGGGTAATTTTGCCCATTTTTTTTTCAAACTGATGGTGTACAACATCATAGTTATGCAGATGATACTCAGCTATTGGTTAGAATAGAAAATGTCCTTCATTCAAGCCTTTTAAAGAAAATAAGGTTAGCAATTTTTATTTTTAGAGTTATGAACTCTACTTTTATAGTACGTTATTTGGTCTGCTTTACCCACCAATGCTTTACAAAAAGCATTGACCCATTCACACGAAATTTCGTAATTTCCAAAAAAACACCACCTGGTCATATCCATTCATGCCATCGGTCATACACCATTGAAATAGCCATTGGGAGCAACTTGGGGTTCAGTACCTTGCTCAAGGGAAAGATAGCAAGTAGACCGTAAGAGTTGCAGATTGAACCACCCACACTTTGATAGGTGGTTGACGGCTCTACCAACTGAGCTACAGTTTTCCCCGGCAGTTCATTTGGTCAAACTTATTTCTTTGATTTGACTGCTGTCCACTCACGGTTGTCTTCATTTCTTTTGTGTCTCATCCATTTATGTTTGTTTCAATTATATAATAACTTTGCTTTACCCAAAATGCCTGCTGTTAGCTCACCTTCGTTTTCGCCATGAGCTGGGCTATAACATACAGTGTTCACAAGTGATTTAATGTCGATGCATTGACTGTGGGTACACAATCTTAAAAAAAGCTAGATGCATTAAGTGGCATGTGTGACGGTCCAGTGCTTTAGCAGGGCCTGCTGTGTGTTCATTTTTCCCCTGTCGGTCTGACTGTTTCCTGTAGGTTCCTGGAATTTGAAGCCCATTAACACCCTAGGGAGAACCTCTCTTCAATCGAACCAGAAAAGTTTTAAAGAATAGTAAATCATTTTGGGATATTGAAATAGCGATTCAAGGAATTCTAGTCCTCAGAAGACACCGCTTAGTCCAACTACTACTGGTTTGTCTCCATAGGTGTTGGTAAACAGTGATTTAACAGCAACAAAAATAATCGCTTTAATTGCAGTTGGAGCATGATACAATCAAGTTGGATCTGGGGTCTAGCATAACATTCTTACATTTATGCAACACACTTAATGTTTCTTCACTATACGTTCATGTCTGATGAACACAAGCAGCAAACTGACTAGCTGATGGTAATAAAGCTGGAATTATGGTAAAATTTATATTTTCCTATAATTTAGTCTTTTTTAGTTTGATATCATTTGATATATTTAGTTCATTACAGCGAGAAGTTGTAGAACACAAGCATGTTCAGAGAATTGTCAGGGTTAAGTAAAGGTTTGGACCCAGGAGCAGAATCAGAGATGAAAGATGTGAATGCAATTGTCTTTAATAAAACAAAGCCAGGGAGAGTAATGGGGAGGTGAGGGAGGATGGCTGCAGGGCTGAGGTGTCGATCCCTTTGCTGAGCAGGAAGGCAAGCACGAAGTAGAGCACGGCCTCCTGAGCACAGGAAAAAAAGGAACTGCACGGATTAGCAAAAATAAGAGATCTTAGTTCCCCCAAAAATACTCTTATGACTAAATACGTCCACGTAAACTGTTGGATAACTTTGCGATGAGCCGGGGAGAAGCCAGGGCTGATATGCAGCAGTAGAGGAGGTGATGACCAGCATGTGCGCAGCTCAGCCGGGACTCAGGTGTATGGTGTCACTCCTCCAGTCAACAGACAGCCGCTGAAAGAGAGTAGAGGGCAAAAGAGAGAGAGGAAACACTGAGAACCTGCAAAGGGCAGAGAGGCAAGAGTCTGAAAGGAATTGTCACAGAGGAGCCAAACAGTCGAACAATAAAAATAATAAGCATATTATTATGGATGTTATTATTTCATCACCAGAACTATATTCCGCTTCGAGCACAAATTTGTCAAGGGGCAGTCTTACAAACCTTTCAAGACATTGAAAGGCAATTGGCGAACGAAAAAATGCTATTCAGTCAGATTGAACAGGCAAAGTTGTCCCTGCAGCAGTTTAAACTTGATTTAATTAAAAGTGGTATTGATTTCTGACGATTCGTTGGAGTTCGAGATATTTCCATATTTTGGGTAATTTACAATTGCTGCCAAAATGTAATATTGAGAGCCTTGGACATTTTTCTGTTTGTTTGAGTCCGAGTCTGCTTGTGCACCGATTCTGCAGCTGCTGATCAGTAGGGCGCAGAAAAATCTCAAAATTATTCATATCATCATTATCTCAAAATTATTCTCCCGTTCCCTTAAACTTACTACCAGTGTTTTTTCAGATGAGTTGTAAAGATGAGAAGCAAATACACCCGGATTTACGTGGAACTTGAATGATCGTTTTATGCAATGGTGTTTCACATTAAAAGTAGACAGTTTTCAAAAATGTTTGGCTTCATAATTTTGGAGCAGTAAAAAATTCTCTACCTGATGTTATTGCCACACATATTTATGATCAACTGCTTTTGAAGCAGCTGTATCGACAGATGACTGGATTTTAACTTAGAGGTGTTTTGGAGAAATGTTTTGAGATGCTCTCATTGTTATTTGAATAAAACTGTAGATGATTAGCCTTTTGGACATCTCATTATTTATGTGTGTATCCGTTACCGCTGACTAAATCCTGTACAGTGTACCTCATCACTGCAATGTGTCTGTGAGTAGCTGTTGTCTAGCTACATATCCATTGGAATGAAAAGTCTGTACTCTTACAAAGTCATACCTTTTGGGTTGTGTTACGCTCTTGTAACCTTCCAGAGGCTCACGAACAAAATACTGGGGGGATGTACAGTCTATTCAGACAACATCCTTGACTTTTCAGATACAAGGCCTTTTCATTTGGAACAAATCCGGACTCTATTCCACCGCTTGGCCGATGCGCTCCTCGGCATCCTTCTTGCAAAGCGTGAGTTCGCCCGAGCAACGATCGGATTTATACCTTGGTAGGGTGGTAGGGCAGGATCCAGTGCGTCCACTTCAGGAGAAGATCCAAACTGTGGAACGGTATCCACAACATACTAGTAAGAACAAAAATGATGGGTTCCGAGGCCTAGTGAGCTACTACAGGAATTTTTCTGAAGTAGTTTCCCCACTAACTGACCTGTTGAAGGGGGAACAACTTTTATTTGGTCTACAGTCTGGCAACAGGCATTCAAAAAGGTTTTGTTGCTGGTAGATGCTGGGCATCTATGTGGGCGCAAGTGCCTATAGGCGAACAGGTCCTCAGCCTGTTCTCCAAAAGGGCTGATGACCTATGTTATTATAAACCAGTGCACTTCTTTTCCAATAAGTTAAATTCTTGGAACAAAATGATGTAACCATAGAGAAAGAAAAGCTAGCATTGCTGTGGGCATAAAAGCATGTTGATGTCTATGTCGGTTCTTGTGTCTAGCCAGTTGTGGTCTACACTGACCACAGCCCCTTGACTTTTCTCAACTCTCTGCTGTTCCCAAACTAGAGGTTAATAAAATGGTCACTGATGTTACAGTCATACTGGTTGGATATCCTTATATCAAGGGTTGAGCGAATGTAGTGGTAGATGCATTGTCTAGAGCTTCTCATCATTAATTTCCGTCATCTCTTTTATGCATTTCATCTGTCTTCTGCATTTGTGTCCCTCTTCATCCGTCTTAAATTGCTTCCAGCATGTACCAGTATCCTGAGGGCGGGGCATGGTGATGTGGATACAGGATTATGGGTGACTGCATATGGTAAACCTTGTTAATAGTTTAAACAGTTCAATAGAATGTATTAAAACAAGTAACCTTCTCTGTTTAAGATTATTATTGATAAAGATAAAATATTTTAACAGAAACTTGAACTTATATATTGCATAGTCTAGGCTTAATTGTGGTTTGGGCATAGCAGTATGTCTACGTCATGGCTTATTTTCTGTTAATAAATCACACAAGATCTTCTCCGGTCTCTACCCTTTCGGTCAAGGTTCTACAGTTGGGTTGTGACATCTGTGCGTATAAAAGAAATAGCAATAAATGAAGTATTGGTATTGTTGTTGAGAAAGTAGAAATGCACACAAACTGGTTCTGCTCAGTACACAGAAAAAAAAACACAAAAATGGAAAGATTTTAAAGTTTTCTGAGAGAGTTCAACAGCTTCGTTTTCGTGTGTGTGTGTGTGTGTGTGTGTGTGTGTGTGTGTGTGTGTGTGTGTGTGCGTGTGTGTGTGTGTGTGTTTAGGTCAAAGCTGCGATGTATTTTTAATGCCAACGGGCGACCATCAATAACCAAGACATTTTAAGTCAGTCTTCAACCATCTATCAGGATTGTTGGCTGCCTAGGGCTCGAACCCGTGGTCTGCTCATTTGTCTTACCAGGTTTCCTGCTCTGACAGGCTGCCAACCCCCACTTAAATGCGCACACACACAGTAACAGCCTTACAATGATTTGAACGGTTAAGATTAAAGCTCACTGATACTGCTATGAATTGGAAGACAAATGATTGCACATCTTATATTTATTTATTTATATACATTTTTTTTTCTCTCACCAATGATTAATGGGATAGATTTATCTCGGTTTGATTCAGCATTATTCCCTCTGCAAACAACTGCTGGTGATTCACATTTGAACAGCAAGATCGAAATAATGTTGACTCATATTTATTTGCTCTCCTTTTAATTTATACCTCAAAATATCCAACCGATGAAACTTTTGCATATCATGCAAGTTCAAATATAAGATCAGAGTTATAAAATATATATTGTTTCCTCTGATTTACTGCTAAAATCAAAGCACTCGACATCTGAGGTGACATTTTTTTCTTGTTTAAGATCAAATAATTGGTTTCATGTGATTTTTACATTTTTGTGCTTTGACAATAATGGCTGGAGGATTTTATTAACAACAGTTTAAGACATACAATTTACTAATGCAACATAGTTTGAGTTTGCCATCCAGGTTTCGACCACATCATTCTCCGCAGAAATCTTTTACATGGACTTTGTTTGGGGGTAGTGATGAGTAAAATATTGAACCCCCCTAAACGAAGCCTTCAATAGAGGTAGGGGCTGAAAGTACAAGCAGCCATGTATCTTCCTCACAAGCTTCGGTCTTGGCTGATTGTAAATCAACAATTTTTTTGACATCAGTCTCAACTATTTTAAATCGTTATAGTTTTTCTGTGAGCAATTTTAGAAATAACTCTTTTCTTTCAACAAGACGGTGCCCGGTTAAAATACACCTCTGCCCTTGTGGCCTCTCTGTGTTCAGGTTGCACGTTCTCCTTGTTTATGCATGGGTTCCCTTCAGACGCTCTGGCTTCCTCCCACAGTCCAAAAACATGCAACATGCCCTATAGGTAAACTGGGGACAATAAATCGTCCTAGTGGGTGGGTGGTTCTCTGTGATGGCCCTGGGCTGAAGTAATGAATGATGCAATGGGTTTAGACAGTATTGTGACAGTTGTGTTCATCTTTAAGTAATATGTATTGAAGAGAAATTACAAGTAAAATTAGCAATGCGTAAACAAGTAAAATTTAAATCCTAAATCCTGACCATCTATCAGTGTTAAAGTCTTTCCGTGTCCAACTATCCTCCAGGTCTTTAATTAATCTCCTTTTCTGCCCTGATTCGCCCTCATTCTGCTTTTACTGACATTTAAAAAAAGGACATTGGAAAGCACGATTACATGTCCTTCAGGACATTACCCTGAACGTAGGTACAAGTCCATTCATGCACATATGACCTCACATATCCACCTATATACGTACGGATATGTGGATGTGACCCTGCCCATGCCACAGCAAGATGTAGCAAAAAAGGACAGTACGTTCCTGTGCATACTTGAAAAGAATGTTGAGTTTATCATCCCACCTAAATAGCAGGTAGGCCACCCGCCACTTTTAAAGTGTCTGCAGTACAGAGCAGAGCTGCTAAATAAAGAAAATAAAGACTGACCAAAAAAAACTTTTATACTTCCTTCACAATTCAAGACCTAGTTTGAAGTGCACTGTGACTGTCTCTGTTTGACATTTAAGGATGCAGCTTTTAAAGAAACTAGAATTACATTCTAAAGAATGTTTCAATGATTCCATTGGTTTAATCCAAGCTAATACATTATAAACTGAAGTTATTTTAACTTATCAGAGTGGTCAGAAGGAATGGAACAGTGTTGCCTAAGTAGGGTTCCTATGCCATTTACCAGACCGAGACCTGAAGTCCCGGGAACAGTGCCTGTATGACCTCATGTCCAGGGACCGGCTTGTGAAGCCTGTACAGCCCACTTTAATCAGCTCATGACAAACTTTCCACCCATTCCTCTCTCACTCATTTACCAGATTGGCCCTCGTGGCTCTCTTGCTGTCATAAGCTATCCATTTTAGATTGGGGACATTTGATATTGGTCCCATGTCTCCACTCAGTTTCTAAGAGCTCACTCTGGGCTTTGACTGAGTCTTTGGCTTTACACCTGCTCTAACAAAGACGATTATGTGTCTTACAAGGTTTTGCTGTGTGCTGAACCAGATGCTAGCAAATTTAATGACTACATCTGCCCGCAAAACTTATCCCGATGCCATCATTACCAACCGTTTCCCAAGGATTTTAGGTTGTAAATGGAAATATGCTTCAAGGGTCTTTTATTCTGGTAGAGTTGTCAAGGAGGTGGGTCCAACAGACCCCAACTTTACATATTGTAGGGGCTCACATGAGTACAAAGACCGGCCCCCAAAACATGAATCTGTGTGGTTTTGTCATGCAGATTTAAATTCATGTGATTTTGCAGATGTTTATAGTATGTTCCCAAGTGGTACCAATGCTCCCAATTTGCCCATAACCAACATTCTGCTGAAATACTTACCACTAAGAGAGAGTACAAAGAAAACTTATACTAAGGGAGGGTATAAATGTTTGCATAATCACCGTCATGCAGGTTGTTTTCTCGCCTTCCTAGCCAGTCTCAGTTGGTTGAGTGTGAGACTCTCAATCTCAGGGTTGTGGATTTATTCCTTGTTGGCCAATCGAGTTTCATACATGTATGAACTAACTGTCCCTGCATATGTAACACTCATTATGGGTTTATAAGCCAGGTTGTTTTGGGGATGGCTACAGCTCAGCAGGCAGAATGGTAGTCCCCCAACCAGAAGGGGTGCAGTACGGTCTAAGGCCCTGCGGTTTACATGTCATTGAGGCCTTGAGCAAGACTCTGTACTGCAAATCTTTTCACTGGCACTGTAATGGGATACCGACCGTCCATAAGGATGGGTTAAATTAAGAGAACTAATTTTCTTTACATTTACATACTAATGAATGAGAAGAATAAAGGCTTCTCCTTCTTACAAACACGAGGATAGTTTCCCTTCATGTTGTCATCAAAGTTTTCATAATAAGAAGGTCCTTTGTGACTTGGGTAAGGAGCATTTAAGGCTGCCCAGAGCTACTCATGGGAGAAATAATGGTTTTGCTGATCATAACATGATCATAAGCTTCCAGTACATTTGAGTACAACTCAAATTTACATAATTTAAAACAAATCTCTGAAGACTGAATTTCTTGTACAATCTAACATCCCTTAGAATCGAATGAGATATAATTTATTTGCATCTTGCAGAGGAAAGAATGTGAATCCGCATTCAATTTGCATATCACACTAGATAAACCATCCACAGTCTGGTCTAAATTCAAGTTGGAAGGGGGTTGCATATAGTCTCGTAATAATAGGTGTGTTTTGGGCATAAGAGAAATTAAACTAATCATCTGTCGCCTCCATTTCCCTTAAAAAGCCAGGTGAATTTGCACCTGGTCCATTACTATTTCAGGAGTAGCATTTATCTTTTATGAGGGACTGGCTGAGGCACATCCTCAAATCTTTTATTCCATCAACAATTATTTTTGAATGGATAGCAAAAACACCAATATTTAACTCCAGAACAACGCTGCCTTTCACCCCTGGATGCATTAATGGTGCACAGATAATTACATATGATTTTGGTGTGCCATCCAATAAACATATAAGACTTTTTAACTGAAATGAGGTTGTTCAGGTAGATGAGATCAATGATTACAACATTGATGACAGTGACTGAAATTATGCCCCAGCTGCATGTTGACCTTGTGCTATCTTCCCTTGAAGAGACAGGGGCATCCGTTGCTTAAATACCAAGAGCCAGAAGAAGAATAGCCAGGATTTAGTCTTGCTTAAAATTCTGTGCTCCTCTACACAACCCATATTTTAAAAAAACCCTAACTATGTCACATACATAGTCCTGAACATGGTCTATGTCAAAAATTAAGTCCTAAACCTTGACTATATCACTTACATAATCCTAAACCTTAAGTATTTAATATACATAGTCCTATACCTTGACTATGTCATTTCATAGTTTATACAGCAGAATTGGTCTGAGTAAAGCTGCCATTATCCGGATTCATCCTGAGCTCCATTAGATTATTTTTTCCAGAAAACTTAAATTTTATTATTTGGAGTCTGATGCCTTTTTAAAATTACCCTAACTTTATAAATGAACCAAATTAAATAATATTCAACATGCCAATGTTTTTTTTTGCAGCACATCAATCTCCATTCTTCACTCACCTTAAGTGATTTATCTGCTTTGATCCAAATGTAAAGTGCGTTATAAATGAAGTGTATTATTATTATTATTATTATTTGTTATTCGTTTATTGACTTTTACATACCATATCACCACACTGAACCCAAAAACACAAAGATTTAAGGATGGTGATCATACTGACATGATCTTAAGATCCAGAGCGTTTTTTTCCTTGTCCCTTTCCTTGTCATGGGTGTATGAAAATGGTTAATTGTGTTAGAAAACTTTCCATGTAAGTTAGGTTTTTTGAATAAATTAGATTTCTTAAGGTGGTGAAGGACTGGAAAGCAATATATCCTGGTTATATTTTACTGAACCAGATAGCCTGACCAGATTCAAGAGAATAAATGATAGAGAAATGCATTATTACATATATGATATATAAACTCATAACACCTTAAAAATGTAAAAACTCTCAGAGGTAAAACAATAATATGGAGACCAATCAATATTAAAGAACGGAATCACCACTAGCTGATTTTTCTTCTTCTTTGTTTTGTTTTGTTTGTTTGTTGTAAGGGACCATGGACAAAAATTGCATTTTAAGGTTAATAATGCAGCAAATTTGGCTACAATAGCTCCTGAAGATAGAAAGCTAACAAACTTAAGGTCCCTATTGAATCATCATTATGGTCCGGTCAACATGATCAATCATAGTTCTGAAAGTTTTTTTGGTTCACTAAAATCGAATTTCTTGCACATCTTAACTATTACACAAGGTTCTCCACTCCAGCTCTGCAAAACAGGAATGAAAGAGAAAAATAGCGTTATCTAGTGAAAAAATAATGAATGTCAAAAGGTACCGCTGCCAGACTGACTTTGTCGATGCGTAGCTGTGTGATCATCAGTGTGTGAATATTAAATTAGGTGACTTCACACTTAAAAGCTTGGACTGCGGCTGCAAATATTTTATTACTGTCAGACACACAAACACCCATACCTGGAAATATATATATTATGCAAAATAGTCCCGGTTTGTTTAAATGGTAAATTCTTCCACTCTGCTTGAACCAAAGCGCTTTACAACTCGAGCCAGAATTCACCCATTCATGCAAATATTCATATATTGATGACAGTGGCTATGGCAATGGAACTGCCATTGGAACCTCAGATAAGTGGAGACCGCTCTACCAACTCCGCCTCTGTCGCCTATTGAAGCGTCACAAAAAAAATCCACACACAGAAAGTGTGTCACAAATGTGATTTGTAGATTCAGTTAATTCATCACTTCTGCACACCGGAAGGTGAGGGTGAGAGCAGATGAGAGGCCTTGAGAACACGGCATATTAGGAGGGAAGATGTTTAAGGGGATTTTATAATAAGTTAGTAACAACACTGTTGAATGGACAGATAGTTTGTGAGGAGGATTTTGTCATTTTACCTGATTAAATTTCTTATTAACTATCTAAAATATGTTTTTGGTCCCCTGAAATGTGGACTGTGCTGTTGGACTGCCATTTCTGTCCAGAAAACAGCATCTGATAGCATCAATATACCAAACCTAAGACATAATGGGGTGGACATGTCTGCAGCAAACAATAACAATAACCACAAACAACATCACGTAATGGATTAATCATGATGAAATATTTTCACAAAGTGTCCTAAAAGACTATCAGGTGACAATTTGATGAGCCGCAAAAGTCAGTCCCAAAGTCAATACTTGTTTATAAGCTTGGTCTTTTTCCACAACAGGATGCAGAAGTAAAGTAGAAGTAGAATGGTATGATGTTAATGAAGAAAAAAAAATACTCTGATCAAAATGGAGAAGGGTGATCAGGTAACGTGACACCAAACGGTTTTAAGTAGTTCTGCCTCAGAACGTTTTCATGATTACCTGATGACAGTTGTACAACCTCCAAGCCACTGTAAAATTAACCTTGGCTGTAAACAATGCCAGCTGCCAGGAAAACCACTGGGATAGCTACTTTTCACTACATTAGGAAAAAGATTAATTTTGAATCAAACACAACTTCCACCTTGGAGAAAGAACATAATGTCTGAAGCAAACTCATCACCAGTATTGCCCTAAACTTAACCACATAGATGTGCTAAAAATGTACATTTGGCCAACAATATGTACTTGGCAGGCGTTGTGGCAGAACTGCTTTACATGTCAATCAAAGATGCCAAGGGCATGACAAACCTTCGATGTGTGACAAGAAGGGATGAGATTGTGCAGAATAAAATTTGAATATAAAGCATGCAAGGAGGCATGCAAACAACACTTTTGAGCAGCACCGAAAAACATTTTTTTCTGTGAAGCCTGGTTGGTCTGACAGTTGGCTGTGGATGAGTGAAAAAAAGCAATGTGAATATAACTCCCTTCCAGTTCCCTTCCCATATAAGAAAAGAGTTACAGAGTGATTCTCCAAGTTGTCTATTTTACCATTCAGGTGTGTTGATCTCATTATTTGTGTCTTGAAGACTGTCAGAAAGGGATTTTGACTAGTTCACATCCAATCGGTGTATTTTAGACTTGAAGTCACATTTTGTCACTGTTGAGTCACTGTTTGTCCAAATAAATAATATTCAATATCCCAATATCCTTTCCTCTGAAGGGGCAGGTTTTGAAAATGAGTGAGACCAGTGTCTCTTTAACAGAGATACTGTACAGAAACAGTAAAGAATCCAGTGGCAGTCACAGGAGGCTATCACAGATTCACTCACATGCATGGCTCAAATGTGAGAGCAGTCGTTGACACAATGGAGATGGCAGAAAAAGAGTCAGACAATAAGCAAAAACATGTTCGGTGAAGAATAATTCGAAGAATCCAGAAAAACAATCCAAATTTGTCGGCAAAAAAGGTAAAAAAAAACATATACTCTATATTCTGGGATGGAGGATAAAAGACACAGGTGACAATAATCAGGATGGGGCAGCCATCCCAGAGGAAGCAAAAAACACCTGAAGTTTAATTAAAGAGGACAGATGAAAGACAGAAATGAACATGGAATGAGCTGGCCCAGACAGAGAAAGTAAATGAACTAAATTCACAGATGAATTATCAGGGACAATTGAAAATAACTGGGGCAAAACAGATGGGAGCTGAAACAAATACAGGGAATGTAGAACATGACATGAACCAGGAACTGATATATTAAAGCCTCCATCATATTCTATGCTTTTGTGCAGCTTTTTTTTTCACTGAAGAGATGTGCTTAGAGCATGTTAGTAATCATAATTTTGCAGATTATAAGTATAGTAGTTGTGATGTCGGAACATCTCCTGGATGGTGCGTTTTTCCAATTTAGAGTATAGGAGCAAACAAAGTGTCACACCCCCACAGCCCCGGGGACTTTTGCCAAGCTTCCAGGGCCTGGATGCCTGTGCATATAGTGAAAACGTTTTTGGCCACCAAGCTATGGATAGGAGAAAGGTGTGCTTAGTGGCGGGTCACCCAATAACCAGGCCCGAAGGCTCATCGGTCTGACTTTCCAACATCCAGCTCCACTTGGTCGGTACTCCACGAATTGACATTTGAGCACATAGACAAATAACTTGAACATAAATCTAGCATGGTAACACCTCGGGATCCCCAAAGATGAGCTGGAGAGTGTTGCTGGGGACAAAGACATCTGGAATACCCTTCTTAGCCTGCTGCAAAAGTGACCCGACCATGGATTAGCTGAAGAAAATGGATAAACTTTGAGGCTCCGTCCATCTAGAAAATCCCTCAAATATCTTGCTGCTCCCACTCAGATCTCCTTCTCTCATGGTCTGTCCAATGAAGGTTATCACACAGCGGTTGTCCATCTCCATCTTAATCACTAACAGTCAGCTTCTGACAAAGTCAGCTCCCCCCCAAGCCTGAAAGCCACTCAAATTATCAAATATGAGATAGGGTGGGTGACAAAAGAAACCAAAAAATTCTACATATACCCTCAAGAGGCATTCGTAGTGGTACATACAAAAAAAATCTGTCATCTCTCAAAACATCTTTCCATTCTTCCTTTACGTTGACATAGAAACAAACAAAACATTATGAAGTTAGGGGAAGATGAGAGGACAGAAGAACGAAGTAAGAAGCGGCAAACACAGGCAATCTACTCGGCGATGGTAAGTGGGTAAATAAATACAGCAAATGTGAAAAAAAAAATGTTTTTTTACTTTTCCACTTTACATTTTCATTTTAGTCCTATCTGTGGACATTCGTGATAGTTTCCTAGAATTTTGGCATCACTGCCATCTTTTTTTTCCAATTGCCCTGCTCTGGTCCTTCTGGCTTAATTTGTTTTCTGTAAGCCTTCCAAAAACATCAAAAACATATCAGAAATTAAGAGAGTACAGACAAAATCTGTGTCCCAAACAATGCAGGTCTTGAACACTGTGCATCAACGGGCCTTTAGGTGTAAACTAGATGTGTTAAGAGGAGGAGTAACGGGCCAAGCAGAAAGCAACCAGAACATGCGAAAACCTTATTTTCCCCAGTTTACGAATCCCATAGCTGAATGTGATAAAGAGACGTTTAGTTGTCTCTCGGCTAAAATGAGTCTTTCTTACCACTTTTCCAGCCCTGCTTGCATCATCAAGCTTCGGGATTTGGGGGGATGAACAAAACACACCAGGCACAGATCGAGTACTGGCAAATGCATTGGAGTATATATTAATACAAATACAGAGATAAAGCCTAAAAGTGTTTCTAGTGTGCGATGGATCAGCCCAGTACCGGGCTAGATAGAGTCTCTGTTCTCCATCTCCTGCTGCACAGATGAGCTTTTGTCAGATGAGCTGCCTCTGTGACAGGTGCTATACTCTGATGCGTCATCCATCAGAATAATCCTGAAGTGCAGGGAAATGTAGAATCACTTCGGAGCAACACCAAACAGAGATATTCCTTAAAATATACATTAAAAAAAAAAAAAAAAAACACAAATAAAATGTTGCAACCTGTCCTTATTTCGCTTGTTCTTCCTCTCCTCCCACCTCACCTCTTTTATTGTTGCCTATTCTCTTTGTCTCTGACTTTTGCCTTCATTCCTGTAATCCAGTGAGAGTTATGACTATATAGGTTTCAGTAAATTATGCAGAATCTTCTATTTTTTATCAATGCTCCTGTCACTTGGGCTCTGTTGTCCTCCTTTGCCTTCTCTCCTTCTCATCATCAATGACGACAAATGCCAAGAAACAAAGGGAAAGGCTGTGAAATACACATTTGCATTTCCTACACTTTATTTGTTACTCATCCTTCCTGTTTTTTTTCTCCCCATCTTCCCTTATCTTTCTACCTTCACCCCCTATTCCTCTCTCTGCTTAGTGTTTTTTTGCTGTCTCCAGCCAAAGATGCTCCTTTAACAAGTTGAAAAATGATGATTTGAGGCAGCCTCCTGTAACATATGGAAAGAAGTTTCCTTAGAGAAATGCCCGTCATTAAGACTTTGCCCTACTGCTGGGCTCAGAGTCTCCTCACTGCTGACCTAGCTCTCTGCGAACGTCTCTGCATGTGTGTGTGGGAGAGACCTAGTTGTCGGATGATGCCCTGCTGTACGCCGACATTCTCATATATCACTCAGTCTGATGCAACTTTCACACACAAACATTTTCTCACTCTGGCATACAAGTTCAGCAGCAGAGTTTTTCCTCTTTCTCCGTAATGTGTGCGTACACACACGTCAAACGTACACACAGGCAGACCGAGGCCAAGCAGTGAGTCAGAAATCATGTGGTTTAATTAATTACCATCTAAAAGTGACCAAGGTCAGAGCGCTGCTCAGCTGGAGAGCTTTCCAGAGGTTATGGCCTTTCCATCCGTCTCTTCTTAAGCTGTCAGCTGTCGGGAAGGTGAAGTAAGAGCACCTTAAGCTGAGAAGTCCAGTGAGGTGAAGACAACCCTTCTAACAGTATCACATTTTAGAAGCATAGGGTCTGAGCTTCCCAAATTTGTAGCTTCCGCACTACACACACTGTAGCACTTTGAGATTTGATCCAAATGTAAAGTGCATTATAAATTAAATGTATTATTATTATTATTATTACACTTTTTCATGGATCTAATGGATGCACAATTTTATAGGTTTATAAACAATTCAGCCAAAGAGTAAAAAACTCTTGTTACGCATATAAAGCTGTTTGCTTTTTTTCTGTTAAAAGCTATAAAAATGATATATATGGTTATTATTTTCAATTAAATTCTGTTTTAGTACATTTATCAATAAAAGCGCTCCATTCTTTGTAATTAGCTACAAAAGAAAAATGATAAAGTGATAAAATTGTGATAAATAAGATTACATCCTGGTCATGGAAGGTTGGACCAACTGTTTAGTCTGTGGAGGGTACTGCGAGAGTATGGGGTACGTAGGCTATTGGCCCAGGCCATAGTGTGAAGTTTTAGTTCAAAATTACAGGACAAAAATGCAAAACAAACTTAAAAATATAAACTGCACAAAAATACATGTTAATGAAAAAAAAGGTCTAATTTACAAACTTACATAAATCAGAGGCAAAAATAATAGGAATCCATCAGCTGACAAAAACAAAGACGCAAGTAATGATCCGCTCTACAAGAAATACAAAAAATCACAGGATACGGGATTCAGGGATGATAACAGGATGGAGTCAAAACAGTTTGCAAAGGGAGGTTTTACAGGAGCTTACGTTTCAGAGAACCCAGGCATGGACACTGGGAAACTAAGAGAATCTGACACATGGAGGCAGGTGGGAAACTGAGACCTGAAACTAGGAAAAGGAGTAAGCCAGTTGAGGTGGTTTGGACATCTGATTAGGATGCCTAAAGCATGCCTCCATTTGGAGGTTTTCAGGCATATCCAACTGGGAGGAGACCACAAGATATACCCCGGACTTACTGGAGGGACTACATCTCTCATCTGGCCTGGTAACGCCTTTGGAATCCCCGGATGAGGTGGAGGGTGTTGCTTAGGAGAAAGAGGTCTGGAAAACTCTTTTCAGACTGCTGCCACCGCGACTCGACCCCGGATAGAAAATGGATGGATGAAAGGATGGATGCTTTCATCACTATCAATGTGTATTACTTTGAATTTAACAAATTGGAACGAAGGCAGCATTGTGTCATCTTTCACAATAGTTTGTTGAAATGGAGCAAGGTCTAAATTACACACTGATAACTACCATGCTGCTATGATTTAGCAAACTAATGAGAGATTGATTTATGGATTGACATCCGGACTATTATTGACAGTGAATGGTTCAACCCTTAGTAAGCACAAGTTTGTAAATATATTTCAACACAATCGGCTGCATCACAAGAGCAATTGGATTTATCCTCATTAATATACCTCTTAAATAGGTATTGTCTTGCTGTAAAATAAATGGTGGCCTAATTAATTAAGTGTATTACTGTATTAAGTTTTAATTTGGAAATTTAGCTAATTCTATTGCGTAAGGTGACTTAAAGAAAATTTTCTTGTAAAGGTTATCAGTTCTTTTCCTCATAACCTGGTACATTTTCAAAATTAAATATGTTTACAAAGTAAAGGCTAACAGCAAGGACACACATAAACATATGATCATGCTTAGTGTGTTGTTGGCATATCTGGTAACTTCTGCTTCAGCTGCATAGTTAGTCATGCACTTTGTAAAGTTCATTGTCACCTAAAATATATTTTATTCCCATCCTGCAAGGCCCATGATTATATAGTCAGGAGGATCAGTTGTGAGAGTTCAAGTGCTTGGGAGCGGTAAGAATAAAACCCTGAGTCTGTGGTTGAATAATTGCTGCCATCATTGGGAAGAACAAGCACAAAAACGTTCTGACTATTGTGGTTCGATTAATTAAACTGTCACACTGATAAAGTCAGGCAATTCCTCAGCGAGAGGCCGAAGTGCAGAGGGAGATAGCTCTGTTTGTGTTGCTTCAGAAAATGTCTTGTACCGTGAAATAAGCAGATTAAGTGAAAATGACTGACATAAAAATACTTCAATGTGGCTCTCGGGCTATTATATGTAATTAGATGTGATAGTCTGGTGTTTTGACAAACTTCACAAACTTCACAAAAATGAAGGCGAAGTGACATCAAAGTAATAAATATAAAAACAGACAAAGCATACATTCAGAAGAGTAGCATGCAAAAAAAAACAGACTAAAATTTGCAATTTTGTGAGCAGACAGCACTCTACCTACAGAGTTAAACAGAATAGCTATGAAGTTCCTCTAGAAAACTCTACTAATGCCTCGGGAGCTTATACTAAACCTACCTCTGAGGATTCCGTCAGTCTATCTTGGCTTTTATCTTTGTGGTAGTAAAAGTGCCAGGCGGGGAAATCTAATGATTATCTTCAACTCAACAAGATCACAGCTATATTATCTGAACTGTATATTTATATATATATATATATATATATATATATATATATATATATATATATATATTTATTATTATTATTTATTATTATAATTTTGTATCATATTGTACTTTGCTCCCCTATCAGATGCAGAGTCACAATCCTGCAACGCTATCTGAGGTTTACTATTTAAGTTGAATCAATATGTAAGAAGAACATCCACTAACACACCATGACGGACACACACACAGACTGACTGACTGACAGTGGCACAGACAGATGGACTGACAAACACACAGATACTGACCAAACTGTATCAGCCGTGGAGTGACTGGGCGGGTCAGAGTGCTCCTGACATCGGCATCTGTTAAAAAATAAATAATGGAATACAAATTAAGAATGACATTTTTATTCTCACAGAAGATGCAAAATAAATTGCTAAAACATTCACATGTCAGTTTCAGGAAGTCAAAGCAAAGTCAGCTTCTCCTGAAGTTAGGAAAGTCAGTGTGACTGATTCATGTCATATATTTCCTGATAGTGGTCAATGATTGTGTGAATATTTATGATGGAAGGGACAATTTAGCTTGTAGCTTTAGATAAAAAAGGGCTAAATATCTGAGAAATGGTCCTCTGTTTTATTTTTATTTGTAGACCTCCATTTCTTTAAAATCTGATCGAATGGGATTCTCAAACTGCATATAACAAGACTTATCCTTACCATTACTGATACTACATGGACTGGCAGTTGACTCAGAACAGGGTCTCTGTACATATGTTGCCGGTTATCATTTTTATACTACAGCCTACACGCCGTGACAGCAAAATAGTCTCACTAGCCCAACACAGAAAAATTTTAAACCATTCTATCACAGTATAATACAAAAAAAGGAACAACAAGTCTGTAAGGCAAAAAAACAGGCAATTTATAATCTAATTCAACACAAAAAGGCTTAACAAAATGAAATTGAGTTTAATAAAATCACAATTACCTTGTTCAATGATCAACAGAACAGAATTGCTGCGATGATGACAAGGGGCAGAAGCAGAAGGTGGTGCTCTCCGAAGACGCTTATTCAAGAACTCAAGTCAGAGTAAAATTCTTTTCTATTTTATGTGCATTATAATGAATAACAATACTTTAGCTACAATATTTAAAGCCTATTTTTTTCAATATATCCACATTAACTTTTCACTAAATGATAGCTTGAACTAGATTCAAGAATATTTTGGTCAAATAAGAATGGGCAGACTCAAAGTAAAAAGAAAAGGAAAAGAAAATACTATATCATAAGATAAAATTTAACAGTAGCCTCCTTTATACACTTTTTTTTTCACAGTATATAGTTTATCTTTTTTTAAACTGGTACATTACTGAAAAAATTTGCTGAAGTAAAGTTACAGTAATTTGATACAGTTTACATTTTCAATAGTATTTAGACTTTAGGACCATTTTCTGCAAAAACGCCTGACTACTCAACAAAAAGATCCAGCAATTCTCTCTGTTCCCTTCTTTACTAATGAAGACAGCTGGCATCTGCTGCAAGGATGATGTGTAAGAATTCACCTCTTCTGGAAGTTGAAAGGCATTGCCTCAGGTCAGACAATTGGTGATGGAACCTTGGACACTGCTCTTTTGTGGAGTTTCATAGAGATTGCCTCATTAGACCTAATGTTAACTAGCAGCACATTGATTAGGGTTTCAATGGTGTGAGACAAAGATACGGAACAGACATCATCTACAACCTCTTGTTATGTGAGAAATTGGGACAAGGTCATCTCAATATATGTCGTAAAATTAAAACTGCCATCTATTGCAAAAGGGAGATTTATCAGATATATACTTGAGGATCATTTAACACACATCCATCTGTCCTTTGACATGAAAGCACACGAGTTAGGTTAGATGTAAAGGAAATGGTAAAGATTTCAACCTTGTCATGTTTACTTTGTGTTCAACAGGATATTTCTAACCAAGTCCCTCATCCATGCAAAATAGCTGATGATAACTAAGCATCAAAATCCTTAAATTTGACATAAAGTGTGGGATTATATTTAATGAGATATGAGAAATACATTGACCTCCCAAGTTGCTGAAAATTAGAGCATCGATATGCATAGTAGTCTCATACTGGTACACACCTACGGTAACCTACTGGCTGAGGGAAAGAACACCAGTGAAGAAAGTCAACTTCTCTACATCTCAATTTCATTCGCACCTCACTCCTCGAGTGGTGCGAAAGACAAACAGGAACACTCAGTTATCCTTTGGGACGGATCGATGTGTTAGTGTTTTTTTAAGTGTGCTTGTATGTGTGTATGTGAGTCTGTGTGAGTTTGTGTGTGTGTTTGTGTTTGTGTGTGAGAGAGGTCAAAATGAAACTGTCAGGTTATGTGCTGTGACAAGGTCACACATAGAATACAGTTGGGAAGAGATGGATTAATGGATACTGCAGATGGATGCCCTTTCACTTCATATCTTTCAATTATTTTACTTATTTATTTATTTCACAATCTTTTACAAATAGGAACATCGTTTACTGGCAGTCTTGTATGTAACGATTAGATTATACATGCACTCATTTGGTGCCATTACTTTGAGGGGTTTTTCCTTTCTCCCCCTCACTCGTCCAAAAAACGTGGCCCACTAAAGTAGAGGATGGAGCCGTGGTGGACAAACTGAATAACTTTTCAAAAATTCTGATCCAAGCTACTCTCCTTGTAAACTATCAGTCCATCCCCTAAGCTACTCTCCTTGACTCTGGTGCTGAGCCAAGTTTGCCCAATAAAGAGTTGGCCACATATATGAGACTTCAAGCTCCCTGCCACACAATAGCCATCCATCTCTCTGGCAGTCAACCTGAGTTCATCCAGTGTTCTGTTTTTTTTCTTTTCCACTCCTCCTGGACGCCCATGGTCACACATCAAAGTGGACATTGTTACTGGCCTTCAACCTCAAATGGCAATACCACCATACTTACTAAAGCGAACAATCTCTCAAAGGCAGCCCACTTTATTACCCTTCCTCATTCCCTTATGCCCGCAAAACAGCCGAGCCGACTGTTGCATATTTGATACAGGGACAAAAGGAAATATGACTCAGAAATAAAACTGAATGATAAACCCTTTCTGGAAAATTATATTAAACTGAGTCTACTTGTGTTAGATAGATAAACATATATATTCATATATATATATACCTGTATTTATATATGCCGGTCTTTCACCGAGGAAACCGGTTTAAAACTTTAAATGTGGGTTGCGTCTTTGTGGAATCATGTCGATTTGTGATCATTCTAGTAGACGCTGCGCTCTCTCGCTAAGGCTTCCTAAACATGGTGGACAAATAGATTTTGTTTGTTGGGATAATCCCGCCTATGAATTTGGGCCTCTAGCTTGGCTCTGGCTCAGAAACAGCTGTGGCGGGAACGAGCCCACTGGGACACAGCTGGTCTGTACTTTGGTGAGACGGGGAGGGGGATACATCAAACTGATTAAAGATTTTAATCACAGAATTTTGATGTATTCACTCAGTCCCAATCACCAAATTCCACACCTCTTCTGCTGCCCTTGCCATGTCTAGAGATCGCTCTCAGCACTCTATAGATATCCCTTGCATTATTTTGCTGCTGCCGCTCCCCCATCCTCTCCCCTTGTGCATCCTTCCCCTTCCTGATCATCTTCTTGAGGTTTTTTTTTTATCCACTTCTGCATTACCTTGTCCCCGGATCCAAAAACCCTCTTCTTCTCATTCAGAAGGGCCTTTATATCTGGGGTGACCCATGGTTTATTCTTAGGACAACACCGCACCGTTGTGGTTGGTACAGTGTTTTCCACAAAAAAGTTGTTGTACTCAGTGCTGCAGTGAATCAGACCATCAATGTCCTCCCCGGGTGGAACACCAAACACATTCCAGACACAAAACAGTCCCTTAATCTCTCACTCTCCTCTTCTGTCCAAAGCCTCAGGGTGTTCTTCAATGTTGGGTGTCCCTCGCCATCGGCTTGTAAACAGGTAGTCGGTGGACCAGGTCGTGGTCTGAGCAACCAAGCCGGGGGAGGGGGATGAGGCGTACGCCTCCTATCAGAAGGATCATAAGAAGGTCCAGTGTCTAATTGTTCCTGGTGTGGCATGTGGTGTACGTAAGTATGATGATTTCTGAAGGGTGTAGATAGCTGAACCTTGGAAGAATATCTTGATATGAACTGTAAGATAATAAAAGTGACAGGACTTGGCATGTGAGTGTACCAAGACCATCTCGACTGCAACAGATTTGTCTGTAAAAACCTCATTTATTTATGTAAGTAAGTTCAACCGAGACTTATTTGTTATTATAGTGTCTTATTAAACTAATTATCATCCACATCAACAATACTTTTTCCTCAAATGATCCCTCTGCACAAGAAGAAAATCAGCTGTTACAAACAGTGTTGGGCTGAAAAGTATTTTTGTCAGCATATCCCTGTGTTATGGATAACAGGTAAGGTTCATTATTGTCATAGCCGCAAAAGCACTTAAGTTTTGATGCCGATTCCAGCAAATTAAGGATTTATGTAAACAATGTTGCAGAATAGACTGGACTTGAAGAACACAGCTTGGCCGTCCAATCACCCTTTGATGGGAACATCTTGTTACAGTAAAACAAGCCAAGGGTTTTCACAAATTCACTGACAATGGTGAGTCACAAAGGTTTTATATCACGCAAAGAAAATATTTATGTAGTGAGTGTTTGATAGCCATTGTACATTCTGTTCGGGATGAATATCAAACACTGCAAGGATTCCATTAATACTCACCGGGCAGGTGAGATGCCATGATCAAAAAAGTGGTTCACCCAGGGCGAGGATAGTACATGGCTCTCTGACTGGGATGACCCTTATGAATTGCCCAAATGTGGGAATCCCAAAAGCATTATATCTGGTAGTGGGGAACTGCGTTCATGCTCAGTGGGTAGAGTGGAAGTCCCCCCTTTGGAGGATCAGAAGGTAGCCGGTTCAAGCCCCAGCAGGTCTAAATGCCGGTCTTTGAGCAAGACCCTAAACTCATTATGCTCCTAATGCACTTTAAAAGTACTGCCTGCTGTTCCCACAGGGAGGGATTGAATGCAGAGAAACAATTACTCTCATCTGTTAATGTCTATGGTTGTTGTTTAGTTAGACAGAAAACAGAAGGATGGAAAGAGACAAGTATTAAGTTGGTCCTTCGATTTACTCCATCATATAAGACAAAGGTAGAGAGATGAGACACTGCAGTGTTATGAATGAGTGCAAGACAAAGCGGTGTTTGTGTGTGTGTATATGTGTATGTGCACCCCCAGCTTTAGGCTGTTTCCACAACCTGTACAGTGAAAAATCTTATCAACGTGATTTATTGTTTCTCAAACTGCCAATTGCTTTGTTGGTATGGCATGCTAGTGTGTGTGTGTTTCTCTCCACATGTCAAAACCATAAAGTTTGTAAAGTTATTTGACATAATGACAACACGTTTATAATGCTGTTGTTTCATTGTGTGCCAGACACTCACCTAAACAAACCTTGATAGAGCAAATACGTACTTTCACTCTGCTGCTCCTGTTGTGACAGCTAATTTTAATTCAAATAACACAATATTGTACAAGTTTGGCTGTCAAAGCTCCTTATTGCAGTTTCTACTGTTTTAATCAGAGGCAGCGACATGACTGTGAATGCACACACGTCAGTGACCTTTAGTTTGCAAAGCAGTCATTCTCGCCGCTCAGCTGCGCCGACATCAGCAAATGTGTGGAAGTTGCTGACATGAAGAGGTTTTTAATTGACTTACATGTTATCAGAGCCCCGCAGAAAATTTGTTGTTTGTTTTTGACATGAAATCAATGAGTATTTAAGCTTTTAATGCCATGCTTATGATATAATGTGTTATTGTTTTAGCTACTCCTGATAAGGGGTCAACACAGCGGATTTTTCTTCTCCATTTCCCACTGTCCCCTGCATCCTTCTCTGTGACAACCAGCACTTTCATATCCTCCCTCAAAATATATCTTCTCTTTTTGCCTCTTCTTTTTCTCCTGCCTGGCAGCTCTATCCTTCAATTATCTTTCCAAAATGTCCAGCGTCTCTCCTCCGGATATGTCCATACCACTTCAATCTTCGCTTACTCACCTTATCACTGATCCGTCCACCATGCGCTCTCATCCAAATGGATTTGTTCCTGGTACTGTCCACCGTTGTCACTCACATCAGCCTCAACATTCTCATTTCTCTCTCCTCTCTTACTTTTGTCTAATGCTATACTGTATAATTATAACCCCAAAAACAAGGGATGTTATGGAAATCCCATAGTCAGTGCCGCATACTCGTCCACAGTAGGTCCTTTGTGTTAATGAGATAACTCCAAAACAAACAGAAAAAACGAAACTATTTTGGGCTGATTTTCAAAATGTTGTACCATAGACTATCTTCTAGTAGTTCATATTTTACTCAGTAAGGGAAGCATTAAGGAAAAAACAAGACTGTTTTACGGACATAAATCAAAAACAATCTCATGGATGATTTTCAAATGTTAAACTTGCGTAAACTTTAGTGCGAGAAAGAACTGTATTGATTTTGAGGGAGCTTTATTTCCAAAATTTTCCCGGCAATGTTTTCTCGACCATTGGTCCAATTCAGTCGAGGAGATTTCTGTTGTATATATATTGTTTTTTACTCAAATTGTTCATATTTTCGTCACATGGGGAGCATTTTCTGGAAAAACATTGTTTTTGGCAAATACTTCATAATCATTGGTCAAATTTAGTCCATATTGTGTGCATATGAATCAATTCGAGGAAAGATATATTGTATCATATTTATTACCCTAATAGTTTAAATTTTACACACTAGGGGGATAATCTTTTTTTTTTAGGGGGGGAGAGTTTTTCGGACTTAACTTCCATTGAGTAGTCCAGTTAGTGGGATTGCTTGTATAACACATTTTAAGGACGTTGGCCTTGGTGTTGCGGACAACAGCATAGATCTAGTTAATTTTAGCCACACTGTCTGTCACCTCAGACAAAAACAAAATTTTCATGGAGGCACACCTTCTGGAATAAAATTGAACTTGTCATTCTCTGCATGAATTTGTGACACATTTTCAGGATAGTGATAATGCACTTTATAGGAAAGTCAGACTCTGCTATAACCTAGAGGGACATTTATTTGCATAAACATGCCCTAAAGGCAGCATACTGAATGTTTGAATTCTTCTTTGGCTTTTATTCAGGATTCTCTGACTTGAAAGAAAGGATAGAATGAAAGAAGGGAGAGAATAAAAGGGAGGAAATGGACAATTCTGCTTTTTGTGCCGGCGCATAGCTTAGTTCACATGGGGTACAGTGTTGGTTGGGGTCAAGGGTCATTTATGTGGCCGAAAAGAAAACTTGTAGGACCAAGGAACATATATTCGCTTTGTTGCTGGTTTTACTTTTTTGGCAAAGTGAAAGTGTTAGTGGTGTACTGTGGCCTCTTCACACCTGACTGGTTGTGGCAAATGTTTTATTTTATATGATTTTTGTGCTCTAACATTTAAATTTTCTGATATGCATAACCCTGAAAAGCTGCTCTAACAAGGTGAAAAAAAGTTCTAGTACAGGGAAAGAAAAAAGACTCCTTGCGTGTGCAAGACAAATAGGTGGTAAAAAAACCTGCTTTGCGTTTCCTCCCCAGGCAAATGTGTTCTGTGGAGTCCATGTTTAAAAGTCATATCTCAGCATCCAGAATCCTCGCTGTGAAGTCTGATGGAGGAGAAACAGTGTTACTTAGAAGTGGCAAGATAGAAATAAAAATGAAAATTGACCTATGAAGAAGTAATCCAAGAAAGATTAGGATTTAAAACAACTGCTGTACAAAAATGGGTTATTCTGCTTGTTCCTTCAGTTGAATGTTTGAGTTTAACCTGTGCTGAACGATGGATGTTCAGTTGTTTTCAAATTTTCCTGTACCTGATTTATTAAACCAAAACAAAGCATACGGACCAAACCTGCTGGCCTCATTCAAATGCTTACAATCATCAGTGAATTCATCACAAGTCCCAGTTTTAAGAATTAACCAGAAATTGGGAACCAAACCAACAACTACAGTTGTTGACTCAGTTGGAACTTCTTTGTTTTTACTTCTTTCTCGATACTTACAGATGGATTGCTGCTACATTTCAACCACAGTAATGTTTTTTTTTCATCTGTCTTTAAACATGATTGCGTTTACAACAGCGAACAATTGCATTGAAAATAGGAACACTGAACATATAAATTTGGTTTATTGGACATAAATTTGACTTCTTATGTCCAAAAGTAAAATCTATATCCTAAAAGATATTGGCATATTAATCCATCCATTTTCTGTAACTGCTTGTTGCGGGATAGTTGAAGCACAATCCCAGCTTCTTTTTGGCGGAGAGGCAGGGTACACTTAGGGGGTATAACTTTGAGTTTCTTTCACTGTTTAGAATTCATATTTTTAGAGTTAGCAACAGCAGGCCATTTTAGTACCAGCAGCTGAACATTTTTCTATAATTGCGTGGGCATGAAACTCTCTGAGAGAGGTGACACGCACAGAATGGGAGGGCTCGTTGTTCATTTGTGGAAGTAGCACGTGCAATGGCTGACTACCTGAAAAAGTAAGAGAAAAGAGTCAAAAGACCTCTGAAAACTGACACCAAATTTAGAGTGCCATCTGGTCGGGAAAGAAAATGCAGTCAGAGAGCAATTGTGGTGTTCTTCTAAGTGACATTTTTTTGGATGAGACAAGTGAGACAGGTCTATCTAGGCCACTTATGAATACATATCACAACCTTACAATTTAGTCAACAATGTCAACTTTGTTCAGTTGGTGACAGAAGTCAACTGAAAATGCTTTTTTCCAGCAATAGGCAAACACCCATCACCACCATATAATGCACAAGCTCCTCTTGCATACTGTATTATTTGGAACTGTTGTGCCTATATTGCCCCTCATGCATAAATGTTACAAAGACGATGGTCGCTGTCGTTCTACCTCTGACAAGGCAGCACAGGCAGTTACAGCATTAATTTGACATCTGTGTATAAAGGCGAGCTGGCGAGGCGTGTGAGGCTGTGACAAAAAAATATATGAGCATCGCACCAGCTAGAGATTTGAAATGCGGCTCAAGGCAAAAAAAATTTAAAAACACAAGATCTTTAGCTTCTTATCCTCTAAGATATCAGCCGCATTGGAACAGGGAATGTAAATAATGTTTTTTAACCATATGATTTTCTTAAAGTGTGTTATACATAATGAGTTTTTTGCATATTGAATATCATGCTATATAAATAAATCTCACTCTAGAAACAACTAAACTGTCTTAACTTTTTCAGTTTTTTTATATTTAGGAAAGTGGTATTGAAAATGATCTTTGTGGTGACATTGTTGCATAATTGTTGTGTAAAAATGTTGTAAAACCAGTGGTAAAGCCGCCGGCAAAATTTATTTATTTTACATACAGTAACTAGGCCTTTACTGTCAACCCCAAAAACAATGGTATATATTTGAAATAAAACCCAATCTGCTATGTTGTACAAGCAATCTCCATGATTCAAGAACTGAAATAAGAAGTTATTATTATTCTTCAAAAAAAAAAAAAAAAAGTTTAACGAAGTGAGTTAAATATTTTGTTGTTATATCTAATTGAGTTGACTTGCTTACACCAAATTTAGACTAAATCGTACCAACAGAGAAAAATGAGGTCAGAAAAACAGTGTTATACATTGCAAAACATGACCTATTAGAGTTCAATGGGATACATACAAGATAGATCTTGAGTTGATTCTAATGCCCACATTTCTCTTTAAATCAGACCAGCAAATGAGAAAATTATGTCACGAAAACTTTTGGAGATTAAGCCCCCCTAGTGTCAGAAATATAAGATAAGATAAGATAAGATAAGATAAGATAAGATAAGATAAGATAAGATAAACCTTTATTAGTCCCACAATGGGGAAATTGTGTTGTAACAGTGTTACAGCAGCAGAGTATGTTACAGAATACAGAATATGCAACTGATCTTTCCCAAAACGACAGCAGTTATTCTTGGCACTGAACTCTATGGGGGTATGAAATTTAAAAATGACCCATGAAGCAGTTTTTGAGGTAAAATGAATGATCAGCAGTGGCGGCAAACGTAGCAGTGATGAAGATACCATAATATCTCCAACTCTTCAGGGACATTAGAAACTCCGTCCATCTATTTTCTTTAACTGGGGGCTGGAGCCCATCCCAGTTGACAAAGAGAAAAAGGCAAGATAAATCCATGAACAAGTTTAAGGGCCACCACATTCATAAAGGCAGACTTATTCCCACCTATGGGTGATGCGAGTCAACAATTGACCAGAACAGGTGGATTTAAAACCTGCAGCCGTAATTATGATATAATATACATAAAAATATTTATTGTTTTTTTTTAGCTCATGACTTAAGATTTGTGTTTAAGAATTCAGATTTGTTTTCCCAGCTTCTCACAGATCCAGCAGACTACTGAAGACGAGGAAGAGAGAGCCAGCGGGGTCAAACACAAAAAGCCTATGCTAATTAGATTTTCTCTCCCTGGCATCATTCGCCGAACCACTGTACTGTATCTATCTCTATCCTGCCACAAATCTAACCAAACCCCACTACCACAAAGAATAGTTTTATTTACTTGTTTTATTTCAATATATTTCAGTTCTCCTGTGAATGTCATTTAGAGCTCTTCCCTAGCTGTTGAAAAAGAGTCCAACATTCAGGAGTAGTCAATGATCACAGGGGAGTGCAAAAGATGAATCTGCGGGTGTGAGTGTGTATACCCACAACGGGGGGAAAATGCGAGTTTGCATGGCTTAAGGTGAGTCTGACAGTATTTGCCTGAGGGCATGCCTTTCCTGACGCATAGTTTGTGTTGACACATGTTTACAGCAGTCACAAAAACTTTATAATACTTGAAAAAATGTTTGCAGTAAAGTTTTGTCAACTCCAGTTCCATCCTGAGACACAGTAGATGTACTGTACCTTTAGTAAGCCTTCTTAATGACAACACACATACACTCAACTTCGATACAGACACCAAAACATGCACATATTGCACACACACACACAAAAACCCAGACGTCATTCGTCTGTATGATGCTTGTACTTGCTGGAGCAAATTCTAGTAGCTACCACAGTGATTCATACACAAACACATACACTCATACATAGAGAGAGGGACAAAGGTGCAAAGACACATCGTTTCACACTTGGTGTCATGATTCACACAAGATCTAGCACTCTTGTGTGTGTTTGTGCGTGTGTGCATGTGTGTGTTAATCTGAATAATTGTCTTCAGGCCTTTTTCCCCATAATTCCTTCTTTGTTTTCTTGCCTTTTGTTTCTCTCATGCTCTCTCTCTTTCAGACACAGACACACAAACACACACACACAAACACATTTATATGCACACACTTATATTTGCTCCCTCCATTATAATTATTTCCACAACAATGATTGGGCCAGTTGATTAAAAAGGGTCTTATGGGAGCTGTTTCTTGGCTAATGGCTTCTCTGCGCAATGCAAAAGAACACACAGTCTACACACAGGTACAGACATGAATGCATATACAAACACACAAAGTCCGACCCACAAACAAGAAAAAAATCGAGCCGACACACAATCATTTACAAACAATGTGTGTGAGCTTTGCAGAGGTCGTTGTTATGTGCACTCGGGTGCATGTTCACACTGTTCTCTGTGTGGGTGAAAGCTGTGTCCATAATAACTTTCACTTTAGCTGGAATTTTGTTCAACCGAATGTTTAAAGAATCCTTCTACAAAGACAAATCTTTCATTTGTCAGCATATTACATATTTTCCTACTTATCAACAACAGATGGTTCTTTTAGTTTATTATTCCATTACATCAGGCATCACTTTACCACAAAAAATTTTAGAGGACAATTAGTATTGCAAACTTCGATGTCATATTACTATGGAATATATTATGGAATCGTCGTCGCGTCCACAGATCTTTCTTGTTAATACGATAACTCAAACTGTTTAAAAAGATAGTTTTCAAATTTTATACCAACATAGTCTCTGGTGCTGGCAAGAAGTGGATTGATTTTGGGAAAGGTCCCTCAAATATTTTTGACACCAAGGAAAGGTTCTTCTCCAAAAGTTTCCGGGCCATGAATTCTCAACAGTTAGTATGATTTTGGCCAAATTTGGTGAATATCAATCCTATCTCCTACCAATCCTATCTTGTTTTTTTCATTACTTTATATTTTACTTTCCTCGGGAGCTTTTTTTTTTTTTAACGACATTAAGTCCTAACTCTTGATCAAGATTCGGTGCATAAGAATCAACTGGAAGTCTAATTGGATCAACAGAAGAAGGCATGTTTTGAAGTGTTTACCTCCTTATCCGATGAGGTGGGAAGGAAGAATATGAGAAGAGACAGGCTTCAAATTAAGACTACATTTCCAAGGAAGCCTAATGCTACTTGTGTGCCTTTTATAGAAGTAATTTTCTCTTTGAATTTACTGAAGAGGGTAAACATTAGAGTTGATTCTTCTGACTCGAACCTCATGAACTTCATGTCATGTTTCCATCATGGGAAGACTTTTTGATGCCTATGCAATCACCATCCCTCATTCAGAGTATAATAAGGTTTCACTCAGCCCAAAATATGTATGGATGATGTTTATTTCTTGCCTTGCTGGCTGGGTTTTGAGTGGTATCTTCTTTTGTAGCCCTACAGTCGGCCCAGCAGAGTTTCTCTGTCTGCTCAAATAGGCTGCTGAGATGGCTGACAGTTGAAATCGACATATAGGTTGCTCTTCTTCCATCTTTACCCACTTTATTAGCTCTCAGTGTCTCCTATTATTCCCTCATGGTCTCTTTCTCTGTTTCTGACCGTTCACATCTTCATCTTCTCTCTAAATCAGTAATAGCTTCTAGTGGAGGTTACTTTCCACCATCACAGGGTAATTAATTTCACACCTAATCTGAAAAGAGGAAAAGGAAAATAACCCTTTGGACATACCTCTTTTTTGTCTTGCAGTACTGTCTTGCTAATTCTTGCTTATTCAATACATTTTTATTTAAATCCTTCACTCTATTTTTGTCAGGACTGCATTTACATATATATGCCTCCTTGCTCCGTATACACCACTTTAAAGAACGCAAAGACACCCAAAATGCATAATGTATATAGCGCACTGAATTGTATAGCCTGCTCTCTATATAATCTATAGTTCAATACAGGAAGTAGAGCTGATAAACAAACAAATGTTTATGTACACTTGATTTTTGTAATGCCTAGATTTCCAATTTGTATTGTTCCTATTGAGTTGTTTCTCTGTGGGGTTTGTGTTGTCGTTTTAGATTAGATGATGATATGTAATGATAAAAGACCCGTCAGAAAGTCTGCCTATGACTCTTTAGCAAGATATTGTATATAAGCGCACTGCCCTAAGCAGCAGCTAGCAGTGGTGGTAACACTGGTGGTGGTGGTGGATTAATCTGTTGAGATGGATGAGACTGATGAAATGATTAAGTCTGCTCAGAGGTAATGCCGAGGTGGATGTGGCAGATGTAATGGCAGCATCAATAAACTAAACTGTAAAGAACAGATGAAAGAATAAGAAAAGTTTTCCTATTTGAAGCTTTTAATAGAGCTTAATTTTAAACTGAAGCAGCCAAAAATCCTCTCATTTCTTTTCACTCTTATGTGTCTCATTGTATACATCTCAACACAACTCAAGTTACAACCAGCTGTCTATCAGTCTAATGTGCAAAGAGTCAGTTTGCACTTAGGCTTTATGGAAATTGTTAATTTTAATAGTGTTGACTACCTCAGGCTATTTAGTTGTATTGCTGCTTCTTTTCAATTAAATTTGTATTTGTTAGACTATTACAAGTGTCTCTTTCATATGGACAAAAAGCAGTTTTTGATCCATCAGCTTCATTTTCTCTGGAGCAGATCCGGCCTGTGTTTGTGTTCCACCCTTTGTCGGTTAAGCTTTCAGCAGTAAAACAAAATTAAAAATGATGTTTGACAAGCCAGGCAGCGCTGTGGTGAGGACATAGATAGAGATTACAGTGTGAAGTCTACAGGCAGAAGCTGTTTTATCATTATCATATGAACTCTCAACAACCACTCTGGAGATTGAAGTTTGGAGGTTGTCACTGTCAGACACATTCTCAGTCTGGAAACATACATTTCAAAATAAATCTGATTTAGGATTTTCCTTAAAAATCTTAACTTAGTGAGTAAAATATTAACTATTAGAGTAAAGTATGATGTATACAAGATAGATCTCCTTGGGTCAGTTCAACCCACATTTGGACTAAATCAGATGTTCATAATGTTTAGAAAGTTATTTCTGAACGTCTCATGGGGCTGATTCGTTTGCACCAAATTTGAACTACGTAGGACCAGTGATTGAGAAATTATTGCCCAAAAACCTACAACTGACCTTAGCCTAAATCAATGCAGTTCTTCCTCGCACCCAGGTCTATGTGGGTATATTATTTGAAAATGATCCATGAACCTGTATTTGAGATACAAAGGATTCCATAATGTCAATGACTTTTCGGGGATATAATTATAACTGGAATCTACAGATCTATTCGTATTCAAGGAACATTATAATGATTTCAGCTGATTGTACAGGCGATACCTGTAACAACTTTCATTTGGACGCAATGCAATACCAGAGTATTGCATGAGGCACACAGACTAACATGCAATGTTTTTTTAAAGGAAAGGCTCAAGATAAGTCTCTGAATGCCTTATACCTTGCATGTATTATGAATTTGTCAAACTTCACAATACTTCCGAGCAAACTTACAAGAAATAATTCATCACTAGCCAGGAGGGGTGTGTTTTATTTGCTCAAAAAGTCAACGAGATCAGGTAATGACAATGTGTGTAAAAGTGTCAAAGAATAAAATATAATACGATATTTTATGATATGAAAGCAATTACTTTGTAACTTTACTATCATTCTCAATAACATTTTGTGGTTAACTGAACTATTTCAAGGCTTACCAAATCAATACAGAGGGCTGTGACCACATCCCATCGTCCCAGCCAGAATAGGATGGTTCAATCTCACTGGCCCAAGTTTCTTACTTATAGTAATTTACATTCATGCCACCTGCTTCAATAACTTATTGTATGGTTATGTATGTGTTGATCATACTGAAACACTGGTCTAGCTGTCTAGCCTCCTTTTGCTCACTTCTGTATCTTTTCTATTTTTGAGCTCCTGACAAATGTGTACATTGCTCAGCTTCTCAGTTAGTGACAACCGCTGGTTAAAACCGCGGAGCAGTCATCAGCTAAAGAGCCACATATTGCATGGCTAGCATAATCGACATTAATATTTCAGCTGTAGTTCTATCTTCTATAATTTTTTCTTATGATAATGATCTTTTCATTATGATAAGATGCAAAATCAATAAGATATGCAAGGAATTTCCAAAACATCTTACAGTTTAATCATTGAACAAATGCAAATACTCGGTTATCACTATTATCCTTTATCTCATATTATTTTTGTGGGGTTTTTTTTCCTTCTTGAGCTTATGAATGCCTTAAGAACGGAAACATCTTTGCCTGATGCCTATGGATTTACTCTATCTGCTATAATCAGAAGTGTTTGGAACAATAAGATGAGTGGCTTTTCGTTTTTTTTCTTTAAAGTTTTTAAACAGTAATGAGGAGAGTATTTTAAGTGCTCTTATTTTGAAGGAATACAGGGGATGTAGGGCAGGTACAGTATTATATGTATTCTGACCTGTTGAAATTAATATATTTTCCGTCCTCCCCACGGTGTATTTCCTAAACCGAATTCTTTGACATTCTGAAGTGAAAATAAAACTTTGCTAGCCTCGTTTAGTCCATTATATGTTAGATGTTTGCTTTGTTCAGGGACTTCAGGGCTTGTGGCTGGCTCAGTGCTTTTGCTAGTTTTAGCCACTCTACAAATGTGAGCTTCTTGAAATTTACTTTGTTCCTCAGGGTGATTACATTTGAAGTGTGTGATTAAGTTTGTTGTGCCAACGTTTTTGGGGTTGTTCCTCGACAGCTTATTTTGGTCTTACTTTTTAAAACAATTATTGACGGCACAGTAACATTCATACTGTAATGTTACCTGTCTTGAGAGTGATGTTTTTCCTTGTCTCCTTAAAAAAAAATACAGACGTAAATTGGCCAATAGCTAACTCTGGTGCAGCTAAGAAGCTGTGTGCTTTCCCTGTCAAGTAAAAAAAAGAAATAAAATGAATAAATAAATACAACGTGGCTGGCTCTGCACTCTCGGTAGCTTCTACAGTGGATGGTGTATATTCAATGATTCCTGTTTGCTTCTAATATTTCCACATGCACTTAGAAAATATTTCAAGACCCTGGGACTTGGAACACCCATTAACATGCATTGTGAATAATGGTAATGGATGCCAGCATGAATTTTAACCAGCTATTTTCTCCATGTTTTGAGGTGTTTAGTCTTCGACAAAGAAAGGCTGCTGTTCTGCTCTTTGAGGCTCATTTGTGGGAACAATTCAAAGTATAGGGCTCAGAAAAGTTTTTGCTCCCTTAATGACTTGTAATACTCAGTGGGAATGCTGGTAGACTGAGTATCAGAAAACAAAGAGAAGGGAGACAGAAGGCAAAAACACAACCAGGCTGGAATACAAGAAAGGTAAAAAATATGCGGACTATCAGTATTTCGGTTTGCAGATCATATTAATGATAAACAGATCATATTACAATAAAGTAATACATACATAATTATCATGTCGAAGCTATCCCAATGACGTGTGAAGAATTTATTTCCTTTTCACAACTAAAATTAATGAAATCAGACTCCAGATAGACAACAGTACTGGGGACCCTCACTCTCCTCACTGCAACCCTTCTGTTCTGATCAAAAGCTTCCAGCATCTCTCACTGTCCTATTTAAAGGACTTTTGACCAAACTGAAACCATCAACTTGTCCTGTAGACACCATGCCCCTTAAATCTTCTGAAATAGGTTTTTTAGTAGCATTGGTTCTTCTATTTTATCATTAATAGCCCTTTGTCTTCTGTGTTGTTTTCCCTCCTACATCAAGCATGCTGTAGTACACCCTTCTCTTAAAGAACCGTGCCTGGATCCTACTAATCTTAATCATTTTAAACCCATTTCTAAACTTGCATTTGACTTCTCCAGCTCTTTCTACGCTATCCAACCATCACTGCTGAGAGGGAAGCTGGATGGAGGGAAGCAGGCAGTTGATGATCACCACCTGTCTGTATGGACCAAAAACTACCTCACTGACAGACCACAGTACATGGGGCTGAGGGACTGTATGTCTGATGTGTTGGCCTGCAGCGCGGGAACTCCACAAAGAACAGTTCTATCTCCTTTCCTATTCACACTATATATATCAGACTTCAGACACAACACAGCCCACAGCCAGTTCCAGAAGTTCTTTGACGATTCAGCCATTGTTGGATATTGATTGAAAGAATCAAACAATCTTGAGTACAGATACAGAATCAAGAACTTTATGGACACGTGTGAAGTCAACCGCTTTTCAGATTGACACCAGCTGGTCATTGACCTCTGTAGGAGGACCTCTCACATCACATCGGTGAACTTCCAGAGTTTGGTCATCGAACAGGTAAACTCATACAAATACCTGGGTGTTCAACTTAACGATTAACTGACTGGTCGGACAACACAGATCTGCTTTACAAGAAAGGCCAAGGTCGTCTCCACGTACTGGGGAGACTGAGTTCCTTCGAAGTGTGCAGGACTCTGTTAAAAAAATTCTATTACAGTGTGGTAGCATCTAAAATTGTCTATGCTGTAGTCTGCTGGGGTGGAGGAAACACAGAGAGGGACAGGTAGAGACTCAACAAGCTGGTGGGGGGCCACCTCACTGTGAGCTGTGTTATTTCTGAAAAACCGGAACTCTTCGATCATTCGTGTACTGCAAAATAACTACATACTACACTAAATATACTACAACTGCACTGGATTATTTTGATTTATATCTTCTTGAAGATTGACCTCTTTTGCCATATTTCCACCTAATATATGATGTATTTTATTGAATGTGTACAATTTGTGTTCAATCAGGATTTCGTCTCATCCATAGCACATAATGTGTGCTCATTAAAGTGACTAATGACCTCTTACTTGCAGTTGATGCTGGCCACTACCCAGATTTTAATTTATTATAGCCGCAAAAAGTCTTGGATATTTTGGAATCATCATCACAGCCAATGCGTCCGCTGTGTAAGTATTATTATTATTATTATTATTATTATTATTATTATTATTATTATTATGATACCGCATATAACTGTGCAAAATTAAGAACTGGAATTAGTTGGCATTAACATTCAGGTCCCAAGATGATAATGTAATCAAATCAAATATTTACATCACGGATGTCCCCTTCTGTCAAGTCTGCACATTAAACAGTCATCAGTTATATAATGCATATCGTAATACTCACCTGAAAGGTCTTCTGCTATCTTGCCTTACTTTGAACGTTTCTGGTGAAGAATGCCAAGAAACGTACGACGATGTGGGAATATGGGAGGGATGGAGAGAGAGACACAGACTGTGACAAATAATGTCTACACTCCTAACAATAGTGTCTAATTGACTTTGCCAGCGTGTCTAAGGATATAGGACACCAACAATGACTTGGGGCATATCATCGACAAAGTGGTCATGATGTAGAGGCTTCAAAAAGACAAAGGGGGCCGTCTGGCAACAGAAATGTTCGGGCAAATGGCCAGTTATTGTAATAGCTAATCAGAAGGGTGTAAGATGACATTCTTGGTACTTTTAATACTCGTGGAATGTTAGACTTTACCGTTTAAACTCTGTATTAAACAACAATGTTTAACTGTAGCCACAAAAGCGATTAATTAGAGAATTTATAGTCAGTGGAGAGAAGTTTTATCCGGTTAACTGGTATTCCCATTGCTAATATTATTGAACAGGAAAAGTTTCTTAATCATATCTCCCTACCCATTGGTCTGATTTAGTCCATATTTGGTGCCAATGAATCGACTAAGGGACATTTTTATTGCTTATACCAGGATAGAGCTCAAAAACTATTTGATGGATCATTTTTAAACTTTTCACCACCGTAGATCTTATCAAGAAATGGATTGATTTAGAGAAAGACAAGTTGTATATTTCTAACAATAGGAGGAGATTTATCCCCAAATGTTTACTGGACCTAATTACTAACCATTTATCCGATTTAGTCCAGAATTTGATGCATATGAATTGACTCACAGGGATCCACCATGTATAAATCACATTTTACTGTACTACTTCATATTAAAGTCACTTTGTAGAGCTTTTTTTCACAGAAATACTGTGGATATAACTTTAATTTGACTATCTCAATCAGGCGGATCCTTGTACAATTAGGAGGATAGGGGACCTTTCAGGGATATACCTTTGCTATCGGGGACGACAGTTTTGGCCTAGTTGCACTTCATATCATGCTTATGAGTCAGTGGCACTCTGAAGGTGAATGCAAAAGAAGAACACTGCCGACTATGAGGGCAGATGCAGGTCAGTGTTGCATTGACGGAAGCTCATTCATCAGCGCCGACGAAGGGAACTAAATGGAGGGAGCAGAAAGAAGGTGCTCATGCATTCTGAGAGTGAGTCAAGGATAAAAACCCTCCGACTGAATGAGTTTATATATGAGTGCTTAAAGAGAGAGTGTGACAGAGCAAATTAAAGAGCAATCAGATGCCGGTTTGACATTAACCGAATCCCTAATGAAGGTGAGAGGAAATGATTGGCTGGACACACATCCCAATGAGGTCTGCCACGGCAAGTTACTGGGTAGACCTTGGTCTCCAAAGAACAGGCTCTGACTCATATTGGCTTTTCTAATTGGCTGCATGGATGGTAGCCAGGGTGATGCCTATATATGAATGTGATGAGATAGAGCACTCATCAGGGTTAAAAGGACAGGGAATGAGAGGATGGTCATAGAGCGAGACAGATGGGAGAGGGATACCAACATTGACAGAAAAGGTAGGGAGAAATCAAGAGTTGAAAGAGTGGAGAAGGAAAAAGAGGCTATTGTAGCTAGGAAAGAGTACAGAACTGTAGATGTACATAACTATTTCACATCAGGAAACAAAGGATAATTTAATATATTCTCACAGTTTTATGTTTGACTTCATTAAGCATAAATATTTACAAGTCTTTTTTTCCGAGTTCTGAGTGGCTTCCCACATATTTTAACAACTCAGCTTTCAGTATGAGGTAGCCTTAGCGGTAACAAGTAAGTTAAGGAAGCCAGGTTAATCACAAATAATTCATCTCCTATTTATAAAATATTATACTATTTCCTCAATTATTTTGTTTCCAATCATTAAAGGTTTGTTCACATTTATGCTGCGCAAGGCCATAGTTGATTGTTTCCATATGGGGTAGTTTAAAGGTTTAGCCTGTTTGCTGTCTGATCATAAAGATCACACAGTAACCATCATGCTACCATAAAGATGCATCATCTTTACTCTTTATTAATTTTAATGACAGTTTAATAAAGAATGTATTATCTGTAGTAGTACATATCAACTTTAATTGTTTTCAAATGAGGTGCCAGATTTTCATAGATATTTACCGTCTCTCGTACATAATGGAACTAGATTCTCACTCAAGGTATAATTGATTAGATCTCATTCTGAGAGGATTCCAACAATTTCTCATCCCATCACAGACTGATGTTTTGTCAAGCGTTAAGAGGCACAAGCACCTTTTACTTCTTGTTTGTACTCTCTGGCCCAAACAGCCACATAGCTTTTCAAACAGATACAATGCTTCAGTAAAGATCTGGTGCCAAAACTCGGTTTTCATATTTCAGAAAAAGTTTGTTCAGGTTTGTTTGCCTTCATAATCCAGACTTTTGAATGGATGTAGGGTTCAAAGATATATAGAGCCTAAATATATAGCTTTATTTTAAAATATGATACTAATGATATATGCTTAATTCAAATTAATCATCTTGGAATTGTAAAGATGGTTTGAGTGCCTTAATTAGTATCCAATTTACTAACGAATTACAGAAAGTGTTTGTCTAGAATCAACAGAAAAGCACAACACAACACATCACAGAGGACTTTATTAGCCCTCTATTTGTCTCAAACACAGTGTGGAGCCAATTTTCACTTTTGCCTCTCATCTCGAGTGGCTGGTCTCTGTCGAATAAAGAGTCAAGTAAGGGCCTTTAACTGTTCTCTGACTAACTTACTAAAAGAGTAATTTTTGTGGACTTGTAATTCACTAAGAGTTGATTGCTGATAAGGACATTTTGACAATTACCAACATTTTGCAGTACTTTTCTTTGGTATGACTTGCATTCCCTCTATTTTGTATCATTCTTATTTAATGAACTCAAATGTTCTTCTGACTGTCCTACATTTTCCATATATTCAGACAAATGTGAATCAAAACATCAAACATATATAAACACAGTGGATAAATCATCATGCTCAACTTCATGCTGTCAAATATCTTTTGCTAGAAAAACTTCAAATTTTATTTTGTCATCTTTAATTATGCTAAAGGCAGTTAAAGACGGTTGATTGAATTAAAAAATATTCAAATGACTGTTTTTAACCTTTCCTTTGCCTTTCACTTAAAATATAAAGTTTTAAATGTTAATCTGACCTCTACCTGACATTATCCTATAAAAGCATTGCAGATTTTTTTAATCGTTCTTTCCAGAGAATTGGAAATATTCAGTGATGTCACTTGCTAATATTTTAATTTCATGGTCCAAGTATCCCCAATATGGTTCTAATGGGAGGGAAAGAAAGGGAAAGATGACGAGAGAGAGAGGGCAGGGAGGGGACGAGGGGAAGAAATGGAAGACTAAAGAGTGAGAGGGAAACGTTACGAGCACACAGGGCAAGATGTGAATGTATGAAATTAAATAAGTGACGGAAAATGGGTGAGGTAAGTGGAAAGGAGGGAGAAAAGTGGAGGGATAATAGAAGCAAGAGGCCGTAGAGAGAAGAAAAGGAATAGAGTGGGAGAGTAAGAACCAGTGAATAGTTTCCATTAGCTCTGCTTAGGTGAGCCCAAAACAGTGTTAATTAATCTGTAACTTTCTTTTAAAAAGTTTTTGTTGTTATTACACCGTCACCTTGTTTCTTGACATTGGCTTCTTGTGTTGTCCTAGACCCATCCCTAAAGTCCCCTTTAAAGAGGTTTTAGAGCTTAATAATCCATCCCCTTATGCATGTAGGGTCTGAGGTCACACCCAAGTGAACCCTAACCCTGAACACAAGCCTCTATATACCACATTAAACAATGTTCAACATTACATCCATCCATTTTCTTCTGCTTATCCGGGGTTAGGAGTCTGATATTTTTCAGCTGATCATCGACTTTATGTCATCAAATACCTAGAGCTCATCCGGGACCCCATATCCTCTTTTCCAGATCAGAGCCAGATCAGAGTCATATTTCCTATGCGTAGGTGATCCGGGTTGGCTTTGGAAAAATTGAGGTAGAATTGGCGCGCACAGCGCCCGCCCCCAGGCCAAATTATATACACTGAACGTTTAAGACTGACCTCAACAGGTCTTTCCTCCAGTGGGATATGGGACGTTTTTTTAATGCTGTGCTCAGTTTTGGACTGGTGTGCTCAGAATTATTGGCAAAAGCTTATCTTTCTCCAGATTGTGGTCTGTTGCGGTTTTCCCCCCTTGAATGGTTGACAGCAGACTGACAAACTGCTCCATAGATTGATACCAAACAGCAGTTCAAGCACAGGTGCAAATAATAATAAAAGAAAGAAATTCAATTGAGCTTCTAAAGGGGTCTTGATAATGTTCATGTTGGCTAGCTGTCACGCTGTCATATCTAACTGTTAATGTCATGCCACAAAAATGAGCTCTGTGAGTTGTTTAAATAAATGAACTCATACCCAGTATAATCAATATATATTTGGTAGCTTTTTAAACTTGGCACACTTCAGTAGGTGAATTTAAATTAAATCTACTTGTTCAACCAACAAAGTTGGATTGATTTGACCCAACATTACGATTTTGCATGAATTAGAACAAAAAATTGAGGTTGTCCTTTATAAGTTTATGTAGCCATGTTGCTAGGTTTAGTTTGCTGGATAGTCATAGGGCCTGATTTACTAACATCCCGAATAACAAGGGCTGAATTGCGTGTGTTTTCTAACAAACTACACATTTGGTTTGAGGGTTTCCGGGTGTGTCATGTTTGTTGCACAAGTCTTCTTTCTCATCTTAATAATGTTATTAAATTACATTTAACTAAACTGGTGAAAACTCTCCAGACAATACTTTTGTTATTTCTGGTGTCAATCAACATTTTGATAAATTAAATTTTAAACAAATATTAGAGCTGGAAAAGAACAATGAATAGCTGCTCAATCAGTTGAAGTTCTTAGCAGTGCATTTGTAGTTTCAAATATTCAACTTGAAGTCTTAAATGTGTTTCTCACGTCTGACTCTTCCAGACTGTCAGCAGGAGACGATGAGTTGTCACGACTGTCAATTCGTCATATTTTGTCTGTGTCCTCTGAATGCATGCTGTGTCCGTGACTCAGAAAAGTGTCGCGGACACACTCATACTAACACAAACGCTGAGGCACACAGACCCCAATCTGCCAGCTCACAGTGTTGAGTCCAGTCGACAGGTGGAAAGCTAAGATATCACACTCTTTTCTATTGGTCAATTTCCCGCCTTCTGTTCTCAGTTTGCTTCTACAGACAAGACCGATGTTGCTTATCTTATAAAGACATGCAGTGTTCATAATGCTTTGTCTCCAAACACTCTTTTAAAATTCCACCTAAGTTTTTCTGTTGCCTGGAATATTTCAATTATCACACTTAACTCTATTGTGCATCTAATTGCTCTCATAATTCCAGACTCCATTCTGTGTTGTATTGTTGAATCTGCAAGTCACCACGAGTATTAACTATTACCAAAAATGCATGCTCCAAATTTTAAAGTAATTTAAAAAAAGTAATTATAAAGCATCTATCTATCTATCTATCTATCTATCTATCTATCTATCTATCTATCTATCTATCTATCTATCTATCTATCTGTCGATCTATCTATCTATCTGTCGATCTATCTGTCGATCTATCTAGCTATCTAGCTATCTATTATTAGATAGGTATAAATGACCACAATGATCTCTCTTGTTCAAGAATACAAGGAGGGCAGGAGATGCCATGAAGACACATACCTGCAGCTCATGAAAGTTTCAATAAACCACTCATTTCCCTGGACCAGTCACTCAAAGGAAGTCTGTAAACAGGCAGATACCCCATCACAAGAGTAGTCTGAATATGAAATATTACCCGCATGTCAGTCAGAGGTGTCACCGCTGGAGCGATTACCCTCCAGCGGTGGGTTCGTCTGTGGGCGAAGGACACTCAGCTGTATGAACCGTGTGTCTCACCTCTTGAGTCGTCATTATCTCAGGGGGGATTCTCCGAGACTGTGTGGATGATTGATTCGGGGTGTTTGAGTGCCAGATCACCTGCAATGTGCTTGTACTCATCAGAACTGTTTGTGACTGAAAAGTGGGATAATGACAGGTTTGAAGTGACAGAGATGCTGAAGGAAAGGAACTAATACTGAATGGCAATTGAAATATTTCAAGCTGTTTATATTTGATTTGTTTCTCTTGATGTTCTTCAACTCCAACTAGGGGAACTGAAGGGCAAAATATTCTCATATTTCACTTCATACCTTCCAGTATTTACTATCTGAGGCACTTTTAAAAACTGAAACTAGGCCTATAAGCTGTCGTCCAAGACACCAAGGGTATATCCCAGAAAAGTCCCTAATCCCATGCATGTCCATGTCAGTATTCTTTTGAAAAAAATATGATATGTCATATAAATAATAATAATAATAATACATTTAATTTATAATGCACTATAAAGATCTCTTCATGTTTTTTAGAGGCTCCAAATTTGGACTAAATTGGAATGGTTTGGAAGTTGGTCTAAAAGACAGTATTTTTTGTAAAAAATATCCCCATAGTGAGTAAAATATGAACTATTATAGTAAAACATGATGTGCAAGATAGATATCATCGTGATTGACTGATTCTAATTAACCAATTTTGGAAAAGATCTGGCCAGGTATTGGAAATATACAACTGACCATTTCCAAAATACACCCAGTTCTTTCTTGCAGTAAGGTCTATGTGGGTATAAAATATGAAAATTATCCATTAAATAGCTTTTCATTTATCAAGTTATAATTAAAGTCTAGGAAGGTGAGCCTTTTTATCAATTTTTGTGTAAAACAGGTTGAGAGAATATCTATAAAGAGTGAAAAACAAGTTGTGCGATGGGACTTTATAGGATTAAACTTGACAGACCTGTGACCTGATAATCATTGTTCTGTTCCATCTCTGAAGTAGTAAACATCAGACATATGTGTCAAATAGCCTAGAAACACCTTTACAACACGCTACTCCAGAGCTCTCATTATGTTAACAATGCTTTCAGCATTTGTCTGTGATGAAAAGAGTGTCTGTGTGTGTGTGAAAAGCAGCAGCAGCCATCTGGCTATTTAATAGACTTGGTAAATGCTGCAGCTGTGGTTGACACACATACACACACAGAGAGCAAGATAAACAAAGCCAACAGATTCCACACATGGAAGCGTACACAATGAAACGAAGGGGTGAAAAAGTTAATATTCACACATAGTTGTTTGAAAATAATGCATTTTTTGTCTTGAAGGACAGTGGTGTAGTGGGTAATACAATTGCTTCACAGCAAGATGATTCCAGGTTCAAATCCATTTTCTCTCCGGGTGCCCCAGGTTCCTCCCAAAGTCCAAAAACATGCAGTGTTGGTGATGTTTTGATAGCAGCATGCCCTTCAGAGTAAATACTGAACACAGTTTAAAGAGATGTTCAAAATGTCTCAATCTGCTATGCAAACTGAACAATGTTGCCGTGAGCCCAAAAGCAAGTAATCATTTAATATGATCATGTGGTATGGGGATCGGAACTTGGAGAAAAGGAATAAGTTGCAAAACAATTTGAACATGTCCTCCCAAATCAAATTGAAACCAAAAATGCAGCTCATTTAAAGGTATTATGAACTCCTAATATGTAAAGTGACAGAATAATCAATGACCCTTGTAATCCTCTGCTCAGTGAATTTGAACTTTTTCAAATTTCTACCACATGACCCCAAACAGAATGAGCTGTTACAGAAAATGGATGGATGGATTTCTTGAAGCACGCCCTTCTTAATAATGTCTGAGGCGGTTGGTCTTTTTTCTTTTTTTTGACCACCAGAAGGTTTTGTGATCCCTTGCAGCTGGTTAGCGCAGTGGGTTACACCACCGATATTGGTGTAGGAGACTGAGGTTCAAATCCTGGGGCTGAAATCCAGTGTGGTCCCTTGCACAATGTGCTTAGGGTTGCCAGTGTACCCAGCCACATCAATTGCTGGTTCCTCGCTCTAAAAAATGGGAGGGTTGTGTCAGGTAGAGCGTACGATGTAGGTGGTGACAACTGAAAAAGGGAAAGAGGCCAGCAAAGTTGGTAGAAGGCATTGTGATCTCTTATAGTAAGATCATGTTCTAAATAAAAACCCAAACCCGGTAGCCTATTTGGTTTTCCTAGCTTGTTTTTTTAATATTATGTCCAAAATATACGGTCAGAGCTGGTTAAATGTAACAAAGGACATATTGGCAAAAGCTTAAGAGCGGTTAGATGGATTGTCACTACCCTTTTAGTAACAAGTTTTGGGACTCCATGAGTTGAATGCACCAACACGTTTAAATGGTTTGTGATACTTGCATCCCCTTGGTTTCTCATTGGTTAACTAACCACTCATTGTGTGACGGTGACTGACTGTGATTGCGTCCTTGAATATACTGGAGTTACAGTCTCACAAATGAGATGCCTTTAAGTGACCATAATGAGCCTTTAACATACAAATAATAAATTCCCAATTCCCATTCAATTAATTTGCTTTATGCTTTAAAGTAAACAGCGTATGGCCTGTAGCACTGAGGGCTAACTCGTGTAATAAACATAAAGATGTGATGCAGTATGGCTGCCAGAAGGTGCATCACATCAGTCGTCTGTCCTCAAATGTTGAAAGTCAAAAGTACACACAGCAGACTTCAGCAGCAGATGTTGGCATTCTGATGTAAACTGTTTTGACAGGGCGGTGTCAGTCACACAGGGATTCTTATGCATGCAAGTCACTTCAGGAGGCAATACATTTTAGTAGGACTCTTTTTTAAAATCTTTTTTTCCAAGTCATGACTCAGACTTATACTATGAGCTGCAGCAACAAAACAAAGAAAAAGAGTTAATGACCTGTAGACGGCAGGGCACCCAGATTCGACTTTAACAGCTTTTGCTGTTTCTGACTGTCTGAGAGGATTAAGGAACATAAAGCATACACCTCTTCTCTCCTTATTATTTTTTCCCCCACTCTGAGGTCAGTCAAAGGGTAGTCACTTGTTTCACTTGGGACATACGCCGTGTTCATCTGTTAGAGCTTGTGTGTGTGTGTGTGTGTGTGTTTTCTCTAATCTCTAATGCTCCAGTGTACACAGTTGTGTGTTATTGTTTTCTTCTGTGCATCTTCTAGTGAAACCTGTTCCTAAATACCTGTGCGGAGGTGAAACTATAGACACAGATATAGTAAATACTTCTACTCTGCTCTCTTGTGTGCCATTTGATGTCCCCTTTTTCATTCACATGCCTTTCTTCCTCTCAAACTTTATCCTGTCTGCTATTCTTTCTCTCCCCTGAAACCACATTTTCTTTAACCACTGCATCCCTTTTTTCATTATTTTAAATAATTGTTTCTGCTAACTGACACTGAGGCCCTGACTCATCAAGTTGACCTCAGGCCTTGCATCAAAGACACTGCATTAAATTGGTTTAAGTCATATTTATGTGGCAGATCTCAGTATTTATCCGTTAACAATGGATCCTCCATGCATAGCAAAGTTACCTTTGGAGTCCTTGGATAGTGACAGAGAGAAGAGAGAAAAGAATCAACGGTAAAAGTGAGAGAAATATGGATACAAGAAATGGAGGGAGGAATTGATTTTGAAGATAGTTATACAGCATAACGAGAAAAGACAGCCGAATTAATTTGGTAAAACCATTAAAAGAGAGATATTAGAATAAATTACTTTGATTTGAGAATGTTAGTAAGGTAAGCAAAAGACAGAAAAAGGGAGATTTGTGCTGGAATATTAATGCAGGAAGTGACCATTGTAGAAAGAAGAGGATAAAAGAGGAGTAATAGATTAGAGATGTGCAGGAACAAGGGAGAAAGGGTCATGCTCAGTTATTGATGGACGTACCTTTGGGAGAGGGTGAGATGGAAGAGCACATTAGTGAGAATGAGAGAGCTAAAGGAGGGATTTTGGGGGGGACGCATCTTCTGTCCTCTCAACCATAGGATTGAGGCAGTCAGTCAGTTTGCAGGTTTCGAGGAGAACAGCTGATGGAGTTTGCTGAGAAGCAGAGCTTGTGGGAGTTCAGGCAAAACAGTGAGTCAAGCATGCTACAGTGGAAAAAAAGCTTTGCTTTTTACAACAAAACATTAAAAGTTGTGGCTACATACTTTCTCGAAAAAAAAATGTTCACAATGTACAAGACATTGCCATGAATTAGCTTGAAAAACTAGGCCTATGGGGTCCAACCCGTTAAGCAAGGTGTACCTAATAAGGTGGCCACGATCGTATATACTTGATGAATGCGATGTTCGTTAAAGGACACCCTTTTAACAGATGTCACATTTCTCATTATGCAGCTGCCCTACAAATCATCCATTACATTAGAGAAATCTGCCATGGTTGAAATGAATGGGTTTGATAAAATAATACACTTTTCACTGAAAAAACATTCAAATTCACCAGCACCGCAAACACCATTCTAAATCGTGTTCCATCATAAACATAAAAATCTGAATATTGTGAAGGTAATATAAGATGTGTAACTATAATATCTGGCCACTTATTATTTCCTTTAGGTTAAACCTCCTGACAGAAAGGTTTACATGGTTATAAAAACAATATATTTTTTTAAAAACATTTATTTAGGATTTTCTATAAAAAATATGATGTGCCGTCATAAAGATTAAACATTATCTCCAGGCAGCACAATTTATGGCCTGAAGGTAATAAAACCGAAGGTGCATTTAGATAAAAGCTGAGCACATTACAATTTCTGATGTAAGCCAGCGTTAAGAAGTTAGTGGATGAAAATAGTCAAGACTGCAGTTTGATCGGACATCTGTAATAAAACACACAGAATGCTCAAAGCCAACACTTAAGTCGGACAATACTCAAGGATTCAATGCAGCTTCTTGGCTGTTTTTTTTTCTTTTTCCTTTCTATTTTTTTTTAAAATGGTTGGAAGTTGGACTTTCTAGGAGTGGGATTAGATTCCAGCGGAGAGCATAAATATTCTCTATGTTCTATCTCAAAGCTTTTTGCCAACATCAATCAGGTACTGAAGTGGTGCCTTTTGGTGTTTTTTGGTGTCATTATATTTGTATTAAATTTGCATTTGAACAAATGAGATGTTTTGTCATACTGGTTTACAATCTAGGTTTTTCACCTGAAGAATAAACTATGACAATGCCAGGATGTGAAAAGTTACGTGAAGCGTTAACAGATCTATCTAGCCCCATGGCGACAAATAAATGCAAGGACTTGTTTTGATATTGTCGGCTTTTGCTGCCAACACGATCTGACAGACGTAAGGAAATGATTAAGTAATGAATTGGATTTTACTACTGCGAGGACCTCCTAACTTGTGGTTCAGCCACCCATACTTAATTTAATATTCTATACCTCTACACTAGGGGACCTACTGTACATAGCTACCCTAGTTATTCATGCTCATGCGTAACAGGCTGGTTAGGGAATATCCTCAACTCCTTCAGGCCCAATGGACCGTATTCAGTGCAGTGTTAGTTTCCCTAGTTTGTTCATGATCACATTTTTGTTCACATTTGATCGGTGTTAAGCACAGTGTCAACTGGGAGCTGAGTTAATCACCTGTGAGCTCAGCTGTGCTCGTCTAGTGCTCACGTCTAAACTATTCAGCTAACGGTTTTAGCTGTTTTAAGCCTATACTATCTGTTATAAAAGTGGATCCCTGAGAAGATCTAAAGGGAAATTCAATCTTGTAGTGATTCATTGGCTTACTGTTCGATATCTCTTCTATTTGAGCAATCTCTGTTTCTTCTATTGTCCTCAATTAATATACTTCAATTTAAAGAAAGAAAGAAAAGAAACTATGTTCCAAATGACATTTTACAGAAGGAAATTTAAGCTAAATAAATCATAGTTTTGACATTTTCGTATATATTTGGCATTTTCTTCATCGGCACTGGTCATTGTTTTGCTGATTATTAACTGCTCTTTGCGAGGGAACTCCATGAAACAGACAATTTCAGAAGTGAATGAACTTAAAATTCTTCATTCATTGGGGAGGTATTTAACAAACGAAAAGCAAAAAATATAAAAATTTTACTGAAAGAGGATATATTGAGTAATACATGAGTACTTTACACCTACATGTTACTGTATAGTCAATTAGTATGAAAGATTGATTTCATGATTAAAAAATTTATAGGACAATTTTTTGGAGATCATATGATAACTGAAGCTCTAAATCTATAACTAAAAATCAATTATATGTTTTCAGACAGATACTTTAACCTTATGTTTTATTTGTTTCTTACAGAATATGCCAATATTCTGGAATTCTAGCAGCCAGACATACAATGTTTCCCAAATCCATTGTAAGTGAATATGCATCGGAGGTTTCATGGTTCTACAGCAGATAGTATTGGCTTCCAAACGTTTGAAATGAAAACCATGCTGTACATTACTTAAACTTAAACTAAGACGAGAAGGACATTCCTTCCATTCTCAACTCCTAGTGCTGTGGCTAGCACTAATGCCTTGTTGTACGGGGTTCAAATCCTCACATGTTGATTTTTTTTTCAGTGCAGGCCTAGTCTGTCAGGGACAGACAGAGGCAAAACGTCTCAGGTAAGTGTGTGTGAGCTCACGTAGCTGTAACGTAGCTTGCATTGAGATATAATGTATGATGCGTTCAATGTCTATTCAGTCCCAACCAGCTCAAATGTAATCTTGTAAAACTTAGTTTTTGGAGAGAAACTTGAATAAAAGTTCTGAAGGTGCAATTTGTAGATGTTTTCATGGCAAAATAAAATTGACGTTAAGGAGGCGATTGTCAAAACTGTGTATACTGAAAGACCATTACCCCACACCCCCACCATTTGATTTTTGCCCCTGCCATCAGCATCATGATGTTCTGCAAGGTCAGAGTGCGTTTCTAAACATTAGATAACAGTTTCATTTTTTTGAGTAAAAGGCACATAATTGTAAGGTTTAGAGAGGAAGATTGGGATTAAAGGAATGACAAGGTGAAGATGGAATCAATCAGCTTCTCATTCAGAGTTGTTTTCCCAGATTGAACCTCCACTCAATAATGCAATACCTCCTTCAGTTTCCGTGTCGTCTCTCTTTTCTCTTTTATGCACTTCATATTTTCATCCAGTTATTCATTGACTCCCTCTTTTCATCTTCCAGCTGCGTCTCACTGAACTGACATTAATTATTTTCTATAGCTCCTCCTTTCCTCGTCTTTCTCTTCTCCTTAACTTTTTTCCTGCCAAATCCCATTTCCTCTAATCTTTTCCTGTCTTACTCCTCTTTCAACCTTCATTATCTCTTGCCCTCCACTGCACTCAGTATGTGATTTTTCTAATTATTTAGTGGAAGTAATTAAAAAGGGAAATCAATAGCATTCATTTAATTTTTTCCATTTCAGATCCAAACATATGAAGAAAAAGGAAAGCATTTCAAGTCCACCTCAAAGTGAAAGTCTGAGTTTCTATCTATAACTTGCGTCGCTACAAGTTCTTTAAACATCTGTCAATCATCTATGTAAACTACTTTTCACCACCTCGTTCCTGTTAAAGCACAACACATTTGGTGGTGAAGTTAAGCCTCTGGGCTATCATTTAGTTCAGTTAGGAAGCAATGGCTTCCTAACTGAACTAAATTCGGCTCAGTCTCACCCGCTTTGGTGACAATGAAAGTGACAAGTGGACAGTGGAGACAACAGCAAGACCACCCCTTAAACCACATATCAATTTTCTCTCTTCATACTTCCTGACTGATTCTACGCTAGTTTTGCATTGTGCTAGTATCCTTTTCTCTACTGGTAGCATGAAGCGATACCTGTGCATCCCATTCAGTTGCACAGGTAGTCCAGCTCCTCTTGGATGGAACACTCATACGTGGCCTGTATCTCCCAGCTCAGTCTCTACCAGCCTATACACTAGGGGAGCTGGAGAGGACTGTAAAAGGGGACCACTATCTGCTCCGTTGTGTGAGGAGGAACAGGAGAAGCACTACCAAATCAATACAAAATGACCTCCAGTGGGCTACGGGTGTGCATGTTTCTGACCAAACTATCTGAGACAGACTCCATAAGGGTGGCATGAGAGATCAATGTCCTCTAGCGGGACCTATGCTTGCAGTCCAGCACCATGCCGCTTGATTGGTATCCAAAGAAAACACCAGAATTAGCAGGCTCACCCTATTCTCCTCACAGATGAGAGCAGGTTCACACTGAAACTGCACTCGTCTCAAACATGAAAGATTCTGGAGAAGCCATGTTGAACGTTACACAGCCTGCAACATCATCCATCAAGACCAGTGTGGCATTGGATCGTTGATTGTCTGGGGAGGCAGATGCTTGGAGGGTCACCCATACCTCCATTTGTTAGCCAACGGTACCCTGACAGCTGCTAAGTACCAGGATGAAATCCTCTAACCCACTGTCAGATTGTGCACTGGTGTAATGAACTCTGGGTTCCTCCTGGTGTAAGACAATTCCTGGCCTCATGTGACCAGAGTAAGTCAGTAGTTCTTCGATGATGAGGGTGATGATGCCATTGACGGGTCCTCACTTTCTCCAGAACTGAATCAACCAGTGACTGCTGGGATGCTATGTATCGGTGTCCCAGACGCTACCTCCAACACTGCAGACTGTCCATGAGCTCACGGATGCAGTGATCCAGTTCTGGGAGAAGATCCTCAGGGACACCAGGAGACCTCAGGATTCCAGAAAGGCACTTGGAGGCAAAATCCACTACTGAGACCCATTATGAGCTGTTGCAGCAGTTGCATCAGCCTGTGATCTCAGTTTTTAGGTTTGATTCAGAATCCAGTCCTCACTGAGATTATTTTAGTTTTTTATGGATGTAAATGTATAACAATAAAGGTTTTCAACTTGAAATAGATACATATATATATGTGTGTATATATATATATATATGTATATACAAAACATTTTCCATATATAAGTATGAGTAAATTGTAAATGTATACTTATAATATATAAACTTATACTTATAATATAATATAAAATGTATAAATACAAGTATACATTGAAATTAAGATATAATATGCAAGAAAATATTTTAAGTAAAGTTAAGTTAAGATAAGATAAAAATACGAGATATTTAAATGGACATGCAAATAAAAATTGGTGGGTGTGTTTTAATTGTATTGTATGCATAGGTTACATATGAATAGCAGGATTGATCTGCTTGTTCATGATTATTTAAATTTCATGTGTTTCACTGTTGTTGCTTTAATGGTTCAATGATTCAAGAGAGCGGGTGTATTACTAATTCAATAAAATTAAAATTAACTTTGTTTTTTCTTTTTTTTAATAAATGGTTATATAATAATAAAGAAAAGAGAGAAGACAGCATAATGTTGATAAAAATTTCAAAGTTTAATTTAGTTTCTGCCAAAATGTTTGTGATACTTCAAACAACATAAACACACAAACACACATTGCCTCCTTTCAAATTCTTTGTGGCTCTTGTGCTTGCAAAAATCCTTCTAGCCAAAATGAAACATCAAAAACTGCCAAAAATTGCTTTGATTTCTTTCCACTGATCAAAGTTTTTACCAAGTTTATTTCCTGTTTTTGATCCATTGATAGAAATATGGCTTTTGGTAATTCAATGATTTTCCACTCTCTTATGCCTCATATGATTCTTAGAGAGGCATAGAAAGTAATTTCCCTCCATAATTACCACCTTTGGTTCTTCACATTAAGTAGTTAAGCTCCATTTCCTCAGATGATTGAATTTCACATTCGGATTCTTAAATTATGGTTTTCTGTGTGTATTTGTGACTTAATTCATTCCAATATAGATTACTAATTCTTACTGCCCAGATATGCACAGCGTGTCTCTTTGATGAACTTTATATGAACGTTGGAATAAAACGCTACCCTTTTGAAATGTTCATCATATGATTTTGTAAAAATAATCTGTGCTTTTAAAACAATTCAATTGAATTATTCAGATCAAACTGAGCAAATATTTGTTTCTAGGGTAGTGATTGAAAAAAATGTTAGGTATACAGTATGGTCAATTTTTACATTAGGAATTTAATGTCCTAATTTAAATATATATATATATATATACTAATGTGAGCACAATAAGCACAACTTGTAAGAAGATATTATATGAAAACAATGCTTCACAATGTGGGAGTGTTCCATAGTTTCACAAGGTTGTAATGTTTGGCCGTTGTATTGTTGGCAGTGTTTGATCATATCCCGGCTAAAAACTAATACATTAATCAAATAACATAGCTTCTCCTTTCCTCAAATAACAAAAACACAAGAGCCTAACTTCAAAATGCCATAAAAATGTATTATTATTATTATTATTATTGTAAATGACACACTCAGACATTGCTTTTGTTGTTGTACTGTCTTGATGTTGCTATTAATAATAATAATAATACATTTAATTTATAATGCACTTTACATTTGGATCAAATCTCAAAGTGCTACAAAGCAAAAGCAGATAAAAGCATCAATAAAAAAATAAAATAATAACTATATAAAAGCCTGACCAAAAAGCAGCAATCTTATTTAAGGTTATAGGTTCTGCTAAAAAGCAAAGTTTTAAGTCCTTTTTTAAATGTGTCAGTCGTCTGTGGAGCCCTGAGATGGTCAGGGAGGGCATTCCGCAGACGAGGGGCAGCAGAACAGAAGGCCCGATCACCCATGGTGCTGAGCTTAGTCCGGGGAAGGAGGAGGCAGTATGAGTGGGTAGAACGGAGGGATGGTGTCGAGGTCAGTGGGGTGAGTAGTTATTTAAGTTAGGGGGGTGCGTTTGGTGGAGGACAAACTGAATATTGCAGTGAAGTTGGAGTTGAAATCCAGGTTGGGACCAGAAGGTGATTTGCATGACTATAATTTGAACTAGTTGCAAAGCTAACATGTCTATTAGACATGTTTTGGGCTAGGCGACGCTCTATCATTACAGTATCATAAGAATTGTGTCTTGTAGGTTCACAAGGGCGACCATGAGGCTAGAATTTTCATAAGACTAAACTCGGAAACCCCTTTTCAAAAGTTTTCATCACTCGTCTATCCATCCATTATTTTTCCTCCTCTCCGGGGTCGGGTCTCGATGATAGTACACTAAGAAGGGTATACCGAACATCCCTCTCCCCACAAACACTCTCCAGCTCATCCTGAGGGATCCTGAAGTGTTTCAGAGCCAGATGATAATATATAAAACTTACTGCAAGTTCTGGGTCTACTCCATATTTTTCTTGGGTGAAAGGCCGTGTACAATCTGAGAACATCTTCTGTTCTTCACAGGGCATACACATACAGACAGACCCTCATATTTATTCCTATATGAGTAATTAAGAATCATCAAGATCACATGTTTCAAAAAACCCACCCTAAAAACGGGGAGGACAGTCAAACTCCAGCTAGATTTGAACCCAGTAAGATGACGGTAGCAACCACAATATCACAGTGCTGTGGTGTTGTGACGTTTTTTTCTCATAAAAATCTTTGAAGCTGTCAAGGTTAAGGAGTCATTTCCATTGTGGCTCACTGAGTTTGATGGCTTTTACACTGTCAAGGTTAAAGGTTTTATTCCCATTTAGTGCTCATAACATACATAAACCCCATTCAGTGACTTACACTTCAAAGTAACTCCTCAATAATCTGAGCCTGTAAACATGGAAATCATATATTATGACCTGGACTTTCACAGAGCGTGAACCCGAGTACTTACCCACTCAGGATCAGCAGGTTTCTGACACTTATATAAATACACCCACTCTGAAGCTGTTGTGAACAGAGGAAACACTGATACACACAGATACACTTTCAAGGATTACAACAAAATACAACCATAAGAAATGAAATGGATTTCGAGAATAATGTTATTTACTTCACCTTAATGGTTCCTTTTTTTGTTAGCAATCATGATGGGTAATTCAATCCACTATTTTTTGAGCAAGAACGTAAGAAAACTAGGCTTACGCTGTCATCCTTGACTGCAAAGGTATATCCTCAAAAAGTACCCAATCCCCTGCATTGTATAAGCAATCCCCCTGATAGAAGTCCTCGATTAAATGTCAAGTTATGTCTGAAAAACAGTGCTTGTCATTTAAAAGCTCCCCCTAGTGAGTGAAATATGAACTTGAAGTATTTATTGCACTGTATTCACTTTAATAATAATAATAATAATAATACATTTAATTTATAATGCACTTTACATTTAGATCAAATCTCAAAGTGCTACAAGGCAAAAGCAGATAAAAGCATCAATAAAAAATAAATAATAATAATAACTATACAAAAACGTGACCAAAAGCATTAATGTTAATTACAGTTATAGGTTCTGCTAAAAAGGAAAGTTTTAAGTCCTTTTTTAAATGTGTCAGTCGTCTGTGGAGCCCTCAGATGGTCAGGGAGGGCATTCCACAGACGAGGGGCAGCAGAACAGAAGGCCCGATCTCCCATGGTGCTGAGCTTAGTCCGGGGAAGGAGGAGGCGGTATGACTGGGTAGAACGGAGGGATCGTGTCGAGGTCAGTGGGGTGAGTAGTTCTTTCAGGTAGGGGGGTGCGTTACCATGGATGCACTGGTGAGTGAGGAGAGAGATCTTATAATCAATCCTGGTGGAGATGGGAAGCCAATGAAGGGAATGAAGAACGGGGGTGATGTGTTCGTGTTTACGAACTCTCATCAGGATCCTTGCAGCACTGTTTTGAACATACTGCAGTCTTTGAAGACTTTTATCAGGGATCCCGATTAGAAGTGAGTTACAGTAATCCAGTCGGGAGGAAACGAATGCATGAACCAGCTTTTCAGCATCACTCAAGGTTAGTGACGAACGGAGTTTGGAAATATTTCGGAGATGGTGAAAGGAGATCTTGCAGATGTGTTTGATGTGGGATTCAAAAGTGAGTTGAGGGTCGAATCTCACGCCGAGGTTGGTGACTGATGAAGAGAGGGGAATGTCATGACCAGAGAAGGTAATACTGGTTATGGAGGAAGACTGGGTCTGATGAGGGGTGCCAATTAAAATAGCTTCGGTTTTGGAGCTGTTCAACTGGAGAAAGTTGTTTTTCATCCACACCTTTATCTCCTCCAGACAAGTGCGGAGAGTTGACAGGGGAGATGATGAAGATGAGGATGGAGAGGCTGAGGAGGAACATGTGTCAGTTTTTATGTAGATTTGCGTGTCATCAGCGTAACAATGGAATGAGAGTCCATATCGACTGATGACACGGCCAAGGGGGAGCATGTATAGTATGAAGAGAATGGGGCCAAGAACTGATCCCTGGGGGACTCCACAGATGACGGTGTGTGTCCGGGACTTTGAACTTCCAAGGGAAACGTATTCTGTTCTGTCAGTGAGGTAGGATTGAAACCAGTTTAGGGCGGTGGCAGTGAGTCCAGTGGTGTGTTATAGGCGGTGTAGGAGTATTCCATGGTCAACTGTGTCGAAGGCAGCAGATAAATCAAGGAGAATCAGGAGGGAAGGTGAACCAGCATCTGCTGCCATCCGTAGGTCATTTGTGACTCTAAGCAGAGCTGTTTCTGTGCTGTGGGCGGAGCGGAAACCAGACTGAAAGGTTTCAAAGAGGTTGTTGTATTTGAGGTGGTCCTGGAGGTGGGCAGCAACTACTTTTTCCAGAACTTTGGAGAGGAATGGGAGTTTGGAAATGGGCCTGTAATTAGCAAAAAGTTCTGGATCGAGAGTAGGTTTTTTGAGGAGTGGTCTGATTATGGCGGCTTTTAGGGCAGATGGAACAAAGCCGGCCTGGAGGGATTGATTTATAACATCGGTGATCAGGGGACTGATGGAAGAGATGTTAGTTTTCACCAGGTCTGTAGGAAAGGGGTCGAGGGCGCAGGTGGAGGATTTCATTGTCCTGATGATAACCTCAACCTCCTGCTGTGAGATTTCTGGGAAACATCTTAGAGGCTGGGAGACCTCAAACTGAAAGTAAGCTGACTGGATAGGTAGAGAGGAGGAAAGAACAGAACGGATTGAGTCAATTTTTGATTTGAAGAAAGCCATGAAATTATTGAAGTGCTCTTCTGTAATTTCTGTAAGTGGGGGAGTTTGTGGTTTAAGGAGATGATTGATAGTGGAAAACAGCTGCTTAGAATTTCCAGGACTAGTTTTGATGATGTTGGAGTAGAACAGTGACCGAGCCTCTCTAAGGGACTTTGAGTAGGCCTTTTGGTGTTCCCGAAAGGCTAGCTTGTGGACAGTAAGACCTGAAGCCTTGTAACGCCGCTCAAGGACACGCCCAGCTGCCTTCATTTTCCGTAGCTCGCTCGTGAACCAGGGGGCTGAGCGGGAGAAGGTGAATGTTCTAGTTTTTACAGGGGCGTGACGATCCAGGATGCTACTCAGGGATTTATTGTAGAAATCTACTGAGTCATTTGCTGATACAAAGTTGGCAGAAAGAAGATGCTGGAGGTCGACTCTCATGGTTTCTGAGTTGATGTTTTTCAAATTCCTGAAATAGGTACATGTTGTACCATTTAAGTGTTTTCCGAGCCAATGCTGTGTAATTTTGTTCTGATGAGCACAGTTTGGTTTAATTCTGAATGACAAATAAAGTCTTTCTAAGTGTAATTCTTTTGTAACACTTTCTTTCATTCTGAGACAGAGGTCATCAATAATGCTCTTTCTCCTTTGGGGAATTCTCCTTATTTTATTCTTATGAGGTAATTAATATTCATCAAGATAATTAGTCTTCAACAATCAGCGTTTGTGTGTATTAATTTCAATTCCTGAGTGTTTACAGACAGCAAACATGCGGCAAATTGCAGAAGCGAGGGCCAATCACTTCCTTACCGACTGAAGGCAGCGGTGGTGATGATAAGGAGAAAGGGAAGAGAGAGATGGAAATGGTCTTAAATTCTCCCCTGACCCGGCACGTACTGCCAGCACAAATTAAGCAATCCAACTCAAATCCAGATTGGAGACCCAAAAGGGGCGAGAAGATAGGATGAGTCAATTACTGTCTAATAATGATGTGGAAGGATAACATTGTTTCCACCCTCTGGGAGAAATTAGAGAATATTGATAATAAAGGACCCTAAGATTAATTTTAAGGTGATGAGGGACAGGAGAGGAGGTACGGGATTAAAATACTACCAAGCAGTTTCAGTTTTTTAATAATAGTGGGGAGGGAAGAATGATGAGGAAATATTGGAAAGAGGAACAACAAAAACGTATCCGTTAATGATGCAGAGTAATTGCGATCAATAGAGAGGAAAGTATTTTCTCCTTAATCAGATTTTTGTCTTATAATATAAAAAATAAACAAGATAAAAAACAATGATCCACAACAAGATGTCTTTAATGGGGGATCAATGAGCTGAGACTGAATGTGATTGAAGCAAATCAGAGGAGGACATGTTGTTTTGATTTGGATTTTGTGTCAATTACCGCTGATATTTTCCATCTCAAGAAAATTTGAGGTCAAAGGTTTGGTTTATGTCTTCTCGCTCTCTCTCGCTCTCTCTCTCTCTCTCTCTCTCTCTCTCTCTCTCTCTCGTTTAAAAGACTGAAACGGCAGAATTAAAAAAAAACAGACGAAAAAAGCCAATGACTATCTTCAGCGGACGGTACAATTTTGCTGAAAATAACTTGCTTAAAGGCAAATTTTAAAGAGCTCCGACGTACGCCTTGCAAAAAAAAATATTAATAAATATCAAAGCTGTTTCCAAAGCCTTAAGAATGTAAACAACTCCTTTCAAAATCACCAGCTCATATTTAATTTAAGGGAGAGATGAGAGAGCCTAAGGAACACTGATGATGCTGAGGAAATAGTTTGTTTACCAGACAATTGAAAGGAGACACAAATTAAGACTCTCTAGTTTTTCCGTTTTTGAAGCTAAATCAGGACTTGGTTTTTAATTGGACTTTTAGGAGGTGAATCGCACAAAACTTAAGACGCGGGGCAAGAAGGCATCATGTAATGATAACACTACTCACAACATTAATGATTTAGTGTGAACACAGGAAATCTTCAGCGTCAACAGACATGGAAAGAGAGGTAGTAGATTGAGATTCCAGGAACTTAATTAAATGTATGCTAATAGTATTGTTTTTGTTTTTCACTGATTGTTTTATTTCATAATTTGCATGATGCGGTGCAAAGCAGCAAGACGTCAAAACACCAGCAAACAATCCCCTTAATTCTCTAAAAGCACAAGAGGATTTCTGCATAATCTTGCCATTTTTTTGAAAGTGATAAAAATAGTATAATCTGGTCTGAAACTGCTTCATAATTCACAGTCATAAATAATCATAGAGATATGTGGCAGATAAGTGCAGTGATGGTTGAGAAAAGTCAAAGCCTCCTTTTTTAAACTGGCAGCCTAATGCTCGCCCTGACACCGCAGCATTTGAAGTCGGAGCAGAGAAATCCATCTTTAGGTCCGATTGTATACTTTAGTCAATCCCAGAAATATAAGCAGAGAAAATATCACAAGAAGATCTATTATTTAATTTTAACCTTGCTCAGAGCTGAGATCTCTGTTCCGCCATCACTACCTCAACCTCTGATCTATGACTTTCATCCTCTGTGCCTTACCCATGACCTATGGGCTGATGATCGGTCTCAGAAAATCTTAAGCCCAACAACAGAAGGCTTTAATAAGAGTGATTCAAAGTGTATCTAACATTTATTTACTGTACCCCCCAGAATTATTGGCACACTGTAAAATATCTAACCTACCTTTTCTCTAACGCAGGCAGCCCGCATTTATTGGCACATTTAAGAAATCCTGTGATTAACAGATAACTAAAACATATTTCATTGTGTATATTATATTTATAGGTTCAACTGTTTAGGAACTCTGAAGTGGTGAATAATAATCTTTTCTTTATCGTTCTTCACAATGGGAAAGACCAGAGAACACAGCAATGATGTGAGAAGAAAAGTTGTCGAGATAAAGAAAAACCTCTCAACAGTTAGAAAATGTAAGTTTCAATGATAAAAGTTAATGATTTTAAATCTGCCTGGAAGAGTATGTGTCTGCAAATCAACCACGCATACTGTGTGGAGGAAGGTTTGACTGGGAAAGAGGCTGTCCAAAGATTACAACTAGGTCTCCATAACCACCATTAGATTTCACCAACACGTTCACAAGCTGTTTGGGAGGGTATTAAGAAAAAAACCTCTGCTGTCATTCACACACAAGCTAAATCACCTAGACTTTGCCAGACACCACCAGGACTTTCAATGAAACAAGGTCATAGAACAGATGAGACCAAAATACAGCTGTCTTGCAACAAACATTGAAGATGGGTGTAGCGTAGCAAGAAAGAAAGCCATAGAGAAAAGCATTTCATACCTACTTTGGTGGTGGATCTCTGGTACAGTAGGTCCATTTTTCTGGACATCTTGTTAAAGGACATGGTTCCATAGACTCCATCAACTACAAGCAAAGATAGGATGATAATCTAAAAGTCTCTCTCAGGAAACTTAAAGTGGCCCATGGTTGGACTTTCCAGCAGGATAATGTTCTGAAGCAAACCTCAAAATCAACCCAAGAATGGTTCATAGCTCACTAATAAAAGGTTTTGCCATGGCCAATCCAGTCCCCTGACCTACACCAGAACATCTGCAATTTCCACGTTGTGGGACTAATAAAGGTTAATCTTATCTTATCTGTGGGCTGTGCTGCAGTAGAGAGAGGGTCAAAAAGGGCTAACCTCAGACTCTGAAGAAGTTGGACAGTTTCCCTACGGAGGAATGGTCTCAGATCATCTTCATGTGTTCTCAAACCTCATCACACTCCATAAGAGGGGACTCACGCTGTTATTGTGGCAAAGGGAAGCTGCAGTGTACCAATAATTGTTTCAGCCTTGTTTTAGAGTAAATATTTATTTTTTGTTAAGAATGTGATATTCATCTTAATTATACTACTTGAGTTAAAGTTTATATTTCTTGAATAACTTGAATTGTAGATCATGGGTTTAGATGATAATGACATTTTCTTTATCTCGTTTTACTGTTTGTTTTATGTTTAAAGTGATCCAATAAATCTGGAGTGCACTGCTGAAAGCAGTAACTAAAAATCTAATTTAGACTCATGTTTTCTATGCTTGTTCTCAAATATATGCAGGAGAGACCGGGACTAGAAATGCTGCCAAGGAAATAGTCTCTCTCAAAGTTATATTAAATCTGTCGATCGGAACGAACATAATCGTATCTTCTGCTGTTGCCTGTTGTTGCGCTATGGTTATTTGCAAATAACACCGAAAAATATCACAAACACTTCTTTCACAAAGTCGGTAAGACATTCTCGTTATGTGAATATAGCTATAGCAGCTACATGTTTGTAGTGAAATGAGTCATGCTGAAAATTATTTGACGATATCTGCCAACAGGACTACTTTTGATGTCAGGCCAATATTTGTGTTTCGTTTTAATACTCCCTCTCTTTTCCATGCAATTGCTCAAAACTGAGAACAAAATCGTTGCCACTAAGTTGCAATAAGAAATGGTTCATACCACAGATTTTAGTTTTTAGAATGTGTTTGAAAATCTGTTTCTGGAGAATGGACTTCCACCAGTAAATATATGAAGTTAATGGTGCTTATGAATGGACACAGCATCATAATTTGTTACAAAAGCAGAGGAATCATCTTAGCCGTCTTTACATCTTCTTTGTCGGGCTGTTGTGTATTTCTTCCTCCCGTTTTTAGTTCTTCCTCTAGCGAGAGGGAAATTATGGCCCAAAAACTTCAGGAGATAAAGCTCCCCCTAGTGTTGGACGTGTGCAACTGCCCAGTCATGAAATCACTCCAGTTCTTTCTTGCACTAAGGTCTGTGAGGGTAGAAAATTTGAGTACAATCCATTGAATAGATTTTGTGTTTTTGCGTTAACACGAAGGATCTACGTTAGCAATGACAATACCATTATATCCCCAACTTTTCTGGGATATAATAAGTAATATATGGACTTGGATATTCCAGATGGTCAAACATATTTTTCTTATATGACATAAAAACTTAATCAATATCAGTGAGTTACTGGGAGCCCTGGCCTTGACTCTCTGCAACAAGATGTTCCCAACGACTAGTGACGGGAAACAGGGACACCCCAAGTGCTAAATCCTATAGTTATCATTGAAGAAAACCCAGTTTCACTGACATGTTGTTTGAAATAAAAGAAACATTTTGATATCTTGGTCTATCTATCTACAGTATAAGATGGTCTATCTTGAGGTCTATCATATTTTACTCACTAGGGGGCGCTTTTTTTTTACAAAGAAATGTGTTTTTCGTACATAACCACATTTAATTTGAGCAGTTCAAATGATGTATCATGATGTATTTGTGTTTAAATGCAGAAGGCATACGTCTGTGATTGGCCTTTACTTGGTGAATTTTTAAACCGTAAAACACCATGTGTGGCCCTTATTGATTTGTTTCTCCGCTCTCACATCAGTTTTACAACCAGGAAATTGTCTGACATAAATGATTCACATAGCATTGTAATCACAAAAGCCTCATGAAGCTACATTATCATCTATGAGATCCAATAGGCTGATGTGTCACTGCAAATCCCACCAGGGCAGATGAAAATTACTTCTCACGAAAGCACTGAGCATCACGCTAGCTGGGAGAACTTATTTTTCTTTTTTCACACTTTATAGACAGAATCCAAAAGCTTTATTTTGCTAATAAGAGGAACCGCAGCGGGAATCATTAAGCTTAGTTGCTCTTGATGCACATTGTGAAACCAATCACGCAGACCTTTCAAACAAGATAATCTTTGTTAAATCTCGCTTATATTTGTTGAACAAGGTAATAGAAGGGGATAAAGGGAGGCTGGTTCACTGAAATGGGATAATTTTTTAGGTAAAAAAGATGTTAGTCTGCTTTTCATTGTGTATGAGCTCACCAAAGAAATCAAATACTCTAAATCAAATAAATATGAAGCTCATTAAGTGCCCTGATTTGATGATGATGAGGGACTTCTCTTCTTTTTGTAGAACCCAACGATGCCATGTTTTCTTTTTTATAAAGCCTTTGAATATGAATTTAAATTGACATCATACAATCACTAACTGTCTCACTCCAAGGTACTAAAGGCCAATGCTATCGACCATCTGGTACCTGTGTGACCACAACCAGAGCTTTGTCCATATTCAGACAGAGTTATACATGTTTTCAACCTTGGAGGTGGTACCCCCGGGTCTCCGGTATTTGCTCCCTCAACCCATTACCTTCTGAAGCGGTTTGCTGACTCTTGGGTGGCAAAAAGCATGAAAGTCAGTGCCTTCACATTGGAGGTCATAGTTCTCTGCTGGAAAATATTGAATTTCTCCCTGCAAGTTGGGAGTGAGTTGTTACCTCCGGTCGGGCTGTCTCACATCTCAAAGTCTGAACCAACATTTGGGTTTTTGTATATTCATTTTATGCAGTCATTTTTTGTTTAAGGTTTTATACTAACCATTCTGTCATCTTGATCTACAAACAGTGCATCGAGCTGATTGGTTTGTAGACCAGATGACGTCAGTGTATTGTTATCTTGGCGTATTTTTCATATCTCCTTACTCTTTCGCAAATAAAATATATGATATGAATTACTTTTGTTTTCATCATGAAATGTGACTCAACCTTGAAATGAAATAACTGTTAATAAATAGGAAAACAGTAAAACCTTCTGTATAAATACATCGTGTCTGTAAGGCAATACAGAGCAAAGTTGAAGTTTGTAGCAGACATATGTTCCGGGACGGTCCCCAAAATTTTCCTGTGATCACATAGTGTAATTTGAAATTTCTCAGGGATAAAACAGTTAATCTCTAAATTTCACTTAAATTTTTAGAGGTTTTTTATTTCATCAAAAATAAAACAGTTTTAATTTGCTTGAAAACCAAACTTTTAAACATGCTGGCACAACCGTCAATGACTGATGTATAAACAGTTTGTTCAAGTTGCTTGATTGACATTTCTATGGAACTGTTAGAGCCAATAGAATTGATTGGGTGTAACAAAATCCATGGCAACACCATCCACCAATCCCATGGAAAAGCCACTATCGCTACTGAAAATGCCTGGATATGACCCAGAATAGGTTCTATGAAGCACAGAATTGTTTGATTAGCTTTAGAGTCATGCACTTGGATATACATTTTGATGAGAGAAGAGCAAATGTTAGACATAGTTTTTGGTTGTGGGTGTATGAAATTAATGTTATTTTTGCTCTTCTACAACTGCGGTTTTGTGAGTGTTGATGGTAGAGTGTTAATACTTATATCGTTAGAACATGTGGTGTTTTCCCACTGAATTCTGTCGATCCATCCCTCAGTGTGGTTTGTGGCAATGGGAAAGGCCACAGACCCCTTGTGTTGGCTTGGATCCAGACCTGACTCTTATCCATTCATCATCACAGGTCTCCAGACAAAAAAAAAAATTATAGGTACAAGTGACCCCTAAACCTGAAGTTCTTAGGAGCCAAATAAAAACTCAGGAACCAAAATATATATATTGATATAAGAGTACAATGTTAAGTTTCTGCCATACCTATAAATGTCCAATATGCTGCAATCTTGCGATCATAAATAAATTTAAAAAAATTTTGTTCAGATTTCTATTGAACTATGTACAATTACTTGCTTCCCGCTTATCCAGGGTCTGACTCTGTATTTCCCATCCCCCACAATGATATCCTTGGCATTCCTAAGCTTTTACTGTCACTATGTTTTTCACTATTTTCCTCTTTCCTTTTTGGAACTCTGTTTTTTATTTTTTATTTTTATTTTTAAACTTTGGGTGGCAACCTCAGATGTTTTAGGGTGTACAGGGGGCATGCACCCCTCGAAGAAAATGTTGTACATTTATTAAAGTTGAATACATTAATCTGGTGCACTTTGAGAGCAAAAAAGATTCCAAAGCTATGATGAACGTTGTGATCTTTAAACTATTTTGGTAACTAGTAACCAATCTAATTGAAGGACTAACACATTGGTTTTATTGATAGGAATAGTCCCATGAAAAAAAAGTCACACTCATAATGCACGATAAAATATGGTTAAATAATAATAATAATAATAATAATAATAATAACTAACTGGAGTACAGTTTACATTTGAGCCATCAGAAAATTATGCCAAGGTAGTTATAGGTGCTGAAAAAATTAACTCAGGACTCCTGAACGACTGAACCTCTATGGCATAAAAACATAAATATTTCCAAGATACACCCGGGAACTACTGAAATTCTCTGACATACTGCCCCTTTCCCTACCTGCTCTCCCAACCATCCCTCACCAGATTATTCTGCAAACTAGTTCGGCCTCTCACATAATTGAGTATTGATTCTTCTAAGTGACTTTTTGCGTGGTCTGCCTTTCGTCTGTGTGCTCAGGAGGCCTGCACCAGTCCCTGTCCAGCTTTGCAGACCTCTTAACCAAAAATCCACAACCTGGACTGATCAAACTCCAGCGGGACTCTCTCACAACCATACACCCTTGACTTTTAACCAAGTTTCTTCATGTTCAGTGGGCATGGTATATGTAATGTTTGCTAAATAGCTAGTAGGCAAGCTTCGTTTGCTTTTATATCCCCAAAAAGTCTAAGATACTATGGAATTGTAACTCCTGCCTCTGCTGCAGATCCTTTGTGTTAACGTGTTCACTCAAAAACTATTTCATGGATTATTTTCAAGTTTTATTCACACAAAGACAGTAGTACAAAAAGAACTGGATTGATTTTGGGAAAGGTCAGTTGTTGATTTTTGACCAGAGGGGGAGCTGTAGCTACGAAATATTGTGGGCCTTTTTCAACCATTGGTCATATTTAGTCCAAATTTGGGCCATATGAATTGACTAGAGATCTATCTAGCTTAAATAATATTTTATTCTAATGCTTCATATTTTATTTTATTTTATTTTTTTAAACTCAAAACACTGTTCTCCAGACATAACTCAAAAACTGTTCGATGGATGGATCATTTTCAAATTTTTACATCCCCATACAATTTGGTGGGAGAAAGAAATTTGGTTTTTCAGTTTTATATTTCTGACACTATGGGGAGCTTTATCTTCAAAAGTATTTAGGTCATAATTTCTCCTTCATTGGTCCGATTTAGTCGTAGCTTGTACAACGCAAGGGATTTGGGGCTTTTCAGGGATCCCTTGCTGTCAGGTACAACAGCATTGCCCCAATTTTTTCAAAGATACCTGAAAAGGTCCATCATCCAGTCACAAACGTATTTCTTTCCCAGTTTTCACTCAACAGGTGCTGCAAAACCAAACAAACAAGAAAAAGGCATCCATTCCGTGTAATGTAAGACGTATTGCACAAAGTGTGTGACAGCATTGATTATGCCGAGAGTCTCTCACTGACAAAGAAAGGTTATCAATCTTGTTTTCCCATCACAGCGCCTTTGGCTCTGGGAATTTACTCACTCAGAAAGATATGTAAACAGAGAATAGGATGGATTTCAGCAGGGGAGGAGATTTACACAAAATCAATACAGAATACAAAGTGGCATTTTAAAAATATTATGTGTATGGGAAACGCATTCATGTTGGTGGTTGAATTGATGCTAAGATGGGTTCAGAATTCCAATTATGCTATGAAAATAAAAATAATAAAATTATACCACACGTCAACGCGCTTAATGATACATATTTCCTTTTTTTATGTACATTCTTCTTACTACAAATATGCATTTATAGTATGTGTGGGTTTGTCTGCTAAAGCACCCCAGACATTATACAGCGCACTTTCTAATCTTAATGTAACAAGCAACACCCGACAGCATCAATGAAGATATATATCTATATCACTCACACACAAAACTAAATATAATCTCAATCTTTCTCGTTTCCAGCTGGCATGGGCTTGGGGGAATTAAATCACACACACACACTTGAATCAGTCTTACAAACCAAACATCTCCATTCCACCACTCAGGAAGGGGAATATCAATCCAAGTTTTAATACAATAGTTGATGGTTTAATTCATTGGGGCTGATTCACATGTTTTCGTTTGCTCCTTTTCCTTCGCAGCCATTCTCTCACGCCGTGCTCAGCTATCATAATACACATGTACAACCTTGTTTCAAGCAGTAATCTCTCAGAGGCAATTGGCCCTATCTGGCGAGCCGCCACGTCTTATGCCACCCGATAACAGCTTTTTCAGGCTTTTGATAGGCTGAGATGCCAGATGGCTAATGATGATGGATAGTTTATTTACTGAGCTCAAACAAGGTTGTGGAAAGATATGAGGAAAGAGAAAAAATATTTTGCCAGGCGGTGACACTGTCTTTAGTCTTATCTTGTTTTTTCTGTCCTTGCCTGTTTAATTCCTTTACATATTCCATGTTTGTTCTGTGTTTAATTCATCCATCCAAACCCTTGTCTGTAACGGTGTCCTTTCACTGTAGGTGCCGATCCCAGCTGCTGCTAGATGACGGGTGGGGTACAACGCAAACCGGTCTCATCTTCAATCAGTTCACATTCACACCTACAGTCAATTCAGAGTGACCCAGAGAAGAACCTACAGGAGCACAAGGAGAACATGCAAACTCTAATCAAGGCGGCCCCATTGGATTAGAACCCAAAACCTTTTTACCGCATTGTGGGAGAACTTACTACACAGCATCATTCTGTAATTTCTTTTTCTTTTCGTTCTTTTCTTGGTTTATGACTGAGGACTTATGATTGCCTTCACACACACTTCCTTTATTTGATATTTTGGCAGGCCTGCATTTTTTTAATACTATAAAACTATTTCTAATTATTTTATGTGGAGAATAGGACTAAGAAACCGCTGCAAAGTTTCCAGAATTGGATTAAAGTTTAACATTTGACATTCTGACTTAAGTTTGGATGTTACACTTGACAAGGGTTGAATTGCGTGTTAATGTGGATGCATCCTTGTGCTGAGAAGGTCTCCACACGTCTTTTTCTGAATGATGGTGTTTACTTGTTCATTTCGGTGAGCGTTTTTGTGTGTGAATACATTTTTTCACCTATTTCTTTAAAGTGAGGTTTGACCCCCATTAACGAGCTGAAATGACCTCTGACCGATGAAAGCACCCCCAATAACCTTCCTGTTATTGCTGTCTATCTAATGATGCATTGGGGAAACGGAACAGGTTAGAGGGTTACAGGATGTATTCCGAATAGCAAAGAGTGAGGCTGAGAAATTGGGGAGATTGGTTCTGTGTCTTTTAATATGATCTTTTTGTTTCACTCTTGTTCAACATCGAACTAAGAGGCGTTAGTGCTTGAGATCGTAAAGGAGAGCAGACAATAAATTGTATATGTGTGTGTGTGGGCTAGGGTTTGAATCTAATAAAGAACAGTGCTTGACTACAAATGAATTCATATGCAATTAAGTTACAAGGTTGTTGGGGCTATCTGCAGTAATCTGACTCCCTAAAAGTCATGCATATGAAAAACCTAGCTCCAGTAACAGAGATAAAGAAAACTGATTTCCTCAGCTAGATTGAGATTTACTGTCCCACTTCCATTGACATTGAAAATAAGTAACCTCTGTGGCTGTTTCGGTCGGTTTCTGATGCTGTTAACGTGGAATAGGTGCCTCAGAATCTGACGGATAAAGTAAAGATAAAGAAATAAAGTTCTAAATTTCTCAAAATCCGAGAGACCCTAATATTTCCATTACAATAACTGTAAAAGCCCAGTCAGAATGAAAATGCTCCATATAAGCACCTGATCGAGAATAAATGTATCTAAACCTTCTACCTCACTGCATTTACTTTGCCTACGGTCTAGAGGTAAATGAAAGATGGTGGTTTGGAAGGAAAACTGGGCCACATCGAAGAATTTGTTTGTAGTACACACTTTAAGACAATTTAACATTGTTTGACCCATGGACGGTGAAAGTAAGAGATAATTAACTGCATACTCATTTCATCATTGTTGTTGTATTGTGAGTTTATTAAAAGTGATGTAAAAATCAACAAAGAGTAATGATTGTAGCTGAATTGTTGACTCAGCCATAGATTATTTCACTGTGCTGTGATGTAGATGACATGACATTAAGAAATAGCAAGAGTGAGGTAAACCACTTACCTAAAGATTGTTTTGATTTTGTAAAAATATATTAAATGTATTAGGTTGCTGGGGGGACATGAAACATTTAAATAAATGTGTTATTACTGGAAAAAGGAAAGGAATTCTTTGAGGAAATATATATTCTTCATATATATATATATATATATATATATATATATATATATACGGATAGAGATACATATATGGAATAAACATATACAATATATAACTACCTTGATAAACATATCAATATCAGCATGATGTCCAAGTCCAGCTGTGACTCTGCTGCCATCCTGCGTTGTGTTATTTTCTCCCCTGCCTGCCACTTCACCTTCTCCCTCTCTCTCTCAAGTTCGTGTATGTGTGTTGACTCACCTGTTTCCAGTTTGGCTGCACACCTGTTCTCTCTCACTCATCATCCTCCAGTAATGGTGTTCAACTTCTTCTACAACTTGTCGCCAAATTTTTCATTGTCCTATGTGATAATATTTATGCTCAAGTCTATGCTATGATTATTTCAGTATCTTCAAGAATTCTTCTTGCTCTCAGTAACACCTGTTCTCTTCCTCTGCTCAGGATCCTTCTGTCAGCCGCCAGTACAGCGTCTCGCTCCACCGAAAGCCTGCAACCTCACTCTCGCAGCTCTCATCAGCTCAGGTCCTGGCTACACCTGGACATGAAATACCTTTTAATTTTACCTTCTGGTCCCAAATCTGCTTATTTGGAGTGACATCTCATGTTAGCCATATCACAATAAGCTGGCTAATGTGGACCAGGAAGGTTTGAATTCCGTCCGACAAGATATATTATTACGGTTATCTCATTTGCCAACATGACAACCATCTCCGTCAGATCAGGGATCACATGTAATCACTCACAGTGTCGCTATGTTAACCTCTCAGATGAGTCAGTTAGCCGCGCACATTCCAGCCTCATTCCCGTTTTGGCCAGCTCTTCCAGTTCCCTCTTCACTAGCAGCCGATTTAGTGCCTCATCATCACGTACCTCACCTGCGAGTCCCCAAACAGTACTTCGGTGACTTGGGGGCCTGCAGGTGGTTCCATCATCAATGCTCTCCGTTGTCTGGGATGAAGCCAACCATCTACACCTAAAATAAGTCCCAAATTGCTTTTATTCTGTGTTTGTTATCTGATGAAGCAGCTGAGTATGATACGGTCCCGTTGGAAAGACATTTAGTATTTGCAATTAGCAGAATTTGTTTGAACCTGAAATGCGGAAGGTTTTTGACCACCCAGTCCAGGGAAAAGAAGCCAAAAGTCCTTTTCCCCCTGCCAAGGTTCGTGCTGGAACAATCCGCTGTTACAGGGGGCTTTTGTGATTCCTTCATTTCTCTCTCTACGCGGCTTGATAACCGGTTCAGAGAGAAGCTTGTCCGCTGCCTCCTGTCCACACTTCATTCCTGGGATTGCCCCAAACCCTGACTATCAATGGCCTGACAAAATCTCGTCCTTTGGCGCCATTCAGTAATCAGAGCCCAGGCAGCTTTGTAGAGCCCAACTTACTCCACCAGAACGATGAGCAATACTACTTTTCAACCCCCTGCTGTATCTGCAAGTATCTGCCCTTGTGGATAATCTTTTAGATGCAACTCTGGTGTAGCAGGCTGGTATACAGGTGGAGAAGTTGTCGGAGCCAAAGACATCAACAACTTGAATGGTAAGTTTGGCTCATATCACACATCAAACTGATTTTTCAGTGCTTTTGTTACTGGTCTCTTCATCTCGGAAGGAATCACCACCATATTCACCTTCATTAACCGTTTTTCCTAAGCTGTACTTCTTTTTTCCCCTGCCCTCCGTATAAGAAACTCCAGATCTCCTTGCAATCCATGTTTTCAGGATTTTAGTAGGAGCTTTAAATGTTAGTGCAATGACTGGAAAAGATGGCGCCCTAGCTGATATGATGGAGAGAAAGAGGGGAGATATACTGTGTGTCCATGAGACCTCAGTTCGAAGAGAAAGGGATTTCGGAGTGGGTTCAATAAATTGATGGAGAGTATTCCCAGGGATGACAGAATGGTGGTTGGAGCAGACTTCAATGACCATGTTGGCAAAGGGAACAGAGGAGATGTGGTGGTGTTTGGCAGGTATTGTTTTAGAGAGAGGAACGTGGAAGGACAGATGGTGCTAGATTTTGCTAAAAGATTGGAAATAGCTTTGGTCAATATGTATTTCAACAAAAGGGAAGAACACAGTGTGACGTATAATAGCGGAGATAAGAGCACGCAGGTAGACAACATTCTACCCAGAAGACACAGAAAGACACTCGAGACTGCAAGTTGGTGACGGGGGAGAACATAGCCAGACAGAATAGAATGGTAGTATGTAGGATTACTCTGGTGGTACAAAAGAGGAAATTGTGCTCTGTGAACTTCACGGAGGAGTTGAGATGGTCTCTGGATGGTAGTGGTCGATTTCCAGATGACTGGGGAACTACAGCAAATGTGATAAGGGAGACAAGTAGGAAGGTGCTTGGTGTGTAATCTGCACAGAGGGAAAATAATAAGGTGACTTGGTAGGGGAATGAAGAAGTTCAGGTGAATACAAGTATGAAAAGGTTAGCAAAGAAGAAGTAGGAGAAGTTGGACAAGTGAGTACAGGCAGGGTTGAGTGGGTGGAGAACAGTGTCCACAGTTATCTGTGATGGAAGAGTAAAGGAAAATATTGTAGTGAGACCCGCTCTGCTGTATGGCTTGGAAATGGTAGTCCTGACCAAAAGACAGGAGGCAGCGCTGGAGGTTGCGGCGTTGAAGATGTCCAGATGTTCTTTGGGATTGACGAGGATGCACGGGATTAGAAACAAGCACATCAAAGTACAGCCCAGGTTAGACGTCTTGGAGAGAAAAGCACGAGAGGCTAGGCAGAGATGTTTTGGATACGTGAAAAGGATTTAGGTAAAAGAGATAGTGGATGCTGTAGATGGAGATGCCAGGCAGGAGAAAGAGAGTAAGACCACAAAGGGAGGTTTCCCAATGTGGTGAGAGAGGTCATGCAGTTGGTTTGTATAACAGAGGAAGATGCAGAGGACAGGGAAGGATGGAAACAGTTGATACGTTGTGGCGGGCCCCAAAGGGAACAGCCAAAACGAAGAAGAAGAAGAAGAAGAAGAAGAAGAAGAAGAAGAAGAAGAAGAAGAAGAAGAAGAAGAAGAAGAAGAAGAAGAAGAAGAAGAAGAAGAAGAAGAAGAAGAAGAAGAAGAAGAAGAAGAAGAAGAAGAAGAAGAAGAAGAAGAAGAAGAAGAAGAAGAAGAAGAAGAAGAAGAAGAAGAAGAAGAAGAAGAAGAAGAAGAAGAAGAAGAAGAAGAAGAAGAAGAAGAAGAAGAAGGCTAGGCTGTACATCGAACGTATGTTGGAAGCGATAACAGGAAGCAGGTAAGAAACAGAGGGAGCATCTTTCCTGCTGCTGCCACGGTAGTGGGTGGAAAACACGGTGAGCACTGATTGCCTCTCTCTCTCTCTCTCTCTCACACATTCAAACACACATGCAGACACACACACACACACACACACAAACACACACGCACACAAGCCTCAGATGGTGACAGGACACCACTACAAATCTGCTTACTGTCTGCTGGGAGCAATATGAAAGCTTTTCCATGTCAACCTCTATCTCACACTCTCTCTCTCACAGACACACACACAATTATACACAAAAACACACACACACACACAAACACACACACAGTGTACCTACCTCCTACATCAGAGAGTCAGTGGGATTTAATTGGTTCTTTTCAGTTTACCACTGAGTTGACAGCACAAAGCAATTACAGACACAGACAGTCCCTGCCATACTGCTGAGGAGCGCTTGATTTTTAGACATACACACCTGAGGGGCACTTGTCATCTATAACCTCAACAGTAGAGGGGTGCTTGTCTTATTGACAAGCACCACTGTTCAGCACTTGTTCCACAAAACGCTCTGTGAGAGGTGCTTGTTTTCTTACACAGCAGCTACATCTGAAAATGATTTGTTCTCTGTCACTGCACAGCCACCTGTACATCTGTAAGATAGGGCTTTAAATGACAGTGGGAATTATATGGTACATATGGTACAAAGTAAGTACAAAGTAAGTACAGCATTTACCTGGAGAATTGAGAGAGAGAGAGTTGTGACATTCCAATTTGCAACCTTTATTATACCTCTGCTCACACCCCTCTATCCAAGAATCTAGGGTGGCCTTCAAGTGTCAAAATGATGTTGTCGTCAAAGACCTCATCTAGAAGCCTATGAAATGATGAGCTTCCATCAGATAAATATATTTAGAAATTGTATTTTGTTATTTACTATGCAAAACTACTGCACTACATGTAAGATGATGAATGTATTATTTGATATTTGCAGTGTGGTAGTGTTGACTCGCATGGCGTAGGAGAACACGAATTTTGACAAATGGAGGATCAAACATATTATTCAGTACAGGAATGGAGCACGGAAATCTCGGTGTCAAAGAAGGGAAACATGAATACTTGACTGGGAAAACAGTTAGAGGTCGATAAGGTCATTCGCACAATAAGGTAAGGGATTCAGCTTTATAGGCTATGGATGACCTAACAGTGTGGCCCGGTGTGAGAGTGCTCACTCACCTGGGGAGTACAGAGAGAGCAGTGTAAAGTCCTCTGTCGGAGTGACAAGCAATCTTCCGAGTCACAAGCCACTTTTGTCCCCAAACCATTTGCTGACCCTGAGATAATTAGAAGAAGAACAAAATATTAACATGACAAACAATCAAAGAAGTCTTAGCTGTGGTCTTGTCTCATGTAAGTTATTGCTCAGTGGTCGTGGAAAATTACAGCAGGTCCAGAATAAAGCAGCACGTGGTTCTCTGCCCTGTGGGTTCAGATCAAATGTTACTTAGTAAAATTAATGAGCTTCTCGTTGGTTTGTTTTTTGAAACAGTTGAATGTATTCATTGATGGTCGTCATTGTGAAAAATTAAGACTCTTAATTTTAACGATAGATTATGCTTCAGCACGGTCACACATTCATTCACTAAAATCACAAAACAAATCAATTAATCGTGCACTTTTATAAAGAGAAATGAGAGACTGAAATTCACACCAATTTAATATTAAACATCAAAATTATGTATGGTTTCTAAAAAATGATAAGAGTATTACTTAAATGTTATTAATAAGCATACTTTGATGCATATATACTTTGGGCATTTTATGTCAAATTATATTTTTCTGTTAGATCATTATGACTTCAGTTGAAGCTGATTCAATTTTTATATTTGTGTAATCTTTGGTCAATATGTTACTGAATTATCACAAATGATGATAATTATTTATCATAATTAATGATAATAATAGGTTTTGTAATGAGATCATAAAAAATGCATAGACCCAAGGAAGAATAGTTCCTGCTATGCAGAGGCTCATTGGTGATCTTAATGAAAAATCAAATGGAAGAAATGTGTTGACCACTAAAGGGAGCATCCGAAAAAAGGAGAAGAAGGAATGAAATGAAAGAAAAGTGGCACCGGCACCGAGTTGAATCTCCCTGGTGGACTTCACAGACACTTTGCGACGAAAGGTTTCATGAGTCGAGTCGTCATGTTTAGTTTAATTTAGAAACATTTAAAAATACTACAGTTCATATTAAAATTGAATCTATAGGAAAACAATAAGAAACAAAAACAAAATTTGAGGGTTAAAGTAAAATATGCCTGCAACCTTTGACCATGTGGAGCTGAGGGAGAGCTTGCCGTATGGAATCAGTTGAGAAAAAATACCCTTCTGTCCACAGAGCGTCGACAGGAGTATGCATGTTTTTTTCTTACAGCATAGTTGTGAAACGCTGTTCATTTTTAGACAAGCTGAGTAGTGATTGCTGTGCAAAACCACCATTGGAGGATGCTTAATTTATAAATACAAACCGCTTCATCTTTTATTTATTTAGTATCTGCAGTGCCTCGGCCTTTCCCTTTGATAAACAGACATAGCTCAGCAGGGTTTGATTTCGCAAAAGCCACCTCTGAGAGCCACTTGTTGCCTGTAACTTCTGTACAGCGGGGTGCTTGTTTTGTTGACAAGCTCCACTCAGGAGCTTTTTTTTTCACAGGTGAGTACCTTGTTTTTGGCACGGGTGCTGATGTGTGCTTGCATACAGTTGTCAATGGCAACACCTTAATTTGGTAGACAGATGTCTATGAAAAGCTTTTTTTTTGTTGCAAAACGTCTATTGTTGAGCCAGATGCCGATTTTCTTTGAATAATCTCCACACGAGAATGTACAAATGCAAGACTTAACTTTGGCAAAACGTGATGGCCATAACCAGAACATGAACATGTCCTACTTTGTAGTTACAGCCTAACTAAGGGTTTAGGCCCCTCTCCAATAACCTTTTTATTTTTTTAAAAACAAGCTTATAACAGTTGACCAGTTTCTTTACAAATAGTTGAGGATGCCTTTCTGTTGTTTTATCACTCCAGTAATTTGTAATATGGCGATGTAACTTTAACAAATCCCTGTGAGCTCCCAATAACTTTACAATGTTGCTCATATCACTACAACTTGTCACCCTAATATGTCAGTTTCCCAAACAGGAGTTGCAGGGAGACACTTTTTCTTTTTAAAGGACATTTCTAAGAGCAAGTTCTCCTCATGAAAGAAAACAAAAATTCCCCTACACAAAAAAAGTGTTTTCTGTACTTCACTTAGAATCAGCAAACTGTGTAAATTAAGATAAATAAACATTGTTTTTTTCTACTCTGAAAATTTTATGTAATATAAGTTGGTCTATTTAATACTTATAAACCAAATACATAAATAAGTGAGGGATATAATGATAGAAATAGCAACATAATGCATGAAAAATAGCTTGTATTTAGTTTAACTTTCAAAAATCTCTCCACATCGGAGTGCAAATTTATTGTAATGTTATAACATTACGTTTTCAGCAATGCCTACTTTTTTGTTCCACACCTGTGTTTATATATACTCTGCCCTGATTGGATTCACCTGTCTCTCATGCATTTAGGTTTTTTGTTTCTCTCAAAGGCATATTGTCAGGTATTCCGGTATTTTCCTCGCATCAAAATCTCCTGGTTACACCATCATTTTCTTTTTCTTTTTTCATCTATTCCCCCATTCCAAACTCGCCATACCATAAGCCTTTTGAAAGCTTTTGAAGCCAAATCACCGAACAGCCCCAGCTCTTCCTGGAGACTGCATTGGGGGTCGCATTCTGTGCCCCCGTATCCTGCTTGCACCAGCTGTTATCCAAATGGCAGACAGACACAGTTAGTCACTAGCTGGTGAACCTCAAGCATCATTTAGCAGCTAAGGAGCCAGAGATTTGTTCTCAGGATATTGTAGAGACAAACACATACTACCAGAGAGAGAATATTGGACTATATTCACCGGCTGTCAAGCGAGATGGCTTCGGAGTACATTTAATGTTGCTTATGTATATAAGCAACTTGGCATATAGCGGTTATAAATATCTGTCCATTTCTTATGTTAGCAACTGGTTTTTCAACTGACCCAAACAAAGGGCAAAAGGACCCAAAAAGTGTCATTACAGTTGCAAGGGGAAATAATATTATTTTGAGATTAACACTCAGAAACTCCGCTGAAATTTAGGCTATACATAGGCTACACATAGGCTAAGGTAAGGTATGTATTCTTTGAAGATTGTATTTCAATTTTTCTCAGTTTGTTCTTGTTGAGTGAAACCACAGTGGACAGGTTGAGAAACCTTTTTTTTCATGACCTGATAAGTAGAACCTGAGTTAAGATTAAAAAAATCCTTCTGAAGTGTTTATGTGCTTGTTTTTAGCTTTGTGTGGTTTTCCAGCCAACTCTTAGAAAAAGAAGAGAAACGGGAGATTTTGTCACAATCAAAGTTCTATTTACACACAAAATTGATCCCGCAGGTTTCAATGAGGGGAGAAAAATATATAGCTCTCTTAATAAATAAAAATTAATGTTAAATGTGTTTTTCAATTTCAACTTGGCATATCTAGCTGAATTCCCCCCAAAGCCCTTATCCTTGCTATGAACAAGCAATCCCCCTAATTGAACTCTTCGAATTACATTTGGCTCATAAATAATCTCCAACAGTCCATACTGAGTCAACCTAACAATTTCTATGAAGTAAGCCATATGCCTTTAAATAAGATCCCATGGTGACTCAATAGTCAATATAACAACAGACTTTCAGAAATTATCGGTAATATCGTAATATCGAATTACCTTGTGTTAATTCATATGAGCTAAATTTAGTCACAATCGGAATTATTGTTGAGAAACAGAAAGATCCATCTAATGAGTAAAAGTTGAACACGATCAGATATAAGGTTTTGAAGAACCAGTCAGATACTCCTTTTTGAAGAAAAACGAACCCTAGTGAGTGACGGATTAACAATTAACAACAAAACAAATTATGACAAATACAACTTAGATCTCATTAAAAAGGTTCATATGAGATAAATTTGGACTAAATCAGAATAACAGTTAGGAAGCTGTGTTTGAAAAACATTTTTTTGTAAAAAAAAAAAGTTTTCCATAGTCATTAAAATATTATATACAAAATATGAAACCCATCTTTCCCAAAATCAATCCAGTTCTTCCTTGTACTAAGGTTTATGGGGGTATAAAATGTGAATATGATCCATGAAACTTTTTTTTGGGATACCAGGTCAATACGAAGGATTGGAATATTCCAAACTTTTCTGGGATATAAATATACAACAGAAATATACAACAGAAATAAAAAAAACTAAAGTTAAAGGCCTATTTTTCTCTAATCATCTGGTTTTGGGTTTAAAGTTAGATCCAAGTTGCGGGTTTGAAGTAAATGCTATTACAAATATATATAGAATGAGTCTGTATCTAATTATATACAGTTGATGATTTATTAATACACTAACACCAGTGTCATATGGCCCTTTACTCTGGCATATGGTCTTTCAATTTGGACCAAAAAGGCTGAGAGTGCGGTAATGAATGAGGGCGATCCAGTCGGTTCGCCAACCTACACATAGGCTAGCTACCAAAATATATCGACCTTTTAATTCCTTTTCCAGACCACAATACTGAAAACCACTTCAACCCATTACAATATCAATTAGCCTCGACATAATTTTAAACATTTTTAATATCAATGGAGAGACTGCAGGATGCGGAGGCTGCTTCATGTTTTCCCTTGAGTACAATGATTTTGCTATAGTACACCCCGAGTCAGACATTTTTGGCTTTTCTCTGGATCAAGAAACCCTTATCGCAGAGATAATAGCTCTGTTTTTCAGAGCACCAAGGGTGCCACTGCAGCATAAAGACTTCCTGACAGAGCTCAGTGTGGGCTCTGCTCAAAGAATGAAAGCATTAATGTAAAGGATTACCCTCTTTTATTATTAATCGAGAGTAACCATGCATCTTTGAGAGGACTTTTACATCCAAAGTGCATGTATTTGACCCGCAGTGTAAAGCAGGGAATTTTGACATGATCCAAACTCCTGGAAATTGGCACTTTGTCAGGATTCATGATCATTAGACACTGTCAGCTGAGTGAAAGAAACTGCCTGCCTTACAGCCAAATCATTATCTCCCCACAATCCATTCAGTTCCCAGGGGAAGTTCTCTGCTCTGCACACAACGAAACACACTGAAGTCATCCCTTGAACACAGTGAGCTCTCAACTAGCACATCACTCTGAATGGGGAAAGGTCTCTGTGCACACAAGTACGACATACACCTTAAATGCTAAAGTTTTCCAACCTACCACTTTCCTCTGACATCCTCTCCGCAGATGGTGGCTACTGGATTGAATCATTTATCAGCCAAGTTGTCTGTCTTTGTCTATATGGAACAAAATTGAAGATACATCGCTCTCTCTTTCACACCCAAACACAAAACAACCAGAAAATAAAATAAAAATTCAGAACAAACACTTAGCGTTAACATGAATAACTTTTTTGACATGTATACCAAAATGGGAGTAAAAAAAAAAATTTCAAAATAAAATATAATGTACTATATGTGGTGTATTTTTGTTCTGTTTTGAGTCATGTGATTGTCAATGACATAAATCAATATGATATAATTATATTATGAAATCTATCTAAAAATGAAAAAAATAAATAAAAGACGTCGTAATTCTGGTAAGAATTTTTACATTTTTCATATTTTAAAAAGCTGAAAGTAAAATTAGCAAAAATGTCTAAGATGAAAATGTATGAAAATATAATTGAAAATATTTGATAAAAGAATAGTTCTAAATTCCTACCAGCTCCCTATTTTGGATACATCCCATTGTGCAAACAAGATACATTCCAACCATGAACTGTGCACAGCTCTCTGAAGTTGATTCTGGTACATCGCTGAGGTCTGCCACCAAAATCCAAGTGGATGTGTGAGAATTGGTCTCAGTAAATAAAAAATAAAAATAATAAAAAAATGTGTAATAAAATGTTTAAAAATACAGCTGTAGTTTTTTCAATTAGGTACTTACTCCAAACAACAGCAACTGAGGCTTATAGCCACAAAGAGCTGGCAGGTGACTGATTTTCAGAGAAAATCCTAAATCCAACGTAAGTGGCACCCGACTCAATATGTAAAATAACAAGATAAATATGTTTACACTCTCGTTTTAGCCCTCTGCACACTATCATTGAATTGGTTTAAACACTAACCCCAGTCCTACATGTCTTTAGGTTTAGTTTATTGATACAGTGTGTTAAAGTGAGGAACTCGATAAGGTTATTAGTGGACGTCTAGATAAAAGAATATCACCCTGTTTTGCCCGTCAATTGTTGGTATCAAAATAGATATCAACTTGTTGGGTAATTATTTACCTTTACAATAATCTGTATGTGATCTTACAGAAGACAATAATTTTAATTTCTTGTTTTTTGTTTTTAGCAGCTAACTCATATTCAAAGAATTGTTTTGCTTCACCACACTGAGCTGTCTCTCTCTCTTCCATCTTTACCAGCCTACTCTCTCTGACTGCAGAACTTGAGAAAGTATTAAATAAGCAAACATGGCAATCCATCTATTTTTCCTCCTCAAACTGCTAAGCGTTTTGCTAAGACTCTGTACCCAGGAAGGAAGTCTATTCATCTCACTGTCGTTTACTCTCTATTTCTCTCCCCATGATATTTTTCACTCTCTTTTTCACCTTTGTCTTCACAGGTCCTCTTTTCATCTTGACCTCTCAGCCAGTTAATCTCAGGTCATTAGACAGCCATTTGTCAATGCCTGGACATAGAGAAGTGTAATGTCTGCTGGCCTTGCTTTCTCCACTTCAGATTATTCACTCTCTTCTTTCCTGTCGCCTCTTTACTGCTCTGCTAGCAGGCCTCAAGGCCTTGCGCACATGCTTCCTCTCATCTTCACCGTCTCTCGTTTTCCCCAAAGTGCTGATGGACAGAAAACTACAACCTGGGCCTGAGGGAAGGCTCTGAGGCAGGAGAGAGCAAACCAGGAAGGGAGGTACAGGGGGTGACATAAAAAAATGGTTGGAAAGGCTAAACAGATTGATGAGGGGAAAAGAGAGGCGGTGAGAGGGAATATTGGAGAAGAGCTAGGGTGCCAAACTGTTGAAAGGTAAAGTAAGAAGAATATTAGTGACCATAAAGTGACCATAAATATGAGATGGAGAAGAACAGAAAAATAGGAGGGAAAAGAAGGACAGAGAATGGCAACAACAAACCCCTGCTGTACAGAACATGTAACTTTGGCCAGGCCTACAATGTAATTGTCCTGCAACAAGAGTATATCCCAAATTTGGACTAAGTTGGACTAACGGCTCAGAAAATCGTTGGATATTCAGCTCACCGTGTCGGAAATACACAACTGACCATTTCCAAAATCACTCTGGTTCTTCCTTGCATTAAGGTCTATGTAAGTGTAAAATTTGAAAAACTTTTCTATGATATCGTTTTGCGTTATCACGCTAACACGAAAAATCTGTTGCACAGTGGCGATTATGATTCCATACTATCCCCGAATTTTATGGGTTATAATTATGGCAGATGTTACAATACAGTGCGCCACCTGGAAACATTTCACACATTCATACACCAACGGAATAATTGGGAGCAAATGACCTTGCTCAAGGACTAGAACCAACAAGCCTCAACCCTCCCAAGTGGCTCTATCTCCTGAGCCACAGCCACACTTAAAAAAACCTAGAGGAACAGTGACATTTAGAGTTGGTGGTTTTTTGTTTTTGTTTATTTTTTTTCAGTCAAAAGGTCAGTCTCTCCTTACCTATTCTTTGTGCTAAAGAAGTAGAGGTCACAAATATGCATGTAACTAATACAGGAGCATAGGATTCTCTCTAATTCCTATTGGTAAAAATGAAAAATGAAATAGCAACGTATGTAAATACTGATTCTTCCAGCATATTTTTTTCTGTTGTGGCTCCAGGATTATTAAAGTCTCTCAAATTACGCACTCAGTTTGAGACACATGTTTAACCAAAATCACAGTTGTTCTCTCACCAGAACTAAACCACAGATGGGGAAACAAACAGCCGTGGTTTGCTCTATATTGTGGCACCGCCAGAGTTACTGTTTTATAGTGACTTTGGTATTTCCGGGGGGGCATGGCAAAGTACATCCATTTATCAGTCTATATTCTTCTTAATCAGCAATACTGTTTTTGAAATGAAGCTCTCGTAAAAGTTCAGTCAGGAATTCAAACCGTAGTTAATTTTTCATATCATCCTGTCATTCACACATCCCAGCCACAAAGGGGTCACAAGACAGTGGAGCTCTAGTGTCGGTACCAAGCCCTGATAAATAAGGAGGGTTGCGTCAAGAAGGGTTTCCGTTGTAAAAACCTCTGTCCTAATCCTATGTCCTAAACCTAAATTGATTTCCACACCGGTCGCCACAGCAGCTCCATCCGACAGATAATCAAAAGCTGACTAAAAATGAAGACATACTGTACAATAAGACATCTTATAGAAATGTACAGATAAACAAAATATAAATAGATACACATATGTGTATCTATCTATCTATACATATTTCTATATATAGATATTTATCTATATATATATATATATATATATATATATATATGTATATATATATATATATATATATATATATATATCCTGATTAGAGTCATCAGCCCCAGGGTCTACACTCCAGGGCGGGGTATACTTTACCCAATTGGGTTTCAGTGAAAGAGAGAGATTGAGAAACAAGAGGGAGAAAAAACTCTTCAATCACAATCTTCCTGAGAGCTCTGAGAGACAAAAACTTTCTGACTGATTCATTATCACATATCATCCGTTGTAATACGGAATCATCTGTGCTCCCTTCACCTTTGTCTCCTGATTGGAATAATCCATTTCACTCTTTCTGGTGAGATGAAAGCTATTATCAACTTTTTCACCAACACATGAGGGAGATATTTTTTGGGAAATCAAGAAATACAAATGTATGTGCTATAAAGAAAAAAAGATTAATTGAAGTTATATTTAAATTAAAGTTGGAGAAACTTCAACCAGTGTCTAAGTCACAAAAGGTGAAGAATGTTCTTGAACTCATTGAATGTGTGTATAGATAGATTGATAAAGTGAAAGGCCACCAGACTGGGGTCGCCATCTAAACCATCCTTTTCAGTAGGGTTCTCCTGTTATTCCTTCTCCTCTTGTACCGCCTGTCACATTTTCAGCCAACATCAAATATGGACGAAAGCTAAAATTGTTCAAACTTTTCTGTCCAAGGTGAAGGAATCACACTACTTTCTGCACTAATTGCATTACATTTTTCTGGTTGCACATGCAGTTAGCTCCCCTTGAGCACCACACTAATTTGCTGCTGCCCTGCACTTCCAAGGTGTTCTTTTGAAGCAGTTACAACCGAAACAGATGAGTCTCTGCATAAGAATGAAGGCTTGTTGGTTAATCTGCCTTTGTATTTAAACTGTTATTGAATATTTATTTTCCCTCATTTTCCCACCTTTTGCTATTTCTCGTTCCTCAAAACTACCAATTAATTCTCCACTTTACTGCATTTCCATTACCGGCTAACCACTCCCTTTTGCCCTGCGTTTGTTCTTGACCCTTTCATGAATTTGTCCTTCCAGTATTCTCCCCATCTATCTGAATCCTTTCCCCCTTACTTACGCATGCCTCCCTGCTCCAACTGCCCTCTCTCTTTGCCTTCTTTTTCAGGGCCGATTAATGTGTGTTTGAGCAAGTTTAATGTCCACCCAAGTAATAAATTCTAGTGCAGCCATCTAATAAATTATTCAATTAGAGGAATGCCATTTGTGTTCAGGGAAAGAGAGAGAAGGGGAGAAACAAGAGGGAAAGAGGTGATGGTGAATGCATTACATTCGGAAAATGGGAGACAGAATGAAATAAAAGCTAAAGAAAGAGACGCGCTGTGGCAGGACTCCAGAGGTCAAACAAAGAGCAGTTAATCATAGCCTAGTTGAACCAGGTGAGGCGGCAGGGTGAAAAAGAGCTCCATAGGACAATAGTGCCCATAACGTGATATTATAAAGGGCAAAAACGGCATCAGAATGAAAACAGGAAAGCTGTTTACATGGTTATGTCTCCTTTTATGACTACACTTTTTTTTAGAGCACGTCCATGGAGAGTTCTGGTAATTTATGAAAAACAAATATATGTTACTGTAGTATAAGACATAAAGCACAAAAACTGAACAAAGAGAAATAGGTTAAAACTGATTATGAGGAAACAATACAGGAAGTGTGGAGCTAACTAAACAGCATGGATGACTCTTTCAAAAAAAAAGAAGAGAACCAAAACAGATTAATCCTAGAAAAACTCAAATAGATAAAATAACAGCAGAGCCATGACAAGATCACTCTGTTTATGAATTATTGCCAGCCTATAAATCTACAAACAATCCATAAAACAGATAACCAAGATAAAATTATACCATCTGTTGCTGTTTAGTGCAGACCGAAAGCTACACCCACACCAGTGAATTTATTAGGTACACCTGTTCAACTGCTCCTCAGCAAATATCTTATCAGCCAGTCCCACGGCATCAGTGCATCTTGGCAAGATATGGTCAAGACGACGTACTGAAGATCAAAAGGAGCACCAGAATGGGGAAGAAAGGTGATCTAAGAGATTTTGAACGTGGCTGGTTTAAATATTTCAGGAAATGATGATGCACTGGTTTTAATTTTCTCGCACAATCATCTCTAGGGTTTACAGAGAATGGTCCGAACAAGAGAAAATTCCAGAAAGCAGTTTTCTCGGCAAAAATGCATTGTTGATGCCAGAGGTCAGATGAGAATGGATGAACTGGTTTGAGCTGATAGAAAGGCAACAGTATGTCAAATAACCACCGGTTTAAACCAAGGTATGGAAAAGAGCATCTCTGACCGCACAGCAGATGGACTACCTCAGCAGAAGACCACATCGGTTGTCGCTACTGTCAGTTACAAACAGGGAACTAAGTCTACAAATCCCGTGGGCTCGCCAAAATGGGACGAGAGATGATTTAAAAAACGTAGCCTGGTCTGATTAGTCTTGATTTCTGCTGTGCATTTGGATGGTAAGGTCAGAATTTGGTGAAACAGCATGAAAGAATTGATCCATCCTGCCTTGTATAAACAGTTCAGGCTACTGATGGTGTTGTAATTGATGCAGGGGATATTTTCTTTGGACACTTTCAGTATCAATTGAGCATCAATTTAAAGCCACAGTATACCTCAGTATTGTTGCTGACTATGTCCATACCTTTAGGACTACATCATCTGATGGCCGGGCCTCCAGCATGATCACACCATGTCACAAAGCTGTAATCATCTCAAACTGGTTTTTGAACATGACAAGGACTTCACTGGATTCAAATTGCCTCCACAATTACCGGATCTCAGTCCAATAGAGCACATCTGGGATTAGGACGAATGGGAGACTTGCATAATGGATGGTCAGCTGCCAAATATGCACAACTGCGTGATGTTGAGTGTCAATATGGACCAAAATCTCTGAGGAATCTGTCCAGCACCTGTTAAATCTATGGCATGAAGAATTACGGCAGTCCTGAAGCACAAATAGTGTCCAACCCGCTACGAGTAAAGTGTACCTTATAAAGTGGCTATACATTACTTAAAAGCTTGATTTACACAGAATTCGAAGAAACTTTGCTACTTTAGAGGAACTTAAAGTCTGATTCTATGTTTGATCTGAGCAAGAGTCAAATGGGATATCTGTAATCCCTCCATATATTCTGAATCTGCATATGAATTGCTTACCGCTAATATAGGATGTTAATGACCATGACTTCATTGTGCTAATCTTTATCCTGCAAATAATCTCTGCATGCAGTATAGAGTCAATTCATTGTGAGTGGACCATTCCTTTGCACTTTCTGACAGTAGTTAATTTCAAACAGCATTCTGTCAGTCACATCTATCATGCACGCTCAGTCTCAATGTCCTGCTATAATGGTCTAAGATCGTCAGTGAGATAGCACCTGTCATATCCACCCAATAACACGGTGACACACCTTCATTTTTAGCCTACCATTTTGATTAATATGACCTTCTCTGTTTTTCTAGTTGTCACGGTTGGTGGTTTTTGTCTTTTCTTTGTTTTCCTCCTATCCTCCTGTGCTCCAATTTCCCCTGTCTGTCTCTGTATGTATGTATGTGTATGTTGGCGGAATTTCCTGGCTCCTGCTGCTGCTGTCAATCACACTCCAAACCTGCGGCCCATCTCAGCAATCAAGTTTCAACAGTATTTAAGCCCCCGCCATCATCCGTACATTCAGGGGCAACGTTAGGGCCAAAAATCAGTTTACTTCCAGTGCTTTGTTGTGTGTTTGCTGATTGCTTCTCTTTGGGCTCCAGATCCATCAGTGTCCAGCCTAGATTCCCTGCTACAACCTGCAATATTCAATCCTTGGCGAGGGGGATAGTGCACTCACTTTTGTGACCCATTTTCACCATCAATATTCTTCTTAAACCACAATCTCCCTCACTTACATAAATTACAGAAGAGCACTGTAATAATTTCATGGCTTTATTCCAAACAAAAATTGACTCAATCCGTTCTGTCCTTTCTGGTTCCTCCACTCTACCTATCCTGTCCAGCTACTCACAGTTTGAGATCTCCCAGCCTCTAAAGTGCTTCCCAGAAATCTCACAGCAGGAGGTTGAGGATGTCCTCAGAATGATGAAATCCTCCACCTGTGCCCTTGAAACATTTCCTACAGCCCTAGTGAAAAAAAACATCTCTTCCATCAGTCCCCTGATCAACACTGTAGTAAACCCATCCCTCCAGACAGCCCTAAAAATTGCCATTATCAGACCACTCCTCAAAAAACCCACTCTTGATCCAAACGTTTTTGCAAATTCAAAGCCAATTTTAATACTCCCATTCCTCTCCAAAGTACTGGAAACAGCAGTTGCTGCCCAACTCGAAGACAACCTCAAATACAACAACCTCTTTGAAACCTTTCAGTCTTGTTTTGCTCCGCCCACATCACATAAACAGCTATGCTTAGAGTCAAGGATGACCTATGTATGGCAGCAGATGCTGGTTCACCTTCACTCCTGATGTTCCTTGACTTGTCTGCTGCCTTCGACACTGTGGATCATTGAATACTCCTACACCGGCTATATCACACCATTGGACGATGGTCCTGGATGCACGCTGTTACCAATAGGGTCCCCCAGGGATCAGTCCTTGGCCCCATTCTCTTCATACTGTACATGCTCCCCCATGACCATGTCATCAGTCAATATGGACTCTCATTTCATTGCTAGGCTGATGACATGCAAATCTACATGAAAACTGACAAGTTCCTCTGCAGCTTCATCATCATCATCAACATCATCATCATTTCCCCTGTCAACACTCAGCGCCTGTCTGGAGGAGATAAAGGTGTGGATGAACCACATCTGTCTCCAGTTGAACTGAAAGATTTTTAAGCACTTTTTATTGATTTATCAAAAGCATTTGATACCGTTGATCACAGCTTATTAAACAACCTGCTCCATCATATTGGATAGTCAAAACAAGCAGGTCTGTTTTATTGGTCATTTATATCGAATCTGGTTTCCAAGCTCAAGGGGAAACTTACGCACCATTTCACTTTGTTTGCTACAGTTGACTGGCCATCCTTGCATGTATGTACTGGTTGACTTTAATCTAGAAAACTATTCTAGGTCTATTCCCTTCATAACTGTGTACATAATAACACTGGCATGAAAAAGAAGACGCCAAAACCAATATGAACTGTGCTCACAAACTTTCTTACACCGGATTTTTCCGCATGCTTGCAATGAATAGGAGAAAACAACTTGCCATAGGACTGCCATATCTGATTTGTGTGAATGACTCTGCTGGGATTCTAAAGTGACTAGAATGTGACAACGTTGGACGTTGTGGTTGTACTTGATTTGCTTGTTTACTTGATTTTGATATACCCACCTGCATTTCAAATATGACACCATTGTGTAGTTTCATGTCTGTCTGTTCCAATATGTATTGTGTATGTACACTATTGTTTTATGTGTATATTAGGATGGCCTTCTTTGCCAGATCACCCTTTTAAAAGAGATCCTTGATCTCAGGTTTTCTTATGCTCTTTAAATAAATGAACAAAACCATCACCAGTGTCTGGATTCTGAGGGAATATATGTTGTTGCTGCTGAAGGAAAGTTAAAGCCCCAAAGACACTCTTACAGACTAATTATCAATAACAATCATGGTTGCTTCCTTCATTGGTCCTTTCTTGATTGATTTAATTATACAGTCTAAATTATTAAGTTTTAAACCCAATTTAATGTTTTTTGTGTTAAATCAAAGTGAAACCACAGCAGTTGTTAATATTTTGTACCTTTTGTGTCGTCGTCATTCTTCAGCCTTCCAACCAGCCCCATAGTGCTAACAAACCCAGTCTGAGCTGCTCTTCGCATAAATTTCTCAAAATCACCATGGCTTCACATTGCGTTGCCCAGTTCTCCATCTGTGGGGGTTTTTCCAAGTTATTTGTTCACTATCTCAAATAGATGCAGGAGCTTTCACATGATGTGTTGCACTTGTGTTTTCAGAATTGGTATTTTCCTGTACAGCGAAACTGAGCACAGAAAGTGCCAAAGAGGGAAAGGAGATGAGGGAGGAAGAGACAGATGAAGGTTAAAAAGTGGACAAAGAAGTGAGAGTGAAAGACAGACTGCACAGTGGGATGGGTTCAGGCAATCTGGAGAGGTCACCGCTCTATCTCTCTCTTCATCACTCTAAAGGTAGACCCATGAGCTTTATGATGGATGGAGAAGCATCAGCAAGCCAGTTTGACAGCTTTCACACTGTCCCTCCATGTTCAGTGGGTCTGCAGTAAGTCATCTGTCACTTATACTATGTGATGGATTGTGTATTTGTGTGTTTGTCAGTGTATGTTTGTGTGTGTTTACAGGGGACTTGAAATGGTTGTTAGTGGATGTGTGAGAATGGAGTGAAAATTTACACACACACAGGGACACAGGCTGATGTATTGAGCTTTTATAAGTCTTTGGTTTGACGTGACGTCCTGCCTCAATTTTCACTCTCCAGCAAAGGTGCCTATCATTGCAATTTCCTCAATTTGTGAGTGTGTTATTGTCTGTTGGAGCTAGGGTGGCAGTGTTATGGCAAGGGTGTCTGTAATATGTGTGACGGTTTGTGATTGTCAATGTGGAATGAGGGCGATGAGGAGGAGGGGAGGGCGAGTTGACATCCGCCTGACAGAAAAAAAACACATCTGAAGGCACAAGGTTTTTCTAAAGCTCATAAGTGACACAGAGGCTCCCTGTTTGGCCATGTCAATGTACATTCTCATTCCGCTGGCTGTATTTCTGTGGCCATTTTATGTTCCACAAAATCATTGTGGATTAATCTCAGACACAATATGGGATGCATACATCTCATTTAAACAGCCATCTGTCTCTGTCTTCTTGTGACATTTCTCACAGAGAGCAGCCTGGCTTGGCAGGTTATTATTCACACCAGTATTACATTTTATTTAGCTTTGTCGGTGAACCAGTTAAGGAGCAACAATGCACAAGCAAGAGTCCTGATGGCTGCACATGGTAAAGTAACAACTGTCAAGTATCAGAACGGTCTATAAAAACAAATAACAGGGTCTGGTATCTCAAGGACTTTAAATATCTTGTGGTGGGTTTTACGAACGATGGATAAATGGTCCGTTAGTTGGAAAGTTTGGTGCAGCACCATTTGTATGGAGCCATTTTATCGGAGCATGCAGGTGAAGAGATGCTGAGGTGCTGGGCATAGCTCTCGATCTACCAGTAGGTCTATAATCCAGCCCACACCTATGGTCATGACCTCTCAGACTTGGTCATACAGGGTGAAAAGCTTCAACCGAAGAGAGCCAATGCTTCTTCCTGGTGAAAAGAGCCAGTTTAGGTGATTCAGCCATGGGTTAAGATGCCTCCCTTTTCAGGTTTTCCAGGCATTTCCTACTCAGAGGGGAGCCCTGGGGTATATATAAATATACGTGAACTCATTCGGACTTGGAACACCTTGGGATCCCCCAAGATGAGCTGAAAAGTGTTGCTGGGGAGAGTGGCCTGGATTGATCCTTCTTCACCTGCTTCCACCGTGACCTAACTCCAAATGAGTGGAAGTGGTTAATTATTGCATGGAGCCTTCCATACTGAAGCAGTACTGGGGACAGCATGACTGTCAGTAAATGTGAAATTTCATTAGTTTGTAGATTGTCATTCATCGAGGTCATATAAATCTTGAAGGTTGAATTGGAAGCTGGTCAGGTATTTAACCTACAGTTGGGTGTTTGATACAGAGTGTCGTTAAGTTATGACCTAACAGTTGGGAAGTTGTTGTTAGTAACAAGTTTGTGGTCCAATAAATCAGACCCAGATTGTACAGCACTCTGTACTGTGTCTTTATAAAGTAATTTTTCCTTCGAGAAAATGTTTTGTACTGATCAGAGAGTACTTGTCTATAAACACATACATAGAGTAATGTACACTTACGCATCTTCTCAGACTAACTTGCTGTAAGTTACCTCTGTCCAACATCTCGTGAGCCATGACACAACAATGGGAGTGACATGTAGAATTTAGTGATGAAAAATATACTTGAGATGAAGAGTGTGAATCAGTCTTATCAGCTTCAGAGTAGCCAACCAGACAAAGACTGTGGTTCCAGGCTGTTGGAGAGTGAAGGAAACAGACTGAGACGGGCAGCTGCTCCCAAGGGTGCTAAGGAAATCTTTCTTCCAGGGACCTGCAAACTATAGACAGATGGGGGGGAATACACCGACAGCCGGCTCTGTTAGAGCAACAAGCCTGTCACTAAAAACATCCAACATTGTGTGCAACTTTTTTTGTAAGGTGGTACTCGTTGCAACACAAGCAGCCATGTGCTGTTTCTTGATCTATGCCTCGCTTTGCTCTCCAGCACCTGGGCTCCTTACTAGACTGTGGCATCGTTGTGCAGTGACATAAAATCAGCAACTGCACACCTGCCACATTCCCATTGTGAGACGTTGTAAAATCAACGCAGGCAGACAGAACTCCTTGACTCTACGTAGCGTGGTTGAGTAAAGAAGGTTTTCCTCGTTGAAAATCTTAGCATTTGTGTGTACTTGCGTTTGGGAGAGAGAGATTTGACTGGGAAATACTTGAAGTGTGTATTGAGCAAATATCATTCAGTCACTCCCTTATGAAGCAAATCTGATGCAATGGCATAAATACCATTGTATATAATAATGCTTTGTTGTTACACATGATCAAAAGCCTGCATTTTGCTTTCTCTTTTCCCCTCCTCTGTCTTACTTTTCTCACCCAGCCCTCTCCTTTTCCTTCCTTCCCACTTTCCCCACCTCCCCATAGTGTGGTGATGTCAGACTCTGATCAAAGACCAGCCGCTCTCACTCACTATGCTTCTCTTAGACCTCTGTTTTCAGTAATTATCTTTAAACTTAATGAGTGCTATAGCCTTTGTTCTATACCGTGTGTGTCACAAATTCATATATGATTGAATATAATGTCTACGTGGGAAAAATGATGCAAAACAAAATACTGACTTTACCTTCAAAGAGAATGAGGCAACAATTAGCAGTCAATTGCAGCGATTAATAGAAGAGAGCTTAGCCGGGCGTCCTCGTTGTCCTCGGCAGTCCTCCATAAATTAAGTCAAACTGTTTAAAATGAGGTAGTCTTGTATTTACTTCCTGGAAAGGAGCAAGTTAACCTTTTAATGTCCTGCTCAACTATTTGGTCAAGCAGATTTTGGGTCACTGTTTCTTATTGAAAAATGAAAACTGAACCTGTTTATAATGTGACCCAGCAGCAGCAGGTGTATTCTAAAGTGTAAGGGGCTGCGGATGGAGCCATGGGGATACCAAATGTCAATGGGGCCACTGAAGAGGAGGCATTAACCCTGGCTATTGAAATCATTTATAATATTTTTTTTCTTGGTGAGGACATCAAAGGGTTAAGGTGGTACGGGCATCTGATTAGGACGTCCCCGTTGGGAGGTTTTCCAGGCAGGTCCAACTGGAAGGAGAACTTGGGGTAGACCTAGAGCGCGGGATGTCTGGAATACCTTTCTTAGCCTGCTGCAACTCCGACACAACCCCGGAAAAGCAGATCCCAAAAGGATGGATGGATGTTGTGGATTGAAGTTCTGTCAATTTGGGTTTTACGTTCAATTTAACTTACAAATGTGAAAGTCATTAATATGGTCAGACTCAGACACACTAACATAATATTAAATTGGACACCCATCAATAAAATCCATGTGTAGGTGTGAGGTTAAGTAATATAACCTACTGTTATTGTCTTTCACTGATGTAGTATTCGAGGACACATTGTGAATTCGATGTTATTAACAAATCTAAAATAGGAACACGCTATTAACTGTTTTGAGGTGAGAGCAGATTTATTACGTATATAGACAACGTGGAGGCCATGCTTTCTTCTCGTTAAGTTTTTTAAACTAGACAGAATCAATCCCAAGGGGCTCAAGCAAAATTCTTATTCATCAGTTTTCTGTAACAGTTTATATTGTGCATGCTCGTGACGTAGCTGGGACCGACACTGTTAGAGTGTTCGGCTGACACTGGATCAGAGAGGCAGTGCATCCTGGACATCAGTTACCAGTTCAGAGGAAGCTGAGGCCCCCAGGTGGATTTGAACCCATTATTGTGACAGGACTAATGACAATTCTATCAGTCCGCCCTTCATTAAAATATTGTCATTTTTGTTATCAACCTTGTGAATTGAGTGCATGGAGGCGCACAAGAGTGGAGTTTAGGTGAGTGCTTACATGCAAAAGTCTGAGTCTGTAGCCTTGGATCACTACACTTTAAATTGCAATTTTCTCTCTTAATACTGCAGAAAACAATAATTAGATATATTGTGAAAGTTATTTCTTACTTTGGTTCATTGTGCTCTCACTATCTTCCATTCTTTATTACCGCCTTGTGTCATAGGAACTGTAAAATGCACCCTTAAATGTTAAAAAGGTTGGAATGCATATAAACTAAAGATTGGCGGACAGTGTCTAATGTGACATGTAGAAATAAATCTGTACTTTAGCCGTACAACTACGCAGGTATTCCCAGATATCAGACGACAAAAATAACTGGATTTATCCCCTTTTCCTCCCAAAAAGTTATACTACCTGTCTAAAAGAGAGTACCTCATCAAGCTATTCTGAAATGGAGCAGCATGCAAAGCATCCGGAATTGGCAAGTAACCATATAAAGATTGTGATGCCCTCTGCAACAACTTACCAATGTGAGAGGAGTTTTTGAGCTCATGCTAGACTGAAGACAAAGTACAAGTAAGGCCTCTGTGTAGAATGTGATCTAAGACAGAAACTATCTTCAATACAAACCCACAATGCAGCATTATTTCAGGCAATTCAAGCTCACCCCTCTCATTAATCGATGGTCGGGTGAGGCATTAGGTGATCAACTTTAATTTGTCCCTTACGAGAGAGAGGTTAAGATAATAATTTGAAAAAAGTTTTGAATCAAAATTTAAAGCAGGATTTATCGATTATTTTGTCTCATATGTTCTTATGTTGATTATACCATGTGTGTGTTTACAACAGCAAAATAAGTATTATGGTCAGATGTCAGTGGGCCGCGAGGTACTCAGGAGAACATAGTTTCTCAGGCATGCATTGATAAAACTTGACCCTTTAGTATTCAAGACCACTTGTTGTAAGAGGAAACCTGCTAATTGGAAAATTAGAATACTTATCATTTATGACCTTGCTAACCTGTCTCCTGAGTTGTTTGTACTACATTTACAGTAATCAACTGGCATTCCTAATGGACGCTACATGTCGTGGGTCCTTGCTCAAGACCATGTAACGCCACTTGCTCCACTGGTGCTTCTTAGAGTACCCACTGCTCCCTCAGAACTAATTTCTCAATGTTGTCCTGTATGTACTTACAATGCGTATAACAACGTGATTAATAAAGTAAGAATTTTCACTTTTATTACTAAAAGAACACAATTCATCGCGACATATTTTAAAATTCACTGTTAAGGTTTAAATTCAAAATACTGCACCCAAATACAAAACTCTCAAAATATGCAGATCAAAAGGTTTATTATAATGTCAATTATAAAGTTTAATGACAAAAGTTCTAAATTTACAAAAACAAGAGGCAAACTATATATAGACCAGAGGCCAAAATAATATCACTCTAAAATCTAAGGCAAACAGGTGAAAATAACAATGTAGCAAATACTGATCCAAAGTAGTAAATAATGATAAACAGGAGCAACAAAAACTTAGAAGGATTCAAGGGAACACAAGGAGCTGGATGCGGGAGGTTATAACAGGGATACATGCAGAATCTAACAAAGACATGAACTCAGGCAGGTACAACAGCAAGTAACACAGGCAAGTAGAACAGACACTCTGATAAAGACAGAGAGGAAGACACAGACTTAAATACACTGAGTAAAAGGACAATTGGGAGCAGTCGAAGCCCAGGGACAGGTGGGAACATTCACAATCAGGGAGAACACACTTTCACAGACACAGGAGACAAGTGGACAAGTGGAACATTGAGAAACTACAGGAAGGGAGTCAGGAGGAAAATATTGAGTCACAGAAGGAAAGGTACAAGGAAATTGACATAAAACTTTACTTTCAATATAAAACAGGAAACACAAACTTGAACTAACAGTGATCAACTACAAAATAAAACAGATCAACAGAACCATGACACTTACGTCATAATATTGGTCACCGATTTTTCCTTTAAGTGCTGCACATATGGAGAAGGTAAATTATATTGTAAACATCAGCATGCATTCTCTCTTTAAAGACAATTGTAAAAAAATGACGTGACTACAACTACTAGAGTGGTAAATGTACTGTGCTTCATCTTAGTCCTGTTAGCTGTAAGTAAGGGCCCAAATGGATTGCACTTGTTTGCACAACACACTGCCCTGATACTTGAGGCAACTGTCATTAAGGAATACAATTCCCAGATTTTCCATTTAGAACTTTGTCCCGAAATTCCCTCTACCTCTTCCGTCTTGCCTTTTTCCCCATTGTTCATCCAAAGACATCTCTTCTGCAGAGAAGCAATGAAAAATGAACCCAGCTCCACAGCATTCAGACCAGGACACCTTTTTCCATTGCAAAATTTTGGAAATATCTTCATCCAGTATTCTAGCCACCACAATTTTGCCCCTTATCAGTTTCACTCAAATCCTCCCGATTTTTCCTACTTACAACACATGAACTTTAGGAAAAATTTTAGTTGTTCTTTTATATCTCCCACCTAATAACAGGTACCATTGTAAACAGATAATGATTGTTGTTCACTCCCACTGTCCGTTGTTATAATCTTTTGGCTGATCGGTGTATATTTACATTAGCAGTCTTTCTTCTGTGTTTGTTATGTGTCAAGCATGTAGTGCAGTTGAAAGCTTATAAAGAAGGCTAATGGGCCGTCTTCCTTAAATGTATTATTATTATTATTATTACATGGGTAAGTTTTTTTCAGCCCATGGATTCTACTGCTCATGCTGGGCTGGAATTCTCCCTCATGAGAATGTTTTTATTTCCATTTATTGTTCAGTGCACCATCATATGACCGTGCTTGTTTTTTATTTGTTAGGGATTTGAGAGTAATTAAAAATATATTATATTATAAATTATTGGTATTATAAATCAAAACCCAACTCACACAGCGGATGGGAGCTCATTCCAGTGGTCTTTCCAAGGCTTTAGACTTTGCACAGAACTAGAATACATTGATGTGTCCTTGTTTCACACAAGTTATGCAGTTAACCAGACATCCAGATTGCACACACAAACACACTTCTCTGCTTGCCTTTTGTGTCCTACAAACTTGTCATTAACCATCATTGTCAAAGTCACATCCATAACACAAGCCTTTTTCTCCTCTGCAGCCATATTATTATGGCCTCCCTGTCCTCCCTCAGCACTTACATGCAACTGTGTCCGTTGGGGACGTTGAAGCAAAACATTCATCCAATGACAACTATTAAGGGATGCAAAAGACAGAAACCATCTACCATAAAAGAATGTTGAGGACTGGTGTGACGGCATGTATGGTTCAGAATTAAATAGTGAATTAAATCATTAAAATGTGTTTTAATGTTCATATACTGTGTTTATGGCATGTGAACGTTGACTAAGCAGGAAACATTTGGATTAAATGCATAATTCTTGGACTTATCTTTCTATCTTATGGTTTGGTTGCCTCTTTACAATCAGACTATTCCAATAGGTCTGTGCAAATAAATAACCCTTGACTTTTGTTTAATGGTATGCTTGGTTGATTACAGTCAGCACAATATCATGTAAAAAAAAGTGACGATTGCTACAATATTCCTGTAAACTGTTAAACTGTGCTTAATATTATATAAATAAAGTATTATCTGAAATCTTCTTTCATTTGAGAGCAGGAACTGAAAAGTTGCAAGGATGATGTTTTTTTTCTTTTTAGACTTTCCTTTCACGAAACAGAGAGTATTTCCACTCCATTTGCAACCACAGCCACTATCAAGGCCATCAGACACACGTCTGAAGCTGAACACCTCGATGAGACTGATGTCAGTACCTTATTAATGTAGACAGCTTGTAATCAAGACAGTCAGAATTGATTTCAATGATGAGGGTATCATTTGTCATAACAAAAAAACGATCAACACATATTTCCAGTTTTGCATGTACCTTAGCAACGTATGTGAATTCAGTTTTCCTCAATGTTTGCCAGCAATAGAAATCCACCATGTTCGGCCCGCAAGCTCCTGCAGGAATTGTTAACATAGAGATGGAGATACATAGAAATGCATTGATTCCCCCTATAGGGATATTCATTGTTGCAGCAAAGATGATACAAAATGAGCCTTATATAAATATATAAAGTATGTATAAGAAAGATGCAAAAATACAAATGATGCAATTTACAGATGCATGAAAAATATATGAAAAAGATGTTAAAAAATATACCAAGTATGAAAAATGCAGTGATTGGTATCAATCTATAGTTTCACAGATGTTTGAACATTATTAAGATGTAGATGATTTTATATTCTAATAGCACAAAGGAGGTCTTGAACTACTCCCTCGATCAGCATGGGCGTTTGAGTCTATATCTGTGTGATAGAGGGTAGTGCCAGGTCACAATCAGAACAACACACAGGACTGCTCCCACTGGCATCCTTAACAGCCACATGTACATCCACAGTAATTTAGTATACCATGCTTAAAGTGAGTTGCGACACAGTTAAGTCTGTCAGATGTCTATCAAAGTGCCTTAAAGAGATGCCTGCACACTCTCAATCACACAGAGATGATGATACAGATTGTTTGGATGAGATGAGGAAGGCTAAAAGTGTGTGTGACATTAGAAATCACCATGGAAATTGTGAAACTGCATACATGGACACACACACACACAAACACACATATCAGCAAGGAGCAGAGCAGAGCTATGCCAAAGCAAATGAACTTATCTGAAATGCAATTCCCATGGCCTTGTAAACACACACACACACTACACAAACGCATACACTCACACACACATATATAGGTCACCTGCGCAGTCCCTGCTTTCTCATTACTGCAGATAGATACTTCATAGATATATTGAGGAATGGGATGAGAAATGGTGGAATGAAATTGATTGAGGGTAGCAACCAAAGACAAGAGGGAAAGGATTAAAGAAGGGCAGAGAAAGGGGGCTGAAATGAATAAAGTAAGGGGGAGTAGAAGGAAAGGAGCTAACGATAGGAGAGTGAAGAGGTGGAGGAAGAACCCAGGTGGGTTCAGCAGATGATAGAAGGAGGGGGGGTGGCAAGATGATGTGCGATTGTGTTGAGAGCTATATTAGACGGAGCATGATGGCTGTACAGCAGGGGAAATTGGTGTGTGTGTGTGTGTATTTCACTATGTTGGTGGAAATGTGTGTTGGCAGGACCCTAAAGAGCTGTTTTCCTGCCTGAAAGAAGATAAGAGAGAATTAAAATACAAACAAGGTAGTGAGATTTAAAGAAAGATGAGGAAAGTGAACAAGAGAAGAGGAAGAGGACAGACGTGTACACACACCTGTGTTTATAAGTTGTTGCTCTACTGAGAGGTTCACACCCAATGCAGGAATGCCAGCAAGGGTGTGAAGAATTCTGAATGTGGCATGTGAGCAAACAACTATACTGACAGTAATAGATTAATATTATAACTTTCAGGGAATCATTCATTGGGTCAGGGCATATACAGCCCCAAAAATGCACTTTTCCAGAATCCAGATGGCCCAACCAGATGCAAGGTTAACTAGACTTGAACTTTTTTTTGTTCTTCTAGTAGTAAAGTTTATTACCTTACCTCATATTTTTAACTGTTTACTAACTGGTGATGAAATTCTGATTCTGGGTCTTAAGAAACTTACTTCTCACTAGAATACAAAGAAAAAGTAAAAGCAACAATTGAATATACCAGAAAAACCTGTGACATTATCATTGCCATTGCCACCAGTGATACAGATTCTTCGAGTTAATGCGATAACTCAAAAACAAATAGCATGAATAATTTTCAAATTTTATAGCCACATTGTAAATGATCATATTTCTGACACAAGGAGGAACTTTATCTCCAAAATCAGTTTTCGGGCCATAACGTCAAAACAGTTGGTCCGATTTAAATACTTTCAATAATTATCCATCGTACTTAAAGCAACGCCTTATTCCTTTTCGCTCATCATACTGCCTTAGTTACTCCAAATCTTTATTTCTTCTATACCCCAGAATCTCCAGGGAAATCTGAAGACATGCTTTCAAATTTAAAGCACCATCTGACTGGAACAACCTGCCCACTTCCCTCAGATCCTTATCTTCCTTCTATTCATTTAAATCATATCGTTTAAATCATAATTGAACAACCTGCTCCTGCTTCTAAAACAGCCAGGACATTGCAAAATTTTGTTGTAGCTGTATATAATGGAGATCTAGTGACAGTTCAGTCAGGAAGACTATAAAGCTCAACATAGCTGATCACTCCCCTCTCTCCTACCTGTCATGCAGCCGCATGCTCCCATTCTTTCAGACCCATTATCAATTGGGCTTGTTCACTCCCTCATCAGCTGCTCACTTGCACCCAATGGCTACCACCTCTCTCCTCATGTCAACCAATCACGAGGCTGCTCCCAGTTTTAAATATGGCTCTCTTCCCTCCTCAGCGCTCTTGTTGCCAGTCCGCACTTCCTCTTCCTCCCATTCTCTGCCTCATGAAGTTCCTTGGATTCCTCATCCATCCGGCTACAGTTCCACAGGACCTCACCAACACCAGTGCCCAGACTCGGGGTGTCTATATATTCTACTGCTTCTCAGAACAGATCCCTCAGCGGGATCAGAACCCGAGACTCAGCGCCAAAAACTTTATATTCATCATTTTGCACATAGTTAAATAAACTATCCATCCTTCAATTTCTGATTGTTAAATAAAAATCATTTACCATTGATTCTCTAGTCTTCTTTCATTGAAATTATATGTATTAATTTCTGTGTGGATATGTATGTAAGTATATTTACATGTATATTTACATGTAAATACTTGCCATCCTAGTGGGGGCAAGTGGGTGGTATGTAGCTCATCTCAGCGTTCCTCAGAAAGTCTAATCCAGGGTTCTAGAAAAGAGGCTGCAAACATCAGTTTCTGGATGCACAATGAGGATTCCGTCCTGGTCATAAAACAGTGGACCATCTCTCTTGCGGGGTCCTGGGAATTTGCCCAACCAGTCTACATGTGTTTTGTGGATTTTGGAGAAGGATTATGAGCGTGTCCCCCGGAGAGTCCTCGGGGGGGGGGGTTGCCGTAGGAATATGGGGTACTGGGGCCAAAGTTACGGGACTTCCAGTCCATGTCAGACTGGAAAAAACCATGAGCTGGCCCAGAACTTGCTGGAGGCACTGTCCATCTTATCTGGCCAGGGAACGCCTCAGGATGAGCGTGAGTGTGTTGCTGGAGAGAGGGGAGTCTGAAGCTTTGCTGCTTCAGTGGGAGACTTAGAAATGGAGCAAAAGACAAAATGAGAGAGATACTGTCAACTGTAACAGCACTCAGTGGTCAAATCCAGTCCTAAGATTCTTCGTTGCACAAGTCAAAGGAAAAGCTGCCCTGTGTTTGCCCTTCAGAGTCACCCTAGAGGTTGATCTTGGTCTCGGCTCAGAGACAAAGCACTGTAGCATCAACACAAACATATTGAGCATCTAATAAAAATTGGGTTAATGAATAGCTTCTCGCCGAGATTAAGATTACATTCCACAGCAACAGGGAGACCACTGGTGCATGTGTATCATTGACAACCTAGGAATGAGTCTCCATCTGTCAAATACAGTGTTTTTTTAATTTTATATTACTTCACTTTTATTAAAAAAAATGTTTGTGTTCACATAAACACTGTACTATGATTATCTTTCAAACTGGGTTTGAATGTGGTGTCATTCACGTTTGTTCATCCTAAAGAGACAGAATACCTCCGTGTGCATTGGTCTGAGGCTTGGTATCAAGATCTCAGAGGATACGTGTCTGTGTTGAGTTCTGCCTGTCATTGAACTTATCATTCACTAGAGACTCGCTTAAATTACCCTCTCTGTACCTACTTGAGGTGAAGTAAATTTCGAACCCAGTCAAACAATCCCAGAAAACAATCTAAAAAAAAAAGGGACTAATTATAGCATACTGCCGGATGGCTCCTTGCTGCAGACAGGTTGAGCAATGAGGGTGAAGAAAAATCCTATTTTTAATTACGAAAGTTTAGAATGAACTACAACTGGTAAATGGCTTTGGATCGAAGGATAATCTCGTAGTTTATCTCTCCAGAATCCTTAGCCCTGACCCTCAGCTCTTTCCATCGCTTCCCTTCTCAACACTCTTCTCTCAACTTCTTTTTTTTTCTCAAATTTTCAACTCACAAAAATAATTTTGAATGGTTTTGTTTGTACTTTATTTCATGTTTGGTATGAATGAGAATTATTTTCAACAGACTATAACACTGTCGAAATTTAAATTTCAAAGGTGGATTGCTCTCACCAGGATGGATGAGTTGCTGTTTCAAGCAAAGGAGTTTTTGTACCTAGGTGTCTTATTCACAAGTAATGGGTAAATGAACTAGAGATAGAAAGAAGTTTTGGTGCAGCTGATGTTCTATTGGTCCGTTGTGGTGAAAAAAGAGCTGAGTCGTGAAATAAAAACTCTCAATTTACCAGTTTATCTAGACTGTAAAAAAAAAAAAGTGAAAAAATAATTAATGTTCAGTGGTAACACAAATATTATTAAGCCTAAAAATTGAAATAAAAAAAACAAAAATTCGCTTTTTACAGTGTGTAATATTTGTCTAAAAATGCTAAAGGAATAAAATAATGTCAGATTAGTGCTCCAAAAATAAAAAATATATATTATTTTTGGTTTCATCTTTACGTTTTTTGAAGGTAAAACACTGAAAAAAAAGCTTTTGGCGAAAAATATTTGATCTATTCCATGGCTGGAATTTCACTTTTCTATGCTTTTAGGATGTTACCATGCAGTGTAAAATGATCATTGTTAATGGATTTAAAGAAAGCACTTCAACTAGTAACCTAAATTGAATTAAGTATTTTGGGGTCTAATTTATTAATTTAAGCTGTAATTTAAATTGCATGAATACATTCCAACCCTCACCTATGATCATCAGCTTGGGGTAGTTACCTTGTTCTCAAGGACACAAGCAGCTGAAATGAGCTTCCTTCGTTGGGTGGTTGGTGTGAGCCTAAGAGATAACATGCAGAGCTTGGACATCTGGAGGGAGCTCAGAGGTTGGGATGCTGCTCCTTTTTTATGCAGAAGGAGGTGGTTCGGGCTACTGATCAGGATAACTCCCTTTGGAGGTTTTCCATGCATGTCCAACTGGTTAGAACCATAAATTGCTGCAGGGATTATTTATCATCTGGCCTAGGAACACCTCAGCAACCCCGAGAATGAGCTGGTGAGTGTCGCCGGGGAGAGACACATCTGGAATACCCCTATTAGCCTGCTGCCACCCCAACCCGACTCCTTATAAGCATAAGAACAATGGAATGGGAAAAAAAATAAAATATGTATTTCTGTGTATAAATGAACAGTCAATAATCACACACTTTATTTCAATAATGTCGATGGATCAATTCATATAATGACAAATATAAAAATATGCCTTTATTTAGTATTAATAAAGCGTTGAAAGTATGGTAAAGCTTGTGGAGCATGGCATAGTATACCATATGCAATATATATAATAATAATTGCTGAAATGATTCCGCAATTTTTTCATGCCTTCCAAACCTATTACAAATACAATAATATGCTTCACTTTTGGTTAGGAAACTGAAAAGATACATCCAGCGCATATTTAAGAAAATCATCAGCTCACGTCCACTACTGCTTCCAAAAAGCAAAAGAATGATTTAACAGATGTCTCTTTCATCTCCTTTCCTTCTACCGCCATGTTCATTTGGAAAAGCCCCCAAACAGCGGTAAGCACAGCAGCTGAGAAATTACTGTTGGGGACTATTTTCACTTATAGCACTCGGATATTTTATCCAATTGGATTCGGGCCAAGCAAAATATTCACAGCTCTGTTGAAAGCAACCAAGCCTTCCCTTAAGAACACACATCCATATGTAATGGCTGTCAAGCAGGGGGAGAATAAGAGTAAAAATTGCCACTTGTCTTCTCTTTTTCCAGCAGCAGGTAGATTGTCCTTCACAGTCTAATGAGTTCTGAAGGAGTTGAGCATTAATGGAGGGAGAGACATTCACTGGCCAGCAGGCTGAGTCATAAATAACACACCTGAGAGCACGGGGGGAAGGCGGATAGGTGAAGGGGAGCAGAGACAAGCAACCCTTAAAAGCAGTGAAATATATACAGCAATGTCCACAAAAGCAAAGGAGGGACAAAAACTCTTAAAGGGGGGGAAGGTTAAAACAGACTTATCAATGCAAGTGTTACATGTTTCTCCCCCCTGCTGTTCAGGTTTAGGTCACTTGAATCACTAATGGTGTCCGTCTCTCCTCATCTCAGGTGAATCATGCATGCCTGTAGTGATTGGTAGAAGCCTTCAAGAGAGCAGTGTTACTTGCTCACTCTCTCTGTCCTCCTCCTCCTAATTGTTGGTTCGATCAGTCCATATTTGCTTCATTTGAATGAACTTGACATATTTTACTCCCTAGGGGGTGCTTTTTACGAAAAACGTTGTTTTTCATACAATATTCGTAATTGTTGGTCAGATTTTTGTGCATATGAATCAACTTGAGCAGATCTGTCTATTATGCAGTGTTTTAGTCTGATAGTACATATTCTTACTCACTTGGGGGAGATTTTTACAAAAAACAGTTTCTCAGACTTTACGTCCTCATAGCTGGTCTGGTTTACTCCAGATGTGGTGCATGTGACTCAACATGAGGAGATATGTCTCTTGTATTTTTCATGGAAAAAAATATTATTTTATAAAGCCTGACTGCATTGTGCCATTACTATCACACATCACTGACACATACGTGCTACGTTCCAATTGTTCACTATCCATCACTAAATTGATGAAAAATCAGGTTTTTGTTAATGATTAGTGGAAATTGAGATTATATTTATATAATGTTTAACTTGTTAAACTAAAACTATTTTACATAAACTATACTTGCCAAACAAAAAGAGGAAAATCTCTTGTATCCCCTGTTGTATCCAAAGAGATCCTAGGGGTATGCATACTGTGCAAGAAACATTGAACAGTAGTAGAGTGTTGTTATAGTATAATTTCAGACAAGATAAAACACTTAATTTAATTAGAGCTTTTTTGAATATTTGTATACATTGTATTCTTATTTGCCTTGCAGCAAAAAGGGTTCTGGGTTCCTATCCATTTTGGTTCTTTCTGTGTGGAATTTGCGTGTTAACAACATTTGCGTGAGTCTCCCTCCCACAATCCATAAAGATGCAATATATTTGAATTTATAAGCCTATAGTTGAAAATGTGGGTGTTCTTAGGGTCTGTGTTGGCACTGTGATAAAGTGGGAACTCCTGTTCAATGATGGTTGGGGACATTAAGAAAGGTTATATCTTTTAGCAAAAAAAGGTTTCACAATTCCCTCTCTAATATCAATTTGATATTGCCATGAAAACATCTACAAATTTCTTCAAAAAGCTTTTATTCAAGTTTCTTTACAAAACTACATTTTACAATATTACATTTGAATACCTCTTGATGACTATGATGTTACAATTCTGTTTTTCTAAATCCATTGTTTCTGAATAGACATTGAACTCATCATGCCCCAGTATGCCTCAATGCAATGTGCTTCTGACAGTTATGTAAGCGAGCTCTGATCCCGATTTCAACAGTAAAAATTGGTTTAATTTGTTTTTCGTTTTAGCATTATCAGAGTCGCAAGCCATTTATAAATAAATAAGTGGGTCTTAAAAGTTGCGTGTTTCAATGAATCAAAGGTAATTTAATAAAGTCGTTCAAGCCACAAGCCATAATACTGTTATATTCAAAGCAAAATGTCCTTTTCATTCAAAACAACAACAGAAATACGTACTAAAACTAAATAAAATGCCATTTCCATTTTTACATAAATTCAACATAAAACAAACACCTCCAAAGAATGCTTTGGTAAACAAATATATCAAGACCTTAGGAATCAAAGTGCAATGAACAACTATTTTTTGGTCATACACTGGTGCTTAATGAGAGAAAAGGCATCTTGTGCTTACCCAACACCCACGCCAATCAGAGTGAGCAGCACTCTGCTCAATCTGCTTTTTGTTATTGTGTCAGTGAATAAAAGCCTATCAGCATATCATTGGCATGGAGATGACAGCCCATTTAGACGTGCTGATCAAACCAAATAACACACACTACCTATGGTGGGTTTACATGGGACACTTTTCTCCTCTCCGAATTAAACTTTTCCGAATTGCAACTCATTTTCCGAACTGGTGTTTACCTGCATCGACTCAACTAATCGAGAAACACTTTCATACATCCGCAGACAATCCACACTCCCGTTCATAGGGTGGCGATAATGCTTCGGTGAGTTGGGCGCCGACCGCCAACAAGTGCCCAGAAGAAGAATACGACAAATAGGGCATGCGTTGAAGGGACTTTTCGCCCATCTAACCATCCAAATATGTTAAAATATTTCAAAGTTGCAATGAATAAAACACTCTCCGATGAAGACCGGTAGTTTTTGAAGTCGCCGTATTTAAGATGCGGCGCTGATAAAAACTTGACAGAGCATTACGTCATGAAGCTGGGCATGCCCAGATATAACTCAAACAGAAAGCTATCCACTATAGCGTTTATATGCAGGGAATGGCTATTGGAAAGAATTTCCTCTTTGCAAAGGAATGTGTAAGTGTAATTTTGGAAAGGTTCTTTCCATTCGGAAAGGGGTATTTACATGCAGCATTTTATTTCCAATCAGACATCTTTTCCGAGGCTGTCCATGCAAACCCACATGTCACACATTGAGCTCAGGGTCCGCAGATAGGCAGCTCGTGGGCCGGATGCGGACCGTCGGTCGCCTATTTAGGGCCGCTGCTGTACACAATTCATTGAAAGATGAAAAAATGTTATAAAGGTAAATAGGTAATTGATTACATGTTAAAATATGTGGTGTTAGTTTACCTTAGAAGCACTATAAATATGTAAATGCTGTTATCATAAAAACTACTTAGTTTAATTCATATTAACGATCGATTTATATCTATATATATATTTTCACTGGATGTATGTAAATGTAACAAGTAAGCATATTGGTAATTTCCATTTCTGTATGTTTTAATTTCAGGACTTTCCATTGCAACATCAATAAACCTATGGACAAGAGAGCAACAGTCTTCAGAGCGTTTATCTGTCTGTCAAGATATATTCAGAACATATACTGAGGACAGTAATTGTTATTCTGAGTTCACCAATGAGTGGTTTAGGCTAATCTAATACGGAGGATGCATGACACTAGAAAAAATACTATTGAAGTAACAAGTGTAGATTATGAAAGCAGTGACAGTCAATGAGTCTCTACATGACTGCACAAAAATGCAAGTTCTTGTGCATGAACACAGAGGCAGAGAGAGACAGATAGACAGAGGTAGAGCATGAAATGACTAATCGTATGCTGGATCGTTTACATACAGCCAGAGGGACTGACAGTCAGTGAGGCAAAGAGAGCAGCAGACAGCAGGACAGACTCAGGAGGGACATGACACTGCATACAAACATTCATTCAAGAAGTGGGCTTAACAAATGGGCTATCCAACACTGAGATGAGAAACTCATCGGGATTTCCGGTTTGAGAACTACTGATCTGAATTCAATTCTGAGTCAGTTAACTTTGAGTCAAGATCGTGCACAACGACAAACAAAAGCCATTGTCAATGGAGCTCAGATACTGTGATTCACCATGGCAACCATTGAGACGATATGGTCGCCATGCTTCAAGCCATTTGAGCAGGAAGTTTTAATGCATTCAAATGCAGATGTTTAGAAACTAGGCCTCATCAGAGAAAGGCCGAAAAATGGAATGAGAGAAAATTGCTGCTTGAGTGAATGTATCAACTATACTGCATTTTCGCTGAATTTTGTCTGATAATATTTAACAGACTTTTATTTTCATTTTGGGACACTAACCACGTGAAAGAAGCTGAGAAGTACATACATACAAATACAGAGAATCTTAAATTTCATCTGAAAACACTCTGGGATCCCCCCACCCCCAGAGATGAGCCACAGAGGGTCGCTTAATATCAGCGGAGATTGGTGCCACAGCACAAGGGTTCTGGGTTCATCTGCCATCCATCAATCCCAATAAAGATTGATGGATGGCAGATAGATTCAAGATTATATCTTTCTTTAGTTGTAATCATATAATATCAGTCAGTGGCTCTTTTTCCAGTAGCTTTAATATTAAATATTCCCCGATGCTGTTTTTTCTGTTTGAAGAAACAAATCAAAAAGAGCTCAGATGTGAGAGACATCGACGTTGTGAGATGTTTCAGATGTACGGTTTGAGAATGTCATTTACATAAATCATGGAATAAAATCAAATACTATCTCGGTATATCAGTCCTCACTCAACGTAAATCTATACAGTTGACAGTTTCAGTTTGAACATTGAAACATTTTGAGCATGTTTACTTGACAAGAACTAAGAACTAACATTCCCCTGCGTTGTACATGCAACACCCCTGATTTAACTACACAAATTAAATGTAATTCGTTAATAATCTCAAACAGTCCATAATGACTGAACCAAAGTATTTCTATGAAGTTCTGTTCAATACTTTTTTTGAGCTCAGAAATAAAACATGACAGAATATATGAGCCAATTTGGATATAACTGGACATGTAGTTGCGGAGTAGCGGTCAAAAAGATATATAATAAGAAGATATTTATCCTTGACTCAATTTATATGCACCAAATTTGGACTAAATCTGAACAACGTTTAGGAACTATGTCTGAAAACAGTGTCCGTGTAGATTCTTACTTCTTGAAGAGGTTTCACCTCTCATCCAAGAGGCTTTTTCAGTAGAACAAGTAGAAATGAAGTACAACTGAATAAGCTTCAAGGGTGAGACCGGACAGAAATGCAGTTGCTTTGGATTCAACCCACAAGGAGTCTTAAACTGTGTTTTTATTAAAAAAAAAAGATTCCCCGCGGTAGATAAAGTTAAATATATTAGGAAATATAGTAATATAGTAAAATATGATGTGCGTAAGATACATCAACGGTTGGGAAAATTTGGGTGAAACTCTGCTATGAAGTATAACATTTTAAAACTGCTAAACAAACTAACAAAACTGGACTGAAATTAAATTATAAAACATATTTATTGTCCAACATTCTGGCATTTTCATCCAGACACTCAACTAAATGGGGAACTAAGAAATAAATACACAAACCATCCTGTCATATACCCGTCTCATTATAAAAGCTTTGAAAATCAAAGTTTTCTTTGATTTTTATTATTTAGGTTCTCTCAAAAAGCGTACATGCCTGCAAATAATTTAATAACTGATTTGTTAATCATTAAATACAGACATCCGTTTCGCAAATTACTAAATGAAGAGCCATAACACCGAAAAAGGATCGCAAACTGGCTTTTCAGAAAATACTAAAAAACTTACACTTCTACAATGTCACCCCATATTAGAAATGGCAGAGGGTATATTTGTAAGTATCTGTAATGGTTTCAGTACACTTAAATAAATTACATAAAAAGTCCAACAACCAACATAATCACCCCCTCTGTGATTTATTGAAAGAAAGCCATTAATGACCTCTCCAGCCTCGCTCCATCTTTTTGTTTTCACTGCCGTCATCAGACAAAAGGACACGTGAAAAGAAAATCAGCAATCAAATTTGTTTCTTTTCTTCTCTACCCACATCAGCACAGAAGGTGTCGCATGTAAAATAAGGTCTGAAATGAGTGAAAAAAGGTTGAAATGGCTCAAAAAAATGGGGACATTTCACATCATTAAGACATTACCGGCCCAGAGCTGCTGGAGATTTATCTTTTAGAAAAACATGCGCACTGCAGCATTTGTGACTTAGAAAGCAAAGAGGAGATACAATGAAAAGCATGTTGGTGCTGGTTTGATGATTGTGTGAGACATTCCTGCACATAGAAGTTAGTTAGTTAGATAGTTAGATAGTTTTTTGGGTTTTTTTTTTTTTGCAGATCTGTTTTTCAGTTTTTCCGTCCCATTATAGTATACATAATACAGGAAAACATAATTAATACAAAATAGTTAATAAACCACACATTAGCCCAACCCAACCTCTGCCAGCCCTATCCTATTTTATACTGCTTTTGTAGGTTCCAACCCTCATTTCCACCCCTGGGAACTACAACATTAACGTTAACGTTATCCAAGTCTGATTAGTAAATAAAAATTGCAACAAAATGATAACAATGACATAAAAACCATGAATAAAGAAAAGATGAAAGATGGATAACATAACAGAGTTGAGAGGATAAAAAATAATGAAAAAGTACAAGAAAACAAAACAAAAAAGTATATTTTTAAAAAAAGGAAGAAAAAAAAAAAAGGTTGGACCTCCCATTTAACAAAACATGTCAACACTTTTGTAACCAAATACATTTATATATACATATATACAATGACATAACATGGACACATGTATACATACAACCATATACCTTTTGGACCATACATTTTCATTTCATTTCATTTCATTCCAGTTGGTTATTCCAGAGACAGCGGGAAAATAAGACAAATTCCATATTCCATATTTTGAAAAAATCTGAATGCAAAGGCAAATATTTAAAGGGGAGAAGGCCACTGTAACCAAATGCCATCTTTACTTCTATTGAGAAATAATAACTGAAAAGTTAATGTTATTATTAACTTTCACATTAATAATAAAAGCTAGTATCAGACCCAGCACTAGAGTGAAGTCACTCTGTTTCAGCACCATGGAGAGCACACAACCTCCACAGCACTGTCTATGGTTCTGAAACCACAGTTCATTGATTGTCACACAAATCCAGGTCTATCATTTTGTCTTAACATGTTGGAGCCAAAATAAAACATAGCATCCTTATGATCAAAAATATATTGATTTAATGAGAGAGCACCATTTGGCCACCCTTGATGCTCAGATCATGAATAGGCACACGTTGATGGCATCATAATCATTAATACCAGCTGGGAAGTCCACACATCTTCAGTACACCAAGAGCTAAAAACGTTCTTCAATTTAGTTTTTTTTTTTGTTACATGATTTTTTCATATGAGGAATTCTGATTAATTTAAGGTAAAAGCAGCGCAGTGTGTAATAATAATAATAATAATACATTTAATTTAGGCAAAAACATACACACATACACGCCTTTTTGAATTTATCAATCTTCCCCAGACAGGTTGAATCAAAACCATCACTAACCTGCTCAATGAACTTGACTTAAACCAAGGGTAACCTTGTTGTCTATGTTTGTAGGTGATAGAAATATGGATAAATGATAGTAAGACGGAAGCCAGATGAATGCGGGGAAAAAATTAGTCGACTAGTTGATAAGTTGACTAGGCAAGCTAGAAGGCTCGGCTGCCAACTCCTTTTCTAAAAGAAATGTGTGTGGGTATGAGATGGGTACCGTAATGCATTGAAAAGTTTGAAATCAAAATAAATTGTAGGATTTTATTTTTTATCCGGTCTCCTATAATTACATTTTATAAATATACATATACATACATTACATGTGTAGTAATATGTTTGTGAGCGTGCGGGCGCGCGCGTGCGTGCGTACGTGTGAGCGTACGTGCGAGCGAGCGTGCTTGCGCGCGTGTGTGTCTGTGTGTGTGTGTGTGTGTGTGTTTATATACATACCTCTTTTTTTGTGTCTGTATGTGAGTGAGTGTGTTAGTTTGTCTTTTTCAACTTTTTGTATGTGCAGATGCTTTACAAACAAACAAAATGCTTTATAGTGAGAAGTCTGGGGGTTGGAGGAAGGATGTAAAGCTATTCTGGATTAGGTACATGACATTTAAAGTTTGGTGTACCCAGATTTTACGTAAGTAATGGCTTTTAGTGCTAAGAGGGTATGGTATAGTGGTAGGTCAGACAGTCAGTCAGGTTTGTGTATGTGGGTGTGTGTATGTGTGTGTGAGTGTTTGTGTGTATAGGACACGTAAGAGGGCTCACGAGCTGAAAGACTGAAAACTGGGGAGAGAGGAAAGATAAGAAATGAGTGAGTGGAGGAGGGCCTGTGACATGTACTGTAAGTGGGTCATGTAACAAGGTAGATTGACAGGTGGTGGCGGTGGTGATGAAGGTTGAGAGATCGGAGAGGAGGTGAAGTGACAGCCAGGGTTTTTCATCGCTATAAGAGAGGGGTGAAAGAAGGGAGTTGAGAGGCTGATAGAATCTTGGTTGACTGGAGGGGTGAGCGCAATAAGGACGGAGAGGAGGAGAAGGAAAGGTGACAGGAATACTTGGGGGTGACAAGAGTGAATAAGAGAGGGGGAGGGTGAAAATGACAGAAAGAGGCTATAGGGGTTTTAGCTGCAAGAGGGCGGAAGGGGAGAGGAGGAAGCCAAAGGGAAGGAAAGAAGACAGAGAGTAGCAGGTGGGAGGATTACAGGAGGTCAGAAGGAAAGGTCAGCGAATAAGGTCAGGTGGGGGAAGGGGATGCGGTGCTGTCAGCAATAACCCCTGGAGAGATAGAGGAGGAAAGAAAAGGAGCAGAAGAGGGATGTTACAGCTCCTGCTGTGACATCGTTCACCTCCTGTGATCTCAGTTTCTCCCTCAGCTAGCAGGTATGTTTGTTTGTACGTGTATGTCAGAGATTCTATATGTCAGCTCTTGTGTGTGTTGTGGAGCGGTGAGGGAGCAGCAGTCAAGATGGAGGGCCTCACAGGATGCTTACCCTCCTGTAACACTGTTTTTTTGTAAGGCTGTGAAGGGCTTGGAGGCCTCTCACAGAGTGACGGGTCTCCAAAGCAACCTTTCAACTGCCTGTCAGTCAGTGTTATTTCAACTGATACAAAGAGAAAAACTTCCTTTTTTTACTCTTCCTAATTTTTTCTAAAATCCAATCAGAGTGATCCCACACCCACACTATGCAGCGAGTGTGGGTGGGTGGGTGGTTGTGTGGACAGTATGCATGAGGATTCATGGATATATGCATCATGTGAGTTGAATGGGCATTTTAAGTATTGGCATGTACGTGCGAGAGAATGCGGGTGTGTACATTTGCACAAGTAATGCAAAGCATGTGCAACTATATATTTACAGCAGTGAATTGTTCATTTGCATATTTTCATGTGCACCCGGTGCAACGTGTGTGTGTGAGCATGGTGAGTGGTTTTGTGCATTACAGCTGCCTCTGTGAGCGGTGAGCTAACTGCTGCATACAAATGATGTCAAAGGGCAAAACATACCCAGTGAAGTTGATTCGAGTTGACGTTTCAAAGATAAACTTGATTAATTTTGCCACTTACTACTGGTTGACAACCGAACAAATTCTGAAATGTCGCCGACTCTTCTTGTCTGATCCTTTATGATTGATGAATTCTTCTCAATTTTATTTGGTGTTTGCTATGCAGGTGAAGATTCCTGATAAAACAGACTTACAAGACACAACATTCATCATATTAACTTCAAATCCCCAGTGATGCCATGCCCTTCCTCTGTTAGAACATAAGGTCATATACCGGTTCATTCAGGAATTTCCTGATTAAATAATGTTTTCACTCAGAATTATTTTGTTTTAGTTTTCTGAGAAAGGGGTTCTTATTCAACACCAATACACAAGTGTATTCCCGGTTAAAACAATTTTGTACATCATTCATCATCATTATATTTGTTATAAGTGAATTCCAAGCTAACTGCTGACATATGGAAATCAGGTAATATGGCTGTACGTAAACGGCACATCACATCCTGAGGTAGCATTGGACACAAAACTGCAACAAGCTGTACATGAGTAGCTCTCCCACAAAATTTAATTTCCAGCTATAATAAGCTTTGTCTAATACTGTGGATGACTCTCAATTTTAACAAATTAGAGTCCTGAGAAAATAACCGGAGCTGCAAATTTTGCATTGAAAACATGTTATTGAGTTGGCTTTGGTTTTATACCTTGTAGAAATGTGTTAGTGATATTTCCACTCTTGACTCTCATAGTCATGACACAGCGGCAAAGCAACTCATGTGCCTGAATCACAAATGGCCATCAAAATACAGTGCTGCCAAAATAAGGATCACAACAGGGATTTTACATTTTTACTTTAGTGAAGACACACTCATATCCAGATTTTTTTTTTTCAGCAGTTCAGCAAAGATTCATATCCTTTTAAACTCTATGTCATGTTGCATAACATTTTGTACTGTTCTAAGCCTTGGATACTTGCTGCCTTATTTTTTCTTTCACCTCAGAAGCTAGAGGAAGTCAAAACAACCATTTCAAACTCACACTTGACCAAAGTGATGGTGATTTGCAACTTTGCCGGTTGGTCAATCAGCACATAGATGCACTGAAGATGAGAGTTTGAAATGTCTTGCCATAAATTGCCAAACAATCCAGATTAACTTGACAGTTCAAGCATGTATCTGTCTTTGGAAAATTCAAATGAATGTTCAAATAATGTAGGAATAAAGACCTGATGGTTTGAGAAATGAAGATAAACCCTGTCCAATCTGACGAGGGGACTTCCCAACCAAAAAGGGCTTGTCTTTCCCACATGTGTGGACTGGACACGACAGCTTTCCCACTCTGCAGAGCAACAGTCACCAGGCTCCATCATCACACCTCCTTCATGTGCCGCCGATACTAAACAAACAAAGAGAACAGGCATTATTACAGGCGTACACCTTACAATCAGAAGCTCAGTATCTGCGCAGTACTGCTAAGGAGCCCCGCATCTATTGTCCGGAAAACCAGCACGTTTAAACTGAAATCTATACTCTCCTACAAAGTTTCTCTCACTGCAGGGGTCATTCCATGTATTGATCCATGTAGAGGCTCTCATATCAGAGTCTGGTGGTCACTGGCCCTATGCTGGGCCAATGACTGATGATTCTTCGCCGTTGACCAAGTTCAAACACTGTTTTAATTGAGTTTTTGTTAACTCGGCAACCACTCATTTCACATATGACCAAAACAAGTTTTTCATATAAAGCAGCCACTGGCCGCATCGTTTATCTCAGCAAAACATGGTCAAATATCTCTTTCAGGCAAGAATAACTCTGATGTGTCTACCCAGCTCAGCTGGTGTCTCTGACAAAAATCTTGGCCCCATTGAAAGCCTTAAAACATTAACAGCCCCAAGATATTGATATCAAAGCCACACTCTGAAGACCCGACCTTCAGCAGACAACATGCCTCCTAGGATCATAAACAGCCGTTAAAACTCCAAATCCTGCTGTGCTTCAACTTCTCCTCCAGTGTTTGACTCCTGTTTAAGTTTTCATGATCCATCTACAACATCCTAATCTTTCCTTCTAAATGAATCAATGTGTCTGAAGTTAAGCAGTGGGACTTTGAAGAGTATTTCCTTTGTCTCCAGCCATGCTTTCAAGTTATTCCAATTAATTAAGATGTACATTTCTCCCCTTGAAATACTGTTTGAAGGAATGTGATCTTTGGCGATCATGAGCAACAGCTGTACTTGCATCCAGGGACTGGATGATTGATTGCAGAGAAACAATAAATATTAGTTAACAGTTTTGGACTATTCCTGGTTCTTGGTCGACTGGCCTTTGGCTCGGCCATTTCAAATTCTTCTTCTTCACAAATCCTCGCAAGGAGGTAAAATGTCCCTAAGTAGGGTTTGAGTGGGACCGACTCCTTTCATAGGTTGTACTGTGCACAGAGGCAAATCTCCCATTTTTTTCACAACTTTATAAATAGTGAATTCACACTTAACTGCAAGTTTGTGCTTACTGCGTAATCTTAAGTTTCTCACCAATACATGGTCACCATCCCTCAGGATTGACTGTCTTATGGCTTCCTCAAAGTCGAGTTTGTTGCAAGCCGAAACTCTTTCAGAGTTTGGCTGCGACCTGATAGCTTTCCTCGAGTCGTGCTTTAAGGGTTCATGGGATTCGGGACCATCCATCACAGGTAAGGAAAAAGAAATATCAACATGTAGCCTTTCCTGGCGACCGAACAACAAGTCCTACACCCTGAAACCAGTGACCTCATTCTTGGTCCAGTTGTAAGCATGGGTGAGTGGTTTGACAAGTCTCGCCAGTGGCTCTTTTTCTCCTTTTCCTTTAAGGTGCCTAACATGGCAAGAAGGGTTCGGTAAAACTTCTGAACCGGATTTCCTCTCGGATAATAGGGACTTGTTCGCACCTTAGTGATACCAAGGAGGGTGCAGAGGTGTTTTATGAGTTGAGACTCGAAATGTCTACCCTTGTCACTGAGAAGACGCTTTGAGAACCAAAAAACTGCTGACCTTCTGATCTTTTGTTGGTGAAGCGACAGCATACTTGGTGAAATGATCAGTTATGTAATGTATTGTGACTATCTGGTTCCAGAGATAAGAAGTCCATGCATGCCAGTTCCATTGGTTGAGTTGTTTGAATATTGACAAATGATGCAGATTTTTCAGGGAGTGTTTTCCGTCTGACAAATCGACCACAAGATTTTATCTTTTTGTCAACCTCAGCCGCTATTTTTGGCCAATAAAATGTGGACCCGACAAGGTTGAGAGTTTTTTCAAGCCCCATGTGCCCGATATCATCATGGTCGCAAGCAAGAATGGAAGATCCTAGAGATCTGGGAACCACAAATTGGTAAGTGATATCACCGTCTGACTGCCGAGGCCTGTAAATTAGATAATTTCTCTTCATCAGCTGCTTCCTTTCCCTGAGCATCAATTTAGTTTCTGGTGAGTCAAGATTGGAATTTCATTCTCTTGAGGCTCCAGCCTCAAGAAGAAGGGATTCTATCAAGGTTATAAAAGCAGATTGTTATCAGTTCCACTCAAGATGTGCGGGTGGCACAGGACATTGACTGCGTTAGTGAGTAATTGTTGATCAGGAGAAAAAACATGGTGAAAGGTAAACCGGTTCATTCTCTCACTTTCTTCAAGTGAAGTATGGTCATTAGCAAGATTGTCATGTGGCCGTCTGGAAATATCGTCTGCGTCTTAGTCATCGTACTTAAGGCTTAAATCAAAAGCTGAAAGGGCAGCTAACGAACTATAACTGGGGGCATGAAGTTTGGCTGACTTCAGAATGTATGTCAGGGGAGTTATTATCCGTTAACTTATTTCCGTACAGATAATCTTGATATATTTCAACAACAGACCAATTTAAAGCTAAAATTTCTGACTTATAGGCTGGGTACTGTTTTTCACTGGGAGACAGCCCTCTGCTGGCTTAAGATATTCTCATTTCACCAACTTGTTCTTGGTACAGCACAGCTCCTAATCCAGAAGCGCTAGTGTCTGTATCGAGAACATATGGCAGTTTGGGGTTAGCAAATCCAAATACGGGGATGGTGGTGTGTTTTTCAATAACTGTCTCAAAAGCTTGTTGGCAATCAGTTTAAGGGTATTTTGGGGTTCAAATATCCTACAACCCCAAAGTAGGATATTCATAGGGCAGAAAATTCTTTGCATTTCGTGCATCAAAACATTTGGTTACGTTATTCATATAAGCGAAAGGACAAATTCATCAAAACATTCAACAGTTTCATTCCCAATTGGTTTTAGCTCAATCAGTTACACATTTTACAGGCCACTCTCATTGGGGTCATGTTCATGTTCCAAGTCAAAAGGAAGTGATTGGTGACACTTTCAGCTATGTAGGAAGTGGTGTCTACTTCGACTGTGTTGGACTTGCTACTTTTTCACGAGCCAGTGTTACAGCACCACTCTATACGAATGGCATTCAACTACAGTTAAATCACATACATGGGTATATGGCCTCTATGTTTCACATGGGTTACACTTTCTATCATGTTTTGTCCGGACAGTCACATAATTAAGCAAAGTGGAAGCCATGCTGCAAGTTGGGACTGATCTCCTGCTGAGGAATGTTTCCCAAATGGGAATATGTATTCTTAGGGGTGCTGAATGGAGTACTTCTATTTTAAACAGGCCTGATAAATGTGAAGAAGAAATGATGAGTCAGATTTTTAGAAAACAGTTGAAAACAAAGAAGTATGAGCCAATAAAGTGGACTCAAATATTCACTTTCATAACAATAGCAATGCTGTTTAATTCTTATTTCATGACTTTAGTGATGGATTGTAAACATTTCAAATGCAGCCTGTAAGACATTGAGGGCAAAACGCTGTATTCTACAACATTATGAAAGCAATTTTCCTAACAAAAATTTATTTTTGCTGTTAAAGGGATACTTTGCGCAAAGAATATACAAATAGGGTACATCAGTGAGAAGAAAAGTTATTGAACTGATGCTGGACAGCATTTGGTCTATGTACTCTAGATTTGGTTGGACACTGTAATGCAGTCAGGTACTGCTATCAGCTCATTGGATCACAGAGAAATAAACTGAAGGAGCAGGAACTGGCACAACATGATTACTGAAATACTGATATTATGACTACCGTTTTAGTAAGCCGGATTTTTTATTTAATAACATGGGAGAGGACTTATAAAACATCATCAAGTCCTACAGGTAGCCAAGGGCCCTCAGTTAAACCAGTAATAGAAATATCTATTTTTTCTCACATGTTTTTCTTTACTTCTTTTTTCCTTATATGGACTCAAACTCGTGAACCTGAACACAGTCTGTATGTAACCTGAAGTAACTCCTGCTCAGCATGGTGTAGATTTGAAATAAGACGGTTTTATAGCAACATAGATACCAAAAGCACATGGGGATACACCCACTGAAGGACTCAAACCCATGGCACATAGTGCACCATAACCCCTTGATGCCCTATGTTCGCTGTCGTCACGTCCTGGAATATAGATAAAGCATATTTGCAGCGCTGCAGGATGCTATTACATTCCCGAAGGTGCATAATCACTTCAAAGGCTTGAACCTGTAGCCAGATGTAGACGGTGAACCTTAACCTGCTGAGCCCCTGTGCTCCTTCACAGCCAAATGCAGGCTTTTTCAATAAAGCAACCTCACAGCACCACAGGTACCACAGGCCCTCAGGTAAACAGCTAATGAAATCCCTCTCTCCCTCTCGGACTAAATCATCCAAATAGCAAGCGGCACCTCAGTCACAGAGGCAGACGAATGGCACAGAACCAGGGAGTGATGCAGAGTAGAGGACAGATGTGGTATCAAAGAAGTGATGAAGGGAAAAACGAACAGAGGTGAGCAAGATTGGGGGAAAAAAAGAGAAGAAGAGGATTTTATTGGCAAGGACCCTACAGTTTGCTGCGGGAAGCCATTTAAGAGTAACATTTATTGCTACCGTAAGAATCTTAAGAGCTATAAATCACCACATTGAACAACATTTCCTGCCATTTGATGTTGAAACTACGTCTTGAGCCACTTAATACAGCTCTCACTTTGTTTTCTCATCAATAACATGGCCATTCATATGAAAAACGGAAACGTCACATCACAGCCATTACTGGGCCTAAATGGGCTTGATGTGATAGGAGAATGTTCATCATTGACATTTTGGTACCACAAAACTGTGTTAAACCATAAGAACAATGTGGTGTTGAAATAAAAACTGGGTCGATGAATATTTGGGCATCCATTGGACTGTAACTGATACATTAAGTATCCTTATATGGCTGTTAATACATCCGTATATTGACTATATCATTTTTCTATTGTTTTTAGCAGCTGGATTCACCAATGCAGAGTGGCATTATTTGGCTTCATAGTGAAACAACGTGACAAGTGTACCTGCAGTGAAATGTGGAATTCACATGTTGTAAGATGCATTGGGATGCATCATCCGTGATGTTCATGGGTTCATCGGGGGTCTTTCAACACCTCTCCACGTGACCCAGCTGGCGCTGATCAAATCCCGGCTTGATCACCAGGTGACACCTCCCACCTGGTGTCATTATCCAATGACACCAGGTGGCTTTTTTGGCAGCTTAAGTGATGGTTCATGATTTTGGGAAAGGTCGGTTTTGTATTACCAACACTAAGCGGAGTTCCTATTGTTAATTGTCAGGCCATAATTTCTCAAATTTGATCCGATTAAGTTTACATTTGATGCATTTGAATCGACTCGAGGCGGCCTATCTTCTATGCTTTGTGTTCAACTTTAATAGTTCATATTTGACTATGAGCCGGAACTAGTTTTTTTAACATAACTTCCTTAGGGTTGGTCTGATTGAGTCCAAATTTGGTGCATACTAGTAGCCTCAAGGAGATCCGTTGTATTTTACTCTAGTAATTGATATTTTACTTACTAGGGGGAGATTTTTTTATAATAATAATAATAATAATTCATGGATCATTTTAAATTTGTACACCTACATGGAACTGACTGCAAAGACGAACTGGTGGGATTTTTGAGAAAGCTCATTTGCATAGTTTTAACACTAGGGGGCACTATAGTTTCAAAACTTTTTTTTATTATATTTTACTCAAGTCGTTCATATTTTACTCAGTAGGGGTAGTTTTTTATGAATAACACAGTTTTTCAGCCAGGAGTTCTGAATTGTTCCGATGTAATCCAGCTTTGGTGAAGATGAATCAAATCAAGGAGATTTATCATATTTTACTCTAAAAGTTCATATTTTATTTACAAGAGGGAGCTTTCTTTACAAAAAATAAAAAAATCTTTAGACATAAATTCACATTGAAGAAGAGAAGTTCCAAATTGTTCCAAATATACCCTTTCGCTTTCGCTGCTTTCGGCCCCGAGAGCATTGGTGTAATTATTCCATCCAGACGGTCAAGTCTGACAGGATAGAATATTACCCACAATATTACCAACTACTTTTTTAATAATCAAATCAAAAATCAGAGAATGTTTTCAAGCCTAAAATTATCCGATGCTTAGGTCTTACTTATAATAATAATAATATTAATAATAATAATAATAATAATAATAATAACAATAATAATAATAATAATGATAATAATAATACATTTAGTTTATAATGCACTTTACATTTGGATCAAATCTCAAGGTGCTTAACTATTTACTTCTCTGTTTCTTCCACAGACCAGACGGCCCGATGACATCACTGCATTATTATTATTCCTTCTTCAGTGGCTCTGTGCAAAGTCAGACATTGATTACAAAGCATTAAATGCTAAACAATATATCACCGCTTGACTTCACAAACATAAATCTGTTCAAGCTTCAACTTAATGGTTGAAGGACTACTTTTCACTCACCACATATCAGAGAAAACAGCAGGAGGCAGAGCTGTCACCTGTAGACTCTCCCTTTGAATTGAGATTTATGCCAATATTTATCCAGTCCAGACTGAAGGGCAATTTGTTGAATCTGATTTAAGTCAGGTCCGACTTTCCATTTATTTTCCCTGCTGTTCCTCAGAATGAATCTCTTACTTGAAGTAAGGAAGTAAGTTAGGTACATGTTTACGTCAGTAAAGAGAAATGCACTCTTAATTAAAGTGTCCTTTTGTCTTTGTCTTAAAAAAAATCGCCCATTAGTAAGTCAAATCTGGACTTCTAGAGTAAAATATAATATTTATAAGACAACTCTCATTAATTGATATTCACAATTACAACCCTATCACAACCCTACGCTGGACCACGCTGGACCAAGCGTTAGGACGATCTGTCCAAAAAACAGATGTTTTCATACGCTCTACCCAAAGAGTAGAATTTTAGCTACTTTAATAAAACAAAATACACACAATTTAGATATCTTCAAGTCAATTCATGTGCTCCAAATTTAGACTTAATTCGAAAAAATCATAACCCTAACGGTTAAGAAAGTATTGCCCGAAAACTTTTGGAGATAAAGCTCCCTTTATTATCGAAAACATACAACCAACATTTCCCCAAATCAATTTGTTGAAGCGGTTGAAGACAGTAAATGTTTGGCTTGCTTTTTATGCATCTCAACATGATATCCTAACAGGTAACATTTATGAAGTTTTTTAAGATTTACCCATCTTCCTTTTCATTGTGGACGCTGTTACAGCCTCTGCTGCTTATCCAGCGCCTTGTCATTGCAGCACTGAAGGTTTAAAAGGCAGTTTGGGAGTTGACATGGGCCATTGATTTTTCATGCTTCGGCATAGCCCTTAGTAAACTGTTCATGCCACAGTCCCCCTTTAACCCACTCTTTGTCACTGGTAGGACACTGGATAGACAAACTTAAGGTACTGGCTGCAACCAGTGTTTCCTTTCCTAACTGTCTTCAAATAGTATGTAAAAGTCGGTGTGATCATTCAATACTAACGTAGGATCTTGCTGGTTGAGTGTCAGCTTCTTCTTAAAACCACTTTGTTTGTTTTTTCATTAGACGATGATAAAATACATTTTAAGCAAGACAAATCAATGTGGACCACTGCTAACTGTACTTTAAGTGTTATCAGCTATCAAGAGGGGTACAATACAGTACCAAACTGAAGAAAGTAATCAATTGTCATAAATAATACCCACAAGTGCACCATTATGTCTTCCCTCTGAAAACTGCCTTCATACCTTTCTCCTACATGACAGTTAGCTCAGCCATGATTTCCAGAGACTGAGCACAAGATAACATCTGACTGTAGGGAAGCTTTAGGGAACCACACACAGGAACAGTTATTGGTGCAAGTCCACTTTCATGTTTCACTCAAAGCAGATGTCCATTTTCTTGCCTGAGGATGACAATCCCACACTGGGATATTGACATGTTGCTGCTATTAACATCACATCTGCTTGAATCCTAAACCTCTGCCAGTTGTCTGTAGAGAGGGTTCTGATGCCATACAAAACAGCCCTTGATGTGTTATCCATAATGTGGTGTAAATTGTGGCTCGGGGCTTCACATATATGGAAAAAATAAGAAATGGTCAGAAAAAACAAGGAAGAGTTCCTCCCGATTACTGGATATATTGTTGGATAAGGCGACTGGTAACTGGACTTTACCCAGTGATTCCTTCTTTTCGTACTTAATGTACTTAAATTCCCTTTTTTATAAAAAAAAATTATTTTACACTTAAGTTAAAAGATTAGTCACCAACCCATCTATATTACCAGCATAATTATAGACCTGACAAATCAATCCCCATAAACCTTAGTTCGAGGAAGAACTGGGTTGATTTGTGAACAGGTGGGTTGTATATTAACTACATTATGGGAGCTTTATCTCCTAAAGTTTTTGGGCCAGGATTTCTCAACTTTTGGTCCGATTTAGTCCAAATTTGGTGCGTATGAATCGACACAAGGGGCTCTAACTTGAATCATCTTATGTCATATTTAACTTTAATAATTAATTTTTTACTCTCTAGGGGGAGCTTTTGTTTTTTTGCTGCTGTTACCACTGTGTATTTGGCTTTCAGGATATCAAACATCGTACAATGCTTTGAAAATTATAGTAATGCTCATTCTTAGAATACTCTCTCATGCACCGAAATCTGGTGCCAGGTAATTTAATGCGAATGGGTTCCCAGTGGAACCGAAGTAATTTACCCATTATTCTTACAAAGTTTTTCACCTACACAGTTTAATCCTGAGGTCCATACAGTAGCTGTTCTAATGGTTATTTCTCATTCTTTCATTTCTTACATTCTTAAGGTGATTACTATGGGTCGACATAAAAACTCATTTTTGATTCAACTAATAATTCTGGGCTCCTGCTATTATGGCCTGTTCACTAAATTTTTGGGAACAAATGGGTCCATTTCTCAAATAAAAGCGTAAAAACATTTCCAAGCCACCACCAGTTTGGGTTCAGTAGTTTTAAAACTCATGGACTAAATGAGATGTGTAACCATTTCTTTGCAATTTACGGGAGAAATGGCCCCACTCCATTCATGTAGGTACCGTTTATTGGTTCACAACCCATTACTGATGCATGGTAAAAGAAACCTTTCAAGAGAGAATAGAAAAATCTTACAGGATCCTGTGTGCTCACTCACGCTGAGGTCCTTGACTGTAAACCGTGAATGAAAGCTTCACTTGATGTCACTTCAATCTACATTATTTCCAGTCTGCTTTGTTCATCAGAGGAGCCAGCTCTTCAAAGCCTCTCGGCTTCAGACCAGGCCGGAGCAAACAGGAATCATTTGACTTTTATTAAAGTACAATGAGATTACATCTGCAAGTATAAATCCACCAGAGAGAGGAAGGAAAAAAGTTGTCTCGTAGGGAAAATTGTCTTCAAGATAAAGGGCAAAAATGCAGTTATTGCAAAGTCAAGGGTTAGAATGGATTCATCTGAATGCTGACATTTCGTTTGTTCATTTTCAAAATATATAAAACACATAGGGATATACTAGGCAATTACTCATAAGAGGGATGATCTCTTTGTTTGTATTTCCTATTGCATTTCATTCTATCCTGATCAAATAATAATGTGAATGTTAGCATGAGTGGTTATATGTCTCTGTTCCAGCCCTGGGATGAACTGCCGACTCGTCCTGGGTGTACCCCACCTCTTGCTCAATGTAAGCTGGGATATGCTCGATGGGATATGTTTTTATTTGATAAACCCTTGATGTCTAGGTCAAGAGCTTAGGCCTTATTCTAGAGGGTTTCCACTTGTCATGAGGTCTCACCTTGTCTTTCTCTCTTAGTCTCACTGTCATTGGTTCGTTGTTGACACCCCTGATATCTTTCGTAGCTCACATGGTGTTCAGCAAGTCTTCGCCTTTGTTTGTGGATAGTTTAGTTTTTTTTACCTTCTGAAGTTTTCTTTGCACCAAACTTGTTGTCCTTCGATGTTTTCAAAACCAGTCACCATCAGTCACCATTGCATTGAGTTAACAGCATGGACCTTGTTGTTTTGTCCATTTGACAGGAATGCAGTTTAGGGATTTTCCTTCATTAAATCACTAAACTGCATTCTGCCTGCTGAGTTTTCTGCATTCTAGGTCCTATTGAGCTGAAATCTAATACAACGTGTACCTCATGCTAAACTGCATCCAATCAAAACAAAGACAACCTGAGTAAACACAGTCAGTTCTAATGATAATTTAATTTAACAAGGCAAAAGAGTTATCAAAGTATTTGTCCCCAGAACCCAATGGCTATGCGAATCAGTTTTAATAGTAATATATGTAGCCAAATGCTTGGGATAACAGTTGATCAATCTATACTTTGCAGAAATGCTTTAGTGCAGGCACATTTGATGGTTTGAGAGCATGAAATGCTATTTTGATAAGGTATTAATCATTTTTACCATATTTATATGGAAAACAACTAAAAAATGGGTTATGATGGCTAATTGGAAGTTTTTGTTTTAATTGAAAATATTCAAATTTAATTGTCACTAACTTGTTTATAAAGGGACATCTTGACCATTTGGTAACGCATGTTTTCAGAAAATAATTATAAGACATTGGGACAGGATCATTATAAGACGGTTAGGCGGGACATATTAAGTGTGTATGGGATGCTATAATACATGGTATGCTAAATAATTCAGATTAATCATTTTCACTTCATTTATAGGAATATTTAACTGAGGCTTTGTATGATACAATACATAAGCACATATTTAATTACTTATGTTTAGTGGTTTGCTCACAATATTTGAGTATGTAATAGCTTTGACCTAACATTTAGCTCAGATAATGCTCTTTTTCGTTTGTAATTTTTAATATTAGCTGACTTCATGATATATTTTCTGAAAAATAAGAAACATTTATTGCATTTTATGCAATGTTCCTTATTACTGCGTTTTAATTTATTAGCTACACATAATAGGACCACCCTGCAGTGAGCTCAGGACCTGGTCATTATAAAGCCAGAAAATATTTAGTTACCTGTTACCAGGTAAAAAAAAATCAGGTAGAAAAATCTGTGTTGCCAGGTAAAAAAATCTGTGTTCCCATCATTGGTCCGGAATCGGACCAATGATGGGAACCGTCGGGTTTCTGGAGTATCCACATTCTAATACATATGATATGACAGGAGGAAATGACACATTCTGATCTTCAGAAGTCGGAGATGGGGCGGTGGAGCGTAGCAAGTGGCCAGACATCCGGTCTCCATTAACATTAAGGAGCTACATGACGATAAGAATGTGTATTCTGCGCTGTTCCCCCTCACCATCTCCCACCTCTAATCGTATGGGATCCCTCTCTACAGGCAGAAACCTGCTCTCTCAAAAACTACTGGTGGGACACTCAATCTCACAAGCTTAATTGACCCACACGTTGACAATATAATTGACATGACGTACAGCAAGATCGATAGAAAACTGATCAGTAATGTCACTTTTTTTCCCTTTTTTTTTTATTGGGCCTGCATCTGTGCCACCCCCGGATAAATGGCGCCCTTGGCAGCCGCCCATGTCGACCGAAGCTAAATCGACCAGTGTCCGTAGTTATGGTGCTCATTTTTCGGAATACTCTTCATGTCAAATGTGACAGAACCCATAGCTTCCAAACAGCTCAACTTTTGACTCATCTGTGAGAAAAATGTTCTCCCAGTATCTTTGAGGGCCATCAGAGTGCTTTGTGGCAAAATTTTTATTAGCTTTAATATTATTCCAGGTTAGTAGTGTAAATAAGTGACTAGTTTGGCACTTTCTGACTCAGTTTAGTATGAAATACACAAAATAGAAGGGCTGAGGAGTATAGCGGAGAGTATTGATTATTAATCAGTCTGATAAAAAAAATTTTAGCAAAAATTCATTTTTCTGGTTCTGGCCTCCAAACACTACAATTCAAATCTGTTTCTGAAAACAACAGTTGCTTATCAATCTGTATGTTTAAAAGAGTGGGTGAGCTAGAGTAGTTTTTCATATGAAGGTGTTTCAGTTCATTGTTGGTGTTGTGCTATAACCTGATCTCTTTAGAAATGCAAATATAGAGGACAAGTTAAAAATAACAAAAAGAAATGCAAATGTAAAATTATAAGTTGTCCATCCCAATCCTGAAAGGAAACAGAAATGTCAAAGTCATTCGAGACAAGTCCAAGTCAAGTGTCTCAACATTTAATGAATACAGTGGTGTTATAATGAGTTGTGCTGCTGAATTAAAGCAATTATTAACATATATTAACATATTGTGGAACAAGGAAGAGGAAAAAATACATGAAGGTGTGACGTTCCCACTTGATTGGCACTCTAATGCAATCCAACAGGTTATTATCAATATTGTTCCCCATACAGCTCAAATAAGAGAAAATCAGATTTTAAGTTTGAATTTATAAAGAAAAATGTGTTGCCAGTTCAAACAACAGCCTGGATTCCAACGTAGATACTTTAGATGCTCAGAAGGAGCTAACCTTGCAGTTGGTTTCATCAGCAGAATCAGAAAATTAGTTTTTGTGTCTTACAGAGGATGCAGGTGTGCTGGAGAGAGAGAGGTTCTGATTCAAAAGACTCTCATTCACTGTCAAACTCAAGTTAAATACAGGCTGTGCTCATTGTTTTATTGCATGTCGGCCTTTGATTCTGCAAGATATCCTTTGAAATTGCCTGAGCTTGCCACATTATTTCAGCTAAAGCTGTTAGAGAGAAGTGATGCGTGTTATTTAACAAGAAAACAACAGAACAATAATGAAGTCTTATGGTTTTTCATGCCCTTTTCTGAAAACCCAGACATTGCTTTGTTGCTATTTAAATATTTATTTTGTGATTAAATGATATTTTTAGCAAATTAAGTGAAGAGAGTGATCCTTAATTATCTACAGTAGGGCTTTGGGTCTCATCACAAAGGCTCTTATTCAGATAGTTTAATCATGACTGCAGTCATTTCTTTACATCTGACAGTTTTCTGTGAACAATAAGACAAGATGAATTTCTCTATTTAGCTATGTGGTGTGGCAATGATAAACATATATCAGGAATTGGCAAATTAAATATGGAGAAAACAGAAAGAGAAGAAAATTTGCAGCAGGGTGAGCTTCTACGATAAGGATTTTATCAGGAAACGAGAAACAAAATGTTTCACCACAATAAACAAATGGTTTATTCTAATGTCTGGGAAACGCTCTCTTGTTTAATTTACATACTACGTCCTATTATATTTATAGCCATGCAGCTCCTGCCCTTCCCTATTTGAATAATATGTGGTTTTGTTCTTTTAGGCACAAAAGATAATCGGCAGAGTCACACAGGACATGAACCTTTGTCTCCTAGGTGAACGTGGGGTGGCTCAATCTCCACTCAACCCTGATCTCTGCATATGGCTTCACACTAGAGCATCTGGATGCGAAGCAGATAAATGACAAAAATGGAGAGCAAAACGGAGAAAGAAAGACATTATGTCATCTGCTCAGCACCAAACAGATGACGGATTTGCTGGAAATTGAAAGATTTTACAGACAATTTACCACATTTTTTTAATCCCTGCATATATAGTAGGAACTAAGAGAAAGGTAAAAGGAGAATTTTCAACTTAGATATATGGCTGACTGGATTTGGTTTCCAAATGTATGATAATGCTCTCAGGAATTTGGGCGAAATCGGACCGAAGGGCTAAGAAATTAAAGCCCAATAGCTTTTGGATATAAAGATTCCTCGTTGGTTCTGGAAATGTACTGCCCTTAACTGACCTTTCCCAATATCAATCAATCAATCCCGTTTACCTTTACATTAAAATTAATTTGAAGATGATACATGTAATAGCTTTTGAGTTATCGGTTAACGAGAAGTATATGCAACCTGTGCAGCAGTGGCGATGACGATTCCATTATATTTCTGACTTTCGGTTGTATATTGAGGCAAAACAGTACTTGTTGAGTGCAAACAATGTGAACAGTAACATCAATTTTAGTTTGATATAGATAGCTTCTGGATCTCGAAAGAACTTAAGTTGTTGTTGTTTTATTTCGTGCAAGTTTGTCATGATTTAATCACATTTATAGTAAACATGAAATTATTTCATAAACTAGAAAGCACTCAGAGAGCACAAATCTCCAACAAGGCACAACACCTCTGGGATATGCCAAAAACCTCTGTATAAAAAAAAAAATCTCTGTGTAATATTTCATGCAAATCCGTCCATCAATTTATGAGCTATTGCAGCAAAAAAAAAAAAAAAATTTAAAAGACTCCTATCTCGCCATGGTTAAGGAATTGTTACTATACAGTCACGTCGTGAGGTTATGACATACCATCACCAAATGTAACAATCTCTACAATATGCCAGAACCTACCCCTGGGTAAGATTTCAAAATAAAGTCGTCGATTAGTTTTTCTGTGATCTTGCTAAAAGCCAAACAAAACAGCAGACAAACAAACCAAAGTAAAATCAAATCCTTCTTGGTGGAGCTAAATTTACATGTTACATTCAAGTAAATGTAACAACCAGACAGATTAATTTTTTGTAGTGATCTAGACCTATAAATTTGAACCTAAGGTTTAAATAGGTCAGTGTTTTCTTTCCTCTAATGTATTCTGGCCAAATACATCAGTCAAAAAAGCTAAAAGAAGCAAACGAATACATATAGTACCGCCACACAACTCAATCTAATAATTTGACTGAAATGATAAAACAGCCATATGCTTTTTGACATTGAACAAATTCTTTGCGGGAGTTTTTAGCTGTTGATAATTAACAGAAGGAGAGGATAATATAAAGCAAACAACTTTGTATCGACAAAATTAAGAAAGCCCACAGCATAAGTGAATGCAGACTACCAGTGAAGAGTTTGGTGTCATCGGTATCCAAGAAACTGCAGGTTTGCATTTCATTCACACTTCCCCGGTTGAAGACGTGCTAATCATAGAAATCAGCTGTTGCATTTATTGCTTCGAATGCAAACTGGTGGAAACCTTGGAATGCATGGCACATAGCCAAGATTGAGGCGTTGATATCCTTTGATATATAGACATCATAAGGCACAAATCGGGCTATGCAGCCTATTTTTCTAGAGGAGTAGGGGAAAGAGACAAGGAAGCGATTTCATCTAGAAGACTTCTCCTGCACTTTGTTATGTGAAGCATCATTTGGCTCATGACCCAAAATGTTAAAAGTAAGGAAAGAGCTACGTTGGTCAGAGCAAATTAAACCAGAGCAGAAAAAAGCAATGGAGAGAGAGGCAAAACATAAAATCCTGGAAAATCCCATCGCCACCCCAGGAAAACTACGCCTGGAGCGCCAGAATGAAGAAGTTTGCGAAAGCTGCCCTGCAGCGCTGCTCTACAAATGCCAACTAGTAATGTACCACCTGTTTCAAGCTGCAAATTCTACACCCACAAACACAGCCTTCTGCCTCCCTGCTCCATCCAAAGCCGTCATCCACAGGAAACCATTAGATTAGTGAGAAGGACTGACCACCAACGATGAGCTCTCAGGCCTCACACAGATTGCAGACACAGATTGCTCTCCTCCTCCAATTCTTCTTCTTTATTTGTATCTTAATTGCCGCTGTGTATTTTTTTCTATCTACTTTTTGAGCGCAACTACCATCCAGCTGGGTACAAACCAGTACACAGCTGGTTGGTTGGGGTTCCAAAGACTTATCCACCTGACCTTAGCAAGTGGAGTCCAGCTTGGTGAAGGGAGAGTTACATCTTTATCTTTTCCTTTCCTGTTCTTTCTAAACCTTGCTGTCATTTAAACTCATATCCTCTATCTCTATCATCTCAGCAAATCTTGTTTTTTATGCTTTGCTCCCTCACACACACACACTTAGAGACAAAAACAAACTGCTGTGGTTTTCCAATCCTACCTCTTCTTCTCCTGTCCTATCTTCAAACCCCATCCTTTTTTTATTTCTTTTCTGTAAATTTCAAGCAAATAAACAGAATTACATTAATTTAATGATTAGAAAATATATCATAGAGGATATTGCATGTTGTCTAATCTCTTTCCTTCCTTTTCCTCCACTTGTCTCTATTATTGCTACATATCCCCTCCTCCTTTCCTTCAAACCCATCATCCTTTTTGTCTCAGCAGAATGACTATTGGCAAATTGAGCCAGGCAGGATTAATTGCTATTTTGTGTCTCTTACTGCCAAAACTGCTTAATTCAAGCCATTGCTCTAGGTGAAGAGAAGACTTGAAAAAGAGGAAGGGCGAGGAGGGAAATTGAAGGAAATATACAGACAATAGTGAATTGAAATTAGAGGGAGAGAGGCGCTGACTATAATCCTATACAGTCTGACACAAAAACAGACTGCACCCCACTGTCAGCCAAGATGTCCGTACCGTCCACGGCTCTGACATTTCCCGCTTGTCTCAGCATAATCTCAGGCCTCCTGCTGAACATCCCACACCCCTGCAGCACACAATTGCTCATACTCCCACATCATGAGGAGAGTTACACACCAAGGGAAAAACCTCCAGTACCAACAGAGTCAGATTGAGATGGAGCGAGGTCATCTGCTCAGGACACATACAACCTGTGTGTTCTCGGTGTGTTCGTAGACAGATAGGTGTGGATACTGCATGTAATACTGATTCAATTTAAGGTTCAGTCATTCACTCCTTTCCCAAATGCAGCTTTTGATAGTAAAGAAATATTCAGTCTTAGAAAGATTTTACTGCATAATTCGATTCTTTAGGATTGTGTCAGTGTTTTACTATACTTCATCTTTAGTTAGAAGTAATTTGTTATAAATTACATATATAGATGTTGAGCTCATGCCAAGTACTAGCTACAGTGGGTTGTTGAGATATAGATTGCCTGCAAATCCTTGGCTGTTTTTCTTTCTGGATATTTTGTGTCTACCTGAACCATCGTCATGGTTTTGGGGGAATTTTGTAAAGAAGGCTACTTTTATGATATTATAAATAATAAATAATCTTATTTCTCATACCTATCTGTCATTCACACTTCCCACTTGCCGCGGACAATCGTGATTGGCCTCTTCACAGTATTGGATGTCTATTGATCTCAGCTGTGCTCATTCATCCTGCCACATCTTACTATTATCATGGTGCCAAACCTTCTTCATTATCCTAGTCATCTTGCTGCTGTCCTTTTAAAAAGGATTCTCTCCATTCACCGACCTCCCAGTAGGTCCTCCACCTCCCATTCTCTGCCCAGTCAGCCAGCCACCACCACCAGTATCCAGTCTCCAATCTATTGATTGACTTAAAGTATATCATCAGTTGTAATTAACATTAATCTTTTCTTCAAATCTGTCTCTTCTGATTGGTCTAGCTTTGTAACGCTTCCCAAACATTCTTCCTCATCTCCTCTGGAATGTCTTTGGCTTTTGCTTTGTTTGCTACAGGTGGGACTTACAAGTCAACCGACTGCATCTGAAAATGGCACTGATGTGATTATGCGATGATCAGGCCTGGTAATCAGGTGTGGGTATGTCTAGTTCATCTGCAAGTATGGACTAAACAGTATAGCATTAGATACACAAAAATACAGTAATAATAATCTTAATCTTAATCTTAATAAATCTTTGTGAGCATCCCGTGGAACGATTCACTATTCTGCTGGTGTTGAGGAAAAAACTTCGAAGTTCTTGTGTTATGTGGGGATATCGGGAGCAAAATGTCAACTCCACGAAACACTGCTGGGAATGACTACCAGAAAGTCACCTCCACTATTGAGTTCCCTTTGAGATTAATGTGGATGTACACTGCAGCGGGAGCATTAGCAAAATAGGGAAACCGTCAGACATAGGAATCAAAATTGGTTTATTGAATTATTTAGAGCTAATGTTAGATCATCTCGGGCAGGGATTCCTGAAGTGTGGGCAGCAGCCCCGTGGTGGATCAAGATGACGGTGCCGATGGGTCACCATAGATCATTAAAACAACTTATATATTTAGTCATAAAGAAATACTAATAAAAAAACTTAAGAATCATGTTTTATTCTTCATCATCATTTCGTATTTCTGTTCCAATTCATAGTTTTCATAGATCTATCTCTCTCTTTTGATTTTGTATTATTATTTATATATAATTATTAAAGTCAATAAATCGAGCTATTTAGCTAGATTTTTAAAAAAACTTCTATATTGCATGCATTACATTGCAATGAGCCCGGGTTTTATGGATGGTGATATATGCATCTGTGAAAGACGTGCAAGTATTGACCTGATTCATTGTTCCATCCATCCTTTTTCTGTAACCACTCATCCTGTTCAGGGTACCAATCCCAACTGACATTGGGCCAGATGCCTTGGGCACATAGAGACAAACAACCGTTAACACTCAAATTCAAACACACGGGCATTTTAGAGACACCAGTTTTCTTTCATTGCTTTATTTTTTGAAGCAGGATTACCAGGAAGGAACCCACTTAAACACCAGGAGCTCACAGTGCTGCCTACTGCGCTACCATGCTGCTTTGATTTGATTTGGTGTCTGTTTTTGTTGATGCTGATATTGGGTTGGATATTGTGAAATTGTATGAGACCAGTGAAGACCAGCGAAGGAAAAAAAGGAGAAAAGACCAGTGAAGGAAAAAAAGCATAGCTCATACAAACCACAGGTGGGAACTAAGAATCCATTGAAATTAAAGGATAAAAAGAAAATCACCTCACTAGTCAACACTTCTTTGGAACTAGGCCTCAGTAGAGGTCACTCCTCTTCAGGAGCCAAACCGTCCCTTTAAATTAAATCAAACTCTATTCCAAATTCCAATTTTGCTTCCTTACTTTTTACTGAAATAAGCCAATTGCACTGACGTGTAGCATTATTCTTAACATACAGCTGCCCGTTCCAATTAGCAATCAATGGCATGGTGTCCATGTGCAGTTAGCTTTGTATGCAACAAATTCGTATTTACTGTCAGGCAGCGCCCTCTAGGGCTGTCAAAATTTGACGGGCGAAAAAATAAGAATATCAAGTAAATTATTACAAAACAAATCAGCAGTGGGAGGTGAGGGTAGTCGAACAGAAACATAACATACCAAACATAAAGTTTTCTTCTGTTCTATCACCAACAGATTAAACTTATATAATAATAATATTATAATATTATATTATATATATATATATATATATATATATATATATATATATATATATATATATATATATATATATTATTATATATATAATATATAATATTTTAGCACTTTGAGATTTGATCAAAAGGTAAGTGCATTATAAATGAAATGTATTATTATTATTATTACCTTAACACACACAGTACACAAAACTACAGTAAACAAGGTCTACTATGTTTGACTTTTCCAGTGCCTTTTGCAAATCCAGAATGCATTTTAGGCATTTTTTGAATGCTGAAATCATTGAGGATGTTTTCTTATTATGCTTGTGTTTTGTATTTGTATCTATTTGCATGTGTTTGATTTGCAGAACGTTTGCCCCTGCGGGCCACCGTATCGGCCCACTCATATGATCATACTTGCTTGTTTAGTGTTTGGATATGGTGCATCCAAGTCACATCAGTCTTCTCATTTAACTCGCAGCAGGATGTTTCAAAATATGTCAAACTAGTCCATTACCCCATTCTTTATTATTTAATAGCTGGTATTCTGAAATATTAATAACAATATAGTTCATCTCAAGAGGATTATCCCTGAATCTCTAAATGGGTGTTGACAAATGTCTAATATTTGTTCTCCATTTGACTCCAGTTTCTCTGTCTGTCATAGATGGACATACTGCTAACATAGATACATTACTATTGTTTTACTAATGATACCTTTCCTTATTTATCATTATCTTTCCAAATGAAGCTGATATGACATCAAAAAAAATTTTTTTTTTTTTAAAGGTTGCATTAGGCCCAAGATTTGGTTTGACTTACAGTGCAGTGCATTCATTAACATTACGATTTGTAATAAATCTATTGTATGAAGAAAGCATATATAAGGAACTGTTAGTAATAGTGGTATAAAACACAACATTGTAACGCATTAAATAATGTTACTATTAATATCGGCTTTGTCTTTGCCTATTCATACGGAATTCAACTTTACTAGAGGATCTTTATCTCTTGCATATGACCTTGTAATGAGCTTATATCCTGCATTTATATGGAATATATTTATATGAAATATAAAAAAATCATCCTGTTGTTTCTATATATTTGAGCAAAGAGACACATGTTTTAATATCTATTTAGCAAATTGTGTGTGGTTCAAGAAAAATATAAATGTCAGAAAGCTTATGAATACAGAATTCTAAATTTTCAACTCTAATTAATGTTAAGCTGTGGTGCATGGAAGACATAATACATAATATATTTTTCCTTTTCAAGTAGAAGATTCTCTCCTAATTCCAGCTGGGACACTGACCTAGTTAGGTTTATTTGACTGTAGTATGACTTAAACATTAATTCACAAAAAAAAAGATGAGCCTATCAGACGGAGAGATCGAGGATGAAGGCTATGGGATCATGATTTCTGCAGCAGCCGTATACATGTCCACATCACTCACAGATCCTTCATGTTCACGGGATTGCTCAAAATGATTTGTCGTATTATTTTCAGATTTATAACCACATAGACGGTGGTGTGGGCAAGAACTGGATTGATTTTGTGTAAGATCAGTTGCGTAATCTCCGCAATTATGGAGAGCTTTATCTGCAAAATTACAGTTTTCGGACCATAATACCTTCACCGTTGGTCCCATTTATCTAAATGTCTAAATCTGGGTCATATGAATCGACTAAGATCTAGTTTGAATATGTCATATTTTATTTATTCTAATAGTTCAAATTTCACTCACTAGGGGGAGTTATTTCATAAAAAAAACGTTTTTCGGTTATATGTTTCTAACTTTTGTTGCGATTTAGTCCTAATTTGGTACAGGTGAATCGTTTCGATGAGATTTATCTTATACATAATCCTATTTAACTCTATTAAACTCACGCTATTGTGTTAGTCCCTTTGGGGAGCTCTTATATGAAAAACACTCCCTTTCAAAGATAACTTACAAACCATGAGTCCAATTTGGTCCAAATGTTTTCCCATATAAATTAAAGGAAATCTATTAATTTTTGTAATTGAGCTCAGCAATAATGATAGTGAACTTTGTTCTTATGTATCTTCATTATTTAGGCAATCGTATCTTCAAGCAAATTGCTGACTTATTAGAAATTATTAGGTTGAGTCAATATGGAGTTTTTGAGATTATTAATGAGTCACATTTAATTTGAGGAGTTCAATGGTTTGTTTGTACAACGTAGATGATTGAGAGCTTTTGGGATTATCAGTTTGAATTCAGGAACAATAGGGTAGGCCTGGTTCGCCTGTGGGTTTAGCTATCTGGTGATGTGGTGGCTCCTGCTACGTAATGCTGGACAAACCTACGCTCAGTGACAACAGCATGTAAACGCTCACTGGCACAAACTAATGTGGAGAACTGTAACCGATCATCAAGCCTCTCTGGATGATGGAAACACTGTGTCCTTGTGGCCGCTTTCACACAGGTGCAGTCTCATCTTTCATTTAAGTCACATCAAAATCACAGTTTTGTCACTGGTACCATTTAGAAATATGATTCTCATCAAAAAAAAAGCTGTATAAGAAGTAATGGGAATCTTTCCCATACATTTTCCCCTAGTCTTCCCTCGCACATGACAAAATGGCAGCATCACTTTGAAATGTTTGAGTTACTACAAAGAAAGTGACAAGGGTATTTGAGGCACCCATCAGATATCAGCTTACTCCTATGGGCCTGCCTCTGGAGCTGCCCATGGTTTTGATGTCTAGACCTTCATTATCATTAAGAAAAAACAAGAGAAATGAAGAGACAGAGAGAGGGCTGAAAAACAGAGTGACACAGAAGAAAGTCAAAATGAGGGAGAGCTAAGGCTGGTTGTGGAAGAGAGGAAGAGAAGGAAAAATAATGGTATGGTGTAAGCATTGAAGCCCGACTGCCCAGGTCTGCTGTTTGTTAAATAGCTTTTTGATTGAATAGGTAAAGCAGTGAAGCCTGTGATGGTGTTGGCTTGCATACCACAGGAAAGAAGGAAGGAAGGTAGGAGGGAAAGTAGAAAAGAAAGGAAGAGAACAATAGGATTTCAAACAAAGGAATGAAATGGATTGAAATTGAAGGGAAAACAAGAATCAAATGTTGATTTATTTATTTTACTGTGGAGCCATTCTGCCATCCAGAGGGGATGAATATTATGGCAGCACTACCTCTCCTTAACCACAGTACACAACTGTCTGTGTGTGTGTGTGTGTGTGTGTGTGTGTGTGTGTGTGTGTGTGTGTGTGTGTGTGTGTGTGTGTGTGTGTCTGTGAGTGTGTGTGTGTGTGTGTGTGTGTGTGTGTGTGTGTGTGTGTGTGTGTGTGTGTGTGTGTGTGTGTGTGTGTGTGTGTGTGTGTGGGTGAGTGTGTGTATGGGTGGTTGTTGAAATAAACAATGTAAGTTTCACACTGCACTTCAATCTAATATTCTGCTCTTGAATCTTTAAATTGCATCAACTGATCACATTGGACCTCATATATCAATGCCATGAGCCAGCCTTTACTTATTTTTTAAATACCATAAAGCTTGGTAAAATAAAGAATATTATTATTTTAAATTATTATGAATGGCCATATATTATCCATCCATCCATCCATTGTCTTCCACTTAACTGGGGCCGGGTTGCGATGGCAGCCTGCTCAGAAGGGTTTTCCAGATATCCCTCTCCATGCCCGCACTCTCTAGCTCATCCTCGGGGATCCCAAGGCGTTCCCATGCCACAATTGAAATACTGTCCCTCAAACACGTTTTGGGTCTACCTCGGGGTCTCTTTACAGTTGGACATGCCTGAAAAAACTCCAAAGGGGGGCATCCCGGTTAAATGCCTGAAACACCTCAAATGGCTCCATTTAATGCGAAGGAGCAGCGGCTCTACTCTGAACTCCTTCAGGATGTCGGAGCTCCGTCCCTTTTCTCTGAGGCTGAACCCAGCCACCCTACGAAGGAAGCTGTGTCAGCCGCCTGTATCCTTGGCCTCGTTCTTTCTGTCACTGCCCGGAGCTCATGACCATAAGTGAGGATTAGCACGTAGATGGACCGGTAAATTAAGAGCTTTTAATGGAACGGTAAATTTAGAGCTGTGGTGAAGAGCCTTCTTAACCACTACAGAACAATACAACGCCCGCATCACTGCTGATGCCGCACCGAACAGCCTGTCCATTCTTTTGTTCTGCTCCAGAAGCAGCCAAGCATCCCAAAAATTCCACTGCCACCTCCATGTATGACAGTAGGTGTAATAATCTTTTTCATGAAGGCTGTGTTTAATCCAAATGTAACAGATGTGCGGTTCCTCAGATTATTTCTTTAGATTTTTCGTGACTTCTGGGATGAGCTTTCCTGGCGCTCTTAGAGGAATTTTTTGAAGGTTCATCTGGGAAGGTTCACTATTGTACCAGGTGGAGACATCTCTGTAGAGTTGTCTGTCTAGCTTAAAACAGTTTTGTAATTTTTTGGATTAAGCTTCTAAAGGAAAACATATCTTTTTATATAGACCCAGTACATTATCATTAAAAACTCATATTTGTGATGATTACTGAACCCAGCCACAAAGTGGGTCACAAGTCAAAGTACCTCTAGTGCCGGTCCCAAGCCCAGATAAATGGGGAGGGCTGCTGCAGGAAGGGCCCATTGGGGCTCTGGTCAACAAATATGGTCACTGGTACTGTTAGACAGTAGGGTAGCAGCCTATGGATGGAAACAAATGATCCGCTGTGGCGACTTTGAAAGGAAACAGCTGAAATATGAAGAAGTTATTAAGTGCCTTTGGTTCATATTAAAGTTCAGTTGAAGATCTGGCAGAGTTTAAAATGAGATATACAGACAAAATTAGAAGAAGCCACTAATGAGTGGAATAATGTTTCAGAGAACTGCACAATAACCCAGAATGTCTCACTCACAGATTTAAACATTTATACATACTTAAGTTTCCACTTGTTTCTGTTCCGAAGGATAAACTTTGTTTTCATCCTAAAATGCTCCTAACAAAATAACACATCAAGGCATCAAAGCACTTAAAAGAAAGTCTATTTTGGTGATTTTTTTTTTGTTCCCCATGCCTTCTCCTTCTCTGTTCCACATCGATTTGTTTCTTTTGAAGACGGATTGCAAAAAGAAAAACGAGCGGCTCAATCCATCATTCTGTCTGCCGGAGGCCATGTGCCATAAACAATGCATTACTAGTGGTATATGAATGCGCCCGTAGGAGCCCGGCACAGTTCAAAGCTATAACCACAAACAAACAGAATGGAACCACACCACTTATTTTAGATCATTCATACCGCTGTCCGGATATGTGCACACTCGCTGTGCTTCAGTACACTTAGGATCCCCCTTCAAGAAGCATTTAGCCCCTGAATTTGTCTGGCAGCCATAACACAGAACAAGAGGAGACTTAGGCTACGTTAACACTGCAGGTCTTTATGCTCAATTCCGATTTGTTTTGATGAGTTCCTATTTTTTTGGTGTGGTTGTTCACATTATAATTTAAATGCGATCGCCATCAGACTCCAGTGTGAACAGTCTAAGGCCCTGAACTGGCCCGCATGCGCAGATAAAGAAGTGACATCACACGCAGCACGCTGTGTTTACGGAAGTAAATATGGATGCCACACAAGTGTGTGTGTGAGACGCAGAATTATGACGTCTGTCTCATTTCAAAAAAGTCGGATGAAATGCGACATGACCGTTCAGACTGAAGTCGCTTTGAAAAACATCAGATTTGTATCCAATTTAGGACCTCATATGAAAGTGGCCTCAGTCTGATTTGAAAAAAGCGGATTTGTGCTGTGCAGACTGTCAAAAGAAAATCACATATGGGTCACATATGGGCAAAAAAGTCGGATTTGGGCCACTTTTGCCTGCAGTGTGAACGTAGCCTTAGTCAGCATTCATGATTGTCCATGCAGCTAAGCATGCTACTGTGCTTTTTTTCTTCATCACGAGATAAATCATGGAAGCTTGTAGAAGGAACAGGGCAGAGGATTGTGGCTCCAAAGATTTTAAAAACTCAGAGGAATAAGAAAATAAATAGGAACTTATATGATGGTCATAATCTTTCTTCATGGCATCGAATGAACATTTTTCATCACCTCTGAACTTTCAAGACATTTTAAAGATAAACACTCTTTCTGTATCTAGTCTCCTAATATACAATGATTAGCAAAAAAATTATAACCACTGATAGTTGACATCGGCAGTCATAAAAATGATTATCTCGTTATAATGGCAACTTTCAGCCGGTGAGATACGGAAATTAGGGAGCAAGAAAAGAATTACCAACCATAAGGATCTGAGTGACTAGGTGATTCGGTCAGACTAGCTCTAGATCTGCAGGTTTTGTTGGCTGTTCATGATCTGCAGTGTTTGAAACCTGCGCAGGCGGTCTAAGGAAGCATCAAGTTGTATAAGGACAACTGGTAAACCATTGACATGGTCATAGTTGCCCAAGACTCATTTATGAGCATGGGGAGCAGGGGCTCTTTTATATAATAATCTGATGTATATCTATTAGTATTTTCCTATTTTATCAATTCTATTTATCTCTATGTAATGCGTGTGTGAGTGATTTGAGATTCATGTAAATATAGAATACCTACTAATGGATAAAAGGTAAAGATATCTACATATTGTACTTTTCTGGAAACAGGAACTGGTCCATTAAGACCTGCAACTCCAGATTCCTGAAATCTTTTCATCCATGTATTATTAATAATTATAATACGTTTACTCTATAATGCACTTTACATACAAATCGCAAAGTGCTACAAAGTAAAAGCAGATAAAAGCATCAATAACAAATAAAATAATTTCTATATAAAAACCTGACCAAAAAGCAGCAATGTCAATTACAGTTGTACGTTATGCAAAAAAGGAAAGTTTTAAGTCTTCTTTTAAATGTGTTAGTCGTCTGTGGAGCCCTCAGATGGTCAGGGAGTGCATTCCACAGACGAGGGGCAGCGGAACAGAAGGCCCGATCACCCATGGTGCTGAGCTTAGTCTGGGGAAGGAGGAGGCGGTATGACTGGGTAGATCGGAGGGATGGTGTTGAGGTCAGTGGGGTGAGTAGTTATTTTAGGTAGGGGGGTGCGTTACCATGGAAGCACTGGTGAGTGAGGAGAGAGATCTTATAATCAATCCTGGTGGAGATGTGAAGCCAATGAAGGGAATGAAGAACGGGGGAGATGTGTTCGTGTTTACGAACTCTCGTCAGGATCCTTGCAGCACTGTTTTGAACATACTGCAGTCTTTGAAGACTTTTATCAGGGATCCCGATGAGAAGTGCGTTACAGTAATCCAGTCTGGTGGAGACAAACGCCTGAACCAGCTTTTCAGTATGTCTCAAGGTGAGTGAAGAATGGAGTTTGGAAATATTTCTGAGATGATGAAAGAACATCATGCAAATGTGTTTGATTCAAAAGTGAGAATTTGGCTACCAGCTTAGGTGTTACAAATATTTGTTGTTTGAGGTCCATTCAATCTTTTGTTTTTTTTGTACCACTGAGAAGAAATGCTCTGAAGTTGTGTTGTACAGCTGTTTGTTGTTATTCTATTGTAAAATGTTTATGGTAACTAGGATTTATTCTACAAAAAAATAGATACTGTATATTGAAAAGATATACTGTAATTTTAATTTTTCTTCTTTTTTTTAAATACCTGAGCCACCACTAAAAATATTTTTCAAAACATGCATGTTTTGACTAAAAACATTTCTACATTTGTATTTATGGTGTACACATTCATGAACGTACGTGGATTTGGGGATTAAATCTGAATTCGGGTCAGATTTAGATGAATCACATAGTCATAACCTGCTGACATAGGGTGGAAGATAAAACTTTATTATGAGGAAAATAGCTAGCAAGGTTAGCACTGCTAAACAGCAGCTTTATGAAGATTCACACTTTTTATTCTCACCACTGTTATAGTAGCTGCAGTACTTCCACCACTAATGCAATTTTGCATATTTTACACTCAATTGTACACAATTTATGCGAATGAAGTTCCGATCTTAAACCCTTTTCTAGACAGAAGTCCCCTGCTACTTCTTTAATATCATCGTACTACAGGCTGTATTTATAAGTCTTTATTTAAGACTGCAGAGGTAATGTCCCTGAGAGCAGAGCACTTCAAAGTTCATAATAATTTAATACAAAGAGAAGGAGAGGGTAACACTGACAGGAGGATGTATACAGAAAAATCAATAGTGAATTTTTCCCAGCCTAAATGGAGGTCAGAAAACGACGTATTCATGAAATATTTTTTCTTTTCAACAATGTTATTATTTTCTTTTGCAAAAACCATGTACTGAAACAAACTCAAAACAACAAATGGTTATGGTTGGTTATGGTTTTTTATTTTTATTTACATCAATGGATACAGAACTTGACGAGAGCAGCCAGTTGTGGTGGTTCAGGCATCAGATTAGGATGTTTTCCCGGCACAATACCAACTGGAAGAGGACCGCTGGGGTAGACTAAGAACTTGCTGGAGGGCTTATCTCTTCCGGCGTAGGAAAACCTTGGGATGAGCTGGAGAGTGTTGCTGGGGAGCAGGTCATCTGGAATAACCTTCTTAGCCTGCTGCCACCATGACCCGAACTCTGAGAAGCGGAAGAAAATCAATAGTTGGATTGACTCCGCGGCTAAAAGCATAAATCATCTAGGTGATTTTCTTTCTCATGCAAATAAAAGAGGGCGTTTTTGCAGCCAAATGACGTCCACAATATCCTCAATGTATTCGAAATATATTGATTTCTTTAAGGGTAAATATTGAACGTTGTGGGTTTACTTTAAATCTGCACTCATTGTCATTAAAACACATCTGATAATCCTCATAAAAGATTACAGATTAACATAAAACTACAAAATCGAAGCTGCATTCCTGTTATCGTTTCTGGATGCCAAACTAATGCTTTAAAACTAAACTAGTTGCCGTGCAAGAAAAGTGAACCATGCTAGCACTTTCCTCAACAGTTGGCATCATTGTGAACAAAAGGCTCTTTGAGTAAAGGCTGTTAATCTGCACCGCTCCAGAGGCTCATTAACCAGCATCTATCCTGCTCCGTTAGCTTTAATGCAAAAGGTTCCTGAAGGTTGGTGTCCTCCTAGTCTCTCGTCCCTGTAACTATTTTCACACTCATACACATCCTGATCCCTTGAGGGCTCCTTAACCTTGTTCCGCGGAATATTAGCATCAGTCAGTTGTTAGTTGCATCAGCGACAGAGATAGTTTGACAACGCTCCCCCCAGATATTCAAACGAAAAAAAGGCTGTTTTGCTGTTTTTTGTCTTGGTGACCAAGACACAACAATATTCTGGTCCTCTCAAGGCCCTGTGCAGAGAAATCTAGTATTTGTTCCCACTACAATACACCCACGATCTGTTCACCTGCAACAAACAGGCAGCACAGTTTCCAGAGGCAGAAAACTAGTTCACGCTTGCTGTTTGTTTTCACAAGAGCTTTCATTGGTATAGTGCATGAGCTGACAAGTTTAGAACGTCGAAAAGGAAACCAGAGAGGACTCTGTTAAGGAAGCCAAGCCAAAGCTTTAGGCTACCGAGGAGTATCACCAGGAAAACCCATTGATGCTAACACCTTTATGTGAAAGCACAAGACTGTCAGTCGTGTTCCTTGCTTGGACGATTAGTCCATTTATTGTCCTTCTAACATTAACAAAACATAACAATTATCCGACAAAGCATTAAGCAAGTTTCATGTGGTGTCATGGTTGGAGCGTAGCTCTAAGGGTAAAAAAATACTGTTTCCCCTTCTGGATGGAACGCCTGACAGACACAGGATGGTTCCCACCTTTTTATAGGTTGACCTCTAATAAACATAAACCTGATAAATATATAAAAACATGAATTTTTGCTCCTACAGACAATCATATCAGCACAGGAATGGCTCCAGAGAAAAGCGCTGCAGAAATGCCTCTCAAAGCAGCAGAGTGATTAACAGAAGATAAATGATTATTATTATTATTATTATTATTATTATAATTATCATTATTATTATATATTATTATAAATATCCTCTTTGCAATGACGACCTATTTCATGGGGGTTTTAACACTTCTTTTGAGGGCAAACTGAACATAAGTTGCATGATTAAAGTCTCTTTATGTCTCAGAAGCAAAGGCAAAATAACTTATATTGGTACGCAGCCAAAAAAAAACTCAACAAAGTGTGTGTCTTTAAGCCACAGTTAGACTGAAGTTAAACACTACCTTTCTGCCAAAGCAAACTTATCTGGACCGGCCTCAACTTTTGTCAAACTGCATTGTGGTTGTGTTTTGCCAATCAAATCATTTAAACTTAATTCAAATTAAATAATTAATTTTATTTAATAATTAAACTGATTGGAGTCGGCTTACTTATGATGCCTAATATACTGTTCATGGTATTTTTTTGCTGCTTAATTGTATCGGTGTTTCGAGTTCTTGTTGGTACTGAAAGAAATGTGCTGTGAAGATATTTCTGGCTTTATCGGGGATGATGAATGCTACCATGTCCTCAGTAAGGAGAAGTGATGGAACGGGTCATTTGGTAAAGGCTGAGGGATCCGCCTGATGGACTGCGCAATCTGTCGTACTCTAGACAGAATGAACAAACTGTCGGATTTTTGTCCTCTTCATTTCACTCTTCTCGCCTGTGGTTCTTATTCCCTTCCTCTCAACTCAATCGTGATGCCAGGAAGGTTTCAAATTTTTTCAAAGTATCATTGAGGTTTTTGGTGACATGGTAGTTTTGGGCCTTTTATTTCCATTAGATGACCTGAAATAGCCTTTGGTAAAGCACAATAAAATATTTAACCGACCTTTTTACATTAACGTGGCAGCAAGTTCTATTTTCTCTCAAAAAAATTCTCCCTCTATAATTTTTATAGCAATATTTATGATTTCACCTGGAATAAGTGAGAGATTGCTGCTCTTCAGTTCATCAACGACTCTTCATCGTTTTATGGACCTCAAATGAAATCTATTATCTTCGGTGGCATAAAGGGAGACAAGATTTAACCCCTGAACTAATGGGCAAAACTTTGTTGGAGATAATCACTCCCCCCACACGGTAAAACACACACACACACTTTAACATTTTATCTTATATTTATGATTAATAATACAATTCTGGCTAAACTGTAGTTTTAATTAATGAAATCGCAGCTTTGCATTGATTAGAAAAAGTGATTACCATTTTTAATCACAGTTTGTCTGAGATTTCTTAGTAATTGTGACCTGATGTCATTTATTTCTAATAACCCTATTCTTCTTATTTTTCACGGCCTGTAAGCATTTTTTTAAACTCAACATTTGTTCATGCCTGTTGTTCCCTTGACATTTTTTTTATTTATTTATTGCAAATTGTCATTGCCGACAGCAGAATCAATATTCATGCCTTGTATTTTCACAAGAGAGTCAACTTATTAAAATGAAATGTGAAAAACAACTTCCCACTGATAAAAGAAAGAAAGAAAGAAATTGCCTGTACTCAATAATCCAACACACCCAACGTGACATACTAATTCATTTTTGTCAAAATTTCTGTTTCATCATTATTTCATTGTGAGCCCATTATCAGAGTGTGGATTGAATAAATCTCTGCTTAGTGTCAATCACCTGACGCACTGAGGGGGAAATGAAAGGGCATAATCCTCGGAAACCAATCCGAACTCTGTCACATTATAAATGTGGATATGAGGTGAGGTATTTTCTTTACTCCTTCTTGGCAACTTTAAGAGTTTTCTCGCCCGATGTTCACATAGCAAGCCGGTTCAGTCCAGATATTCTGCTCTGGATTCTGCAAAGGCTTTGGCATCTGATGATTCATCTGTGTCACCAACAAATTAACACATTTCTGAGACAACTCAATAATTCAAACCAACATGTCCAGACTAGCAATTAATTAATGCGTGACATTTGGCCCTGGAAGAAAGAAAATAATCCTCAGGTCCAACTTTGATAAAGAACATCCAATGAAACTGGACAGAATTATCTCACAGCCTCACAAAACAATCCTGACGGAGTAATAACAACAATAACAAGGACATATCTATCTACCTACCTTATCTAGCTACATAAATACCTATCTATCCATCCATCCATCCATCCATCCATCCATCCATCCATCCATCCATCCATCCATCCATCCATCTAGTCAATCTCAGTTTTCTGACTATTCACATTGAACTGAAACAAAATAAAAGTCACTACAATAATCTTATCCTTCTTTCCACCGGACCTGTTCCATAAATCTGTGTATCTTTCACTGATTCAAACACCAATTAGATAAATACGGTATAAACTGAGACTTGAATTTAACTAAACTTGCAATGTTAATTTAAATTGACATCCCCACCCATTGATTTTCCATAACAGATTATCCTGTAAAAAGGAGGCAGGAGGACTGGAGCCAATCCCAGCTGACATTAAGGTCTCTTTAAGGCGGGGTACACGCTGGACAAGCCAAAGAATTCTTGGAAAATTTGAACGACTCCCAATAGTTCTAGCAGTTGAGCGTCTGAAGACTTTATTTTATTTATTTATTTTTCATCATTTTGAGCAAGTTGCAGATGCGTCCACCAGTGTAGACATGCAAACTCTGTCATGCATGAATTACAATAGCCTCAATTAGAATTTCTATAATTCTCCTTTAGGCATAAACAGAAGAAAAAATTACCTCATTTCTTTTAACGCACAGGTTTTTCCACATGTCCACTCAGGTGGGTGTTGGAGTTCTCAACAAAAGTCATACGGAAGAAATTTCTAAAAGGAATGTTTAACGCACTGGGATAGGCTCCAGCGCCCGGTGACCTTGAACATGATAAGTGGTTGATAATGAATTTATGAATGTTTAAGGCACTGTAAAAATGTAAAAGGCACTGTTGAATCTTTTTTGTTCTTGATCTTGACTCTGTCATCCCTAGCTCCCTTTTTGAAGTATAGATTTTCCCAGTGTACCGTCAAAACCAATGCATACGACAGAAACTATCCTTTGAATGGCCGTCAACGGCAGTGACCACTGTGTGAGAACACGTTAATGGTGCTTATCACAAAGCGGAGGAAGAACAAACTGTTCCTAAACGTCAGATCTATAAAATCCTCCCAGGTCTTTCCCGACACTTTTTAGACAACTTTGTCGTCTGAGGTTGTTTCTCAGACGGAACATTCAATTAGAAACGTAATCATCAAAGAATATTAAAGTCCTTAACAGAATGGCAATTACCCTGAGAAACATGTTTACATTTACCTCCAAAATCTGTACAATGTGATGCTAAATGAACATTTTATTCCCGCTCTGCAATTGAAATCCACATCTTATAAAGCAATGCTTGTTGTGAGCTAATTGTTACCTCTTGGGAAAGTAAAAATCTAATCAAATGAGTTTAGCAGGGGCTCATTTTGCATATTCAGTTTAACCAATCTATCCTCATGGCCTCAAAGTGATGATTTGAAAGAAAGTCTTCGCTAAGTTTACACACAAATTCCCCCAATCATTCACCCACAGATTCACGCACACTCTACGACCACACGACTTCACGTGTGCGCGCCTTAGTCTCATAATAGTCCTTTAGAGTGCAATAAAAACACAGATTAGTTGAGATGAAGAAACAGACCCACTGGGGTTCAGAGATAATATGCGGTCATAAAACACTCTCTCTCTCTCTCTCTCTCTCTCTCTCTCATACAGTGTGTCAATAAGGTTGATAAACTAAAATATTACTCTTCACGCAGCAATGCAAGACATAAAAGTTTCTGTCAGGTGGCCTTCTGTGCGTTTATGTGTCAGTTCAAGAATGCGTTTGTGTCATGGGAACAGAAGAGACACTGACAGATATTCTTTGGCCATTAAGACAGACGGAGAGACATGAAGTGGAGAGAGAGAAGAGAGGACACCGAGGTCATTTATTGCTCTTTTTCAGTCCTTGGATGGAGAAAAAGCGAATAGTATTCATCTGTCCTTTAAAATCAGTTACTGAGAGAAAATCAGAGTATGATAAGAGCAATCGTGTGTTTAAATGTTGATGCGTTGGAAGGAAAGATAAAAACAAATCATTGGGTATAATACTTGACATTGCAGGCGGAGTTAAGCTAAGACAAGAGCTGCTGCTCACAAAAAGCCACAGGAGGCAGCTTTCACTGACTATGTTACGCTGCCGCTCTCTTTGTGCATGTTGCTCTCAGATAACAGCTGAAATGCCTCCATCTCTTTTTGTAGTCTGGTGGCCTGCAGAGAACACAGAAATTTCAGCGGGGCTCAACAGCAAATTGCCAGACCTTTTTTTTTTTTTTTTCACCGAATGTGTGCATGAGTTTGGTGGGTATTTTTACCGTCAGTGCTTGTAACTGGGTTTGTATTTTTAGGGTTTTATTACACGGGTGATGTGGGTACGAATCTGTGAAAAGAATTTGGACTCCCTTCTTAATTCCACTATTTTTGTGTGCCAACAAAACAATAAAAAATCCTTCTTTAGGCAAAGGTTCACTCAGGAAGTCCCAAAAGATTAACGAAAACTTCAAGCCTCATTAAAGGTCAGTATTAATAGCTGCACTATTACAAAAATGCCATTCATAAGAGGTGAAGCGAAAGCAACTGCTCACCCAGACGGCCATTAAGGCTCATCTTATCCCAACATTTTTGTTGCTGGACACCAGTAAGAAGTAAATTCTAACTAATTTTTGTGTTGAGGTTATTTTCAGAATCAGCACCAACTGGAGATATATTCAGAAACAAGCTGAGAATGTGAGTGTATCTCCGAGTATATAGGATGATTGAGTTAGCATTGGACAAACAGAGACCAACTGTTCGCTTGGCTCTCTCAAAAGTCAAAAATCAAAAAATATCACCTCTATGTCTATCGATTTTACATGTAGTACCAATTTAAATATGTACTTTGTACAATAAAAGTGAACTTGGCTATTTAGAAAATGGATTGGATGTTTAAGGATTTTTTAAGATTTGAGGAATGTGGCTTTGGCGCCCCATAGTGGTTGTAAATAAAAAAGCTTAGTATAAAATTGAAACCCATTGATTTAGAATCTGCTGTGATATTTTTTTTCAGAGGAGCCGCATATACTGTATTTGAAGTTGTGTTCCTCTCAGACTATTACTATTCTCCAGAGTATTTGAAAAATATAACTTTAACTTTCTGCTGTTAAAAGATAAGCTGGTAGTGTGCAGTCATTTTAATGGCTTCTGCTTGAAACGGCTGTGTGCTGCTGCTGGGAAGAAACACCACAGAAACTGAATCAACGCAAGTCATTAAAATACTAAAATACAGTAAAGGATCTGCCGTCACTTGAATTTGTTAAAACCTGCTGGTAGCAAACTCAACAAATGTGAGTATGGAATACAAGGTTTATTGTGAAGGTAAAACCTAACACCATTTTTATCCCCGCTCGGAACGCATATAATTATGGATGTTGAATCGTTTCATGTGCGATCTAAGGATTAGGTTACCTAAAAGTTCCGGTGAGAAAGATGTAAAAACTACGACCTGTCCTGGTCTTCTGAGCCTATTAGACAAACTCCAACTCCAAAGACTGTCACTGTTTCCTGGCAGAAAGAACATCGGTTGATACTGCAGGGTCTATCTTTGCTACAAAGTTATTTAAAGCCAACGCTCCATGCAAGATTCGACACTGCAGGTCACCTGACCCCTTGTTAAGAGGTGCCTTATAGAGCAGCCGCCACACAGGTTTACGGTCCTCTGGAAACTGTAGTTTCCCTCTACACACAGTGTCTCTCCTCCCACTCAGCTTCTTCTTGTTTAAAGCCTGCACACAGTATCTGCAGAGAGCTTTGCTGGTCAGGAAGTACAGGTTCACCGGTGTAGAAGACTTGTAGAGCAGAAACGGTCCAGACAGCCCAGTATAGTCAATCTCCATACCCAGCTCAGGGAAAGGATCTCCTTCATCTGGAGTCTCTGCTCCAGTGATATAATCATCTAGCAGTTCCTCACTCATTAGTTCTTTTCTCCACTTGTTCAAAATGTCTCTGGTGTGACTAGCTGACTTAGGGCCAAGTAGAGAAGCCACTGCTGCTGTGTCCTGAAATCCTGGACCTGCAACGTCCGCTATATTTTTCAGCTTTACTTCTCCAGCTGAACACAGTCGTTGAGTGAGATCAAGTCTGCTGTTACTCTCAGCGTCCAGTCTGGCCCCATAGATCAGAGGCTCTTCTAGGAGCCAAAACAGGGAAGTAGCGTGTTCCAGTCTCTTCCGTTTAAAAAGAGTCCACGCTCTGAAAAGTCCCTGATTAAATGGAGGCAAGTCACACAAACAAATAAAACTACAATCTGTTAAGAACAAAGAGTTGTCCAATCCAGTGATTTGCTTCCGAACTGCATCATCATTTCCTGTGAGGTATTTTTGGACAAACTGTAACCTGAAAGCTGCTGTTCTGCTCTCCAGGTGTACTAGACACTGCCCCCTTTCTTCTTTTGGTAGGTAGAGTACACTCTGCGGGACCCAGTGGTAATGAACCCAGAAAAAATTTACCAATACTGTTTGTATCTTCTGTAGAAGACCAGGACCTTCTCCTCAACCGCCTCCCAGTTTTTCTGAGTCGTGTTGTTGTCTCCTACATAAACCCCCAGGTACTTAAAGCCCCCCCTCTTCCAGTTTAACCCTCCTGGCAGCTGAGGCCTGAAGACCAACTTCCAACTGCTAGAGACTCACTCTTTGCCCAGTTCACTTTTGAAGCTGAGATTTTTTCAAAAGTTTCCACAATACTTCCCAACTTGTCGACATCTGCCTGGTCTTTCACGATAACGACAATATCATCTGCGTATCCAAATAAAAGTCTGCTCTGCCCATTCTTCCTTTCCAGACTGAAAATAAACTTAGTTGGTGAATCCTTCTGAGCAGCGCTCTGAGAGCGAGACCGGACTAGTGCACACTGTGCTTTAGAGCCAATCAGGTCAGCCAGCAAGGCTTTTGGACTTGAGATCTTCAATACGACCCCTGTTTCCTGTGGTTTCTGCATAACTCTACAGTTCCACTATTTTATTCTCTAGATCCCTCATAGATTTGGTGACGTCCAGAGAGACATTTAAAGTGTACTGCTGACAAAGCTGCTTGATCTCCATCTTCCCAGGATCCCACCACTGATTTAGAGATGTAAAATCTTATTTTTTATTCTTAAAAACTCTCAAAAAAAATGTGAACGTTTCTCTAAAGTGTACATCTAATAACAGAGCAGTGTTAAAGTGCCAGTAAGCAGACTTATTTTCAATATTTGCGATAACAACCTCACAAGTTACCATGGAGTGATCTGAGAAACCCGTTTACATTTTTTTAAAATGCTAAAATGATGTTTGAAACAGTGGAACCGGTTTAGTCTGGCCATAGAAAGAAAATCCTCCGTGCTTTCGGGCCCATGTGTAATGTTTTCTTTTTCGATGCATTTCTCTCCATACCTCAGATAAAGTGTGCATGAAGCAGAGTGAGGTTCAATGTGGTTTCTGTCTAGCTGATCCTTCTCTGTGCAGTTAAAATCTCCCACTAAAACAAATGTTCTTCTGGTCCACATTGACTTAAAACTGTGTCGAGTTGGTTTAAAAACTGAACTCTGTCTGGTCCGATGATCGGAGCATAAACATTTACAGAAACAACAGTAAACCGTTGATACTTGGCTCTTACCAACAACAGTCTGCCTTTCACTTTCTCCTCCACGATATGACTCTCTGGTATGAAATCCTTGAAGAACAGGATTGCTACTCCTCCACTGGTTGTTTTAAAATGGCTTAAAACCACCTCACCATCCCATTCTCACTTCCAGTCCGTCTCATTGAAAATGTCACTGTGGGTCTCCTGAACCATCATTACATGAAGACCTTTCAGCTTTGCAAGCTCAATAAAACATGTTCTTTTCCTCACATCTCTGGCTCCATTTATGTTTGGTGAGAGGAGACACTGATATGAGCGTATCGTTCACAACGATACCCTTCTCCATAATCTTGTTTGCCTTTCCCCGCTCTTTGTGCACCCCACACACCCGAGAGTTCTGAATACACACTGTGTACAACAATATTATCCGCAGTCACAAATATAGATGAAGAAACGTACTCACAATCGCTTTCACACGACCTCTAAGCACACCCACTCAATCCTTCCACTCAGAGAGAGATAGATAGCTGAAGAACGGGACAGGCAAGATAAGGTATAAGATTTCCAATCTCAATATATTATGGATGTCCACTACTTTCAATGTGCAGATTTGCAGTTTCACAGATACAAATGGTGTGAATCATGTGTGAGGTGGATGAATGTAGCGCAGAAATCCAGAGTTCCTGTGTTTCAGACCCAAGGACATCAGAGCGAGTTGTTAAACTGTCTGACTGCAGTCGGGATAAAGGTCCTGCGGTAACATTCTGTTTCATACTGTGGGTTTATCAGTCTGCTATTGAAGGAGCCGCTCTAAGTCCACACAATCTCAAGTAGGGGGTGAGAAGTGTTGTCCAGAAACAACATGCGGAGAGACTTCTCCTCAGCATGTGGAGACGACCTTGGCCCTTCTTGGACAAGGCATCTGTTTTTCCAACCAGTCCAGTTTATTGGTGAAGTTAACACTCAGCGGGTGTTTGTCTGAATTTACCTGTTCAGTGTCCAAACCCTGGATGTTCACCGGTGTATTCTGTGAGGTCCTCCTGCTCTGGACCGTCACCAGCTCCTTCATCTAGCAGGAGTGTCAAACTCAATCAAAGGGGTTCAAAATTAAAAATTTAGTCAAAGTCGAGGGCCGAACAGCAAACAAATTTCCAAATTTAATCTAGAGATATTGTGACAAACTATTCTTATTTTATTTACTCATTTATAGATTTATGAACAAACCAATGACACAGAAAATACTCAAATTACAGATAAAATTCACAAAAGAACATCATAATTTCTGTCTCTCTATCAGCAGTGTTTCACGGAATAATTTTCAATTAAAGGCTTATACTCACAGGCATCAAAAACAGCTAGAAAACTATGTTTTCAAGTTATATTTAAATTATTTTTTGATTAACAATATCAGCAAAAAGTGAACTTCAAGTAATTCTTAGTACATTTCTAGGCTGATTTCCTTCTGCCACAATGAAAGATTTAAAGGAGACTGAACAGCAGGTACCGATATTAGAAACAACAGTGTCTGTACCTAAGATAACAGTTAGGTACATTTCACATAAAAAGTAAGTAACTTGATGTGTTTTCTTGTGTTTAACACAACAGCATTGACACACTCTGAGCGGCTGGAGGACGTGGACGCACTCGCCAGTTGATTAAAACGTGCGTTCTATTTACCAAACCGTGTGTGAAACTAACTAATACGTTTATTAATTAACGTTTTAAATCAATATCCCATCCCGGGCTTATAAGAGTTACTGGACAAACGCTGATAACTGATCCAAATGTAAGGTCCGTTATAAATTAAATGTTCTAATATTATTATTATTAACCGAGGAGCGGGGAAAGAGCTCACGTTCGCTCTCTGGGTTGACACGCCGGCTACCGCAGTGCATTCTGGGACTTGTAGTATCTGTGGATTTGTGTGCTAAACGCAGGGCCAGTTATTATAGAAATTAGATAATGTCTCGCGGGGCTTGTGTTTGACCTGGGCATAGGTCATGGTGAAGGTAATCGAGCCCACACAAGTCAACAAAGTCTGTGATTGTATTTGTGTACTCCAGATCGTTCCCCTCAGATATCTGTCAACAACTGAATCATCGGAGAATGTATGAAGATGGAAGTGACCCGTATTGTGTCTGAAGTCTGATTGGTATAATGTTACCAGAAAATGGGATGGCACAGTCCCCTGTGGAGACCACCACTTCAGACAAACATCAGATGAAAAGTATTTCACGCTATCACCTAGAATATTTTAAGATGTAAATGTAGCGTCAACGATCCTCGTATTCTATACTCACGTAGAAGTGGAGCTACTTGACTGTGGTAAAAACATAAGTATGGACTCAACGTCTTTACTCAAGCAGAAGTGAAAAACTACAGGCTATAAAATGTGCTCAGGGTAAGAAAGTAAAGAGTTGCCCTTTGATGGACATCTCAACCACCTGTTTTGTGACAACCTAACTGAACCCCATTTCATATTATCATATCATATTTCAACTTTTCTTACTGCCATTCACAGGTAAAGAATGTATTCAGCCCTGATGTATTGTGCCTTTTCTCTGCGGTTGAGTTTCTTGCATATGTGTCTTGTCTGTTTGGCCCTTTTTTTCATTTTCTTTTTTTTACATGTATTACATCTGTCATCTTGTTGTGTCTTCCATGTATGATCTTCACCAATGGATACACCAAGGAGTCGTTAATTCATCATGTTATTGTCCTTTCCTCTAAGTTGAAATCACACTTGATGTCTGGAAAGCATGCAGTGGTGCAAAAATAACAATATTCTACTAAAGTAGTTGGAAATGTAAGGAGTAGAACGTTCGGATACAGATTGGGTTGAAATTAAAGGAGTAAAAATCAAATAGGTAGTAAATGAATGTACAGATCAATAATCTATTTTGGTATATTCTGCTTCAATACTGGGTTGGGAACTGAAAAACAAACAAAACAAAAAGAAGGAAGGAAAAAAATCCTCTCCTTTTATGCTATTTGAACTTTAATTCATAAAGATTTGGTTGGTTTGCTGTTGACTCGTCAGGTTGAACTGAAATGCCTTCACACGTCTCGTCTTTGTCTCATCGCTCTTCAGTTACTTCGTCTCCCCTCACAAAAACACCAGTCATCACCGATCACATCCCAGAGACCGCTGAGTGTGACGAGAAAAGGGCAGGAAACACGCAGCAGACTAGAAGATCTGGCCTCGTGTCGTTTCTCAGCATTATGGGGATAATGAAATGGCAGAATGAGGAAACAGATCTGTCGCTCTGTCTTCATTCCTGGGTCCGCTTTCCTCACAAGTGCTGTTTGTGACCTCACCATCTCACTGTGTGCGTGTGTGTGCCTCCATCCCTCCATCCCTCCATCCTCCCCTCTGCCATTACCACTAACTACTCCCGGCCACAGTAGCTCAGCTATTGATTTTTTTCTCCTCCTTCATTCTTCCGCGTCTTTCCCCTCCAGAAGCTCTCCCCGGAGAGAGCGTGTGAGAGTGTTTGCTCTCAAACATTTATCTTCGTGTGGACCAATTTCATTCATTGAGTCTTCACACTTACTGGATTGATGACGAACTGCGTTTGTTTCCCCCTCACCCATCTGTACGATCGTTATAAAGTCAATCTGGAGTCCATTTATGTCAGCGACAATCCTCACAAGAATAGATTAAATATAGAACACCCTGCAGAGCGCGTGCTTATCTTTCTCTTTCTGCGTTTTTATAAATGCATGCTTATTGATTTTCACTAAGTCTTTATGTTACTCTTGTTTGTGTGCGTGTATGGTGTGTGTAAGTGCGCGTGAACTCTCCAGTGGCCATTCGTTAATGTGTGTGTATGCACACAATGTAAATTCAAAGAGCCCTTGAAAGCAGGAGGAAGACGAAAATAGAGGAAATACCAAATAAAATGGATGAGGAATGGGGGAAGATGGAGTGTAACCTAATGAAAAGGTGGATGCCAATATGTGCAGGAGTATTTTCTGTCATGTGGGTCGAACGATAATTCAGATAAATGATTGCAATGATACAAATTATCCAGCAGGTGGCGGCAGAAAATTGAATTTGACCAAAATTATGTGCAATATGTTTTGAAAGTCTCTTAAAGTTCTTTCTATCTAACAGGATGGTAGTTTATTTGCTATACCTGATGAGTCCAATGACTGTCAATATTTTTTTATATAAGAGGTATTGGTAGAGATGTTGACAAAGGGTGAATTGTGGTAGGCTATGTGGTATTTTGTGTAAAATTCTAATTCAAAGACCCTTATTATATCTTACATGTGACATATGGAATCATATTTACCTCCAACAAGAAGATTCAAGATCACATTCAAATCAAATGAGAGATGTTATGAAACACTTTGATCCAGACAAGATTAGATTTTGTCTGAAAAAAAATAAAACAAGAAAAATTCTGCAAAATGTGTCAGACTTTCATTTCATTTTCATTAAATCTTCAGATAAGTGCGAAAACCATTCCCTTAGACCTAGAAAATTAATTAAGGAAAACTTTAAGGATCAGTGCTCTATGGCATCAGTGTTTTTTCATATCTCCCCCAGTCTTTAGGTCAATTTTCAAAGGGGCATGTGTCATCTGTACTGACTCATCTTAACAATTACTAATGAGCGGCAAAGTTGATTTTATAATAAATGACTTGTGATGTAGTATGCCTTTGATAAAGGTGGATGGATTTTAGAATATACAGTATTTCCTGTATGCAGAATTTGTATTGATGTGCACTTGATGTGAAATATGTTATATTTAATACTGACAACTACAAGCAAATAATGGTCACAAAGAGGTCACTTATTGTTGGTTCCCACTTTGTTTTGGTCAAGTTTTGCCATGAATGGACATGAATTTCGGCCCTTCTCAAGATTTCACTGTCATACCCATGCCCTATTAAACCCTTAAAAATTCCAGTGTAAGTTGACTAATTTCAATTAATTAATTCTGTCCTTGTCAACAAAAATGTTGATGTTTTTGCTCACTGGCCTTCATCAGAGCAAAGCCTGTATGCCTATAGGTACACCTATAGGTAATAATAATAATAATAATACATTTAATTTATAATGCACTTTACATTTGGATTAGGTATACACATAGGCTACAGTTATCATTTAAATGTACAGTTATATATTACCATACAGTAGCAAAGACGTTTATGATATACCACCTCCCAAAGATATTTTTCCAGAGTTTTCAGGGTTTTACTGCCTATATGTAGGATTTACTTACAATCTGAATTTCTTTTAGAGGTAAGGTGCTCTCTGATTGGTGTCTCTTATCATTACTATTACATTTTTCAGCCATTCATAATGATACTCTCCCTTTTCTTCATACTTTTACCGCTTTTTGAATAAACCACTAATCCATTTCCATCTTAACAAATTCTTCCTGAAAGTCCCATAATTGGACTTTTACCCAATTTATTGTTTTTTTTTTTATGAACATTGGCTAGATTTGAATAAAAACGTTAATTAATGTCACAGCCAAAGGTTAGAGTATGTGCTTAAAGCACTTCCTATTGGATATAGTTGGCATTTTGCCACCCAAATCCCTCTCTGGGGTCAAAATGTCTTTTTTGGTGCATTTTGGGTACATTGCCTATCAAACTACATGTGCAAAAATAGCACGCATATTTCTGGTCCTATCCTACAAGAAACTGTAAAATAGCATAATAATAATAAATAATAATACATTTAATTTATAATGCACTTTACATTTGGATCAAATCTCAAAGTTTAACATTAAGTTAAGTTAAGTTTCACATTTAATGCAGTTGTTATCCAAGAGTCTCTGTTCTAATTTATTGATAATTCGGTTGCATGGTGTTACTGAAATATAATGATGTTAGAGCCTTTCTTATCTTAAGAAATCTGTCTGTGTGTGTGTGTTTTATTTGTAGATCACTCACGTATAGGAATAGGTACAATTCGTTCGGATGCTGAAAATAAATTATATCAGGCCTAACCTGTCCGTAGACACCAAGGTTAAGCAAATACTCGTTTTATTTGTTGATTTATTTTAAGTTTGTAGTCTGATAGTAATTCAGGCGAGGCTTAATCTAAAACCAATAATCAGAACAGGTTGACGTTCTGTAACGTTGGCGTAAAACACATAAGATTCCAAGAGTTGTGTGGGATGTTATTCATTGTGTGTCCTGTAGATGGCGGTAGAGAAAGTAACCCAGCCTTTAAGCTTACTCAGCTGCACATAACATCAGAAGAAGAAGTTGTCCACAATGGAGGGAACTTTGACAGGCTTTCCGGTGTAAACAGCAAACTTCGTGATGTTTATATTCGTTAATGTAGTTCCTGTTGAGGTTCTTCAAATATTCTTCAACATCGAAGCAAGAGGTTCGTATCTCGCACTGTTTCATCAAGCGTTTGACAACATTTTTCTATGAAACATTTAGTTAAACACCATTAAACTGTTAACCTAGTCAAGTACCTCGAGAGAGGTTAAAATAATAATACATTTAATTTATAATGCACTTTACATTTGGATCAAATCTCAAAGTGCTTCATTTAGCACAAGACCTGTTATGATGAGTGGGAATCAGCTATTACTATATCTAATTAAAAATTTGCGTTCTTTGACGTCTAATTATGAGTAGTAGTAACGTTGCCAGTTAAAGTTAAACTTTTTAGAATTGAGTTTTAAGTCGTGGATATTTGCTTAACAAACTTAAAATTTTGTATATATATTTATAGTAATGTAACATTTTGGGTGAGACTTTCACAATTTTCATGCAGTTGGTTTCTGTGTTTGCTCCAATCTGTTGCTTCTTCCCAAAGTCCAAAATCTTGAAGGAAGTGGTGACTCCTATATTGCCCATAGTGACAGTAGTGAATGTAACAGTATGTGCCTGTTTGTTTCTGCACTTTGGACCTTAAATGAACTAGCTCCCAGCTTAGGTTTCTCTTATACTACACGAGTTTTAAAATCAAGAATCCAAGAATCAGGGTGAAGTCATTCCGACTGCTGATTCTCAGACCCGGACGTGTAAGAAAGTTTTATCTGGTTCAGATATTGGGATGAATAAAAGTTCTCGACCATTTTTCTTCCTTGAGGTTTACCAAGCATTTTATTGTTGTCCTGTTTATATATTAATGGGCGAATAATTTATTTTAGTGGGCTTTTCATTAAACAATATAACATTAAAACACCTGCATGTTTGACAGAGATCAGCCTATTTACTGGCTTGGTCTGAAACGTTATGTGACAAGGTTGTTGCAAGGTGATGTATGAAAGAGAGGCTGTCCAATTGTAGACCAGGGAATGAACATTCTGTCATTACTACATAAGTTACACTACATATCTGTTTAATTATTATTTTTCCATGATTCAATGGAAATATGAAACAGCTATAAGTTTGATCATCAGTATGCTTTATATTCCTTTTATAGGGTGTAGCATTTTTGGCCCTGTCTGTTTGGCATCCGTAGAATATTAATGATAACAAAGACAAGTGGTGTGATAGATTAATCTGCTGGGACACCATGAGTGCTTATGAGTCTGATGTACTTGACTGAAATAATAAATGTAGCTGGTGATACAAACTAACACAAGTGCTGCTGCTTCTGTCTTTGCGTTAGGAAACTAATGAGTGGAGAGGAATCAAGGAGAGGCTCATGGAGAGGTGAAGGAGGAGGACGTGGCGGTGGCAGTGGTGGTGGATGGAGAGGCAGCAGAGGAGGGTGGAGAGGAGGAGCAGGTGGTGGTGGTGGTGGTGGTGGAGGATGGAGAGGAGGAGGGGGTGGAGGAGGAGGATGGAGAGGTGGAGGAGGATGGAGAGGTGGAGGAGGATGGAGAGGTGGAGGAGGGGGTGCAGGATGGAGAGGAGGAGGCGGGAGGGGTAAACCATGCAGAGGAGGAGCATCAACAAGTGGAGGTGGTGGTGTTGAGGGAGGAAGTTCAGGAAACTACCAAAGAGGTGAGTGTCATTTTACAGATAAATGTATCAATTCAATAAATTTTTTTTATTTCTATGAATAGGCTATAAATGTTAGAATTTCTTTTTATTGGCAGCTGTTGTTTGCTACATAGCAAAATAATGTGGGAGTAAAACAATTAGCATGCGCTAAAGCCATATTACTAGTCAACATAATTGAAAACATTTGTCTCTTAAACGTTTTAATGGCATGTTAATTGCAGCAACTGTCAAAATGTGTAATCCCGACGCTCTGTTTCCCTCCTCAGTCCTTTGTCAGTTGACCCTAGATGTGATGTGTCCATACAAAGGATGGACCCTCTACTTCACTGAAGGCAAGCAAGTGTTTTTAAGCTCAGTCACATGAGAATGCATAATGTAGACACAAGCAATGGGCCTCATAAACCAATATCTTCTTACGTGCTTTCATAAATTTGTTCTACGTCAGATTCATGAAACCTTCTGAAACCTCCAAAATGTTCACACCTCCGTTATTAACATGGTGAATCCCGTTCTGCATGTGAGCTGGAAGAAAATGCCAATTAGAAAGTGTAAAGACAGTCGGGCACCGGACTCAAAACATTAAAAAAAAAGATTAAGACTTTTCTGAAGTTTATAATATAATATATTGCTTCAGGAGGTTGACAGCAAAATGACTTGAATGTCTTATATCGCTGAAAAGTTGGGGATTTTGTGGAATCTTCAAATTTTCAAATTTTATAACCATTAATTGGAGGAAAAGCAGGAGGTTTTTGGCAAAGGTCAGGTGTATATTTGTCACACTGGGGGGAGCTTTATCTCCAAAAGTTTTTGGCCAATAAATTCTTAACCATTGGTTCGATTTAGTCCAAATTTGGTGCATATGAATCGCCTCGAGTGATCGCTCTAGAATACATCACACAACATCAGTGTTTTACTTTAATAGTTCATATTTTGCTTTTTGGGAAAACAATGTTTTTCAGACATAACATCCTAACTGTTGGTCCAAATGACTGCAACGACTCAAGAAGACCTGTCTTGTTTTTGTCATGTTTTAGCCATATTTTAATCTAAAAGTTCATATTTTATTCACTTCGAGGAGATATTTGACTAAAAATACCGTTGCCATAACTTCACCTTTAATTTGAGGAGCTCAATCAGGGTGATTGCTCATAGATCGTAGGGTTGGGGACTTTTTTGGGATATACAATATTAATAATAATAATAATAATAATACATTACATTTATAATACAAGAAAATGGGATGTTATTACAGTGAACACAGTATTTGGAGGGGGGTGCACAGAGACCAAAAAGGGACCCTAATCCTGGCCCAGCGTATCGTGGACCAAATTCGGGGACCAGATTCAACCGTCCTCTTCCTGCAGCAATGGACAAACAAACAAGCACGACAAACAAACACGGGCTGAAGCAGCACTGCACATCTGTTCTGAGACTCTTCCACTGACAGCATCAACTCTGGTCACAACCTCTGACACACTGAAAGAAATTAATGTTAATTTGAAAAAGTGAAAGATACACAATGAAACCTTTTTATTTTTGTATTAAAGGTGTTTTGTTCATTAATTGTAAGCTGTAACAGTCGTTTTTTAAATCCTTTAATTACAAATGATTAATTATTTGATATCAAACTTGAACAGCAAGTCTGTTGTATAGAATATTGGCAATATTGTTATGAATTATTATAAATGGAAAAATATGATTGTAATTAAAACCTTTATTATACAACAGTATAATTGAAGAAATCACTATTGGTCAATTGTTTTTCACAAAAATTAAATCACTTAGGAATCGTCGTAGATTCTGTTCTTACCCAAGAACAAATCCAAAATAAAAAAACTGGTGAATGTTTGACTCTTCGTAAAGATTGCGTAAATGGGTTTAAGAACATATTTCTTCGTAAGAACAGTTGGTGAATGAGGCCCCTTGTTCCTGATGATGTCACTTTCAGTCTGATATTTATTGTCTGCCGTAATATGACTTTTTGTGTAGGCTTCATTGAGAGTTCACCTAGTGTGGAGAAGATCAAAGTGTTTGAAAAATATTTCGCTTCAAAGATTCACCTTTATGACAAGGTCAGTGTTGTTTGTTTCATGCGCTAATATTTGCTGTAATCTTTTCTTATTTAACCTGTATCGATCTATAACTTGATTTTTAAGAACATCCTTCAAAATGGAGTTCTGATTTTCTGAAATGTCATTTAAAATAGCAATTCTGGAATCTTAGACCATTTTTAAATGTGTGTTCTAGGATTAAATCCATTAAAATGAATATAGTACATAGACTCAAATAGCTATTTAAAACTTTCCCAGTAGAAATCAGAAATGAGTACAAGGATCATGACATGTATCTTTAAAGGTCTGTCAAACATTAAAATACACATCTATCTTCTCTCTGGGAAAAATACCTCAAGTATATAACACCTCATAGGCCTGACATTATATCCACAAATGACTAATTACACACACAAATTGGTAAAAAAAAAATGGTTGCTCCCTCTATACTATTGTCTTTTTTTCTATCTTCTTCTTTTTCTGTTTTCCCTTTTTCTCATAATTGTCTAATTTCATTTTCTTATCAAAATTGATTGGTTCTGAGGAGCCCTTCCCCGGAACTTGTGATAAATGGATAAAGCAATGCCTAAAATATCTCAGGGAGATTTTTTTATTGTATTTTTTGATGTGTTATTTATTTTGAATCTCAATAACAAACAGAGTTACAAAAGAAAATAAAAGAACAATTCTTGTACGTTTGTTTGCAGGATGAGATTGAGCGTCAGGGTAGTGTACTCGTGGATTATGCAGACTTGACTGGAGACCATGTTGTACATGAAGCAATTCCTGATCTGACCACAGAGCTGAAGGAACAGCCAGAGGTGATACTCAACTGTTTGGGAGTGGCTATTCACCAGGTAGACATACACACAGACGCCAAAACAAACAATATGCATGTTGTCATTTGTCATTTGCAACTTACGGCCTTCCAGAAATAATAAAAAAAAGTTTATGTTCTGTAGTAAGTCCGATAATAATATAGTTAACATTTTAAAAACTCTGTTTTTTATCTTAAAAAAAAATGCTCTACTGTCACTATTAGCCCTCTGCTCGAGATCAACAAACTATAGATCTTAAGCTTTAAACTGTGAGGTCCGAGAAGATGAATACCAGAGTGATGTGGGTGTGTGTGCGTTTGTGTGTGTGTGTTTCAGGTGTTGACCGTTGATTTGGAGAAACAGGCTGCTGAGCTCCAAGGAGAGGAGCTTCCTGTTGCAGCACCGATCATCAACATCCCTCACATTAGTGCCAGGTAATTCGCACAGTGAAGCTCAATTAGTTGTTTTGACACCTTTACACTTGCTGATCATGAATGATGACGTCATTACTCGTTTGATTCTTCCACAGGCTGTATAACTATGAACCTTTGACTCCCTTGCGGACCTTGCGTGCCAGTGTGTTTGGACGGCTTGTATGTGTTAGGGGAACGGTGATCAGAGTGAGTAATATTAGACCTCAGTGCACCAGGATGGCCTTCAGGTGCCTCAACTGCTCACACATGCAGTCTCTATCACTGCAGCATGGGAAATATGCTGCACCTACCAAGGTATGTGGAAGCACGGTTCCAACTCCCTCATTTCCTTCAAGACTTTTCTGTTCTCTTCTTCATTCTTAGTAAACAAAAAAAAAAAACCTTTCAATGAACACACAACCAACTTTGGCATAATTACTTAGAGTCAAAGATTAACTTTGCGAAATCAATGTACATAATACATTTTCAGCACTTTGTAAATATTATGTTTTTGATGTCAAGCACTTTGAGCAGTGTTTCTTGTAGCAAAGATGCTGTAGAAATAAAGAATTTTATTGTTATACATTATGTCTCTGTCGCTTAGTGTGTCCAGCCTGAGTGCCGCAGTCGCTCTTTCACCCCCTGTCGCACTTCTCCACTTACCCAAACTGTAGACTGGCAGATCATCAAGTGAGTTTGTCCAGTGTCTGTGTATAACATGTTTTAGTTGTTGGTCAAATGTTATAAAGAATGTAGTATATTGGCTCCAGATGTGTTTTAAGCTATGGTACTATTTGGCTCATTGTCAGTGACATGAATATTTGAAAAAAAGCTTAACACACACACAAAATGATAAGATAAAAGGCATGACATGACATTGACAAGTTGCAGGCATCAACATACCACAATGCAATTATGCCATCCCTACTTTACATGCTAAGCACATTATTGGAACTAATAACACTTTCTCATCATACTTAATTAGAATGTAAACGTACCCAAGGATGTTCTTATTAAATGTGTCTAAAATGATGCGGTGTATGCAGGACAAGAACACAAAACAATGAAATGGAGACCTGTGGTAAAATGTAAGAGAACAAATAATTAATTAATTGTATTACCATAAAGTGGCGCTTTAGGAAAGTACTGTCAAAATATATATGTATGTTGCTCTTGTGCAGGACAGCCTGACCATGCAGACATACATTATCACACAAACTCTAGGTTGTAGTATTGGGAAATTGCTTTGTAAAGCGCTATCCTAACCAGAATATTGCACATGCCGCAGTATTATAATATCCTCCAGAAAAACAAGGTCGAGTCACAATCCGTTACAAAATATGAAAATAAGAGATGGTAAGGCTGCAAAATAATAGGAATTACGGATTAAATGTTTTTATTCAAGAATTTAATCACCGACTGTTTTGACCTGTTTTACAAAAAGGATGACTACCAGAGCTTACACCCAAAAGGTGTAATAGTTACAATGTCCGGGTTTTCCGGGACGGCTATGTGACGTCCCAGCATCTCTCAGAATTCATTTTAATAACAAAAACACTGTAAATATCCTGTGTCACCATTTACATACTTCATTTCAAATGAGTTTTTGCCTCTTCAGGGTGCAGGAGTTGATAGGCGGGGAGCAGAGGGAAACTGGACGAATCCCACGCACGGTGGAATGTCACCTGACTTCCGACCTCTGTGACAGCTGCGTCCCCGGAGATGCTGTTACTGTAACCGGGATAGTGAGAGTTACCAACGATGGTACGAAGACAATACATATATGGTAACCATAGTGGCCACACAAAAAACATCAAAAAACTCCCACTTTTTTCTTACTTGTATGCAGGCAGTTCCCGGGGAAATAAGGATCAGTGCATGTTCCTCCTCTACCTCGAAGCCACTTCAGTCAGTAACAATAAAGGTACCCAACAATGTTCCTATAAAATGTGTCTAAAGTGATAAGGGGTGAATTTACTGCATATTTGTAATGTATGAGAGCCACAAGTTGTTCTTTGTTATGAGTAGGTCAGCAGTCCAAGTCAGCTCAGGACTCAAGCGGGTCACATGAAGATTGTGCCAGAGGAGAAGAGTTCAGTCTGAAGGAGCTGTACGCCATCCAGGAGATCCAGTCACAGCCAAACCTGCTGAGACTTATAGTACAGTAAGATATACAACCCAAACACACATGGTTTGAACTACCACATGTAGGCCATAGAAAGAATAATCGTATTGTTGTTCTAGGCTGCATTCAGAACACCATGGTGAAGAATTTGATGATCTTTTTGCCTTTATGTCACACAAATACGATTTTTTTTGATTGTAGCCGCTCTTTACAATCTGCTCATGGAATTCTGATAAAGTACATGTCATCCCCCAGAGCAAAAAGTCATCCATCAGTCACTTCTACTGGGTCCATTTCTGTTTGAATACCACTAGTCGTTTCACACGTATGTTATTTTTGGTTGTTGATGACGCTGACGGCTCTAGCAAAAATGTTTCAACGTGCACTTTCACACTCTCTCCCCTCTCCCACTCGGCCACTCCCAGATGACAGCCCACTCTTGTTGGGATCTGCTCAAATTTTCTGCTTTTTGAAATGCAGTTTCACTCTGAGGTCATTCTAGAATAAAGAGTACTGTCTAGTCTAGACCTGCCATCTCTGGAAAGTGCCTTGAGATAACATTTGTTGTTATTTTCCTGTAAATGAATAAAATTGAATTGAACATGTTCGCCATTTAAGTGGACATACACGTTCTCATTAGAACTTAATACAGGTCACTTTAATTATGAATGTGAACCAGCAAAATAAACAAATCTGATGTAATAAAATTGTAATTAAGCAAGGGGGCTTTTTACGTGAATGTGGCCTTTGTTGTTTTTTTTAACAAATGTATTTTTCTTTGAGTCACCCAGCTGATTTCAGGCATCTGGAGCTGAAAAAAAAGACTGCTGAACGTTTGGCCAACTGGCCACATGAGTTGGTTTAGATTACTAAATAGCCTCTGAAACAAATTTAGGTGAAACTTTATATTTTTTGTCCGCACCTAGCAGTCAGGATCTTGAATATTGGATTGTTTTTAACTATTTTTCAGTTTTTCCTCTCCGTTAATATAAAAGGATTGTTGCTCCAGTTAAGTAGCTTTGTAATATGGTGCTGTTAACTTGTTTGATATATAACACTGATCTTCCCTCCCGTTTCAGCTCTTTGTGTCCCGTCATCTATGGCCACCTGGTGAGTTACATAACAAGATTAAGACCCCCAGCTGCATTTTCCTCAGAATGTAGCAAAGATTTTCACACCTACTAAAGAGGGCGTCATCTTGATTTGTCAAGAAGTCATAGACGTCCAGTCCAACATGTGTATACTTGTGTGTCCCTAGCTGGTGAAAGCTGCTCTGGCCTTGGCATTGTTTGGAGGCAGACAGAAACACACAGACAAGAACAGCGTCCCTGTTAGAGGAGACCCACACATCCTGGTGGTGGGAGACCCTGGACTGGGAAAGAGTCAGATGTTACAGGTAACAAAGAAAACACTTTGAACGGAGAAATAGTAGCAGCTACCGACTAGTAATTACGGCTGTGTAACTTTTCTACTCTTTATCTGAGGTTCTATTACTTGTTTATAATCACATTGACATTAAGTCGTAGTCATTCGTTGATAAAGGTTTCCGTTCTTATTCAATTTTGACAAAGTGCATAACTTGAAAACTATACATACTTGATTCTCCAAACTTTACATGTAACGTCTATAATCAGTAATTGTACCATGTTACATTCTAATTTATATCCAGATTTTATTTTTTGTTTTAATTTTATGTTTTAGATTATTTTAAGGTGACACTGAAGGTTGTTCATCTTGTCAATGGAATCAATCTTAGACATTTGATACTACTCTAGGCACATAATATGCTGTGGAGGATGTGTCACATAGTGATGCAATTTATTGTACAATTTTAGAAAGGATGTCGTTGGGGGGATAGGTCATCTTTATGTCACTCTTGTTAAAACTGTAGTATATTGGTCAAGAACAGTTTTATTACAAACTTCATGCTTTTCTATATTCACATGTACTCTGTATTTAGGCTGTGTGTAATGTGGCTCCCAGAGGAATCTATGTGTGCGGAAATAGCACAAGCACCACAGGTAAGTTATACATCCCTCCCTGAGTTATGTTACTCTGAGCAGTTGCCAATTAAAGCATAATAAACTGATGTATTCATTTATTTCTTAAGGACTAACTGTGAGTTTATCCCGAGACGCGGGAACAGGGGATTATGCTCTGGAGGCCGGAGCCTTGGTGCTGGCTGACCAAGGTAGGAAAAAAGTAGAAACTTAAAATGTGTTTGCACCTGTCATGTATAATGTATATAGATTTGGTATGCAGGCCTTCCTCACATCAGTCATAAGTATATGTTCAAGTGAAATCTGTCCAAATATTGTGTGCAGGTTGTTGCAAATGTTTTGTGATGTCTAATTTAAGATACCTGCTTGAATAATATCCTACCAGAGGAGTTTATGAATCACTGGAAATTAACAGATTTGGTTCTATTTGCTTCCTGCTCTGTGCCTGTGGGGGCAGCAAAGCCTTTGAAGCTGCATATGAAACAGGATTTGTCCTCGTCCCAATCTCCCTCACCTGTTTATTTCTTCTTTTTGTCCTCCCTACCCCACTGTCTTCTTGTCCTCATCTTCCGTTTTATTCTTTTTAGGCCTGTGCTGCATTGATGAATTTGACAAGTTGGGCAACCAGCAGCAGGCTCTGCTAGAAGCCATGGAGCAGCAGTCTGTGAGTCTGGCTAAAGCTGGAATAGTTTCCTCTCTGCCTGCCAGAACGTCCGTCATAGCTGCTGCAAACCCCATTGGGGGACATTACAACAGAGGCAAGAGTGTCTCGGAAAACCTGAAGTACGTATTTAAAAATAAAAGAAAAAGAACGACTCGTGTAAGAAATTTCAGTATATTTGTGTAAATGTCAACGTGATTGGATTATATCCAGAGTTGCATTCTTGTTTTCAGAATGGGCTCCGCTCTCCTCTCTCGATTCGATGTGGTCTTTCTCCTCCTGGACATCCCAGATGAATCACATGACCGCCGTCTATCTGAACACGTCATGGCAAGCAGGGCAGGAAAAGGCAGAACCAGCAGCGCCATAGTTACCAGGACTAACAGTGCCTTAGAGACCTCTATCCTTCTAGATCACTCAGATTTGCCGCTCTCTGAACGTTTACAGGTAAAAAAAAAAAAATGATCAAAACAATGGACCAACACCTGTCACCTCCTTAATGAGTGAAATAATATCTGTCAATCAAAAATAATTTGCATTTATGTATATCCGTGTCAAGGTCCCTGAAGGTGAAACTGTAGACGCAATTCCAGCATGTTTGCTGAGAAAGTATATCAGCTACGCTCGCCAGTATGTCCATCCCTCCCTCTCTCCTGAAGCAGCACAGACAATTCAAGACTTCTACCTGTCACTGAGATCTCAGGCGCACTCTGCCGATTCCACACCCATCACCACACGACAACTCGAGTCTTTGATTAGACTAACTGAGGTAGGTTTCTTTGTGTTTCTGTTTTCACTTGTCAGCAGCATGTAAACTAGACAACATAATGTTCTGATGGAGTTTCAGGCTACAGTCAACTGGATATATTTTACAAACCTCTGATGTTCCAGTACTCAACAGCTTCACTGTATGTTTTTGTGCAGGCAAGAGCCAGATTGGAGCTCAGAGAAAAGGCTACCAAGAGTGATGCTGAGGATGTAGTGGAGATCATGAAACACAGGTGGCCCTTCAAGCCTCTGTGTGACTTGCACACTTTTAACACAACTAACGAATGACTTTGTTATCGGTGTATCTGACTATTGCTCTGACAGGTTAAGATATTCAGTTATCATATTTTGAGAGTGCTACTGCAAATCCTTCCATTTAAGAAGTTATTTTTCTTGACTAATCAATGTAGTATTTGTGGGGGGTTTTCTCATATGTCATCTCAAAAAGAGTTTTATACGAGCGGACTGTACATGCCGAACGCTAATAAATGCAGAATGCAGCACTCCTAAGTGGCATGTTCAGATCCACGCAGTCCTCCAAAAATCAATATGATATCTCAGTTGTGCATTTCTGGCATTGATTGTACTGCCCTGAGTCTTTCCCTTTAAGTGTGTGTGTGATTTTGATTTGCAGTCTGGCTGATACATACTCAGATGGTCTGGGCAATCTGGACTTTGAACGCTCTCAGCTTGGATCAGGCATGAGTCAGCGTAGCGTTGGAAAACGACTGGTCAACGCGCTGCACATGCACGCGCAGAAGACCAATGAGAGGCAGTTTGACCTACAAATGCTTCGATCTGTGGCAAACAGACTGAACATCAAGGTGAAAGCATTACAATTTCAATGCACTAAAATACACATACAATATATAAAACAGTGAAGTACAGGAAAATTGAGTTTTCAACCTGCTAAAAATGAAATTATAATGTTATAACGCCGAAAGAGATATTAATTGAGTTAAGACACCGTTGTTCAACGTTATCAGCTCCACCTTAAAAAAAGTATTTGTATTCATTAATTTCATTAATCATAAACTTAGTTTCTGTAGGAGGAGAACTGAGGGCATAAAGGGGAAAGAAGATGAAATAACATTAAGAGATGCATTATAAAATGTGGAATCTCTGAAAACGTCTTCCCAAACGCATTCGCTGAAGCCCGATCCCATACTAAAAACACTACCATACCATACATACTGGATGATTTAATGATTCATGGTTGATTCATTCCAGGTGGTGGATTTTGAAGGTCTGGTGAGTTCTCTGAATGAGCAGGGTTTCCTGCTGAAGAAAGGACCCAAACTATACCAGCTACAGACAGTCTGATGACTGGCAGCTGAAGACTCTGAATATGCACCTGCCACTTCCAGCAGACCTCATTTGCAATGTCTGTGTTTGGGAGAATTCAACAATGTCTTACCTTTCAGAATATTTGTGACACATTCACCAAATCACTAGCCAGCAGAATACTGTGTAAACATTTGGCGAAATGAACAACCACAGCAGCTAACCGACTGAACAGATTATTTAATGGGTAAATCCTCAAAAAGAACAACTCTCTGTCATTTCTCTAAAAACAGGAAACTAAACTGTGCCATTTCTGCTTAAATTGTCATAATTGCCACCATTTACTCACAAAGAGCTGGTAATTAAATATGGTATGAATGAGCCTACTTGTAATCTAGTCTCCAGACTTCAGCAAATGTAATGTAGTGCCTGAGTTGTTTGATGAAAATGGTTTGTCACAGATACTATGTTCATGAATTCATTATAATTCAGAATGTTAACACCTTTGGGTTTAGTTTAACAGATGGTTTATTAATGCACATGGCTTGGTGTCATTCTTATAGTACATGGTGAAAATTTCCGCGCTTGGATTTTTTTCTGGTTGGAATACATCACATAATTCATTTTATTCAAACTAGATTTATCAATGTAGGACACTTTCTTCCAAATGAATTTACATTTCTAACTGTTCTGAATAAATCACAAGATGAATATTTGATAAAGGCGGTTATACTATCCCTTTGTTCAAAGCTGTTTTATACTTTTTTCACACATGTGACTTTGTTCTGGAAAGTCTTTGAAGGTTGTTAATATGTTATATATTTGAGAAGATATATTGCATGTATATATATGTATGTATGAATAAATGGTATTATTCAATAACTTAACTTGGAATTTGTGTGTTTATAGCAAGGCTACCACACTGCTAATTCAATTTTGCCATGCACATGTGCTAAGGTTTCCTTTAAACTGCCTTTGAACTCAAGCACTGAACAAAATTATTCACTCATATGTTAGTTGTTTTTTTTTTCATTTGGTAAGGTATAAATGTTCGATGTTGGTTTTGCTGTATTACACTGATTTAAAAGTGCGCATTCTTATTTTCATCTCTACATTTTTGCAAGTGCTCTGTGTCACCTACAGGACCGGTATGAATACCATATCGAAATGATTTAATATATACCATTCATTTATTGTTTTCCACTTTAAAATTCAGTTTTTGATTGTTTTTTCTATTATTTCAAAAATGTGTGGAAGTGATTCAAAAATTAAATTAATTTCTACTTAAGTTACCACAGTAAACTAAATAAACAACTCATTTGTTTTTTCATAATTAATATTTTATATAAACCATTGTTTTTGGTGCTTTTCTTTTCTTCTTTTTTTTTACAATTTCCGCCCCTCCATTATATTACAACTTTACATGTTCTGAATATATTGAATAATGACAACGATTTATAATTTCCAATATATGTTATTGAATATAATAAATAAGTATATTTCATAATGAAACAAATTCAAAATACTTGCGTGCCCATTGTGTGTTGGGTCTCAACTTGTGTACAAGTTGCTCTATTTGGTGGGAATAATTTAGAAAAACAAAAAGCCAAAAATCAAAACATGTTTACCCGTGGTTTGATATCGGCTGGGTCCAAGGCACCATTATTATGAAAGCAACAGTGGTATTTTCTGTGTTTTATTTCTAAATGTACAGTATTTCATATTTTTATTATAAGCTGCAGTGGCAAAAATTTACTTAAATTAACAAGGCAGTCAATATAAATCCTGGTATACCAGTCCATAAAATGAGAAGGAACGTAAAGAACAATCTATTCCTATGGCGTCAAAAACGTAAATAATAATCAAATACAATCATAATGTACGGTCAAATAAAACTACAAAAGAATAGTAAACAAAAAAGAATATAAATAATAAATATATAAATCAATACAATCAGAAACAATCTATTCAAGTTTGCAAGGATGGCTTAACAAATAAAGCGTAATTTATGGATCAAGGGAAGATTTCTAACAAATTAAATATTTACTGTGCTTTTTTTATAATTTTTCTAGATTTGAGATTTTAACCCGAATTTGGAAATAAAAAACAATAACGTTGGGTTTCAAAATATAAACCGCGAAGAAGAAAACACCGGTGACGACTTTGCGACATTCCGCTGTATCATTTTACGGCAACATGGCAGCTTGCTGGCTCTAGCGGAGATACTGTCGGGTCTGACCATTACCGGGTCTGAAAATTCACCATGAAAACGGGAAGGGGTAGCACGGCACTATCAAGTCGGTGACTGAGGTTCGTGAATACGAAGATGATGTGTTTTCGGAGGATGACCACGCCGCTGTGTCGCCACACAGCAAGAGTCCGCAGCTTAGTGGCCTGCCAGCACAGTACGGGTTTGTGTTACCGCGGGACAGCGTCATGGCGGCAGAGACACACACCTGTCACCGAGTGCGTGTGGGCACAGCGGTCACCGATAAGAGGTTTGTGGCTTTGCAGTCTCTACCGGACGGACAGCCGTGTCTCATGTTGGACTGGGATCCTCAATCAGGGAAAAGCAACACATTTGCACGCGAATGGGACAAGGACATACGCATACCGGGGGCTTGACAAGTTGTCCAAGGCCGGTTCCCAGTCTCTGTTGGCCCCCAATGCTCGTCAGCTTTGTAGCGGAAAGACCAAGGAGCCCTCGGACACCACAGAGGAGCACCACAGAGGAGCTGTGGTAGAGGGGAATGAAGTCAGTCCAGTACCGGGACATGGTCTATTCAAGTTCAAAGAGCTGGTTAGTATAGAGATTTCCGTGCTGTACCAGTGTATGTAAACGAAGCAGCAGCTAGTGGGAATGCACTAGTCGCTGTTTGTTTGTCCATGAAGTACTGGAAATTCCTTACAGTAGGTTATAAGAACAAGTTGAGTTCCCTAAATATACGCCAATTTGAAGAAAAAACTGTTATAAGCTAAAGGTTTTAACTCATAATAATAAAGTTATAAGTTAAACTTTATACAGCATTTTGTCAAGTCTCAACTCTGATCAAAGTGGCTGAAAGCAGCATCACGAAAAGGTTTTAAACTAAACTAAAAGGAAAAACCGTTGGATCGGAGAGATTGCCCTTCTTAATAAAGTCTTAAAGGACAGAATATTGAGGGGGAAAGGGAGCAGGAGATGGACAGACAAATGGGTGCCACGTCTGCAGTGGGGCTGACGCTATATCCATCCGTTGTGGTTAAGAGAGAGCTGAGCCGAAAGGCTTAGCTCTCGATCCATCTACGTTCCGACCCTCACCTATGGTCATGAACTGTGGGTCATGACCGAAAGAATTAGATTGCGAATACAAGTGGCTGAAATTAGTTTTCTCCGAAGGGTGGCTGGGCTCAGCCTTAGAGATGGGGTGAGGAGCTCAAATATCCGGGGGAGGCTCAAAGTAGAGCCGCTGGTCCTCCGCATCGTGAGGAGTCAGTTTAGGTGGTTCGGGTATCTGGTTAGGATGTCCCCTGGACGCCTCCCTGGGGAGGTGTTTCAGGCATGTCCATCTGAGAGGAGACCGCGGGGCAGACCCAGGACACGCTGGAGGGGTTACTTCTCTCGACTGGCTTGGGAATACCTCGGAGTCCTCCCAGAGAAGTTGGTGTATATGGCCGGAGAGAGGAAATTCTGGGCTTCCCTGCAGAGACTGCTGTCCCCGAGACCCGGACCCGGATAAGCGGAGGATAACGAAACAAAATTAATATAAAATCATGAAAAACATGTTTTTCATTACAAAAACATAGGTTACAGGTAATATATCTACCCATTACCTTGAGATGGAATGTCCATACCAGACAGTGTGCTATCAACTTTGTTCCTGTTAAGTGAAATTGCTATTGGTATCTTTATAATAACTCTTATCATTCATGACTGTGTATGTCAAATATCAATGTCGGCATTGACCATACTTTTATAGCTATGATATTTGTTTGTTTGTAATTATTTATGGTGCTGCTCAGCCACACAGCATCAGTAATCACTATTTGTGTCTAAGATAAAAGAAAATATACATTGCATCCATATGGGTTGGGGGTTAGAGTAGTCATTCACTTATCAGAAGGTTCTTGGTTGAATCCCTGGCCCCTGCAAGCTACATGTCGAGGTGTCCCTGAGCAAGATACTGAAGTCCCATTCACCATAGAGGCCACTGCGCCTCGGAATGGGCCTATTGCAGAGAACAGGTTTCCCATTGTTGTATGTTTCTATGTGAAAATGCTTATTAATGGGAGTGAATTTCACAGATTGATACAACATGTGAGTTTAGACGTGTTGCTTGAATACTATGAGGCTCTTTTGACTATTTTGTTATGCAAGCACGGTTTCATGTTTGACTCATTAACTCTCTTTTGATCTATGTTGTCCTGCAGTATGAGAACCCATGGACAGTCCCCAACTTTTTGTGTGTGTGTCGGATTGTTTTGTCTCCATTCCTGGGTCATCTGATCATCCAGCAGCAATTTCACCTCAGTCTTGCTCTGTTTATGCTGGCCGGAGCTACTGACTTGGTAATTCAGACAGTGATACTTAACTCATTTTATCCAATGTGCATAAGACAGACGATAGCATTCAATGTAGGTCATTTTCATATTCTGATTAATTACACAAGTTATTATTATTTTGTTGTATTTTTCAGGGTTTTTGTTAGTTTTATTTTTGTTTTTTATTTTTGTTTTGTTTTTGCCAAAAATGTGATTGTCTATACCCATGATCTTTAATTCATATTATTCACAAGAATCTAACCTTTAACTCAAATAACATAATTAAAAGACATTGCATAATGACAAGGTAATGTTTCTATTAATTATGTTACTTGAGTTAAAGGTTATATTTTTTTAATAATTTGAATGAAAGACTATAGGTATAGACAATGAAAACATTTTTTGCACCTCAGTCTACTGATACATTTTAAAAACTGTCAAGAATACTGTATATCGTAACCTATATTTAGCACCAAGTCTTCGTCTCTTTCTACCTTTTCTCTCTCTCACTCAGTTGGATGGTTACATTGCCAGAACGTGGCCCTCACAGAAGTCCGCGTTGGGCAGCGCTCTTGACCCACTGGCTGATAAAATTCTTATCAGTGTTTTATATGTCAGCCTCACCTATGCTGAACTTATACCAGGTAATGGACTAATTTCATGGGATAGCTGTATCCTTTTATTATAGTATCACAAGGTTGTTTTCTATGTTTTCTCCTTTTTTAGCTCCACTGATGGCTTTGGTGGTATTCAGAGACATTGGTTTGATAGCTGCTGTCTTCTGGGTCAGATACAAGACTGTACCTCCACCGGTGAGACACATGTGACTCTAAACATGTTGTTTGTTTTTTTTATCTTGTATACTCAGAGTGAAACATTTTTGGAGCTAGATCACTCAGAAGTACAAAGTAATATTGTTGCATTCTGAAGGCGTGGACTCAACATATCTTTCTTGTTCCTCCAGGTGACCCTTAGTAAGTTTTTTAACCCCTGCTATACCACGGCGCAACTCAAGCCCACATTCTTCAGCAAGGTGACACACACAAAAACACAAAACAACCAGCCACTCTTAAAATGCACTACACCTTTAAACATTTTTTGATTTTTTTTTTTGTGGTTTTGCTGTTGTTGGGGTTTGTTTTTTTTTCAACCACTCAATAACAACTAAAAATTGCAGAGAATGATAACCTGACATAGAATCTCTACACCTGTTTATTTAGCTCTTAGATGTTAATGTCATTTCAACAAAGAGTGTATGTTAATGGATCAAAAGACTACTTTTGAAAAGTAAGCCATGTTAATTCAGAGCTTGTTGAATTGCTTTCATTATAATTTCTAAAACAACAGATACAACTTAGATTTGTTACATAACAATAGACAGCACAGTGGGTAGCACAGTTGTCTCACTGCAAGAAGTTTACAAGTTCAATTCCACCTTTTTCTTTTGGACTTTTCTGTGTGCATGTTCTCCCCATGTTTGCATGGGTTCTCTCCGGGTACTCCGGCTTCCTCTCACAGTCTAAAACATGCAGTCTAGTTGTATTAGTAGGGGGGTTTACATGGACTGCCTAATTCCGATTAGATTCGGAAAAGACATCTAATCGGATTGAAAATGCTGCATGTAAACACCGCTTTCCGAATAGAAAGAACCTTTCCGAATTAGATTTCCTTCCCTTTCAAGGAGGTAGTCTAAATCCTTTCGGGACGCTTTTTCTGATTGCCTGTCACTGCATGTAGACGCGGTTTTGGAAAGCCTTCTGTTTGAGTTGTATCTGCGCATGCCCAGCGTCGAGACGTAATCATCCGCTCATTTTTTTTTCAGCACTGCAAAGCATTTAAAATACGCAGAGTTCAGAACAGTACCGGTCTACATCGGAGAGTGCTTTATTCATTGACACTTTGAAATATTTAAACCTGTTTGGACGGTTAGGTGGGCGAAAAGCCACTTCCACGCATGCCCTCTTTGTCTCATTCTTCTTCTGGGCGCTTGTTTGCCGTCGGTACCCAACTCAACAAAGCATTATCGCCACCTTATGAACGGGAGCATGGCTCGTCAGCGCATGTGTGAAAGCGTTTCCGATTACGTGAGTCGATTCATATAAACACCGCGTGGGAAAGACCACAAGTCATGTAAACAGGGGACTGATATTGCCATTCGGGAAGGTTTAATTCGGAAAGGAGAAAAGGGTCCCATGTAAACCCACCTAGTGACCCTGATTCATCAATAGGTGTGAGTGTGAATGGGTACTGTCTCTATGTTGGCTCTGTGATGCATTATGTCAGCAAGGAACAGAATAAACGTCTACAGAAAATGGATGGATGACGTGTAAAAAGAATCCTTAAATGAATGAACTACCTGCCACTTTGATCAAAGTTTTTTTCCACATATGGTCAGCGGTTGGGTAATGTGTGTTCTATGCAAGTTTCATTGTAGATTAGAGCTGCAACTAAGAACTATTTTGATAGTCGATTAATAAACGTAATGTGAAATATCTCCATAAGAAATGGAGAAATTGTAAAGTGTGAGGACATTTGTAAAGTGAAGTGAGTACGTGAAGACAGACATCGATCACATTTGATCACATCAAGGACTTGTCCAGCCATGTCCTTAAAATGAAAAAAGAAATGTACTTGAATGTCCTTGAATCTCATTTTGTAACGTCAGTATCAATGATGGGAAACTGATTATTGCTAACACATATTGCTGCCCTATTTACTATCTCATACACAGTCAATATCGAAACCAAACCCACAGACCTGACATTTGCTTCTGTAAATAACTCTCTCAGTTATTCCTACAAACAAAGAATCTGCAAATATCACAAATCACTAAATATGGACGGCTCTAAGAATACTCTTGTGCTTGTGCACTACCAGTGGTTCCATTGTTTGATTTGTGCACAAGACAACATTAAAATTCACAGTCAAAATATTCCTCTGTGACTCCTTGGCAGATTATGAATAATTTATTTTACACATTTTGACTGTGAAACATCCCCGAAGGAAATTGAGGCTGGCAGGAGTCGGGTTGTTTTCACCTAGCAAAAGTTTGGAGATTTTCTTTGTAATCAACTGCTCTCACATGCTGAACATGTTTTCCCTAAAATAATGAGACAAACTTCACAAAAGAAGCCAATGAAAGTATTTTAAAAAAAATGATATTCTTATTGTTTGTTTCATGTTTGTTTTTTGTTAGGTTAACACAGCCATCCAGCTTTTTCTGGTTGCAGCTTCGCTGGCTGCCCCAGTCTTCCAGTACACAGACCATGTACTGCTGCAGTGCCTCTGGTAAACCACCTGCACTCTATGACATATGCATACAGACATAGACCTCATACCTGACTTATGTAGTCATAATTTCATTTCTGATGTAGTGGTTATAACAAAAGTGTTTATTCAGCAAATGCTTTTCGAATGCACTATCTCTGTTCTATCTCTGTCAAGCCCATGGATGATGTTTGTTCTAGCAGTGTAATCAAGTTAAGCTCTCTGACTCGTTTCAATCTACGACTAGCGATTTTGAGTTGAGATGTAACTCAGGACGAACATTTATTCTGTCAGTCACATCAGTTTTTATACAGATCCAGAAGACTGTTGAACTAATCTACGCACAAGTGTCTTTACTGCCGATAAAAATGATTCGAGCGCCTCCTGTTTTTCTATGAAATTCTAAATGAGAATTGCATTAACTGAACCAAAAAGGTTATTCAATACCAATTAGGCCGGTGTGAAACAATGTCATCCCCGTAGAATGAAGTCCAGTTGCTTCAGATTCAAGGATTGCTTTGACATGGATGAATTAGAGCCCATACGAACACCAAACTGGTTGTAGTTGGACTAGAGGCATCCAGGCCTGATTACTACCAGCCTCGTTCAATCACATCAGCGCTTAAATAAACCATCATCTGAAGCACGAAGTTGGCTCAAAGTCCTCGCCAGAAGCCCACTGTTCCAAAACAAGAAGAAATTCCAAAAGAGTTGAGGAACACAGGGATGGAAATACAGTGTTTTGATGTAAAAGAAACACAGCCTTCCACAAAAAAAACCAACCTTACCTACAGTCAAGCATTGAAGTGGCAGTGTAATGCCGCTGGGACGTTTTGATGCTTCAAGGTCAGAAAGACTTCACATAGTTGAAGGAAAGGAGTCCTACTCTCAAAGGCTTATAAGGAATAATATTTTAGTTATGGTGTGACTTTGTCAAAGTCTGGACCTTTGAAATGCTGAGGCTGGATATAAGAAAAAGCGATTCATGCTCATTAAAACCTCCCTGCATTAAGGAGATTATTAAAGAAGAATGGACCAAAATTAAAAAAAAAACAATGTCAGAGGCGGATCTCCAGTTATGAGAGGCGTGTGGTTGCACCCGTCGGTTGTTTAAACGTTGTATTCTGTGTCGAAACAGACAACCTTAGTTTTATGTTTCATTTTGTTTGATCCGCCACTGTTTAAATTGAGATACACTAAAAAACTGGAAGAAATTCAGACAGCGTTTTGTATTATAGTTTTGACTGCGACTGTACATTGTCACTTAACAACACTTAAGAAAATGAAATGCTTTATAATTATTAACATTCCACTGTTGCATCGAATACGGTGCATTGCATTCTGCACACATTTTACACACGGAGTGCAAAGATTAAATTGGAAGTTTACCAATTATTTATTTTAGAAATGATACAATGAATTATTGAATTATTTCTATTGATATAATCCTCACATAACGTTAACCCTTTTTTGACATCTCAGTTGATTTAATTGTTTGTCATGTGTTCTATTGTGTTGAAGGTATGTGACAGCAGTGACCACGGCAGCATCAGGCTATAGCTACTGGCACTACGGCCGCAAGACTGTCCGGCTTCTTAAAACCAGATCACCATGACGATAACATCAGGAACTAAACAGGGAGCTGAACAAAAGCAGGGAACAGCTGCATCAGAGACACTGATAGGCTGCGGCGAAAGTCGGACGGACGGACAAAAGATGGCAAGGAGCTCCGAAAGCAAGTCGCTGTGACAACCATGTCTAATAATGACACCCAGAAATCATCAGAGGCCACAGATGGTTTACTGTGACACTACAGAAACACCTAACGGCTCTGCCTCTTAGCTGGCTGTGGACAGCACACACACACGGAAACGGCAGATGCAAATATAGGCCATCTCTCCACCCACACAGTCATATCGTATATACACGTCACAGTTTTGTTTAGGGATCCAGCAAGAGCCTGTATTTTTTTTTTTTTTTTACTATTTTAGTCCAGAAGGGGTGATGTCCCCCCCCAGTCAGTCACATGATAGACAGTTGTGTAAACCAATGATTTCTGTTTAAAACATTTAAAATTGTTTGGTTTCCTTGCGTGTGTGAGGCTGTGATTCTTTCGTGCAAAAGACATGTTTTATCTTATGGAACACAAATCTGGCAGTTAATCCATTCAATGTCTACACTAAGGATTAAAAATGGGATATAGAAATGTGATGGCACGCTGCCAGAGTCACAACAGACTAACAGACCCTCTTGATCCGGATTTCGTGGTCCTCAAAAATGTTATCTTCACGGTAGTATGGCAAAAGATTCAGTAGAACAGAAACATATTTCATGTAATTTATTTCTCAAGGTCACTAGATATGTTGCCGAAGTTGTTTTTCTATTGCTCAAACATTTACAGAACATGATCTGGGGCCATAACTTTTAGAGGTAGCTATTGTTTCATGTTTTACTTATCGTAAATAATGAATATATTTGTGTTTGTTGAATATTTTAAGACCACAAATTGGATGGATTAGATGAAGAAGAAAAACTGTCTGCGTAATGTAAAATATATATATAGTGAAAATAACTGTTACACCTCTGTACATCAAAGTATGGACAGAGAAGTATATCCCATCGCACCAGTTCAACAAAAAGTGGACCACTAGGTGGCTCACATTCTGCGTCCAGCTGCAAGCCGGGCTTCCTACTCATTTAAAGTTTGAGAATATTTTGACATTATTTTAGCTCCAAGACTTCTAATCATTCGCTTTGCCAGATGAAACTGCGAAGCTCTGAGCGCCAGCCGTCCAGATGGTACAAGTCAGCAGATGGTTTGATTAGTATTTCACACCTATACCTAGGTCAGATGACAGATTTGCAAGTCAGGACCGCTGCAGGCCTGTGGTGAGAGCCTCGATTGAAGAGGTACAAGCCAGCAGGACCGTTGAGATGCGATAGCAGGGAGCCTGAACATCGAATTAAACTCCTATTCAGGTTACCCAAGTTATTCTGCTGCGAGTGGCCAGAGTCACCTGCTTGCCCTCCTTTCCAAACTGGTGCGACCCTGGAGCAGCAGGTAACAAGGGATGGTACCACTGGTGCCACCATTAAATCCTCAAATGCTTAGTGTTAGCAATCTGCAATGGGATTATCAATTGTAAGCGCCTCCGTACAATGAAGAACCCATGCTGGGGGAAAAGTTAAGGACCACCACCTCTGGCCTGCTAGTAACAGCCCGAGACGGGGAGCTGAAGTTCCCCGGAAATGATGCAACCAAAATGCCGAGGCTCACCATGGTGCTCATCTCAAAGTCCTCCAGACAGACCATTCTCGTTGACTTGACCTGGAAGAACTTTATTGAGGAGACCAGTGAATGGAAGACAGTGAAGTACGCTGAGCTGATTGAGAACCGCAACAAGGGGCATGACCCCATTGTTGTGGGATGCAGAGGGTTTGTGGGCCAGTCTCTCTGCAGAGACTATGAAGTTGTAGACATCATGGTGCAAGGAGGAAAAGGCCATTATCTTGGCCATTGAGGCAGTGGAAGTTGCCTCAAGGTGGCTTTGGATCAGGAAAGGAGAGCCGAGGGTTGGTTAATGCTACCAGGTCACAAGGATGGACTTGATCAACCCTCGGCCCAGGTGGACTGGGTCACCTGGGCCGAGTATGTATGATTGTTGAAAGAGCCCAAACACTCAATACATAAACATCAATGATGTGTCCAGGTGCATCACAAGATGTATATCAAGTAAGTATTAAATACGTTACTTGCTATATTGAATTTATTTCTGGTCAATGGTCATAAATGAGAGTAAATGTCCATCACAAGTTTGTTGTATTCCAGTCTGTAACAGCTTCATCTTAAATGATATGTTCTTCCTTTGACAATATAAGATTCTTAATTCGTTGCACCAAAAGCAAGGCCTTTTAAAAATGGTCCATTTGGAATAATATAAAATGAGCTAAATATCAGATAAGCTGACTAAACATGTAATAATATGCTTCTGCTAAAGAAAAAAGAAAAACCGACTGCTGGTGCTGCTTTCAGGCTCTTCTGGTTTCACCTCCTTTGACAGTTGTAAGTCAATCGTCTGTTCATTTCCACCTAAACCTAACTACAGCAGTTCAATGGTGGAAACGTGGCAGTGTAACCTTTTCAACCCTTCCATTTATTTTACCATCAATTTTCTGTACCACTTATGCACTACTATCTAACAGTCAGCTGAAGACTGCCAGGCTTGTGCGAGATCTCGGTTCCATATGTCTTCACTGCATAAAGATTATAGTTTTGATATGAGGCATTCTTCACAGAAACTATTTGATAACAAACGCTCATTAAATGAATGGAGGACAGTGGAAGAGTATAATGTGGAGGAACTAAATAAAGCCCCGCTGTTAACGTTGTGTTTCTGAAAGGATTTCATAGTGGAAGGAGATTTTTTTTAAATCATCATATGGATGGTCACGATGCAAAGAATCCTACCTATGTCTGATTTAGGCCAAAATCGGAACAGATCAGTTTCAATGTGGTTTTTTTCTATTCACATGGCCATGAAAGAGTCAGATATGGTCAAAAAGTCTGACTTGGGCTGATCTAATTCAAGCTCAGGTTGTCTAGTACAACAACAATCAAAAACACATTGAAGAGTTTGCTGCGTCACGCAGTAGGCCCATACGTGTGCCAGAGTTTGACAGAATTCAATGTCACCGGAGAATATGCCTGATATCCAAAGAGCCCAATTAGAAACACTGCAACTGAAACGTGATCAATTATACATCACTAAAACAAAAGGAGCCTTAATACTTTCAGGAGCAAAATGGATTGAAGAGGAGGAACAGAATAAAAGTTATTTCTTTGAATTGGAGAAACATAAACAAAACAGAAATGGCGTAACAAGACTTTCTATAAATGGCACAATTAATGATTATTGTGATGAAAATACATGTTGTGAAAACTATGAATCTAACTTCTCAACTTTTAAATTTAAAGAATTGTATAACTGTTTGGGTGAGACAAAGACAATTGGAGATGATGATGAAAACATGTGATCATCCCATTACTTTTGCTGAAGTTAGAGAAGCCATTAAGAAAATTAAATTTAACAAATCCCCAGGAACAGATGGATTAACTCCTGAATTTTATCAAACGTTTTCAGAGGAGCTCACCCCTTTTCTGCTTAATGTTTTCATTGAAAGTATAAATCGTGAAGAGCTCCCTCCTTCGCTGTGCCGGGATTTAAAAACTCTTATCCCTAAGCCGCAGAAAGATGTTTTACTGCTGGATAATTGCCGTCCTATATCTGTATTAAATAATGATTACAAAATTGTGGCTTTGTGTCTAGCTAATAAATTGAAGAGAGACCAAAATGACATCATTGACAAATCCTATAATGGCTTTATGTCGGGTATATATAAAATTGACAACATAAGACTTATCTTTGATCTGTTAGACTATTCAGATTTGATACTAGACGATAGTTTCATTCTTTTTTTTAGATTTTGCAAGGCATTCGAGTCTATAGAGCATTAGTTTATGTTTAAAGCTCTGGACTTATTTGGATTTTGGGAACACTTTCCGCACCAAATTTATACGCACCATATATGCTCATGGCAATAGTTCCACATGGGACTCCGAGGAGATTTAGAATGCAAGGGAGGATCCGTCAGGTTCCCTGCTCCCCTTTTTTATTCTTACTTCCCATGCAAATTCTGGAAAAATCAGATTAAAGACAGTAGCATAAAGAGAATCCCTGTTGCAGGGAAGGTTTTCTCTCTGAGCCAACTTGCAGACGATATAACTTTTTATTTACAGTATAAATCTCAAGTCGACACTGCTACTACATTATTGGATACATTTTCAGCAGCTTCTGGTCTTAAACTTAATTTCCCAAAATCGGAAGAATTTCCTCTGAAGATCTGTAACGAACCTAATATATCTGGAATCCCGGTGAAATCAAAAATTTAATATTTTGGGTTAAGTATTTGTAAAGATCAGAGTTCATGAATGTCTGACTTTCTGGTATGTTTTCTATGTTTTATCCTTATGTCGGGCAGCTGCACATCATTGCGCGTGCTCTGTGTGACGCCACAGAAATGAAAACAGTGGCGGAAGCCTTGACAGAGTCATTGTTCTGGAGCTACGGAGAGGTTTATGAATTATTAGATATAATTGGCAGTTAGGATGAGCATCGAAAACACTAATGAAATAAAGTCCCAAACGTACAGCCGCCAGCCGTCAGAAAGGACAGACACAGTTACAGATGCGTAATCATGTGGAGGCATCTGCCAACAAACAATCATATCCTCCTTTTCTGGTAATTTTGAGATCCGTATATATAAGATGTCTGAATGTTTTTTATTTTGGTGAATGCAATGCGTTTCCGTAATTATTGTTGTTATTTTCATTTAACCGTTGGGAAATGACTTAAGTTTCAGTTATCATGGGTTGTGACTGTGATTTTTTTTGTCATGTAACCTTTCCTATCAATTCAACCAATGTGTTGTTGATAAGATTATATTCTTAGATTTCTTTCAGTTTGAAGTAAATAAATAAGACCTACTTTCCTTTAATGTTTTTCCACTACTGTCATTAGTTTTTCGCTTGTTTTTGAAGTTAGTGTATATGCCTGTAGGAAGGCAAAGTATCTGTTTCAGGCAGGTAACGGGAAGAGCGTTCTCTTAGAAACTGCAGCCAAATATGCTTGTTTATATGCAAAGGTGATGTCAATAAAACCAGGAGAACTTAAAGATGGAGATCAGGTGATATTAGTCCAAATCTCTGTTCAAAATAGTCTTACAGAGATGTCTGATTATAACGTATTTTAATAATTTGCTGACATTTCTTTTTTTTTTCATTCCTTACTCCCAGTGAGTCTTTGTAAGATAAGTGAGACCATTCTGGACCTTGTTTCATGAACACGAGGCTCGGATTTCTAGCAGCTGCAAGTACAGTAAGAGTAAAATAATCATACAGATGATTTACTCATGGATGCAAGGAAGGAAGGAGCCCAAAAATGTGGCTTCCCACTTCACCAAAATCTCCAAAATCCTTAGACAGGCTGACTCACAGTAGGAAGTGACAACTTTTGGATCCGTATGCCTACGTTAGCACAGCTCTACAGTACCGTTGACTGCTGCTGTTAGTCCTGCACAGGGGATAGGACAGAATCCTTTCCCAACCACAGATAAATGAAGCTCAGCCTTTCTCAGCAGGAAACACTGTTTGTTGTCACATTTTTTGTACTGCAAGAACATTTTGTACCTTTTAAAGTTAAATGCATCAATATGGTGTACTTTGAGAGAAGAATTAAGTCTATTAGATATATATCTAAGTCTATCTTGTTCCAAGAACTAAGTCTGAATAGCCGAAGAATGACCTTCAGTAGTGTCTCTTCTTTTTCCTTTTTCAACTGAAAAAGTTGCTCCGTTCTTAGGAAGTTGAAACAATTTTATGGGTGACCAGTTATGGACGTGAATCACTTTCTTCAAGGCTGAGAGAACAGTTTGCCAGCATCATGAAAGATAATAATAGGTCAATCATAATAGAAACACTCCACTCTGCACAGTTTAACCCAGTGCTAGATCATAATTAGGAACACACATGCATAAGCAAATATCTGTCCTGCGTGCAACGATACAACAATTGATGAGGCCTGTACAGCAACATAGTTTGTATCATCATCAGAATTATTACATTTTTATATACCCCAAATGTTGTAAAGAATTGAATGACCCAATAGAACTTAGTGTGAGGAAGAACTGGATATATTTTGAGAAAGGTCCATTGTTTATATCCGACTCTAGGGAGAGCTTTATGTCCAGATGTTTTCAGGTCATAATTTCTGACATGAGGAGATCTAACTTGTTTATATCATATTTTATTCTAATAGTTCATATTTTACTCACTAGGGGGAGCTTTTTGATGAAAAACCCTGCTTTCCAGAGATAACTTTGCATTTCATTTGAGGAGTTCTTTCATGGTGGCTGCTCGTACAACACAGGGGATAGGAGTCTTTTGACATGGTTTGATATTTTCTGATTGCTCAGTGTTTAACAGTGTTGTTGTAGTTTTCGGGATTAGAGCTGTGAGAAAGCTACATGACATGCAAGACCACATTTAACCTGTGATCTTTTAATCATATTCAATACATTTATACAACCATGCCGGACATTTTAGTGTTCAGTTTAGCATATGATCAGGCTTAAAAACACACATACCTAAAATTTGTGACTCTATCTAAGCACAGTGTAGCGACGTTTCAGTCAAAAGAGACAAGTGAATGAGGAACAGATGATTGGTTATTACATCATATGATGTCTGATTATTAGTCTGTTGGAAAGTCTTTTGTGCTTAGACTCGTTAGTACATGCCCGGAGCAGCAGCAAGATTACTCCCTATTATGGCGGAGATAGATGATCAATTTGGTGAATCTGGAAGGAGTGAGCGGTGATGGGGAGTTGGAGACTGCTCATAATATCAGACAGGAAGAAGTAGGTGAGAACAGAGAGAAACAATACAGCAGTGAGACCGCAGGCTAATCATGAATGTGTGTCCTTGGGTTACTGGATGGATGGGACCAGATGATGAGAATTTCTGATGCGTCAATGACAGCTCCAGAACACGTCTGGGAAGCTCGGACTGAGCTTGTATGAAAGGTCTGGATAACACACTGGTACGAGATATTAACTATGTGCAAAGGAAACGTCTTACTGTCTGAACTTGCCCCGTTACTTTTACGATACTCAACAGCAGCATCTTGTCACGTCAGTGCTGCCTCCCTGCTCACTCTGCGTACTCCAAAGAAGCCGTTTTGCACAGCAGAAAGAAGTTAAACAAACCCCACAATTAAGATCTCTTATCACATCTGAGTAAAGGGGGAAAGATGCTGATGCCACAACATCTGGGGGGCCCTGACATGTGGGTGGCTACAGCAAGTGATCATCTAGGTATCTGTCAGCTGCCGTGCTGCGTGCTTTTTTTTTCTTTCAATTTTGTGCAGGCAGCTCCGGTTTGTGACTGAACACAGTGGGAACAGAGAGTCTCGGAGCTGCCAGCGGCTCAAACTTAACTTCAGACCTGACTGGTTATGAAACCCACTGAATCAGAGTCCTTAGAGTCCTACCAGCAGGCCTACACACAAAGCAACACCCAATACAAATTCATATGGCCACCATAGCTATGCACATGCAACCGCACACGCACACATGTATACTTACATCTTTCCAGGTCCTGAAATAGCTCTCAGCCTCCCACTCACCCTTATATAAGCTCCCAGAGCAGAGATCTGCTGCTGAAGACTTGGGCAAGCACGTGCGCGTGTCAGTGCATGTGCCTGCTTATCTGTGCACCGCTGTCTGTACGAGTGCGAGTGTGTGGGCAGCAGGAGTGTCTTGAGCCTCGTGTGGAAGTGTGTGTGAGTTTCTGTCAGTGGATTGCAAAATGCGGTAAAAATACAAAACGAATTCACGAAGGGAAATAAAAACCCAATTTTCATCTTTATTCTTTTTTTCTTTTTTTTTTGCAGTTTCTGATATCATCTGTTACGATGCAACTGAGAACAATGTCGATTGGGGCCACCGGGGTTTGAAATCAACATCACCGCTCTGTGTTTGTTTCTCAGGTCTCTTTCGGTTCTGGGCTAGCTGGGGGAGCATGAAACACGGACCATAAAACACTACACTGCTCATTACTGTTACTGCCTGACTTTTCATCCCTGTTTGTCTTGTTTCGTCTTTGTGTTTCACACAAAGACGAAACAAGACTATTTCTGCCCGTTGACGAGAAATAGGTGTTAGCTAGTCTTTCAAAGAGGGCTGGTGTAGGTCCCACACACACACACAGAAATAACTCTTATGTGCTAGAAAATCAAACTCCATGCATTTTAAGAAATGTTTAAAACCACTACAAATGAGATTTTGTGGTATCAACACAATGATTTCTAATACGGCCATCAGGTTATAAACACATCCTTTTTTTTAAAAACAGTTTGTCAAAGTTAACTGTTTGAAAATTCAAAGGGGAGCTTTGTCACATTCAAAATCTCATTACACTTAGGACAACACTGTTGGAGCACTTTTTGTATAATGATTTGTGTCATGACTTTTAGCTATTTTATAATGGGTTTATAATTCTTAATGCTAATGAATCAAGGACAAGGGGCCATAGCAATATGAATCTCTGTACTGTATTTTAAACTAGACCTGTAGGCGCTGTTGTCCCTGGCAGCAAGGGTTTATCCCCTTCCCAGATGTTGTAAAAGCAATCCCCCTGATTGAACTCCTATAACTGAAATTTCCACAGTAATTTTAGTCAAATTAAGACATATGCTCCCTAAATTGAATAAATTATGTAAAATATGATGTACAGTAAACATTATAGATCTCCTGGAGTCGAATTATATGCAACAAATTTGGACTAAATAGAACCAACGATTAGGAATTTATATCAAATAAACTCTGTTTTTCATAAAAAGACCCCCTCTGATGGGTAAAATATGCACGTTTCGAGTAGATCACAATGTATACAAGATGGATCTCGTCGACTTGAATCATATGCACAAAGTTTGGACTGAATCGGACCAACGGTTGAGAAATCATGGCCTGACAATTTTCCAGATAAAGTTCCCCATAGTGTCAGAAATATACGACCGAGCTTTCCCACTCTTTTGAGTTTCGCGTAGGACCTGCCGCGGCGACAGATTCAGCGGGCGAGGCAGCAGTGAGGATGATTCCATGATATCCCCAAAAAGTCATGATGATAGCCTCGTCTACTGAACCAAAACGGTCCACTGATTCAACTGGGCCTGAACGAAAAAGTACTTGCCTGTTTAGAAACGACCAAACTGCATTAATAAATGGTTGCATCTGGATTAAACACACCCAGAGGTAGTATCTACCAGCCCTATTCAATCAAATCCTAACTACAAAGACCATTTTCAGAAGCAGGAAGGCTCTGCAGTATGCCAAAATCAAAGGAAATTCCAATCTGGATCAGCTTAAGCTCTCAGTCGTTGCTGACAATGTAACCAGATGTTAGTAGGGCTGAGATGTGGAAAATAGCACACATCTCACCCCCTGGGTAGCAGCTAATATCCTAGCCCATGTGTAGCGGCTGTAATTTTACCCCATGCATAGTACTATCTGTGGGCGACTATACAAATTTCAAGACTCTTGGACTCAAACAGATCCACAGTGAAACACATTTTTATACAAATTTAGAAGATCTGGAACAACAGTGAACCTTCCCAGAGGCTGTCCTTTTAAAAAACCTCTTTAGAGAGCATGGCGGAGACTGCTTCAGGAAGTCACAATAGCAAACCAGGCAATAATAGGCGTCTCTCACCTTTATAAAAGTAAGTGTTCATGGCTTCACTCTTTGAAATATGCTTGTCAAAAATGACAACCATCGGATGATGAGGTGAGAGCCACTACTGACCCAGGAGATCATGAACCTCAGAGCTTTTGGGACAATGTTATATGGACTCATAAGATGAAAGTTCAGCTGTTTGGAAGACAGGAGTTCCACATATTGTCTGGTGTAAACCAAACACACAATTCAACATCAAGATAATACGTACGGTCTGGCATGGAGGCGGTAGTGCGATGTTCCGGAGAAGCTTTGCAGCTTCAGGGTCAGGATCACTTGCCATATGTGGGTGAAATCTGAATTCTGCTCTGCCATGAAGTTATGAGGAACAATGTCAGGTCATCAGTCTGTGAATTGACACACAAGTACAACTTGATCATGCAGCAAGACCCCAATAAGAAAAGTAAGTCCGCCTTCCCTTTTGAATGGCTCAAAAGGGATGAAATTATAGGTCTCCTAGTCAAAGTCTGGACCTGAACCCCATTGAGATGCTGTGGTGGGATTTCATGCTCAAAAACCCTTAAATGTGGCTGCACTTAGGCCACACTGATGTCAGTGCCTGATCTCCAGTTATCTGAAGCGTTATGTTGTTGCTAAAGGAGACACAACCAGCTGTTATGTTCGCGGAGCAAATGTTTTTTCATACTTTTGATTTACATATTGAGTAAGATGTTTACCTTAAAAGATAGAGTAATTTAAAACCTTTATTTTGGATTCACTCAAATTACCTTTGTTTTATGTTATTTTAGAATTCGGTACAGTTTCGTTTGAAATACATAAAGAAATAGAAGAAATCAGGACAGGGTGCAATATTTTTTCACAGCACTGTGCTTATTATTCTCATACTATTTATCTTATTTGTTCCTTTTCCTTCAGACATGACATATTACTGTCAGCGGGTGACTAGGCACCCGTTAGCTCAAATGAAAACAGCCGGCCTGTGAATGATCATAAGCCACCTTCATGCCTTCATACAAACAGAGATTATTGCACAAGCACAGCAAAGAATGTTTTTCAAGGGTTTTGCTATCTAGGATGTATTTTATTACTTCTATGTGACTATTTGGTCTATTGATCTGCAGTATTTCCCTCACTTACTCAGATTACTTTAAAGAAGAGATGAGTGCGTTTGAATTCTCCGCTCATTAAAGCCATCACACAGGGGCCGATAGTTCACACATCCTCAGTCTCCTGTCCTTTAACGCCCTCATTTCCTTCTTGATCCTCTGAATCATCGTCACGTTCTCTTATCAACTGGACTTTTCATGCAATTAAACTGGAAATTTGTTTTTCATTTGGAAGCACACAAGCATCGTTTCGGCCTTCTGCCCATTTGCCATTGACTATTTTTTTGTTTTTTAATTGTTCCAATATTGTATCATCGGATCTCCACTGGCTCGCCCACGCTCTTTACTCCTGTGTTACGAATTGTATTTGTAAAGCATCCAAAATCTATTTCTCACCGTTGTATTATTATCAATCCATCACCAAAAGTAGGTGGACACCATCGATCACGTTATTAGTGTTTGAACTCCTGTTCTTATTGAAAAATGTGCGCCACTTGACTGAATCTGTTTATTATATGACCCAGTGGCAGCATGTGCATGCTAAAGAGATAAGGGCAAAGTATTGGGCCCTGGGGGACACCACAGGTCAAAGGGCCAACCAAGGAGGAAGCATTAACCATGGCAAGTGGGAGAATCCTAGAATGCTAAGTACAGAATTATGTAACTTGATACAACCAAAAACAGTCTAATAAGAGTCAAATAGTTTTCTAAAAACATGCTTAACCCAAAACGGTTAATAGATTTAGCTTTGTGTGTATTTATTAATGATAAATTAATGTTTTTGGCTAGATAATTTGTCAATTTACGGTAAAATAAAAGCGTCTAAAATATTACATGAATAAATGAACCCAAGAAAGAAAGAATATGATAATAATGATAATATGAAATATTTTTTTCTTGTTGAGGACATGAAAGAGTTAAGGATGATGAAAAGTCTGGAAGAAACTTTTTCTGGTTTCATCATAACACTTAAACACAAACTTTCATTTTGATGCAACAAATATTAACACCAGAGCAAGAATCAACCAATACTCATAGCAAGTTTGATATATTTTATAATTAATGGAGTTCAGGGAGCCAGGCGTTATTAATTATTAAGACGTGAAAAGATCATTAATAACCGAATGATTTGCCAAACATAAATATTTAGTTTTAGTTTTCTGTTTAAGTCAGATAAAGACCGATCGTTTTTAATAATGACCAACCCAGTGTTTTCTCCTCCTGTCTCTGTTTGTCACAGATCCTACGGACACACAACAGCCAAAACAAAAATATCAATAATGTCACCAAAACCCCAAAACGATGAAACTCTTTACCCAGTTTGAAGTGAAATATGTTCACTGGCTTGCTCAGATCCGAGGCTGACCGCAAATCTGTGCAGACAAGATCCAATATCTGATGGATCCAGCAGACAGGAACTGCAGCAGATGGATGTTGATGGTTTAGGAGGGAGATTCATGTCGGTAATGTCGGGTGTCCACACACTTCTGGCGGTTGAGTATGTTTTTGTAAATGGCCTCATTACACAAAAAAGACCTTAGTTGGTTTGATTCACCCTCCAAAAAACACCCACTCACTTTCTCTTTTCTCCAAGTGGCACTTTATTCTTCTTCATCTTCTTTTTTTGTTTCTCTCCATTTCTCCCACTCTCTCGCTTCTCTTCCTCTACCTCTACCTATCCCTGTCACTCCTTCTCCTCCTCCTCCTCTCTTATCCCTCCCCCATCTGTGGGAAGCTGCCATTGTGCGCATGTCGCCAATGAGTCAATTTGTGGAGGCAGTGCACACACACACACACATACGTGGACCCACACACACACATACGTTGACACACTCACACAAAAACGTGGACAAACTCACACACACACACACACACACACACACACACACACACACACACACACACACACACACACATACGTATCCTGTCTCCCACGAAGGTATCTGCTTCAGTCTGTCTCTCTTTGAGATGAAGCACCAACAGAGGGGGTGAGAGGGGAAGACAAACAGAGGGAGGAAGGGATAAGAAAGGACAGGAGTGAGGAAGGAGACACAGAACAAGGAGAAAGTGAGGAGAGAATACGAAAATTGAAAAGAGTGAAGAGGGAGAAGCGGAGGACGAGAGAGAGTCTTGAGGGCAGAGGATGCAGCAGCAGCAGCAGCAGCAGCAGCAGCTCAGCATCCCTGCATGACTTCTGAGGAGTTTGGGACTCGGACATGACGGAGATGCAGCTTCCAAGAGTCTGAGTCTGGGCATCACGAGTTTGTGTGTTTGAGTGTAGTCGTCCGTGCAAAGCCATGGCTAGTGCTCAGCCGGGGGTGCACGCATTGAAACTCCAGGCTCCCTCCATCTCTCGCACACTGAGGACTGGAAGCAACTTCATTAAATGGGATGAGGTAAGGACACTAATTGCTAACCTAAAAAGATCTTTATCATTTTTACATTTCTAATATCATGTCATTTTCTTTGGTCTCGTGTCATTTTCTTTGGTTTATTTTTATTTTTGATTAATAATTATCACCCGCAACTGAATCACATGCAGTTTAATAAAATTACAGTGAGAGAATAGCAAGGGGAGGAAATATCGACTTATGTGTTTACTATTCATCTGTTGATTTGGCTTTGGCTCTGCCAAGACAGTGAGGAGAGTGTATGTGTGTGTGAGGGAAATTTAAATGCGGTTCTTTTCTCTGTATCCACCTGTTGGTATGACAGAGGCAATTAGCATGCATCCATTCTGACGTTATTAGTGTGTATTTAACGGTCCTTAAAACACACACAAAGAACTCCTCCAAAGCTGTCATGTGTCAAACATACAATAGTGGATGTAATATTTGTGTGTGTGTGTGTGTGTGTGTGTGTGTGTGTGTGTGTGTGTGTGTGTGTGTGTGTGTGTGTGTGTGTGTGTGTGTGTGTGTGTGTGTGTGTGTGTGTGTGTGTGTGTGTGTGTGTGTTGGTATGCTGAGGTACAGGTCTTGAAACGTGCTGTCCAGTTGTCATGGTAACTAGCCGTTACCACCGCCTAAACAGATCTGATGTGTGTGAGGAATAATGGATGTTTGTGCGTGTGTGTGTTTGTGTGTGTGTGTATAAGTGTGTTGAGCCATAAAATATCATGAATCTTTCTTGCAGAAGAGCTAATCAAATATTCAAAATGAAATGTTTTTCCGTGTTTTGGATATTTGAATTTTTCCAATATGTAGATTTAGGCATTCTGAAAGATAGAATTGTTGCTATGCCAACAAGCAACAACCGTGCAGGGATCGAGTTAACCATCATTTGAGCTTTTTACCCTGGTTTTGATTCTTTTGAATGTCGGCTGCACCGTTGTGAGGAAAGAAGCTGCGACAGCATAATCCATGACTTTTCTACCAAACAGCCAAAGAAATATACAGAGATTAATGAGCGGCGACATTTATGAAAAAATAATGTTTTAGTAGAGAAGAGATCCAGCCAGGACAAATAACAGATTAATCCCCGAGGCGAGTCACCCTCCTCTGTGATAGTGATGCATTATTATGTGTTCTTTGCAGGTGTTTTTTTTATTTCTCTGTTCTCCTGACCAGAAGCAACAATTTACTTTTTTCTTTTTTTTTCAGAGCTAATAGAGAAAGAGTCTCTTCACACGGAGAAAATTACAGATGCCGAGGTTCAATATTGAATTTTTGACCCTTGAGACATTGATTCTTGTCCATTCCATATCGTCAAACTTTATTCATTTACCCTCTCATGAAATAATTTTCATGCCGTCGATGGTTCTTCTACCTATAAGTAATGAAACAAATGTAAAGACTTCAACTTGTACGATAAAAGATGGGGAGCTAATTATAAACCCGGAAAAATGGCTGTATATATATATATGTATATATTCTGTGCATATTTAAATATATCTATATAGAATAGTCATCTGCGTCCACTGCATGTTAAGGAGGTGATCAAAAACAATGTCAGGGATCATTTCAAATTTCATACTCACATAGTTCTTAGTGTGAGGGAGAATTATATTGATTTTGGGAAAGGTCAGTTTTATATTTCCGAGACCAGGGGGAGCTTTATCTCCAGAAGTTATCATGCCATAATTCTATGACTGTTGGTCCGATTTAGTCCAAATCTGGTGCTTATGAATCCAATAAATGAGATCTTTCTTGTACATATTTAACTCACTAGGAGGAGTTTGGGGGATGTAACTTCTTTACATGTTATTTTAGTATTTCAATCAGGGGAATCGCTTATATGAAGCAGTGGTAAAGAAATGAGTTAATTAAAGAGAAGATAACCCAAACTTAGAACTTTGAGATTTGATCCGAATGTAAAGTGCATTATAAATTAAATTTATTATTATTATTATTATTAACTCAGAAGAAGAAAGGAGAATAAAATTGTGAGATATGATACATTATAAATCATTATTATGAGAAAATTTTTTTTTTAATTCAAATTAAATTAAACCTTAAATTATTAATTCTAAACTATATCCTACACATAAATAACATGACATAGAGGCTACACTGAATGGAGGCATCAAGCAAAAATATGGATACAAGCATTGTTCATTCTTGTCAAAGTTATCCAGTCCCACTTGTAGCCAGAACTCTTTGACCTGCCTGCTATAAAATGATTCAGATCTTCCTCCTTGATTTCACATTCTGCAGTCCGTGTAGCATAAGCACTTGAGAATTCTTCCAACCTCTCAGATAACTTTTGTGAAGCCTTTTACCGTCCATATCTAATCATCTGATTTTTCTATACAGTACTAATGTCGGAGGATTTCCATCCAAGCAAAAACCCAGAAACACTGATCCGTGCCTTAAGTAGTCTGACCACAAGAAAGAGTTCTTATTACCGTCCAAATGATTCAGAGCACCGCTGCCATCTTCTTGACAACAACTGAGAAAGACAGCCACATAACAGGATTTTTTAAATCCTCACAGTGGCTAAATGTGACTCATAGAATTCAATTCAAAATCGTGTCGCTCATCTAAAAAATCCCTCCATGGCTCTGAGCCGAAATACGTCTCTGAAAGGTTTGTGCCACCAGAACCTCTCATAACCCTGAGGATATCCGGCCTGTTGGTCATCCCATCAGAAAGGAACACAATGAAGCCTCGTTTTCTTATCATGCAACTGGAATAGAGAGAGAGAACTGGAATATCTCCCTGAAATATTCAGCATTCTCTCATTCAAACGAAATCAAAATGCCGAAATATCCCATATTTTTACTGTTTTTCAGTGATACACTACACAAAAAATTCAAAAGTTCCAATTTTGTTTTTTTTAATTCATTGTATGTTTACCTTTTTTTTAATGTAATTAATTCACCGAACTTATTGGTTACTTTTATTATATCCCTGAAAGTCGGGATGCCGCTGCATCCACTGAAGATCCTTTGTGTTGACGCGATAACTCAAAATCTATTTCATGGATAATTTTCAACTTTCGTACCTTCATAGATCTCAGTGCGGGGAAGAACTGGATTCTTTTTGGGAATGGACGGTTTATATCTCCAACACCAGGGGGAGCTTCCTCTCTAAAAGTTTATGGGCAAGAGTTTTCAAACGTTAGTCCAATTTAGTCCAAATTTGGTGCATGTAAATTTACTCATGGTGTTCTTTCTTGTTAATATGTTTTTTTAATTTAATAATTCATATTAAACTCTATAGGGGAGCTTTTTTTAAATATTTTTTTAATTAAAAAAACTTATTCAAATTTTTTTTTCCGACATTTGGATTTAGTAGAAATTCTGTGCATATGAATGGATTTGTGAAGCTCACTAGGGGGAACTTTTTTAATGAGAAACGATTAACATCTGATGGAGTCAGGGGGATTACACAACGGATCATACAACACAGTGGATTTGGGACTTTTTTGGGACTTGGGACTTGCTGTTGGGGATTATAGCATATGCCTAGTTTTTAATCCAATATTACATTTTAATCAGCGTGATATTGATATTTCTTTTATTATTATTATGTTACTGCTATCCTGAAAGGACTTGAATCCATGTAAATAAAGTCAGATCAATTTCAGGGGCATAAATCATCTCCTGGTTAGCTCTTGTTGAACTATTTAAATCAAAGAAAGTCTTTTTCTGTTTTCCTGAAACTTTTATTTATTATTATTTATTTGAAATTTTGCACTCTTGTGACATCTTCTTTCTACATTTTGCTTCTCTTTAATTTGCTGAGGTGAAAAATGTAATACGTTTTTCAACTCATTGTTACCTTGTTGAATGAAATGGGATTTTATAAATAAATAAAGTGGGCCTTGCCTTGTTATCGGACCAAATACACCAAATTCTGATGTTGTAAACATTTTGAAATGCTCAACAAATTCTGGTAACTTTTTACTGTAGATTCTTCCTAATAGAGGACTTCTGGGCAACGATGTGTCCCCTGACAGTTTTTGTAAATTACCATCAAAGACTGATGCTGTTCCTCTGCGCGTGACTAATTCTCCTTTCAGTTGTCAGTATTGCTGTTTTTTAAATTTGCATGAATTTCCAATGTAGAAGTGACTTATTTGCACTAAAAATGACCTATTTTAAAGAGAAGAGGTCCATTTGTGAATCTAAGTTTCACATAAGTGTGAGTTTTACCGTCATGGTGTTTGTCTTTTAATGTTGGCCCTTGTTCTGGCCCTTCTTCTCTAGGGTCTACCCCACCTCACATAGCCAAAGGTCTTTCAGTGAGAACCATGTGCCTGTTTTCTATGTGAGGACAGTAATTCTAAACCAGCTGAATGTTGGACTGCTCTGGATTATAGCCAAAAGTTTTATAGAAATTTCCAAACATATTCCATCCATATTAAGTATTAGGTCACTTTTAACTTACATCTGAGTTTTGATAACCCTCTAGAAAATTCTAAATAAAATTAATTGTGAATTATTATAGGGAAAATTTGCAGGTTCATTTTGTTTTATGTGCCATATATAATACATACATTATATCGCTGTTATATTATATAAATGGCACACATATATGATTATAAAATGTGTAATATGTTAAATAGTAATACATTTGCTTTAGAAGCGATAGAGTTTAACTCGCTCTTATCCCACATTTCAGACTTTTCAATCAGCAGAATATCAGAAGAGCGGCTCTGCACGGTTCCACCTGCAGCCAATCACAAACTATCATTCTGAGAAACTATGGCAACTGGGACAATAGTTTGATATCACGAGGACGGAACAAGACTTATAAAAGTAACAGTGTTCCAAATGTATCCTCCACCAGGAGGTAGTAATCAATGAACAAATGGTTGATTGATTTGTGTGTTTGTCTGTCTGTTAACAGGAATCTTGGGAAGTATGTTCCACCGGCGAAAATATCAAATTTTGGAGCTGGATCCTGAGAAAAAAAATGTGGAACATGGTTCCTCTTGAATAACTATTGAAGTTGTAATGACACTGATGTGATTCCTAATTCTAAGGGTATGGCTTCATGATGAAGGAGCCATCTCATGAAGCTCAAACTACCATGGGACTCTTTGTTTAGGTGCAACTACATTTGCCTTGGTGGAGGTTGTCACTGGCGGCTGTCTTGTTTTCTGTCTGATTCTTAGCGGTTCCACCTGTCTCTCTCTCTCTCTCTAGGATCTGTCTACTGTTGCTCCAGTGACTCTCCACGTTGATCCCCATGGATTTTACCTCTACTGGACCGACCAAAACAAGGTGGCGCTCACATACTCGCAGATTCACACCCTAGCTGACATCTGTATGTCCTCAACTATGGCTATAGTGGCACGGAAAATCTTGATCCATCGCCATGATGCAATCATCATCATTACGACTGCAGCATTGTGAACAAATTACTTGACTCTTGCAGTTGTCGATGGGACTGGGATTTTAGTTTAGATGAGGAAGCAGACACCACACATGATCAGTATTGACAGGATGTTCTACATTGATTTTTTAATTTCTTTTTAGCAATGGTGATATATTTAAAAGTGAAACTGTCATATATTTGTGTAGTATTTGCATGAAACCTATTTTGTTTGAGTCTAACACTCAGACGATATGACAGATCATAAGGTGCAAATTTAGTCAATATTAACCATAGTGAATAATGTCAAGTCATGTATTTGCCTGTAGAGAAATAACTGTATAGAACAGCAGAATCTGTAAAAACAATATGAATTGTATTGAAAAGAGCAAGAATATAAACACCATGTGATCATTGATCCCCCCCCTACCCCCCCTCTCTCTCCCTCTCTCTCTCCCCGGGTGGGTTTAAACCCCTTAGCAGGAAACAGGATGAAGCATTTAAGTTCCAGATAACCGCTGACTGTGTGTGTTTATGCGTTTTCATCAGGAGACAGAGCTGTTGGACCTGACCGTTGTTAAAGATGTCAGGACGGGGCGAAGCACCAAAACACCCAAGGTGCTCTTCTTCACTTCTTGATGAGTCAAGTCTATGCAGTCTCATGCTCACTTTGTAATGGATGCCCCTCTTAAAGAGAGATGTTTCAATCATGCAGGGTTGTTTTTTTAAAAAGCATTTCTCTAGATTTTTTCTACAGTGATTCATTGTAACTCTTCTTTCATACTAGATTTTTCATTTATTTCCTGATTTTTTACTGTCATTAATTTTTTAATTAAATGACAGTGTGGCTGTGTATTGTCCTCTGACCTCTCATTTGTTTTTGTGTTACTTGCAAAAACATTCTATAAATAACATGTTAGTTTTAAATCATGATATTTTAAATCATGGTAACTGTGGCTGCATTATAAATATTAAATAATCTCTTCTCTCTGTTCATCCAATGCCAGTGCATTTGTTTTAGTCATCCAGAATTGAATGTTCATCATCTTAAACTGGCCGATCTATAGTGAAGATATAAAACACCACATGTACCATTGTATTATAAAAAACTTGATTAACGCATGCTTTTCATATGCACAGTTCTGATTAAGATGGTTGTTTTTTTAAAAGCACACATACAGTGGTGGCTTTTCCAATAAGGTGTCCGAAGATTAAGGCAAATTTGAGTTAAACCCAAACAAACATGGCAGTTACAAATACATCATATTATAAAGAATCTGATCTTTCGTTATCTCTTAGACGTAGGAGGCTCTTAACAAAAGAGCAGCTCACATTGTCACGAAGTATAAGTTTATTTTCTTTAAACACAAAGGAAATCAACTGCAGAGCAGCTAGTCTTCATCACCCTCCCCTCATCCTCTGCGAGACTCCAGCGTGGCTCCTTTTCAGCAGAGCGGTTTTATTCTGTCATCCAATAGGAGGCCAAGCTGCGGGAGCTGCTCGAAATAGGAAACCTGGTTGGCCGGCTGGAGAATCGCATGGTTACCGTGGTTACAGCCTCAGACCTTGTAAATGTCAATCAGCTCAACTTTATCGCTTCACAGGAAGATGAAGCCAAGGTGATTACAGAAAAGGATGATGATGGTGAATGATGATGAATATGATGAGGTTATCAGGGGATTATTATAAATTCAAATGATTATGATGTCAGTAATGCTAGATGATGATGATGATGATAGATGATGATGATGATTTTAGATAATACTGATGATGATGATGATGATGATGTCAGATGTTATTGATGATGATGTAAACTGATGATGATAATGGTGATGATGTTAGATGATACTGTTGATGATGATGTTAGATGATACTGATGAGGATGTTACGTGATGACGATAATGATGATGCTGTTAGATGATGATGGTGATGATTTTTGATGATAATGGTGATGATGTTAGATGATGATGGTGATGATGTTTGATGATGATTTTTGATGATGATGATGACAATGGTGATGAAGTTAGATGATAATGATAATGGTGATGATGTTAGATGATGATGATAATGGTGATGATGTTAGATGATGATGATAATGATGATGATGTTAGATGATTATGGTGATGATATTATATGATATTGATGATGTTGATGGTGATGATGATGTTATATGATACTGATGATGATGTTAGATGATGATGATAATAATCATGATGTTAGAAAATACTGATGATGTGTATGTTAAATGATACTCATGAGGATGATGATGATGATGATGATGATGATGATGATGATGATGATGGTATTGATGATTATATCAGTGGATAATGATAAACTCAAATGATTGTGATGTCAGGAATGTCAGATGATGATGATGCTAGATTATGATGGTGATGATGCTCAGTGATGTTGATGTTGATGATGATGTAAGATGATGATGATGATTTTAGATGGTATTGATGATGATGAAGATGTTAGATGATACTAATGGTGATGATGATGGTGGTGATGATGATGATGTTACATTATGATGTCAGGTTACGATGATATTGATGGTAACAATGGTCATGAGGATGAAGACGACTAAGATAACATTAAATGATGATGATGTCAGATGTTGAAATCGTAAGATATCAGAGTACGATGTTTGATGGTGGTGATAATGATGTCAGAAGAAGAAGTCATATGAAGATGATGATGTCAGAAGATAATGATGGAATGTCTGGTTTCAATAGGAGTGGTGCGAGGAACTGTTTTCTCTGTCTTCCAACCTGCTGAGCCACAATCTCAACAGAGACCAGAGTCTGCTGAAAGCGTGAGTATACACACACACACACACACACACACACACACACACACACACACACACACACACACACACACACACACACACACACACACACACACCACTTTTTATTTTTTTTTATTTTTTTATTTTATTTTGGTCATATATTTCATACATATTTTTCCCATTCTCATTCAAACACGTGTATTGAAATATTTACAACCAACAAACAAACATTTCTTATTCTCATATAAACATGAACATAAAAAATTCATATATTCCTTTTTCATCTTTAATTCTTTTTAGACAGAAAAAAGTGTAGAGTGAAGCCGCAGCTTATTGTACCTACCCTTTTTACCGGGTCAGATTCTGTTTTAGTTCTTCGTCTTAACTGACTAAATCAGGCAAATACGACATTTCCTCGTGGAATTTGTGCTTGGAATCCTCTTTTCCGTGGATAAAACATTCATTATGAATCAAAATGTAGCAATTTTATGGGAGTGGGTTAGAACTTTTTTAGCACATCAAATATTGTTCTCTTCCACACATACATTCAGAAGTTCTATTTAACCAATGGAGGGGTTCAGAGGTCATGCAAGCATAAACCCTAACCCTGCATGTTTTTGGGGTCAAACCTTGTAATATGCTGGGCAAGGAAAGAAAATGTGGAAAATATATTTCTTTAAATAATTTATTTCTTTGGGGCATTTATTCATTTAATATCTTCTACTCTCTAAATATACCAAAAAATGAGAAATCACACAGTACACATTTAAAAAAATTAGATTTATAAAATCATTTAATGAAAATAGTCCAATCTTAATTATATTAGCTCAATCTTTGAGCCTTCTAAGACTTTTTTTTCTTTTTGGTTGTAACACATTATATAGTTCTGTTCAGTCCTCACATGCTTTATTATGCCAAAGAAAAATCTGACTTATCGAATACGCCTTTACTCTTCAGAATACACATTCTGTCACTGGGTCATATTATAAACAGGATCAGTCACATGTTTAATGAGAAACAGACACTCAACTTGTGCTCAACTAAACAGTAGAGCATGACATTCAAGTATTAAAGGATTATATATGTGAAAAACAACATTTATGAGAAAAAAAAAAAAACAATCCGGTTTGCGGTAAGAATTTAAAAATCTTTCCTCAAACCTCAGAGGTTTGAGGAATCAGACTGACCTACAAAAAAACCACTTTTTACTTATCATTCTTTAATGTTCTTCCGCCAAAACAGTTAATTACACCATATAACTCTATCTGATATATAAATTATTTATTTTATTTTTTAAACTTGAAAATTACTCAGCCTCCAATAACTTTCTTTCTCTCTTTGAGCTAAAGATATTCTCAGCTGCTCATCTCTCTGCTGCTCCTCTCTCTGCTGCTCCTCTTCTCTGCTGCTCCTCTCTCTGCTGCTCCTCTCTCTGCTGCTCCTCTTCTCTGCTGCTCCGTCACCTGTTGAGTTTGGGAGCCTTTGATCAAGAATGAAAAAGCTTGTGATGTAAAGCTCTGAACTTTCCTACCCTTTATTCCAGATACGTCAGATTGACTCTCCAGCCAACGGCAGAGGGGCGAATCCCCGTCAAGAAGTGAGTTCCTGCTTCTTGTTGCTACCCTTCTTATCTTTAATCAATGATCCTGTCTGAGTGTTAACTTTTGGGCACATGTTAGAGTAGGTGGATGTTGGAGGATGTGAGAAAATGGCCCAGTGAAATCTTTAGAGACACGCACAAACTGAAACTTTGCTCTTTCCTGTCCCTTTGCTTCCAAAAATAAACTTAATTCCATGTGCACTTGGGAAAGCAAAAAACAGGGACAGGATTCAAGGTGCTTAATTCAGCACTGACCTGGTAATCAACCACCTCCAGATCATGAGGAGGATCCTACAGCTGGGAAGGAAAGCTGGATGTTTGACATAAATCAGGAGCAGAAACTGAAATCCAGGAGGTAAAGGGAGGAGAGGAGCAGCTTAACGTTGGCTTAGAGGAGGACATTTGGGGTGGTTAATTAGAGGCTTGGAGATATATTTTAAGAAGTGGAGATGCAGGTTTTAGTTTGGTGGCATGTTGTGGTTAAGGATGAGATGATAATGGTGTGATGTCGTTGTCGTTGTCGTCTCCAGCATTGTTCGACTGTTTTCATCGGACAGAAAGCGGGTGGAGAATGCCCTGGAGAGCTGCAGACTCCCCTACAGCCGGGTAAAGCATTCAGAATAAGTTTGTAATTCTTATAGTCTCAGTAAACAGAGGATAAATACACCTTTATAGTTGATGCAGTTTAAAAATGCATGCTTGGAAATGCTGTTGCTCCCTCGGGGAATACAAAATTTGAAATATGACACACATGAACAACTTTACCCTCTTTTTTCCTCCTCTTTCTATTTACTGTTGATGCTTTTAGTCCAGGATGACTCAGAGTGCACCAAGGGGTGAAATGAGCTCAGATATCTGGGTCATAAAGTTTTAAAGCAACCAGTGAAAAGTAGAAATGTAAGATATTCTGCTCAAACTGGATTTCACACTGATTATTCCTGTGAGCAGGGAAAGATTATTTTACGGGGAATAAATCAAATATGAGAGGAAACTTTAAAGCTGGTTGCTTTTTTTTGCTTTTTTTTTATTTTACTCCAAGTAGAAAGGGGATAGGGAATGTGGAGATACAATATCAAAATAGAAATTTGTGGAGTTCATTTCAATGTCCTGTCTGACAGGGTGACAGCATCAAACTGGAAGACTTCACATTTGAAATCTACAGGAGCTTCTTGGACTGTCTGTGTCCTCGTCCTGAGCTCAGCAACATCTTTAAACTGCAGTAAGTATTTAGAATGTCCTCCACGGCGGTCGCAGCCACAGACAGTGACCTCAGATCGGCTTAAACACTTATTAATGTCAGAGCCACGTATCCACCACATAATCCTTATGTAAGTGTCGAAGGAGCTGCTGCAGGCCACTTTCTCTGAGATGTGAAGAATGACAAGTAGGAACTCATCTTCTGTCCCACTTGCACACGGCGAGGGACTAAGCTGACTAACGTGGAGCAGTATTAACCACATCAGTTAGGTTGCCGGTACAGTAATGTTTATATCACTTTATCAATTAACTAATTATTCACGATTAATCGATACAGTACTTCTCAACCTTTTTCACCCTTTTAAAATATAAAATATCCTGAGTCACCCCAGTCTACCCTCCACATCCCTCTGATGACCAATGTGCACGCACACCTACACACACACACACACACAGATACACACACACACGCACACTCACACACATAAAGAGCGATAGTGGGAAACCTTGTTCTGGGAGGATGCATACTCTGCCCTATCCTGGCAGTGATAGATGAGAGGCCGTAATGGAGGTCCTGAACCACAGCCCTCAGTCATCAATGCTGACGGAGTGTGAAGCCATGTTTTAGATTTTTTTCTCCATGTATGATCTTTCCCGATCTCTACCAGCTGCACCTGGACCAGCAGTTGCCATCTTTTTCTGACACTTTTGCACACTTCATCATCCCTTGCTTTTGTCTGTTATGTTGATTTTTCTAGCCAATAAAACACTATGAACCGTAGCTAGCAGGTGACCTCACCTGACCATTTGTTCTCGGACATCTTTAAAGTTTGCTTGAATTGATTGCTTGGTTTCTTATTTTTATACAATTATATATATATATATATATATATATATATATATATATATATATATATATATATATATATATATATATATATATATATATATATACACACATACACCAATGGGCATGATAGATCCCTGGTGATGATGAAACCATACCACAGGTCACTGTCATCACATTGTCTATTCTTTGTCTCACTGCTGACCTCTACTAACACCCCTGCTGTCCCCATGTTGTGGAATTAATTAATTAAAATTAGTTGTGAACACATTTTTTGTCATTTCTATTATAACGAAATTGTAGAGTGGCACTGGAGTGGAGTCTTAAAATGTTAAATTCAATGGTACTTAAAACTATTTTGTTTAAAAACTATTTTGTCTAACAAATTTAGTTAGAAAAAGTTAGAAAATGTATCTCAGGTACCTAAATTAGGTTAATTGGTTCGAGCATAAATCTTGAGTTTTCTCAGCTTAATCACTTTCGCTGTGTCATAACTTTAAAAAAAAAGGTAAAGCATACATGACAATAACATGGCAAATCATGTTGGCAGTTGAAAGAATAATGCCAGATCCGGAGGGATGCAGTAACAATCGGTTAACTTCCCGTTGTACCTCATGAAATCATCCCTGTTCGTGCTTTGCTCTGTAGAGGAGAGGATGATGGGACGCTGTCGGTCGATGAAATGACCGAGTTCATCAATAACACGCAGAGGGACCCGCGGCTGAATGAAATCCTCTACCCACCTCTGCGTCCAACCCAGACAAACACTCTGATGGAGAGGTACCAGCATGACAAGGTCCAGCTGGAGCAAGGTACACACACTCATACACACGCACACACTCAAACACGCACACACCCACACAAACTCAAACACATACACAAACACTGCTGCTCCTCAGTTTCAAACTGAGTGTGTATGATTTATTATATTCCTAAAAAGCGTAAGCTGTATTTACCTAATCGGCTGAGTTTGTTGGGAACATTTTGTTTTGTATGTGTTTTGATACCATTATACTCTTCCAATCCACACACACACACACACACTTGAGAGTAAACTTCTCAAATAAGCCTTATCATCAGATCCTGCCAAAAGTAAATCTGGCCTCTTTTTTTTTTATTTATGTCTGCCTAAGAGATAATGTTTGCAGCCATACCTTTTGTTTATTGGTTAGTTCGTCAGAAGGGTTATGTAAAAAGGACTCACGGTGATTTCCGTGAAACTTGGTGGAATTTTAGCTTTAAGAGGTCATTGATTATTATATCCACGAAAAGTTGTGTATATTATGCAAATGTCATCGCTACCAATATTTAATCGTTTTCAAATTTTCAAATTGTATACTCCATGCACCTGCAAGGAAGAGCTGGGTTGATTTGGGGAAATTTAAGTTATATATTTTGAACACCAGGGGGAGCTCTATCTCCAGAAGTCTTTGGGCAATAATTTCTCAACTGCCGGTCCCATTTAGTCCAAATTTGGTGACTACGAATCGACTTCAGGTGATTCATATGCACCAAATTTGATTTTACTCCATTAGTTCACATTTAACTCACTAGGGGGAGCTAATTCATTAAAAAATAAAAACTTCAGTGCACTGAAATTGCTTGTACATTGCTGGGGTTGGAGGGTTTTTGTTGATATACCATTGCTACAAAGCACAAGAGCATAGGCCCAATTATTCCATGTTTCTTCTACGAGTCTCATTAATAAATAACATTAGTTGCTTGTATTATTCAGTCGGCACTCACATTATGCAATGATCCTGTTAAGCAAAGAGAACTTGAGATGTTTTGATTCTGAGAGGGAAGGGAGGGCCCCAGGAAGGAGGAGGGGTTTTTACACAAGGTGAAACTAAAACGGTTGAGGGCAATGTGTTTCCACACAGTTTTCCAATACAGCCAAGAGTGTGGGAGGATGGGTTCTGGGTCAGAATAATAGATTCCATTCCAAGTTTGGGTTCAGATCCAACACATTTTCTTTCATTTCTGAAGTTGTAGTGAGTGAATCTTGATGAAAAAAGGATCAGGCATATTCAGGGAGTTGGTATCTATGGTTATGTAGAATTTGCTGCAGATCCAAGTAAAAATCCTGATGCACCAGATTTAACTGGCTGTTATAAATCCATTCACGTTAAATTTTGGTTATGGGTTGTTGTTTTTTTATGAATTTTGATTGAATTAAAGAGGACTGTTGGGCCCTGGAGGAGTTATACGCTGGAAACTATTCTAGATAATTGCCTTGTTTTCTTTGTGGAAAAAAATGGTTTGAAATTTTAACATTCATGCATTTTTGTATTAAGTCCAAAATAAGCTTTATATAACAATTGAACATTACCAAACGTCACTTAGCAGCCGTTCCTGTGAAGACAATACCTCGGGCAATACACTGTTGAAAGAGACTTTTTTGATGAACTCAAAAAATTACTTCAATTGGTAAAACCCAATTAAGTAAAGTATTTACAACTATTTACAACCCAAAATTACTAAGTTGAACTCGAGAATACTTTTTCTACACCTAGTTGTAGTAATTGTTTTTAAGTTCATAAAAAACTTATGATTAGACCCATAAAAGAAAAAAAAATAAGAATTTCCAGATTTGGAATTTCTTCAACTTGTTTTCAAAAAAAAATTGAAGTTTTCATCTTTAAAAAAAACAACCTAAAATCTACAACAGTAAATTAATATTTGTTTATTATTGGTGGACAAAAATCTGACATTCCGACGAGTCGGATTTTGATTCTTACGTGCGTGTGTTTTTGTGTATGTGTGTGTGTTTTGCGTGTGTGTGTTACGTAGGTGTCATCTCTCTACAGGCATTCTCCAGTTATCTGTCCGGTGATGAGAACGGTGTCATCCCGCCAGAGAAACTGGACCAGTCTGAAGACATGAGCTTCCCGCTGTCTCACTACTTCATCAATTCATCACATAATACATACCTGACAGGTACAAACACACACACACAGATACACATACTAACACACATACCCACACACACTAACGCACACATCCACAAGTCCTTCTAAATTTAACTACCAATGTTACATTCCTCACTTTGCATTATGAGAGTTATACATTCAGGTTCTGTTGGTTATTAGGTGGTAATAAATAACAATGTTCTTATTATAAGAGCAACGGATTCAAGAATTTTGCAGGTGTGAGGGGATTGTGGTTGCTCTCGGTTGTGTGATTGAAAAGAAAATCAAGTTTATAGCTCTTTATTCCCACGGCATATATCTGATTTGAATAGCTTAGAATGTTAAATTTCACCAAGGATGCAGTTAAACCAGCAAAATGTCAGGAGAACGCTTTGAAGGTATGCAAAGTAGAATCTGGTCGGACGCGGCTCGGAAAGTCTGTTTTTATTGGGCTGGATAGAATTATTATCTCTATAACTATTATTGTTGCTGATGTGCAGAGAGGTAGCTCTGTAGCCCAGTCTGTATTATGTCTTGTTTTATGTCATGTGCTTTTGTTTGTAGCGGGACAGCTGGCAGGAAGCTCCTCAGTAGAGATGTACAGGCAGGTTCTTTTGGCCGGATGCCGCTGTGTGGAATTGGATGTGTGGAAAGGACGAACCGCCGAGGAGGAACCAGTCATCACGCACGGCTTTACAATGACATCAGAAATCTCTTTCAAGGTACGTTTACATGGTAATTGTAATTTGCAATCATTTTGCAGATTGACAAAATGTAGTTTTAAGCACTAATTTATCAATTTCGTGCCCAGAGAACATGCTTAATGTTGGTGATGAAAGTCCATAGAGCATATTAATGCTAAAAATGTTTCAAAGCATTCCAATACTCAATGCGACAAATACAGAGAAAGTTGTTTTCAAAAGAACCAGAATAGTTTTCTCATCAGGCTTCAATAAAAATGGTTGTCGAAAAGTTGGTAAATAAGAGTTGCAAGCTTTTATGAAGGTCGATGAACAATTATGACAAAGACTGAACTTTGCCAAACAAGTGGGGTTCAGTTTTTACTTTTTGATCCATGTCCTTTCAAACCACACCGACTACCTTAATTTGATAGTTATGAAGGAAGTGAATCAGCTGCTGTCATCTCCAAATCCGAAATACACATTGTACACACTGTACAATATTTATACAGTATGATACATTATGCCTCCTTAAGTCGATTCATTTGCACCGAAATCTGGACTGAATTGGACAATCGGTCGAGGGGTTAAGGCCTGCAAAACTTTTGCAAATAAAGCTCCCCCTGATGTCTAAAATATGCATGTCACCTTTGACATAATTAGTTTGGTCTTTCCTCCATATAAAATTTGAATGTGCTCCACGTAAAAGTGTTTGTGTTGGGAAGGCTGTGCAGCTGGTGCCGTGGCAGACATGACAAAGACAAGCTTTATCTCAAAAGGTTTTCGCCACAATTTTTCAACTATTGATCTGATTCAGTCTACATTTGATGCACATGAATTGACTCCAAGAGGTCTTACTTGTTTATATCATATTTTACTATAAAACTTTAGTAAGAAACTTTAGTTTTTTACTAAAATGCTGAGGACATAGCAATACATTTAAATTTGAGGAGTTCAATCAAGAAGTGCTTGTACAACGCAGGGGATTGGAAACTTTCCGGGGATATACCCTTGCTGTCGGGGCTAGTAGGTCTAGTTGTTATTTCTCTGTGTTTTGTCACTGGAATCCCACTATGTTACATAAAGATTGTCTTGATGATGCCGTGCCTTTTCTTGTCTTTTCCAGGAAGTAATAGAAGCTATAGCAGAATGTGCCTTCAAGACATCACCTTTCCCTGTCATACTGTCCTTTGAAAACCACGTGGACTCGTGAGAATCTCTGTCAATATCTATTTGCTGATTCGGGTGTTCTTTGATCCGTGTTGGTGGATTGCAACAGTTGATTTATCTATTTGTCTATTAGATTGAAGCAACAGGCAAAAATGGCAGAGTACTGTCACTCTATTTTCGGAGAGGCCTTGTTGATTGACCCTCTGGACAAATACCCTGTAATACACACACAAACACACACACACAATTACCACACAAATATTTTACACAACAGTCTCAAAGTATGTGTCCTGAGCTGTGCGTCTCTGTTTTGTGTGTTCAGCTAGAGTCAGGTGTCCCGTTGCCCAGTCCGCAGGAGCTGATGGGCAGAATCCTCATCAAGAACAAGAAATCCCACAAACCGTCCGACAACACCAAAAGACTGACGGACCAGCCTGCCAACCAGAGCAATGAGCCGGTGTCTCCTAGCAACAACACAGGCGGTAGGAGACAAAGAAACTCTTTTCTGCCTGGAAGTCTGTGTGAAATGTAACCATCTGTAACACACCGATCGTCTTTGTATCGAAATACAAAGCAGACTATAATGACTTCATGGATTCTGGAGAGATCAGCGTATGGCTGGGAAATAGTGACACCACAGTATTCAGGCTTTGATTTAGTAGCACTAATGCATCTCACTGATGGCACTGCGGCATCAGTACTCCCACTAATGAGCAGAGAGTCCATAAAGATTTAACCAAGAACCTTTATTGAACAAATCAGAGGAGAGAGGGGAAGAGGAATGATGGCGGAAAAACAGCAAAGTGTGACATTATCTCAAGTGCAGTCTCATTTTATCTTTTGAGTTTATGTTAAGGGACCCTGGTGAAGCCATTCCAAAACTCAAGCTAAAAATGTTCTGCGGCCCACCCAAAGCCTTTAATCAGAAACATAACTAAGATAAAATAGTTTAGAGCAATTCATGCCAATCTACGTCAATGCAGTGCTATTTAGTAATCCATCCACATACACCTAATAATATGTGCAGCATCAAAAAAGAAGTTAAGGAATTGTCAAGTGGTAGAGGTCAGGGCAGAGTTTGGATCCACGTGCAGAAAAGTTCCCAATCCCCTGTGTTTTGCAAGCGACACTCCTGACAGAACTTCTCTAATTTAATATGAAGTTATGTCTACCCTCTAAAATATGAACTATTAGAGTTAAACATGGCACATACATGATAAATCCCCTTCCATTCATATGCACCGAATGTGGGCTTAATCTGCCCAATGGTTACGATGTTATGTCCAAAAAACAATGTTTTTTCCTAAAAAGCTCCTCATAGTGAGTAAAATATGAACTATAAAAGTAAAACACAGGAAAATATTTGTATTTTCCAGATAGATATCCTTGAGTCTAGTCATACACACCAGGTTTGGACTAAATCGGACAAATGGTTGAGAAATTATGGCCCCGAAAAGTTTTGGAGAGAAAGCTCCCACTAAAGGCGGAAATATTCAAAGGAACTTTGTCCAAATCAATCCAGCGCTGCCTCGCACTAAGATCTATGGAATTTAAAGTTTAAAATAATCCATGAAATATTTTGTGAGATCTGTTTGGGAATCAATGTCTTCCTTTAAAAAAAGATCTCCCTCTAGTGATTAAAATATGACCATTGGACTAAATACGATATATACAAGATAGATTGAGTGGATTCATATCCAAAACATTTGGAGTAGATTGGACCAAAATTGGAGAAATTATGGTCAGAAAATTTTAGAGATAAAACTCCCCCCCAAAAGCTTCGTATTTTATACTCGACTTTTCAGGGATATAATAAGTAAGACTGGACGACTCAAAATAGGAAAACACATGGAGAGTGGCCGGGACGCATGAATCATCAAAGATTGACTAACGCAGGAGGAAAAGCGAGCAAAGACTAAATACAGTGAGTTAACGAGACAAGGAGACACATCTGGAGGGAAAACAGAAGGAGCACCAGAAAAGAGACGAAGAAAACACTAAGACATAATAAGTAAAACAAAATAACTAAAAATGGGAATAAAAGGGTAAAACAGAGCAAAGGAAACCAGGACAGGAAGTGAAAAACTAACTATATTGCTCACATCACCTTCAAAATAAAACAGGAAACGCGGATCAGGATGATAACAACAATTAATATTCAAAATAATGACAGATTGAAAACAGAATCATGACATCAAGTCCTTATCCTATCCAGCTGTTACACACGAGATGATAAAATACTGAGGCATATAATTTCAGAAATATCTAACCCAATCAAATCCAAACTCTATTTGCATCAAGAAAAAACCGGGATAAAATATGCTTTGAAGGAAGAATTCCACCAGTAACATATTCTCATTCAATGTTTTTTTTTACAATCCATAATAGCTGAACTTATCGCCATGTATTAATAATAATAGGAAACACAAAATAAAAAAACTCAATATTCATATTTTAAAATCAGACAAATGTGTAACAAAATATTAATACATCAACTAAAACTAAAATGGCATTAAAAAATGAAGATAAAATGGAATAACTCTATAAACATAGATGGGGATAGAGTAGAATGTGGTAGAGTGGTCGTCCCCAAATCAGTAGGACAGCAGTTCATTACCTGGACTGCCAGTGCAAGTTACATCCTACAGGGTCCCTGAGCAGGATCCTGAACCGCGACATTTTAAATGCAAAGAGCTGGTTTCAAAAATGTGTTTCTATGTAGAATTTAGAGATTAGATAATAAAGTAGATACATTCTTATTAAATTGTGCCAGGCTGGAAACAGAGAACTAGAAAAACTATGAAACGGTGAGTTCAGAATAGCACTTGCATGGTCTAAATTAAGATTAAGATTAAGATAATTTTTTGAAACTTGTATAGCTACAATTATAATTTAGCATTATGGTCATTTAAATGGTCTGTGTTGGCCCACCTGCAGTAATTCCAAACCCCACAAGGGGGGCTGAAACTCACTCTGAAAATTACATGACAGTCGCATTTTACTATAACTAATCAAAAAATGTTTTTATATGGAGTTAAAACATGGCAGTCACCAAAGTTGGGATCGAATAGCTATCGTACAAAATTATTTTCTGGATTCGATTTGCTGAAACTGTCTGGGTTTATTCCCATCATGAACTTGTGAAGGCAGAAGCCTGAACCGTTGGCTCACACAGATGTCCTTTTGTCTGCAGTGCTCTGCACCTCATCAGGGATGTCTCGGTAATTAGCCGGACATCGTAGAGGAGGTCAGGTGATCAGAAAAGTTACTATGCTGTGGTGCAGGGGGATATTAAAGAGCCTTATTAACATGTCTTACATGCAAATTGTGAAAACAGGTCTTTGACTCAGAGTTCAGCCAATACACAAAAGAGCAGATTAGTGACTGTGATGAAGTACCCACTCTTAAACGGACCTTGATCCTTTTTACCAACGAATTCTTGAGTGGATTGAATAATCCGCTGCAGGGAAGTTACATAAACCTGCAAGTCCACAGGAATGTGTTTGGTTCTTGTTCTAGATCTTTTATGTGTTTTCTGCTTAAGACCACCGGGCAGATATCTATCAGATATTTGCTTTTATTAAATGTCACATGTCACTTTTGAGTGTAAATGATGTCCCTGCAGTAAACGCAGGGATAGGTAGTCAATAAACCCGTTATTCATTTGTAGTGTCTGGATTATTTTGACCCAAGACTTTATTATCTGCAACATTTTTGATTTGCACTGATTACACAGCCGCAGTGATAACATGTCTGCCTTATTATTTAAACAACCCTCTTAATTAGTGTCAATAAGTTCAGTCACTCAGTTAAAATCTTCTTAAATTTTAGGTACTGAGTATTTTCATTTTCTGCAACTTGACACTTCAACCTCTCTACATCCAGGAGGCAACTATACTCATTTTTACTCCACATTTTCCTCGAGATGGTCTTCAGTTAATACCCTGCCCATCCAATTATAACTACGTATGTCCACTTTTGGTGATTTTAACAAAATGTTGCAAGCTATGTTATGCTCCGGTATTATAAAAGCCCTCTTAAATTTGCTGTAAAATGCATTCTTATCAAGCAGAAATTAGAAATTAGAGTCCACTGAAAACTGACTTCATAGCCATACATGGTTCTTACAGGACAGGAAATGCAAAGCTGTTCATTAAACTAGCCAACGCTATAAACAAACAATGTAAAGTAGTTCAAATTAGCTCGATTTCAGTTGCTACAGGGGTAAACTCTGACTTACAGGTATCATATTTCACTGTAATAGTTCATATTTTACGTTCATAGTTTTTTACCAAAACACTGTTTGTCTGACATAACTCCCTTACTGTTAGTCAGATTTAGTCCAAATAAGGTGCATATGAATGAAGGAGATATATCTTGTTTATTGTATTTTACTCTAATTATAATTATATCACTCGTTGTAGCTATTTTTTTTTTATTTTTATGAAAAACTCTTCTTTATGACATAACCTCATATTTTATTTGAGGAGTTAAATCATAGGGATTGTGTGTACATTGCAGGGGGTTGGGGCCTTTTCGGGGATATACCATGGCTGTCCAGGACAGCAGGGGTACACGGGATGGAAATCTACTCTAGTAAAGTTATGAATGTGGGAATTATTTTTGTGGAATAATTCTTGGTATTCGTACAGAGCAGATGAACAGGCGATGCAGATGAAGATGTTTAACTCTGATTTTAACAGAGATGGAGGCTGAGAGTGAGGAAGATGATGATGATGAAGATGATGATGGTAAAAAGGTCAGTGGTGACATCACACAAAAGTGTTGGTTATTTTCATCGTGTTGTAAAACTTTCTTTATGTCATTGTCATTTTTGAATTTCTGAGTTATTGTTGCTGCATCATTTGTTGGTTTGCTTATCTTGCTGTTGTTGTGGTGGTGTGTTGCTGTTTGGTCATTTTGCAGTCATTGTGTTTGTTGTTCATTCTTGGGCCTCTTACACACGACGATGGTTTTATTAAAAAAGGAAAGGTTCTTCAGTTGCCTTCAACAAGGTTTAGAAATCGATCCTCAATCACATGAATCCACAAGAACCACTGAAAAGTCTAATCACCATTCACTGTCATTTCACACCTACTGGCAATTTGAAGTCACCAACTCACCAATATTGAATTTTTTCAATTCCTATTCACCTATATCGATACACGAATGTGTATTTGTTCACACTTTAATTCAGGCCTGCTAGTAGGTAGGTGGTTATGCAGTCTCCTATTATGTGTGGGGCTTTTATTATGAAAGCTAGAAAATAAAAACAGTTTGAATCAAGCATTGAATATCCTGCATTTAGTGTATTATATTTTAGAGCACAGGCTTGCGTTATAACCCTCTGGTGCAATTTTTATTAAAATTAAAATGAAGTTGGTACATATTTGATTCCTCCAGCCTTTTTTTTCCCAAGGCTGCAGCTAGACAGCTTTTTCTTTTTCCTGGAGCGTACATCGACCATAATGCACCTAAAGCTGACGACCCAATGCCGGTACCTTTATCGGGATCTAACAAGTTCCTTGTTACATTTATCTATACATAAGTCAGAATAAGAAAGTGGGAAACATCTTGCGTGAAAAATTAGACATCCTGGTGAGAACACCTGGAATAACAGACAGAGTGCGTTTGGTCGTAGCGCAGTAGTAAATGTAAAAACATATGCAGACAAACCAACTTTGATTTTTCTGTCTGTCTGTCTGGTGCATGTGTCTGTCCTCCTGCATTCAATAGGTGTTTGCAGTTCCCTCCCATTTTCCCAGTATAAGAGATCATTAATCGCTACTCACTGATTTGAATATGTGAAAGTGTTGTGATTTATTTTAGGGCTCAGCAGAGCGGGAGGCCGTGGCAACAGAGGAAATGTCAACTCTGGTGAACTATGTCCAACCGACCAAGTTCAACTCGTTCGAAGCCTCCAAGAGTAAGAAAAGGAAATCACCACCTCGTACATGCCTGTACACACTCTGTTTTAAATTTCTCTTTCTGCAAGACAATTCCTGCAACAGTACCACAAGAAAGTTGGAAAATGTTTTATTTTCATTTTAATGTGCTTCAGGTCTCTCTACAGAAATCAACATTTCATGTCTGGAGGATTGAATACAAAAATAAAGGAGAAGCTCCTCCGTCATTTTTAAAATTGTTCTTGAAATGATGAGATTGTGATTAAAAAAGAATTACGTGTTATTTTAACATTTAATGAGTGTGTATGTGTGTGTGTGTGTGTGTGTGTGTGTGTGTGTGTGTGTGTGTGTGTGTGTGTGTGTGTGCGTGTGTGTGTATGTGTGTGTGTGTGTGTGTGTGTGTGTGTGTGTGTGTGTGTGTGTGTGTGTGTGTGTGTGTGTGTGTGTGTGTGTGTGTGTGTGTGTTTGTGTAGAGGCCGCCCGCTGTTACCACATGTCATCTTTTGTGGAGACCAAAGCTTTGGAGCACCTCACAAAGTCACCAGTGGAGTTTGTTGAGTATCCTTGACAACTGTTCCTCTTTTTTTATGTTCCTCCTTCAGTGCTTTTGTACGAAAACCTTGGTGACATTCTAATTCAGTAACTCATTGACATATCAATGTAATGCCAATACATTTTGGCAAAAAGTGTGTGACAAAATAATGATACTATACTGATGCTGCGTTATATGTGCTGGTCGGTAATTAAAAGGTATTAATGTTAATGTATATATATATATATATATATATATATATATATATATATGTATAAATGGTTGGATTAGGGTAAATGCTGACATGCCCACCAACTCAGACTGATAACTGCTCTGTTACTAATCTTAACCTCACATTAAACAGATATAATAAATCCCAGTTGAGTCGCATATATCCAAAAGGAACAAGAGTCGACTCATCCAACTTCATGCCTCAGCTCTTCTGGAACGCTGGCTGTCAACTGGTGGCTCTCAACTACCAAACCATAGGTAAGAGACCTCTGACCTCTGCCTGGATTCGAAAAGGAGCATCACAAAATCAGCTAAAACAGTCGCCCAACCATTTTGAGTTGGAACTCCTCAATGCAAGTCCTAGAAATGATCTCAATAAAACCATTTATAACAACAGCAACTCACCTCTAGATTTTTCCGTCCTCATCTGAATATGAGCGTATTTTTTGCAGATTTGTCGATGCAGCTGAACCTGTTCATGTTTGAGTACAACGGTCGGAGTGGCTACAGACTGAAGCCCGAGTTCATGAGACGCCCAGACAAACACTTTGACCCCTTCACCGAAAACACAGTCGACGGCATAGTAGCCAACACACTCTCTGTGAAGGTACAGCAGCGTCCTTGCTTTAAGACAATCCTGCTGAAAACCAGATATAGTTTGAAATGTGACCGGCATCTACTGTCGGACATGTGTATTTATATTGACGTGTGTTCAAGGTGATTTCAGGCCAGTTCCTGACTGAGCGGCGGGTGGGAGTGTATGTCGAGGTGGAGATGTTTGGACTTCCTGTGGACACAAGGAGAAAAGCGCTTAAGACGAAAACCTCACAGAACAACAATGCCATCAACCCATTGTGGGATGAAGAGCCGATCGTCTTCAAAAAGGTGAGACAAGTCAAACAGAGTGGAGTGGCAATGACGTTATATCATTTGTCTGTTAATAATGTAACCTCGACTCTCCGACAGGTGATTCTTCCAACTTTGGCCTCTCTGAGAATAGCTGCTTTTGAGGAAGGAGGGAAATTTATTGGCCATCGGCTCATACCAGTGTCTGCAATAAGACCAGGTACCTAATCAGTTCCTTACATTTCTATCGAGGAAATCAACGTTTCTGGTACGAAACTTAAAGGTTCTATCGTTGTTGAAAATCAAATAGAGGGGCAACGATTACAATGTTCCCTGTTTTTTTTTAAATTGAAAATTAAAAGTCAAATATAGTGCTTAAGGTTTCTGGAAAGTGTCTTTGGACAACAAAATTTTTTAACATAGTTTACGCCCCTAAATGAAAACACTTGCAAGAGATCTGTTAAACACACCAGATTACAAGACCTCTTGACATTTTCTCTATTTAGATACAGGACACCTTTTTTTGTAAACGTTCATCTTAGAATGAAAATTGGAGTTTTGCTAATGAGAAGCAATGAAAGTTAATTTATATAAGATTTATCTCCTTAAATTTAGTATTTTATTTACTTGATTGAGCAGATTTTAAGAATACGTACCTTTATCCAAGACTAATTATTAGGAGAAAAAAATCCTATTAGACAAAATTTCATTAAATAGAATTTTCTTTTTTTAAAATAAGAAAATAAATCTTGTTCCTCGGCTGGGATTTGTACATCATCATCCTAACTTTTTACTAATTAAAACTAGCTCAATACTAGTTGGAATATCTTATTGAGAAAAATGTTTGATATTTTTTCTTAAAATAAGATTATTTTTCTAAAGTGAAACATGATTGACAAGAAAAAAAATTCTTTTGAATCAAAGAATAAGATACATTTCCTAAAAACAAGGCTTTTTTCCTTGAAACTCTTTTTTTGCAGTGTGACATTTTCTATGTATCCTTTAACTCATGGCTCAGACTGTTTTCAAAAACCAGTTTAAGACACCTAACAGATAAATGCAGCTGCTTTGTAAACTGTAATTCATGACTTTAAATGAAATTATTGATGTTATAATATCTTGTCATTTTGTTTGCAAATGAACAATCTTTATATGTTTACTGTGAAGTCACCACCTCTCTACCTGCTAAATAATGGTAACATTACCCTCTCTTTTGGTAAATGTATCCTGAAGGTTATCGTTATATTGGCTTGAGGAATGAGAAAAATCACTCTCTGATTCTACCAGCTGTGTTTGTGTACATCGAGGTCAAAGACTATGTCCCGGACACTTTTGCAGGTACGGATATCCAAGATAATGTTCCTTTCAGACTCAACAAAAGTCAGCTATCATCGGGATTTTGTATTCAGATTTTCTCCGTAAAAAAGCTCCCCTACTGAGTAAAATGGGGAATTTTAGACTAAAACACAATATTTATATATACAAAAAAATCTTTTTGAGTCGATTCAAATCCACCAAATTTGGACTAAATTGGACCGTTGTGAAATTATGGCCGAAAAAAATCTGGAGATAAAGTTCCCCAATGTTGGAAACATACAAACGACAAAAATTCCCCAAATCACTCCAGTTCTTCCTTGCACTAAGGTCTATTTGGGTATAAAATATGAAAAAGGTTCATGAAATAGTTTTGGAGTTATAGCCTTAGGATGGATGTTCTGTGGCCCGGACGCATTGGCAACCATTCCATAATATGGCCAACTTTTCCGGGATAGATCATATAAATGATCAGGAAGTGCAATATTCCCTCGGGGGAAAATGACAAGGAAACAAAACAGTCATGTAAAGTACAAATAACATACTTGAAAATGTGACTTTCCTCTCTAGATGTAATAGAAGCTCTGTCCAACCCTATTCGATATGTCAACCTCCTGGAACAGAGGTCCAAACAACTAGCGGCTCTGACGCTGGAGGATGTAGAGGAGGATACCCAGACTGAGGTGGGGCCTGTTTCTTGGGTTCTATGGGTGTTGAAAGCTAAACTTGTGTTTGTAACTTTGGTTGGTTGTGTTTTAGGACGAGGCGCTCACTTTTGCAGAGCGTAAGAATGACCTAAAATCAGCTCCTCTTGAGAACGGACTCAGCCCTGCCTCTGGCCCGTCAGGTCACACCCCCACCGCCATGACGCCCAAAGCCTCTGCAGCCAACCACCAAGCAGCCACGACAGGTAGCGCCCACCGACAGAGAACCCACATGCATCACCTCCACCAATAAGAGGTGGAGTAGGTCATGTGGTCGCCCACGTTTGTCTACTAGAATCGATTGAATTTTGAGATGGATCCAAATACAACTAACAATATCCAGGCATGAACACCTAATGATGTTCCACCACTATTCCCAATTACATCCAGATCATCACCAACTCAGTGTCAAGGAGTGAGATGGTTTTCAGAATGAAGCATCATCATCATTATGATATCCGGCCTTCCTGTGGCCCAATGAATCAATTGATTTTATCTTCCCTGTGATACAAAACATGTCACTATCATAAATTATGATAGTGACATGTGACATATGATTCATAATTGTTATTGGAACCTGGCACCTATTTCCCAATAAGGGGATTAGGTTAGGTTTGCAATTTCTGAGTGCTTTCAAGTTTAAAGTGTCTGTTAAGTGTGTCGTTACGTGAAATGCTTTTAAATTAGCTCTCTTAGTAAAAGTAGATTTTATTGATGCTAATTACGAATTTTTTGCATTTTAGATGCAGCCAAACCAGCGGCAAAGTGTGAGGACCTGGTGTTAAGTGTTCTAATAGGTCTGTATTAACATGTTTTGTGAATTCCCAGTATTAAAAAAATATATATATATATATATGCCTTTAAGATATGAATGTGTACACTATGTGTTTGGATGATGTGAGGTTAATGATGTTTATGGTATAATCTATGCATAATCTGTCATCAAAAGCCAAAAGACTGTAGACTTGGTGTCGCAGGACATCTTGAAAGTACTTCAACACTAAATTTGGCTTGTTTCTTAATTTTGAAAATTATATTGAATAGGAGAAATTAGATCATAAACCCTTAAAGCTAGATCTTTCATGCATGAATATTTAAAGAGCAGAGCGATACTTTTCATATATTATTGTTTTCTTATGTAAAAAGGCACAAGGACATGGTTAGTAGTAGAATTGATTTATTTATTTGTTGTCCGTATTGTAATTTAGAGCAAGCTACACATGTGTTCACCCAAAAATACAAACTCTATTAGTATTTTTTCCCAAATTTTATTTATTTCTTTCATTCTCCACTAGGCAGAAACAAAACATTTCCCTTCATTCATTTGCAGACTCACATTCTAAGCTTTTTTTAACATGTCCAACCGGGTGGACAGCTGAAGAAATATGAAAAAAAAAACCTGGTAACTATAAATTCAATGCCAAAATGTTGAACGTTGTTGAACACGACTGCTCAGCTTTCCTTTCTATTTCTCCTCCACACTCTTTTCCACCTAGCTGCCCTTTCTCCCTCACTCTCCCCATCCCTCGTTCACCTCAGTGATCTTGACTCTTTAGCGCCTCCTTCCCCTATTGAACTGAAGCTTTTTCCAATAGAAAATGGCATATTAGTAGCTTTCCACTGTTGTTGCCGTGCTATAGAGAAAGACAACGGTGTTATTTATTCTGTTAGACGTCTAATAGAATATGCTACATCATCACCTGTGGTACCAGATGTCCCGGGGTGCGCCATGGAGAGTCTGCAGCAGTCAAAGGCTTATCAGAAGGAGCAGAGACGTCAGTTCAAGGATCTGAAGGAGTTGGTGAGGAGGCACCAGAAGAAAACGTCTGGGCTCCTTCAAGAGTTCGGCAACAAGTACAAGAAGGTGACCAGACAGTGCAGCAAGATCAGGTACAAATTATATTGTTTCATTTACTGTATTGTCTATATTGTCTCCTCCCATTCTGGGAATTGAGTTGACATGATCAATATCTTGCACAGAACCTTATTACATCGACAAAAAGTCAGGGATATTGTGGATTGTGGGATCATCGTTGCCGAGTCCGACGCAGATCTTTCTTGTGAATGCCATTACTCAAAAACTAATTCATGGATAATTTTCAAGTTTAAGACACACATAGACCGTAGTTAGAGGAAGAACTGGATCGATTTTGGGAATGGTCAGCTTCATGTTTCTGACTCTAGGGAGCTTTTCCTTCAAAGGTTTTTGGGCCACAATTTCCTCAACAATTGGTCTAAAAACTTAAAATGTAATGCAAATAAATCAACTCAAGGAGATCTTTATTGTATACAACATATTTTACTCTAATATTAAAATTGTTTTACTCACTAGAGGGGGCTATTTGCTGAAAAAACTTTTTTTTGGACATAACTTCACTTTTGTTTTTAAGCCCTTTAATCAAGGGGATTGCTTGTACAATGCAGGGGATTGATTACTTCTGGTGACACACTCTTGCTGTCCAGGACGACAGCGTAAGTGAAATGTTAAAGAATAAATAGTTTGCACTGCTATCCATAATTATATCCTACAGGGAGGCGGAGGGAATGTAGGTGCAGGTCTTTAAATCAGAGAAAGGAATTTGTTCAGGTGAACAAGAAGGGATATTTATTCTAATGTAAACGTCTACAGCGTATCACTAATCAATACTCTATAATCTGTGTTTTTAGACAATGCACATCCATGTGTTTGTTAATGCCTACTTGCTCCGCAGGGGTTCACGTCCAGACATGGAGAACGACGAGCGCCTCCAGCAGCTGAGAGACGAGCAGCAGCAGCAGCTTCTGGCTCTGAGGCAGGAACAGTACTACAGTCAGAAATATCTTCAGAAAGAACATATTAAAATGGTAAAGTCTAACAAAACTGACCTCTGCTTCTCATGACACTGATCATAACCCTTTAAAAAGGGTAATCTATATTTTAACAAACTTCTTTCAAAATAAAATCACCTAAAAATGACAAAATGCTGATTAAGTGCTATTGAATGAAAATATAATGGATGAAGGTTGTAATTACAATAACATTAGGTCAGAACAGATTACGTGCTGAATTAGTTTTACATTGAACATTAATGCAGAACTAGAGCTTCTGTTTCCCTCAGCTGACGGAGCGACTGAGCAGTCTGGTTGAGGAGACCCACAACATCCAGATGAAGAAACTCAAAGACATCTGTGATAAGTAAGACACCGATTCTGGACTTATATGAAAAACAATCAGGTGTTGAATATTTCTGGGGCTAATATTTTCATTATACAGTTAAAGGCAAATTTAATATCAAGCTACTGTAGAGAAAGTTGGTGGTTCCGATAGAAAGATGTCAGAACTCTGTTCATCGCACAGATGTTTTGGCAGCAAAGGAAAGACATAACATTATAACCACCTGTCAAGTTGTGGACTCACAAGATCTGTGCCGTTGCGCTGTACAAGACCTGTGCCGTTGCGCTGTAGTGTCTGCCATGAAGATGTTAGCAGTAGGTCCTTTAATTTTCCAGTAAGTTGTGAAGTTGGGCCGACATGAATCAGCCTTATTTGTCCAGCACATCCCACAGATACTTGATTGGATGGAGATCTGGGGAGATGGAGGCCAAGTCAACACTTCAAACTCATTTTTTGAGTGTGGCAGGGAGCATGTCCTGCTGAAAGAGGCCAATGCCTTTAGAGAGTACCATTTAATGAAGTTGTGTACTAAATCTGCAGCGATGTTAAGGTGAGGCAAAAGGTTTATGAGTAACAGCCACATGACTGACTGGACCAAATGTCTCCACAGAACAATTGCCTCCTCCTGCTTACCCTCATCCCTTAGTGCATGCTTGTGTAATCTCTTCCCCAAGTAAGCAGCGCACATAAACCCAGCCCTCCACAGGACATATAAGAAAATGTGATTCATCAAAGTGGGCCACATTTTTATACTTTTCTGTGGTCCAGTTCTGAAGCTTATGTGCCCCTTGTAAGCACTTTTGACAGTGGACAAGGTTCAACGTGGAGTCCGTTGCCCGTTCTGCAGCTATGCAGCTCCTTATGCAGCAAATAGCGATGCACTTTGTATTCTGGCAATTTTCTAATAGAACCTGGAATAACTTTTTCAGTGCTACAGCAGCTCTTCTGCAGGATGTTGGATCAGACAACGGGTTCATCTGTCAGTAGACAGCGCCTGCTGATAGATGCAACAGCATACTCAATTTTTATTTATTCATTTTGGTGGTTATAAAGTTATGGCTGATCAGTGAATATGGCTCTGGTATGACATGGATCTCAACTGTGCACTTACATCACTGGCACATGAGATATACAAGTACACATCAAGTGTATACACACAGTTTGTAGCTGTGCTTTCAGATTACTATCTGCCGCAGATGCAGCCATTTTCAACCAATTAAAACATTTGTAATCTCTTTCTCAACATCCAAATTTTTGCTGCCGCTGTAGGGAGAAAAAGGAGTTGAAGAGGCAGATGGATCGAAGGAGAACAGAGAAGATCAACCAAGCTAAGACTAAAGAGAAACATCTGGCTGAAGAGTACGAACCACAGAATCCACGTCACCCTGCTCTAGCTTCATAGTTCACACACTCATCCATCCAACTGGCTTTCTCTGTAGACAAATATATATTACTTCAAATTCAAACCATCTGACTGTGTCTTCCCAGGGAGAAGATTGAGATCAATAAGTCTTATGTCAATGAAGTCGTTCAGAACATAAAGCGGGTGAGCAGAGGATGGAGAACCTCGGTTCAAGCAGTATTGAATATTTCAATGTCTGTCTAATCTCTGAGATGATAAAATGTCATGTTTCCGTTTTGCCATCTCTGTCAAGCCTTGTCCCTGCAGTCTAAGATATTCTTTTTTTTATTCTTGTTCTTCTGTCTACAGCTTGAGGAGACTCAGGCGAAGCGCCATGATCAACTGGTGGAACAGTATAATGAGCTCCTGCAGGAGATACAAGACCAGAAACCAAAGGTGAAACACGTAATTGTCATAGAGCCTCCATATCCTTGCCTCAGTGAAACCAGCCAGTTTGCATGTTTCACACAGCTAGGGATTTCTCTCCGAGCCGCTGCTCTTGCGTGTAGCTGCACACCCACACATTTGACAATCAGAGCTGACAACAATGCGAGGCGCTTGTGTGAAATGATGCGCCTTCTGGCAGCCATGTTGGGGCTCCTCAACTGTTGACAGTAATGGCTGACAGCAGCTGCTGGCATTTCTAATGTACAAACAATTTGTCTCAGTAGGTAGATATAAATATCTTATATCGACGCCTTTCGTTGAGACTGTGTTTTCAGAGTGTCAGGGTTTGTTTCCAGCAATAGCTCATCATGCTGCACAGAGAAGCATCACGCCAAAAGAAATCTACCATCAATGTGGACTTCTCCTCTCTCTCTTTAGCTGCAAGGCGCCTTAGAGGCAGATTTTCAGGAGAGGTTCCAGTGCTTGCCCGGAGAGATTCAAGACTTCCTTCAGGACAGGAAGGCAGAGGTCAGAGGTCACAGCAGGTCCCGCGCATCAACGCCACACGAGATTCTGTCTGAGGAGGATTGAAGAGAACACTGTGTAGAGGAGTGAGGGAGGAGGAAGAAGATTCAGCAGCATGAGTCAGGAAGTAAGAGGCGACAGAGATGGGAGGGTCGATGGAGAAGAGAGCAGAGGAGCAGAATTATTACAAAGACTGTTAATTTATTTTTAATGGAAAAATGCTTTAATGTTTTTTATTCATTCAAGCATGCTATCTGTCTATCCATCTATCTGTCTGTCTATCCATCCATCCATCCATCCATCCATCCAACCATCCATCTATCCATCTATCTCAGATCTGTCTATCTCTCTCACTTCTTATTGATCAGTTATGTCATACTCAGTATTTTGAAATATGCACTTTTTTTTAATCATTTATTTGTTAAATTCATCTTGAGATTTTGTATTAAAATCAACCTACATGGCAATGTCTATTAAGTCATTAAAATTCTATTTCATAATAGCATGACTGTTAGTCGAAGACATTTATAGACCAGTAGACCCTTACTTATAATGTTTAAGAATAGAAGCAAATCATTACTTTTTTAATCATTATCAGCAACTTCCCATCCGGTCCTTCCAGCTGCTATATACATTTGTTTGGCATTTGGACGTCCTGTTAGATGTGAAAGATCCTGCTGCCACTGCATGACTTATTTGATTGAATGTGAAAGTTGTTTTGACAGAATTATCACTCTAAAGATATATTCATCTGTGAATTTCATGATAATCATTTGTGAATTTAATGATAAGAAACATGAATGACTCTTTAACGTGTGTTTATAAAGTGTTGCTTCCGAGTGTAAACGTAACAAATTTTGTTTTTCTCTTTGTACAGATATCGTCCAGAAAATATTTGTTTTTTTGTGTTTTAAATATTTGATTTTCTTTTGGAGTTTTTACAAACTAAGGCTTAAGTTGTGTTCAACAACATTTTGTGCACTCAGCAGTTTCCTTCAGATTTAATCCACTGTTGATTGAGCACTTATTGTCTGAGCCTTTACTTGGTTCCACGAAGGTTTCCTCCCTTACAATTTCACTGGTGATACTTTAGACCCGGCTGATAACTCTGTGTGATAACATAAAAGTACCTCACTAAGCTTTAACCACTAAAACTGTCTGTTAAAAATAAAATAAAAAAAGCTTAAGTTTGCGGGTTCTACGACAAAATGCTTTCTTGAATGCACCCCTGCTTTTGTGATTAAACTGAGCATGTTTTATTGTCCTGGATTTTTTTTCCCCAGCAGTTGAATTGTTTCTTGTTTTTACTGAATGATATTGTAATTGAAAGACTATTAAAATATATTGTTCAACAAAAATAAAAAGTTTGAGTCTGATACTGGAGTGTAAGGAAAGGTTTTGCATTCACCTGAGTGAAAAAAAATTGCCCTTTTTTTCTGAATTAATGACTTTTTATTAATTCATTAACTCAGAAAACAGATTTCTTACCTTTCTGTCTGAACAGCCGCAAAGTCCTTAGGTGCCTGCGCAACGTTGACAAAGTTATATCAAGACCATGGATATTACTTAGAGTCGTAAGTGTCTACCAATGTTTTAAGCCAAGATCTAAATAAATCTGGATTTAACTAAACAAGTGCTACTTGATAGCTTCCGTGAAACTAGCTGTCACGACAGTGAGAAATATCGAGACAATTAAGAAAACAGGGCTCAGTTTTTCTGAAATGATGAAAAACTAAGTGGTTGATTCAGAAAATCAGGGCTGGAAAATAAAAATGTTCTGGGGTAAATGTAATGAGCTTCTGTAGGCGTGAGCACAATAATGGGGTGTTTCTTTCTTGTTGTGGGTGTTAATCTCTGCAGTACATCTGTCACAGGCCATAAGCATGAGTACCTGTGTGCAGATAAATATGTCCTGTTAAATACAGGAGAAGCAGAGTCAGGAGGCGTTACTTATGATTACTCTGTGGGCTGATCTCTTTTTAAGCAGCGTTGATGTCATAAATTAATCTAATCTTCATTAAAACACACATTTTAACCACTCTTTTTCTTTTGTCAACATAAACAATTTTTAATTCTCATTGGTAACATTTACCTCCCTAGTTCTTTTTTTGCTATTTTTCTTACTTTCTGAAAAGTAATACTTAGCTGTTAATCTATTACCACACTTCAATTGTAACTGGATTTCCAGCTGGTTTATAATTCTATGTTATGGATGGGAAAGCATTTTCATGAAGATTGTTTCCTCATCACGGAGTCTTCAAAATACCAAAACATGTCAAAGTAAGTCACATAAATATGAAATACATGAAGTATTGAATGAGCACACATAAAGGGGTCATACCATGAAAATCTCACTTTTCGGTGTCTGTATAATAATAATACTTATTATAATAATATTAAAATAATAATAATAAATATATTTAGTATAGTACTTTTCACAGAAATTTTCTCACAAAGTACTTAACAGGAGAAAAGTGCACTCCATAAACACATACATCCATTATAAACAAGGCAAAGTAGAATATACAAAATAGAAGTGAAATAGCAAAGTCAAAAAATGACTGAAAATAACATTGTGATTTGTGTAGGTTACAAATAACACCAGAGAAATGAAAATCAAATTAGTGTATAAACGTATGTAAGTATGCAGATACAGTAGTTGGGTGTCTGGAGTGTCTACTGATCCATAACGGTCAAATAAGGCCTCCCCCTGAGGTTCTTTAATGAACGCCACAACGGAAAACATGACTTTTGGTGGTCTATACAGATCTTCTCTCCACATGTTGTCCTGTGATACGCCAATCAAAAAAATAACTCTACACTACCCAGGGTTTTTCAAAGGAGAGAAGGCTGCGTTCAATGATTTCAAAGTCTGAAAATCTTCATTCCCCCTGAATTACATCAGTCACAAGAGCAGTGGCAGTCCTGCATACTGGGTGAACATTGAATAGTGAGTGAACGATAACAATGTGTTTTGTCTATTGTGTTTCATTAAATGTCGAAACAAATAACACAAAAAATAATAAACAGCACAACATTTACACGGGATATAAAAGAAATGAAGCAGAACATATATCCGATGTGACCAGGTGCTGAAGTGAGATTAGCCAGGTAAGGAAACCATAAATTCTGTTGTAGTTGTCTGCTGATGCCAGAACGAGTGGACTTGCTGACTGCAATACTGACAGAAAGGTCATGTGACTACATGGCGCTAAGATCACAGATTTTTGAGTGTTGTCGTCTACGGATCAAACAGACTTTAAAATATATGAAAATTAAACAAAACATATGAAAGCAAGTTTTGCTTAATAAATCCTTACATGCCAAAACTAATAAACAGTGCTGTATGAAGTCACTTGTAAACGTATGATTTCAATAATATATATATATATATACCAGGTCTTAACCGCAAAAGTCTCTACAAAATACTAGCAATGGTTGTGAGGATGGGTTGAATCATTTAGAGACAGCAGTAGTCAATGAAAGTGGCATTTCTTAAATATATTTTGGAATAACATTTGTAATATCAGTTATAGTGGTTTATGTAAACTGTTCTTGTGTAATTTGGGTTATTGCATACAGCTGATACATTAAATTTTGCCAATGAATCCGAAACATGAATATACAATATAAACTATACAATATGTGTACACTAATATACATGGCTGAATAATTTTGACAATGTTATTATTACATTTGTCAATGTTATTGTTACCCATTTTTAAATGTTTGATAACTATTGATTACTATAAATTATTAATGGCGATTATCATTAATTATTAATACTCAATTTTGCTGTAATATTTTTGTGTCATTCACCGCGGTCTGTTCTGACGTCATTTCCTGATCTGTCCAGCAGGTTGTAGTGTTGAGTCATGAATGTCCTTTCTCTCTCGCCGTAGAAAAAGAGCAGCAGCTTCCCAGCAGCATCAGCACCAGTAAAGACATCTCTCTCGTCTCCTCTGCTCTCCTCTCCCCCACTGCGGAACATCGGCCTGCTTTCCTCCCATCACTCCTCCAGCGGCAGACCCAGCTCGCCATGGATAACTCCGGCAAAGAGAAGGAGGCCATGCAGCTGATGGCTGAAGCCGACAAGAAGGTCAAAGCGTCCGGATCCTTCCTCGGGGGGATGTTCGGGTAAAGGATGCTCCTATTCTCTGTTTACCTCTGTCTCTTTTTGGTATGGGGAGCGGGGGTCCTCGCACGTAGGGCCCAACAGAGCCAGTACGATGTTTGTGTTTCCGTTTGATGTAACATTTCTGCGTCTGGTGCTCAGTGGTGATATGCACAAACCATCTATGGCTTCTGTTTAGCTCTACGTCCCTGCAGGAGGAGGTTGGAACTTCAACTCAGACATTATATCCGTATTCATCCACGGATTATCGGGGGTCGTCTGTGTCGTGTTAGAAAACGAGCTGTCATCGCAGATTATGTAGCCTGCATGTCTTGACCTGTCACGCCAGACAAATGTCGCACACTGCCGGCTGCTGCTGGGAGCGGGGCCTCTCTGCGGCCGGGCCAGAGGCGGGGGGGGGGGGGGGGGGGGGGGGGGGGGGGGGGGACGCAGCAAGGATGGCGTGTGTGGAGCCAGTCGGTGGAGATGCGGAGGCTGGGATTTTTTATTTATTTATTTATTTTTTACGTGTGTGAGTTCGGGCCTTCATTAGGGAGGGCCGGATGTTTACAAGCGAAATTGGGAAAACTGAAATATAAAACTGATCTGATGTCAGATTTAATTCTTTAAATGTATCCAGTGATCTGATTCCATGCAAAGGAAGCAGAAAACCCTTTTTCTGAATCCAGCCCAGACTATAGGGACAGACAGTAGCAGTAAATCCTGGGAGTTACAACAATAAATGGAATCAGATCCAGAAAAACCTTGTTTGAATATAATAGAAAAGTTGGGACATGTCTACGGGTGGGCACGCCATCCAATTTACCATTACAGCAAGCAATGGTGGTTAAGGGCTTTAGAATGAGTCATAAACCTCAGATATTCATGGGAGACATTTATTCATTTATTTTGTCCAACTTTACACCAATTAATGCACAAACCCCGTGGAAGAATAAATGTGCAATTGTATAAAAAACACAGTCAAGAGTTGAAAATGTCAAAAAGTAACGATGTAAAATCAACAACAACATTTGAAAAATGTGTGTTCATAAATTGCACATTAAGAAATTTCACATCACATCAAATATTTTTGAAAGCGGGGCCCATTGAATTCCCTCTTTGTATACAGACAAATGAGATTAATTAAATCAAAAATGTAATTAATAATAAACAGAAATAAACAGTTAATTAGATTATTTTGTAAAATACCACATAACACTAGTCATAGTTTTGCTAATATGTTACTGTACATTTACAGTATTTGAATCTGCATTATGTACACTGTATTTAATTATAATAATAGAATGCCAGATACATGACAATTCAAAATGTTTCACAGTAAAAAAACAGCATGTAACCGATCACACATGGTGCTACGATGCAAGACGGGGGTGCCACCTTCCATCAGTACTCACACAAACAGCCAAACTGATGGAAGATTTGACTGCAGAGGTTAGGAAACAAACCACTCACCCTCCAATGGTGGATGCTATACCTCTTTGACCACAACCACCCCATCTAAAATACTACTAATAATACTATGTATTAGAAATAGTAATATAGATAATAAAAAGCTTATACTAATACACTTTGAAAGGAAAATGAAAATGGTGATTTATGTTCTTCAGTGGAGATTGCCTTATCAAGTCAACTCTGGATACGTGGATAAAAAGATTGAGCAGGTTTAAGCATATCCAAATTAATATTATTTTTCACTTTCTTACCACTTTTCCCTCTTGCACAAGCCATGATGCTCATAGAATTATATGATCTTCCTGTCAATAATTCTCTTAAAGTGATGCACTACTGTTTTATTTTTTCCCAGACTGCATTGCAGCGGCATCTCGCTGTATGACAGCGAGATGCTGCACATTGTTCAGATTTCTCTGCAAATGTACCATTTACTATTTACATCGGAAGACACCTGATAGCAGACAAATAATGATAAAATAACTAATGAAAATAATAGTTACATGCACTCTGAATTATTCAAATATGAAATAAAGGAGATTACAGATGTTATTCAATAATGTCAAGTCAGATTGAGTAAACACAGGTTTGATCATGTTTATTTAAGGGACCACAAGTAAACAGGACGTAGAATCTAATGAACTAATGAACCGTACAATCTACTTCACAATGACACAAATGAAAACAATTGTCTCAAAATATAAACCAAATTTTAGTATGTTATTGTTCAGTTGTTCAGTCAAATGCTGATAACTGTCTTCATCTGTTCTGAGACTCAAATGTCTGAGGCAGCTCGCGTTAAATTCAAATCTAGTTCCTTCGTCGTGTTCCACTCTTCGTTTGACATCCCATAACATCCATGCTGTAAAATTCCTTTTCTACGTTAACAAGGTAGCATAATGTCCCCTGTAATCAGGCCTCAAACAATAAGAAAATGAGTGACATCTGTTTTCCCCGCATGGATGCCCAAATGTTTGAAAGAGCCTCATTCCTGTGTTGAGATGAGGAAGACTCAGCTGTGTTTATCTTGTGGGTTGTAACACTTCACTCTGACACCACATCCATCTTGAATGATGATCGTGGAACAGATTGGTGGAAACTAGAAATGTTCGTTCACTTTAAAAAAAAGTCCAAAATTTATGTTGAAAATTCTTAATTTAATTGTGTCACCAGTGGAAGTCATTTGTCTTTAAATCAACAAAAATAATATTTTTACAATGACAAAAAGTTTTCTGAAACAGATTTGAAGAATTTCCCAAAGCTGAAATTTTTCATTTTTTTTTCTGTTGTAAAAAAAAAAAAATGTTACTACTGTTGGGGACTAATGGTGCACTGTAAAAAGACAAATGTTAATAATTTGAGTTAATCAAACAATCCTCTTTTTACAGTGTACCGTGACCATGAAATGACATTAACAGAGCGATATACTCAACCTGTAGAAAACTGAGGAAATTAATTTTCAAATGGGTAGTAATTCGGAACAGACATTTGGGAGCCTTGCAAAGAATATATGATCATGATTAGTATTTGCATAATTAACTTAATTTAGTAGCTGTGTTTTTCAATTGCTTTCGACAGATTGGTGAATCCTCAAAAACTGAATTTGAAAGAAAATACTTTTCAACAACAAGACCAACCATATATAGCAATACATACAATATCTGTATTGATTAAACACTAGCTATAAATGAAATTCATGTAGTATGCGTTCATGGCTCATTTCATGGCTGTCTGTGACGACAGCAAAAGCTTAGATTAACATTTACTATTCTATTTGAAGTATTTGAAATGAAGATATGTTTTTCCACTGAGATTTGACCTCAGTTTCCTCTCTTCCCTGTGGGTGTCATCAAATACACGAGTCAGAGCTCGGTCCCATTTGAGAGGGATGTAAACACCATGAACTGGTTCACGCTGCAGTCACATGGCCACAACATGTACCGAGTCTAGATAAGATAAAAAGTAGCTATAGATATAAATATATCTATATATATCCAAATATTTGTCTCGTGCGAGGGAAAATATTAGATTTTAAACATTGAAGGAAAGAGTGAGAGAGCGACAGCTTTACGTTTGCGACAATTTCAACATTGAAGGGAAAATAAAGCATTTTTAAAATTTACTATAAATCTATGCCTCATGAATAAAAAAAGAAAAGAAAATTAAAGGGAATCAGCGGCAGTCTGATGTCATTAAAAGTCATTAAAAGATGTCTTTGTCTTTTGAGTTTCTGATTTTTTGTGTGGTTATAGGGGAAACCACAAGGTGGAGGATGCCTGTGAAATGTACGCCAGGGCCGCCAACATGTTTAAGATGGCAAAGAACTGGAGTGGTAGGTGAAGGACACACACACACACACACACACACAAATATTCATCGGCCTACAGACAGTTATATAGTACCAAAAACAGAAATTTAGTGGTCTGGATTCAGAATGTGAACATACTGGAGGCGTGGGGGAATAAGTGAGACATTCAGAGCTGAAGAAAGCAGTGTGCGCTTTAGATGCACCAATAATAGCTCATGCAGATTTTAGCTATTCAGATGTGTGTTTTGATTGTTCTGATGCCTGCTGTGTCAACAGAATAAACTGTGAGCTCAGTCATCTAGTTCATAGAGAAAAATAATTCAAAAATGAGGAGTGTTTGGCAAAGGATTGTGTCTCCCTGTCCCCTTCAAACCGCGTGTGTGTGTGTGTGTGTGTATTCAGCTGCAGGGAATGCGTTCTGTCAGGCCGCTCGACTCCACATGCAGCTGCAGAACAAACTGGACTCTGCCACCAGCTTCGTCGACGCCGGCAATGCCTACAAGAAGGCTGACCCGCAGGGTGAGCACCGTTGTCCTACTCACACATGCAAACACACAAACACGCACACACCTTATTGATTCAATGACTTATCACCGCTGCTGCAGCTCTGTGACTCTCTCCATCACTTTAGTTATGTAAGTGCATTTAACCATGGATAGAAATGACGATAGGTAGAAGAGAACAGATCCTTGATCTCATGTTGCCCAGTGTTGTCTGCATTATCTGTTTGGAGGGTATTTTTTAGTTGGGGGAAACTTATCCTGGTTTTCTTCAGAAAATAGTTGTTTGGACAAGCTGTCATAAAGTGTTGCACATTTATCCATTCCTCTCTGTGTGATTCCTACATCTTGTCACTACCCCAAAATTTCTAAAAACTACTTTGGTTTTATATGTACTCATAATTTCTCTGTGGGACTGTAAAAGCCGAAACATCGCTGAGAGATAAATGCTCAAATGGTGACTTTGCTGTTTTTTACCGTGTGTGCAGGGATATTATCTGGTTGAAAAATGGCTCATTGTCTTTCATTTCCGTGACACAGCTTATTCAAGCTTGGAAGAAATCCTTTTGAAATACATGTTGGGAATCCTTCACATTAATCGATAGTATAGCCGTTTGCCCGTAGATCCATAAAACACCTTACTTTTAGGAACTCTACTTGGGGTGAAGCTTGAAACCAGTTGCAGAAAGAATATAGCAGAGCCAAAGCAGGTGCAATTAATTTTTAATTTGATCTAAAAGTAGGCACAAGGAAAATAACATCGGGAGAAAACAGTAACTAACTTAAGAAACACTGAGAAATAAGTTACATGGACATCGTTTGAACGAGTGATGACACGGGGAACATTATTTAACTTCATTATTGAGTCACTATGGGATATTATCTTAAAGCATATTGCTGACAATATTCTGTCAATATGGACTGTTTGGGATTATTAATGAGTTACATTTAATTTGAGGAGTTCAATCAGGGGGATTGCTTGTACAACGCAGGGGATCGGGGGCTTTTGGGGGTATTTTTTTCTTCCCCTTCTATAATATATTATCTTATCCTACTTCTCGCTCTTTCTCCCCTCACTCCCACTCATTCACTGGCTCCTCCTCTCTTTCTGCTTATTGCAAGAGATGAAAACATTATTTTATTATTTGATATACTTTAAATTACTGTTTTAATCTAAACCTTCTTTTAGGGGTCCGCTGTTGGCTGGTTAAATCTCTCTGAGTATTAGCTAGAATATCTCATTAAGACAAAACAAGACTCTTCAAATGCGATTACCTTTCTAAAAGCAAAACATACTTCTCGAAATTAGTTTTTCTCTTTTAGGCCAAAACAAAGAATAGGCTTCTTTTTTTTTGCCTTTATTGAAATACCTTTTTTGTGGTGTAAGTATTTTCAGTCTGATACATTAAATTAAGTAAAAGATGACTCTTTAGGCCCCTGGGGTTTAATGAAAGGAAAACCTTCTAACATTCATGACACTAATGCTCCACAAGATGAAAAGGGAAGCCAGGCTGCTCATAAACTTTTGGAAAATGAAAAAGATTCCTGGTGTTACTCCAGGAAAATTAAGTTCAGAATTATTCTGCCTCCTTGTGATGAGCTCAATAAAATACAGAAGGTTAGTTAGTTAGTCGTCACCTGGGGAGGAAACTGAGATTCAATATGACGAGTAGACGCAGAAGACTCCGGTTCAACTTCCCTGCATTAGACTTTCTTACCTTCCTCTCTGTTTACCTCCAGAGGCAATCAACTGTCTAAATCAGGCCATCGACATCTACACTGACATGGTAAGCTATGTCTCATTTGAATTGTTCCGCCCTGGGAGAACCTTCCTCATCTTTGAGTAATATCCTCTCCGTGTGTGTTTTTTCTGTCCACAGGGTCGGTTCACCATTGCAGCAAAACATCACATCACTATAGCGGAGATTTATGAGTCTGAGCTGGTTGATATCGAGAAGGTATGTAAGGGGGAACTAAATGTTCCTAGTATCATTCAGTATAAATGGCAGACAACGTCAAACTGTTTAATCTTCTTTGAATTTCCAGGCCATTGCCCACTATGAGCAGGCAGCAGACTACTACAAAGGAGAAGAATCCAACAGGTATGCATGCTGCTGAAAACAAAACTCATCAATCAGCATTGACCGCAGAACGTCATAATTCAAATGTTTTGATCTGGTAATGATTTAGGGTCATTCCCGAACCAAAATGTAAATAATTTCCTGCTTTTTCTTCTCCATATAACAGTATATATGGAGATCTTTGGATCATATCTTTTTATCAGATAACTATTTGAAAGCTATGGGAACATCTATTATTATTATCTATTATTTCCTGAATGAGTCAAGTAATCGAGAAAAAATGTGTTACTCTACTTTAATTACATATTATGACATATGATTTATGAAATACTGAATTTTAAATTTTACTCAATAATATTCCTGCTTTCGGCCGTGCACTCACCTGCTTACCTGGCAACTGTGTGAATGATAGTCCAACTCGATTATGCACCAGTAGAACGTCAAGTTTTTGTTCTGCATCATACACCACAGAGAACATTATGGTTGATCTGTTTTATTCTATTTTACGAAAAACTCAACGGGGCTCTTAGTCAATAAGTTGTGTTGGATCTATTTGGACTCCACCTCGGTGCGTGCTAAATGAAAACGTTTGGTAGGATTTGTCATCACTTCAGCTGTTTACTTTTGTCTTCGTGTGTTTTTCAGTTCAGCCAACAAATGTTTGTTGAAGGTTGGACACTACAGCGCTCAGCTGGAGCAGTACCAGAAAGCTATTGAGATCTATGAACAGGTAACAGGGGACACAACTTTCACGCCAAAGCACCGATAATGTTAAGAATATCCTGATTAGCATACATTTATAATCAAGAAAAAGTCCAATTTGCCTGAGGCAACTTCATGAAGTCTGTCTATGCCGTAGTGTTGTTGGATTTTTTTGAAAGATGTAATGAAATAGTTGGACTTCCTGTAATATGGATAAATATACATCAATCGGCCATAATTTTTATAACTACTGAGTAAATTTGATTACTTTATTAAAAATGCACCTGTTAGTGAATATTCATCCAGAAGTCGATGTGTTGGAAGCAGGGAAAATGGTATCTATTTTAAATTTGGTGTTGTTTCTGGATTCTCTGGACCCTCAAATCTCTAGCTGATGTGCTCATTCAAGCGCCAGGGTCCAAGAGCCATTTAACCATTTATTGAGTATGTAGTTGAAGGATGTAAGATCTAGGATGGGCGGAGAGATGTAGGATGGGTGGATGGATGTAGAACGTAAGATGGATAGATAGTTTTCCTGTGCAATATAAAACATAAATTACTACGGTACCATACAAGAATCTACGCCTGCCCCTTTTTATTGGTTTTTACCAACACTCAGAAAAATACAAGTTAAGAAGCTTCAACACATTTGATATTCTGTAAGTGGATGGACATAGGTGGTTTGATCAAATAAGTAGGATCAGAGCAAAGAAACTTGCAAAAGAGATCCGAACAAAGACTCCCAGCCAATTTATTACCTCCCCTTCTTGGCTGCTTCCCGGCACCTCTCAGTGAGAATTGTACAGTATGGAAAGAGTATCTTGAATACGAAGGATCTGCGTGATTTTGATGAGGATCAACCACTGGGCCAGAGCCTTGTTGGGGGTTCCTAGTCTGCAGGGGATAGACGTTCCATAGTGGTTCAATAGTTCAATGGGTGAATTGACGTGTGTGTTGGAATGAAGCCGAGCCGTGTCGTCCAATCCCATAGAAGAGCTACTATTGAAAAATAACTGAAGAAGTTCCTGCTGGTTCTGATAGAGAGGAGTCAGAACACACACTTCATCAACGAGCTGCTCTGGTAGCAAAAGAAAGACCTTCCCAATATTTGGTAGATGGTTATGAAGTTAAAGCTTTCAGGTGTAGATCCACAGTGTGTTCAGCAAAGTGTGATACAAAACTCTATAAAGACAAAAAAAAAAACACTAATGATATTAATGACAGCAACAAGAGAAATTTGAACACATGTTTCTTTAATAACTCTGTGTTTCAGGTTGCTATGAGCACCATGGACAATCCTCTGCTCAAGTACAATGCTAAAGAGTATTTCTTCAAGGCTTCACTGTGTCACTTCATAGTGGATGAACTGAACGCCAAGGTAACGCACACACACACACACACACACACACAAACACTAGCGCACGGAAATACACACTTTCACAGAGGCATACATGCACATGAGTGTGATGGCTAGAGGTAGTGTTACATTTCTAAATGTCCTGCATGGGGATTCAATTTGTAATCAAGTATCTGTGTGTTCCAGTTGGCCATAGAGAAGTATGAGGAGATGTTTCCAGCCTTCTCAGACTCCAGAGAGCTCAAACTGTTAAAGGTGAGTCCATTTTTTTCTTTCTGCCCATTTCTAATCTCATAATTTGTGAAAATAAACATATCCAGCACAAGCTAACATTTCCAAGTGTCAAAGAGGTTTTGGATTGGCTAACTATTCTTAAATCTATCACGCCAATAAAATGTTTTTAAAGTAACCTTATGAGTGTGCATAAATATGGCATTTAGGACATTATATCAGCGCATGACAATGAAAGTTTGAATTATCAGTTACATTTGGAGACACAAAATTATTCAACCTTGAATGTATTTCAGATCAAATCAATCAAGTTGCACATAATTCTGGCCTTCAGAAAGGTTAATCAGGGGGGCTGTAGTACATATATGTTAATTGATCATTTTTATTTTATGGTGCTTTATACTTTTACTCAACAACAGCTCAGGGACAAATGCTGTAATTTTTATTGAATTACATTTATTTGATTTCTTGTGTTACTAGTTACATTGTGGAATGAGCTTGATAATAAAAATTACAAAGGAATAATGATGTCTTATTTACAATTCATCAACCTTGTGGGTGATGATCACATGATCCAAAGGTGATATTGTGTAAAGAAGTAATCTAAGTTTCATAAGTTTCATATTTTATTGCCACAGAAACTCCTTGAGGCCCACGAGGAGCAGAACAGTGAGGCGTTCACAGAGGCTGTTAAGGAGTTTGACTCTGTGTCTCGTCTGGACCAGTGGCTGACCACGATGCTGCTCCGCATCAAAAAGACCATCCAGGGAGACGCCGGGGACCTGAAATAGACAAAAGTGGTTCGAGACAGGAGTGAAAGGGAGGGAGGCGGGGGGACGGGGTGCTGAAGATGGACTAAAGGTTAGGGAGATGGGTGGTCATTAAGGGATGGTGGAAATAAAAGGTACAAAAAATAATGTGGGAGAAGAAAAATAAATGGCAGAAACTATAAGGGGTGGGGGAAGAGGTGGGGGGGTTGGGACTGATGGAGTTTACAGTTGTACATATCAGCCTGCATGTGACCCCCAACTATCTAAGTATCACCTTTAACCATCTTTAGATGACCCCCTGTCCCTGATCCTACAGTATTGCTCTTGTAACACTGAACTGAATTGAACTACAAGCGAAAGAGTGGAATTAAAAGGTGTTTGTATGTGAGAGAGAATGTGCGTGAGTGTGTGTATGCATATGGGAAATCATAATATTTGATGGGAGATGTGAGCTCATATCAGATTCAAGGATATATGTTATTGAAAAGGGATAATGTTATTAATGAAATTATTGATATTTATTGTTAATACAGAAAATATTATTTATTGTTTATTATGGTGCTCAGTGTTACCATTTGTCCATATGTTTTAGATATTAGCCCCTAGCCTGTCCTTTTTTATTCTACTTCACTTCCCTCCTCGTGTTCTCCCCCTCTTCTGTCTCCCCACATCCTCTCCTCATCCCTACGGCCAGTCGAGTCAGTAATTCCACCCACAGTGATTGTTTGGCTCTTTGTGTTCTGGCCGATGGTTGGTCAGTGCAGTCAATCAGTAGGGCTAACTCCTGTCTCTGCCTTGTTTGTGCATGCCTGTTGTCATGTGGATGTAAGTGTTATCTGTGTCGTGCTGACATGTGACGAACATACATGTAGCCTGATATTATTTATGTGAAATCAGTAAATATGTACCTCAGATATTAAATTGAATTAAAAACACCATCCCTTCAGACATCTGACTACTTTTTAAGGGCATTTATTATAAATACAAAGGTTATGGTTGAAATATGACATTTTTTAGTAGTTAGACATAAAGAAGTGTCGAGTGGAATAAACCTTTACAATTATTACAAGATTGACATAAAGTCATGTTCCGGCATAATAATCTATTAAAATCAATAGATAATTCTAGCTATACATAAACTAGTGTTGGTGTGGAACCTCTAAGGCTGTTAGTATGAAAACATAAAGTGGTATTTGAGTGGAGTAAACCATTAAAGCTATTAGTAGTTGGACATGAAATGGTGTTCTGGTGGAATAAACCATTGAAATATTTACCTTGTAGCACTTTGAGATTTTATCCAAATATAAATTGCGTTATGATTCAAATGTATTATTATTATTATAATAATTAGACAAATAGTATTTGAGTGGACTAAACCTTTAAAATGATTAGTCGTCAGGTCTTCAGTGGTTCTGATGGAGGCGCTGTTGTAACAAACTAGGCCCTGAGAAAGAAAGCTGCAGTCTGGGATACTGCGGGTGTACAGTACAGCCAGCAGAAGGCATTGTTGTGTTAAAGTTGAAAACCTAATAGTTAAATGCTGATGGACTGATTATAAGTTGTCGAGACAATAGAGTAACATACATTAATTATGCAGGTTTAAAAGCATTTATATGTGTTTCATTTTGGTCTCTAACAATCATTCTGAAGGCACTATAACAACAGGTTTTTTAAATATCTTTCGTAACGAAAGCGCAGTTGGAGGTTTCATATTTCAGGTGTTATGATAATGTCAGTTCTATGAAAACAAATCATTCAATTGTCTCCCGCGAGACATTGGCCTCTGTGGTTGTGGCTATGTCCTACGATAGGGTTTGTTCAAGCATCGACAAAAAATACAGAATTGTATGGAATAAAACATTTTTTATTAACATTTAATTTTGAAAAAGCAACAAATATGTGCTTGTGCGCCGTTATTGAGGACACACGGATTGTTGAGTGGAGATTCCCTCGTAACGCTTGTACAATAATACCCACAAGTCATTTCGGCACCTCCCTTGAATTCTGCGACACAAGTTTCCGGTTTGTTGCTCGTTCGTTGCTTCCTGAGGTCTCTCGGTTGGATTTAGTTTGTGTGCGAATTTTAAACGCCATACATCTTCATAAGTGGTTAATAAAACATTGTAAATTAATTCACTGAAGGAGGGGAGAACTACAAGCCGTCAAGATGCCACGAATTATGATAAAGGGAGGCGTCTGGCGCAACACTGAGGTACGTGTTTATGTGGCTAGCTGTACTAGCACGATGCTATCAACCAACAGTAAATCAGTGAGACTGTGTTAGCATGAATTTAGCTGCAAACTCAACTGGGTTTTGCCCGCCTTGCAGATCTGTATTGTATGTGCTGCTGCCATAATTATAAAAGTTCATTTACGTGTTTGCTTGGGTAAACTTGTGCAGTTAGTAATGTTCTTAGGCAGTTTAGATGAATAACGTTACGTCTATCTGGAAAACTTGAATTTAGTATATCAGTCTTTAGCTGATATTACTTCTACCTACCATTCTTCAAAAGTGTATATTGTATAGTAAGAAGTGAACTTTGAATGTGTAAGAATAACACAAAAAATGTCCTGCACCAATGGCATTGTCCCTCGGTTTTAATGGACAGTACCATTATCGCTTCCCAGTCTTAGACTTAAAAGATAAAGATAAAGATAGCCTTTATTAGTCCCACAATGGGGAAATTGCAAGGTTACAGCAGCAGAGCATGTTACAGAATATTAACATTCCTTTACAAGAACACAGTTTTTAAAAATACTTTATTGCAATGTATCATTCATTTCCCACAACCATTTTACATACAAGGAGCACATTGCATATTATTTGATTTAAATGAAATATAAATAAAACATTTTCAATTTACCAACATAGACTTACAGAATGACTCACATCCACACTTTATACTTGTATATTCATATACACACATATATATGTGTGTGTGTGTGTACCTATATGTGTGTGTGTGTGTGTGTACCTACACACACATATATATGGACACACATTAGCATACATACACATATAGGTTTATACAAAATAAGAGAAAAGGGAAGGAGAAATGATGAAGGGGGAAAGGTTGGTAATATCTACCTGATTATTTGAAAATCCTATGTTATTGTTAGGTCCTTCACAGGGAGGCATACATGCTTACATGGAGTAAATTGAACCACATAGTTTTGGTCATATTTTCATATAGTTATTATTATATTTTTTATTGATGCTTTTAACTGCTTTTACTTTGTAGCACTTTGAGATTTGATCCAAATGTAAAGTGCGTTATAAATTAAATGTATTATTATTACATACATTTTTATACTTAATGTTGTTGTCTGGGTAAGGCTTAAAATAACTCCACTAATTTAGCCTAATAACCTAATTTAAGGAATAAAAAGAGCAAAAAAATTGAGAAAAATAAACTGAACTACCTGACACAGGTGATCTGTTTTTGCAATTGTCAAGTATGAGTGAGTGATGTGAATATAATAACATTACTGATTCTTATTTTGTGTCCCTTTTCTTATCTGTCCCTTCATACAGGATGAGATCCTCAAGGCAGCAGTGATGAAATATGGGAAAAACCAGTGGTCTCGTATCGCTTCCCTGCTTCACCGCAAGTCTGCCAAACAATGCAAAGCTAGATGGTGAGTTGTGTTATAAGGGCTTGTGATGGCATTAAGAATATACGTTTTCTAACCTCTGATCAGCCATAACATTCTAATCACTGACAGGTTAAGTCAGAGTAACATTACTTATCTCGTCACAATGGCACATGTCAGTTGGTTGAATATATATGGCTGCAAGTAAAGATTTCTCTTCAGACTTGATGTGTAGGCTGTAGGAATTTCAGCAAGTTTGACAATGTTGTTAAGGCTACACGACTGGGTCAAAACATCTCCAGAACTGCAGGACTTGTTGGGGGTACCTGCTCTGATTGGTTAATACCGCCGTTAAGGTCTATGGAAGATAATCCAATAACACAGTTCATCCCAGAGTTGTTTTGAAGCCAAATGGGAGATCTACACAATATTATGGTGGTAGCTTTAAGTTGTGGATGATGAGTGTTTATTGTGTTGAAATGGGGTGTTGTCCCCCGATACTATTTGTGAATCTTATTCCAAAATTAGACCTTTGTCTCAATAAAGATACTTTTTATAATTAATTTTTATATTGCCTTGCCTTCGTTTCCGTCTGCAGGTACGAGTGGTTAGACCCCAGCATCAAGAAAACGGAATGGTCCAGAGAAGAGGAGGAGAAATTGCTTCATTTGGCGAAGCTAATGCCCACTCAGTGGAGGACCATTGCTCCTATTATAGGACGCACTGCTGCCCAGTGTCTAGAGCACTATGAATACCTCTTGTAAGATTTTATAATTACAGTAGATACATACACTTAAACATTTTTAAGCAAGCAAGTTCAAAGCATATTTCCCCAGACCCGATGAACGTTCTATGATTTGCAATGCAGTGTCTGGAAAACTTCAATCTAGTATATCAGTATTATTGCAAATGCCATTGATTCACAATAATGTGTATTTGATCCCGTGCCTGTTTAGAGACAAGGCAGCTCAAAGGGACAATGAGGAAGAAGTGGGAGATGACCCCAGGAAGTTAAAACCCGGAGAGATTGACCCTAACCCAGAAACTAAACCTGCCAGACCTGACCCTGTGGACATGGATGAAGGTACGCCAACAAAGTTAAGATAGTGATGTGGATGATGACTGTGTTCAATCCAAGAGAGAGATTGTAGCCTGGTACCTGGAAAGCTACTTATGTGCTCCCTTAATATTCTTTATGAACATAATGTGACATACAATTTCATACAATAATCTTTGTTTTGGCATCTTATAGACTATTACTGGTGCTCAACAACGATCTGATATTTGATTTGTTTAAGCAGTTAAACAAGAATGCAAATCCTTCAGTATCCATATTAACATATGCATTGAACACAAGTAGGTTCTCTGATTATTAGCTCTAAAACTGCTGATCATTTATCCAATTTAATTTATTTAAATCCACTGAAAACCACAATGATATTCCTACAGCATTAAGCCCCACAAAACGACTCAATTTCATCCTGTCTTCATAATACAGTATAATAATTCTTAGTATTTTTTATTTCAACATCACATAAATCGGGGTGCAGTGAACTGCATCAATGTCCGTCAGCCTTTGGAATTAGATTTATGCTCATTGGTTCTGATGTTGCAGGATGACAATCCATAAAATGACTTATTAACCAGGTTACTTGTTAGGCTTTATTACTTCAACTTTACTACACTGTGGGTTTTCCATTGATCACAAACAATTGAACCAAACACAGGGGTGGTAATACACCCCGACATTGCTGTTTATGATTTTTTGATTGTTACGCTTTTAATATTTGTACATTGTTTTGCTCTATAAATACAAGACAGTAGTTTAAACTTTACCACATTAGGAGTTTCATGCTAAGATTAATCATGTCTGTGTCCGTTTCACTGTTTGTAGATGAGTTGGAGATGCTTTCAGAGGCTAGAGCTCGACTGGCCAATACTCAGGGCAAGAAAGCCAAGAGAAAGGCCAGAGAGAAACAGCTGGAGGAAGCCAGGTTAAATGCGCACAAACACAGTTTATCATTTTCACACTTACGGATAGAGTAGACATAATTAACTGTTCCGTTCTTGGTGTTGCAGACGGTTGGCGGCTCTGCAGAAGCGCCGGGAGCTCAGAGCTGCTGGAATCGATATTCAGAAGAAAAGGAAGAAGAAAAGAGGAGTAGACTACAATGCTGAAATTCCCTTTGAAAAGAAACCTGCATCGGTAGCCACTATCCTCTATTTTGGTTCATATAAACAGAATCCACAACACCCGAACCTCCTCACTGTATACACTGTAATTACTGATTGTAATATTGTGTTCCTTTAAGGGTTTCTATGACACCAGCATGGAGCAATACGTCCCTCTAGAGCCAAACTTCAAACGGCTCAGACAGCAGCACTTGGATGGAGAACTTCGCAAGTTAGTAACAAAAGTCACTGCATTTTATAACAGCAAGGGGGCATTCTATAAAACTTATTTCAAAAAAAGGAAGTACAGAACAAAAATGTATAGATAATGCAGTCATCTGATGCAGAATTTGTAATCTTTTTTGTTTATGTGTGTGTAGTGAACAAGAGGAGAAGGACAGAAAAAAGGACAAACAGAAGATCAAGAAAAAGAAAGAGAGTGATCTCCCCTCTGCCATTCTGCAGACTAGTGGAGTAGCTGAGTTCACCAAGAAACGCTCTAAATTGGTTTTACCAGCACCACAGGTAAACACCACACATTGATACCAGTACTACTATTTAATGTCCTATACATCTCTCAGAAAAGACTTTCTATTTCCTATTGGGTTATGTTAAGTTGACTTAGTATTTAATTTTACAATTTTCATAGATCAGTGATGCAGAGCTGGAAGACGTTGTAAAAATGGGTGTCGCTAGTGAAGTCGCTCGTCAAGCTGTGGAGGAAAGTGAAGGTGGAAACACTGCCTCCTCTGCCCTTCTGTCAGAGTACAGTATCACAAGCACCATGGCGACAGGACTACGTACGCCACGCACCCCCGTCGTTCAGGACAGGATACTGCAGGTAAGAGAGACACTGAACATGTGGATACTTCAAACAACCTGGCTGTGTGAGTATATATTTGAGTGCCATTAGAACATAAAAAAAAGACATTAAATCTGTAGTGTTTCAAATCAGATAACAAGCACTGACCTTCATTATTTTAAAAGGTATGAATTACAATTTAATTGCAAAGTTTTGCAAAACTGTCCAGGCTAGATTAAATGTGACACATTGAGTCACACAAATGTACAGGCTCATTACAGACAGCTAGTATCAGCAATGTTTCCACAAACCTACATTTTCAGCATTAAAGATACCTCTGTTTTAAAAGTTTTTAAAAAATCGTAAATAACCAAATTCAGAGATTTTTGCTAAATGTGGGTGTGTTCCTAAAAATCGAATAATTAGATTTTTCTTGTGTTTTATGAATTATTTCCTTGCAAAATACAGCACAAAACATGTAATCAGTAATATATTATGAAAATGATTTAAATTTTACCACAATCATCTTGAGTTTAAACATAAATGTTTCAATATGTCTCCGCTTTATGTCGAATATTCACTCCCTGCGTTTGTCTTTTCAGGAAGCCCAGAACCTGATGGCTCTAACAAACATTGACACTCCTCTTAAGGGAGGCCTCAACACTCCGCTAAATGAGAGTGACTTCAGTGGAGTGACTCCTCAGCGACAGCAGATACAGACGCCCAACACTGTTCTGAGCACACCCTTCAGGTTAGACCTCTGTCACCTGCAGTGTTTCTCTCACGCCGCTTTAAAATGATAATATAAATGTCAACTTCCATGGTTTTCTGACAGAACCCCTGGGCAAGGTCAAGGTCAAGGACAAGATGGTATGACGCCTCAAGCTGGAGGAGGAATGACCCCACGTGGGGCGGTGACCCCAGGTTTGACACCCGGCCGCACTCCGCTGAGAGACAAACTGAATATTAACAGTGAGGAGCAACTGGCTGACCCTGCATATGCTAAACACGTGGTAAGTCAACAGACGTTACAAAAAAATGTAACACTGTGAATACATAACTCAATTAACATTAACATCAATGGACATTTTCTGAGGACATAGAGAATGTTGTGTTCAACAAATATCACCAACAAGTCTAGGTCTAATCAAATGTCAACAACAATGAGATTAATAATGTTAATTATTAAAACTAAGGAAATAATTTATCTCTCTGCCCTCGCACACAGCAAAAGGAAAGCCTGCAGCAGCTCAGACAGGGCTTGATGTCACTCCCTGCTCCCAAAAACGACTATGAGATCGTTCTTCCAGAAAATGCAGAGAAGGAGCTTGAAGAAACTGAGACGGAGTCAGGATTCACAGAGGATTCAGCAGATGTGGAGTCACGCAAGCAGGTATGTTTGCGTTTTCCATCTGAACAAGATTTTTCTGATAACCTAATTTTCTTTAGAGCATGACCTCATCTAGAAGATACCATTTCAGCCTCATGAAACACTGTATTTAAAACCGTAAAAATAAAGTGCGTGTGTGTGTGTCTGTCAGGCTCACCGGGATGCAGAGAGAGAGAAGGAGCTGAAGCTGCGACATAGTGCTGTGCAGAGGGGCCTCCCCAGGCCCACCGAGGTAACTAACACTCATTCCACTCCACCGACCCTCGGACAAAACCTAGCTAGCCGGTTTAACATCCGTCCAACCATCCATTTTCTTCCGCTTATCCGGGTTCAATTTGCGGTGGAAGCAAGCTAAGAAGGAATTTCCAGGCATCCCTCTCCCCAGCAACGCTCTCCAGCTCATCCTTGGGGCTACCAAGATGAGATGTATGATACCTCCAGCCAGTTCTGGGACTACCTCGGGATCTCTTAATTAAGTGGCCGACAGCATGGAGAGAATCCTATACAGACGTGTGTGTCTGTTGTTTTATGTAGTTCTGACTGTTTTAGTCCACTAAGTCCTTTAAATGCTCTTTGATGAATGCTCACACCTTTAATTGTTTGTCGTTTGTGGTTAAAGCCATGAATGGGACATAAACTTAAACACATAGAGACTCACAGAGGGTTGATTTTTACAAACATGAACATGTGTTCATTCACAGCCACTTTGGGCCAACATTTTTCACCGAATATCCACCCCCACTGACAAATTATTTTTAGATTTTCTGACATCAGATTCGTCCCACCCTACTGATTTTACATTTTAATGTGTAGGCATGAACTTGTTGCATTGTAATTAAGGAGGATGGAAAATGTTACCATGCGTTATACCTGTAGCAGCATGGTGATAACCCTCCTGTGATCATGTGTGTGCAGGTAAACGAGTCCGTCCTCCGTCCGCCCTCCATGGAGCCTCTAGCGGACCTTCAACTGGCCGAAGAGCTGATCAAACAAGAAATGATCAAAATGCTTCACCACGACTGTCTGCACCACCCTTCTGCTAATACGGCCAGCCAGCTGCAGCGCATCAAAAACAAAGGCCCCACCTCTACATCTAACAATGCATCACATATCGCTTATCTGGAAATGCATTCCTACAAGCCAGTCGTCCCAGAGGAAATGGAGCAGGTAACACATGTCCACAGTCTAACCCAAAAACTGTTCTGAATCTGAGACGATAGATGGTTTCAGTTTGTTTCTTCATTGTGACAGCGTTGGATGACTTGTTGGAGTATAACCTTTATGTATGAAGCTGTTGATGATTTTGTGTACCTTTTTACAGGCAAAGGCGTTACTGGCAGGAGAAATGGAGGTGGTGAAGGCAGGAATGGGTCACGGCGATCTCAGCATGGAGGCCTACTGCCAAGTATGGGAGGAATGCTATGGGCAGGTAAGCATCCCTCTGTACTAAATTAAAAACAATGAATGATCTGTCCGACAGAGGATTATAGCAACCTTTATGTCAACATGAAATTAATGTTGGGTCATTAGCAGTTTATTCAACGTGTCTTTCTCTGCAGGTTTTGTATCTACCGGCTCAGAACAGGTACACCAGAGCTAACCTGTCATCGAAGAAAGACCGTATTGAAAGCCTGGAGAAAAAATTAGAGGTGAGAAAGGAAATGGAGACATGGAAATCTGGTAGAAGAATTATTTATACCACTACTTTAAAATGGTTATAGCTTGTGAATTATTCCTTTATTGTACATGACCACATTCAAACCAAATCAGGCAGAGGTTTTCTCTTGTATGGGAGACCACAAATGGAACAGTACCTGTTTTCGCTCTGTAAACGTCACCTGAATAGTTGGTGCCTGGTTTCAAGCTTATGACTTTGCAATGAAAAAATTCAGATCAGTTTCAATAAGCAGCAGAATGTTGGGTTCACTCAGCTTATATGCACAACCCACAATCAAAACAAATGATTTGCTTTTATTTTTTCCAAACACCTAGATTGGTGAACAAGGCCAACTCTGGTCTAATTGCTGAGGTTTGTCTCCCTCCAGGTAAACCGTGGCCACATGACGGCTGAGGCCCGGAAAGCAGCTAAATTGGAGAAGAAACTCAAAATCCTCCTGGGAGGGTTTCAGTCCAGAGCCCTGGGGCTCTTAAAGCAGCTCAATGAACTCTGGGAACAGGTACTGACAGAATGGAAGGTTTCCCACTCAAAACAATCACTTCCATATGTATTCTTCATGATTGGTAATGTAATGGAGGGCATTTACACAGTAGGACTGTAAGGATTTGCTGAAGTTTTTTCCTCCTGTAAACTAATTGATTGCTTGTTTTATCAGTCATTTACAGATTGAGTAAACAATACACTGAAATCTTAAACATTGAACTGAAACTACATGTAATCTGCAGGCTGTAGACTATGGTGCTGTTTATAGAGATGCAATTCTTGGAAATCGTATCAGATTTATACTGCACACATTTGACTGTATAATTATGACTTATTGTAATAATTGTGTTCTGTCGTTGGCCACCAGGTGGAGCAGTCAGCCACAGAGTTACAGACCTTCAGTCAGCTGAAGAAGCAAGAGGATACCGCCATTCCCAGGAGAAAAGCGGTGAACACTTTTGATACAATATTATTACTAACATCCTCGACTACGGTCAAAGACCACAAAGCCTAGAGTTCCAGTGATTATGTAATTATTTAATTTCTCTGAACTATATTGGTGTAAGATTCTCCAAAGAAATCTAATTCTTTCCAGTTTTATAACATTTTGAATCAAGTCTTTTGTAAGGGGTATGGCTGTCCAATTAATTTTGTGTTTTTAACTCTGTTTGTGTGCGTATGTGGGTTTTAGGCTCTGCAAGAAGATGTGGAAAGGCAAATGGAGAGAGAGCGAGAACTTCAGCAGAGATACGGAGAGCTGCTGATGGAGAGGGAAGCTCTGATCAACAGCGCTCAGAAATACTGAGCAACACAAGCAAATCCCACATTCACACACGCTACACACTCTAGTCGTAATGGAGGCGTCAATTTGAACAGAGAATAACAATGTGCTCCTCTGTCGCTCCCACTAGTCCTATTGGCCATTTTTCAATATTTGCAGCATCTCCAGAGTTAGATCCAGCCTCCATTTGCTCATTTTGATGAGTTTTGAGCATGCTCATTTGTCCTTGTTTCTGTATCAGTGACCAATAAAGATCGTTTAACAATGACAAAGTCGCACTACAATTTCTTTCTCAATACAATGTAACCAAGTGAAAAAGATTCATTTTTATAATTTTTATTCAAAATGAGCCACAACATTGTGAATAATGCAGGACAAGACAATTTGAGGCAATCACAAGCATAATGAAATGTCTTTATTAAAAAACAGACGGGGGGGTATTTGTGTAGGCACTATGTTGTCAGCATGTGAGGAAGCACATCCCATTCCTTGTGTAAGCAGTCTGAAAGAGAGGGATTTAAAAAATTAGTTTCACCCTCCCACAGAATCAGGCATGTGGTTTTAAATGAGACTTTGTTTGACTCTAAATACTATTCTTGCATGAAAAGGGTTTGCCCACACATTAGAAAAAAATGTGTTACTTCAGACTCAGGTAGCCAAAGTATTTTCAGATTTAAGTGGTTTTTTTTAACAAGATTAAGAGCAACTATTCAGGATCAAACAAGAGATGTAATAAAAAGAAAACTTTGAATTGTGTTATGGAAATAGGAGATATTACACTAAATCAAACAGTTACCTGAATGTAGCCTTGTCTCTCATTTTCATGGTTGTGTGAGTGTGTACATACTGTGTGTCTGTAGTTGTATCTTCGGATAGCCTCTCTAATGTGACACGGCTGGATGGCTCCACTGGGAGGTTCCACTGTGGCCGGACAGCTCTGAAACCAATCATGCCGTATAAATGTTACCGAACACCATGTTTTTAGTTACTTCTAAAAGGGATTATTGTAACATCCATGTTATTTTGGATGTCATTTAGATATGACATCCTACATACCTTTTTGCGTTTCCTTTGCCTTACTCCGTCCAGACTGCCATTACCCTGTAGGATGGGCTTTGATGCGTGGGAGGAGCCTGGTGTAGAGGGGGGAGTGGCTTCAGTTGAATCTGGATCTTTCTTTACCTGGTGGAGAGGAAGATAGCTTGTATATATTTACTGAAAACATGTCCTTGATAATTCAGCAGGGAAGCGTCGTAGCCTCTCAAGAAGGTTTAGGGTTCAAATCCAAATTCTCTTTCTCAAAAAGTGGAGGCTAAGTCGCCTGTTAATGTGAATATGAGAATGAGTCTGGTGATGAACTGGTAAATGTCCAGGTAGCTACCCTGCCCAATGTCAGCTGGGATAGACTCCATCCATCTGCGACCCTGCTCAGAATAAGTGGTTACAGAAAACGTCTTCGGTACCCCGGCTTATTACAAGCAAGTGATGGTGACAAAGTTACATCAGTGTGTGAGAGTGTATACCTCAGTGTAAGTGTTGTAATGGATGTAACTGGCGGAGATCACATGGTTGATGGGATTGGTCTTTGTTACCATCTCCTGCTTTACCAACAGGGATAAATCCACAATCTGGAATAAAGGAAAGGAACAGATGATCGCTTTTATGACAGTGATAACGTCTGAAAACACATCCATAGATTTGACAGAAATACGAAGACGTGTGCACAACTGACCTGGGCGACAGTCTCGTAGGCCAGGTAGGACATGATCTCCATGGCCAGGCTGTTGGGTTTCAGCTCTAAACTGCTGCAGTCCAGCCAGTCCCGAAACTTTGATGCTTTCTTAGCTGGAAACAGAGACAGCAGAGACACAAAGACAAAAAAACAGTATCTGAATTAGATATGAGTGATTTTTGTGCCATTTTAAATATTACAAATCCTTAACTGGTTCCCACCATGGTCAGCAGAGTTTAGAGCTCAACAATAAATCAATGAATCAATTAATCATCGAGGGTGTTGTTCAACTTGGCAGAGAATGCGCTCTGAGGGATATTTTTGAGTCCACCTGTGTTCCTGAGCTGCATATGTTGTTCTAGCAATAAAGGCCTATGAACACCGCCACCCCCTCAAAAAAAAAAATGAATGATAACCAATTAGTTGTGTATGTAGGTAGTCAACAATTTTGAAAATTGAATCAATTAGCAAGTAAACACATGCCAGAAGGTTCTTAACCTAATTTCTCTCTTTTGTGTTCCTCATAACTAAATAACTAAGATGATTTGGGTTGTGGGAAATTATGAACGGCTTCTTGCCCACCATTTTTGTTATATTTTATAAATTATACTATAATGAATCAATTAATAATAAGAATTCATCTCTAAAAAATGTTCAATGTTTTACGTTGAAATTATTGTATGCTTGTTGCTACAATGATCATTATTTGATATTTTTACTGTTTTGTCCCTCAGACATCTTTAAATCATCTTGAATAAATGAAAAATGAATTATTTTAGCTAATTAAAATTACAGGCAAAGAGGACAAGGCTTCAACAAGAATAATATTTAGATTTAATTATATCCAATTTAAAGACTGTGCATCATTAAAAGGGAGGCTACTTGTTATGAAGATGCAGAAGAGGAATATCAGCTTTGGAACTGCATAATTCATTCATACGGCTAGGAACGTAGTAGGTATATTACATTTCTTGGATTTCCTAAACTAGGGTATGTAAAAAGGGATTTGAGTGTAGAATAACTGATTAAAGGCTAACCAAAGCAGAGCTGTCGACTCTCACAGAACTCAGAGTATTGAGCCGGGTCCATTGATCGAGTCTGACGCTCCAACCGCTGGAGAAACAGAGACACATAACAGCAACAATTATTAATAGTTGTAATGGATATTAGGAGTAGCACAGCCACCATGATGATCTCTGACCTCCATCCGCTCTTGTTTAACAGGGTCTATTTCCTGCCGTTCAACCAATGACAGGAGTTCGCCGGTCTGATCCATCCACACTAGAAAATCCTGAGCCAATCGCTGCCTCCGCTGCACACCACCTGCAACAACAGGCCAGTGTGTGAAAACAAAAGGAAAAACCAAAGTTAAGCAGCAGGTTTTTAATTCTCTCTAACCGAGATCTAGCGAAGGTTCAGTCAGAAAGACTCTCCTCACAGTACGGCCCCAATTACTACTGCAGATTCAACTCTGTTATTCCAACCTTTCACACATGCTCAAATATGTCTCAATTACCTGCCTCACGGCCTGGGGCATTAATTGATATCAACTGCATCCTTACAGGTAGCCAAATCAATCCAACACTGACACACCTGCGTGATTAGCCTCATCGTCACCTCATCACCATCAGCGGCTGTCTTTAAATATGACTTTCTCCATCCATCTAGTTCTTGCATGCTGCTGGTTTGCACGCCCTACACCTCCCCTTCTCCACCCAATCCCCGAATATCCAACAGCTTCATCATTCATCCGCCTCAGCAGAGTAATCAGCCACCACCACCAGTATCCAGACTCCAGACAGGGGATATTCCATGGTGCTGCCCAGGGCAGAGACCCTTCAATCACAATCTCCCCAAAAGGTATCAGCACCAAAGACTTTCTAATAGACTCATCGTCACACATCTGCTGTTGTAATAAATCATTCATCGTTTCGACATCTCGTCTTCTCTGATTGAAATTTAAAAAAATGCAATGTACGTGTGTGTGAGACTGTAACGTACCCGTTTCTGTCTGTGATTCTTCATCCTCCAGAGATCTGAGTAGTTTGGATTTATAATCTCTGAACTGGAGATATTTTAATATCCTGGACACTTTCCTCTGGTCAAGAGACATGGAGTCAGACGTAAAAAGGTGAGAGAGTACAGAAAAAAAGGAGAATACTCATTATTAAAAGTGTTTTGTTGCAAAGCCAATAAATAATTTGAAGTTAAAATTGAAATGTTTACTTATTCATAAGAATCCATGACTTTTGTGTATTTATTATGTGTTTTATTCACCTTGTCCCTCCTCATCAGGAACAGGATGTCCTCAGCTGAAATGACCCTCGACCCACGAAGAGTGGCCAACTCGCAGGCCTGATGCAGCTGATATAGAAACCGACCATCAAAGAGCATTAGTTACACCAGTTTTTATGATTTCTCTCCAGAGAAAAGTATGGATTTCATACTTCCAGCTGAAACCACACTTAATATTACTCATATGTAGTAGTAATCTTGTATTTCTAAGGCATTAAGAGTATTCTTATAAAAAGGGAAATCTGTTGACGAGCAGAAAGCGTCAGAAGGATCGTTCCCAGAAGTGGAGATTCAGAAACAGATTATTGAGTCTTTTGTGATTGTTATGAAATTTCCAGATTTTTTCAAAAGGTTCAGGTTGATGTGAAAATTAACAACTTTCTCCTAAAACTATACAGCCATGTCAGCCATACCATTATAACCACTGCCAGGATATATTACTCAGAAAGTGACCATTTTGTTCTTGATGTGTTGGAAGCAGAATAGGGTTATGGGCAGAAATGGGTAGGAGTAAGAATCTAAGCAACTTTGACAGGGGCCAGAACTGCAGGAATGTTGGGTGCTCCCAGAATGCAGTGGTTCGCACCTACAAAAGTGGTCTACAGAATGAAAAATGCAAAGGTATGAGACCATGTCCCAGGGGTCTGTTGATGGCAAAAAGGGGACCTTCACGATATCAAGCAGGTGGTTTTAATGTTATGGCTGAACTGTTTATCTGCATCTGTACAAATATTACCATTGCAATGAGCTGTGTGTGTATGATGTCCTCCACCAGTGCAGCTGTGTCGTGCAGAGGCCTACGAGCATCTCCCAGAGCAAACCTGTCTCACACACACAGACACACACACGTTATATATATATACAATAAACAAAACATGTATGATAAGGTATCAAAGGAAAAGTTTTGGTAGCCTAGGGATACATGATGCAGGTGTCAATATATTTGGTGAAAACAGAACTTTTCCCCAGGTACATGCATCATATTTTTCATCGTTTTGGGTAAGTTGGAAGTCTTTAAAGCGTCTTGACACAAAACAACAAACAAAATGTTAATGTTGAATAGTGAATGAATAGTCATTGTAAATTAAGTATCTATATGTGTCCCTTTTTCTCTTCTGCCCTCACTTCAACACACAAATTAACAACAATTTGGCCACACATAAATTTGCATCCTGAAAAAACCACATCCATGATGGCCGCCTGACTTAAACCCACATCCTGATCCTTTCCTTCTCATTTATTTTCTCTCCCTTCATCTCACCATCTATTCTTTCTCCGTCGCACACAGACATCAGACAGCCCCCTTGTTGACTCTACACCCCCCCCCCCCCCCCCCCTTTCATCTGTGCTGTGATTGGCTGTTTAAAGCTGTCAGTCATACAGGTGATGATGGCTTTGGTTTGGTTTTGTGGGCACTTTGGCTTCAGGTTAAGAGGTTGGTCTCAGGCTGCCTGTTGGTTTTGGGGTTTAGTCAGGTTTCAACCTCTTTGACCACCGATAGCATCCGTCTGCAGCCCACACACAACTAAAGGTGAGTACCCCAAAGCATATACTCAAAAACAAGAGGCCGCATTATGCATGTCTTCAATTCTAAAACCAACAAAAATACCTGATTTGTGAACAGCAGACTTTGTTTTTACGGACTAAACGTTTACAATAATCATTTTTGTTAGTTTTTTAAAGATATTGATTGTGATGTTTTATCCTTTGATTTATATCTTCTTCTACTTATGGTGTACGATAAGTATTTATTTTGACTCTATCATTTTAAACAGCTTGCTATGGCTTCAAACAGTCTGTTCTGCAGCAACAGCCCACTGCTGTACTGGGGTGAGTCAATTTCTCTATGTGTGTGTGTGTGTTTGTTTGTCTTACATCATGCTCTGTAGCTCTGGAATGAAACTGGTCCTGGATAGTGGACGGTCTTTAGAACTGGAGGTGGCGGAACCAGCCATGGGACTGCTCATAGCCCCACAGGCCTGATGACATGAACAAAAGAACAAGGAATAAATTGATTAAGTCAGAGAGGATTCTAACTCACTTTCACACCACAGCATGTTCTAACCAGAAAGTGATATTGTTTACCACTCAATTGGATAATGTCATAATCAATATTCAATCTCTGGAAGCACTTTTCTTCCAGAAGTACACCTGATAACAAAACATGTGGATCACAATAAGTCAATTCGTACCACTGTCACCAATGATAGAAAATCACCATTTAACACATCCAAATATGTTTGTGTTGTTATTGTTGTTATTATTATCTTCATTTCAATCAAAGTGATTCATAACCCTAACCTTTGCTACTTTAACAACACAATGTTAAAGTGTACCTGCTCTTTTTTTCCTCATCAGCAATTTTCCATGATATGTACAATAGAGATCCTAACTGACAAAAACAAAACCATGCTTTAGCTACACCAAGCTAGAATGAATGCATTCCAATATGACAACCCCACGATAAACCAACCATTCGACGTTTGTTAAAACTGTTTTAGGGACTAGTTTCTATTGATTAATCATTTTGGAGACTATGGATTATGGTGCTTAAGACAAAAATATCACTTCATAAACTTCATGGATCTCCCCAACAAGGAGGTTATATTTTCAACATTTTAGCTTTTCCATTGGTTGGTTGGTTTGCCAGCAAGATGAAAAGAAAGAAAATAATCTAGTAGGTGGATGGGTCTGAGGCCAGAGTATAGTTTATATATATATATATATATATATATATATATATATACACTTTTTTTGTTCATTAGCATCCTGGTGGTAAATTACAGTTACAACTGTTGCACATGGGGACTTGCTTTTCAGTTTTTTGCATGTTCTCCCTGGTTTTGTGTGGTGTCCCTCCAGGTACTCCGGCTATCTCCTACAGTCCACAAGCATGCAATACAAGTGCATTTTCAACTGATGAGTTGGGGATTTGTTCAGCCCTGAATATGACCCTGCACTGTATTAGTGGTTATAAAAAATGCTCGAATAAAAGCATGTATAAAGGGGCAGAATAAGGATTTACTTCTACATTTTAACCATTGCAAGGTAGGGCTCTTTGGCCAGTTTATGGATTCCCGTGACACCGGGTGGAAGAGTCGCATGTGTACCAAATAATAAAGCGTTAAATGCAGAAGAGGCTCCAGATTAAGGGGCTCATCCCTAAAATGTTATTTACTTTCTTTAACGTTGTAAGACAGGGCTTTTTCAGCTATAAATGATTGATATTCATGAAATATTTTGGGAAATTAGGGTGTGATCTAATTGAACAAAAAAGGGGATTGCTTGACCTGAAAAAGGTGAGCACTCTCCTGAGTGCGCTTCTGGTTTAATGGATCAAATTTTTCGTTTTGAGAGCTTTTGAAATACGATATCCAAATCAAAACCACACAGAGAGACACAATGATAACTGTTAATATTTTTTTCTAATGGGGTTTGTAATGTACACTTTGGCATTTGATCAATTAACCTAAACAAAACAGGAGAGAACAAAAGCTGAGACAAGAGCTTAAACTAACAAGATAGCCGAACAGATGAGAGGCAGATGAACACACCGTCCAAACATTTCTCAAACTCATAGAGTGGGGAGGGACAGGTGGTCTGACCGCAGTAACTTCCCCTCCGGCAGTAGCATCTGAATGATAATACAGCTCAATGCCCTCCTATTCAAACGCGGCGGTGAATAAAAAAACAATGCAAAAACGACGAAGGGTGGAAAAGGGAAGACAGGAGGAGGACTATAGATCAAGGGAGCTGGAGAAAAAGAACGAAAATGGTCATATGGTTACGGTTAAAGTGCTTACCAAAGTCGTTTAGAAACGCTGTTGATTTCTATAATGACAAACGACAATGTTTCCGTCGCGGTTCGATGACGTCACTTGAGCAAGTCAGCGCACGATTTTTGGTATTTGTAGTTTTTCACACTTTCTTGTCACAAACGTCTCATCTGCTTTTCGGCGTCGCCACAGTGGAACATCTGTCTCCATCCATGGGCTACTAAATTTCAGGCTAATTAGCATTGAGGGCATTTCTACCCGAAAACCAGCCAATCTGGTTTGGACAGCAGTTTTTTGTTCTGCATATTGATTTGACATAAGTTTTACGCCCAATGCCCATTCTGAAACATCCTTACCCATTTACCAGCGCTTGTAACCCCTATGTGGCTGGGTTCAAAAACGCCTCATTTACTATCATTGAAATATACAGCTTTTATGTGATGGAAGAGAAATGTTGGGGCAGCTTCCAATAATGGGTTTAGCAGTAACAGTGAAGTAGTTAAAAAAAACAAAAAACATTACTGAGCACTTGTACTTACTTATACAAGAGCAAGACTTGAAAGATTTACTAGATATGTCCATTCTATGGCAGATGAATACTTCAAATACAACAACTGTGAAGAGTTGAAATAGCATTTACCACAATTCTGTGACGGAAACGCTCCAAACCAGCCCATCAAAGTAATTATACCTAATTTATGTGGCTTAAGATTGGTTCCCAAAATACAAATCGGAAGGGGTTTCCTGAGGGTTTAGAAGTTTTATATTCTGTTTATTTCAAGTATCTGCTGACATATGTGTGCTGTCACTATCATAAAGCATTTAACATGTCACTAACAGAAACACTGCAGCTATTTTCTCTATTCAAAATCTATGCTATATCATATAAACTGTAAAAACACATTTGCACCAAACAATAAAATACACAAATATGATATGCTCTTATATGTTTAAATGTTTAAGTTAAATGTAAATTGCAAATATTGTAAATTCTATTGTTCTTAAAAACAAACACTATGCATTACTTCAAAATTTGCAAGTAAGCAAATAAAGGTTTCACCACACTTCAACCGCTCAGGGTCATGAGAAGGGCACAATGTTTGAGGGTGCTATTCAGTGGCCCGTCGGCCTGTGAATAGAAACTTTTTGTCAATCTTGACTCTCAACCGTTTGATTAGTCGAAGTACAATTTTTTCTTCCACAAATTTGAGGATGCCGGTGTTGCTCCAGGGGCCAAACAGTCACACCTGCACCACCGTGGTGGATCTTCTGCTGGGTTTGAATGATTGTTAGCAGGACGACACTAAACCTATTGATAGATTTTAATGAGACCTGAACACATGAAGTTGAACATATGACAAGTTGGAATCTGGTATATTTTGGAGTGGATCTAGAGGAAGAGGGAGAACCAAAAGAGGGAGAACCAAAAACATTATTTAAGATTGCAAGATAAGATTGGAAGACATTTCCATCCATTAAACATGTTCTACCTGAATGATTCCAAAGAAATTTAGCACGAAGATTGGTTATGTTGTAATGAAGAAGTCATTAAATTTAGATCCATATAAGGGAGAAGGGGCGGGCTATGAAACTGAACTGCCTTAAAACTGTTTTTTGCTCTATTGAGTGCCTTTCTATGTATCATAGTTTCTTAACTTTTGACAGACATATTTTTCTCTGTCTGTCCTTCCCTCTCAGAACCTGTAGCGAAACATCGACCAACACTATCACCCACCCGACGCCTACCGGATGACCAGGAGGTTAGATCCCTCCATCCGCGAAGCACAGCGCCACCCAGAGGCCTGGTACAGACCGACAGTCCAAATTTCCTCTGCAGTATCCTGCCACAGCACTGGAGGTGTAACAAGACCCTGCCAAGACCATTCACTGTGAGGAACCAATCAATCAGTCAATCAATCAACCAGTTGTTTGTGTCTGTCTGATTAAAACTGGCTTCAGTTCATATTGTCAAAGGTCTTAAGCTCAGTTTTTAACTTGAGTTCAGTTCCACAGGTTGAACAAATACTATATGTTAGAGTAAAGGATCAGCCCTAACCTCTCTCCATCCTCCAGGTGGTTGCCCTCGGCAAAGATGTGCCTGACGGCGTTGTCGTCACAGTGATGGCAGGCAACGAAGACAACAGCAGCGCCGAGCTACGCAACGCCTCATCAACCATGAAGCAAGGCTATGCCTGCTTTAATGACCTCCGTTTCATAGGTCGCAGCGGCAGAGGTAGATAGACTGGCACCAGTGAAGAAGTCACACTGGATGGTCAACGCAGTTATTTCCACTTTCTGTCAGATTAGTGCTCCCTTTCCCACAGGAAGTACGCGTTTTGCTTTGTCATCTATCATCAAATACGGGGGTTGCCTAGTATATAGTAAAAATAATCCTAGAACTATAAGTTCAAACAGAATAGGATGACTTGTAATTCTCAGTCAACAATAAATCTCCAAAAACCTCCCCCAACGCCATTGTCTCCAATCAGTTGCGGTATCATGGCAACCAGTGCGTAGCATCCTCAATGGTGATGTCACCGTGGAGACATTCTTTCCACTTTGATCTGCCTCATACCAAATCCATGTTGAATCCTACTTTTAGCATTGGTTAACATCGAGAGCAGTTACTCTTAGCAACAAGAGCATCGTTAAGTTGGTGCTTTGATTCTTACCCACTTCAGTCTTGGTTGAAGTGTCTTTGAGCAAGATCCTGAACCCTGAAGTCTGCTCCCGCTGGCTTTGCATTCTTTGTGTGAGTGATTATTGCTGCTGATGAGCAGCCATGCAGTCTTACATGGTGCATTCTGACTTTCATTGCAAAGCATTTTGAGTGGTTGGTCGGATCCAGAAAGATACTATATAAATACAATTAATTTACCCTCATCATCTTATTAGTTATCAACATAAAAAAGTATTTACCATGATAGCAAATCCGCATCTATTTTCTTACCCTTCTTATCAATTTTCAACTTTACCATAGCTACATGTTGGTGGGCATACTACCCTCTGTGTTTCATTGCTTTCCTACAAAAACATGTTTAAATCCCGGAGCTTGTGATCCGGATCTGGATCCAGTTGCACAAAGTAGTGGAACATCATGAGCGTGACCCAATATTTGTCATGATATAACAGAAACGTTACACTCAAGGTTCTTTCTTGCAATATTGAAGAAAGAAAAAGGAGAATAAACTCGTCTTTTGCCCAAAATTAGGCCCATACAAAATTTCTCCACAATATTTTCTGGTCAAACAAACAAACAAATTCAAATCATCATGAGCATGAAATTGTAAAAGACTATTAGTACAAATAGAAATGATTCATATGACCTATGTTTGTTTCGGAGATCTTTGCAGTCAATCTAATATTCCTGAACCCTGGATTCAAATCTCCCAAAAAATTAAAACCTTATTGTAACACCCAATCATCCTAAATATATATGCTCTGTTTTGAATAATGTTTTTCCCAGGCAAAAGTTTCACACTTTCCATCAATGTGCTGACGTCGCCACCTCAGATCGCCACCGTACACAAAGCCATCAAGGTGACTGTGGACGGACAGCGGTTGCCAAGAAGTTAGTCGACGCCAGAGAAAATGATAAGAGGGCTTTATTCAAACTTTCAGTCAGAATGACGTTCGTCTTCTCTCGTTGTCAGGACAGAGGCAGAAGGAGATGAAGTCGGGATTCTTAAGGTCATCCAGCAGCAGCAGTGAGTCATCAGGTATAAAATGAGGGAAGTTGTGTTTTCAAAACATGTGAAACTAGAAAACAGAAGGTAAAGTATTTGCTCTTAAATCATCATCATTCCATCATATATCATATATAATAATCATGTCTGTTACAACCACATCTTCATCTCTGGTGCAGTTTTATTTGTACCGTATTGTGTATCGTTGGCTGGTTTAATCACCATATTATATTCTAGAAAGTAATAAATGCCTATTGTTGTGATGGAGTGAAACTTCAAACTGAAGTATTATCAGTGCAGGGCACGCTGGAATATTGGTTGCCTGACGCCTCACAGCATCAAGATTAATCTTATCTTTGGTAAAATTGCCAAACATAAAAAGCTATGTTTAAATGTTTAATGAGATGAAAACGGGCCCCAACATAAGTTGAAACTTTGGCAAACCATATAACAAACTCCATCTGACAAGGAAACTATGTGAAGCTGTAGAAATTAAGACGAAATTCGGTTAGGTCATTTGTTTTTATTCAGTATTTAATTTCTATTTCTATTTTTCTCTTAATTCTTTTTTTAATCTTATTTTCTTGCAATTCCTGGCTTTCTCTCTTTTGAACTGCAACATGGGAATCTTTATTCATTGTATTGTAACTTATTTTACCGTATTGGATCTCAGTTGTATTGCATATTGCATCATATTGTATCTCATTTTATTATATCTTATTGTATCGTCTCGTATCACACCTTATCTCATCTTTTAGTGTAACATATCTTGTCAATTTAATCTCATCCTATAGAATCTTATCACATCCCCTAGTATCTTACTGCATCTTATAGAATCTTATTTCATCTTATAGTATCTTATCGCATCTAATAGACTCATATCTCATCTTTTAATAATAGTAATAATAATAATAATAATAACACCCACGTGTAACACTTATCAAAACAAAGTTACAAAGTGCTTTACATGATAAAACAAGCAATATGAAGACACCAGCAATGATATAATAAAATATTTGTGATGAATTGATCACAAATAATAAGAACAAATAGAGACCACGTGGGAAATGAGACTTTATGTCTAGATAACTAAAAAGATGGGTTTTAAGAAGTGTTAAGTAAAATATGATACTGATTCTGCGAGCCTCAGCTCCTCAAGCAGGGAGTTCCAGAGCTGAGGGTAGGTTATAGGATCATATCTCATCTTATTTTATCAAATCTCATTTTATGATTTCATGGTATCATCTCATCGCATGTCTTCTCTCATCTCATCTTATCATATCTTAAAGTCAAAGTACTTTTTCGATGTCAAGAATCGATGTTCATTTTAAACAGGTTTCTGATGTTTGTGTGGACCAGCTGTTGATCTGATCTTATCTCTCCAGGCTGTAGATCCTTTTCTACCTCTCTACTGACGAATGAGCCGTCGTTTCTGGGCCAGATGACCTCACTGAGTAGCTCCTTCACTCCAAGTCCCAGAATGCATCATCTCCCTGCTCTTACCTACTCTACCCAGCCCACATCATACGGTTCATACCTATCCTCTCCTCCTCCTCCACCTCCAATGAGCCACAGTGGTTCCTTCCACCCTGCTAGCTTCTACTACGGACCGAATCAACCGCTCCAAACCACAGGGGAGGACCGCAGCGTTGTCACAGCACTGACCAATTATATTGAAGGAGCATGTCTCTCTTTGAGAGGGGAGGAACCTCTATGGAGGCGTTATTGATGACTGGATATGGTGTGATAGCTTATCTTGAATCAAAATATTTTGTGAGAATTGGGAATTTGTTTTCCACGAGTAGACAGCTTTTGGTTTGACCGTAATATCGATGCATCACAGTTATCATTCTTTTATTATTTAATATATTATTTTGAATATATCTCTGGAAAGTTTTTATTATTATTAGAGATAATGTATATGTTGGGTTAAACAATAAATTAGTAATCTAACGAAATTCATACATCAGTTTCCCATTTTCAAATAGAGTTTCTCAGGAATTTCAAAAGGAATTTGCTTTATTAGAGCAATAGGTGCATAAAAACAGCTCGAGTTCACAACATGAATACAAAAACATATTAAAATAATATTAACATGACATCATTTGCCCTGACTAATCCTCCTCAGCGTTCAAGCAGCTTATAAAAACAATGTTGAAAAAGTCTATTAATAAACAGCATTTGGAATATCTTTGATTTTAATTTCTTTTTTATTATCTTTTTATTATGTACATTTTTAACATCTCATCTTTAACTGAAACAGTGAAAAAAAAAGTAATCCAACATAAGAAACCTGTCAGCGTTGGAGGTATTACACCACACATGAAAAACTCAAAAAAACATTTATATTTGAAAATGACAAACAGTAAAAATCCATGCAAATACATCGAGCAGAATGTTTCACACATGATTACAAATAACAGCAGGATTCTTTCTATGTACCTGCTTCTATCAGTGCGATACTGAAACCTGGGTGGGTTTGTGATGATCTAAACCTGAAGCCAGGTGTTCCTCTCATCGGTGGTTACAGAAATGTCTGCTGCTGCTGATTGGCCGGTGGAAGTGCTGCTTGGTGTGGGACCTCAGGTGTCCTGTTTGAGAAAGGCACTTCCTGTTAGGTACTTCTTACAGCCTGAGAAATGAGAAGAAAAAAAAACAATGTGTCCAAGTACTTTGGTTCTCCAAGGCTTCACAGCTGGTTTAGCCAACGTCCGAGCTTTGCATTTTTGTGAGCGCTGTGAATTCAAACAATCTGGATCCCAGGATGATCCGATCATTTTTGCCAGTGAGTAATACCATCATGATGTAAAGGAAAATCATAGATCATAAACTACTGTTGGTCACCATTTTGCACGTTCACCTGTAAAGCATTGAGTTCAGCTACTCTTCTGCTCCACTCCTCTTCTGTCATTTCTTCTTCTTCTGCTTTATCCTTAATGTCCTCTTCCACCTGATGCTCTCCTGAAATACACATGATCATGTTACAAAGATGGTAAGACCACCCGATGGAGAGAAGGTCCTGATAGAGCCTAAACTCTTCTAACTAGTGTGTGTGCATGGATGTGTATGTGTGTGTATGTGTGTGTGTGTGTGTGTGTCCTTACCAGGGCAGGTCAGAGCAGTGCAGACCCAGTTTCCACAGGCACATACACACCTGTTGCACTCCATCTGGGTTTCAGCACCATCCTCAAACACCTCATCTTCTAGAGCGCACTCTTCACACACGACAGGAAACAAAAAGGTGAATGGACACAATATAAAACCACTTTAGACACTAAAAAGATTATACATTGACCTTAAATAAATACATTTATGTCAAATTGTATTTTCATTATTTTACCGAAAAGTCGGAGTATTCATCGTGATAAAAGGATAACTCAAAAACGATTTCACGGAGGGCGATGAAGATCTGAGTTGATTTTGGGGTAAAATCAATTGTATATTTCTGACACTTAGGGGAGTTTTATCTCCAAACATTTAGGCCATCATTTCTCAACCATTGGTCTGATATGGCCAAAATTTGGTCCATATGAATCAACTTGAGGAGATCTATCTGAGATATATATCTATTATATATATTTACCCTAATAGTTCATATTTTACTCATTAGCAGGACCTTTTTTTACAAAAATTAATTTTTTTGACAAAAAAATCACATTTAATCTGACGAGTTCAATCAGGGGGGGTTGCTTGTACAACGCAGGTGATTGGGGGCTTTTCGGTGATATACCCTTGCTGTGGGGGACGCCAGCAGAGGCCTAGTTATTAGAAGGAGATACAAGCAAACTTCTGAAGTTAAGTTGTGAACTTTATTAGATTTTTTTTTTTACTTAACAAATATTCAATTTGTGTGTTTGAATAAGCTGAAAATGAAAACCTAATATGAAGAGCACAAACCCCATAGTTCCGTTTTTAGAGTGTATAAATCAGATATGGTGACAGCCCTGGAGCGGGTGTATGTATGCTTTACTTCTCTCGTATGGATGGTAGTTGGGTGTCAGACAGTTGATGAACTCATTTAAACTCAGCTTCCAGTTTGCATTTTCATCGGACAGCTCGATCAAAGCATCGACACAGAGAGATCTGAGAGACGGACGGGAGAGAAGTTTTACTTTATTCTTGAATTCCACCACAGTCCAGAGGTAGATTTTGCACTACTTATTCTGTTTCACTTATTTGACAGTCTAAGTTACTATTTACTTTGTAGGATGTGATTAATGATGCAAAAAAACATATGCTTTTCTGGGAATAGTTAAATTACATTAAAATCTCCTTCACTATTACCATCTGCAATAATAAAGGGATAAACACATTCAATTATTCGTTTAAAATATTAAAGTACCTTTGGTGCTTCATGTCATTTTGATGATGAACGTGTGTGTGACTGTGTGTGTGTGCGTGTGTGTCTGTGTGTGTGTGTGTGTGTGTGTGTCTGTGTGTGTGTGTGTGTGTGTGTGTGTGTGTGTGTGTGTCTGTGTGTGTACCTGAGTAACAGGTTAGTTTCCAGGGTATTAGAGAGGGTGAGGTTGAGGGCCGTCTCATTGTGTTTCAGGAAGTTCAGGAACTCTTTGGAGTCGAGCTCCGAGTCTCCGTTGTCATACGTCTGTGACACATAAACACATCTTAAATATCTCTTTCAACTATTCTCCTACAGTGCGAGCAGCTGAATCATGAGAAATCAAGTTCACTTCAGTCTCAACATTAGCAACTCAACTAATAATACAGGTAAACAGGTATACAGGCATGTTTTCAGGATTTTACAGTAATTCACTGTATAATCCTAAAGTAATCTGCTGGGATAAAATGGGATTACTGTAAAGATATGTGACCTTGAAGTAAACTTGCAGGAGGTCATTGGCTGAGGTCACGTTTGAGATCAGGTTGTCGTATTCAACCTCCTCTTGAATCCACTGGATCGCTCTGTCTCTCAACCAATCCCGATCAGACAGAAAACACACGACTACATGTGCAGGAACACACACGCACACGGAAACAAGGATTACATTGACAAAGGTATTTTGGAAATAGTGAAACTCTGATGGTTAAACTCCAAAATTTAAACATATATATATACATTTTACAATCAAAAAGTTCACTTACTGGGGCTCACATCTGTGTTTGTTGGTTTATCTGTAAATAGAAATATGGACCACAGTCACAATTACATTTTGCAAAATGCTCATAACACGATATAAAATAGGGTTTATTTAAATGTTGTTTTATTTATTTCCCAGGGGTTCTGGATTAAAATTTTTCAAATCTGTCTAATACAATTAAAACATTCTATCAAAGTGAATATGAACATCCGTTTACTATTTTGTGCGCTTCATTTAAGGTCTCAGATCACATGAATTCATCAGAGGGAAAAAGTAAACGAAGTTACTGACATGTACAAAGTGTCCCCCATATTATTAATCATATACTATATTATCCAATTATTCGTTCTACTTTATTTGTTTTTCTCTCTTAAAAATGTTTATTTGTTGAAACGAGTTGTAGTTGCGAAGAACTGTGTTGTATTTCATATGTGCTTTTAAACCGACTTGACTGTGAGTTTGAAGTTAGAGTCCTAACAATATAGGATTTCACAAACTCAATACAAATCTTCCTTCGTAGGAGTTTGGTCTTAAATGTGACTAAAGCGATCAGATCAATACAGCAGATTAGACAGAGCACAGCGTTCTCAGTGCTGTTAGGGTTAGGGTCAGGGTTAGGGTTAGGGTTAGGGTTGGCCCACAGCAGATCACCTGTTTCATAATGGTGAAAAAAAAGCTTCTCTCAAAACGCTGAAGAAAGGGATAACTGTCACATGACCATGACAGACACCAGCAAAAACACAAAGTTCTTGGCAGAGGTGAATATTCCCCCATGGAAAGTAGCATAGAGGAAGTTTGTACAAAGTATCTTGAAATGGAAATATGTGAGTGAAGTATTTGAAAGTATATCAGGACTATATATATGTTAAGTTACTTTACACCACTGGTTATAGGCTATGACTTAATGTGAGTGTGGGTGCGTGTCTGATTGTGTGTGTGTGTGTGTGTGTGTGTGTGTGTGTGTGTGTGTGTGTGTGTGTGTGTGTGTGTGTGTGATTGTGTGTTTGTGTGTTTGTGTGTGTGATTGTGAGTGTCTGAGTGTGAGTGTGTGATTGTGTGTGTGTGTGTGTGTGAGTGTGGGTGCGTGTCTGATTGTGTGTGTGTGTGTGATTGTGTGTGTTTGTGTGATTGTGTGTTTGTGCGTGTGTGTGATTGTGAGTGTGAGTGTGTGATTGTGTGTGTGTGTGTGTGTTTGTGTTAGTGTGAGTGTGAGTGTGTGTGTGAGTGTGAGTGTGTGTGTGCGTGTTTGTGCGTGCAGACCCAGACACTGTCCTCTGTGCTCTGCGTGTATGTTGGTGTGGGTGAGGCAGGCGTCTCGGTTCAGCTCACAGTGGTTCCTGTAAGATCTGCCATTACTGCCACACACCCAGTGCTCAGTGGCATCACAGCGCTACAGAGGAAGAGGAGGGTCATCACAAGTTCCCAACAAATAACTATTCCACATGTGTGCTAACAAAACTGAAAACTTTCGTTTGACTTTGCGAGACTTTGAATAATCATTCAACAAGAACACACATTATGTTCAGTGTAATTAAAAGAGCTTAAAAGTACACATTGATACAAAGTTAATATGATTTACCGACAAAATAAAAATAAAAATGTTCAATATTTAGAAGACATACATCCTTGTAGCTACTTTAATATTTTTGTAGCTACTTTAATATTTTATACATAACAAGCTATATGCAACTTGACACATATTAACATGTTTTTCGATTACAGCTAAACTATACTCTCTTAATAATTTTTTTTTCTGAAAAAAAAAGAAAGGAGATATCATCATTAGATATCATTTTCCATTATTGATTTTAAGTTGAACCGCTGGTTTTGTAATTCACAGTTTTGAATACAATAAGGACAGACAGACTGCTGTAAAAATGTAGTTATTTTCCGTAAAATAATATATATATTTTAAATAATTACCCATAATTCTTAATATCGACAAAAAATAGACTACAAATTGAAAACTGAACACTTGCATAAGAATCTTGCCCCTTGTGCAGTCATGTATAAGTAAAAAAAATAAAAAGATAAAATGAAAACAAGGTTGAAAAGTTTGATTCATTCATGATTAATGCTTATTTGGAAAAGAACACTGTAAAAAAGCGAGCTGTTGAAAGTGATAATTCTACCTGCAAACAGCGACAGACTGGTTCTCCTCGGTCGGTCGACACACACTCTCGACCTGCACCACAGAATGTCCTGGCACACACCGACTGATCCTGACAGACAGAGAGGAAGAGAGAGAGAGGGTTTGGGTTTTCATGATATTTATGCTACAAAGGGCACAGAATGTGTGTGCGTATGTGTGTGATACAACCTCCAGCCCCTCCAGATGGTGACCTTTGACCTCCCACTGGAGATCCCACATTTGGATCAAATCTCAAAGATTTGATCCAAATGTAAAGTGCATTATAAATTAAATGTATTATTATTATTATTATTATTATTACATGTTTGTATGTGATTTTAATGTGATTACTGTTTATGTACTTTTTACATAAACAGCATTGATGCTACTACTTATATGTGACACAGTATGTGCTAGCATGTTATCTCATTACAATCTATTAATGGAAAATTTCCACGACATTATAAACCAATATAAAAAAAGAAAGAAAGAAAAATCCTACGGCTGTTACGTTTTATAACGCAGAACTTTCTTTGGATCTTATCTTCACCTGGTCTAAACACAACAAAGACATGACTTGACATACTACAGTATAAACATGCCGCTGCATTCCTTCCACCAAAGACGGGACGCGTGTCATCTTATAACCGCCTCTGTGTCGGAAGGTCTCTGAAGTGGATCAATGTTGAAACCAATAATTTACCTTTCACAGGTGCCGGCCCAGAGTGAGTTCACGGTCGACGACTGAACCACCAGATCAACCTTATTTTGTTTACGTTAGCGAACAAACACAGAAAATCAAAACTCGTTTCGTTTTTTTCACGTCTAGTGAAACAGAAATCCCATCTTCATGCGGTACAGTACGATACACACTTCAACGCAAGATTAAAGATATAGTTTCTTGTAAACGGAAACAGATGTTTACACTCAAATTCCACACATTCCTTTTGGCTCACAGCTCAGTGAAGCCCACAGTAAAGGTTCATGTCAGAGCTTGTGAGGACCCCTCATGACTTCATGACTTACTGTATTAACTAACCAACGACACAGATGTGTCATCCTGACCGCATGTCTGACACCCGCGTCAACATAGAACTCTATTCTGACGTGAATTCACTCACACAAACACACACACACACACACAATCACACACAGACAATCACACACACACACACACACACTATCACACACACACACACACACACTATCACACACACACACACACACACACACACACACACACACACACACACACACACACACACACACACACACACAGACACAGACACAAACAATCATATGCAGACAAACACACTATCACACACACACACACACGATCATATGCAGACAAAAACACTATCACACACACACACACACGATCATATGCAGACAAAAACACTATCACACACACACACACACACACACACACTCACACATTCACCCACACACCCACAGTCAGACACACACAATCACACACTCACACGCAAACAATCACACAAATACACACGCACGCACACACATAATCAGACAGACACACAGACACACACCATCAGACACACACCATCAGACACACACACACACACACACACACACACACACACACACACACGCACACACACACACACACACACACACACACAGGTTGCCTCCACAGTAAACCTGCCTTTAAATCATCCTGTTGACTGGAGAACATTCGTTCTTACCTGTATGGAGGTAGGCTCTCTCTCTGAGAAACATCCAGTTTTATCATGTTATGCATGATAGTGATTGAGTGCTTCCACCTACTTCTGGGAGTTCAAACTTGTTTGCATGACTTTTCCTTTGAACTTTGGTAAAATGATTGTGATTGAAATGTAAATGATCTGTGAGGTCTACATGTATGACATCAATAAGTTTTACAGTGTGTTTTCTACAATGAAAACAGGCTCAGGCTTGACTCCACAAAGACGATTTACATTATGAGTCCTACCATGGCGACGCCACAACCGACCCTATTCTGCTTCTGATTGGCTTGGAGTGATGATGAGGTTTTTCCTGCAGCCCCCCATTAAAAGAATTTCTTCTGTGTGAATGAGTCAGAGTCATAAAATCGTAGGAAAAATCATTGAAACCATGAGTGTTTTCACCAAATGTGGTACCAGTCCATCACCGGACTTATGCTGCTAGTGCGGTTAAACACAGACACGGGCATCCTAAATAAATCTGTCTCAAATCACATAAAAACAGGCGTCACATCTTTGATTTAAACCTGCACACGAGTTTGCAAAGGATATTCAATGAATCAACAAAACTACCTTGATTTGCATTTTTAAACTGAAAGAGAGAAAACTCTCGTTGAACAAACAGAAAAATCAGTGTGTGTGTTTGTGTGTGTGTGTATATGTGTGTGCGTGTTTGTGTGCGTGTGTGCGTGTGTGAGTACAGCTTCTCTGTTTCATCAAAAGCACTTTGAAAAAAAAACCTAAAGTTTTCAGGGAAAAATAAATTTCAAACTTAAGCTCCACCTGCCGACACATTCCTAAATGCTCTGCCCCCCTGACCCATAGAGAAACCCACTCCAGGGGATGTTCCACCTTTGACTCTGTTTCTTGCAGTCAGAGGTCAACATCAGTTCTCTCTGACTGACAACTAGTGATGGATGGACACGTCAAAGTCTGCTGATGAAGGAGAAGAACATAGAAAATGCCATCACTGGAAATATTTGAACGCTGAAGTAATCCCTGTTCCTGTCAGCACTTTGGTGTTTTGGGCTGGTTTCCCCGGGGTCTTCTTTACTCAGACGTTAAGAGCAAATCATCGGGGTTAATACTTGTTTTCATGTTAGAGAAATTACTCAACAGGTGCTTAGAAAAAAGATCCAGGACCGGGTTTTCTCTGTCATTATTTCACAGCTTCCTATTGGACCACTGAGAATTCGGGCCACATTGACAAAAAAATAAATAAAAGAAAATTGAGAAGATTTGAGTCGCAAGCTTACAAGAAATAAGTCGTAACATTGTGAGAATAAAGTCCTAATTTTAGGGTACTCATTGAAGGGAAAATGAGGAGCTCGGAGCATTTTTTCAATCTATATTTCAATTACTATATAAATTTGAGGAATCCATAAATATTGAATCTTTCTGAAGATAAGCAAACACGATCATGAGTATGAAGACTTTGAAAAAACTGCGTAAACAGCATTTTAAGTTGGGTTTGTTCCGAAGAAAGATCTGTACAGACTTGGAGGAAATCTTTCTTTTGTGGAGTGGGAGATGCTGCAATGACGGATTTAGTTGTCACATAATCCGAAGAAGAAGAAGAAGAAGAAGAAGAAGAAGAGGCAGCTGTAGGACTAAAGTAATCTGACTACTACTCTAACACAGTGACAGTAATAGGTCCATGTGTCATCCATGAACGTATGTGTGGTTGATGAATTCATAAACTAAACCGTAAACAGCTTAAAAAACCTACGACAGTCATTCTTCATGTGGGTTGTGGAGACAACTGTCCTTGACTGTGGTTGACAACATAGAAATCTTTCACAGCCATCAGCTTATTATTGCTTTCTTTGGTTATAACTGATGAAAACTCAGCTTCAGTCTGTCTGCCATAAAACCCATGTATGAAGAGCTACAGACACTTTTTGCTGAAATTGTTGTCTGCACTCAAATTGTGAGTTTTTCTGCTGTTAGATGCAGTAAATTCTTTGGTATTATTAATTCAATTATTCTACATATTTAGGAAAAAGTGTATTTTTTAAATTATTATTATATTTTCCATGCGATCCCATTAAAAATTCAACCAATATCTTAATTTCCTAACATTCGATGACGTATTCAATGTACATTGTTATAATATAAAATAAAATTAGTTTAAATAGGATAATAAATATATTCAATTTTGTGTGTCTTTGCTTTTGAATTCCATGCAAGTCCCACAAAATCGAACTACTTTTTTTGCAGACATGAAATTGTAAATGTATAACATAAAAAAAATTTTTTTTTTTGATAATGAAATTTAGAATTTTTTTTTAGTTGTACCATTGAGGTTATAACCATGGATTTCAAAGTTTAGTGTCATTTTCATTTGACGGTTTGTGAAAATTTGAATCATTTTCTCAGATCTCTTTCTTGTTTTACCTGTAAAAGTGTGGCAAAGCAGGAATCAGGGTTGCTCTTAGTGAGCTCATGAAAACTTTGGAAAAGTGGGATTCTCCCAGGATAACCACAAATGCACCACACACATTATTGAAGCAGTTATATTGAATGAAGAGACCATGATTGAGTTTCTGACTTACTTTTCTCTATGTAAGGTGGCTGTATGTAGGATCCTTTATAATTTACTTCACGATTTTTTCCCCCAGCGAAGTATCTACTTATACCATACTTAAATAAAACACCTATGTACTCAATATCATAGGTCATAAACCTACAACAATACGTTGTGGTGACAACAACAACGCTTACATAAATGTTGATGTGAAAAACTGCATTTCAAATTTAGCATGTCAGATTCACAGAGTGGTTCTTTTTTTTTTTAGCGCTGAATGTATAAGAAACAAAAAACAAACGAACAAAGAAAAACAATCTTTCAAATTGTGAGCTTACCTTGGCCAGAGTAGAGGAGAAAACAGGAGTGAAGAGGAGCGATGGCAGCAGGAGGATGGTGATGGTCCACATCTGATGAGGAGAAGATGGGAGGGTGGAAACAAATAGAAGAGGTTAAGGAGAAGAGGAAGGTTGGAAAGAGGAAATGAGAGGGGGACAGGAAATAACAGAGTTATGATCCAAAATGTATCAAAATAAGTCACAGTTTTAAGGAATGCAAACACACTCATTTAACTTATACTAATTCTACATTGTCACTTCTGCTACTTTACTACTAGTACTGGTTCCACTGCTATGACAACTATTTCTACCTGTAATAACATTAGAGCAGTCGTACCATGCCGGCATAAACAGTTTGTGGAGAAGCTGTTGCTCTGTATTCGACCAGTATCTTTGGATCAATACTGTCAGCAGCCGGCAACAAGAAGAAATAAGAAGTAATAATCAGAAAATCCAGTCAATCAGGAGCTCAATTCATCTCTGAACATCCAAATGATCAGATCCAGATTTTATGGGAAGAGTTTGTATCCAGCCGACTGTCAGTGAAGGCGTCTGCTTTGCTCTGCAGTGAAACAGCGTTTGAGTTGGAAAAAGAAAGAGGAAGGAGGAAGAGGAGGGAGGATGCTGGAGGAGAAAGGAGACCAGCTGTCCAGAGTCAGACAGCCCCCCCACCACCCACCACCCACCCTAACCCATGCAGCTGTGAAGCAGAAACACACGCACACGAGCTGTCCTCCTGAAGAATGATAAGTTAAAGGCGAACGACCCGCTGACATGTTCAGACAGCATGTTACAGCCGAGGGCTGAGAGATGAGGGGGGCTGGAATGACTAGTCTCCCCCCAAATCACCTTCTAGCTCACAAACTCTTGACATTGTTCTACGTGGTGACATTGTACTGCCTGAGGGGAAATGAAGTCATTATATGTATTAATCTGGTCTTATTTTTCCTCCAAATTCTTAAGTGGTCCAATACATTTGGAAAATATTCTCATTCTCTCTGACTAAAGAATTAATCCATTTATGCTTAATGGTTTGTTCACATATCTGACTATGTAATAGCTTTAACTTAAAAAAAAAATTGCCCTGATAAGGATCCCATTTGTATGTTATTGTTAATATTAGCAGAATATAATAATAATAATAATAATACATTTAATTTATAAAATATAAAAAGAGAAAGACCATCCACAGCCATTTATATACAAGGTAGCTTATTACTGTCTTTTAATTAATTACTAATACATTATCAATAAATATTACAAATTCTGCAGGCTGTAAACAAATATCAACGGTGTGTTGGGATCACCTCTACTTAAATCTCTGCCCCCGCCTGGGTCATGGCCACCCTATTAAAAATTTCCCAGGACCGCCCCTGCACTGGGACACACATCACGATCCGATGGAGACGGGGATGGGGCGACGCGACGTCAACGGAAGTCAGGTCCATCCAGGTTTATCCGACCTTTAAACGTCCTGATCGTTCAATCAAGCCGCTCCTCTGTCTGTCTGCGGTCAGGGGAGGCAGAGCCTCACCTGCGGTCAGGAGAAGCGGAGTCTCACCTGCGGTCAGGAGAGGCGGAGGCAGACCGCAGCCTCACCTGCGGTCAGGGGAGGCAGAGGCAGACCGCAGCCTCACCTGCTATCATGAACAGTAAAAAAAAAAATCATTTTCCAATGTTTTGCTGACTGCAAAAGTGGAAGATTCTAGAGCTAAGGCACCCCAGGAAAATCGATAAATTTTTACTTTTTAAAAATGAACCTATAATTTTAACTGGGTTTTTATTTGTATATATATTTGTTTTCGTATATAATTGAAAATATTTTGAAAACAAAAAAACGTAAGAGGAGTAATGATGAACTGATTTGATGAGCTGATACAAATGTATCCTTCTTCTTTGTCAAATGTTTACCTTACCTGTGCGTGAGTAGAGAATTCTGATATGAGATATGAAACTCAACCAGGAGTCAGTGTTCAAGCTGACCATTAAATGGGGAATTTGAGCTACTCCATTTGGTTCATATGTTTGTAACTCTGACTCTGAGCGGGTCATTTCTCACCTGCCAGGAACCTCACCGCACATCACCTGTGCAGCGTGAAGGAATAGAAAACCCAACATGTCCTCATCCAGGTCCCATCGGAACCGGACGGCCGGCCAGGTTCAGATAGATATTTAATTGTTATTTCAGGGATATTCAATTAGATATAACCTTTATCAAATATAACCTTGATATAACCTTTTCAATAAGCCTTTTAAAATAAAAAATAAAAAAATCGAATGCATTAAGTAGTAAGGAAATTTAAGTTAAACTTAATTTTTTTTTCATTTTTTACGATGATATGAATTAAAAATACTGTATCTCACACAAAGCCGTTGATCATTTCAGTACAACGAACAATCTTTAGACCGATAGAATTAATTCATTTTCAACCAGGAAACTTGTTGAGTTCGTATCATTGGATTTTCCTGGAAGCCAATAAAAGAAAAAAAAACATCCAGATAGGAAGTCATGGAAGTTTGTGCCTCATTATTGACTTTTTACGTCATTATATGTACTTTATAGATATTTTTTTCTTCAACTGGTGGACACCTTTTTATTTATTATGTTTTTGTTTTAGGTGGCGTACTTTAAACTTTGGGTTGTTCTCACTTGTTCTTTCCACTTTTCCAGCTGGACAGGCCAATGATCCAGAAAGCAGGTTCAACAAACTTCCAAGAATTTCGGTGCCAAGAATGAAAAACTTCGGAGTACTAGGAGTACGGAGCCTCGGAAGTCCCTCAAGAAAGGTTGTTTTATCTTGTGCACATGTAGCCGGTCCGCCCTGACTTGGCATCCTGCTACATTGTGGAACTCTGCGTTGTTTAATTTTGTGTTTGAGGAGTAATGGAGCAGGGACAACTGCTTTCTTACCAGCCGTGTGGGGGTTTATTCTGTACAAAACAGATTAACATCAGCATGAAAAACCATTCCAGCCAATGTCTCATACGCACAACTTTCCTCCTCAGAACCAGCAGTGAACTGAGGAGAACGGCGCGGAAAAACAGGAAGTGACGTCACTGTATGACGAAGTCCAGGAAGTAACCTAATCATTAACGGAAAAAAAAGCTCCCAACAAAGACACGTACAGATAAATATACACTTGAAAAATAATATTTGAACAGTAATTGGAGTCTTGGTGAAAAATAAATCAAACATGTTACTACATGGGTTAAACGCACAAAATGATTTAAATCAACGTACGTCCTCTGCGCTGTTTCTTAAACCAATTGTATGGCATTTCGAAGTGAAAATAAAACTCCGTAAGAGCCCCTTATGTGTTATATGGTGGCTCTGAGACGATTATGGATGAAGAATAAATCATCTTGTGCGCATGTGTAAATAGCTTGTGCACATAGTTATTTTTCTCAATGGACTTCAGGAAGTTTGTAAAGGAGAGCCCCTCCAGTGAATGACTAAAAGTAAGCTTTTTTATGTTTATTAGTCTTTCTTGTATCAGATTTTCTTTTGATATATTTGAATTTTGGATGCTGGTGTAAGATTGAGAATAATTTACATTTAGTTCGGAGTCCCACTTGCAACAAGCTCTAGTCTAATATATCTTCATTTATTCAAAGATCAATGCTACAAGTCATTCTGCACAAACAGATTGACGTAAGAAAACGTCATGAATCTATTAACAACACTGTAATAACAATGTTGGTTTGAATGTACAGCTCAACTTCAACTGACCACCCTAGATTACAAATATGCGGACTGTAGATTTAGGGTCAGGTGACTTCTAGAGATGTTGGGAAGACGGATGAATTTACGAAGTCACCTGGTAACCATAGTTACCTGTATTTTTTTTTTTTTTAAAGTGGTAAGACTATGATTTTAAATTGGTGAATAAATATAAACTCAACACTGACTAGTTTTTAGTGTTACCACATCTCAACCACTGTCACACACTCACAGCTGAGGTCTGACACAGCCCTAAATTTTATTTTTATTCATTCCGTTAAGTTACACGGTGGAATCGGAGACACACAAAAAAAGGGGTTTAGAAAGAAATCAGCAACCATTCCACATCAAATGGCAGACTGTTGGCACAGATCTGTCCCCGTGTGCTTTTAATGCATACTACCAGAAGCCGACATGTAATCTGCAGATGTGTCATTTCCTGAACTTTGATGTATCGCCGCTACATGCTGTCAATATGACCTCACTTTGTTTCCAGGTCTTAACTTCTAACAGTCCTTGGTCAGATAATATGCAGTAGGAGCTTTCAGACAGAGCCCTGGCGTTATTAATACATTAGCAGAGGGCATGGCATAAAGGGGGCATGGTTCGTGTGCGTGTCTCCATACAGTATGTAGCCCTTGCCATGCCTTAAGAAAAAAAAACCCCAACAAAATATAAACATCTGCACTTTGTAAAAGTTGTCCATCTGTTTTACTGGAAGCTGTCTGTACTTAGAGGTCCCACACAACCATCTTTAAATGAGCTTACAGGAAGTTCTGCAACTGCCATAGTTTACATGCTTGTTTGTCATCTCATTGTGACTCCAGGGTTTTGTAGAATTTCACTGGTCAGAGATCAGTTATGTTTCTCCGTGGAGGAGCTGGTTTGCTGACTTTTCGTACCATCACGGTTATCTGACAAGAGTGTGTCAATGGTGGACCCTTAACAGTTGCTATTAAGGTGCCTTTTGGCAAGGCACTATTTCCCTAGCAGCTCCATAGGGCCTGTTTCCAGCTCTGCAAGACTTCAACTATAACAAACAAAAAATCACCAGAAACACTTTCCCTTAACAAAGATCAATATTTCATCTAATCTTCAGAAGCTGCTAGAAACAATAAGAATGAGGTTATAGGAACTACACGAGATCGGCCACAACATTATAACCACAGACAGGTGTATACCACTGATTATCTCATTATAATGGCACCTGTGAATAGGTGGGATGTATTAGGCAGCAAGTGAACATTTTGTATTACATTGGTGGACACACTTACATGGGTTGAGAGTTAAAGAATGGAGTCTCCGATAAAGGGCATATTGTGTTGGCTAGAGGACTGGGTCAAAACATCTCTAGCACCGCGTGTCTTGTTGGATAGTCCCAGTTTGAAGTGGTTGGTACCTAGAATAGTGGTCTAGCAAAGGACAACTGGCGAAATGGCCACAGGGTCACGGGCAACCAAGGCTAACTGAAGTACGTGTGTGAAGGCTACATCCCACAGAAGAGCTACTGTAGACAAACGGCTGCTGCAAAAGTCAAAGCCAGATCTGACAGAAAGGGTGCATAACACAGAGCTCGCGATATTAGGCAGGTGGTTTTAATGTTGTGGCTGATTGTTGTATTATGCACTGGTTTAATTCGACTTTCAACAACTAGAGTATAAGAGTAGCACCTATTGGACCTTTACTTAATCAAGAGAGCTGTGATAACTATCTGTAGCTGTAGTGAGGGCTTCTGGTTGCTCCTTCTCTTTATTAATACTGCAGTATTACTGTTCTATTACTATGTTATTACTACAGTATTACTATAACAACAGTATTACTGCAGTATTACTGTACTATTTCTATAGCATTACTGCAGAATATCTTTAGGTATTTGTCCCACTGTGAAAGTTCTTATAGAACCCTTTCTGTTAACTGAGCTGCCAGAATCAGGAACATTATTTCCAGAGCATCCATCATCAAACACTTAAGATGGTCGCATCCATCAACACCCAAACACCGCACCACGCCAAAGCCCTGAAACACAATTTTTAGTGTCAACACATTTGGCAAATCGTCATCATTGTCGTCATCATAAAAGTAACAAAACAAACATTAAAAACAGACAGTTTCAGTTCACATCAAAGTAGAATACATATATCATATCTTTACCCACAAAAGGTTTGTGTTACGACTAGCTTGAAAAAAGAAATACCACCATGTTGTACACGGGTTTGCCGCTGCGTTCACTATGAAATGTTGAAAGAATAGCATGTATGCGGTTTCATATATGCTCACAAAGTCTGTCAGTGTGTGTATATTTAAGTGTAAACTTACATCAACAAGCAACATGTCTTTCATTATCAACACAAGAAATCCTCACCCCCCCCCCCCCCGCCCCGCCTCGTTAAAAGAAAGGAAAATATCACATCACATCAGAATTGTTTGCATTGCCAAAGTAAGCATCCAAATCCATCACCACATAGAAGATGGCCACTAAAAGTCTCAAATATTTTCATCGGAGAAAAAAAAAAGAACAAAGGAAAATAATATTTTAGTGTCAACAATATATATACTATATATTTATATTTTTGTTCTTTTATACCAACCAAATATATGGTATATTAAGTGTTGCTATGGTTATGGTCCCTGGCAACGTCATGAAAAAGTACAATGGTTCAAATGAAGACACTGATCCCCCAGCTTCATCCAGCTATTTTGTGTTTGTCTGTGTTTGTGTCTCATATTTGTCTAATTCAGTTTCTGAACGTTGTTATGTACGTGGTTTTGATTTGTTCTGTATATTGAGTATATGTTTAGTGTGTTACGTTTGTCAGCAGTTTTTGCTGTCACACACAGACGCCTATTTGTCAGAGGCGCCTGAAGCATAGTTTAGAGTGTTTAGTTTGTATTTAGGATTTTCTGTTAGTGTGTTTTTGATGGTGTGTGTGTCTGACACACTGATGGTAGATTTGCTGTTTGTAGTGTTTGTCTATGCGTTGGCGCTGATGCTCTGTTTGTAGACGGCGTGGTAGGCGTTTCGCAGCAGAACATAGGGGAAGCAGGACTCCAGCAGATCCATGGTCAGGAAGGGCGACTCTTGCACAATCTGAAACAGGAGTTGCAACAAACTTTAAGACAACACAGGGTATCTGCATATTTTGAGTACAAGTCAACTTTAAATGACTTCAAATGTGTCTATAACTATAAACTAGGCCTACGCTGTGGTCCCCGACAGCAATGATATCTCCCCGAAAAGCTGCAAATCCCCTGCATAGAATAGGCAACCCCCGGATTGAACTTCAGAAATTGAATGTGTTATGTCCGAAAAACATTTTTTCAAAGTAAAAAACTCCCCCTAGAGGGTAAAATGTAAACTATTATGGTAGAATACGAGGCACCTCCTATAATCCTCTAAATATAATCATTCGATTCATTTGAAAAAGCTAACGCGTAAATTAACGGAACAAGGGCAAATTCAAATCAATTGAATTTGAAGGCCCTGTGTTATTCATTCTCTCTCACCATGTCAAGCAGCAAGTAGACCGATTCTCTGTTACGGGTTGTGACCTTGTCCGTCTCCTGGCCGATCTTCAACAGGCTAGACGAGGCCAGCTGCACAGACACCGACACACACAAAACATGTTCAGGCAGAGAAGAGTGTCTTATTTTTTTTGAAATACAAAAAAAAATATTTTTTTGTATTTCATTACGCCTTTTCCATTTAGGTTTTGTGTAAATTTCCTAAAAATTTCAGCAAAATAAAATGTGAATCGTCAATAGGTGGGTTTACATGAGACACTTTTCTCCTTTACGAATTTAAATTTCGGTCTTCTATTTATATGAGCAGTGATCTTTTCCGACTCTGTGTTTCCATGCATCGACTCATCTAATCGGAAAAGATCTCTGACGATCCACACTCCTTTACAAAAGGTGGCGATACTGCTTTGATGAGTTGTGTGCCAACCGCCAAAATGCGCCTATAAGAACAAGAATACGACTTAGAGGGCATGGGCCGAAGTGACTTTTCACCCATCTTACCGTCCAAATATGTTATTTGGACTATTTCAAAGTTGCAATGAATAAACTAATCTCCAATGCAGACCGGTACCGTTTTGAAGTCGCCATATCTAAAATACTGCTGCGCTGAAATAAACTCAGCTGTAGCATTACATCACGACGCTGGGCATGCGCAGATACCAATCAAACAGAAAGCTTTCCGAAACATCGTTTACATGCAGTGACTGGCAATCGGAAAGGCTTTCCCTAAGAACTTAGAGTACCTCCTTGCAAAGGAATGAAATCTCATTCGAAAAGGTTCTTTCCATTCGGAAAGGGTGTTTACATGCAACATGTTCTTTCCGATAAGACATCTTCTCCGAATCTAATCAGAATTAGTCTGTCCACCGGTGTAAACCCACCTAATGATTCCATCACTTATGTTCGGGGAAATGTATTGTATTGGTAAATTGGATGCGACATAATTGAAACTTTAAAGGCATTTTTGATGATGGAAGAAGCTTTTCTTTTTATAGATTGGTTCTCTCTCTCTTTTGCAGTGTTTTGATCAAATTCTGTAAGGGTACAGAAGGGATAATTATGTAACAAATTGCAACCATCTGGGGTCTTAGTGGTTATGTTATGGTAATGTTCTCCAATCTAACCATTTTTGAGACATGTTATCTCCACCAATGCTGAAACGTTGGTGTTAGTAATTTATTCCGAGGGGAAAAATTACAGCATCTTCTCTTATAGAGTTTTTAGATGAGTAGGATGTAAAGATTGTAAAAAAAACAACAACTAACAGCAAGGAACTCCTTTAGGCGGTCCTCTATGCTTCCCTTGTGAATGGTGAAGAGGGCGGCAGCAATCTGGTTGATGGCTTTAGCTAGGCAGTGGATGTTGTTGCAGTGGCCTGTAGGAGGAAGCAAACACACGCTGTAGCTGAGGACAAGAAGTCAACACCTGTCATTGAAGATAGATTTCCACATTTGAGGCTCCCTCACTTTCACAGCAGACAAATTCTCCACAATACAAAACCAGACACTATCAGTGCAGTGGGAAAAGAACAGATTTAAATTTTGTATTTCATTACGCCTTTAAGTGCGTGGGCAAGATACATATAATTATGGTAATTATAATAGAAAACATGCATATAATAGTATTCTAGTTGCTGCACTTGTCGCCTTATATAGAGATGTGCCTTCAGAAAACCAATTGCTGGTTGATCTGCAGTCTGCAAACTAAAATGGTGGAGCCAATCGCAAGTCATTACAATGTCCCGATGTCCTCTATAACAATGGTGCCTTTCATTTCATGGTTGTTAGGCAGCTATGTCTTGAAAAATCCATCACTGAGTGAAACATCTCTTTTATAGCTTATCAAAGGGCACATTCTGCTACAACACTGTGTCACTATTGCATTGCATATTGAGTTTACTTCACAAAATGTTTACATTATGCATGACTTTATTGCTTAGAATTACCATTCAGCTTGCACAGCACAGTGGATTTGAGGCTTTACGGGTATATACCCTTGATGTTGGGCTTAGTTACATTTCCTTCTTTGGCTGCAATAGTAACCATTTCATCAACAAAGACTTATATGTACGATTAACAAGCAAGCTAATTTAAAAGATTATTTAACATTATGCAACTAACTAAACTAAACTTGTGTCCATTGACATGAGCAAAATTTTGAAACATTGGACTTAGGTTTGGGAAAAAAACTGTCAAATACACACACGCACACACACATACCCAAACAGTTAATTTTTTATGTAATTAAATAAAACGGGACAAAATAAATGAAGTAGGTAACAACATTATAGTAAGAAGTTGAATTATCTGGATCCGCCCCTTTATCCTGATTGTACAACATGCATCTGTTCCCCTGAAATCTCTCCACTAGTTTTTAGACGACAACCTAAATGATGATGTATAATAAAGACGATTGTGTATAGCTCTGGTGCTCTGAAATGAATTAACTTAAGGTCACATGTTGATATAATTGGCATGCAGAACACCTCTCGTTCCCCTGGTGCAGTAAATAAATGCTTCAGAATATTTTCTGCAGCTCTTCTCTCAGGATTTTAACTGTTTCTATGCAATAAGAAAATCTCAAAATTGTAATTATTTATTAAAAAAAAGTTTTAGTTATAAGTGAGAGTTAACACTTTTGAAAATTAGATTATATATGAGCAGAACAAACATACTATATTTTGGCAGTGCGTTATAATATTAAAACTACATTTTAATTTTGGTCACTGCAACAACTTAGTGAGTGAAATGACAATAACAATATAAGAATAAATACACCAGCAGGGCATCTTACCTTCTATGGCAGGACTGTACTGTGACATCACATTGCTGGCTAGAGTTGGCAAGGATACCGCCACGAACACCATCAGCAGACAGGCGATCTTATACTCCTCCTCTGGACTGATGTTCTCTGCGTGGACACAAGACCTCCTCAGACATGGAAAATATGACTAGAACTACACCGATTATCCCTACCCACAGAAGTCCCAGACCAGAATGCTACATCGATAAGTCAGGAGGGGAAATCCAGAATTAAATATTGGAGAAACGTCTGTAGTCTCAGCCCGGAATTATAGTGATTTGACGTATTTTAATTTAAATGTTGTTCGCCATGACTTTTACGTAACAGAGTTCTAAGACTTGAGACCAACATAATGAATTGCTCAGCTTAACATAAAATGGTTTTTAGTCTAAAATTGCTAGCCGACATGAAGAACCATTGGGTGATTAAAAAATGACAGGTGGCTGCATTCTCTTTTTTTCAGCACATATTGCTCACCACTTTTTTGGGAAGAAAGGGCCACTACCAGGGCTGGGTCAATCTCACAGGGTAAACCAGCTGCTGATGAGAGCTCGTAGACATTCATGGCCACCTGGAAACAGACAAAGATTCATCATAAATGTAAAAGGAGAAAATATACCTGACATTTAATCAGGTAAACGTCAGTCTGTTTTACCTTCATGTCCGTCTCTCTGGGAATGTGGTCCTTGAAATCCTCCACCGAACTGACGAGGAAAGGAATATGACAGGATAAAACCTGGAGAGAGCCAGATGTTGACAGTCAGATGAGAAAGCGGTGCAGCATCACAGCAAGAAATACGCTGAAAATGAAACTGACGTTGATGTTGCTGTTTGGGATTAAACCCCAATCCTGGTTTTCTCTGCGTGGTTAATACAGTTGGTAGATGCAAAGCAAAAACATCCAGATCATTTTAAAAGAAGTCTCATTTCTCTTTCCACATGGAGAGTAGAAAACGAACCAGCAAAAGAATATCAAGAAAATAGCTGAACTATGATAAATCCATCATCTCTTCCTATTCTATGGTTAGGTTATCAAAAAAGTGTGATTACCTGGTCTAAGAGAACGACTACCGAGATTATTTCCTGTAACAAATGACTCTTTCATGTCAGTAGTCACAACACGTTGTACCATGTCCAATATTTAATTCATGACGTAACTAACTGATTGGCTCCTTAGGACTTCAAATAGTTAACTTTCCAACCTAAATCTTCCTCGGATAAAATAACGTGATACATGTCTTACGTCTCTTAGAGCCTCCTGAGCCAGAGAGCGGAAGGACAAGATGACTCCAATGATGGTCATCCTCTTCAACACGCTGTCCACCGCTAAGGTCAAACAAACAAAAACAGAAAAACAATGTCAAGGCCTGCTTGGTGAGTCACTCAGCTTCCGGCAGTAGGACTAGTCCGCCGGTGTTTGAATGCAGAAAAATAATGTGAGGCTCTGAAACCAAAGAAATGTTTGGTGAACTGCCCTGCAGCCTCAACACAAATGTACGAAGGTGTGAATGTGATTTAGCGCTTTCAGTGGCCAGTAGACCAGAGAGAAGGTATATAAGTTCACTCAAAATACAATTTTTGAGACTTCATATATATTAATTCCGTTAACCGATTGATGGAAAATTAATCTGGTGCACGGCATGAGCTACCCTAGCATTCTACATCATTTCAAGTCTCATGATTGTCTTTCAGTCAAGTCTGCTGCGCCACCATTGATATTATTGAAAATTAACAAAAAGTGATGACAAATCTTTTATCAATTCAATAAAATCCAAAAGTGACTTTAAAAAAACCCCCAGAGCTTTAAACTTAATATTTCCTAAGAAAAACGAATTTGAGGCTTCTTTGAGCCAAACATAAATATTTAATATTAAATATGAACCGACAAACTCAATTCATGTGTTCACGTGTCGTCAAAAATTGGGTAGTGATGTGAAATAATACTTAGATTATTGCCGAACAAGTTAAAAATAAGATTCATACTAAGCATGTGTATATGCCCAGAGGTACACATGAATGTGTGTGTATGTGGATAGGTTGTGTTTTGTTATTACAGGTGAGTTTCTTGAAGAGGGCGGCCATGTGTTCTGGTTTGTCAAAACTCGTCCTCATCTGGGTCAAGACCTCCATGTTTTCAACCACCAGTTTCTACGTGGAGACAAACATGCACACAGTTGGTATTAAGTTAAACTCAGACATCGTGCTCTTTCTTTCCAACTATCCTTTACAATTCATTTTTTAACAGGTATTTAACTTCGGTTTGAGACCACACCTCATTCATACATGTACACAGAATGTGTTCACTCTCATAATTTGAAACAACAGGGTAAAAACTTAAGTATGAGTATCACAAGTTGTTGTCCTATTCACTAACGTTTAAGAAAATCATTCAAATCCTGTTAAACATTAATGCATGAGTAATAACATATTAATTAATAATGGCAATTCCAACTTGTAAGAGAGTATAGTTTTGTGTGAGACCATCACATTAACTAAGTAAACAATCTGAGTAATAACTCCACCACATATTGAAAGGAATTCCTGTCATTAAGGTGAAACATGTGAGTGATCGTTTGTGTATACCTTCAGCTCAGCAACCTGTGAGGAGATGTGCCACATCAAACTCTCACTGAGGAACTTCATCCCATATGGACCCAACAGTTCGGACAGAGAACGCATCTCTGTTAAGAGAAAAATAATTGCAATAAAGACGATTAAAACCTGGTTGTAACAGAAGGGTCACATTTTCTGTATAAAGCATACAAAGAGTTTATGTTCATGTGACACTACCTGAGATGTCGGAGTATTCCTCAGCATTGAAAGTGAGTTCGTTCTCTGTGGGAAGGTTGACGAAAGCCTTCATGGCAGGGAAGTAGGCGATGTGTCCATTGCTGACCTGACGAAGCAGCGTCTCCAGGTACCTACACAGAGAACGATAGCATGAGTCACTGATGCACAAAGTAGCACTGTTTTGGTTTTCATGTTTGTTTTTTGTTTTTATTTAATGGTGACAACTGGGGAATGATATAATTTTCTCTCAAATTTAAAGCGAGAAATTAAGTACTAATAATATATAGACAGCAACATTAATTTAAAAAAATGAAAGCGAAACAATCCCATAGCTTCTGAACACAAAAAAGGATAAGTCTGGTGTTTATTTGTTTACGAATGCACTATAACCACATTTACTGAGACCACTAAACATGTCTGTACAACACTAACCTTCTAGGAAGTCATTTTATTTCGAGGTTCTAATAAAAGAGCTTCAAACTGTGGACAGAGGCTTAAAGGGGGTTTGAAAAGGGTTGGAGAGGCATTAGATTTCAAGATCTTTATAATGTGAGGCCCATTCAAGTACAGTGCATGATCAAAGGTATGATGTATAAGAGTTTATTAGTTTCATCTGTTTGCTCCTTACAGTCTAATATTAAACATTTTCAAATACCTTTTTTAATAGATTTCTTTGTTGTCGATTGCTGCATATTCTTAAACTCAATGATCACAAACAAACCTACCAGTTTGTGTACAGACTGGTGATGGTGGGTTCACCGTGGCTGTCCAGGTGCTGCGTCTGCTGCAGAAGGACGTTGTTGAAGACCCGGGTGATGTCGATGGTGACGTAGTTCTCTATGGACTGGAGCACAGTCATGTAGGCCCGGACGCTGGTCAGCAGCTCGCTGGGCTTGGCTATCTCCTGAGTAGCCTGGTTGTACATAGTCATCCCTACTATGGATCTAGAGGGAGTCAGATGTTCAGATATTTTAGAAAAACATGCTGAGATGAACATACATCCAGGTAAAGCTAAAAATGATAATTTCACAAACTCATCAAAATGTGTAAGCCCCTGCAGCCCACAAAGAAAAGATTTGATAATCAGGCACCATCACACTGAAAAAAAACAATACAATCACAACAGTCTTCAGATTAGCAACTAAATCTTTCTAAAATGCTTTATCTCTTGTAGATGTCCTCTTTTAAGCTCTTATACCATTTCTAATCACATATATCCAACAAGCACTTCTAAAGATTTAACTAGATCCACATATACAAGATGGTGATCCAGAAAATAATGTATTTTCTATATACTTAGAATTAAATATGTATTATTTAAAAAGCTTGATAAAAGATGAAAAACAAGGTCAGTCTGTCTTCAATCTGAAATGTACACCAAAAAATATTTCTTGTCATTTTTTGGGGGGCTTTTTCTGTTGTTGTGTGTTTAAGTTTACTTAGTAAATCGAATCTCCAGGTGCGAGGTGAGGTACTCTCTTGGTGTGAAGGTGTGCTCCCAAACCACCAGGTTGGGAACATAGTTGATGGAGAAGCAGAGTTCAGATAAGGCTGTGTGGAGTTTATCCAGACTGGAGGGATAAAAAAAACAAACAAAGTTAACATTCACTTGATAGAAAAACTGTAGAACATAGGTTGTAGGTTTTCGAAGATGTAATGTATGGACAAAGCTAACCTTATATACCCATATTAGCAGAGCCATAAAACTAGAATATATAAGAAGTCTGAGTTCATTATATGAGGTTGCTATGTATGAACAAAGGATGAATGAACTAGGTAATGTATGAACAGAGAAGGGTATTTAATGAGAATTAAATGGGAACAAATTGTTATTGGTGATTCTGATGAACTCAGAAGTGATCACTTAATGACAGAAGTATGAAGAAACACAAAGAAGTTTGTTCAACTGACTTGGTGACAAGCAGTCGGTTCTTCCTCATGCTCTCCACGCCTGGTTTCTCCCTTTCGGGCTCTCCCTTCTTCCCCGTTGCTTTCTTGCTCTTCTTGTTCACAGCCTGGCTGATGGTTTTTGCACAATGCTTAGGAAGCAGCTACAGTGAGGAGAAGTGGAATAAGAGAGACAGATGGTGGAGAGAGAAGGACGGAAGGAGACGTGATTGAGGGTTGGAGAGAGATGTGACATCAGCATGATCATAAAAGTTTATTTATGCTCAGGCCGATGTCCAGTAAGTTTTTAAGGTAAGAATTAAACTACTGATGTTGGAAGAGCTGCATTTAATTAGATTTCATTGACATGCATATCAACAAAGGACTCACAACATTAATGTGACAGCATGTGAGACATTGCAATGGTTCTAAACGGTCGTGTGTTTCAGGTTTTTAGTTTTTTTGGAGTTCGTCAGCATGAGAAACCTGCCCATTTGTTTGCACTTTTGTGTAGATTTAATAAGCTTTAGAATGTTCTCTTTGTGCTGACTGGTATGATGTTTAAAATATTACCTTGTTTCTATAAATATGTGCCGGGTGTTATTGGTAAAATTATCCTTGGACTCAATCTATGAGTCACTGCCAATCAACCTCAACGCCCTCATCCACAATGATGTTGTTAAATGATTTACAGTAAATTCTCAGCCGCTCAGTGTTCTTACCTGGTCACTGAGTGTACATTGCTCAGTGCAGATGTCAGTGATGAGGTTTCTCGCCTGCTTGGCCATCTCATCCAGAAACATGTTACACAACGACAGGCTCCGATCCCCTATGTGGTGGCGCTGTGGAGGAAGGCAGCGAAAACACATCCTAGTAACGGCAGAACATCCTTTAAAACCGGAAAATGTGCTCTTGCATGTGTGTTCATATATATTTCTCATCTGAACAAATCTAAGAGTATATAATTACATTCACCTCCTCGGGACAGAGTTCGTGGGTGCAGGACATGAAGTGTGTGCAGAGCAAAGGGAAGCAGATGGAGTGTCGACTCTGAGAGGGAAGCTCCAGACATTGCTGGAACATCTTTTCAAATGCACGGCTGTAGAAGCTACGAACAGATAATCACATGAAAGAGGACAAAAACACTTATTATTACTTCCTTCAAGTTAAATGAAAGGAAACGTCTGAAGATAAGTTGATCCATTCTTTGAGTGTTTATTAATTTGTGTTGCACAAGAAGTTTAGTATTTATACGTGTGTGGATGTGCCTTACCAGAAAATAGACAGGTCTGACGTCTCCACCAGCATCTCCACCAGTGAGTCCACCATCTTTGTGTGGAAGATGATGGTGTTCATCATTTTGCCGAGCTCCTTATGATCAGCTATACCAAGGCTGGCTTTGGAAACACTGGTGTATGCCTACAGAAGAAGAAAAGCTCATTTATCATTGCTGTTCGGATGCAAACATTATTATACTGATCAGGAGTGTCATTCTTTCCTTTCACACTCTATTCTGCAAAGCAGTATTCAAATAAAGTTAATCGTGTTTTTGGAAAAAACATTTATCTTTAAGCCTTCAAGCAGCAGATCTGTGTGTTTACCTGCAGTCTGAACCAGTCTAGTCTCATGCCTCTGAAGTCGAATACCTCTCCGTCCTCCACTAAAGCACAAATGCACATTATCTACTGTCAGTTTGCCACATCACAGGTCTTTGTGCAAGTTAAATTACTGAAACTTTACTGAAAGCAATAATACAATTTTGAAGTGCTACAGATTTACTACTCTTGCTGCTGCCGCTTCTCCTCCTCTATGCTTTGTTAATACAAAAAGTAATAGTTTACCTTGTTTGACACTGAGAGAGGTCATAGTGTTGACAAAGGAGGACATGATAATAGACTCATCCTCTGGACACACCGACAGGTTCTGTCAGATAAAAGCATAGACAGGTGAGTCTATTATAATAATACACTTAATTTATAATGCACTTTACATTTGGATCAAATTTCAAAGTGCTACAAAGTAAAAGCAGTTAAAAGCATCAATAAAAAATAAAATAATAACTATATAAAAACCTGACCAAAAAGCAGCAATATTAATTAAAGTTATAGGTTCTGCTAAAAAGGAAAGTTTTAAGTCTTTTTTTAAATGTGTCAGTTTTCTGTGGAGCCCTCAGATGGTCAGGATGGGCATTCCACAGACGAGGGGCAGCAGAACAGAAGGCCCGATCACCCATGGTGCTGAGCTTAGTCCAGGGAAGGAGGACTTTACAGCTGAATTACAGCTGACCTTAAATTCATCTTTTAATTTAGATTTCAACTATTAATTGAAAATACGATCACATTCTGATAAAACTATCATTTCAAAAATTCCATGTGTTATGTTGTATGGATTTCAAAATGATGAAAATAAAATTATATTGCAGAAAACCGGTCTCCTGTCCTGTCTGACGTTTTGGCTATTGAGTGTGTACATTTTCTGAGAACTTTTTTTTAATTTGGACTGACTCCACATCAGAGAATGCAAAAGTAAACACAGCAGTGACTCAAGTACAACTACTGGTTGTTTAAAAGTAAAAAGTATGAAGCAAAACAAGTAGTATTGAAGTAAAATAAAAGTTAAAACTATGAGTGTAAAAGGTATAAAAGTAATAGTAATATGAATTTAAAACATGTAAAAGTAATATAAAAATAAAAATTCTATAAAAAAAAAAGGTCTAAAAGTAAAAAGTCGTAATATTAAAGTAAACAAAGTAAAAGGTACTAGTGTAAAAAGTAATAAGCAGTATATACGTTTGAAAAAAGCTATGAAAATAAAAGATACTAATATAAAAGTAAAAAACATAAAGTGCTCCACAGTAGTGCATTCTTACCTGCACCAGTTCATTCAGCACCACAGCATCGAATCCGGACAGGTACTGGACATAGTATCGCTGCATCACAGGACCGTACTTCCTGACATGAGCCCTGAGCTCCTCCATATAGAAGATCAATTCTGCTATGTGTCTGAATCAACACACACATCAACAAGAGCAGCCCGGTTAGACAATAAAACAAGGATGCAGTGTTTGTGGTCTTGAATGGTGTGAGCACACTCCTGTTTATGTGTGCATGCAGATGTTAATGTCTGCGTACTTGTCTATGAAGTCATCTGTGCTTTTCTTCTGGATGTTGTCGGCATGTCGCAGCAGCCAGATGATCTCGTCTCGTGCAAATGACAATGCCATGAACACAAATAATGCCTAGCAGGAACAAAAGGGACACAATTAGACAATTTTGAGGAGAGGGATTCAAATTTAATGAGGAACAACATTTAAGTCAAAATCTAAAAGATATAATGACAAGGAGCTGCTGGTCATATATCTAAGTGAGACAGTTGGGCTTTGCAAATATATCCGTCGGCAAGAGCAAACTACAGAGCATTTTAAGGTGATGAAATCATTCTGTTGGAACAAAGACATTGGAACAAACAAAGGACTTTGCTCCAAAAATAGTGCCAAGAGATAACATTAGGGAATTCAATTTGAGCTACCATTTGTTTTTACGGTGGATTGTTACAGTCTTTTTATTCTCACATCTAACATTATTCTCTTAATGCTGATTTGGTCAATATTGTTTTCCCACTTCCCTGGAGGTTAAGATCTCTCTTGAAAAATTAATCTTCGCATTTATTTATCTGGTACAATGAAATTAATTAAATTTAACTGTGACAGGTTATCTTAGCTGTAGGGCAGTTTTAATGGTAGCCATCTCCTTAGAAGGAAAACTGAGAAATTAAAGCTTCTTAAGGTAATAATTTATTGTTTTAAAACAGTTTATTAAAACAGATTAGGCCATTATAATCTAGGCATTAGAGCAATTAAAGCAGTCCATTCTTAGGAGCCAAACCAAAAGCCCATCATATGATTTGATTATGTTTATTTATTTCAGATATGCGCATTGTCAGTTAAAAAAACTAACCCTACGTTGTTGTCCCCCGACAGCAAGGGTATAGCTCAAAAAGTCCCCAATCCGCTGCATTGTACAAGCAATTCATCTGATTGAAATCCTTAACTTAAATGTGAATCATTAATAATCTCAAACAATCCATATTGACCAATCCTAGAATGTTCTATGAAGTTAGTAATATGCTCCAAGATTAGATCCCATAGTGACTCAATAATGAACATAGTTTACTATTTTTTTCTGAGCACAGTAATGATTCATGAGCTAAATTAAGACACAATTTGGACTTAAGGTTAGGAAGTTATGAACGAGAAAATGTGTTTTCCACAAAAATCTCCCTTTGGTTGATAAAATAATAACTATTATATTGAAATAATATGATTAATCTCCATGTGTAGATTCATATGAGCTAATTTGGATATAATCAGTAATATGATTGGGAAGCAATACTCAACTTCTTTTCTGTAAAAAAGCGACCCCAGTGAGTGAAATTTGAATAATTATAATTAAATATGCAAATACAACTTAGATCTCCTTGAGGCAGTTCATATGAGGTACGTATGGACTAAATCGACTCAACAGTTAGGAAATTAGAAAGCTCTCCCTAGACAGTAAAATATGAACTATTAAAGTAAAACATATGCAAGATTGATCTCCCCCAGTCTCGAGTGAATCCAGTTAGTACACAGTAATGAGGTGGTAATTAGCATTACCTTAGGACCCAATAGTCCAGGCTGATCGGCTAAAACAGTAGCCAACTCTTTCAGAGCGGATCGGAGGAACTTGCGTCTCTCTCTGTGCATCGAGCCTCTGCAGAGAGACGGGCAGACAGAGCAAGTCAGAGCAGAGCATCAAAACACACATTCATGGTGATTAGTTAGTGTTTTGACACTTTTAGGACAATCCTGGGTGAGCATAAAAGTAAACAGACAACAGTGATGGCTCAAGAATGGGAATGAAGATGAAAGGGGCAGACCGAATACGTAATGGGGATAAAAACTGAGATGAGACAGCCAATGAGAAAATTCAGGAAGAAAAACAAAAGAAGGGTGAAATAAGAAGATTGTGAGGTTTCTGAGACCCCCATGAATAAGAGACTAAAGGAAAAAGGCACAGCTGAAATGATGGTTAAAAGCTGGGAAGCAAAATAAAGAGCAAGAGCATAGATAAGTAGAACAGGAAATACTAGTGGTGGGAAAAAAATTAAATAAAACATGAATGATGAAGAAATGTAAAAAGAAGAAAAACAATGGAGGGCTTAGTAAAAAGATTATATACGCACGCATGAGACAAGGCCTGTTCCTTGCACTCCCTGATATCATTGATGCGTTTGTTGTACCTGGAAAATAAAAAAGACGAGAAGAGGTATTAAAATAGCAATAACGTGTTGAGTACTTAAGGCTGCAACAGCATGTCAACATCATCAGTTAGGCCAACTACGTCAAAACCTTGATTAATGTGGAATGCGTTTTTTGTGTCTCGCTATTTATGTTCTTCTCCAGAGGAGGCAACATGAGTTCTTTGGAGCATACTGTAAACAAAACAGAAATTGTGTACCAAGCCTCAAAAAAAATGTCCCAGAGCTCTCAGACCTGAAAATGACGAGATCGAAGTGTTCATATTTGTTACAGTGAGCTTTGTCCGTTTGTACGGTGTTGGTACCTGGAAATCGTTGCATCCTCATCTGTTGTATTTCACACAAGAACTCAACATAGACTCAAACGCTAGTGGCTAGCATAGCATAACGGCTATCCAGCACATATGTAAGTTGTTGGGTGGTTGTTGATGCACATTTAAAATGGTCAAAGTTATGGTCATTTTTTTATTAGTTAAATTCACCAAAGGATTAGCCAACAAATTAAAATATCATCTATAGATTAAAGAAAACAAATAATCGACAGAGTAAGTGGTGAAAAGATAATTGTTTGTTGCAGCCCTAGGACAACTACTTGAGAGTATGATTTAATGTGAGGTTGTTTGGAAAGAGTGAAAAATCTTATGTCTTTCCAAATCTTCAAATTCTTTTAGATATTTTCGGACCCCTTGAAAACGAGGTTGTTTGTCTCAAGCATTTTATCCTCTTGAATAAATTGTAAAATAATTTTTCCAGGCATCAGCCACTCAAACTCAGAACAAAATCTGCAACTAGTTTTTCTATTCATGCACATCCTCAATAGATTATAAATTAAATGTATTATTATTATTATTATTATATATAGATGCTCTTACCCTCTAATGTTCACAAACAGATCCTCTGCAGACTTGTGAATATGAAAGACTTCATCCCTGAATAGACAGAGGCATGTGGAGCTCTGCAAAGCTAGCTTCCACAGGGACAATGCTGCTGCGTCACTGTTCAGGACCGCATGGCACAAGATGAAACCGACTGAGAACACAGAGAAGAATGTGTGACTTCAATAACCTGAGTATGTCATGAACACTGAGGGTCTTATTCTATGTTTGTACAGCACTTACAAACAATCCATTTCTCCATCGTGTCCAGCGACAGGTATTCACATGGCATCTTAAGAAAGAGGCAACGAAAAGCAATTGAATCCAAAATATTTCCCCCTTATATCTATCAATCAATCTTTATTTATATATACAGCTGGTTATATAAGGCACATTAAAACAAAATCTCCATCAGAGATACTAACAGTGTCTGACTGCGCAGGATTGAGCATTGTGGAGGGAGCAGAGATGAGAGAGAGCAGCTGGGCGTTCCTCCACTGGTCAGCAGAAAGATTCCTCCTGGGATAAACCATCTGAAGACTGATCAGAGCATCTGACAGCGACTGTAGGGAGAGTGAAACAGAAAATGAGGGGAAGAGAAATGGGATCGCAAAATAGAAACTGGAGGAGAGACAAGACAAATTGCTTTAACTGTCTGGCACGTAGGAGGGCACCATACTGACAAACTAATGTTGATTATTATAATATTGTTAAATATATTTTGGGAAGAACTACTGATTCAATTCACAAAAAAACTTACTGGGTGGTTGGAGCATGGGTACAGCAAGTTTAACAGATGTGTTTTATCGTTTGGGATTTGCAAAAGTATGCACTATATTTCTATTCTAGTTTCCTCTTTAAGTGAATATTTCTGCTTTGGTTACAAACAGGATATCCACTCTGACCTGAAAAGGGCACTGAGGGTGCAGAGGGAACTGTGTTTTGGTCGATTCAATCTGGTATACATGGAAAAATTATCCTTTACACCCCAGGATTCAATTTGTACCATTTCAAGATGTTGTTTACAGAAGAAAAGACTTTTTAAATTGGGCCCAAAAACAAATACTTTTGCAACTGAATATTAACCTACCTTTCCGTGAGGGACAAACTCCTCCATCATCTTCTTCAATGGGTTCTCGTAATCCACAATCATCTGGCCCAACCTGGGGTATTCCCGGTCACTACGGCATACGACACAGTACCACTGTTACTATAGAGAGCATGGTCATCTAAAGACATGGATAGTTCAAATGTGTCAGGATGTTTTTAGTGATTACCAGCGGTCATTAAGATGCATTTCATACTTATTTTGAACACGGAATTTAAATTAAAAAAATTATATGATTTTTCAAGTGTTTATTTCCATCTATATGTATGTTTGGATGTGTGTGTGTGTGTGTGTGTGCGTGTGCAATTTGTTCACCTTGCTCCATGCGTCATCTCATGTGCGTAGTTGTACAGTCCTATAATGGCTTTCCTCTCCTCTATACGAGACAGTATCGTCATTAGAGTAGTGTACGTGACCACCAGGTCCAGGTAGTTTTTGGTTAGGTCAAAGTTCACCGTCTGACATGAGACAAAAAATATTCTCCTGAACCACTATTCAGCAGAGAAAGATCCCAAAAGTGGATTAATGACCATTGTTTGTGTCTATATCCGCTTTTTCCTTATAGGGTCATGGGGTTGGAGCCTACTCCAGCACATATTGGGTGGGAAATTACATTCTATTTTGCAGTTTTTTTTTTAGGAAAGGGAAATGTGTCACAGTAGGCTGGTTCATTCAGCCATTCTGTTGAAATAGTGGTGGTACAGACAGGCACGAAACTTCTTTTGAGGCTTTTGTGACACTGCGAGACAGAACAGCTGAAGTGGGGGCGAGAGAGTCGGGGGACGTCCTGCAGTCAGTTGGATTCACACTGGACCAGAGGAGCTCCACACCAATGAAAGTTTTAAATTCCTTTCAGTATTGTATATTCAAATGTCTGTAAAAGTAATCGCAATATGCTTTTGACATCGTTCAGCGTTTCTTTGTTCAATAAATATCAAGTATGAGAGGCAGAGTAAAGAATAGAGAAGCAAAGAAAATGTAAGCAAGATTATTCAAGTGAAAGTGGAGGCAAAAAATACGACAAAGGGAATATTAATCAACATTTTCACCTGACGTGACTGGTGCCACAGCTTTTTGAATGAAAAATAGGAAATGAACACGCATGTAGGAACAGACCAAGTCGGACCATATTTTTGGGCGCACCTATAAACTGAAGAATCAAATGTAACAGATATGACACTTCAATGGTAAAATAAGAAGCACTTGCTTTGTTCATCATTGTCAGAGAGGTGTTAATCTAACTACATGTTTACAAGTGAAGCCAGTCAATTATGATGCACTACGAGGTTGGATTTATTATTCTATAATAGGGTTTAGAGAGCACCTCTCAGGCAGTGTCAATCAATGGGGTCACTGTCTTAATAAAGGGAAGATCTGTGGCTGATACGCTTTTGCATTGTTTTTCAATGTTGCACTTTGCTGCACTTACAATATCAAAGAAGACCTGGCAGGCGTCGATGGTGTTCAGCAGCTCACATACATGGTCCTGTTGGTTAAGGATTACAATCAGCACAGTATGATCCTTAACAGCATATTTTTAGGCGTGTGCTTTTCTGTTGTCCTACCTTGAATTCCATGACATCTACAAATGTGAAATAGTAGAGAGCCAGGTTCTTCAGAATCTCTGACTTTTCCTTTTGCAGCTGAGCCAACTGTTGCTATAAACACAGTGCATACAGTTAAAAAAAAAGACAGGGTTTTGAAAATTAACAAAATATATGAGGACACCTTTGTATTAGTAATACAAGATTAATAAGACTACATTAAAAAGACCATCATTTATCCCTTTTCAACATCTTCCTGTGGATTTCACTGCTTTGAGCATGAGCTGGCAAATCTATCTTTATGCAGCTGTAGTTCAGACTCTGTGCAGCACAAATTATTCCTTTTGATTTTACAATAATGATTTACTATTAACTATCCACACATATGTGTGCTGTCTCAAAATGAGCAATTACTCCTTCTCTTCAAATATCTCCGTATTGGCTGAACTCATTTAATCTGGCAGGGTTCATTCTGGAAGTCATTTCTTTCACATTAAATTTTTAAAGCGCAGTATTGAAACATCAGGTTATACTTAAAAAATCTAATTTTTAGATATTCCTTCAGGAATCAAGGCGGTTAATTATATCATATCTAAATGAATTACATTTGCACATCTTATTTTGACTAAATTAATAGCAAATATATTAAAATTAGATATTTCTGTTGAATAATTCAGTTCCATTGCATAACTAGCTGATTTATGTAATCTGAGACGTAAAGCTAGACATTAGAAAGAAGTTGGCTTAAAAACAAACTTATTTAAAAATGTTTAAAAAGCCTTTGGGTTGAATATTAGTTTGGATATCCGACTTTCAGGAGAACTTGTTCACATGTAGTCATAGAGGGATGTACAGTTGCATTAAGGACTGGCATTTAGCTCTTGTAAATTTACTCAATACATTTTTTCTACGCATATTACACTAATTAACTATCTATTTAAGTCATGAAAGCACATTATGATAAGTTCCTGGCATGTAAACATAGCATATCACCTAAACATAGCTAGTGTTGGAAACGTGGCATAGAACATCTGAGAGCACTAAGAGAAAGCTGATTACCAAAGCAAAGCCAGACTATCACCGCAAAGCCACCAAATGCCGTCTTAGTTGACGTTTCACGGAGTCAAGAAAAATTTTAAAGAAAAATGAATTAGAAGATAAATGAAAAAAGCATCAAAGGACAACCCTTCTTTGTACCTGTTGATGCCTGGGAAAATTTAAGATGTGAATGCAATGCTTTTCCGAAAAGAGATTTAAAAGACAGATGTGACATTCTTTCAAACTGAACACGTTTTCAACAAGCTGGGATGTGTGACAGCTCTATCTCTGGCTAGTATGAGTGAGCTTCTATTCGTGTTAGCTTCAGCTCAGAATTGAAATTTGAACTGGGCATCTGTTCAAATCATTGACAGTGTAAGAAATGGCATAAGTGAAAAGTGTTGGGATACTGCAGCGGCACCAAGAAGTTTATTCAAACTGCATTTTCAATGTTAAGGATTTCAAGAATAAATCATTTTAAAGATTCGGGTGGGTGATTGTAAGGTTTTCTACATTTTAGATGGCCAATTCGATTTACTGCTGCTATATTAAATGAGGCAGAAATAAGGAGCTGTGACCTCAGTAAACAAAGCAGTCCATCAGTTGCATGATGCTGCTCACTGCAAGCAGTTAACCTGCCACTCAAACAGCCAGCCATCCATCTGACCAACTAGCACTCAGTCAGCAACCAAGACTATAAACTAAAACAGCCACACTATCACTCAGTGGGTGAAGGATGCAATGTAATAATGTTGCAGAAAGCAGAGCAGAGCAAAGCAAAACACACTGTAAAACAGCTTTAAAAACTTAAATTATTGCAAAACTTAGGTACATGAACTAAAATACAAAAACTTATATACAAAAACTTACCAAAAAGCACAAGTCCGGAATAAGCCAAGTTTAGCATGCATAACACAAACAAACACAGAAACAAAGCAGAAAAACAACGTAAGAGACCTTTTTTGCACAGTCATATTGAATAAAGCAGTTAGCTGCGCACACACACACACACACACACACACACACACACACACACACACACACACACACACACACACACACACACACACACACACACACACACACACACACACACACACACACACACACACACACACACACACAGCTGTTTGCTAGATGACACAGATAGCATAGCTTCTGGCCTACAGGTTACGCTGAAAACACATTTGCTGAGAAATGACAATATTATGAACCACTCAAGGACTACAAACATTGATGTAAACATAACTGACCACAGTTTACAGCATATGGTAACGAAAGTGATGTGCACAAATTAGTTTGTATTATTCAAAAAGCAAGTTGTGTTGTTACGTTACATTGTATGAACGCTAAACCGTATCCAGCCATAACATTAGTATCCTGAAGTCCCCTTTTCTATCCCTGAGGTGTGCCGTGGTGTCTGGCACCTAGACACCAACAGCAGACCCTTTAATTCCTGCAAACTGTGGGATGGCTTCGACAAGGTTTGAACGTTTTTGTCCAGTTAATCTGGATTATCCTGCCCAAAGAGGCTACTGCCATTTCCACAAAGGGGTGCAATGGGTCTGTAATAATGTTTATGAGATGGTGATGGTCACTGTAACATCCACATGAATAGCAGGACGAAAGGTTCAGGACATTATCCAAACCCTGGTTTCCCCTTTCTTGCCGTCTTCCCATAGTGCATCTTGGTGTAACCTCTTCCGCAGGTGAGTGACGCACATGTACCTGGCCATCCTCATGATATAAAAGAAAACAACCAAGCCACTTTCTTCAACTGCTCTATGGTCGAGTTGGCAAATTGTTGCTGCAACTTTATCAGACATCAACATGGATATTCTGACCGGTATTCTGGAAGCGTGCGAATTCGTGATGCACTTTGTGCGCCAACGCATTTCTATTCAAGATGGGCATTTCAATTAAAAATATTATTCCATAATCACTTTTAACTATTCAAATGTTAATCAAATATCAGAACCAATTTACCAACACTCACTGAATGACTTTGCATCTGTAAAATAATCACCCTTAGCTTCTGTAACTTTCACTGGGGAGAAAAAAAATCCTTGTGTGTAAAATAAAAGATTTAAAGATGATGTGGTGTAAGTACATACAGATACACATCTAGATCAAAATCAATCAACGGTGAACAGATACCATTTCATTATTTTCCTCTTTACTCCATACAAACACACCATACAGTACATGCAGTTGTACTTACATTATTGTTCCGTGTCTCCACAGCAGGAAACTTCCTGACAATAAATTTAACTGCAGACTCCAAGTTCTTATCAACGAGATAGGAGGGTTTAGCCTTGGGGTCGCCACATGCCTGCAAAAAAGAAGAGAATAAGTGAGAAGAGACAAACAATATCTTACAAACACTTATGATACTAAAACATCCAGACTGTATTGTCTTTCTTATCTTATATTTCTTAATTTTTTTTTATTTTCTCATGCTAGGGCATGTTAGAAATGTGAACATCGCCAATGTTACACTTAGAGCAGAAAATTGGTTTATATTGGCAAAGGATATGAAGAGATAAATTAAATAATCAAGTGAAATCTTCAGAGAAGAAGGATGTTAAAATTGAAAAAATAAGCACACATATTTGATGCAAGTGACCTGTGAAGTCTGAAAGTCTTGAGTGGTTCTAATGTTTGGATAAACCAGGTTCAACTGTTGTAAAATGCCTGAATCTGAATTTATCAGTGGTTGGAGGCATCAGAGAGCTGAGCCCCAGTATCAAATTGTTAAATTCAAAATAAAAAATAATAGCATATTGTATTTGCTGGTATACTAAGATCACCCCAAGCCTGGATCACCATCTAATAATTTTTTGTGCCTCATTTTAATTATTCAGAAATGTCTGATATTCCCAAAAAAACAACAACCCAAAAACCTATCCAAACACAGAAAGGATAAGGCAACAAAAACATTCCACTTTCAAAGATTAGCTGGGTTTACATGGTCCCTTTTCTCCTTTCAGAATGAAATCATTCCGAAAGGATATTCCTGTTTGACTGTTTACATGAGCAGTAATCCAATTGGAAATGGTTTTTGTTTCCCACACATCAATCGTAACAGCGGTCACGGGTTTTATCCTGAAAACCCAGATCCACCAATGGTCTGAGACTTTCACAGAAGTCATCCTCTTCTTTCATTACTTAATTTATTGTCGTATAAAACATGAAGTTGGAAATGTTAACATCCAGATCATCCGTAACGCTAAAAGCATGAACTCGTTATCACGCGCTTCATCCCAAAAACTCAGATCCCTGTCATCAAGACAGTCTTCGATTCATTCATTCCTTATCCTGTTCAGGGTTTCGGGGGCTGGAGCTCTTGAAGTGCTTCATTCATGCTCAATAAAAAATGAAGTCGGTGGGTCTGATCCAATTGATTGTAGTGGGATTTATGCTTACGTTGTTGATCATCAAATCGGTGTCTTCAAAGTTTTCCAGCGCTTTTTAATGTGTTCAAAGCGTTGGTCTATCATGGCTGTCCAGGTTGTTTTTCTCATTTGGAGAAGGCTTTCTCTTTAGGAAAGGAGCATTTTTTTCAGATTTGGCTTCTTTTCAGAATCTATTCGGAATTAGGAACATGTAAACCCAACTACTGTCTCTCAGACATCACTGGTTAACAACACCATGCATGACAGATGGATAAAGAAACACACAGAAGGGAAGAAAAGGGAAAATAAGCTCAGTGTAGGCAGCACACAAGAGGTCAACTGAGAAATGGGTCAAGAGAGATGATGGTCAAAGAGAAAGCTCATTATCAAAATGTTTCCTCTCATCTCCAGATGCATGACCTAAACCTTCTGCAAAGCAGCAGTTTAAAATTTTAGATTTATTTTCCGTATCAATATTTTCCTCCATTTCACTCTTAAGTGTAGCTGACTGAGCTCTAGGACTCTGGCAGGAAGCAACAGCACTCATGCATTATGGGTAGTGGGATTAAAAATGGTGTGAAGATGTAGTCCGTGCATGTGCCAGAATGAATGTATAATGTTTGTTGGTCGCAAATAATACTGGTTAAGATGACTGCTTTTTCAATTATCTTTACCTGTATGCTGGAGCTGCTACACCGACTAAATTTCCCCTTTTGTGGATTAATAAAGTCTCTCTATTTCTATAAGAGTTGAACCATCCTAGCAGCAGTAACGCCTTTGAACATTTGAAGGATTGTTTAAGTTTAATTCGAAGAGTGGAAACGTGTATTGAGAAAATTAAATCTGTTAAGTACAGTGGGTAGAGCAAGCGCCTCAGTTTTTTTTTTACAAAAGTAAAAGCTAAAAACCCCCACCAAAAAATAAACATACAAAAACAATGTAGCACGGAGTTTCCAAAAATAAACAGAAAACCCGAAACTCTGCAATAGATATAATATAGCTACCTGTACTAGCAAATCACAGCTTAAGAACTGATAGGCTGGAAACAGTACAACAATGAACATCGATTTCAGTTTGTATGGCACTGAATCCTTTCCAGCGTTAGCCGGTATAAAAAATGAAACCATACAACAGCAAAACTTGCTAGTTCACACAGAGTGGGCAACTGACAACACTGGTATTAAAAATGTGAAGAAATTAGAGCAGGTAACTCTACTTTTGGTGTATGAAGCAGTTGCGATTCTCACTTTGACCAAGTTTTGCTAAACTGATCAGACATTTAGTAGTCACATTTTATATTATGTTATGCAAAACAGTTTACTGCTGCCTAGTGCTGAGCGATTCTCTCCACGATTTTACATCATATTGCACTTCATTTTGGACATGTAAGTTTTCTAAAAGGTCATCGCCTGGCATCTGTAATGCACATCTCCTCCCTGCAGCTAGAGAGGAATGAGTAAGCTTCATGAAACAATGGAGAAATAAATAGGTAGAAAGGGAAAAGATATAAGTGATGTGACATAAAGGAGGAGTTTAGGAGTGATAAGATACTACCAATCCTGTTTCCCATATGCTACGTGGTGTTAGCTCTCCGGCTTCTCATCCCCTGAAGCTAAACTGCTTAGCCAGAGTGGGTATGGCACTTTATTTTTAACAATCATGGTTAATACACAGCCTTTCTACTGAGTGGTTCCAAGGGACCACAAAAATGCACCTCTAAATGGATAGAGGTTCTTTAACATGCGGCTGCAATTAGGCACTCAACAACAAACCACAACTGACATAATTTCCCACGTCATACATACACAATACCCATAAGGCCACTCTCTTAACACGCCAGTAAAGAGTTTGAACACACTAAAAATTCACTAACTTTGCTGCTTAGTTTATGTTATGAATTAAAATGTTACAGAATTGTTTACTTCAGGAATGAGATTGCATATATGACTGAATTGAGATTGTGATCTATTTACTAGTAGCAGCCCAGCCAAGCTGCTGACAATAGGTGAGATCAACGAGGTATAGACTTCAACTGACGGATCAGCGCAAATAATAGATTCTTCGGTCATTGAGCATCCAAAGTTTTTTCTCTAACTCTGCGGCTAAGCTATGCCCACATTCAAATCACAACTGAGCAAGTTCACTGTTTGTTGCTGGCTTATTTTCAAGTTTAAGATCGGATTAATCGGATTAATCCACTAAAAACACGATTATGACTGCAAAAAAGAAACGTGCAACCCGTGATAAATATAAACAATATGCATCATGCAAACTACCCAGCGGAAGTTCAGTCTACCTGCTTCTGGAGTCTTCTTGTAACTCTAGAAACAGTGATGCTGAGCTCTTCTCAAAACATATAATCAGAGTCAAATGGGCACCTGTCTCTATGTTGATGATGTTTCACCTCTTATCTAAGAGACTTCTTCAATTCTAACTAACCAAAGACCCTAATGACCGACTGCATTGCAATACGTACTGCATTGCAATACATAGTGCTGCATACGTGACCTAACCATTTACAGACATAAGGTTAAAAACCTGCCACCCCTACCACTCAGTGAAAAACGAAGATATTTCTTCCATGAAGGGTGAAACATTTTCAATTTATAAAAAAAAAACCAAGGGTGCATTCTTTTCTGATTCGACCTCTTAGGGTTACAGTGCCCTGGGTATATGGGAAGACAAACATGCTGAGGTCTTGTAAAGATGGATCAGAAGGACACCCACTACAACAGGATCTCACACATAAAGCAATTTAGGAGATTGAACACAGATAAAAATCACACAACACCAACATAATTTCAATACCCATCAACATCACAGACCGGACTTTGAGTCTCAGCTTGTTTCCCTGTACCTGCTTTTTTCACACCTAAACAGATGTCGAAATTCGAAAGCCATCAATGCTCTTTGTCATAGTCATTGTTTTCTTAGATAAAGGAAACCCCTTCAAGCAAATCTGTTGAGGTGAGTGAGAGGCAGACTGAATGTTTACTGAATGTTAAATGAGGACAAGGAATCAAGATGGGACGGTGAAATCAATGCAATGGCAAAAGCATTGTGTCGTGCTAACAGTGAATTCTCCCGATGACAACACACAAACTATCCTCAGCCTACACAACAAACAATTGTCTACATTAGCCACTAATATACTAATATAGTAACGCTTTGACTCGCGCCGCGGAACTGCCGTATGAGGAACATTGTCTGGGTATTACATAAAATTGTATGATGACTAAAAAGGACTGCCCAAGATTTATCCATGTTTTAGGTCAAACTGTAAAGTATCAGAGAGTTTTTGTTGTGGAGGCCGACATGCTCAGTTCGATTCAGTTTAAAGTTGCATCAACTTTTAATTTGAAGTGTTCAAATATTCTGGTACAGGTAAGCCTCTATTTGCCAATTTTATGTTTATTAACTAATTTTATGACGCATTCAATAATTGTAAAAGTTTGGATGTACAAAGACATGAAGGTAATCATCTCCTTTTGATTCTTTGGTTATATATTTTGTAGATGCTGTACTCTAACGCAGCCAATGCCAAATGTTAGAAAGTCTTACAAGTAGGGAAAGGCTGACAAAAAAGAACCGTTTTCATCAATGTCCATTTTTAGAGCGGCACGTAATTAGGGCAAAAACATGGAAAACCTGCATAATGTTTTTTTAAAATGATTTATGCTACAATTCCAAATAAGCAGTAGAGACCTGGATAAGTTACTGTACTTACATGCAAACCTTAGCATCTCACCATTTGATTTAGCTACAAATAGGTTACATACTCAACTATTATTCTGCTCTAACTTTCAAACATTTAGAACCAAATTGGACAAGATTTGTTTTGAACCAATTGATGGCTATACCATCTAGTTGCCTAGCATGTTAATATGAATATTATGAAGACTTGTTAATCGATTAAGTCCTATATGCCATTGCGCCGGCAGTGGCTAGTGCAAAAAGCTGGCTTGCTGGATTTGGGCAGGGGATAATGGAAGGATGGATGGAGGGAAGGACGCAGTGAATGAAGGGACAGGACATGGGAATAAACTGAAAACCAGTCGAGGATGAATAGAATGGGAGCCTTTGCCTGGATAGCCGAACATATCATAGTATCACCTCCAGCATTGTTTCTTCAAAATCTTAGCTCTTCAAAGAGCCTCGCATTGACTAACATTTGACAGGGGACTCCAATATATTCGGTAACAGAAACCTACAGCGCCCACAGCGTGTCATTCGAGAATCTGTGTGCGATTAACCTCTGCAATACGGTTTTGAACCTCTACAACTCACTAAGAGTTCAATTACTTCCTGGACATCCTGTTGGCATCGTTTTTCATTTATCACCATCATCACGAAATGATAGTCTGACACCAACGCTCCAAAGATGATATAATGTTTTTGGATTTGAAGATGTGCTTTTGAGCTACTTAGTTCATGAAGTTTACTTTAACAATCACAGATATAAATAGCAGCGGTTAAATGATGAAGTTCAAAGATACTCACTATTTAACCTCGGTAACCTCATATATACAGTACGCCAAAAAAATATCCAAAATATATTTTTCAATATTTAATATTTTGTTTGCCATTCCAATGCCCTGGCGGCCTCGATTCCCACCACTCTTTCTAAAATGTAGGTACTCCATTGTCTAGGGCTTTTGGATATTATTAAGAGCCTTATTTGTAATTGAGGTCTGCTACCTGTTAGATTTTTCATATTTTCACAGAGAAGGGTTATAAGTTTGAATTTTCTCTTTGCACCTTAGTTTACTCAAACAATGCAAAAAAAATAATTTGTTTTACTTTTCTATTATATACTAAATAAATGAAAAACAAATTGAATTTCCGTTGATGGTTGGCAACTGAAACAGCAGTGAATGGAACCCAGCTTTACTCTCAGCATCATAGATGCGAAGATGAAAAGGAGTGAGGCACAAAGAAGAGGACCAACAGATCAGTACAGGTAGCCAGTAGGAGGAGGAGGAGGGAACGGAAACAAGGAGGAGGTGGGAGTTGAGGAAGGGTGAGGAGGAGGGTGGAGTTTCATAAGTGGAAGGTGATAAACTTTGCAAACCTTCCAAACTTGTCCTTGCTGCATAGAGGAGGGGGGAAGCATTGGAACGGAGAGAAAAAGAGAAGAAATCAAAACAAAGAGCCCACCCAGACAAACTGCTGGATCTCTGATCTACACGCATACAAACACACTGCTCACAAACACACACACAGACACGCATGTCTTAAAACAGCCGTAGTGACAGATCACCTACTCAAATGATGCGCTCTGAAAAATAACAAAAACAAGAGGAAGCCACAACAACAGGCATATTGGATTATACAATGTCTGATTTCCACGTTGTTCACTGCAATGAAAATTACACGTATTTCCTAGATGAGAAGTAAATGTTTGTTAACATTCTCTGTATCTCAAATATTTAACTAGTGACTGCAATAAAACTCTCACACATTTTTGCTATTAGATAAAATAAATTTTGTTAAACTTTTACATCTAGGTCCGTCAGTAACAATTACTTTTTATCGCTTAATCTATAAATCTTTATAAAATTTATAAATTTTTTTGATTAGTCAATTAATCCCTTCAACCATCAACCTTTTACTCAAGTAGCTTCTCATTGAAAAACATTAATTGCTGATAAATTTAAATGGCTAATTTAATTGGAAATAAATAATAATTTTATTTATAAGTAAACGTTTTGCTTACACCAACACCCAAGTCTATATTTGCATAAACAAAATGCTTACCACATGCAAAGGCACATAGTTTAAAATGAAGCTAGTGCTAAGGGCAGTAATGGCTAGCGAGTGGTGTTGCTAACTAGCCATTAGCATCTGTGGTAGGGAGTCTTTGTGGAGCTCTTAAAGATTAAATGGCGATACTCAAAACTGTAAAAAACAAAAAAAATTTAAACAGCTGTCTCGTAGTTGTTACGGCCAGAATTTTATCTTATGAGATGTGTAACGTCAATTCCATTTCACAAAGCGCTCAGACTAAAATCTTATCCGGTCTCTGTTTGAAGAATTAGAACACTCAAGATGACCGTGTACAGTTTTCGTTGACTAGGCTCACTTCAAGTAAATAGACGTATTTATATAGTCGATATTATCAATAACAACAATGTGTCATTGCAGCACATTTTACATAATTTCTGTCGTCTCTTACATATTAAATAAATAAATAAATTTTTGACCTTTTACTTACTTTCTGAATATAACATTGTATTGATGGTGACCATGTCATATTTTACAAACACAGCAAACAATAGACAAAATAGGTTTTTCCTCTGATGCTGTAAAGTCACCCACAGAGAATGCCCCCCCCCCCCCCCCCCCCAAATAAAAAGAAAAAAAACACTCAGTTCTTCTGCAAGTGTTTGAGTTAGAAGAACGGATATAAAGTACGTAGAATGGTAATTTATGACAAATTCTTAATTAATAGTACCCTTCAAAAGTTATTTTTTAATGTAAACAACACTATGTCTGCTTGTCCCCACAATATATATATATTTATAAAATATATATTTATATGTTGTACAAAGCACATGTAAACCATAAGCTGTCACTCCTGAATCATGTGGGTACAAATTATAGTGCCAGGTGTGAACAGCTGGACTAAACTTGATAATATCACTCAGGTCAGATGTAAACCGGATATGAAACGTCTGAGTCACATTCAAAATAAGATCTGCATTAAGTGCCATGGGCAAACCTATTATGGATGGCACTCTTGAAGAGCAGTGCTGGGAGAGTTTTCACTTGCTCCACATTCTTACTCAATCACTGCTAGTTAGGAATTGGTAACGCAAATAAGCAGAAGCGGAAAATCTATGTTGCTTAATTATTGGATGTTTCAATGCTGTTGATGTTTTATAGATATAGATTCGTCAATTTGCAGTTTAATGCACATGTAGCAAATTTAATCAATTTTTGGATAGAGTTTCAGCTATGATCTTGGTTGCTATCATTGGTGAAGTGGCTTAAAACTGGTACAACATATTGAGTCGACAAGAGATATCTGTCCTATGGGTCTTGGGAACAAAAGATCGACTGGTCAGGAACAAATATCTGTAACAAAAAGAAAAATAGCAGATTTGTGATATATAAAGATTATTTAACCAGTCGATATTTTGTCATCAGGTGTTTTTCAATTTCAAATATTTTTGTCAGCATCAATCTCAGGTTGACTAAATCCTATGACTATTAAATGGATTGATGTCAAGAAGCATGTGACTGAATCTGTCAAATTCAGAGAATGACCTCAAGAAGCGGGTTGGGCATTTGCAGTATATAACTGATGCACATTAAATACACTCATATTTGGTGTCAAAATATCAATGACAGTTTTCCACAATCATTTATACAGCAATAATTGGGCTCAATCTTTAGGGCAACATATATCTTGCATAAATAAGCAAAACATTGGCTTATTTATTACTATATGCTAGTTATTACATTAGTACCAGATTCATTTTTAGCCTAATAATCAATACAAGTTCAAAAGTAGGACCAGTACAACCCTATTCTCATAATGTTGACACATGGTTTACAGTTGGACTGTGACCAGCAACTATTATTCTATGCTGTTTTCAGTGTGAGGGCAGCATCATAACACACAGCATGGGAGAACAGTTGAGCCAATCACTTGAATGTAATTATTTCATCAATTACAATAACCTGGACTACCTTGTTGATGTGATGTATAGTTTCTGGAACAACTGTTTTAATCTATAACTGCAGAAACTGATATGAAGAAAATGATTTGCCGGCAATTTTTATAATTAATAATTAATAATTTTCAGTCACAATTATGCCTAATTGTTTAAAACGGTTGCTGGCCAATTCTGTTGCTTTGGTGTGACTTTTTCACTTTAATATATGATGACGTTAATATTTTTTTCAGAACAGCACCAGGTTATATGATATGTTATAATGATGTGGTAACTAAATAAAAATTGTTGATTTGTAAGTTTTCTTATCAGTTTAGTAAGTAGCAGAAAAAATGGAGGCTGAGAATTGGTAAGGAAAACAGACAGCAAGACAAAATGGCCCATTCACTATATTATACCCATGTAATTTTTATGGAGGTGTTTTAATTGGCAAATGTGTAATAAATTTACTTTAATTCAATCCCTATATGCGACCTATACAACAGCAGATGTTCCATGGAATGGCCAACTCTGCTTTAAAGAGATTTGACCGAAAAAGGAGAATTAAAAGACCTGGAGAAGTTTTTGCCTTCCGAGAAAACTTGCACACCCACGGGATATAATAACTTGACAGCCGATTTATTAATAACAGAGTTTTGACTCTTCATATTCAACAAGAAACAATATATGAAAACATGTAATGCACCGTTTGAAGATAAAAGGTTGTGCTGCATGGGGAAACATGTTATTCAGACTATTGCAACTTTATAGGTCTCAGGTAATTTGCCCATTACAGGCCATAAAGCACCCTTAAAATTTCAATGATAGGTCAATGTGCCCCTAGCAATCAAGGTGGCCTTCATTAAATGCCAACCTGTGATTTCTTTAACGAGTTAATTATTCATGAGGGGCAGCAGCCACTGCCCAGTCTATTATAGGTCTGCTTTTTCCAACGTATTCTGGCCAACAAAAAAAGAGCATATTTCGTTAATGAGAAAACATTCCGGTACATTATAAAATGTTGAAACACAAATCCACTAAAAAAGAAAATCCTGATTTCACAAAAAAAAAAAAAAAAAAAAGCTGCAGCGTCAAAAAAGCAAAAACAAAAACATTATTGTAAAGATACTTCATCAGCAAGCAGTGGAGAGTTGGTTAAAAATAAAAGGGCAAAGAGAAAATGCTTTTCAATGCAGTAAAAGAAAGGTGCGTAATCCATTATGCTGGACAATAAATCCCTATTAATATGTAATATTTAAGTTTAATTACTATACCTGAGATCAATCACTTTTACGTCCTGAAATTGCCCTAAAAACTGTCTGACAGTTACCCTTTGACTTGAATGTAATTTTACAGTCATCAAATGCTAAATAACAGGAAAAACCCAACTCCAGAAATGACATGAGTTTAACAAACATCTCTCATGCCGTTTTGGTAAAAATGTTTCCAGGGCTTTATAAGGAGGAGTTCCTGATAGTTCCTGGTATTGCTGGTATTTGAAGAATATCCTGTGTGGCTAAATTATTTCATGGTGGCAATCTTAGCCGACACCATGATGATGGTTGAAAATTTTTTTTTTTTACCAGGAACTTTTGGATTACCCGAGTGTTAACAAAGATATCAAAAAATAAACACACTGTAGGTGCTCTGCAGAAGATTTGATTTTAAAAGATTAACTGACAAAAACATTAATTGAAGTGACCGTCACTGAAGATCTAAACTCCATATTTTGTGATTTTCAGCAGCTAGTCAAATGTTTGCGACAAATAAATATTTAAAATAGAAAAAAAAGAAGATCGCTGTCAAATTATATGATAATATTGCAGTAGGTGCGCATGAATCACTATCCCAAAGTTAGAAACAAGAAAACTCTGACAGTTACCTGCCTTTTTATAGATACATTAGGGACAGGTTTATTCAGCATGGTATTTTTGTTGGGTACCAGATTTGGCCAACGGAATACTCAAATAGTTTTTTCATTTCTAGCTTTGGGATGCAACTATTAGCAGATAACGGAAAGTCAGATGCTAAAACACATTTCAGTATGCATATGTTCAGTAGCATTAGAGCAACAACAATTACGAAAGATATGACGATGATGGGACAGCCACAAAGAAAAAGGAAGGAAGTGGGAAGGGTAGGAAGGGCAGACTAGAGTCTTCAGCTGTAAAATATAAATGACTTTCTGACTGCTCATACTGCCTTATCATTTCTGCTGAAAAAAGATACTGGTGTTAAGTTACATCTTACTATGTTTATTATCATTTAAGGTTCATATTATGTGATGAGAAGTCAAGGTTCCTTAAAAAAAACTACTTGGAAAATTACTACTGTACAGTATAGAACGTCTCATATGTGAATAAATGAGAAACAGTATGGGCTTTCAGACATTCTAAATTCTACAATGTACTATGAATATTTGGGAGGCTGTGAGTGACTTATTTCTTTCCCTTTTTTATTCACGACAGATGATCAGGCAGAACGGCTCTCCCACACAAACAGACCCACTACTATTCGTCCCACACACTGAGGCTAAGCTCCCACGGCAGCAATGAAATGCACTGATCAGATCTACTTTAGACTGTTTTGTATTTTTCCTTTTGTTTAACTCGGTTTTGCGGGACGTGCCAGGTTACACTCCGATCAGTCTTTTTTCTTTACCAATTTACATTATATATTTTTGGCATTTTACAAAGCACTAAGACTACACTAGTTTTTGTGCAATATTCTGGTCTGCAAAGCATCTTATTAAAGGACCATAGAGAACTATATTATGGGTCAGTGACATACAATATATGTGCAAGAATGTGGTCTGTATAACTCAAATTAGAGACAGCGTAATATTGTGCTTAACTGTTTTCTAGGAAATGTTGACGCCCTGTCTTTCCTCTAACTTGGTGTGGATGTAAAAAAGGTAAACGCCATGTATGAATTTCACTGACAAAGAGTTCCTGACGGGGATAATAACATATCTTACATTACGTGTTGAAATTGACACAATTCTGATTTCTTTCTCAAATCTGGTCTTTTTACAGTGAGGGCTCAAATTCATCTTTGTATGTGACCCGGCTCTTATTATGTGTACAGATCTGTACCAAAGAAATTGTTCATTCTCAAACTTAATGACAATAATAACAAAGGCCTTCATTTATGTGTCATTTGCATTGGTGACTGTAGTGCAGAGGTGACCCTTCCTCGTTCTAGACAAGAAGGCTGAAACAGGATTTGATTTAAGCATTTACCATTTATTTACTATGTTTGTAACCCCCTGTTTTCCAATTTCTCCTGCTGCTTTCATGCATATTTGACTTAGGTTATCATTGCTGCCAAAACATTAATGAGACGTGCCCAGTGGAAGAAAAGAGACATGATCTCTGATCTGACTGCTCACATTACTGTCCTATCAGATCCTAATCCTAATCAGAAACAGATCTGATTTTGAAACACATATGAAAAGGCCCTCATCAGATTCAAAAAGATCAAATGCCATGTTGTTTTATGCTGGCTGCACTTTCATTAAAAAAAATAGATTTGAGTCTCATATAATCAAAGAAGATCAGACTTGGGTCATTTTTTTATGCAAACATAGCTTCACTATGGGTGATGTACCCGAAGAACAAGACCTTGAGTTAGTAGCATTAATAAGGGCTTTACTTTATAAATGTGTTGATTCTGCTGTAATAACATATCCTTGAAAAAATAAGCAAGGAATTAAGCCAATATTTAATGAGGAAGGTTTATACTATCACATTATATTTATGATCAACTTTTCTAAATGATCATTTAGTAATTATGAGGCACGAAAAAACACCTGCTTGATAAAGCTATAGGAGATAATTTAACAGTTTAATTTACCTACCTTTTAATCCGCTAAATTTGATAATTTTTTTGAGTGAATTATTTTCATATATTTGTCAACAGTAGTTAACAGTGGACTTGGAATAACAATTGGTCGAATAGTGACTGATTTTTAATAGCAATTTCGCTTATTTTATAACAATTACTGAGCTAAATAGTTCAATTTAGCCAGCTTGGGTCAAAGAAAACTGTATTCACTGACTGCGTAGAACTAGTGGCATTTACTTTATCGGTGATTTGATGTTTTGGAGAGCTTCGTGTTTGGCTGTCAGTGGAGCAGAGACGACGCCCGACTGCTAGCTTAACCGCGGTTAGCTTAGCCAGCAGCCGCCGCCATTACCAGCCGACAGTCGTTAGCTAGTTATCGGCGCTGCGGCAGGCCTGGAGGTCTGCAGATAACATCTCATTGATGTAATGCGACAGTTTCTATTTATTTAAAGGTATTATATACTGAGTGTTATCATACGGTTCACTCTTAGAGTGAATCCTGTTTCAAACCAACAAAAATAAACAGTTTACATTGTAAAACCAATGGGTAGTTTTACCGCAAGGTACCGAGACAGCTACTGGCTAGCAACGGCAACAGACTGCTTCTAAATATGTTGGTGGAACACAAGCTAGGGTCTATTACCCGCTTAAATGTAATTGTTAACTGTCGCTCATATATGAACACAAGATGTACATTGATTTAACTGACGTTATTGTTATAGGGACAGTCAGCGTTAACGCAAGCGATCTGTGCTCACTCCAACATTAATATTGACACTCGTTGAGGGAGGAGATGCAGATACTGTACTTAAAACCAATTAAAACCAATATTTTAACAGCTCCTTTTGTTTAGTGGTGATATAACTGCATGTGTGCGAACCTTTTTGATATTGTAAACACGGGTCAACATCCCGATGCCTCTATCGTTGAGGATGGTGAGTTTTTCAGCCAGTTTCTGCTGGCTGGGCTGGATCACTCCCCGAGACATCTTCTCGCTCTTCGATTGAATTTCAAAATCAATCCAGAAAAATACGACGAATCTCCGCAGTCTCAAGCCCAAAAATAAAGAATAGAAGCAGTGATTTTTAGTCCTAATAGATTTCGCCCATGTTCAATACTCGGGGACTGCAGCTTCCTGTACTCCACCCCACAGTCTCCCTGCGTGTTTTTTTTTTTTCTTTCGGTCACAGAGATGAGGAGTTGTCCTGGTTTTCAGAACGAGGCTGGCTCCTGGTGCGTTCATGGCATCCGTTAATATTTTTTCTCACAAGGCACTACGTTCGGCACAATCTTAATTGTGAATTAATAAAATTGACAACGACTGTTACATGGTATATTTTCAAATACATTCACATGGCGAAAGGACTACGGAATGAGAATTATATATGGTTATTAAAATTAAAATGTCTGATAATTTTGATCAGATTATAAAATAGAAAAATAGAGAAAGACGAGTTGTATTTAATGAAATAACTACCAGTACTGTGTTCCGCTTCATTAGGACTTATTGCATAATTCAATCCAAAATTATCAAAATCATTTTATATTTTTGTTGAACTAGAAACTAACACCATTTACGACGATACAGTCGTTATTTCCCCCCTTGTATGTTTGGTTAAAAATATTGAAAACTATAGGGTTGCTGCCTAAAATTTTCATTCTTTAAATTTAATTAGTCAATTGGAAAAAAGAAAGAAAGACTTCGTTCTTTTAATTTTACTTAAATCTTTTTGAAAGAGGCAGACTTCCTCGTAGAGCCCTGTAATTCTCTTTTTTACTGGGAAACTTGAACTTACCATTGTTGACGCCACTTCCGACTCGGCTGTCAGTTCCTTAAAGACCTAATAGCTGCTACTATCTGCTTTTTCTATCAAATTCTTATCTCGCAATAAAACTGCAACTATTATAATGTTAGCTATATAAAGGCTTTAACCAGCGAGGATCCAACTGTGCGGGATTTTGGTAAAATACAATAAAACCAGGTGGGTGCCCGTATCAGGAAAAAAAATAGGAAAAAAGCTTAATGACTGCTCAGAATAGACCATTATATAGTCCTGAGATGTGTATATACTTAAAAATCACTTTTCAATTCAATATTTTGCGGATATAATATGTAGAAAACATCCAGAGAGAAAGTAGTGTCTTTTAAGGAAAGTTGTAGTGGCGAAAAATAAACCCTGACCCCTATCTAAGCGACTTTACATGTTTTGGTTGTTTTTTATCCAACACGTTGTTCAGAACCGCCTCCACATAACTAGCTATAAACAGATGATTTTTTCAACTTCTATCTAATGCTTCCTATGATATTTGCTTGCTTCCAGCTGACTCCTGGAAATCCTGCTGTGATGCACTCACTGGCTCAGGAGATCCAGGGCTTCTCCAAAAACCTTCTGAAGAAGCAGTGCACATGTGTTACCACGGTAACAGGCAGGAAGCTGCTTGAGAGGAGGAGTGATGAAGGAGAGCATCATGTTGATGAACTGGATGAAGGAAGTGGATATGGTTTTGTAGAAGATACTAGTTTGGACCTCCAAGTTGGCGTCGTTAGACCCTTCCTACTGCTGGGTAATATATATGATAAATACCTCTGCTCTTATACCAATATTATATGTACTTTTAACATTATTGTTACAGTCTTCTTCTGCAACCTACTGCACTTATTTACTATATATATATATATATATATATATATATATCTATAAAAGTGATTGCTGCTGTAGCCCCACTTATTACTACCATATAACTCCTATCAGTATTTATAGAACTATTATTATGTATTATTACAACTGTATTCTACTACTAATACTATTTATGATCAATCTAGGACTTTTAGTAATGTTACTACAACTGCCTCTACTATTCTTCCTGTAAGTAAGTTCATAAGTTCAGTGTGTCATATTTAATGTAATGTATTTCTATCATTCTGAGTCATTGTGATCAAATATCTTGAGTGTGATTAAGTACAGGATACAGAAAATCTAATTTGCTCAAATTGAATACCATACTTGTATGTATAATGCTTGAATTATAAACATTTGAGAACACTCATTATACTTACTCAGAAATCCTCCATCATGTCAAGTGTAATGACTTAATAAATGCACAAAGCTTAAGTATAAGTTTGAAATAAATTCATTTCAGTTGTTTTATTTATTCACATTGACTCAACATGGTAGAAAAAAGAATAAAGTATGATCCTTTACATGAATTTTTAGGGAGTAAAATTTGATAGAAAGTTATAAGTGAATGAAATACTTAATGCTAACATTTAGGCCTAACTTTTTTACTACTTGCATGGATAAAAAAGAGTGCTTTAATAATGTATTCATGGTTTATGTTATTGGATCATTTTCTAAGTGTTGAACTACTTTGAAAGGATATGTGTCGTATATTTTAGTGAAATGCTCTCTCTGTAACTCCAGTCTTTCTGTAAATAAATTATAATCAATAATAAAATAATAGTTGGGGCAGTGTATCACCAAAAATGTGTTGATGTAAAAGGACAAAAAAATAAATGTTTTTTTAGAATTCATCTTTAACATTTCAAGTATTTAGGAATATTTCTAACTAAAATCCAAAATCTGCTCAACTGAAAGGAAAAAGGACTTATTTAAGATCATAGTTAAATAAAATAATATATATTGAGAAACAGGTTCAGCTCTTAAAGTACTTGTAAGTATGTGGATATTGAGATGATATGTACTTAAATTGTTGTGATTATTCAATTTCAGCTCTCAGTTATTGTACTACTATTGCCGGAGCCACAACCACTGCTACCACTAATATTACAATAGTACGACCAACAATGTTGACATAAAATAAATTGTAATGATTTTCAAGGCCTTTTCACCCTAAATGCAAAACAATACAGTTCAGAAAATGTATTTTACTGTCAAACTGATAAACTTTATTGTTCAACAGTCAGTAACCAAAAGAGGAATTATTTCCCATTCTTATTCCATATAAAATACAAGTCAAAGGGTTGGATATGGAGGGAGGTGGATTGCAGGGAGGTGAATATACCAGGACTCTTTGCATTCTAAACCACGCTGTTTTAATGCCTGCAGAATGTGGCTATTCATTGTTCTGCTGAAACAAGCATGGAAAGGATGTTGTCTGGATTTATCTTTCTATTAAATGTGGCTTCACAGATGTGAAAGTTACTTGTGCCGTGGGCACTAACACACCCTCATACTCTCACGGATGCTGGCCCTTAGAACTTCATGCTGGTAAAAAAATATGGATGGTCCCTTTTCTTTTTAGCCTGGAGGACACGGCGTTCATGATTACCAAATCTATTTATAATGTGGACACGTCAAACCATAAAAAGGCCCTTTTCCATTTTCCATCGGTCCATCTCAGATGAACTCAGCCCCAGAGAAGGTAGCTGTGTTTCTTGATGTTGCTGCTATGTGGATGCCCTTTCCACAGCGCTTTGATTTAAATCACCTGGTCATAAACACTCATACTCCTCAAGGGTGTCTTAACTTGCTCTTGTAGATGTAAAAAAAAGGTGTTTTTGAATAATATATAGTTCATAGAATCATTTTGATTTATAATGCAGAACCCACTGAGGGATCAGAGCTCACAGACCTTCAGTCTGTTTTTGTCTTTTCCTGTTTCTTACGTGGAGAGATTTTTCCATTTTATTGGAAACATTTTTTCTTTAACAGACGGACTATTTTCAGATTTCACAAAGTGGTGAGCCTCTCCCCATCTTCGCTAATATGAAATAATCCTTTATTAGTCACATAGAGTCATACACAGTACAACATAGTGAAATTACTTCTCTGCATTTGACCCATCCCTGAGGGAGCAGTGGGCAGCCCCTCGTGGAGCGCCCGGGGAGCTAAGGATTCAGGGTCTTGCTCAAGGACCCTACGACAAGTAGACCCTGGTGGGATTCGAACCGGCTACCTTCCGATCTTCTGATTGGGAGACGGCCGCTCTACCCACTGAGCCACAGCCGCCCCATATGTGATTGATTCCTTTGAGGATACCACTTTGATACTCGATCATATTAAACAACTGTTACCACTGAGCCTCTTTACCTGTGGAATCGCCCTTTCAGATATTTTTGTAGTTTCCACAATTTTCTGTTCCCCCAGTCCCAACTTTTTCAGAACGAATTTTAAAGCAGAAAGTGTCCATATTTTTAGGTAAAGTTTGTCAGTTTCAAATATCTTGTCTTCATAATGCATTGTATTGTATACATGATATGATGATGAAGGTCAAGCACCTAAATGTTGCAATACATTTTTTTTTGTCTGTCCGCGGGAAGTCCTCTTTGGAAGTTTTGATACTTATTGTTATCTCACGCACTTGGCAAAACTTAAATATCCAAAGTTTTTGTCAGTGATCATTGGTGCTACTCCAACTACTACAAAAGCTGCTACTAACACTACAACTACACCTAGCTTGGTAATATTGATTCATGTCTGATTTGATGACCGTGTCTAATATACAAAGAAAGATGTTAAGACATTAAAAAGGGACATCTGGTGGCTTTGTACAAAACAACATAGAACTGAAATTTTGTCGTTTGGTTTTGGAAAGCTGGGATAACAAGGACAGAACATCAGTTTAGTAGCTATATTTTTAAAAATCCAACATGATCCGACCCATAGATCTTCAATATAACAGTTTTGGTTTCATAGTGTCTCAGTCCCTTCAAGAAGCCAGTCCACAGAGGCACTGGGTCATGGTTTGTTCCCAATAATAGATAAATAAAATCCTCATAAAGAATAAATCAATGTCATTAATTTTGCATTAGTGCCATGGAGCATGACAGCGTCTCGTTCAAGTGGAGGCAGTGGGACACTCTCACATGTCGGCATGTTTCTGTCCTGTTGAGGTGTCCTTGGGCTTGACATTCAGTCCCCTCACATCTCTGGGGTGCTCTTCACTTCTGGTGCTTATGCTTTGCTTTGACCTCACTGCAAGAGGGAATCAGAAGGAGAATTTCTCAGCAAGGATAAAAAAATAGTTACATCTTTTAGGCTGAATAGAGGTGAATCTTTCCTGTACAGAGGTTCACAGCTGATAACAGTTTTGTTCACTCTTAGGACACCTAACAGAATTAGCTCTGTCCTGGATTTCCACATCTAATGTTTATCATAGATTAACATCCTGTGTCAAATTAAAACATATTTATTTTGTGCTCAATATGAATATCTAACGTTAACACAAGTCTGAATGGGAGTTCATAAATTTCAAAGAATATACTGCTGTCCATTGAAAACCTTAAATCCCCCAAATGTTTGTTTTTAATGAAACAGACTTATTTTACAGAAATAGATTAAAACATTTTTCTGAAAAACTACCAACATGTCCGGTTAATTATCACGTTGTATTTTTCTTTGTTCCACCCGTAAGAACCCAGACTAATTTCTCCTTCAAGGAAAATTATGGTGAACATAAAAAAGACCAAATCACCTGGAGCGTGGTACACACGCTCCAGGAAATACGGCCCCTTGTCGGAGATCTGGAATGGTATACGTACATTTTTGTTATGAATCTGGACTATATCTTAATTTTCCTAATTTGAAAATAAATCAGCGTGAGTGTTTTTTTCCTTAGTTGAAACACGTTTTTTTTTCAGATTTCCAATTCCACGACATATATCAAAATTGAAAGTTGGCTGATTGTGTGTATCAAGGGGAAAATCCTACAATATTTTCCAAAGTTTGTTCAAGTATGGGTTTATAGCTGGTTTAAAGTAATACAAGATACGTTATCAAAGCATTAGGATTGTGAAATGGTTCGTTTAGGAACAAAAAATATGCTGAAAATTATCACAATTAGTACCCTGTGAGTTAAAATCAGTAAAAAAAGAAGAAAAAGAAGCCGTATAAGGAGCTAAGCATAGTATTAAAGCAGTCGACACAGGTGTTGATGTTTCATCAGATTTTCAGCAACTGTGCTAAGCTAAATTAACATGTTGCTAATAATGTCCTACTTACCAAACGTTGATGGTTTAAGTCATTGATTCTCAAACTTTTTTTTAAATCAATTTACCTCCTTTTACATTACTTTTGCCTGCCAAATACCCCCTGATCTGCTCAAGGCAGTTTTACTATAAACTCCTTTATAAAAGCATACAGTACTGCACTTTGCCCTCAGTGTCCGATTTATGAAAGAACGAGCTTGTTACTTACAAATACACGCTATGTTTCAAATGTATACAATCATTCATCATTAAATTGTCATCATGCAATAACAATTAAACGACGCTAAAGTCGCAATTTATCTGAGTAATGACCGTATTTTATTGGTTCCGTTTTAGCTTTCTATTTTTTTTTATTTATTTGTCCGTGTTTCCAACTGTATTACTGCTGCGTTTAAAGTAAGAATTTCTGTAGATTTTTGTCAATCAATGCCCTAACTTTCCGCTCGTAGTCAGCATAATTACATTTGTTGTCTGCAGTTTAAAGCAGTGAACAATTTCATTCAAAATGGAATAACTGAATCTAAAATTTATTTAAATATTTATACCATATTTATACCAGAATGTATTAAACTTAAAGTGACGAAAAAGCAAATATAGAAATTTCAGAAGCTTGAACTATAATTCGATGAATCATAAATAAATGTTCTATCATAACTGCTGCAGGCAATTTTTTTTCTGTTGCTCCAATGTTTCCAAAATGGGGGTGAGGGTACCTTTAGGGAAACATTGGTACACTGCAGGGGGTAAGGGTGATTATTCTGTCTTTTCCAGTCTGGTATAAAATTATTAGTGTAATAAAATTCATGCAAATGCAAGTCCAATATACCACATTTATAGACATTTTTCCAATTCTAACCCCTTCAAGCACTCACCAGTGCATCCATGGCAATGCACCCCCCTACCTAAAAGAACTACTCACCCCACTGACCTCAACACGATCCCTACATTCTACCCTCCACCGTCCTTTTTAGCGGAACCTATAACTTTAATTAATATTGCTGCTTTTTGGTCAGGTTTTTATATAGTTATTATTTTATTTTTTATTGATGCTTTTATCTGCTTTTACTTTGTAGCACTTTGGGATTTGATCCAAATGTAAAGTGCATTATAAATTAAATGTATTATTATTATTATTTTTATTATCATATTTGGGCCTTTAGTTAAACAGGAACTAAACTCTGACTGCAAAAAGCAAACCTAATGCTGCTGTGGAATTTAATTTTGTAATGTATCTGAATGAATGTCCTAATGCTCAAAAAACAGAAGTCAAAAAGTTATTTGACACAAATACTTTTTGTTTACATGTGCAATTAAAGATGTTCCCAAAAATATATCTGGCCAGCAGGGGGTGCAGCCAGTACTGCAATCATAACATGGTGCCCTTCACCATCATTGATACCTGAGCAGCTTCAATCAACTACAAATGCAGTTTTGACAAAGCAACAGTCCTTCTCACCGGAAGCCTGAGCTTCTACATAGTTTTTGCTTCTTTTTTTTCCTTCTGTGCACAATTCTTGATTTTCTTCTAGTTTACACAAAAAAAACATTGGTTAATATTACAGTCAAAGGTTGTAGTGTCTCTAGCTCCCCCTAGTGTACATAGGTGGTGCTCTGCAGCTAAAATCCCTCCCTCGGGCTAAAATCTCATTTGAGTCCTTTGACTATCCAACAGTGCCAATGGAGAGTCTGCCTGGTCCGATCAGACGAAAAACTGTGACGGCTTGTATTTTGTGGTATTTCTATCATTTATGATTTGATAGTTAATTTTCTTAACCAATTCATTTATAGTTTGCTTGGTGTTACTGCCTTTTTTATTTCAAAGGAAAGTAGGCGAGGATAGACATATTGACATATTGTTTGCTTAATCACATATTACCCACATATAGTAACAGGTACATTGCTACTGACACTGAAAGTATATATTTAGGTCTTATCTGTCCATAGACTCCAATGTGATGCAAATAAACCTTATAGTTTGGGTTATAGCTATTTCAAAGTTTATTTTGGGTACGTGCTGTATTTTAGGCAAGACTTAATTTAAAATAACTTGAAGGGATTAACAGATTGCAATGTATGGAAGATAATTAGGGCTACATTAGTTTTTTCGGTTTTAATTTGTAATATAATTTAAGTCAGATCTGAAAATAAAGTCAGAATTCTGACTTTAATCATCATATAATCATCATCTATTTTTTCTGACTTTGTTTTTCTTTCCTCTGGCTCTTGTTTAAGTTTCTTTCATATAATTCTGAAAATGTGATAACCAGAAATTTTTGGCAGTGTGTGCCTAGTTGCAAAAGTAATTAAAACTTGGTACACTGTTTTAGAACCATTGCTCTAATTGATTACTCCTTGCTGAATTAATTAGGTGTGAAGATCTTGTAAATTCCATGAAGGATGATGATCAATAGAAAGGATCATTTTAATAAGTAGGAAATAAGGAAAAGCAGCATTTGGTTGTTTTAGAACTGGAAAACGTTGTCTACATTGACGTCTTTAATACGTTTAGGTAAGCAGAGGCGTTCCCTTCTCTCTGTATTCTCATCAAGTTTTTTCTGCCTTTCCAGCTTCTCAGGATGCAGCCCATGACATTGAAACCCTGCAGAGATATAAGGTCAGTGCAGAGGGATCAATAGAGCGGGCATGCCCTTGCCAAGTTGTGTTCGCATGTACTGTTACACGAGATTAGAGGCAGCCATGTAGGTGTGTTACCATCCCGGAGGTCTGTGTCAGCCCACCTATCACCAGAGGAGCTTCATGACGCATGCAGTGACAATTTAGCTCAGCAGAGGGAGTCAAGATTAGAGTAAGTCTCAGTGCTTCCTACCTATATCAGAGAAATGAGGAGACTCTTCTTTGCACTGCTGGCTCCCAGGCATGTGTGTATTGATGCCGATGCAGTCTCAGGATGATGAATTGGAGAGATTACAAATGCCGTCACTTTCTTTTAGTGAAGCTCTCACTGCCTTATTACCAAATCCACCAGAGTTTCTCAGGTAGCCGTAAAAGATTGTGAGGCTTGACACTGGACTCAAAGGACAATTTATAAAAAGGGTCTGGCCTTACCTGTAGGAACTTTAATGAACAATTTTAATGGGAAAATGAACACAGTGTTGTGTATGTGAGGAAGTATTTTGTGGGGAAAATCAATCCCTGTTCAAAACAGGTAAAATGGTACATCTGCACTACTGCATGCACTGTAGAATCTCAATTTATGGATATGCACATGCAACAAAGATAAACTTGTTTATGAATCTTCCTTTTTTCATTGATCCAGATAATATGGTCCAGGTTAACTTTTGAGTTGATCCGAAAATGCTGGTCTCTTTAACTTCTCCTTCAAATCTAAAGGAATGGATGAAAAGAGCAGCCGAAAAATTGTATCATTCATAATGATGACGTCAGATTCACTTTTGTTTCAGCATTTGGACTCAAATTAATTTATGTTTCACCAGCTGATTACAAAATAATTCCATTCGAACACGCACCTGTGAACTATCTGAGAATTATAACAATCTCAGTGCTGGTGTTGACAACTGGGGGACGTGAGCCAGCATACCATTACATGCGTGACAAAATAACATTCAAATAGCAGTATCATGTTAAACTACTAAAACAGCACATATATGAATAAATTAGCATATATATAGTTCAGCTATAACATAAATCCACCTCCTTCACATTATGTTGGTGTACTTTTTGTAGTCAAATGAACCATGCGATGCGTTGTGTGTTCTGACACCTTCAGAATCAGTAATAGCCTTTTCATCACTTTGTGCTACACTAGCTCTTTTATGGGATTGGACAACTACTCCTCGCTCTCCACGTACATCAATGAGCCATTGGTACCCATAACCCTGTTGCCGGTTCAGTCATTCTTTAGACCTCCTTTGGTAGGAAGGGACCACTGCAGGCCAGCAACACCTCACGTCCCTATAGTTCTGGAGATGATCCAACACCATCGTCTACCATCACAGTTTGGCCCTTGTATGATTTTTACTCAAGCAGATATTTCCTGGTTTTCGACTTTCAACTTCAAATGTTCTGCTGCCTAATATATCCCACCTACTTCACCTATTACTATTTTATGTCTATGGTAATCTGGATAACAACAAACATTCTCAGGTTTTGATGAAATACGCTCTGCAACAATCTTGTGCTCTCTGAGACTACAGGCCCCAAGAAAACTGCCAAAACCACGTAGAAGGTGTAGCGTCTGAGGACATAATCTTGAAAAATGGCTCAGAAATAGATTAAAAAATGTGCATATATTTGGAACTATTTTGCTGCGGATTAGTCCCGTTTGACGCTGTAGGGAGTATTCATGACAGCAAGATGTTTGGTGTGGGAGTCATATTAACCACAGTGTGTTTTCATGTCACCCAGTGAAATGGTGTTTATCAGTGATGTGGAGGACAACAACGGAGCTCTGCGGCACACAGGAACATAGACATATATCAGGCTATGGCAGGAGCCATTGAATTCTGGTTGTGGTTTTCTTATGAGATTTATTTTCCATTTGGGGAATACAGAATATAATCATTGTCCTGTAAGATGCGCGAAAAAGCAGCTGAATATTACAGGATGCGTCAGTGTGATGCTCAGATGTGGGGCAGCAAACTATTTTACCCTTTGAGCAAATTTTTAATTTTAGTGAGACCAAACACATACTGTAAAATGAATTGAAACCATCCGTCTTCTACGTACCCTGATCCCCTCCATACCTGCCTTTTTTCCCCTTCCCTCACAAACCTTCATCATCCTGCTTCTCTGTCAACCCTCTTTCTGCCCCCCCTCTCAGTTACATTCAGGCGGCCTCACGCCATCAATATTGCTGGCAAAATATGACTCAGGGGTTATTTGCTCAATGACCTTCATGTCTCTTTCTCATTGTCAGGTATCTCATGTGTTAAATGTGGCCTATGGAGTCGCTAACCTGTTCCCAGATCAGTTCGTTTACAAGACCCTACAGATCCTGGACCTCCCAGACACAAACATCATTTCATACCTCAAGGAATGCTGCTCTTTCATAGATCAGACACGAGATCAGGTAAACACAAGTGCACAGACACACACACATACACTCACACTCACACACACACACACACACACACACACACACACACACACACACACACACACACACACACACACACACACACACACACTCATCCATATATTCAGCTGATAGGGGAGCGGATGGTATTGAACTAGCTATATTTTTATTTTAACTTCTGTCATTCTATTCTTATGAGTCTTGGTATTGGCCAGAGCTGATGGGCAAGAAACATTTAAGGAAATAAACAACCCCAAAACATGTTTTATACTGTTTGCACATTGATTTCTGTACAAATGAAACTACAAAGTTTATTCCCCACAATATTGGAATATTTGCTTTTGAGTGGGTGCGCAGAGGTATTATAAGCAACAAACTTGAAAAACAAAAGCCTCCAATCTCTTTTTATAAAGTGTATTATTACATCATTTGTATTAAAGTTCTTCTAAATTCATGTGGATTTTTAAAAGCAGAATTTTAATGATGGTTGTTGAGAGGGAAGTAACTATTTTCTATTCTATATACTATTTAGGTGGTTTAATTCATTGTAAAAAAATACATTTATTCTGAAATATTACAGGTGTTTAAAAGTACAATATCACTGATTCTGAAAGCTTGTGGAGTAGAAGTATAAAATGATATGAAATTTAAATAACCAAGCACAGCTGCCTTAACCCACAGGAATCTACGGTGACAGAAGCATCATAAACGGTTTTATATCCGATGAAAAGTTCCTTAAACATCTTCATCATTCATCATTGATTTTTAACTCATGAAGTTTCATTTTGTGTGTGTTTTCCATGTGATGAGATCACATGGTGACTCAAGAATGAAGATGAATACAGTTAAGTATTGAGCGCAGAAATAAATGAAGACCAATTTCCTTGTTTCAATTCATATGAACTAAATTTAAACACAACTGGACTTTTGGTTGGGAGGTTACGGACGAGAAACTGGGTTTTCCCAAAGAAAACTCCCCCCAATGAGTAAAATTTGAAAAATTAGTGAAATAATATATATATAAATAATATATATATAAATACAAAGTAGATATCCTTGTATAGATTTATATAAGCCAATTTGGACATTCTGGGACATGTGGTTGGGAAGTAAAGGCAAAACCAAACTGTATTTTGAAACAAAAGCCTTCCTAGTGAGAAAAATATGAACAATTACAATGAAATATGACATCTACAAGTTAGATTTCCTTTAGGTGGTTTATATGATGTAAATTTGGACTAAACTGGATTCCCGGTTTGGAAGATATGTTGGAAAAACTGTTTTCCATATATAAAAAGCTTCCCCTAGGGAGGAAAATATGATTTTTATCTCCTTGAGGACATTCATATGCACCAATGTGGACTACATTGGAACAATGGTTGAAAAATTACGGCCTGCAAACTGATTTTGGAGATGAAGCTCCTCTTGGTGTCAGAAATATGCAACCAACTTTTCTCAAAATCATTCCAGTTCTTCCACGCACTAAGAACTATGCTGGTATCAAATTGGAAAATGATTCATGAAATTGTTTTCCAGTTGTTAAGTAAACACGTAGGATCTGCGGCGGACGCGGCAATGATGATTCCATTATGTTCCCATTTCAGGGATATAATTAAAGATAAATATAAACATGAACATAAGTGAAAGCATGCTGTGTAAGTCATTAGCATATCAGTGGTGTTTGAGCTGCATGGATGTTGTGTATGTGAAACAAAAAGAAATACAAACCAAACCAGGTAATCAACCACTAACCACCCCCTCTACCAGGGAGGGATCAACAAATATTGTTCGGATTTCTTCCTGCCAAACCTAATCATCAAACTTACTTAGGTTAAAAAAAAAAAAATTGAAAAAACAAACAAACAAGGCTGGCATGCTGATATATTTTCAAATGAGAGAAAAAAAAAAAGAACATAAAAGCCCTATGTAATGTAGTATAGCAGATCTCTGACAAGGGGCAGCAGTTGGCAAACAAAATGTTAACAACATGGTCCATTTGGATTAAAATTATGCTTTTGTACACGTACTTTGTTTATCTCTGTCAAAGAAACACAACAGACTTTCATGGCTTTAACAGATGAAGATGAAGCATATCTGTTAAGATTATTCCTGTATCTACTCTATCACTGGAGGCTAAAAATGCCCTCTTTTATATCTAGGGACTAATTTATCATGTCACTGTGCGTGCACATCTTTCCTGTTGCCGCAATGTGACGTGTTGACACACATCTACGGCATTCAGTTACCTGTAAGCCGCCACAAAGGCCAGGTGGGTGGTCAGAATACCTATTCAACTACAAGCTAATACAGAGCGTCATTGCACAGCCAAATGCAAAGTATTCTCTGCTTTCTGAATGTTCAATCCATCATTTCACTCGCTTTATCGTGTGTTTTTTTTAAAGGGACTATTTCCTGGCAGAGACTTTCAGGAGATTGACCATAAGCAGAACATAATATGATGTGAGCACTGATATGAAAACAATCAACTCAAGCGCAAGGAAATAACAGCAAAACACGAAACCCTGAGAAAACCAAATTAAGTCTCCATGTTCGGAGTGATGGATTATCTTGCTTAGGCAATTTTCACTCTGTAGAAGTTTTCTGTTGTTTATTGTTTTCCCTAAGAGAACGAAAATAAGGCCTTGTGTGTAGCTGGAGTGAATGCAGACACCAGCATAAATAATATGAAGAAGCAGCGAAATCTCTTTGATGGATAGAAACTTATAAAAGGCTGATATCATATATCCTGTCCATGTGTGCTGCTATATGTGTTTCATTTGATCGTGTTTTATCCAGAGGACCTGCTGGATGTGCTTCTATTTTGAAATGAAAACACAGATTACAGTGTTAACATGTCAATTACAGCAACCCCATGTACACATGTGAGATAAGATAAGCTCATTTTAAACTTCTGTCGCTCAACGGATATTGATCGAAGTGCCGAATAACAAATTACGCTTATAGTTTCTGTTCTGCTCCGCCTGAGCTAGGGAAGACAATTCATTCCCAGCGATGGGTGGCTCCATTTTCAACAAGGAGACAAATGTGTCAATATGCTGATCTTCAGAACTGAGCCCTGGGCCTGCTTGCATTGTCTACAGATGTGGCTGGAATTTAAAAAATTCATTTCGAGTCAGGCACTGTAGGCTGTAAAATAATTACATCAGCATTAATATTAATCATATGACAAAGTTTGACAGGCACACACAAACCACAGACACATATTTCTTCTGTCTCAAACGTGCCCTACATGCTCCGTCTAACTCTCTCAGACACGTCTGAACTGATTTTCACGAGGAAAATGCAGTGAAGGCTCTGATTTTCCTGATCTGTTTGATGTTAACACGACGAAAGACTCATACTTCTTAAAACACGTAAATTATTTTTTTAAATGGAACCCCAAGCATGCTCACACACTGCTTTACTTCTCCTTGTAGATTATTTCATTTTGGAGTTACCGGCTTCTGAAATATCAGCCAGAAGCTCAATACGAAGAGGTCAATGTTTAAATGTCGCTTTGCATTGATATTCCATTCCATGGCCATTGTGTGGAAGTGAAAGTATGAAAGATAATTGACATCAAAGCTTCAGAACATAAATCAGTACAGCTGGGAATGCAAGGAAAAACACACTGTTTAGCCATTAAACCTCTGGTGGAGTCAGAACAATGGTTTTGATTACCTCGTTATCATGGCACCTGTCAGGGGTAGTGATATGTGAAGTAGCAAGTAAACATTTTGTTCTCAAAGTTTAAAAATTGGGCAAGTGTTAGGATCTGAGTGACTTTGACAAATTGTGACTGGGTCAGAAGATTTCCAGAACTGAAGGTCTTGTTGGATTCTTTAGGTCTGCAGCTACCAAAGTTGACTAAGGAAGGACAACTGGGGAAGTTGCAACAGGGTCATGGACGCCTTAGCCTCGTTGATATGACTAGAACAGAAAAGCTACAATAAAACAGATCTCAGGAAAAGACATGGCCGGTACCCGAGGAAAGTTGTCATAAACATTCCTCCTGAATGAACCACGGGAATTTTAGGGAGTTTGAAATAAACACTAGACTAGACTTTCCAACTTTGACCATTTTTGTTTTATATTAAACCTTTTGACCTCGCTGTTTCACTGCCTCACGCTCACTTTTCACAGGATGGTGTTGTGCTCGTCCACTGCAACGCCGGTGTATCGCGCTCTTCCTCCATCGTTATGGGCTACCTAATGTTGAGGGAGAAGCTGTCGTTTGATGATGCCTACAGCCAGGTTAAAGTGGCAAGACCCTCAATTTGCCCCAACCCCGGATTCTTCCAGCAACTCCAAAGTTACAAACCTTAAAGGTTCACTCATTGACTATATTGGACATTTTGTAGCATAATAAATCAACTACAAATGCAAAACTTGCATACATTTGAAGTTTGAAGTTTAAAATGATGATGAACTTGTCAGTGAACTCGAATATAGTTTCTGTCAGCTCCTCACAAATTGTTTGGATCTTAAGCTGGAAAAGTGCTTAACTGTTTTCACCAGCTGTTCACCAAAATTCTCTTTTTTCCCTGTGGTGCTAAGTAAATTGTACAATTTAGAGATTTTCTCTTTTGCTGATCATGATATTCATGAAACCTGTTCAATGTAGAAAAGTTTCAGTGCGCCAGAAATCACTTAAGACACGGTAGAACTCTGAAGAACTTCAAATTTTAATAACTCTTTCTCTGTTTGCCACATCTACTTCTTACATTACCCTGCCCTTTGATCCATTTTAATGCAAGAATAATGATTAATATGAATTATTAGTGGTGCTTTAGGGAACTACAAATCTGTCCTGTAACATAAAATAAACATTTTATTTGGAAAGTTGTTCTAGATTTGTACACCATAGTGTTTCATTATTCATGATAATGGAAATGTTAGTGGACAATCTCATCAAATTGCAGGACGGCAATATTTGCATTTCGTAATCTTTGCTAATCATAATTTCTTTGTTTTGGCTGGAAGAAGTTTATCACATGAAGCTTTCAGCCATATTGTGAGGTCCTCCTTGGTGAATTTAGCCGCTTGTCATTTGTGTAAACAGCTTCAAAAATTCAGGGACACTTAATCTTCACAATATAACACCAAGTGAATAAACTTTTGGGATATGGATCTGTCAAGTTAAGAAATGTAAACAGTTGTGAATCAGTATCCCCTGCTTTGGTGCAACAATAGTTGGACAGGAGAGGCCAACCACAAGACAACTTCCAAAAAGGTTCTGGTTTCAAAGGTGGTGACCATAAACCGTTTCTCTCTCCTCCTCCTTCCTGACTGGACTTTTGTAGTTTAAATTTAACTAGTTCTATTGTCACTATCGGTAGTGTGAAGCGGTTCCTACAGCCCATTCAGATCACACAGGTAGACCAGCTCCTCCAGGATGGACATGCATTACATGCCGTCACAGGAAGGTTTAGTGTGTCTCCCAGCACAGACTCGAGTGGATGGTAGAGATACCTCCAGATAGGCCCTTACATGAGGAGAGCTGGAGAGGGCTGTAGAGGGGCAACAACCCGGCAGCAGGACCTGGAACTATCCATTTGGTGCGAGGAAGAAGAGGAGAAGCACTTCCAGATCCCTATAGAACGACCTCAGCAGGCTACTGGAGAGATCTAAGTGATTGAAGTGTTGAGCAGTGTGTAATAGTGTAATATGTAAGATGTAATCTCGACCATTACTTCGAGGATTTTTACACGCGTGATCAATAACATCTCGTTTCTTTGTGATTCCATGTACCTTACCCAATATGCAACACCTTTGGTCAAAAATTACAGTTACTAATTAGTAAACCGTTTCTGCTTTTCAAACCACAATTTATTAAAAAGCTAACGTCCCGTTTCCTCGGAAGTTTGAAGCAACTTCTTTTCTTTGTAGCATAGATTGTTCTCTCATTAGAGACTTACCCCTTACTCCTTTGGGTGCAGCTTGATTTCTTTATTTTTCCACAGCAACACATACACCATCAATTATAACGATTATCTTCACAGCTGCATTGTCTGTATCAATTTAACATCTTTGCAATGATGCGCTAACCTCGCCGCCGTCAAATGGTGTGCTTGTAATAAGATTTACAGATAATGAGGGAGAATCCACTTGGATCACATGGTAATCAAGAAGCTCCTCTGGGACGAGCTGTTGACACTGCAAACTCACAGCACACCAGGCGATATCATAACCCGACGTTCACATGCGAGTGGAAACAAAAGTCTATAAAAGCGTGCTTGTTGTTCACTCAGCTGAGACAATTTAATGATGGTTATTTTTATTGATTGCTTACCACAATGTTGGCGTCAACAGTTCAATCCGTAGAGGAGATGCGCTGTACACAAAACTGTGTTCAGTCCCAATAGGCTACTTTAATCCAGGTTTACCATTCGTAAACTACATGCTGTTGATTAAATACTGTAAACTTAAGAAGTCACACTGACGTGAGATATGAATGATATTTTGGCTACTTGCCCAAAGGACAAAATGATTATAATTTGGCTGCGGTTCTGAAAAAATAATAGTGAACGTGAGACAGCTTTGGCCAACTGCTTTGCTTTGTCTTATTTGAAATAGTTTTCAGACTCAGAATTTTGAATTCAAGTCTTTGAGAACCTATGTGCATTTTAATCATACTAGCAGCCTGGCTCTAGGAATGAGAGTAGGACCCCATTGGTCTGAAATGAAATATGGATTCAAATTTTGGTACAGATATCCATAGCCAGGGGTTAAAGGGGGATTTGGAAGGTGAAGGAGCCATAAATTTTGGTGCAGCGGCAAGAAGCAGACGAGGCCGAGAGAAAAATACAGAATTTAATGAATTAATATTTGATTACATGCTTAAAATATGTACAATCTCATTCCATCGTTTCAAGTGCTTTGCAGTTTTAATGACACTGATCCCAGAGCTGAAACACATACATGTAAAACTTAGTCAAGTCCACTTAAATGCAGCATCGCCATCATCAATAGTGCCATTCCCTCGATGTTAAATTCATGTCCAGCAACAACATGCCTTCATTTCTATACATTTTACAGTGTCAGTAAACATCTGCCCACTACCACCAACCTTCCCTGCCCTCTGACCCGAACTAACATCCGCCACGCTTGAATTTAAACACAACGGTCCATCAGTAACTCCAGACTTCTGCTTAATCTGACATCCATGGTGAAACACACATTCTCACTCACACAGACACAGCTGAATGTCGGCCCACTACTTTTCGCTTAAATGTCAAAATGTCTCATGCAATAACAATTACCACCAATGTCCCAAATAAAAACCCACACAACAATGACAAATGACTTTTGAATCCATCCTTCTGATTAACACTCACATGATGCACGAATAACTGTAACCGCATGTTTTGAAGTCCTCGTAGTTCCCTCCTGATCAATACAGGGGCTATGATGGCAATATCCATTTGCAGGTTCAGTCCAGCGTGATGCTGTTTTATTTGGCTTGTTCAAGTCATTAGCCGTCACACTAACAGTAGCTAGCTGGATTGAAACATTCTGGAGTTTGGATGGTAATATCGGTTAATAAATAACATGACTTTAAGTTCAGAGGATATGACACACTTCTCAAAATTAGGAAGAGACGAAAAAATTATCCATGCATCATCCATGCATAAAAATAAGTCCACTTTGGATGGCCAAATTTTCAGTCTCGTCCAACTGGGATGATTCCCCAGTTGAATCCAAAACTTGTTGGAGGGATTATATACTTCATTTCATCTAGTTTGTGAACCCCCGTTGTCCCCGGATTAGCTGGAGAGTGTGCTGGGAAGAAGAAGGTCGGAAATAACCTGCTTGGTCTGTTGCCATTGTGACCCGACCCAAGATAAGCAGAAGAAATGGATGATGTGAGGGAAGGCTGGGGCAAATTGGTGGGCACCAGCTGATGGGCAGGTCGGCATCCACAAACTATACAAAGAAATTCTTTTCCCATAATTTTCTCTCTTTGTGAGGACATTAAAGGTGCTGGATTGATTTTCTGGCAGATATATACACATGTCCAGTGTGTGTACTGCATTCTTTTTTGTCATTGCTTCAATAAAGACTTTCAACAACTTTTAAAGAAAATATACAAACTTGAACCCAAAAGCTAAGCTGACAAAGAGGCAGTAAGAGAAAAGTCCAAAATTCGCTCCGTTCAAAAAGGCCGGCAAGGGTCAAAGCATGTATAGTGCATTATAAATTAAATGTATTATTATTATTATTATTATATATTTATATGTATATGTATATGTATATGAGGCAAAAAAAATCCAGTGAGAATCATTGAAGTCATAGACCAGACAGGGAACTCTCTAGCTACCCAAGCTAGAGAACTGACTGGCTGACATTGTGTTGAAGCTACAGAGTAGGTCACCTGGAAAACACAGAGTAAGATTGGCTAGTTGACATACTGTCAGACTAATCAGCTGGTGGAAACAGACAGTGCTGACAGTCAAAGTTGAATCTTCTCTGATAGGGTTAGTAAGTGGCTTTATTTTGGAAACCTACTCCCAGCATCTGGAATCATGCCATCATCAGCAATAGTTTATGAGCCCTCAACAAAAAATATTTTCCATAATGTTTTGTGTCTAGATGCATCCTTATAAAGTTCAATGACAAATTAACCCAAACAATTTTGATTGCACACAGTGGGCAAGTATCACGAGTTGTCCAAGCATGGATATGTTTATTTTGTTGCCCAGTTACTATTTTTCATTACATTGATATTGATGTCGAATGATCAAATCTCACTCAGATCCAAATTCTCAAATTCACCTCAAATTTTCCTTGGCTCGAGATCTGTCCCTTAATAAACTCATCAATCAAAGTATATAGACAACTTTTCAAGATATAATGAGGATGATTTTACAAATAAATATGGTTGATCACAAATATTGAGAGTCACATTCCAATCACAATATAAATATGCCCTTTCTCAATTATAACAAATAAAAGATGGGTACATTTGATTAAAAGCCCCTCCTTTCCAGTCCTCATAGAGCCGTCAGCCTCATCGTACCATCTGTTTCAGAAGAGTCATCAGCCACCATCGCCAGCCTCCAATCACAATCTCCCTAAAGAATCGGAGAACCTAAGACTTTCCATTGGACTAATCATCACGTATCATCTGCTGTCGTAAATATTCATCTTTTTTCATTCTCTGTATCTTATGTGTAAATTATTATTACAAGAAGGTATTTTCTTTATTGCTGTTTTATTTAGCAAATAGTTCCATTTGTTCTCCTTTGCTGTTGGAGCGTGACCCAACCAAATTTTGTTGTAGTGACTACAATGGCAAATAAAGTTTCTGATTTATTTCATTGAGTGTTACTTTCGGTAGAACTACAAAGATTGTTCACTATGTGAGAGAATGGGAAGGGAGAATCTTAATAAAGACCGGAAAACAGAGCAGATGAGTGTATCCATGGTCAGGGCCGGTACGAAGTCATGACTAGAGTCAATTAGTTTTTGTGAAAAGCTGACTGTTTCACTGCTAAAAGCTTTAATGAAACCAGCTACAACAGAGTTCAGTAGCAAATATAATACTGTTCAGAGATTATATGTCATGATGTTTGTATCTGGAACACAGTTATAGTTGTGTCCTTTGCTAAAAAAAAGGGGACAGCTGCTCTGGCATCAGTTTTATTATTCAAATATTATGCATCCACATCTAAAATCTCTTCAAAATAAAATATGTGAAGCGTATTCTCGCTGCCATTGGCGAGTTTATTTGTCCCCTTTTGTAAATGCAGTTTTGTAGTTCGCGTCAGCTGCAGGTTGCCGCGAGGCGGTTGGATGTTGGTTCCGTGCCAGAAACTTGGAGGAGGAGGTAAGTCCTGCCAAATTTGTCGCAATTCCTTGTAGAGCTATAAAGGTCATAGATGATTTAACAGGCCCTTACAGCCATGGATGGACTGGCTGCAAAGAGCACTCCTCTGTCACTGTTGGTAACTGAATATTTGGGGCACTTTCGTATTTCCCCGTGTGTTTACAGTACCATCCAATAGATACACAATCCTGTTTGTTAAGTCTTAAGTTGAAAAGCCGACACTTAAAAGTAAAATAAAATAAAATATTAAACCCCCAGCGTCTGAATAATAGTGACAGTGGCGGCGCTTGAGGCCTGAACAGATTGAGAAGCGTGGCCTTTTCTTTGGTGCTGTTCAGTGGTGTGTCACTGAAGAGTATCTGCTATGAAGCCAACTGGGCTTCCCCTGACATTTTTGTGGCATTTCACCGTCTGGACGCGATGGGCCACAGTATGGCACAAGCTGCTGGGTCTCCTGAGTTCCAACCGGCATCTCAGTGTGTGCAGAACTCAGGATAAGAATATCAACAAGATGTAAGAAAATTTACCCTCAAGTCTTACGGTGCTATCTGCTCTGTTAGCTTTCATCATATTTGATGAACCATGGGGATTCTCTCTTTTCATTTGGTTCTTTTTGTTTGCTTAGATTCAGATTATTTCAGGTCGGGTTAATCCTCCAAGGTTGAATCCACAGCATCATTTCATCTCTCATCCTGAGTCTTCCTCCGTTTGAGCTGATTTATGGGGAGCCAGATATTTAGCAGAGTAAAGACATGCATAAACTTTATGACTGCGATACTTTCAAAAAGCTTTAAATGTAAATTAAATAAGGATTATAATGTAAATTGATCAAACTGTTAAGTAATTTAGGATTAAAATCTTTTTCCCTTATGTTCAAATTTGGTTAATCTTTGATAGGCAAAAATAGCCCTAGGGCTTCATTATATTTCTCTTTGGTTATTTATTGTAAAAAGATTTATGTGAAATAATTGTTCTTTCTTAAGTTGTATATGACAGAAATTAACTATTTATTCCTTCATTCATAGTCTGCGTGTGCAATATCCCCATAATCTGTGCAGTACACTTTCGTAGGACAAATGTTACCTGTGTAATAAACCTATTTTATATGAATATTGTTAATAATAGGCAATACTGTTGCCCAGAATTCTTGCTCTTTGCTACTGCAACACTTATATTTCCCCGCTGTGGGACAAATAAAGGTTTTTTATTTTATTCAAATATCTGAACTTCATTTAAACATTTATTAATCTGCCATCCATTTTCTTTTTACTTTCTCAACTGATAAAATACAAATGTCTGTTGTTTAAAATCGTTTCGTTGTCAAAAAAGTCTAGTTGCATGACAATTAGGGATGTCGCTCTACCTGCCTGGGTGGAAAGAAAAACTTAAGCCCCAAAATCTTCCTTTCCTTAACTTAGACTAAGTCCAAGAAACCACAAGCTTCAATGTAAACTCTTCATTTTCAGTGTTTTACTTGTCTCCTTCCACATTAATGTGCAGATAATGAACATGAATTGATCCACATGAGCATGAATTCTGTTATTTTCCCCCTTGTGTGTTTGTGTGTGTATGCGAGCGCACGCACATGTGTGATATATTATTGAATAGACAAGGCATTAACACACAATATTGTTACATATTATAGTGATTTCCTTCTTATCTCCCCTAACGATAGTTATAATCCCCTCATTATTTCAACATTACATAGACAAAACAACACAAACAATATGCATAATAATAACAAAACACAGTATTATAGGATGTAAGGGGGGAAATATAAACATAGACGTTTAAACGAATAAAACAAACTGATACGATATACACCGATGCATAAAGCACAAGAAGAATTGAACAGGGAGTAAAAAGCTAGATCTTTATTTGGGAAGAATTAATCTATTGGAGCCAATTGGAGGGTTTAAAGCTTATTGCAGTATTGGATCATGGGACCCAGAGTAGGAGGGCGTTTATCAGATAAGCCTCTTACTGTACGCTTTATTTTCTCAACAATATTCGGTCACTAAACCAGAGAAAACCTCTGAGGGGTCTTGATAATTTCCTCTTTCTGCCTTCAAACACACACAGAAACACAAAAAAATGTTTGTTTGTTTCTGACTGAATGGAAAATAAGTGGTTCCACCAGCACGTGGTTCCAGTGTAACATCTTCATGATAAATGTGTTTGATTAAGATTTAAAATGTTTTATTATTATGTTGACTTTGCACAGAAGCAAAGTAGCCTTGACACAAAAACGCCTAGTGTAATAATTTCTGACAGCTGTGATAAATCGACTGTTACTGGTTATGTAGTTTAAGAAAAAGTTGTAGATAATTGTTTTTAGTTGCTATAAAGTGTGTGAAGTGAAGCATGGCTGACTGTCATTTTTGCAGAAGGTTATTATCTGAACTTTCACTGAAGGCCTAGCTGAGAGTGAAATTGTCTCTGTTTTCTTTTATAATTTTTTAATTATTACATTTTCAGCTCCTTGCCAATGACACTTTATCCAAAATACAGAGACCCAACACTTTTCTCCCAGAGCAAGCACTTGGGGACAGTGGTGAGGAAAAAGAAGCCCTCTAATTGTCAGAAACCTTAAGCAGGTCCTGACTCCGAGTGGACGGCCAACTGCCATGACCGCTTGAGTGAGTTTGGAGAGAGAGAGAGAGAAACAGAGAGAGACAGAGACAGAGCTGTTGTCTTTCAAGACAACTTTTTTTAGCGAGCAGTAGAACTCAGACAATGCCAAGAAAGCCAGGGCGTTAATATGGTTAAGCACCGTGGAACATGAACATCAACAACATGAGGTAAACATTAACGACACCGGTGAGATAATGATAAGAACTGTCAAACGAGAGAACGGTAGAATGAGGAGAGTGTAGAGTGTGGTTAGCTCTCACTTTCACAAAACTGTAGTCATTAAGCTGAAAGTTCAGAACCAATGAAATGTCCCTTCCAGCAGAGCAGAGGACATTCCAGACAGCCCGTACTGCTGAGGACACGGCCATGTTGTTGGTCAAACTGTGGAATGTGTGCTCCACTCTCAATCGGCGAGAGAGAGAGAGGGATTTTTGGCTTTCAACACAACTTTATTTAGAACAGGGAAAAAAAAACATTACCATGAAAACCGACTTCTTAATATACGTGATACCATGGAACGTGAACATCCACAACATGAACATTGTGGACAACATCAAGGTAAAGTTCACATCCAGAGAATTGTCTCTACCCACAGAGCCGTTCTCTTAAATGTGAAATAAACTTGTGAAATTCAGCGAACTTGCTGCGTGTGCTTGTTTCTCGGCTGATGAACGGGATGCAGTTAGCTAGTTAGAATCTTCATCTTCAGTAGATGTGCAGCACGATTCACTCGGCACACTTATATCCAATGGATATAATTAATAGATTCATAGATTGCCGTGCTCGAGCTAATTAATAAATAAAGCCGCCTTATCCCTTCTTCTTGTTACTTTTTCACTAAAGGTCAAACTTTGCATCAAATATTTTTTTTTTCAAACAATGAAACATGCTCGCTTTCAAATGAGCACATGCACTTTCCTTAATTCAGCACAAGGCACAAATCCATTATTCATCTGCACTGCCATGCACGAGTTGTTTTTTTTCTCAGTCAGCTCAAATTTTGTAGAGGAAAATGATAATTCATGATATAACTTTACTTTTTGGGAAAGGTTACACCGAGCAAAGTGGAGAAGTGGAAAACAGACAACGTTCTCTCACTCCTGAAGATAGACAGTGGTTCTTCTCTAATCTGAGAGCACCACTAATCTTTGTTCTAAATGAAAGTTTAATCTAGTTTTTATGAAATAAAATGATGACTCTCCTGATCAACACGGAAGGATAAGAATCACCATTTCCGGAAGAAACAATATTACATGCAGAGGTAGGTCTGATGATA